>CM042057.1:52837500-54300000 GCA_023525745.1 Arctium lappa
CATGGAAAAAATCATGACTATACTTAATAATAAAACGCTCTGAAAAGCCCACATACGACGAAGACTTTTTGTTGCCGTCGGAAAAAGAAGAAGTCCCAACCCTATTAACATAGGAACTGGAAGTGGAAGGAAAGGTATTATCCACGCATATTGATATGTCTGTTCCATAAAAAAAGTTTTTTATTCTTAATTAATTGTTTCCGATTCACCGGATCTTACCTCTTTCGAAAAAAGTCAATAAAAAATAAAGATATGCACTAACTTATTTAATAATTTGATATTAGTATTTATTCTGAGGCTTTTCAAAATCGTTCAAATATTCAAAAAAAGAAGTTACAGTTGGTCAAATGATATGACCAAGTTACATATAAAAAACGAATACTATAATAGGAAAATGCAAATATAAATTATTATTACGATAATTTATATTCATAGAGCAAGGATAAAAAAATTACGCAAAAAGGGGTACTTGATGCTAATATGAATTATAGGATTAACTAAGGTCATCGGTCTAATGAAATAATAACTCTTCATTTTAGTTTGTTTATTTCAACTCATTAACTAATTCATTATGGGATTGATTGTTTTCCATTTCAATCAAAACGATTTATTAGTAAACGTTAGAATATTATAGATCTAAAATGATATTTTTTTTTTTTTATCGGGAAATGATAAAAAATGACTGAGATATTTTTTTATCAAACCACGTATCCTTTAACAGATTTATTAATAGTCTCATTCGAATTTAACAATTGAATTTAGGTGTATTCTTTCCTCGAGTTTGACTAAAAAAAGACTCAAGTTTTTTATTAGGAAAAAGTTTACAATCCTTTGAGGTATTTTATTACATGTAAATAAAGTATAGAACGATGAAAATCAAGGTCTTTTAGGTTCTTTATTTATTTATTTTATTAAGTTTTATTTATATGACATAGCGTATTCTAAAGATAGAAATTTGAGAGATAAAGAACGAGAACTAAGAGTTCCAATCCAAAGATTTTTGGTTTTACGAATATTATATTGTCTGGAATCAAAATTTTCTTATTTCGAGTAATTTTTGATACAATTTTAAGAGATCTTTCACATATCTATATTTATTTTTTATGAAGAGAATATTATTTAGAGAAAAAATGGATAATGAATAAGAAATAATAATTCGTTTTGAACAATAGATGTCTTTCACATCCAACTATAACAATGAGTAACTTCTTCATTTTTAAATGGCAGTTCCAAAAAAACGTACTTCTATATCAAAAAAGCGTATTCGTAAAAATATTTGGAAAAGGAAAGGATATTGGGCGGCGTTAAAAGCTTTGTCATTAGGGAAATCTCTTTCTACCGGGAATTCAAAAAGTTTTTTTGTACGACAAACAAATAAGTCCTAAAATATTGGAATAATCGGAATGGATTTTACTCGAAAAATGGGCTCAGTAATTTGTTAATATAAAATTCACAATTGGGAGTCCCTATTCTAATCAATATGAAATAGACCAGGTTTCAATCTTAATCTTCTAAGATGTCTAAAAGAATAATTCTTCTGTTTTCTCAATTCTAAAAAAAAGAATAAAGAAAAAAATACAAGATTTTTTATTTATTTTTCGTATATTTTCACTCACATTGTGGTGGTGGGGAGTCTTATTTTCCCCATCGACCTTTACAATAATGAAAAATTTTTATCTTTCTCGAGAACGGCAGATATAATATTTTTCGTTAAAATTAATGAATTGTTGAAACTAATCGATTCCATGTTAAAAAAATTTTATTTTTGATAACTTTCTGACTTCTTAATTTATCGGAATTACTATATGGATTTCCGATATATCTCCAATTTTCAGCCCACTCAATAAAAGAACTTAATTGTTGAGATATTATGTACAAATAAGGTGTCAACTTGGAGTAATCCAAAATATGGCTATTTTGGATTCATTGAGAAAATTTATTTTTTGTTTCAAATTTATGAAATCAGATAAACGAGAAATAATTAAGTATCAATATGAAAACATTTTTTTTTATCCTATGGAGAGAATTCTCTAGTTGCAAAAGTTGGATTTTAGACTAGGATAAACTACGTCAAAGTCCTAAGATAAATAAACCGGACACCCTAAGAAACTAATGAACCAAATTTACTTTTGAACTCATTTTTTTTATCAATTTTAATCTTTACTAAAAAAACTTATTAGATTGAATTGACTTGTTCAATCTCGACGATTGAATATAAATAGGCTATTATGAGTTCGAGCAAGCCGCTATGGTGAAATCGGTAGACACGCTGCTCTTAGGAAGCAGTGCTAGAGCATCTCGGTTCGAGTCCGAGTGGCGGCATGCCATCTTATAAAAGAGATCCAATAGATCCTATAATATAATAAAAAAATAGATCCAATAGATCCTATAATAAAAATAAATTAAATTACCGATTTATATTTCTTAATTAATCTAGGGGATTCCCTCCCTTTTTTTCATTTTTATGATATTTTTAACTTTAGAGCATATATTAACTCATATTTCCTTTTCGATTGTTTCAATTGTAATTACAATTCATTTGATAACCTTATTGGGCAATGAAATCATAAAACCATATGATTCGTCAGAAAAGGGGATGATAGCTACTTTTTTATGTCTAACAGGATTATTAATCACTCGTTGGATTTATTCGGGCCATTTCCCACTAAGTGATTTATATGAATCATTAATCTTTCTTTCATGGAGTTTCTCCCTTATTCATATAGTCCCTTATTTAAAAATAAGAAAAAATTATTTAACCACAATAACTGCCTCAAGTACTATTTTTACCCAAGGCTTTGCTACTTCGGGTCTTTTAACTGAAATACATAAACCCACAATATTAGTACCCGCTCTACAATCCGAGTGGTTAATAATGCACGTAAGTATGATGATATTGAGCTATGCGGCTCTTCTTTGTGGATCATTATTATCAGTAGCACTTCTAGTCATTACATTTAGAAATATTTTTTATAGTTATAAAAGTAATAATTTATTACAATTAAATCATTCATTTTCATTTGGTGAAATCCAATACAAGAATGAAAGAAACAATATTTTTAAAAAAACTTCTTTTTTTTCTGCTAAGAATTATTACAAGGCCCAATTAATTCAACAATTAGATTATTGGAGTTATCGTGTGATTAGCCTAGGATTTATCTTTTTAACCATAGGTATTCTTTCAGGAGCAGTATGGGCTAATGAAGCATGGGGATCATATTGGAGTTGGGATCCAAAGGAAACTTGGGCCTTTATTACTTGGATCGTATTCGCAATTTATTTGCATACTCGAACAAATAAAAATTTGCAGGGGGCAAATTCCGCAATTGTGGCGACTCTAGGCTTTCTTATAATTTGGATATGCTATTTTGGGGTCAATCTATTAGGAATAGGGCTACATAGTTATGGTTCATTTACGTTAACCTCTAGTTAAATTCAAGAAAAGTTCTTACGAATACAAACAGAGTGGAATACGGTGTGTATAAAAACCCTTGTGTCAACCGGCGAGAACCATGTGAATCAAGGAGTGTAGTGATTCACGCGGTTCTCGCGAAGGCCAAGTATATTGGGTTCAAATTCATATTTTGTTTTTACTTTATTAAGAGAATAAAAATCCTTCTTTTTTTTTCATTAGCCAACCAACTCTTAAAAATCGTAGGAGTTTTTTTCTTTAAGAAAACTATCTATAAAAATAATTAGATAGAATACCTTCAACCTTGTCAACTGATAGTGAAAGAACAAAATCGGGATACATACCAATACCTATTACAGGTAGAAAAATGGAGATCGAAACAAATAACTCGCACGGTCCAGAATCAAAAACAGAAGAGTTTGGAGTATTAAATAACTTGTATCCATAGAACATCTGGCGTGACATAGATAATGAATAAATAGGAGTTAATATCATTCCAATTGCCATTACAAAAGTGATGGCAATTTTGGGCATTAAAAGATATTTTTGGCTGGTAATTATTCCCAAAAAGACTATAACTTCTGCAACAAAACCACTCATACCCGGTAATGCAAGGGAAGCCATCGAAAAGCTACTGAACATCGTAAATATTTTTGGCATGGGGATAGCTACTCCGCCCATTTCGTCGAGATAAACAAGACGTATTCTATCATAACTTGTTCCTGCCAAGAAAAAAAGTGCAGCACCAATAAATCCATGAGAGATTATTTGTAAAATAGCTCCATTGAGCCCCGTATCGGTTATAGAAGAAATTCCTATAAGTATGAAACCCATATGAGATACGGAGGAATAGGCTATTCTTTTTTTTAAATTCCGTTGGCCAGGAGACGTTGAAGCTGCATAGATTATTTGTATTGTGCCTACTATCATCAACCAAGGAGAAAATATAGAATGAGCGTGTGGTAATAATTCCATATTAATCCGAATTAATCCATACGCTCCCATTTTTAATAAAATTCCGGCTAGAAGCATACAAGTACTGTAATGTGCCTCTCCGTGGGTATCTGGTAACCATGTATGTAGGGGTAGAATCGGTGATTTGACAGCAAAAGCAATAAAAAATGCAATATATAATATTATTTCCAAAGCCACAGGATACGACTGATTAACTGATGTTTCAAAATTTAATGTTGGTTCATTAGAACCATATAAACCGATACCCAGAACTCCCATTAAGAGAAAAATGGAACCTCCCGCCGTGTACAAAATAAATTTTGTGGCTGAGTACAGACGCTTCTTTCCTCCCCACATGGATAGAAGTAGATAAACCGGAATTAATTCTAATTCCCACATGATGAAAAAAAGTAAAAGGTCCCGAGACGAAAATGATCCTATTTGACCACTGTACATTGCTAACATCAAGAAATGGAATAATCGAGAATCCCGAGTAACAGGCCAGGCCGCTAAAGTAGCTAAAGTAGTGATAAATCCTGTTAATAAAACGGGTCCTATAGACAGTCCATCTATTCCTAATTTCCAACGGAAATCAAAAAAATTGATCCATTTATAGTCCTCTACTAGTTGGATTAATGGATCGTCCAATTGGAAATGATAACAGAATGCATAGGTTGTTAGAAGAAGTTCTAACATGCATATACATATTGTATACCACTTAATTACCCTATTTCCTTTATGTGGAAGAAAGAAAATTAAGGAACCCGCAAATATTGGTAAAACTACAATTATTGTTAACCAAGGAAATTTGTTCGTGGTAAAGACAAGATACACTTGGACCAGAAAAACCCGTGCTCAAAAAGATTTTCTTTTTGGGCACAGGTTTTGGCGGTAAAAAAAAATAAAATGGACTCAAGTAGGGTTTTCTGTAACGTATTAATAAGCTATACCCATGCTGCGGGTTGTTTCATGCCATAAATAAACTCGAACACTCAAGAAATCCGTTGGGCAGGCGGATTCACATCTCTTACAACCGACACAATCCTCTGTTCTTGGAGCAGAAGCTATTTGTTTGGCTTTACATCCGTCCCAAGGTATCATTTCTAATACATCCGTGGGACAGGCTCGGACACATTGAGTACACCCGATACATGTATCATAAATCTTTACTGAATGCGACATTGGATCTATCCATTTTTGAACGTGATAAAGTTTCAATCTAGTAAATTTATAAATGAATTATATATTGAAATACTAGATGAATCGATGAGTTCCCTGAGTTTTTTTATTAATATATTTCTGGATTGACAGTGCCAAAATACTTTGATTTCTTATGTTTGTGATAACATGATAATACCTTACGTGCCAGACGTGCTGATTTTAATTAATTTATGAAAATTATAATTTATATAATAATATTACTTATTCAACAAATTCGATTGATTTATCCGAGTTGATTTTCTGTTACGATAAATTGATGAAACAATAGCGAGTCCAATAGCGGCTTCAGCAGCTGCAATAGCTATAACAAAAATGGAGAAAATGGCTCCTTTTAATTGACGATTATCAAAAAAATCAGAAAATGTTACAAAATTGAGATTAACCGCATTTAATATAAGTTCAAGACACATAAGAGCCCTAACCATATTTCGACTTGTGATCAATCCATATAGACCGACAGAAAATAAATAGGCACTCAAAACAAGTACATGTTCGAGCATCATTAACCAACTCCTTATCAATCTCGATTCATTTCAATATGAACAACAATTTAACCAATTGGATTGACTAGAATATAACGAGTAATGGAATAAAGGAATATATTGGGAATAGATAGAACTAATAAAGAATTTCTATTTTATATACAAAGTCAAATAGAAAAAAGGAAATGCATGTGATAGCTCATAACAAGGTTTTTTTATTTCCAGTTCTAAAGAGTTATTATTGACGAGCTACAGCAATTGCGCCGATTAACGCAACTAAAAGAATTATTGAAATGAATTCAAACGGAAGAAAAAAATCTGTTGATAAATGAATCCCAATTTGTTGACTATTACTTATCAAATCTTGCTCTATAATCTGGTTTGCTTTTGTAGTCCAAATAATGCCGTACCATGACGTATCTGGAATAGTAGTAATTAGTGAAACAAAAAGACTTGTACAGACCACGTAAGTTACTCCATCTCCAACGGTCCAAAGATGGAAATCTTTGGAATATTCTGAACCATTTATGAACATCACAGCAAAAATGATTAAAACATTTATGGCTCCTACGTAAATCAGGAGCTGCGCAGCAGCTACAAAATGAGAGTTGGATAGAATATAGAATAAAGATATACAAACAAAAACCAATCCCAACGAAAAGGCAGAATAAATGGGATTGGGAAGTAATACTACTCCCAGACCCCCTAATATAAGACCCAATCCCAGAAAGACTAAAAGAAAATCATGTATTAGTCCAGGTAAATCCATTATATATAAAATAAGAGATAAATAAATCAAAATCTTTCATAACTTTATTGACCCGGTCAGGAAAAAAGAAGTAACTCTACTTTTTTATAATAGTTCTTAATTATTAAATGAAAAAAATTCCATTTTCATGGATATGGATTGATGTAGATATAGTTATTGGCCTAATCTCTCGTAAAGAGTAATTTGAATCTATATATTTTCAAACCCTCAAATATATTTTTAATATAAATTAAAACACAATTCTGGCCTCCTAATCAATATAATTGTAGTTATTCACCAAACAAAAACCCTCATTTTTTTAGATCAAAATGAGTCATTAATCGGGAATTTTTCTTAAGTTTTTATTTCAGGCAAATTTAAAATTGTTCGAATTGTGTAATCGTCAATTACTGACATTGGTAACCGACCCAAAGCAATTTGATTATAATTTAATTCGTGACGATCATACGTAGAAAGTTCATATTCTTCAGTCATTGATAAACAATTTGTTGGACAATACTCAACGCAATTACCACAAAATATACATATTCCGAAATCTATACTGTAATTAAGCAATCGTTTCTTTCTAATATCAGTTTCTAATTTCCAATCAACAACGGGCAGATCTATAGGACATACACGAACACATACCTCACAAGCAATGCATTTATCAAATTCAAAGTGGATTCGGCCGCGGAAACGCTCGGATGTGATCAATTTTTCGTAGGGGTATTGAATAGTTACAGGTAAACGATTCGCGTGTGATAAGGTAATCATGAAACCTTGACCAATATACCTTGCGGCTCGTACTGTTTGTTGGCCATAATTCATGAACTCAGTTACCATAGGGAGCATATCGTGAATATCTATAAAAAATTGGATACTTGTTTCTTTCTCTTGTTTGACACAAGTCGCGAATATAGAAGTATTCTTTTACAGTGAAATAAGTTGGGAAGAAGTTGTTAATAATAGATTACCTAGAGAAATAGGTAAAAGAAATTTCCATCCAAGATTTAATAATTGGTCCATTCTCAGCCTCGGTAAAGTCCATCTTGTTGCGATAGGAATGAACAAGAACAAATAAGTTTTAGCTAATGTAATAAAGATACCCATTATTGTTCCAAAGACTCTACCTCTTTTAGTAATTTCAAAAAGCTCGGGAACAAATATGTACGGAATCGAAAGATTCCAACCCCCCAAGTAAAGAACTGTTACAAATAATGAAGAAACTAGTAGATTTAAATATGAAGCAACGTAAAATAAACCAAATTTGATACCCGAATATTCGGTTTGATAACCTGCTACTAATTCTTCTTCTGCTTCTGGTAAATCAAAAGGTAATCGTTCACATTCGGCTAGGGAAGAAATTAGAAAAACGAAAAAGCCTATAGGTTGACGCCACAAATTCCATCCCCAAAAACCATATTTTGACTGCGCTTCAACTATATCAACTGTACTTAAACTGTTAGATAATCATAGTCGATGATAACATCACTGTTCCCATCCCTATTACAGAACCGTACATGAGA
This sequence comes from Arctium lappa, assembly GCA_023525745.1. NCBI lineage: Eukaryota > Viridiplantae > Streptophyta > Magnoliopsida > Asterales > Asteraceae > Arctium > Arctium lappa. Next base: position 52,845,847 of record CM042057.1, read on the forward strand.
TTTTCATCTCATACGGCTCCTCAAAGGTCACTATGACCCATTAACTCCCATTATAACCAATTAGATTCGTATTAGGAGACACAAACCCCACATACCCACTAAGGCCAAATTTGGCCAATAACGAGCCATTACGGACGACAAAGACCCGTTATACCTCAATTACACCAAATATGGTCTAATTAGACTCATTATGACAAATTTACTTCCATTGTGACCAATTAGATTCGTTAAGGAGGCACAAACCCCTTATACCCACTAAGACCAAAATTAGCCAATAACGAGCAAATACAGACCCCAAAGACCCGTTGTACCTCAATTACACCAAATAAGCTCTAACCACACTCATTATGATCCATTTACTCGCATTATGACCAATTAGATTCGTTAAGGAGAAGCAAGCCTCTTGTACCCACTAAGACTAAAATTACCCAATAACGAGCCATTACGCAAATAAGGTCTATTCACAATCATTAGATTCTTTAAGGAGGCACAAACACCCCTTATACCCATAAAAGGCAAAAATTACCCAATAACGAGCCATTACAGACCACAAAGACGTGTTATACCTCAATTACACCAAATAAGCTTAAATCAGACTCATTACGACTCATTTACTCTGATTATGACCAATTAGAATATAAGGAGACACAAACCCCTTATACGCACGAAGACCAAAATTATCAAATAACGAGCCATTACGGACCCGTTACACCTCAATTACACCTAAAAAGGTCCAATCAAACTCACTATGACCCATTAACTCCCATTATAACCAATTAGATTCGTATTAGGAGACACAAACCCCACATACCCACAAAGGCAAAAATTGGCCAATAACGAGCCATTACGGACGACAAAGACCCGTTATACCTCAATTACACCAAATATGGTCTAATTAGACTCATTATGATAAATTTACTTCCATTGTGACCAATTAGATTCGTTAAGGAGGCACAAACCCCTTATACCCACTAAGACAAAAATTAGCCAATAAAGAGCAATTACGGACCACAAAGACCCGTTGTACCTCAATTACACCAAATAAGCTCTAACCACACTCATTATGATCCATTTACTCGCATTATGACCAATTAGATTCGTTAAGGAGAAGCTTGTACCCACTAAGACCAAAATTACCCAATAACGAGCCATTACGGACCCGTTACACCTCAATTACACCTAAAAAGGTCTAATCAAACTCACTATGACCCATTAACTCCCATTATAACCAACTAGATTCGTATTAGGAGACACAAACCCCACATACCCACAAAGGCCAAAATTGGCCAATAACGAGCCATTACGGACGACAAAGACCCGTTATACCTCAATTACACCAAATATGGTCTAATTAGACTCATTATGACAAATTTACTTCCATTGTGACCAATTAGATTCGTTAAGGAGGCACAAACCCCTTATACCCACTAAGACCAAAATTAGCCAATAACGAGCAATTACGGACCACAAAGACCCGTTGTACCTCAATTACACCAAATAAGCTCTTAACCACACTCATTATGATCCATTTACTCGCATTATGACCAATTAGATTCGTTAAGGAGAAGCAAGCTTCTTGTACCCACTAAGACTAAAATTACCCAATAACGAGCCATTACGCAAATAAGGTCTATTCACAATCATTAGATTCGTTAAGGAGGCACAAACACCCCTTATACCCATAAAAGACAAAAATTACCCAATAACGAGCCATTACAGACCACAAAGACGTGTTATACCTCAATTACACCAAATAAGCTTAAATCAGACTCATTATGACTCATTTACTCTGATTATGACCAATTAGAATATAAGGAGACACAAACCCCTTATACGCACGAAGACCAAAATTATCAAATAACGAGCCATTACGGACCCGTTACACCTCAATTACACCTAAAAAGGTCTAATCAAACTCACTATGACCCATTAACTCCCATTATAATCAATTAGATTCGTATTAGGAGACACAAACCCCACATACCCACAAAGGCCAAATTTGGCCAATAACGAGCCATTACGGACGACAAAGACCCGTTATACCTCAATTACACCAAATATGGTCTAATTAGACTCATTATGATAAATTTACTTCCATTGTGACCAATTAGATTCGTTAAGGAGGCACGTTCCCTTATACCCACTAAGACAAAAATTAGCCAACAAAGAGCAATTACGGACCACAAAGACCCGTTGTACCTCAATTACACCAAATAAGCTCTAACCACACTCATTATGATCCATTTACTCGCATTATGACCAATTAGATTCGTTAAGGAGAAGCAAGCCTCCTGTACCCACTAAGACCAAAATTACCCAATAACGAGCCATTACGGACCCGTTACACCTCAATTACACCTAAAAAGGTCTAATCAAACTCACTATGACCCATTAACTCCCATTATAACCAACTAGATTCGTATTAGGAGACACAAACCCCACATACCCACAAAGGCCAAAATTGGCCAATAACGAGCCATTACGAACGACAAAGACCCGTTATACCTCAATTACACCAAATATGGTCTAATTAGACTCATTATGACAAATTTACTTCCATTGTGACCAATTAGATTCGTTAAGGAGGCACAAACCCTTTATACCCACTAAGACCAAAATTAGCCAATAACGAGCAATTACGGACCACAAAGACCCGTTGTACCTCAATTACACCAAATAAGCTCTTAACCACACTCATTATGATCCATTTACTCGCATTATGACCAATTAGATTCGTTAAGGAGAAGCAAGCTTCTTGTACCCACTAAGACTAAAATTACCCAATAACGAGCCATTACGCAAATAAGGTCTATTCACAATCATTAGATTCGTTAAGGAGGCACAAACACCCCTTATACCCATAAAAGACAAAAATTACCCAATAACGAGCCATTACAGACCACAAAGACGTGTTATACCTCAATTACACCAAATAAGCTTAAATCAGACTCATTACGACTCATTTACTCTGATTATGACCAATTAGAATATAAGGAGACACAAACCCCTTATACGCACGAAGACCAAAATTATCAAATAACGAGCCATTACGGACCCGTTACACCTCAATTACACCTAAAAAGGTCCAATCAAACTCACTATGACCCATTAACTCCCATTATAACCAATTAGATTCGTATTAGGAGACACAAACCCCACATACCCACAAAGGCAAAAATTGGCCAATAACGAGCCATTACGGACGACAAAGACCCGTTATACCTCAATTACACCAAATATGGTCTAATTAGACTCATTATGATAAATTTACTTCCATTGTGACCAATTAGATTCGTTAAGGAGGCACAAACCCCTTATACCCACTAAGACAAAAATTAGCCAATAAAGAGCAATTACGGACCACAAAGACCCGTTGTACCTCAATTACACCAAATAAGCTCTAACCACACTCATTATGATCCATTTACTCGCATTATGACCAATTAGATTCGTTAAGGAGAAGCTTGTACCCACTAAGACCAAAATTACCCAATAACGAGCCATTACGGACCCGTTACACCTCAATTACACCTAAAAAGGTCTAATCAAACTCACTATGACCCATTAACTCCCATTATAACCAACTAGATTCGTATTAGGAGACACAAACCCCACATACCCACAAAGGCCAAAATTGGCCAATAACGAGCCATTACGAACGACAAAGACCCGTTATACCTCAATTACACCAAATATGGTCTAATTAGACTCATTATGATAAATTTACTTCCATTGTGACCAATTAGATTCGTTAAGGAGGCACAAACCCCTTATACCCACTAAGACAAAAATTAGCCAATAAAGAGCAATTACGGACCACAAAGACCCGTTGTACCTCAATTACACCAAATAAGCTCTAACCACACTCATTATGATCCATTTACTCGCATTATGACCAATTAGATTCGTTAAGGAGAAGCTTGTACCCACTAAGACCAAAATTACCCAATAACGAGCCATTACGGACCCGTTACACCTCAATTACACCTAAAAAGGTCTAATCAAACTCACTATGACCCATTAACTCCCATTATAACCAACTAGATTCGTATTAGGAGACACAAACCCCACATACCCACAAAGGCCAAATTTGGCCAATAACGAGCCATTACGGACGACAAAGACCCGTTATACCTCAATTACACCAAATATGGTCTAATTAGACTCATTATGATAAATTTACTTCCATTGTGACCAATTAGATTCGTTAAGGAGGCACAAACCCCTTATACCCACTAACACAAAAATTAGCCAATAAAGAGCAATTACGGACCACAAAGACCCGTTGTACCTCAATTACACCAAATAAGCTCTAACCACACTCATTATGATCCATTTACTCGCATTATGACCAATTAGATTCGTTAAGGAGAAGCAAGCCTCCTGTACCCACTAAGACCACAAAGACCCGTTATACCTCAATTACACCAAATAAAATCTAATTAGACTCATTATGACAAATTTACTCCAATTGTGACCAATTGGACTTGTTAAGGAGACACAAACCCCTTATACCGACTAAGACCAAAATTGGCCAATAACGAGCATTACGGACCACAAAGACCCGTTATACCTCAATTACACCAAATAAAATCTAATTAGACTCATTATGACAAATTTACTCCAATTGTGACCAATTGGACTTGTTAAGGAGACACAAACCCCTTATACCGACTAAGACCAAAATTGGCCTATAACGAGCATTACGGACCAAAAAGACCCGTTATATCTCAATTCCACCAAATAAGCTCTAGTCAGACTCATTATGACTCATTTACACCTATTATGACCAATTAGACTTGTTAAGGAGACACAAACCCCTTATAAGCACGGAGACCAAAATTATCAAATAACGAGCTATTACGGACCCGTTACACCTCAATTACACCTAAAAAGGTCAAATCAAACTCACTATGACCCATTAACTCCCATTATAACCAACTAGATTCGTATTAGGAGACACAAACCCCACATACCCACAAAGGCCAAAATTGGCCAATAACGAGCCATTACGGACGACAAAGACCCGTTATACCTCAATTACACCAAATATGGTCTAATTAGACTCATTATGACAAATTTACTTCCATTGTGACCAATTAGATTCGTTAAGGAGGCACAAACCCCTTATACCCACTAAGACCAAAATTAGCCAATAACGAGCAATTACGGACCACAAAGACCCGTTGTACCTCAATTACACCAAATAAGCTCTTAACCACACTCATTATGATCCATTTACTCGCATTATGACCAATTAGATTCGTTAAGGAGAAGCAAGCTTCTTGTACCCACTAAGACTAAAATTACCCAATAACGAGCCATTACGCAAATAAGGTCTATTCACAATCATTAGATTCGTTAAGGAGGCACAAACACCCCTTATACCCATAAAAGACAAAAATTACCCAATAACGAGCCATTACAGACCACAAAGACGTGTTATACCTCAATTACACCAAATAAGCTTAAATCAGACTCATTATGACTCATTTACTCTGATTATGACCAATTAGAATATAAGGAGACACAAACCCCTTATACGCACGAAGACCAAAATTATCAAATAACGAGCCATTACGGACCCGTTACACCTCAATTACACCTAAAAAGGTCTAATCAAACTCACTATGACCCATTAACTCCCATTATAATCAATTAGATTCGTATTAGGAGACACAAACCCCACATACCCACAAAGGCCAAATTTGGCCAATAACGAGCCATTACGGACGACAAAGACCCGTTATACCTCAATTACACCAAATATGGTCTAATTAGACTCATTATGATAAATTTACTTCCATTGTGACCAATTAGATTCGTTAAGGAGGCACGTTCCCTTATACCCACTAAGACAAAAATTAGCCAACAAAGAGCAATTACGGACCACAAAGACCCGTTGTACCTCAATTACACCAAATAAGCTCTAACCACACTCATTATGATCCATTTACTCGCATTATGACCAATTAGATTCGTTAAGGAGAAGCAAGCCTCCTGTACCCACTAAGACCAAAATTACCCAATAACGAGCCATTACGGACCCGTTACACCTCAATTACACCTAAAAAGGTCTAATCAAACTCACTATGACCCATTAACTCCCATTATAACCAACTAGATTCGTATTAGGAGACACAAACCCCACATACCCACAAAGGCCAAAATTGGCCAATAACGAGCCATTACGAACGACAAAGACCCGTTATACCTCAATTACACCAAATATGGTCTAATTAGACTCATTATGACAAATTTACTTCCATTGTGACCAATTAGATTCGTTAAGGAGGCACAAACCCTTTATACCCACTAAGACCAAAATTAGCCAATAACGAGCAATTACGGACCACAAAGACCCGTTGTACCTCAATTACACCAAATAAGCTCTTAACCACACTCATTATGATCCATTTACTCGCATTATGACCAATTAGATTCGTTAAGGAGAAGCAAGCTTCTTGTACCCACTAAGACTAAAATTACCCAATAACGAGCCATTACGCAAATAAGGTCTATTCACAATCATTAGATTCGTTAAGGAGGCACAAACACCCCTTATACCCATAAAAGACAAAAATTACCCAATAACGAGCCATTACAGACCACAAAGACGTGTTATACCTCAATTACACCAAATAAGCTTAAATCAGACTCATTATGACTCATTTACTCTGAATATGACCAATTAGAATATAAGGAGACACAAACCCCTTATACGCACGAAGACCAAAATTATCAAATAACGAGCCATTACGGACCCGTTACACCTCAATTACACCTAAAAAGGTCTAATCAAACTCACTATGACCCATTAACTCCCATTATAACCAATTAGATTCGTATTAGGAGACACAAACCCCACATACCCACAAAGGCCAAATTTGGCCAATAACGAGCCATTACGGACGACAAAGACCCGTTATACCTCAATTACACCAAATATGGTCTAATTAGACTCATTATGATAAATTTACTTCCATTGTGACCAATTAGATTCGTTAAGGAGGCACAAACCCCTTATACCCACTAAGACAAAAATTAGCCAATAAAGAGCAATTACGGACCACAAAGACCCGTTGTACCTCAATTACACCAAATAAGCTCTAACCACACTCATTATGATCCATTTACTCGCATTATGACCAATTAGATTCGTTAAGGAGAAGCAAGCCTCCTGTACCCACTAAGACCAAAATTACCCAATAACGAGCCATTACGGACCCGTTACACCTCAATTACACCTAAAAAGGTCTAATCAAACTCACTATGACCCATTAACTCCCATTATAACCAACTAGATTCGTATTAGGAGACACAAACCCCACATACCCACAAAGGCCAAAATTGGCCAATAACGAGCCATTACGGACGACAAAGACCCGTTATACCTCAATTACACCAAATATGGTCTAATTAGACTCATTATGACAAATTTACTTCCATTGTGACCAATTAGATTCGTTAAGGAGGCACAAACCCTTTATACCCACAACACCCGTTGTACCTCAATTACACCAAATAAGCTCTTAACCACACTCATTATGATCCATTTACTCGCATTATGACCAATTAGATTCGTTAAGGAGAAGCAAGCTTCTTGTACCCACTAAGACTAAAATTACCCAATAACGAGCCATTACGCAAATAAGGTCTATTCACAATCATTAGATTCGTTAAGGAGGCACAAACACCCCTTATACCCATAAAAGACAAAAATTACCCAATAACGAGCCATTACAGACCACAAAGACGTGTTATACCTCAATTACACCAAATAAGCTTAAATCAGACTCATTATGACTCATTTACTCTGATTATGACCAATTAGAATATAAGGAGACACAAACCCCTTATACCCACTAAGACCAAAATTAGCCAATAACGAGCAAATACGGACCACAAAGACCCGTTGTACCTCAATTACACCAAATAAGCTCTAACCACACTCATTATGATCCATTTACTCGCATTATGACCAATTAGATTCGTTAAGGAGAAGCAAGCCTTTTGTACCCACTAAGACCAATATTACCCAATAACGAGCCATTACAGACCACAAAGACGTGTTATACCTCAATTACACCAAATAAGCTTAAATCAGACTCATTATGACTCATTTACTCTGATTATGACCAATTAGACTATTTAAGGAGACACAAACCCCTTATAAGCACGAAGACCAAAATTATCAAATAACAAGCGATTACGGACCTGTTACACCTCAATTACACCTAAAAAGGTCTAATCAAACTTCACTATGACCCATTAACTCCCATTATAACCAATTAGATTCATATTAGGAGACACAAAACCCTCATACCCACTAAGGCAAAAATTGGCCAATAACAAGCCATTACGGACCACAAAGACCCGTTATACCTCAATTACACCAAATAAAATCTAATTAGACTCATTATGACAAATTTACTCCAATTGTGACCAATTGGACTTGTTAAGGAGACACAAACCCCTTATACCGACTAAGACCAAAATTGGCCAATAACGAGCATTACGGACCACAAAGACCCGTTATACCTCAATTACACCAAATAAAATCTAATTAGACTCATTATGACAAATTTACTCCAATTGTGACCAATTGGACTTGTTAAGGAGACACAAACCCCTTATACCGACTAAGACCAAAATTGGCCTATAACGAGCATTACGGACCAAAAAGACCCGTTATATCTCAATTCCACCAAATAAGCTCTAGTCAGACTCATTATGACTCATTTACACCTATTATGACCAATTAGACTTGTTAAGGAGACACAAACCCCTTATAAGCACGGAGACCAAAATTATCAAATAACGAGCTATTACGGACCCGTTACACCTCAATTACACCTAAAAAGGTCAAATCAAACTCACTATGACCCATTAACTCCCATTATAACCAACTAGATTCGTATTAGGAGACACAAACCCCACATACCCACAAAGGCCAAAATTGGCCAATAACGAACCATTACGGACGACAAAGACCCGTTATACCTCAATTACACCAAATATGGTCTAATTAGACTCATTATGACAAATTTACTTCCATTGTGACCAATTAGATTCGTTAAGGAGGCACAAACCCCTTATACCCACTAAGACCAAAATTAGCCAATAACGAGCAATTACGGACCACAAAGACCCGTTGTACCTCAATTACACCAAATAAGCTCTTAACCACACTCATTATGATCCATTTACTCGCATTATGACCAATTAGATTCGTTAAGGAGAAGCAAGCTTCTTGTACCCACTAAGACTAAAATTACCCAATAACGAGCCATTACGCAAATAAGGTCTATTCACAATCATTAGATTCGTTAAGGAGGCACAAACACCCCTTATACCCATAAAAGACAAAAATTACCCAATAACGAGCCATTACAGACCACAAAGACGTGTTATACCTCAATTACACCAAATAAGCTTAAATCAGACTCATTATGACTCATTTACTCTGATTATGACCAATTAGAATATAAGGAGACACAAACCCCTTATACGCACGAAGACCAAAATTATCAAATAACGAGCCATTACGGACCCGTTACACCTCAATTACACCTAAAAAGGTCTAATCAAACTCACTATGACCCATTAACTCCCATTATAACCAATTAGATTCGTATTAGGAGACACAAACCCCACATACCCACAAAGGCCAAATTTGGCCAATAACGAGCCATTACGGACGACAAAGACCCGTTATACCTCAATTACACCAAATATGGTCTAATTAGACTCATTATGACAAATTTACTTCCATTGTGACCAATTAGATTCGTTAAGGAGGCACAAACCCCTTATACCCACTAAGACCAAAATTAGCCAATAACGAGCAATTACGGACCACAAAGACCCGTTGTACCTCAATTACACCAAATAAGCTCTTAACCACACTCATTATGATCCATTTACTCGCATTATGACCAATTAGATTCGTTAAGGAGAAGCAAGCTTCTTGTACCCACTAAGACTAAAATTACCCAATAACGAGCCATTAGGCAAATAAGGTCTATTCACAATCATTAGATTCGTTAAGGAGGCACAAACACCCCTTATACCCATAAAAGACAAAAATTACCCAATAACGAGCCATTACAGACCACAAAGACGTGTTATACCTCAATTACACCAAATAAGCTTAAATCAGACTCATTATGACTCATTTACTCTGATTATGACCAATTAGAATATAAGGAGGCACAAACCCCTTATACGCACGAAGACCAAAATTATCAAATAACGAGCCATTACGGACCCGTTACACCTCAATTACACCTAAAAAGGTCTAATCAAACTCACTATGACCCATTAACTCCCATTATAACCAATTAGATTCGTATTAGGAGACACAAACCCCACATACCCACAAAGGCCAAATTTGGCCAATAACGAGCCATTACGGACGACAAAGACCCGTTATACCTCAATTACACCAAATATGGTCTAATTAGACTCATTATGATAAATTTACTTCCATTGTGACCAATTAGATTCGTTAAGGAGGCACAAACCCCTTATACCCACTAAGACAAAAATTAGCCAATAAAGAGCAATTACGGACCACAAAGACCCGTTGTACCTCAATTACACCAAATAAGCTCTAACCACACTCATTATGATCCATTTACTCGCATTATGACCAATTAGATTCGTTAAGGAGAAGCAAGCCTCCTGTACCCACTAAGACCAAAATTACCCAATAACGAGCCATTACGGACCCGTTACACCTCAATTACACCTAAAAAGGTCTAATCAAACTCACTATGACCCATTAACTCCCATTATAACCAACTAGATTCGTATTAGGAGACACAAACCCCACATACCCACAAAGGCCAAAATTGGCCAATAACGAGCCATTACGGACGACAAAGACCCGTTATACCTCAATTACACCAAATATGGTCTAATTAGACTCATTATGACAAATTTACTTCCATTGTGACCAATTAGATTCGTTAAGGAGGCACAAACCCCTTATACCCACTAAGACCAAAATTAGCCAATAACGAGCAAATACGGACCACAAAGACCCGTTGTACCTCAATTACACCAAATAAGCTCTAACCACACTCATTATGATCCATTTACTCGCATTATGACCAATTAGATTCGTTAAGGAGAAGCAAGCCTCTTGTACCCACTAAGACCAATATTACCCAATAACGAGCCATTACAGACCACAAAGACGTGTTATACCTCAATTACACCAAATAAGCTTAAATCAGACTCATTATGACTCATTTACTCTGATTATGACCAATTAGACTATTTAAGGAGACACAAACCCCTTATAAGCACGAAGACCAAAATTATCAAATAACAAGCGATTACGGACCTGTTACACCTCAATTACACCTAAAAAGGTCTAATCAAACTTCACTATGACCCATTAACTCCCATTATAACCAATTAGATTCGTATTAGGAGAAACAAAATCCTCATACCCACTAAGGCAAAAATTGGCCAATAACAAGCCATTACGGACCACAAAGACCCGTTATACCTCAATTACACCAAATAAAATCTAATTAGACTCATTATGACAAATTTACTCCAATTGTGACCAATTGGACTTGTTAAGGAGACACAAACCCCTTATACCGACTAAGACCAAAATTGGCCAATAACGAGCATTACGGACCACAAAGACCCGTTATACCTCAATTACACCAAATAAAATCTAATTAGACTCATTATGACAAATTTACTCCAATTGTGACCAATTGGACTTGTTAAGGAGACACAAACCCCTTATACCGACTAAGACCAAAATTGGCCTATAACGAGCATTACGGACCAAAAAGACCCGTTATATCTCAATTCCACCAAATAAGCTCTAGTCAGACTCATTATGACTCATTTACACCTATTATGACCAATTAGACTTGTTAAGGAGACACAAACCCCTTATAAGCACGGAGACCAAAATTATCAAATAACGAGCTATTACGGACCCGTTACACCTCAATTACACCTAAAAAGGTCAAATCAAACTCACTATGACCCATTAACTCCCATTATAACCAACTAGATTCGTATTAGGAGACACAAACCCCACATACCCACAAAGGCCAAAATTGGCCAATAACGAGCCATTACGGACGACAAAGACCCGTTATACCTCAATTACACCAAATATGGTCTAATTAGACTCATTATGACAAATTTACTTCCATTGTGACCAATTAGATTCGTTAAGGAGGCACAAACCCCTTATACCCACTAAGACCAAAATTAGCCAATAACGAGCAATTACGGACCACAAAGACCCGTTGTACCTCAATTACACCAAATAAGCTCTTAACCACACTCATTATGATCCATTTACTCGCATTATGACCAATTAGATTCGTTAAGGAGAAGCAAGCTTCTTGTACCCACTAAGACTAAAATTACCCAATAACGAGCCATTACGCAAATAAGGTCTATTCACAATCATTAGATTCGTTAAGGAGGCACAAACACCCCTTATACCCATAAAAGACAAAAATTACCCAATAACGAGCCATTACAGACCACAAAGACGTGTTATACCTCAATTACACCAAATAAGCTTAAATCAGACTCATTATGACTCATTTACTCTGAATATGACCAATTAGAATATAAGGAGACACAAACCCCTTATACGCACGAAGACCAAAATTATCAAATAACGAGCCATTACGGACCCGTTACACCTCAATTACACCTAAAAAGGTCTAATCAAACTCACTATGACCCATTAACTCCCATTATAACCAATTAGATTCGTATTAGGAGACACAAACCCCACATACCCACAAAGGCCAAATTTGGCCAATAACGAGCCATTACGGACGACAAAGACCCGTTATACCTCAATTACACCAAATATGGTCTAATTAGACTCATTATGATAAATTTACTTCCATTGTGACCAATTAGATTCGTTAAGGAGGCACAAACCCCTTATACCCACTAAGACAAAAATTAGCCAATAAAGAGCAATTACGGACCACAAAGACCCGTTGTACCTCAATTACACCAAATAAGCTCTAACCACACTCATTATGATCCATTTACTCGCATTATGACCAATTAGATTCGTTAAGGAGAAGCAAGCCTCCTGTACCCACTAAGACCAAAATTACCCAATAACGAGCCATTACGGACCCGTTACACCTCAATTACACCTAAAAAGGTCTAATCAAACTCACTATGACCCATTAACTCCCATTATAACCAACTAGATTCGTATTAGGAGACACAAACCCCACATACCCACAAAGGCCAAAATTGGCCAATAACGAGCCATTACGGACGACAAAGACCCGTTATACCTCAATTACACCAAATATGGTCTAATTAGACTCATTATGACAAATTTACTTCCATTGTGACCAATTAGATTCGTTAAGGAGGCACAAACCCTTTATACCCACAACACCCGTTGTACCTCAATTACACCAAATAAGCTCTTAACCACACTCATTATGATCCATTTACTCGCATTATGACCAATTAGATTCGTTAAGGAGAAGCAAGCTTCTTGTACCCACTAAGACTAAAATTACCCAATAACGAGCCATTACGCAAATAAGGTCTATTCACAATCATTAGATTCGTTAAGGAGGCACAAACACCCCTTATACCCATAAAAGACAAAAATTACCCAATAACGAGCCATTACAGACCACAAAGACGTGTTATACCTCAATTACACCAAATAAGCTTAAATCAGACTCATTATGACTCATTTACTCTGATTATGACCAATTAGAATATAAGGAGACACAAACCCCTTATACCCACTAAGACCAAAATTAGCCAATAACGAGCAAATACGGACCACAAAGACCCGTTGTACCTCAATTACACCAAATAAGCTCTAACCACACTCATTATGATCCATTTACTCGCATTATGACCAATTAGATTCGTTAAGGAGAAGCAAGCCTTTTGTACCCACTAAGACCAATATTACCCAATAACGAGCCATTACAGACCACAAAGACGTGTTATACCTCAATTACACCAAATAAGCTTAAATCAGACTCATTATGACTCATTTACTCTGATTATGACCAATTAGACTATTTAAGGAGACACAAACCCCTTATAAGCACGAAGACCAAAATTATCAAATAACAAGCGATTACGGACCTGTTACACCTCAATTACACCTAAAAAGGTCTAATCAAACTTCACTATGACCCATTAACTCCCATTATAACCAATTAGATTCATATTAGGAGACACAAAACCCTCATACCCACTAAGGCAAAAATTGGCCAATAACAAGCCATTACGGACCACAAAGACCCGTTATACCTCAATTACACCAAATAAAATCTAATTAGACTCATTATGACAAATTTACTCCAATTGTGACCAATTGGACTTGTTAAGGAGACACAAACCCCTTATACCGACTAAGACCAAAATTGGCCAATAACGAGCATTACGGACCACAAAGACCCGTTATACCTCAATTACACCAAATAAAATCTAATTAGACTCATTATGACAAATTTACTCCAATTGTGACCAATTGGACTTGTTAAGGAGACACAAACCCCTTATACCGACTAAGACCAAAATTGGCCTATAACGAGCATTACGGACCAAAAAGACCCGTTATATCTCAATTCCACCAAATAAGCTCTAGTCAGACTCATTATGACTCATTTACACCTATTATGACCAATTAGACTTGTTAAGGAGACACAAACCCCTTATAAGCACGGAGACCAAAATTATCAAATAACGAGCTATTACGGACCCGTTACACCTCAATTACACCTAAAAAGGTCAAATCAAACTCACTATGACCCATTAACTCCCATTATAACCAACTAGATTCGTATTAGGAGACACAAACCCCACATACCCACAAAGGCCAAAATTGGCCAATAACGAACCATTACGGACGACAAAGACCCGTTATACCTCAATTACACCAAATATGGTCTAATTAGACTCATTATGACAAATTTACTTCCATTGTGACCAATTAGATTCGTTAAGGAGGCACAAACCCCTTATACCCACTAAGACCAAAATTAGCCAATAACGAGCAATTACGGACCACAAAGACCCGTTGTACCTCAATTACACCAAATAAGCTCTTAACCACACTCATTATGATCCATTTACTCGCATTATGACCAATTAGATTCGTTAAGGAGAAGCAAGCTTCTTGTACCCACTAAGACTAAAATTACCCAATAACGAGCCATTACGCAAATAAGGTCTATTCACAATCATTAGATTCGTTAAGGAGGCACAAACACCCCTTATACCCATAAAAGACAAAAATTACCCAATAACGAGCCATTACAGACCACAAAGACGTGTTATACCTCAATTACACCAAATAAGCTTAAATCAGACTCATTATGACTCATTTACTCTGATTATGACCAATTAGAATATAAGGAGACACAAACCCCTTATACGCACGAAGACCAAAATTATCAAATAACGAGCCATTACGGACCCGTTACACCTCAATTACACCTAAAAAGGTCTAATCAAACTCACTATGACCCATTAACTCCCATTATAACCAATTAGATTCGTATTAGGAGACACAAACCCCACATACCCACAAAGGCCAAATTTGGCCAATAACGAGCCATTACGGACGACAAAGACCCGTTATACCTCAATTACACCAAATATGGTCTAATTAGACTCATTATGACAAATTTACTTCCATTGTGACCAATTAGATTCGTTAAGGAGGCACAAACCCCTTATACCCACTAAGACCAAAATTAGCCAATAACGAGCAATTACGGACCACAAAGACCCGTTGTACCTCAATTACACCAAATAAGCTCTTAACCACACTCATTATGATCCATTTACTCGCATTATGACCAATTAGATTCGTTAAGGAGAAGCAAGCTTCTTGTACCCACTAAGACTAAAATTACCCAATAACGAGCCATTAGGCAAATAAGGTCTATTCACAATCATTAGATTCGTTAAGGAGGCACAAACACCCCTTATACCCATAAAAGACAAAAATTACCCAATAACGAGCCATTACAGACCACAAAGACGTGTTATACCTCAATTACACCAAATAAGCTTAAATCAGACTCATTATGACTCATTTACTCTGATTATGACCAATTAGAATATAAGGAGGCACAAACCCCTTATACGCACGAAGACCAAAATTATCAAATAACGAGCCATTACGGACCCGTTACACCTCAATTACACCTAAAAAGGTCTAATCAAACTCACTATGACCCATTAACTCCCATTATAACCAATTAGATTCGTATTAGGAGACACAAACCCCACATACCCACAAAGGCCAAATTTGGCCAATAACGAGCCATTACGGACGACAAAGACCCGTTATACCTCAATTACACCAAATATGGTCTAATTAGACTCATTATGATAAATTTACTTCCATTGTGACCAATTAGATTCGTTAAGGAGGCACAAACCCCTTATACCCACTAAGACAAAAATTAGCCAATAAAGAGCAATTACGGACCACAAAGACCCGTTGTACCTCAATTACACCAAATAAGCTCTAACCACACTCATTATGATCCATTTACTCGCATTATGACCAATTAGATTCGTTAAGGAGAAGCAAGCCTCCTGTACCCACTAAGACCAAAATTACCCAATAACGAGCCATTACGGACCCGTTACACCTCAATTACACCTAAAAAGGTCTAATCAAACTCACTATGACCCATTAACTCCCATTATAACCAACTAGATTCGTATTAGGAGACACAAACCCCACATACCCACAAAGGCCAAAATTGGCCAATAACGAGCCATTACGGACGACAAAGACCCGTTATACCTCAATTACACCAAATATGGTCTAATTAGACTCATTATGACAAATTTACTTCCATTGTGACCAATTAGATTCGTTAAGGAGGCACAAACCCCTTATACCCACTAAGACCAAAATTAGCCAATAACGAGCAAATACGGACCACAAAGACCCGTTGTACCTCAATTACACCAAATAAGCTCTAACCACACTCATTATGATCCATTTACTCGCATTATGACCAATTAGATTCGTTAAGGAGAAGCAAGCCTCTTGTACCCACTAAGACCAATATTACCCAATAACGAGCCATTACAGACCACAAAGACGTGTTATACCTCAATTACACCAAATAAGCTTAAATCAGACTCATTATGACTCATTTACTCTGATTATGACCAATTAGACTATTTAAGGAGACACAAACCCCTTATAAGCACGAAGACCAAAATTATCAAATAACAAGCGATTACGGACCTGTTACACCTCAATTACACCTAAAAAGGTCTAATCAAACTTCACTATGACCCATTAACTCCCATTATAACCAATTAGATTCGTATTAGGAGAAACAAAATCCTCATACCCACTAAGGCAAAAATTGGCCAATAACAAGCCATTACGGACCACAAAGACCCGTTATACCTCAATTACACCAAATAAAATCTAATTAGACTCATTATGACAAATTTACTCCAATTGTGACCAATTGGACTTGTTAAGGAGACACAAACCCCTTATACCGACTAAGACCAAAATTGGCCAATAACGAGCATTACGGACCACAAAGACCCGTTATACCTCAATTACACCAAATAAAATCTAATTAGACTCATTATGACAAATTTACTCCAATTGTGACCAATTGGACTTGTTAAGGAGACACAAACCCCTTATACCGACTAAGACCAAAATTGGCCTATAACGAGCATTACGGACCAAAAAGACCCGTTATATCTCAATTCCACCAAATAAGCTCTAGTCAGACTCATTATGACTCATTTACACCTATTATGACCAATTAGACTTGTTAAGGAGACACAAACCCCTTATAAGCACGGAGACCAAAATTATCAAATAACGAGCTATTACGGACCCGTTACACCTCAATTACACCTAAAAAGGTCAAATCAAACTCACTATGACCCATTAACTCCCATTATAACCAACTAGATTCGTATTAGGAGACACAAACCCCACATACCCACAAAGGCCAAAATTGGCCAATAACGAGCCATTACGGACGACAAAGACCCGTTATACCTCAATTACACCAAATATGGTCTAATTAGACTCATTATGACAAATTTACTTCCATTGTGACCAATTAGATTCGTTAAGGAGGCACAAACCCCTTATACCCACTAAGACCAAAATTAGCCAATAACGAGCAATTACGGACCACAAAGACCCGTTGTACCTCAATTACACCAAATAAGCTCTTAACCACACTCATTATGATCCATTTACTCGCATTATGACCAATTAGATTCGTTAAGGAGAAGCAAGCTTCTTGTACCCACTAAGACTAAAATTACCCAATAACGAGCCATTACGCAAATAAGGTCTATTCACAATCATTAGATTCGTTAAGGAGGCACAAACACCCCTTATACCCATAAAAGACAAAAATTACCCAATAACGAGCCATTACAGACCACAAAGACGTGTTATACCTCAATTACACCAAATAAGCTTAAATCAGACTCATTATGACTCATTTACTCTGATTATGACCAATTAGAATATAAGGAGACACAAACCCCTTATACGCACGAAGACCAAAATTATCAAATAACGAGCCATTACGGACCCGTTACACCTCAATTACACCTAAAAAGGTCTAATCAAACTCACTATGACCCATTAACTCCCATTATAACCAATTAGATTCGTATTAGGAGACACAAACCCCACATACCCACAAAGGCCAAATTTGGCCAATAACGAGCCATTACGGACGACAAAGACCCGTTATACCTCAATTACACCAAATATGGTCTAATTAGACTCATTATGACAAATTTACTTCCATTGTGACCAATTAGATTCGTTAAGGAGGCACAAACCCCTTATACCCACTAAGACCAAAATTAGCCAATAACGAGCAATTACGGACCACAAAGACCCGTTGTACCTCAATTACACCAAATAAGCTCTTAACCACACTCATTATGATCCATTTACTCGCATTATGACCAATTAGATTCGTTAAGGAGAAGCAAGCTTCTTGTACCCACTAAGACTAAAATTACCCAATAACGAGCCATTAGGCAAATAAGGTCTATTCACAATCATTAGATTCGTTAAGGAGGCACAAACACCCCTTATACCCATAAAAGACAAAAATTACCCAATAACGAGCCATTACAGACCACAAAGACGTGTTATACCTCAATTACACCAAATAAGCTTAAATCAGACTCATTATGACTCATTTACTCTGATTATGACCAATTAGAATATAAGGAGACACAAACCCCTTATACGCACGAAGACCAAAATTATCAAATAACGAGCCATTACGGACCCGTTACACCTCAATTACACCTAAAAAGGTCTAATCAAACTCACTATGACCCATTAACTCCCATTATAACCAATTAGATTCGTATTAGGAGACACAAACCCCACATACCCACAAAGGCCAAATTTGGCCAATAACGAGCCATTACGGACGACAAAGACCCGTTATACCTCAATTACACCAAATATGGTCTAATTAGACTCATTATGATAAATTTACTTCCATTGTGACCAATTAGATTCGTTAAGGAGGCACAAACCCCTTATACCCACTAACACAAAAATTAGCCAATAAAGAGCAATTACGGACCACAAAGACCCGTTGTACCTCAATTACACCAAATAAGCTCTAACCACACTCATTATGATCCATTTACTCGCATTATGACCAATTAGATTCGTTAAGGAGAAGCAAGCCTCCTGTACCCACTAAGACCACAAAGACCCGTTATACCTCAATTACACCAAATAAAATCTAATTAGACTCATTATGACAAATTTACTCCAATTGTGACCAATTGGACTTGTTAAGGAGACACAAACCCCTTATACCGACTAAGACCAAAATTGGCCAATAACGAGCATTACGGACCACAAAGACCCGTTATACCTCAATTACACCAAATAAAATCTAATTAGACTCATTATGACAAATTTACTCCAATTGTGACCAATTGGACTTGTTAAGGAGACACAAACCCCTTATACCGACTAAGACCAAAATTGGCCTATAACGAGCATTACGGACCAAAAAGACCCGTTATATCTCAATTCCACCAAATAAGCTCTAGTCAGACTCATTATGACTCATTTACACCTATTATGACCAATTAGACTTGTTAAGGAGACACAAACCCCTTATAAGCACGGAGACCAAAATTATCAAATAACGAGCTATTACGGACCCGTTACACCTCAATTACACCTAAAAAGGTCAAATCAAACTCACTATGACCCATTAACTCCCATTATAACCAACTAGATTCGTATTAGGAGACACAAACCCCACATACCCACAAAGGCCAAAATTGGCCAATAACGAGCCATTACGGACGACAAAGACCCGTTATACCTCAATTACACCAAATATGGTCTAATTAGACTCATTATGACAAATTTACTTCCATTGTGACCAATTAGATTCGTTAAGGAGGCACAAACCCCTTATACCCACTAAGACCAAAATTAGCCAATAACGAGCAATTACGGACCACAAAGACCCGTTGTACCTCAATTACACCAAATAAGCTCTTAACCACACTCATTATGATCCATTTACTCGCATTATGACCAATTAGATTCGTTAAGGAGAAGCAAGCTTCTTGTACCCACTAAGACTAAAATTACCCAATAACGAGCCATTACGCAAATAAGGTCTATTCACAATCATTAGATTCGTTAAGGAGGCACAAACACCCCTTATACCCATAAAAGACAAAAATTACCCAATAACGAGCCATTACAGACCACAAAGACGTGTTATACCTCAATTACACCAAATAAGCTTAAATCAGACTCATTATGACTCATTTACTCTGATTATGACCAATTAGAATATAAGGAGACACAAACCCCTTATACGCACGAAGACCAAAATTATCAAATAACGAGCCATTACGGACCCGTTACACCTCAATTACACCTAAAAAGGTCTAATCAAACTCACTATGACCCATTAACTCCCATTATAACCAATTAGATTCGTATTAGGAGACACAAACCCCACATACCCACAAAGGCCAAATTTGGCCAATAACGAGCCATTACGGACGACAAAGACCCGTTATACCTCAATTACACCAAATATGGTCTAATTAGACTCATTATGACAAATTTACTTCCATTGTGACCAATTAGATTCGTTAAGGAGGCACAAACCCCTTATACCCACTAAGACCAAAATTAGCCAATAACGAGCAATTACGGACCACAAAGACCCGTTGTACCTCAATTACACCAAATAAGCTCTTAACCACACTCATTATGATCCATTTACTCGCATTATGACCAATTAGATTCGTTAAGGAGAAGCAAGCTTCTTGTACCCACTAAGACTAAAATTACCCAATAACGAGCCATTAGGCAAATAAGGTCTATTCACAATCATTAGATTCGTTAAGGAGGCACAAACACCCCTTATACCCATAAAAGACAAAAATTACCCAATAACGAGCCATTACAGACCACAAAGACGTGTTATACCTCAATTACACCAAATAAGCTTAAATCAGACTCATTATGACTCATTTACTCTGATTATGACCAATTAGAATATAAGGAGACACAAACCCCTTATACGCACGAAGACCAAAATTATCAAATAACGAGCCATTACGGACCCGTTACACCTCAATTACACCTAAAAAGGTCTAATCAAACTCACTATGACCCATTAACTCCCATTATAACCAATTAGATTCGTATTAGGAGACACAAACCCCACATACCCACAAAGGCCAAATTTGGCCAATAACGAGCCATTACGGACGACAAAGACCCGTTATACCTCAATTACACCAAATATGGTCTAATTAGACTCATTATGATAAATTTACTTCCATTGTGACCAATTAGATTCGTTAAGGAGGCACAAACCCCTTATACCCACTAACACAAAAATTAGCCAATAAAGAGCAATTACGGACCACAAAGACCCGTTGTACCTCAATTACACCAAATAAGCTCTAACCACACTCATTATGATCCATTTACTCGCATTATGACCAATTAGATTCGTTAAGGAGAAGCAAGCCTCCTGTACCCACTAAGACCACAAAGACCCGTTATACCTCAATTACACCAAATAAAATCTAATTAGACTCATTATGACAAATTTACTCCAATTGTGACCAATTGGACTTGTTAAGGAGACACAAACCCCTTATACCGACTAAGACCAAAATTGGCCAATAACGAGCATTACGGACCACAAAGACCCGTTATACCTCAATTACACCAAATAAAATCTAATTAGACTCATTATGACAAATTTACTCCAATTGTGACCAATTGGACTTGTTAAGGAGACACAAACCCCTTATACCGACTAAGACCAAAATTGGCCTATAACGAGCATTACGGACCAAAAAGACCCGTTATATCTCAATTCCACCAAATAAGCTCTAGTCAGACTCATTATGACTCATTTACACCTATTATGACCAATTAGACTTGTTAAGGAGACACAAACCCCTTATAAGCACGGAGACCAAAATTATCAAATAACGAGCTATTACGGACCCGTTACACCTCAATTACACCTAAAAAGGTCAAATCAAACTCACTATGACCCATTAACTCCCATTATAACCAACTAGATTCGTATTAGGAGACACAAACCCCACATACCCACAAAGGCCAAAATTGGCCAATAACGAGCCATTACGGACGACAAAGACCCGTTATACCTCAATTACACCAAATATGGTCTAATTAGACTCATTATGACAAATTTACTTCCATTGTGACCAATTAGATTCGTTAAGGAGGCACAAACCCCTTATACCCACTAAGACCAAAATTAGCCAATAACGAGCAATTACGGACCACAAAGACCCGTTGTACCTCAATTACACCAAATAAGCTCTTAACCACACTCATTATGATCCATTTACTCGCATTATGACCAATTAGATTCGTTAAGGAGAAGCAAGCTTCTTGTACCCACTAAGACTAAAATTACCCAATAACGAGCCATTACGCAAATAAGGTCTATTCACAATCATTAGATTCGTTAAGGAGGCACAAACACCCCTTATACCCATAAAAGACAAAAATTACCCAATAACGAGCCATTACAGACCACAAAGACGTGTTATACCTCAATTACACCAAATAAGCTTAAATCAGACTCATTATGACTCATTTACTCTGATTATGACCAATTAGAATATAAGGAGACACAAACCCCTTATACGCACGAAGACCAAAATTATCAAATAACGAGCCATTACGGACCCGTTACACCTCAATTACACCTAAAAAGGTCTAATCAAACTCACTATGACCCATTAACTCCCATTATAACCAATTAGATTCGTATTAGGAGACACAAACCCCACATACCCACAAAGGCCAAATTTGGCCAATAACGAGCCATTACGGACGACAAAGACCCGTTATACCTCAATTACACCAAATATGGTCTAATTAGACTCATTATGACAAATTTACTTCCATTGTGACCAATTAGATTCGTTAAGGAGGCACAAACCCCTTATACCCACTAAGACCAAAATTAGCCAATAACGAGCAATTACGGACCACAAAGACCCGTTGTACCTCAATTACACCAAATAAGCTCTTAACCACACTCATTATGATCCATTTACTCGCATTATGACCAATTAGATTCGTTAAGGAGAAGCAAGCTTCTTGTACCCACTAAGACTAAAATTACCCAATAACGAGCCATTAGGCAAATAAGGTCTATTCACAATCATTAGATTCGTTAAGGAGGCACAAACACCCCTTATACCCATAAAAGACAAAAATTACCCAATAACGAGCCATTACAGACCACAAAGACGTGTTATACCTCAATTACACCAAATAAGCTTAAATCAGACTCATTATGACTCATTTACTCTGATTATGACCAATTAGAATATAAGGAGGCACAAACCCCTTATACGCACGAAGACCAAAATTATCAAATAACGAGCCATTACGGACCCGTTACACCTCAATTACACCTAAAAAGGTCTAATCAAACTCACTATGACCCATTAACTCCCATTATAACCAATTAGATTCGTATTAGGAGACACAAACCCCACATACCCACAAAGGCCAAATTTGGCCAATAACGAGCCATTACGGACGACAAAGACCCGTTATACCTCAATTACACCAAATATGGTCTAATTAGACTCATTATGATAAATTTACTTCCATTGTGACCAATTAGATTCGTTAAGGAGGCACAAACCCCTTATACCCACTAAGACAAAAATTAGCCAATAAAGAGCAATTACGGACCACAAAGACCCGTTGTACCTCAATTACACCAAATAAGCTCTAACCACACTCATTATGATCCATTTACTCGCATTATGACCAATTAGATTCGTTAAGGAGAAGCAAGCCTCCTGTACCCACTAAGACCAAAATTACCCAATAACGAGCCATTACGGACCCGTTACACCTCAATTACACCTAAAAAGGTCTAATCAAACTCACTATGACCCATTAACTCCCATTATAACCAACTAGATTCGTATTAGGAGACACAAACCCCACATACCCACAAAGGCCAAAATTGGCCAATAACGAGCCATTACGGACGACAAAGACCCGTTATACCTCAATTACACCAAATATGGTCTAATTAGACTCATTATGACAAATTTACTTCCATTGTGACCAATTAGATTCGTTAAGGAGGCACAAACCCCTTATACCCACTAAGACCAAAATTAGCCAATAACGAGCAAATACGGACCACAAAGACCCGTTGTACCTCAATTACACCAAATAAGCTCTAACCACACTCATTATGATCCATTTACTCGCATTATGACCAATTAGATTCGTTAAGGAGAAGCAAGCCTCTTGTACCCACTAAGACCAATATTACCCAATAACGAGCCATTACAGACCACAAAGACGTGTTATACCTCAATTACACCAAATAAGCTTAAATCAGACTCATTATGACTCATTTACTCTGATTATGACCAATTAGACTATTTAAGGAGACACAAACCCCTTATAAGCACGAAGACCAAAATTATCAAATAACAAGCGATTACGGACCTGTTACACCTCAATTACACCTAAAAAGGTCTAATCAAACTTCACTATGACCCATTAACTCCCATTATAACCAATTAGATTCGTATTAGGAGAAACAAAATCCTCATACCCACTAAGGCAAAAATTGGCCAATAACAAGCCATTACGGACCACAAAGACCCGTTATACCTCAATTACACCAAATAAAATCTAATTAGACTCATTATGACAAATTTACTCCAATTGTGACCAATTGGACTTGTTAAGGAGACACAAACCCCTTATACCGACTAAGACCAAAATTGGCCAATAACGAGCATTACGGACCACAAAGACCCGTTATACCTCAATTACACCAAATAAAATCTAATTAGACTCATTATGACAAATTTACTCCAATTGTGACCAATTGGACTTGTTAAGGAGACACAAACCCCTTATACCGACTAAGACCAAAATTGGCCTATAACGAGCATTACGGACCAAAAAGACCCGTTATATCTCAATTCCACCAAATAAGCTCTAGTCAGACTCATTATGACTCATTTACACCTATTATGACCAATTAGACTTGTTAAGGAGACACAAACCCCTTATAAGCACGGAGACCAAAATTATCAAATAACGAGCTATTACGGACCCGTTACACCTCAATTACACCTAAAAAGGTCAAATCAAACTCACTATGACCCATTAACTCCCATTATAACCAACTAGATTCGTATTAGGAGACACAAACCCCACATACCCACAAAGGCCAAAATTGGCCAATAACGAGCCATTACGGACGACAAAGACCCGTTATACCTCAATTACACCAAATATGGTCTAATTAGACTCATTATGACAAATTTACTTCCATTGTGACCAATTAGATTCGTTAAGGAGGCACAAACCCCTTATACCCACTAAGACCAAAATTAGCCAATAACGAGCAATTACGGACCACAAAGACCCGTTGTACCTCAATTACACCAAATAAGCTCTTAACCACACTCATTATGATCCATTTACTCGCATTATGACCAATTAGATTCGTTAAGGAGAAGCAAGCTTCTTGTACCCACTAAGACTAAAATTACCCAATAACGAGCCATTACGCAAATAAGGTCTATTCACAATCATTAGATTCGTTAAGGAGGCACAAACACCCCTTATACCCATAAAAGACAAAAATTACCCAATAACGAGCCATTACAGACCACAAAGACGTGTTATACCTCAATTACACCAAATAAGCTTAAATCAGACTCATTATGACTCATTTACTCTGATTATGACCAATTAGAATATAAGGAGACACAAACCCCTTATACGCACGAAGACCAAAATTATCAAATAACGAGCCATTACGGACCCGTTACACCTCAATTACACCTAAAAAGGTCTAATCAAACTCACTATGACCCATTAACTCCCATTATAACCAATTAGATTCGTATTAGGAGACACAAACCCCACATACCCACAAAGGCCAAATTTGGCCAATAACGAGCCATTACGGACGACAAAGACCCGTTATACCTCAATTACACCAAATATGGTCTAATTAGACTCATTATGACAAATTTACTTCCATTGTGACCAATTAGATTCGTTAAGGAGGCACAAACCCCTTATACCCACTAAGACCAAAATTAGCCAATAACGAGCAATTACGGACCACAAAGACCCGTTGTACCTCAATTACACCAAATAAGCTCTTAACCACACTCATTATGATCCATTTACTCGCATTATGACCAATTAGATTCGTTAAGGAGAAGCAAGCTTCTTGTACCCACTAAGACTAAAATTACCCAATAACGAGCCATTAGGCAAATAAGGTCTATTCACAATCATTAGATTCGTTAAGGAGGCACAAACACCCCTTATACCCATAAAAGACAAAAATTACCCAATAACGAGCCATTACAGACCACAAAGACGTGTTATACCTCAATTACACCAAATAAGCTTAAATCAGACTCATTATGACTCATTTACTCTGATTATGACCAATTAGAATATAAGGAGACACAAACCCCTTATACGCACGAAGACCAAAATTATCAAATAACGAGCCATTACGGACCTGTTACACCTCAATTACACCTAAAAAGGTCTAATCAAACTCACTATGACCCATTAACTCCCATTATAACCAATTAGATTCGTATTAGGAGACACAAACCCCACATACCCACAAAGGCCAAATTTGGCCAATAACGAGCCATTACGGACGACAAAGACCCGTTATACCTCAATTACACCAAATATGGTCTAATTAGACTCATTATGATAAATTTACTTCCATTGTGACCAATTAGATTCGTTAAGGAGGCACAAACCCCTTATACCCACTAACACAAAAATTAGCCAATAAAGAGCAATTACGGACCACAAAGACCCGTTGTACCTCAATTACACCAAATAAGCTCTAACCACACTCATTATGATCCATTTACTCGCATTATGACCAATTAGATTCGTTAAGGAGAAGCAAGCCTCCTGTACCCACTAAGACCACAAAGACCCGTTATACCTCAATTACACCAAATAAAATCTAATTAGACTCATTATGACAAATTTACTCCAATTGTGACCAATTGGACTTGTTAAGGAGACACAAACCCCTTATACCGACTAAGACCAAAATTGGCCAATAACGAGCATTACGGACCACAAAGACCCGTTATACCTCAATTACACCAAATAAAATCTAATTAGACTCATTATGACAAATTTACTCCAATTGTGACCAATTGGACTTGTTAAGGAGACACAAACCCCTTATACCGACTAAGACCAAAATTGGCCTATAACGAGCATTACGGACCAAAAAGACCCGTTATATCTCAATTCCACCAAATAAGCTCTAGTCAGACTCATTATGACTCATTTACACCTATTATGACCAATTAGACTTGTTAAGGAGACACAAACCCCTTATAAGCACGGAGACCAAAATTATCAAATAACGAGCTATTACGGACCCGTTACACCTCAATTACACCTAAAAAGGTCAAATCAAACTCACTATGACCCATTAACTCCCATTATAACCAACTAGATTCGTATTAGGAGACACAAACCCCACATACCCACAAAGGCCAAAATTGGCCAATAACGAGCCATTACGGACGACAAAGACCCGTTATACCTCAATTACACCAAATATGGTCTAATTAGACTCATTATGACAAATTTACTTCCATTGTGACCAATTAGATTCGTTAAGGAGGCACAAACCCCTTATACCCACTAAGACCAAAATTAGCCAATAACGAGCAATTACGGACCACAAAGACCCGTTGTACCTCAATTACACCAAATAAGCTCTTAACCACACTCATTATGATCCATTTACTCGCATTATGACCAATTAGATTCGTTAAGGAGAAGCAAGCTTCTTGTACCCACTAAGACTAAAATTACCCAATAACGAGCCATTACGCAAATAAGGTCTATTCACAATCATTAGATTCGTTAAGGAGGCACAAACACCCCTTATACCCATAAAAGACAAAAATTACCCAATAACGAGCCATTACAGACCACAAAGACGTGTTATACCTCAATTACACCAAATAAGCTTAAATCAGACTCATTATGACTCATTTACTCTGATTATGACCAATTAGAATATAAGGAGACACAAACCCCTTATACGCACGAAGACCAAAATTATCAAATAACGAGCCATTACGGACCCGTTACACCTCAATTACACCTAAAAAGGTCTAATCAAACTCACTATGACCCATTAACTCCCATTATAACCAATTAGATTCGTATTAGGAGACACAAACCCCACATACCCACAAAGGCCAAATTTGGCCAATAACGAGCCATTACGGACGACAAAGACCCGTTATACCTCAATTACACCAAATATGGTCTAATTAGACTCATTATGACAAATTTACTTCCATTGTGACCAATTAGATTCGTTAAGGAGGCACAAACCCCTTATACCCACTAAGACCAAAATTAGCCAATAACGAGCAATTACGGACCACAAAGACCCGTTGTACCTCAATTACACCAAATAAGCTCTTAACCACACTCATTATGATCCATTTACTCGCATTATGACCAATTAGATTCGTTAAGGAGAAGCAAGCTTCTTGTACCCACTAAGACTAAAATTACCCAATAACGAGCCATTAGGCAAATAAGGTCTATTCACAATCATTAGATTCGTTAAGGAGGCACAAACACCCCTTATACCCATAAAAGACAAAAATTACCCAATAACGAGCCATTACAGACCACAAAGACGTGTTATACCTCAATTACACCAAATAAGCTTAAATCAGACTCATTATGACTCATTTACTCTGATTATGACCAATTAGAATATAAGGAGACACAAACCCCTTATACGCACGAAGACCAAAATTATCAAATAACGAGCCATTACGGACCCGTTACACCTCAATTACACCTAAAAAGGTCTAATCAAACTCACTATGACCCATTAACTCCCATTATAACCAATTAGATTCGTATTAGGAGACACAAACCCCACATACCCACAAAGGCCAAATTTGGCCAATAACGAGCCATTACGGACGACAAAGACCCGTTATACCTCAATTACACCAAATATGGTCTAATTAGACTCATTATGATAAATTTACTTCCATTGTGACCAATTAGATTCGTTAAGGAGGCACAAACCCCTTATACCCACTAACACAAAAATTAGCCAATAAAGAGCAATTACGGACCACAAAGACCCGTTGTACCTCAATTACACCAAATAAGCTCTAACCACACTCATTATGATCCATTTACTCGCATTATGACCAATTAGATTCGTTAAGGAGAAGCAAGCCTCCTGTACCCACTAAGACCACAAAGACCCGTTATACCTCAATTACACCAAATAAAATCTAATTAGACTCATTATGACAAATTTACTCCAATTGTGACCAATTGGACTTGTTAAGGAGACACAAACCCCTTATACCGACTAAGACCAAAATTGGCCAATAACGAGCATTACGGACCACAAAGACCCGTTATACCTCAATTACACCAAATAAAATCTAATTAGACTCATTATGACAAATTTACTCCAATTGTGACCAATTGGACTTGTTAAGGAGACACAAACCCCTTATACCGACTAAGACCAAAATTGGCCTATAACGAGCATTACGGACCAAAAAGACCCGTTATATCTCAATTCCACCAAATAAGCTCTAGTCAGACTCATTATGACTCATTTACACCTATTATGACCAATTAGACTTGTTAAGGAGACACAAACCCCTTATAAGCACGGAGACCAAAATTATCAAATAACGAGCTATTACGGACCCGTTACACCTCAATTACACCTAAAAAGGTCAAATCAAACTCACTATGACCCATTAACTCCCATTATAACCAACTAGATTCGTATTAGGAGACACAAACCCCACATACCCACAAAGGCCAAAATTGGCCAATAACGAGCCATTACGGACGACAAAGACCCGTTATACCTCAATTACACCAAATATGGTCTAATTAGACTCATTATGACAAATTTACTTCCATTGTGACCAATTAGATTCGTTAAGGAGGCACAAACCCCTTATACCCACTAAGACCAAAATTAGCCAATAACGAGCAATTACGGACCACAAAGACCCGTTGTACCTCAATTACACCAAATAAGCTCTTAACCACACTCATTATGATCCATTTACTCGCATTATGACCAATTAGATTCGTTAAGGAGAAGCAAGCTTCTTGTACCCACTAAGACTAAAATTACCCAATAACGAGCCATTACGCAAATAAGGTCTATTCACAATCATTAGATTCGTTAAGGAGGCACAAACACCCCTTATACCCATAAAAGACAAAAATTACCCAATAACGAGCCATTACAGACCACAAAGACGTGTTATACCTCAATTACACCAAATAAGCTTAAATCAGACTCATTATGACTCATTTACTCTGATTATGACCAATTAGAATATAAGGAGACACAAACCCCTTATACGCACGAAGACCAAAATTATCAAATAACGAGCCATTACGGACCCGTTACACCTCAATTACACCTAAAAAGGTCTAATCAAACTCACTATGACCCATTAACTCCCATTATAACCAATTAGATTCGTATTAGGAGACACAAACCCCACATACCCACAAAGGCCAAATTTGGCCAATAACGAGCCATTACGGACGACAAAGACCCGTTATACCTCAATTACACCAAATATGGTCTAATTAGACTCATTATGACAAATTTACTTCCATTGTGACCAATTAGATTCGTTAAGGAGGCACAAACCCCTTATACCCACTAAGACCAAAATTAGCCAATAACGAGCAATTACGGACCACAAAGACCCGTTGTACCTCAATTACACCAAATAAGCTCTTAACCACACTCATTATGATCCATTTACTCGCATTATGACCAATTAGATTCGTTAAGGAGAAGCAAGCTTCTTGTACCCACTAAGACTAAAATTACCCAATAACGAGCCATTAGGCAAATAAGGTCTATTCACAATCATTAGATTCGTTAAGGAGGCACAAACACCCCTTATACCCATAAAAGACAAAAATTACCCAATAACGAGCCATTACAGACCACAAAGACGTGTTATACCTCAATTACACCAAATAAGCTTAAATCAGACTCATTATGACTCATTTACTCTGATTATGACCAATTAGAATATAAGGAGACACAAACCCCTTATACGCACGAAGACCAAAATTATCAAATAACGAGCCATTACGGACCCGTTACACCTCAATTACACCTAAAAAGGTCTAATCAAACTCACTATGACCCATTAACTCCCATTATAACCAATTAGATTCGTATTAGGAGACACAAACCCCACATACCCACAAAGGCCAAATTTGGCCAATAACGAGCCATTACGGACGACAAAGACCCGTTATACCTCAATTACACCAAATATGGTCTAATTAGACTCATTATGATAAATTTACTTCCATTGTGACCAATTAGATTCGTTAAGGAGGCACAAACCCCTTATACCCACTAACACAAAAATTAGCCAATAAAGAGCAATTACGGACCACAAAGACCCGTTGTACCTCAATTACACCAAATAAGCTCTAACCACACTCATTATGATCCATTTACTCGCATTATGACCAATTAGATTCGTTAAGGAGAAGCAAGCCTCCTGTACCCACTAAGACCACAAAGACCCGTTATACCTCAATTACACCAAATAAAATCTAATTAGACTCATTATGACAAATTTACTCCAATTGTGACCAATTGGACTTGTTAAGGAGACACAAACCCCTTATACCGACTAAGACCAAAATTGGCCAATAACGAGCATTACGGACCACAAAGACCCGTTATACCTCAATTACACCAAATAAAATCTAATTAGACTCATTATGACAAATTTACTCCAATTGTGACCAATTGGACTTGTTAAGGAGACACAAACCCCTTATACCGACTAAGACCAAAATTGGCCTATAACGAGCATTACGGACCAAAAAGACCCGTTATATCTCAATTCCACCAAATAAGCTCTAGTCAGACTCATTATGACTCATTTACACCTATTATGACCAATTAGACTTGTTAAGGAGACACAAACCCCTTATAAGCACGGAGACCAAAATTATCAAATAACGAGCTATTACGGACCCGTTACACCTCAATTACACCTAAAAAGGTCAAATCAAACTCACTATGACCCATTAACTCCCATTATAACCAACTAGATTCGTATTAGGAGACACAAACCCCACATACCCACAAAGGCCAAAATTGGCCAATAACGAGCCATTACGGACGACAAAGACCCGTTATACCTCAATTACACCAAATATGGTCTAATTAGACTCATTATGACAAATTTACTTCCATTGTGACCAATTAGATTCGTTAAGGAGGCACAAACCCCTTATACCCACTAAGACCAAAATTAGCCAATAACGAGCAATTACGGACCACAAAGACCCGTTGTACCTCAATTACACCAAATAAGCTCTTAACCACACTCATTATGATCCATTTACTCGCATTATGACCAATTAGATTCGTTAAGGAGAAGCAAGCTTCTTGTACCCACTAAGACTAAAATTACCCAATAACGAGCCATTACGCAAATAAGGTCTATTCACAATCATTAGATTCGTTAAGGAGGCACAAACACCCCTTATACCCATAAAAGACAAAAATTACCCAATAACGAGCCATTACAGACCACAAAGACGTGTTATACCTCAATTACACCAAATAAGCTTAAATCAGACTCATTATGACTCATTTACTCTGATTATGACCAATTAGAATATAAGGAGACACAAACCCCTTATACGCACGAAGACCAAAATTATCAAATAACGAGCCATTACGGACCCGTTACACCTCAATTACACCTAAAAAGGTCTAATCAAACTCACTATGACCCATTAACTCCCATTATAACCAATTAGATTCGTATTAGGAGACACAAACCCCACATACCCACAAAGGCCAAATTTGGCCAATAACGAGCCATTACGGACGACAAAGACCCGTTATACCTCAATTACACCAAATATGGTCTAATTAGACTCATTATGACAAATTTACTTCCATTGTGACCAATTAGATTCGTTAAGGAGGCACAAACCCCTTATACCCACTAAGACCAAAATTAGCCAATAACGAGCAATTACGGACCACAAAGACCCGTTGTACCTCAATTACACCAAATAAGCTCTTAACCACACTCATTATGATCCATTTACTCGCATTATGACCAATTAGATTCATTAAGGAGAAGCAAGCTTCTTGTACCCACTAAGACTAAAATTACCCAATAACGAGCCATTAGGCAAATAAGGTCTATTCACAATCATTAGATTCGTTAAGGAGGCACAAACACCCCTTATACCCATAAAAGACAAAAATTACCCAATAACGAGCCATTACAGACCACAAAGACGTGTTATACCTCAATTACACCAAATAAGCTTAAATCAGACTCATTATGACTCATTTACTCTGATTATGACCAATTAGAATATAAGGAGACACAAACCCCTTATACGCACGAAGACCAAAATTATCAAATAACGAGCCATTACGGACCCGTTACACCTCAATTACACCTAAAAAGGTCTAATCAAACTCACTATGACCCATTAACTCCCATTATAACCAATTAGATTCGTATTAGGAGACACAAACCCCACATACCCACAAAGGCCAAATTTGCCCAATAACGAGCCATTACGGACGACAAAGACCCGTTATACCTCAATTACACCAAATATGGTCTAATTAGACTCATTATGATAAATTTACTTCCATTGTGACCAATTAGATTCGTTAAGGAGGCACAAACCCCTTATACCCACTAACACAAAAATTAGCCAATAAAGAGCAATTACGGACCACAAAGACCCGTTGTACCTCAATTACACCAAATAAACTCTAACCACACTCATTATGATCCATTTACTCGCATTATGACCAATTAGATTCGTTAAGGAGAAGCAAGCCTCCTGTACCCACTAAGACCACAAAGACCCGTTATACCTCAATTACACCAAATAAAATCTAATTAGACTCATTATGACAAATTTACTCCAATTGTGACCAATTGGACTTGTTAAGGAGACACAAACCCCTTATACCGACTAAGACCAAAATTGGCCAATAACGAGCATTACGGACCACAAAGACCCGTTATACCTCAATTACACCAAATAAAATCTAATTAGACTCATTATGACAAATTTACTCCAATTGTGACCAATTGGACTTGTTAAGGAGACACAAACCCCTTATACCGACTAAGACCAAAATTGGCCTATAACGAGCATTACGGACCAAAAAGACCCGTTATATCTCAATTCCACCAAATAAGCTCTAGTCAGACTCATTATGACTCATTTACACCTATTATGACCAATTAGACTTGTTAAGGAGACACAAACCCCTTATAAGCACGGAGACCAAAATTATCAAATAACGAGCTATTACGGACCCGTTACACCTCAATTACACCTAAAAAGGTCAAATCAAACTCACTATGACCCATTAACTCCCATTATAACCAACTAGATTCGTATTAGGAGACACAAACCCCACATACCCACAAAGGCCAAAATTGGCCAATAACGAGCCATTACGGACGACAAAGACCCGTTATACCTCAATTACACCAAATATGGTCTAATTAGACTCATTATGACAAATTTACTTCCATTGTGACCAATTAGATTCGTTAAGGAGGCACAAACCCCTTATACCCACTAAGACCAAAATTAGCCAATAACGAGCAATTACGGACCACAAAGACCCGTTGTACCTCAATTACACCAAATAAGCTCTTAACCACACTCATTATGATCCATTTACTCGCATTATGACCAATTAGATTCGTTAAGGAGAAGCAAGCTTCTTGTACCCACTAAGACTAAAATTACCCAATAACGAGCCATTACGCAAATAAGGTCTATTCACAATCATTAGATTCGTTAAGGAGGCACAAACACCCCTTATACCCATAAAAGACAAAAATTACCCAATAACGAGCCATTACAGACCACAAAGACGTGTTATACCTCAATTACACCAAATAAGCTTAAATCAGACTCATTATGACTCATTTACTCTGATTATGACCAATTAGAATATAAGGAGACACAAACCCCTTATACGCACGAAGACCAAAATTATCAAATAACGAGCCATTACGGACCCGTTACACCTCAATTACACCTAAAAAGGTCTAATCAAACTCACTATGACCCATTAACTCCCATTATAACCAATTAGATTCGTATTAGGAGACACAAACCCCACATACCCACAAAGGCCAAATTTGCCCAATAACGAGCCATTACGGACGACAAAGACCCGTTATACCTCAATTACACCAAATATGGTCTAATTAGACTCATTATGACAAATTTACTTCCATTGTGACCAATTAGATTCGTTAAGGAGGCACAAACCCCTTATACCCACTAAGACCAAAATTAGCCAATAACGAGCAAATACGGACCACAAAGACCCGTTGTACCTCAATTACACCAAATAAGCTCTAACCACACTCATTATGATCCATTTACTCGCATTATGACCAATTAGATTCGTTAAGGAGAAGCAAGCCTTTTGTACCCACTAAGACCAATATTACCCAATAACGAGCCATTACAGACCACAAAGACGTGTTATACCTCAATTACACCAAATAAGCTTAAATCAGACTCATTATGACTCATTTACTCTGATTATGACCAATTAGACTATTTAAGGAGACACAAACCCCTTATAAGCACGAAGACCAAAATTATCAAATAACAAGCGATTACGGACCTGTTACACCTCAATTACACCTAAAAAGGTCTAATCAAACTTCACTATGACCCATTAACTCCCATTATAACCAATTAGATTCCTATTAGGAGACACAAAACCCTCATACCCACTAAGGCAAAAATTGGCCAATAACAAGCCATTACGGACCACAAAGACCCGTTATACCTCAATTACACCAAATAAAATCTAATTAGACTCATTATGACAAATTTACTCCAATTGTGACCAATTGGACTTGTTAAGGAGACACAAACCCCTTATACCGACTAAGACCAAAATTGGCCAATAACGAGCATTACGGACCACAAAGACCCGTTATACCTCAATTACACCAAATAAAATCTAATTAGA
The DNA here is from genome assembly GCA_023525745.1 of Arctium lappa. NCBI lineage: Eukaryota > Viridiplantae > Streptophyta > Magnoliopsida > Asterales > Asteraceae > Arctium > Arctium lappa. The sequence goes on from CM042057.1 coordinate 52,882,581, forward strand.
CTCATTATGACAAATTTACTCCAATTGTGACCAATTGGACTTGTTAAGGAGACACAAACCCCTTATACCGACTAAGACCAAAATTGGCCTATAACGAGCATTACGGACCAAAAAGACCCGTTATATCTCAATTCCACCAAATAAGCTCTAGTCAGACTCATTATGACTCATTTACACCTATTATGACCAATTAGACTTGTTAAGGAGACACAAACCCCTTATAAGCACGGAGACCAAAATTATCAAATAACGAGCTATTACGGACCCGTTACACCTCAATTACACCTAAAAAGGTCAAATCAAACTCACTATGACCCATTAACTCCCATTATAACCAACTAGATTCGTATTAGGAGACACAAACCCCACATACCCACAAAGGCCAAAATTGGCCAATAACGAGCCATTACGGACGACAAAGACCCGTTATACCTCAATTACACCAAATATGGTCTAATTAGACTCATTATGACAAATTTACTTCCATTGTGACCAATTAGATTCGTTAAGGAGGCACAAACCCCTTATACCCACTAAGACCAAAATTAGCCAATAACGAGCAATTACGGACCACAAAGACCCGTTGTACCTCAATTACACCAAATAAGCTCTTAACCACACTCATTATGATCCATTTACTCGCATTATGACCAATTAGATTCGTTAAGGAGAAGCAAGCTTCTTGTACCCACTAAGACTAAAATTACCCAATAACGAGCCATTACGCAAATAAGGTCTATTCACAATCATTAGATTCGTTAAGGAGGCACAAACACCCCTTATACCCATAAAAGACAAAAATTACCCAATAACGAGCCATTACAGACCACAAAGACGTGTTATACCTCAATTACACCAAATAAGCTTAAATCAGACTCATTATGACTCATTTACTCTGATTATGACCAATTAGAATATAAGGAGACACAAACCCCTTATACGCACGAAGACCAAAATTATCAAATAACGAGCCATTACGGACCCGTTACACCTCAATTACACCTAAAAAGGTCTAATCAAACTCACTATGACCCATTAACTCCCATTATAACCAATTAGATTCGTATTAGGAGACACAAACCCCACATACCCACAAAGGCCAAATTTGCCCAATAACGAGCCATTACGGACGACAAAGACCCGTTATACCTCAATTACACCAAATATGGTCTAATTAGACTCATTATGATAAATTTACTTCCATTGTGACCAATTAGATTCGTTAAGGAGGCACTAACCCCTTATACCCACTAAGACAAAAATTAGCCAATAAAGAGCAATTACGGACCACAAAGACCCGTTGTACCTCAATTACACCAAATAAGCTCTAACCACACTCATTATGATCCATTTACTCGCATTATGACCAATTAGATTCGTTAAGGAGAAGCAAGCCTCCTGTACCCACTAAGACCAAAATTACCCAATAACGAGCCATTACGGACCCGTTACACCTCAATTACACCTAAAAAGGTCTAATCAAACTCACTATGACCCATTAACTCCCATTATAACCAACTAGATTCGTATTAGGAGACACAAACCCCACATACCCACAAAGGCCAAAATTGGCCAATAACGAGCCATTACGGACGACAAAGACCCGTTATACCTCAATTACACCAAATATGGTCTAATTAGACTCATTATGACAAATTTACTTCCATTGTGACCAATTAGATTCGTTAAGGAGGCACAAACCCCTTATACCCACTAAGACCAAAATTAGCCAATAACGAGCAAATACGGACCACAAAGACCCGTTGTACCTCAATTACACCAAATAAGCTCTTAACCACACTCATTATGATCCATTTACTCGCATTATGACCAATTAGATTCGTTAAGGAGAAGCAAGCTTCTTGTACCCACTAAGACCAATATTACCTAATAACGAGCCATTACAGACCACAAAGACGTGTTATACCTCAATTACACCAAATAAGCTTAAATCAGACTCATTATGACTCATTTACTCTGATTATGACCAATTAGACTATTTAAGGAGACACAACCCCCTTATAAGCACGAAGACCAAAATTATCAAATAACAAGCGATTACGGACCTGTTACACCTCAATTACACCTAAAAAGGTCTAATCAAACTTCACTATGACCCATTAACTCCCATTATAACCAATTAGATTCGTATTAGGAGACACAAAACCCTCATACCCACTAAGGCAAAAATTGGCCAATAACAAGCCATTACGGACCACAAAGACCCGTTATACCTCAATTACACCAAATAAAATCTAATTAGACTCATTATGACAAATTTACTCCAATTATGACCAATTGGACTTGTTAAGGAGACACAAACCCCTTATACCGACTAAGACCAAAATTGGCCAATAATGAGCATTACGGACCACAAAGACCCGTTATACCTCAATTACACCAAATAAAATCTAATTAGACTCATTATGACAAATTTACTCCAATTGTGACCAATTGGACTTGTTAAGGAGACACAAACCCCTTATACCGACTAAGACCAAAATTGGCCTATAACGAGCATTACGGACCAAAAAGACCCGTTATATCTCAATTCCACCAAATAAGCTCTAGTCAGACTCATTATGACTCATTTACACCTATTATGACCAATTAGACTTGTTAAGGAGACACAAACCCCTTATAAGCACGGAGACCAAAATTATCAAATAACGAGCTATTACGGACCCGTTACACCTCAATTACACCTAAAAAGGTCAAATCAAACTCACTATGACCAATTAACTCCCATTATAACCAACTAGATTCGTATTAGGAGACACAAACCCCACATTCCCACAAAGGCCAAAATTGGCCAATAACGAGCCATTACGGACGACAAAGACCCGTTATACCTCAATTACACCAAATATGGTCTAATTAGACTCATTATGACAAATTTACTTCCATTGTGACCAATTAGATTCGTTAAGGAGGCACAAACCCCTTATACCCACTAAGACCAAAATTAGCCAATAACGAGCAATTACGGACCACAAAGACCCGTTGTACCTCAATTACACCAAATAAGCTCTTAACCACACTCATTATGATCCATTTACTCGTATTATGACCAATTAGATTCGTTAAGGAGAAGCAAGCTTCTTGTACCCACTAAGACTAAAATTACCCAATAACGAGCCATTACGCAAATAAGGTCTATTCACAATCATTAGATTCGTTAAGGAGGCACAAACACCCCTTATACCCATAAAAGACAAAAATTACCCAATAACGAGCCATTACAGACCACAAAGACGTGTTATACCTCAATTACACCAAATAAGCTTAAATCAGACTCATTATGACTCATTTACTCTGATTATGACCAATTAGAATATAAGGAGACACAAACCCCTTATACGCACGAAGACCAAAATTATCAAATAACGAGCCATTACGGACCCGTTACACCTCAATTACACCTAAAAAGGTCTAATCAAACTCACTATGACCCATTAACTCCCATTATAACCAATTAGATTCGTATTAGGAGACACAAACCCCACATACCCACAAAGGCCAAATTTGGCCAATAACGAGCCATTACGGACGACAAAGACCCGTTATACCTCAATTACACCAAATATGGTCTAATTAGACTCATTATGATAAATTTACTTCCATTGTGACCAATTAGATTCGTTAAGGAGGCCCTTATACCCACTAAGACAAAAATTAGCCAATAAAGAGCAATTACGGACCACAAAGACCCGTTGTACCTCAATTACACCAAATAAGCTCTAACCACACTCATTATGATCCATTTACTCGCATTATGACCAATTAGATTCGTTAAGGAGAAGCAAGCCTCCTGTACCCACTAAGACCAAAATTACCCAATAACGAGCCATTACGGACCCGTTACACCTCAATTACACCTAAAAAGGTCTAATCAAACTCATATGACCCATTAACTCCCATTATAACCAACTAGATTCGTATTAGGAGACACAAACCCCACATACCCACAAAGGCCAAAATTGGCCAATAACGAGCCATTACGGACGACAAAGACCCGTTATACCTCAATTACACCAAATATGGTCTAATTAGACTCATTATGACAAATTTACTTCCATTGTGACCAATTAGATTCGTTAAGGAGGCACAAACCCCTTATACCCACTAAGACCAAAATTAGCCAATAACGAGCAAATACGGACCACAAAGACCCGTTGTACCTCAATTACACCAAATAAGCTCTTAACCACACTCATTATGATCCATTTACTCGCATTTTGACCAATTAGATTCGTTAAGGAGAAGCAAGCTTCTTGTACCCACTAAGACCAATATTACCCAATAACGAGCCATTACAGACCACAAAGACGTGTTATACCTCAATTACACCAAATAAGCTTAAATCAGACTCATTATGACTCATTTACTCTGATTATGACCAATTAGACTATTTAAGGAGACACAAACCCCTTATAAGCACGAAGACCAAAATTATCAAATAACAAGCGATTACGGACCTGTTACACCTCAATTACACCTAAAAAGGTCTAATCAAACTTCACTATGACCCATTAACTCCCATTATAACCAATTAGATTCGTATTAGGAGACACAAAACCCTCATACCCACTAAGGCAAAAATTGGCCAATAACAAGCCATTACGGACCACAAAGACCCGTTATACCTCAATTACACCAAATAAAATCTAATTAGACTCATTATGACAAATTTACTCCAATTGTGACCAATTTGGACTTGTTAAGGAGACACAAACCCCTTATACCGACTAAGACCAAAATTGGCCAATAACGAGCATTACGGACCACAAAGACCCGTTATACCTCAATTACACCAAATAAAATCTAATTAGACTCATTATGACAAATTTACTCCAATTGTGACCAATTGGACTTGTTAAGGAGACACAAACCCCTTATACCGACTAAGACCAAAATTGGCCTATAACGAGCATTACGGACCAAAAAGACCCGTTATATCTCAATTCCACCAAATAAGCTCTAGTCAGACTCATTATGACTCATTTACACCTATTATGACCAATTAGACTTGTTAAGGAGACACAAACCCCTTATAAGCACGGAGACCAAAATTATCAAATAACGAGCTATTACGGACCCGTTACACCTCAATTACACCTAAAAAGGTCAAATCAAACTCACTATGACCCATTAACTCCCATTATAACCAACTAGATTCGTATTAGGAGACACAAACCCCACATACCCACAAAGGCCAAAATTGGCCAATAACGAGCCATTACGGACGACAAAGACCCGTTATACCTCAATTACACCAAATATGGTCTAATTAGACTCATTATGACAAATTTACTTCCATTGTGACCAATTAGATTCGTTAAGGAGGCACAAACCCCTTATACCCACTAAGACCAAAATTAGCCAATAACGAGCAATTACGGACCACAAAGACCCGTTGTACCTCAATTACACCAAATAAGCTCTTAACCACACTCATTATGATCCATTTACTCGCATTATGACCAATTAGATTCGTTAAGGAGAAGCAAGCTTCTTGTACCCACTAAGACTAAAATTACCCAATAACGAGCCATTACGCAAATAAGGTCTATTCACAATCATTAGATTCGTTAAGGAGGCACAAACACCCCTTATACCCATAAAAGACAAAAATTACCCAATAACGAGCCATTACAGACCACAAAGACGTGTTATACCTCAATTACACCAAATAAGCTTAAATCAGACTCATTATGACTCATTTACTCTGATTATGACCAATTAGAATATAAGGAGACACAAACCCCTTATACGCACGAAGACCAAAATTATCAAATAACGAGCCATTACGGACCCGTTACACCTCAATTACACCTAAAAAGGTCTAATCAAACTCACTATGACCCATTAACTCCCATTATAACCAATTAGATTCGTAATAGGAGACACAAACCCCACATACCCACAAAGGCCAAATTTGGCCAATAACGAGCCATTACGGACGACAAAGACCCGTTATACCTCAATTACACCAAATATGGTCTAATTAGACCCATTATGATAAATTTACTTCCATTGTGACCAATTAGATTCGTTAAGGAGGCACAAACCCCTTATACCCACTAAGACAAAAATTAGCCAATAAAGAGCAATTACGGACCACAAAGACCCGTTGTACCTCAATTACACCAAATAAGCTCTAACCACACTCATTATGATCCATTTACTCGCATTATGACCAATTAGATTCGTTAAGGAGAAGCAAGCCTCCTGTACCCACTAAGACCAAAATTACCCAATAACGAGCCATTACGGACCCGTTACACCTCAATTACACCTAAAAAGGTCTAATCAAACTCACTATGACCCATTAACTCCCATTATAACCAACTAGATTCGTATTAGGAGACACAAACCCCACATACCCACAAAGGCCAAAATTGGCCAATAACGAGCCATTACGGACGACAAAGACCCGTTATACCTCAATTACACCAAATATGGTCTAATTAGACTCATTATGACAAATTTACTTCCATTGTGACCAATTAGATTCGTTAAGGAGGCACAAACCCCTTATACCCACTAAGACCAAAATTAGCCAATAACGAGCAATTACGGACCACAAAGACCCGTTGTACCTCAATTACACCAAATAAGCTCTTAACCACACTCATTATGATCCATTTACTCGCATTATGACCAATTAGATTCGTTAAGGAGAAGCAAGCTTCTTGTACCCACTAAGACTAAAATTACCCAATAACGAGCCATTACGCAAATGAGGTCTATTCACAATCATTAGATTCGTTAAGGAGGCACAAACACCCCTTATACCCATAAAAGACAAAAATTACCCAATAACGAGCCATTACAGACCACAAAGACGTGTTATACCTCAATTACACCAAATAAGCTTAAATCAGACTCATTATGACTCATTTACTCTGATTATGACCAATTAGAATATAAGGAGACACAAACCCCTTATACGCACGAAGACCAAAATTATCAAATAACGAGCCATTACGGACCCGTTACACCTCAATTACACCTAAAAAGGTCTAATCAAACTCACTATGACCCATCAACTCCCATTATAACCAATTAGATTCGTAATAGGAGACACAAACCCCACATACCCACAAAGGCCAAATTTGGCCAATAACGAGCCATTACGGACGACAAAGACCCGTTATACCTCAATTACACCAAATATGGTCTAATTAGACTCATTATGATAAATTTACTTCCATTGTGACCAATTAGATTCGTTAAGGAGGCACAAACCCCTTATACCCACTAAGACAAAAATTAGCCAATAAAGAGCAATTACGGACCACAAAGACCCGTTGTACCTCAATTACACCAAATAAGCTCTAACCACACTCATTATGATCCATTTACTCGCATTATGACCAATTAGATTCGTTAAGGAGAAGCAAGCCTCCTGTACCCACTAAGACCAAAATTACCCAATAACGAGCCATTACGGACCCGTTACACCTCAATTACACCTAAAAAGGTCTAATCAAACTCACTATGACCCATTAACTCCCATTATAACCAACTAGATTCGTATTAGGAGACACAAACCCCACATACCCACAAAGGCCAAAATTGGCCAATAACGAGCCATTACGGACGACAAAGACCCGTTATACCTCAATTACACCAAATATGGTCTAATTAGACTCATTATGACAAATTTACTTCCATTGTGACCAATTAGATTCGTTAAGGAGGCACAAACCCCTTATACCCACTAAGACCAAAATTAGCCAATAACGAGCAATTACGGACCACAAAGACCCGTTGTACCTCAATTACACCAAATAAGCTCTTAACCACACTCATTATGATCCATTTACTCGCATTATGACCAATTAGATTCGTTAAGGAGAAGCAAGCTTCTTGTACCCAATAAGACTAAAATTACCCAATAACGAGCCATTACGCAAATAAGGTCTATTCACAATCATTAGATTCGTTAAGGAGGCACAAACACCCCTTACACCCATAAAAGACAAAAATTACCCAATAACGAGCCATTACAGACCACAAAGACGTGTTATACCTCAATTACACCAAATAATCTTAAATCAGACTCATTATGACTCATTTACTCTGATTATGACCAATTAGAATATAAGGAGACACAAACCCCTTATACGCACGAAGACCAAAATTATCAAATAACGAGCCATTACGGACCCGTTACACCTCAATTACAGCTAAAAAGGTCTAATCAAACTCACTATGACCCATTAACTCCCATTATAACCAATTAGATTCGTAATAGGAGACACAAACCCCACATACCCACAAAGGCCAAATTTGGCCAATAACGAGCCATTACGGACGACAAAGACCCGTTATACCTCAATTACACCAAATATGGTCTAATTAGACTCATTATGATAAATTTACTTCCATTGTGACCAATTAGATTCGTTAAGGAGGCACAAACCCCTTATACCCACTAAGACAAAAATTAGCCAATAAAGAGCAATTACGGACCACAAAGACCCGTTGTACCTCAATTACACCAAATAAGCTCTAACCACACTCATTATGATCCATTTACTCGCATTATGACCAATTAGATTCGTTAAGGAGAAGCAAGCCTCCTGTACCCACTAAGACCAAAATTACCCAATAGCGAGCCATTACGGACCCGTTACACCTCAATTACACCTAAAAAGGTCTAATCAAACTCACTATGACCCATTAACTCCCATTATAACCAACTAGATTCGTATTAGGAGACACAAACCCCACATACCCACAAAGGCCAAAATTGGCCAATAACGAGCCATTACGGACGACAAAGACCCGTTATACCTCAATTACACCAAATATGGTCTAATTAGACTCATTATGACAAATTTACTTCCATTGTGACCAATTAGATTCGTTAAGGAGGCACAAACCCCTTATACCCACTAAGACCAAAATTAGCCAATAACGAGCAAATACGGACCACAAAGACCCGTTGTACCTCAATTACACCAAATAAGCTCTTAACCACACTCATTATGATCCATTTACTCGCATTATGACCAATTAGATTCGTTAAGGAGAAGCAAGCTTCTTGTACCCATTAAGACTAAAATTACCCAATAACGAGCCATTACGCAAATAAGGTCTATTCACAATCATTAGATTCGTTAAGGAGGCACAAACACCCCTTACACCCATAAAAGACAAAAATTACCCAATAACGAGCCATTACAGACCACAAAGACGTGTTATACCTCAATTACACCAAATAAGCTTAAATCAGACTCATTATGACTCATTTACTCTGATTATGACCAATTAGAATATAAGGAGACACAAACCCCTTATACGCACGAAGACCAAAATTATCAAATAACGAGCCATTACGGACCCGTTACACCTCAATTACACCTAAAAAGGTCTAATCAAACTCACTATGACCCATTAACTCCCATTATAACCAATTAGATTCGTAATAGGAGACACAAACCCCACATACCCACAAAGGCCAAATTTGGCCAATAACGAGCCATTACGGACGACAAAGACCCGTTATACCTCAATTACACCAAATATGGTCTAATTAGACTCATTATGATAAATTTACTTCCATTGTGACCAATTAGATTCGTTAAGGAGGCACAAACCCCTTATACCCACTAAGACAAAAATTAGCCAATAAAGAGCAATTACGGACCACAAAGACCCGTTGTACCTCAATTACACCAAATAAGCTCTAACCACACTCATTATGATCCATTTACTCGCATTATGACCAATTAGATTCGTTAAGGAGAAGCAAGCCTCCTGTACCCACTAAGACCAAAATTACCCAATAACGAGCCATTACGGACCCGTTACACCTCAATTACACCTAAAAAGGTCTAATCAAACTCACTATGACCCATTAACTCCCATTATAACCAACTAGATTCGTATTAGGAGACACAAACCCCACATACCCACAAAGGCCAAAATTGGCCAATAACGAGCCATTACGGACGACAAAGACCCGTTATACCTCAATTACACCAAATATGGTCTAATTAGACTCATTATGACAAATTTACTTCCATTGTGACCAATTAGATTCGTTAAGGAGGCACAAACCCCTTATACCCACTAAGACCAAAATTAGCCAATAACGAGCAAATACGGACCACAAAGACCCGTTGTACCTCAATTACACCAAATAAGCTCTAACCACACTCATTATGATCCATTTACTCGCATTATGACCAATTAGATTCGTTAAGGAGAAGCAAGCCTCTTGTACCCACTAAGACCAAAATTACCCAATAACGAGCCATTACAGACCACAAAGACGTGTTATACCTCAATTACACCAAATAAGCTTAAATCAGACTCATTATGACTCATTTACTCTGATTATGACCAATTAGACTATTTAAGGAGACACAAACCCCTTATAAGCACGAAGACCAAAATTATCAAATAACAAGCGATTACGGACCTGTTACACCTCAATTACACCTAAAAAGGTCTAATCAAACTTCACTATGACCCATTAACTCCCATTATAACCAATTAGATTCGTATTAGGAGACACAAAACCCTCATACCCACTAAGGCAAAAATTGGCCAATAACAAGCCATTACTAAAAAAAAAAAAAAATTCTTTGTTTCTTTGTTTTAATATATTTGCCGGGTTTTCCTTCAAAAAAAAAAAACAAGCCATTACGGACCACAAAGACCCGTTATACCTCAATTACACCAAATAAAATCTAATTAGACTCATTATGACAAATTTACTCCAATTGTGACCAATTGGACTTGTTAAGGAGACACAAACCCCTTATACCGACTAAGACCAAAATTGGCCTATAACGAGCATTACGGACCAAAAAGACCCGTTATATCTCAATTCCACCAAATAAGCTCTAGTCAGACTCATTATGACTCATTTACACCTATTATGACCAATTAGACTTGTTAAGGAGACACAAACCCCTTATAAGCACGGAGACCAAAATTATCAAATAACGAGCTATTACGGACCCGTTACACCTCAATTACACCTAAAAAGGTCAAATCAAACTCACTATGACCCATTAACTCCCATTATAACCAACTAGATTCGTATTAGGAGACACAAACCCCACATACCCACAAAGGCCAAAATTGGCCAATAACGAGCCATTACGGACGACAAAGACCCGTTATACCTCAATTACACCAAATATGGTCTAATTAGACTCATTATGACAAATTTACTTCCATTGTGACCAATTAGATTCGTTAAGGAGGCACAAACCCCTTATACCCACTAAGACCAAAATTAGCCAATAACGAGCAATTACGGACCACAAAGACCCGTTGTACCTCAATTACACCAAATAAGCTCTTAACCACACTCATTATGATCCATTTACTCGCATTATGACCAATTAGATTCGTTAAGGAGAAGCAAGCTTCTTGTACCCACTAAGACTAAAATTACCCAATAACGAGCCATTACGCAAATAAGGTCTATTCACAATCATTAGATTCGTTAAGGAGGCACAAACACCCCTTATACCCATAAAAGACAAAAATTACCCAATAACGGGCCATTACAGACCACAAAGACGTGTTATACCTCAATTACACCAAATAAGCTTAAATCAGACTCATTATGACTCATTTACTCTGATTATGACCAATTAGAATATAAGGAGACACAAACCCCTTATACGCACGAAGACCAAAATTATCAAATAACGAGCCATTACGGACCCGTTACACCTCAATTACACCTAAAAAGGTCTAATCAAACTCACTATGACCCATTAACTCCCATTATAACCAATTAGATTCGTAATAGGAGACACAAACCCCACATACCCACAAAGGCCAAATTTGGCCAATAACGAGCCATTACGGACGACAAAGACCCGTTATACGAGGAATTACACCAAATATGGTCTAATTAGACTCATTATGATAAATTTACTTCCATTGTGACCAATTAGATTCGTTAAGGAGGCACAAACCCCTTATACCCACTAAGACAAAAATTAGCCAATAAAGAGCAATTACGGACCACAAAGACCCGTTGTACCTCAATTACACCAAATAAGCTCTAACCACACTCATTATGATCCATTTACTCGCATTATGACCAATTAGATTCGTTAAGGAGAAGCAAGCCTCCTGTACCCACTAAGACCAAAATTACCCAATAACGAGCCATTACGGACCCGTTACACCTCAATTACACCTAAAAAGGTCTAATCAAACTCACTATGACCCATTAACTCCCATTATAACCAACTAGATTCGTATTAGGAGACACAAACCCCACATACCCACAAAGGCCAAAATTGGCCAATAACGAGCCATTACGGACGACAAAGACCCGTTATACCTCAATTACACCAAATATGGTCTAATTAGACTCATTATGACAAATTTACTTCCATTGTGACCAATTAGATTCGTTAAGGAGGCACAAACCCCTTATACCCACTAAGACCAAAATTAGCCAATAACGAGCAATTACGGACCACAAAGACCCGTTGTACCTCAATTACACCAAATAAGCTCTTAACCACACTCATTATGATCCATTTACTCGCATTATGACCAATTAGATTCGTTAAGGAGAAGCAAGCTTCTTGTACCCACTAAGACTAAAATTACCCAATAACGAGCCATTACGCAAATAAGGTCTATTCACAATCATTAGATTCGTTAAGGAGGCACAAACACCCCTTATACCCATAAAAGACAAAAATTACCCAATAACGAGCCATTACAGACCACAAAGACGTGTTATACCTCAATTACACCAAATAAGCTTAAATCAGACTCATTATGACTCATTTACTCTGATTATGACCAATTAGAATATAAGGAGACACAAACCCCTTATACGCACGAAGACCAAAATTATCAAATAACGAGCCATTACGGACCCGTTACACCTCAATTACACCTAAAAAGGTCTAATCAAACTCACTATGACCCATTAACTCCCATTATAACCAATTAGATTTGTAATAGGAGACACAAACCCCACATACCCACAAAGGCCAAATTTGGCCAATAACGAGCCATTACGGACGACAAAGACCCGTTATACCTCAATTACACCAAATATGGTCTAATTAGACTCATTATGATAAATTTACTTCCATTGTGACCAATTAGATTCGTTAAGGAGGCACAAACCCCTTATACCCACTAAGACAAAAATTAGCCAATAAAGAGCAATTACGGACCACAAAGACCCGTTGTACCTCAATAACACCAAATAAGCTCTAACCACACTCATTATGATCCATTTACTCGCATTATGACCAATTAGATTCGTTAAGGAGAAGCAAGCCTCCTGTACCCACTAAGACCAAAATTACCCAATAACGAGCCATTACGGACCCGTTACACCTCAATTACACCTAAAAAGGTCTAATCAAACTCACTATGACCCATTAACTCCCATTATAACCAACTAGATTCGTATTAGGAGACACAAACCCCACATACCCACAAAGGCCAAAATTGGCCAATAACGAGCCATTACGGACGACAAAGACCCGTTATACCTCAATTACACCAAATATGGTCTAATTAGACTCATTATGACAAATTTACTTCCATTGTGACCAATTAGATTCGTTAAGGAGGCACAAACCCCTTATACCCACTAAGACCAAAATTAGCCAATAACGAGCAAATACGGACCACAAAGACCCGTTGTACCTCAATTACACCAAATAAGCTCTAACCACACTCATTATGATCCATTTACTCGCATTATGACCAATTAGATTCGTTAAGGAGAAGCAAGCCTCTTGTACCCACTAAGACCAAAATTACCCAATAACGAGCCATTACAGACCACAAAGACGTGTTATACCTCAATTACACCAAATAAGCTTAAATCAGACTCATTATGACTCATTTACTCTGATTATGACCAATTAGACTATTTAAGGAGACACAAACCCCTTATAAGCACGAAGACCAAAATTATCAAATAACAAGCGATTACGGACCTGTTACACCTCAATTACACCTAAAAAGGTCTAATCAAACTTCACTATGACCCATTAACTCCCATTATAACCAATTAGATTCGTATTAGGAGACACAAAACCCTCATACCCACTAAGGCAAAAATTGGCCAATAACAAGCCATTACTAAAAAAAAAAAAAAATTCTTTGTTTCTTTGTTTTAATATATTTGCCGGGTTTTCCTTCAAAAAAAAAAAACAAGCCATTACGGACCACAAAGACCCGTTATACCTCAATTACACCAAATAAAATCTAATTAGACTCATTATGACAAATTTACTCCAATTGTGACCAATTGGACTTGTTAAGGAGACACAAACCCCTTATACCGACTAAGACCAAAATTGGCCTATAACGAGCATTACGGACCAAAAAGACCCGTTATATCTCAATTCCACCAAATAAGCTCTAGTCAGACTCATTATGACTCATTTACACCTATTATGACCAATTAGACTTGTTAAGGAGACACAAACCCCTTATAAGCACGGAGACCAAAATTATCAAATAACGAGCTATTACGGACCCGTTACACCTCAATTACACCTAAAAAGGTCAAATCAAACTCACTATGACCCATTAACTCCCATTATAACCAACTAGATTCGTATTAGGAGACACAAACCCCACATACCCACAAAGGCCAAAATTGGCCAATAACGAGCCATTACGGACGACAAAGACCCGTTATACCTCAATTACACCAAATATGGTCTAATTAGACTCATTATGACAAATTTACTTCCATTGTGACCAATTAGATTCGTTAAGGAGGCACAAACCCCTTATACCCACTAAGACCAAAATTAGCCAATAACGAGCAATTACGGACCACAAAGACCCGTTGTACCTCAATTACACCAAATAAGCTCTTAACCACACTCATTATGATCCATTTACTCGCATTATGACCAATTAGATTCGTTAAGGAGAAGCAAGCTTCTTGTACCCACTAAGACTAAAATTACCCAATAACGAGCCATTACGCAAATAAGGTCTATTCACAATCATTAGATTCGTTAAGGAGGCACAAACACCCCTTATACCCATAAAAGACAAAAATTACCCAATAACGGGCCATTACAGACCACAAAGACGTGTTATACCTCAATTACACCAAATAAGCTTAAATCAGACTCATTATGACTCATTTACTCTGATTATGACCAATTAGAATATAAGGAGACACAAACCCCTTATACGCACGAAGACCAAAATTATCAAATAACGAGCCATTACGGACCCGTTACACCTCAATTACACCTAAAAAGGTCTAATCAAACTCACTATGACCCATTAACTCCCATTATAACCAATTAGATTCGTAATAGGAGACACAAACCCCACATACCCACAAAGGCCAAATTTGGCCAATAACGAGCCATTACGGACGACAAAGACCCGTTATACGAGGAATTACACCAAATATGGTCTAATTAGACTCATTATGATAAATTTACTTCCATTGTGACCAATTAGATTCGTTAAGGAGGCACAAACCCCTTATACCCACTAAGACAAAAATTAGCCAATAAAGAGCAATTACGGACCACAAAGACCCGTTGTACCTCAATTACACCAAATAAGCTCTAACCACACTCATTATGATCCATTTACTCGCATTATGACCAATTAGATTCGTTAAGGAGAAGCAAGCCTCCTGTACCCACTAAGACCAAAATTACCCAATAACGAGCCATTACGGACCCGTTACACCTCAATTACACCTAAAAAGGTCTAATCAAACTCACTATGACCCATTAACTCCCATTATAACCAACTAGATTCGTATTAGGAGACACAAACCCCACATACCCACAAAGGCCAAAATTGGCCAATAACGAGCCATTACGGACGACAAAGACCCGTTATACCTCAATTACACCAAATATGGTCTAATTAGACTCATTATGACAAATTTACTTCCATTGTGACCAATTAGATTCGTTAAGGAGGCACAAACCCCTTATACCCACTAAGACCAAAATTAGCCAATAACGAGCAATTACGGACCACAAAGACCCGTTGTACCTCAATTACACCAAATAAGCTCTTAACCACACTCATTATGATCCATTTACTCGCATTATGACCAATTAGATTCGTTAAGGAGAAGCAAGCTTCTTGTACCCACTAAGACTAAAATTACCCAATAACGAGCCATTACGCAAATAAGGTCTATTCACAATCATTAGATTCGTTAAGGAGGCACAAACACCCCTTATACCCATAAAAGACAAAAATTACCCAATAACGAGCCATTACAGACCACAAAGACGTGTTATACCTCAATTACACCAAATAAGCTTAAATCAGACTCATTATGACTCATTTACTCTGATTATGACCAATTAGAATATAAGGAGACACAAACCCCTTATACGCACGAAGACCAAAATTATCAAATAACGAGCCATTACGGACCCGTTACACCTCAATTACACCTAAAAAGGTCTAATCAAACTCACTATGACCCATTAACTCCCATTATAACCAATTAGATTTGTAATAGGAGACACAAACCCCACATACCCACAAAGGCCAAATTTGGCCAATAACGAGCCATTACGGACGACAAAGACCCGTTATACCTCAATTACACCAAATATGGTCTAATTAGACTCATTATGATAAATTTACTTCCATTGTGACCAATTAGATTCGTTAAGGAGGCACAAACCCCTTATACCCACTAAGACAAAAATTAGCCAATAAAGAGCAATTACGGACCACAAAGACCCGTTGTACCTCAATAACACCAAATAAGCTCTAACCACACTCATTATGATCCATTTACTCGCATTATGACCAATTAGATTCGTTAAGGAGAAGCAAGCCTCCTGTACCCACTAAGACCAAAATTACCCAATAACGAGCCATTACGGACCCGTTACACCTCAATTACACCTAAAAAGGTGTAATCAAACTCACTATGACCCATTAACTCCCATTATAACCAACTAGATTCGTATTAGGAGACACAAACCCCACATACCCACAAAGGCCAAAATTGGCCAATAACGAGCCATTACGGACGACAAAGACCCGTTATACCTCAATTACACCAAATATGGTCTAATTAGACTCATTATGACAAATTTACTTCCATTGTGACCAATTAGATTCGTTAAGGAGGCACAAACCCCTTATACCCACTAAGACCAAAATTAGCCAATAACGAGCAAATACGGACCACAAAGACCCGTTGTACCTCAATTACACCAAATAAGCTCTAACCACACTCATTATGATCCATTTACTCGCATTATGACCAATTAGATTCGTTAAGGAGAAGCAAGCCTCTTGTACCCACTAAGACCAAAATTACCCAATAACGAGCCATTACAGACCACAAAGACGTGTTATACCTCAATTACACCAAATAAGCTTAAATCAGACTCATTATGACTCATTTACTCTGATTATGACCAATTAGACTATTTAAGGAGACACAAACGCCTTATAAGCACGAAGACCAAAATTATCAAATAACAAGCGATTACGGACCTGTTACACCTCAATTACACCTAAAAAGGTCTAATCAAACTTCACTATGACCCATTAACTCCCATTATAACCAATTAGATTCGTATTAGGAGACACAAAACCCTGATACCCACTAAGGCAAAAATTGGCCAATAACAAGCCATTACTAAAAAAAAAATTTTTTTTTTTGTTTCTTTGTTTTAATATATTTGCCGGGTTTTCCTTCAAAAAATAAAAAACAAGCCATTACGGACCACAAAGACCCGTTATACCTCAATTACACCAAATAAAATCTAATTAGACTCATTATGACAAATTTACTCCAATTGTGACCAATTGGACTTGTTAAGGAGACACAAACCCCTTATACCGACTAAGACCAAAATTGGCCAATAACGAGCATTACGGACCACAAAGACCCGTTATACCTCAATTACACCAAATAAAATCTAATTAGACTCATTATGACAAATTTACTCCAATTGTGACCAATTGGACTTGTTAAGGAGACACAAACCCCTTATACCGACTAAGACCAAAATTGGCCTATAACGAGCATTACGGACCAAAAAGACCCGTTATATCTCAATTCCACCAAATAAGCTCTAGTCAGACTCATTATGACTCATTTACACCTATTATGACCAATTAGACTTGTTAAGGAGACACAAACCCCTTATAAGCACGGAGACCAAAATTATCAAATAACGAGCTATTACGGACCCGTTACACCTCAATTACACCTAAAAAGGTCAAATCAAACTCACTATGACCCATTAACTCCCATTATAACCAACTAGATTCGTATTAGGAGACACAAACCCCACATACCCACAAAGGCCAAAATTGGCCAATAACGAGCCATTACGGACGACAAAGACCCGTTATACCTCAATTACACCAAATATGGTCTAATTAGACTCATTATGACAAATTTACTTCCATTGTGACCAATTTAGATTCGTTAAGGAGGCACAAACCCCTTATACCCACTAAGACCAAAATTAGCCAATAACGAGCAATTACGGACCACAAAGACCCGTTGTACCTCAATTACACCAAATAAGCTCTTAACCACACTCATTATGATCCATTTACTCGCATTATGACCAATTAGATTCGTTAAGGAGAAGCAAGCTTCTTGTACCCACTAAGACTAAAATTACCCAATAACGAGCCATTACGCAAATAAGGTCTATTCACAATCATTAGATTCGTTAAGGAGGCACAAACACCCCTTATACCCATAAAAGACAAAAATTACCCAATAACGGGCCATTACAGACCACAAAGACGTGTTATACCTCAATTACACCAAATAAGCTTAAATCAGACTCATTATGACTCATTTACTCTGATTATGACCAATTAGAATATAAGGAGACACAAACCCCTTATACGCACGAAGACCAAAATTATCAAATAACGAGCCATTACGGACCCGTTACACCTCAATTACACCTAAAAAGGTCTAATCAAACTCACTATGACCCATTAACTCCCATTATAACCAATTAGATTCGTAATAGGAGACACAAACCCCACATACCCACAAAGGCCAAATTTGGCCAATAACGAGCCATTACGGACGACAAAGACCCGTTATACCTCAATTACACCAAATATGGTCTAATTAGACTCATTATGATAAATTTACTTCCATTGTGACCAATTAGATTCGTTAAGGAGGCACAAACCCCTTATACCCACTAAGACAAAAATTAGCCAATAAAGAGCAATTACGGACCACAAAGACCCGTTGTACCTCAATTACACCAAATAAGCTCTAACCACACTCATTATGATCCATTTACTCGCATTATGACCAATTAGATTCGTTAAGGAGAAGCAAGCCTCCTGTACCCACTAAGACCAAAATTACCCAATAACGAGCCATTACGGACCCGTTACACCTCAATTACACCTAAAAAGGTCTAATCAAACTCACTATGTGATGTGATTATTGCGATCGTCTATTGGTTGCCCGAGATAGTAATGGTGAAACCGCGACCCGTTGTCTATAGTGAGACAAGAACCTTGGTATAAGATACGCCACAATCAACCCACAATGGTGAAACCGCGACCCGTTGTCTATAGTGAGACAAGAACCTTGGTATAAGATACGCCACAATCAACCCACCAAGTTGATTGATAAGTATTGAACGCCACAAGTAAGAAGACTTGATAAGTTCTATAGTTCACAAAGAACAAAAAGAGTTTAAAACTCACAATTTCATTCAAATCAAAAGTGTTTTCAAAAGATTACAAAGACAACCTATTTATAGGATACACAAGACAAATCAAAGGACTCAAATAAATTCTAGACAATAATTGAGGCAACCTTCTAATATCTTCTAAGTAAATGACTTCATAATGATAGGACCCTTCAAAATGCCTTCTAATTCAATGTTATGAGTTACTTGAACTTGGATCTATTGTTGGGCAGATTCATGGACGAAATTCCACCTTTATTTTGGGCTTGGATCCTTATTAAAATGTAGAAAAAGGAGTACTCTTTAAGTGGGCTTTGATTTGAGTCCATTCGGACTTGAAATGAATGATTTATGACCAAAACATGGGCCATGTGTAGACTTGGCCGAATTTTCTTGGACTGGGTGATATTTAGATGAAATAATCACAACTTGGGCTACCAAGCCTTGGGCTAATCTTGGCCTTCAATTCGGATCAAAATTCGAAGGTCTCCTTGGCTACTTGATGAATTGATGATTGATTCTTTCCGACAGGATTTTATCAAACCATTAAGAGCATCACTGAACATCTTAGCTTTTGACCTTGTGATTGGTCCAATATTCCATCTCAATGGATCTTCATCATCCGGGTCGTTGGATGGGTTCTCATCATTCCCCCTCTCTTGAATGCGATTTGTCCTCAAATCTTCACCTGCATTAAAGGGGCTCAAATCAGAAACATTGAAGACATCATGCACATTATACTCAACAGGTAAGTCAAGTTTGTAAGCATTGTCATTAATTTTCTGCATGATTTGGAATGGCCCATCTCCCCTTGGCATCAACTTTGACTTTCGTTTACTTGGGAATCGTTCTTTTCTCAAATGAAGCCACACCCAATCTCCTGGTTCAAATGTGATCTTTCTTCTACCCTTGTTTGCTTGTTGTTCATACTTCTTGGTGCGCTCTTCGATGTTGCTTTTCGCCTTCTCATGGATCTGTTTAACAAATTCAGCTTTCTTCTTGCCATCTAAATTCACTTGTTCACTTACAGGTAAAGGAGTTAAATCCATTGGAGTTAATGGCTTAAAACCATACACAATTTCAAAAGGTGAAAACTTTGTAGCTGAATGAACATGACGATTATATGCAAACTCAACATGAGGTAAGCATTGCTCCCAAGTTTTGACATTTCTTCCAATAATGGAACGCAACAAAGTACCAAGAGTGCGATTCACAACTTCTGTTTGCCCATCAGTTTGGGGGTGGCACGTTGTGGAAAACAAGAGTTTTGTTCCCAATTTCCCCCACAAGGTTTTCCAAAAGTAACTCAAAAATTTTGTGTCTCGATCTGAGACAATGGTTCTTGGCATTCCATGCAACCTCACTACTTCTTTGAAAAACAAATCAGAAATATGTGATGCATCATTAGTTCGGTTGCATGCAATGAAATGAGCCATTTTGGAGAACCTATCAACAACCACAAAGATTGAGTCTTTGCCGCCCTTGGTTTTTGGCAAACCCAACACAAAATCCATTGAAAGATCAACCCACGGTTCACTTGGTATAGGCAAAGGAGTATATAAACCATGAGGTTGAACTTTTGATTTTGCTTGTTTGCAAACAACACAATTTTCACATATTCGTCCTACATCAACTTTCATTTTTGGCCAATAAAAATGTTCTTGTAAAATTGCCAAAGTTTTTGCCACGCCAAAATGACCCATAAGGCCTCCACCATGCGCTTCCCTAACCAAAAGTTCTCGCAAGGAAGAGTTAGGGACGCAAAGCTTTGATTCCTTAAACAAAAACCCCTCATGTTTGAAAAACTTTTCAAAAGAACATTTTTCGCATGCTTGAAAAATTTGTCCAAAATCGGTATCATTGTGGTACAATTCTTTGATTTGTTCAAAACCAAGAATTTTACAGTCAAGAGAAGAGAGTAAAGAGTATCTTCGTGAAAGTGCATCAGCCACAATATTTTCCTTACCTTTCTTGTATCGGATGACATAAGGAAATGTCTCAAGAAACTCAATCCATCGAGCATGTCTTTTGTTTAACTTATGTTGTCCCTTTAAGTACTTCAAGGACTCATGGTCAGAATGTATCACAAACTCTTTGGCCCACAAATAGTGTTGCCATGTCTTTAATGCACGGACCAATGAATACAGTTCTTTGTCATAAGTGGGGTAGTTCAAGGTCGCCCCATTCAACTTCTCACTAAAATAGGCCAATGGTTTACCTTCTTGCATCAAAACTGCACCTATTCCAACACCTGATGCATCACACTCAATTTCAAAGGTTTTATCAAAGTTGGGCAAAGATAACAAAGGAGCATGGGTTAAATGAAATTTAAGTTGTTCAAAAGCTTGCTCTTGTTCTTTGCCCCATTTAAAACCGACGTTCTTTTTAATGACTTCTGTGAGTGGTGACGCCAAAGTGCTAAAGTTTTTAACAAATCTACGATAAAAACTTGCAAGACCATGAAAACTTCGCACTTCACTTACACTCTTTGGAGTTGGCCAATCTTGGATGGCCTTTACCTTTTCTTCATCAACAGAAATTCCTTGTGAACTTACCATGTATCCAAGGAAAATAACATGATTGGTACAAAAGGTGCACTTCTTCAAGTTTGCAAAAAGCTTTTCCTTCCTAAGCACACTCAAAACAGAAGTTAGATGTTCAAGATGATCGTCCAAACTTTTGGAGTAAATCAAAATATCATCAAAGTAAACAACCACAAACTTTCCAATGAAATCTCTCAAAACATGGTTCATTAGTCTCATGAATGTACTAGGAGCGTTAGTTAAACCAAAGGGCATCACTAACCATTCATATAAACCATGTTTTGTTTTGAAAGCGGTTTTCCACTCATCACCCTCTCTCATACGGATTTGGTGATAACCACTTTTCAAATCAATTTTTGAAAATAAGTTTGCACCATACAATTCATCAAGCATATCATCTAATCGAGGAATTGGATGACGATACTTTACCGTGATATTGTTGATGGCGCGACAATCCACACACATCCTCCATGAGCCGTCCTTCTTCGGTACTAACAAGACTGGAACGGCACAAGGACTCATGCTTTCTCGAACCAATCCTCTTGCAAGTAATTCTTTAACTTGTCTTTCCAACTCCTTGGTTTCTTCCGGACTTGTTCTATAGGCTGGTTTGTTTGGGATGGAAGCTCCGAATACAAAGTCAATTTGGTGTTCAATTCCACGGATTGGTGGCAATCCATCGGGAACTTCTTCCGGAAACAAGTCTTCAAATTCCTGCAAGATAGACATAACATTGCTCGGAATGATACCGGCCAAGTTGTTAGTGGCTAATTGAGCTTCTTTGAACAAAAGAAGCACAAAAAGCATTTCAGAATTTAAAGCTTCTTTTATCTCACTCTTTTTTGCCAAAGCACAATATTGACTCTCTTTTTTTTCCACGGGTGTTTTTTTATTCTTTCCTTTTTCTTTTGAGCCTTGTTCATTATTTTCTTTTGGCTCATTTATTTTTTTTGCATCATTTTGAAGTTTAACTTGATCTTCAAAAACTTGACTAGGTGACATGGGTACAAGAGTTACGGGTTTGGCTTTGTGTACAAAAGTGTATTTGTTGGTAAAGCCGTCATGCTTTACATGTCGATCATACTGCCATGGCCTCCCAAGCAACATATGACTTGCTTGCATAGGTACAACATCACACAATACTTCATCTTCATATTTACCTATGCGAAAAGAAACCAACACTTGTTTTGAAACTCGTACCTCACCACTATCATTAAGCCATTGGAGTTTGTATGGCTTTTGATGCTTCGTAGTAGGTAGACCAAGCTTTTCAACCATAGTTGAACTTGCTACATTTGTACAACTCCCCCCGTCAATGATAACACTACATACCTTGCCTTGAACGTAGCATCGAGTGTGAAAGATGTTCTCCCTTTGTGCATCATCATCTTCTTTGGAATGGGCACTTAGGGCTCTTCTAGCCACCAACAAGTCTCCTTGGACAGCTACCTCTTCATCATCATCCAAACCATCCGGTGAGTCTTCGGAATCTGATTTATCTGTCTCAATTTCCCCATTTTCTCGAATCACCATTGCAAGCTTGTTTGGACATTGACTTGCAATATGACCCCTGCCTTGACACTTAAAACACTTTATGTCACGATTCTTATGAGTAGAAGAATCAGTTTTTCCTTTTGAAGAGTTTATATCTTTAGAACCAGATTTGGAATTAGAAGAAGAAGAAGATGTGCTTTCAATTTTCTTTGAAGAACTTGTCTTCCAAGTACTATTTCGTGATCCTCCCCCTCTCTTAAGTTGTTTCTCAATTTTAACAGCCATATGAACCATATCCTCAATTTCAACATAATGATACATTTCAACACGATCACGTATTTCAAAATTTAAACCATGTAAGAACCTGGCCATTGTAGCTTCTCGATCCTCCTCAATGTTGGCCCTAATCAAGATAACCTCCATCTCTTTAAAATAATCTTCCACACACTTGTTCCCTTGCTTGAGATTTTGGAGCTTGTTGTGAAGGTCACGAAAGTAGTGACTAGGCACAAAACGTCTCCTCATGACCAACTTCATTTCTTCCCAACTCTCGATAGGCCTTTCTCCATTTCTTCGCTTGCTAATCAAAAGTTGATCCCACCATGTTAGTGCATAATCAGAAAACTCAATGACAGCAAGTTTTACCTTCTTTCGGTTGGAGTATTCATGACAATCAAATATGAACTCCATTTTCTTCTCCCAATCGAGGTATGCTTCCGGATCTGACTTTCCTTGAAATGAAGGGACTTTCATCTTTATGGAACTCAAATTATTGTCTATACGTCGCCTCCTCCTAGCCGATCTCCTTTCAGATTCCCTATCCCATTCGTCGCTTCTTTCTTCCTCATTCACAACGGAACCTTCACGAGATGGTGGTCTTCGTGCGTTTGCCTCTATTCGATCCATTCTTTCATGAACTTGGTTGAATTCATTGGTCATCATCCGCCGCATCTCATCCATTATGGCTTGAATTTGAAGATTCGGAAGGGGTTGATCATCCCCCATCTTAAAATTCTGCAAAAATAATGACAAATTTACTTCCGTTGTGACCAATTAGATTCGTTAAGGAGGCACAAACCCCTTATACCCACTAAGACCAAAATTAGCCAATAACGAGCAATTACGGACCACAAAGACCCGTTGTACCTCAATTACACCAAATAAGCCTTAACCACACTCATTATGATCCATTTACTCGCATTATGACCAATTAGATTCGTTAAGGAGAAGCAAGCCTCTTGTACCCACTAAGACCAAAATTACCCAATAACGAGCCATTACAGACCACAAAGACGTGTTATACCTCAATTACACCAAATAAGCTTAAATCAGACTCATTATGACTCATTTACTCTGATTATGACCAATTAGACTATTTAAGGAGACACAAACCCCTTATAAGCACGAAGACCAAAATTATCAAATAACAAGCGATTACGGACCTGTTACACCTCAATTACACCTAAAAAGGTCTAATCAAACTTCACTATGACCCATTAACTCCCATTATAACCAATTAGATTCGTATTAGGAGACACAAAACCCTCATACCCACTAAGGCAAAAATTGGCCAATAACAAGCCATTACTAAAAAAAAAAAAAAATTCTTTGTTTCTTTGTTTTAATATATTTGCCGGGTTTTCCTTCAAAAAAAAAAAACAAGCCATTACGGACCACAAAGACCCGTTATACCTCAATTACACCAAATAAAATCTAATTAGACTCATTATGACAAATTTACTCCAATTGTGACCAATTGGACTTGTTAAGGAGACACAAACCCCTTATACCGACTAAGACCAAAATTGGCCTATAACGAGCATTACGGACCAAAAAGACCCGTTATATCTCAATTCCACCAAATAAGCTCTAGTCAGACTCATTATGACTCATTTACACCTATTATGACCAATTAGACTTGTTAAGGAGACACAAACCCCTTATAAGCACGGAGACCAAAATTATCAAATAACGAGCTATTACGGACCCGTTACACCTCAATTACACCTAAAAAGGTCAAATCAAACTCACTATGACCCATTAACTCCCATTATAACCAACTAGATTCGTATTAGGAGACACAAACCCCACATACCCACAAAGGCCAAAATTGGCCAATAACGAGCCATTACGGACGACAAAGACCCGTTATACCTCAATTACACCAAATATGGTCTAATTAGACTCATTATGACAAATTTACTTCCATTGTGACCAATTAGATTCGTTAAGGAGGCACAAACCCCTTATACCCACTAAGACCAAAATTAGCCAATAACGAGCAATTACGGACCACAAAGACCCGTTGTACCTCAATTACACCAAATAAGCTCTTAACCACACTCATTATGATCCATTTACTCGCATTATGACCAATTAGATTCGTTAAGGAGAAGCAAGCTTCTTGTACCCACTAAGACTAAAATTACCCAATAACGAGCCATTACGCAAATAAGGTCTATTCACAATCATTAGATTCGTTAAGGAGGCACAAACACCCCTTATACCCATAAAAGACAAAAATTACCCAATAACGGGCCATTACAGACCACAAAGACGTGTTATACCTCAATTACACCAAATAAGCTTAAATCAGACTCATTATGACTCATTTACTCTGATTATGACCAATTAGAATATAAGGAGACACAAACCCCTTATACGCACGAAGACCAAAATTATCAAATAACGAGCCATTACGGACCCGTTACACCTCAATTACACCTAAAAAGGTCTAATCAAACTCACTATGACCCATTAACTCCCATTATAACCAATTAGATTCGTAATAGGAGACACAAACCCCACATACCCACAAAGGCCAAATTTGGCCAATAACGAGCCATTACGGACGACAAAGACCCGTTATACGAGGAATTACACCAAATATGGTCTAATTAGACTCATTATGATAAATTTACTTCCATTGTGACCAATTAGATTCGTTAAGGAGGCACAAACCCCTTATACCCACTAAGACAAAAATTAGCCAATAAAGAGCAATTACGGACCACAAAGACCCGTTGTACCTCAATTACACCAAATAAGCTCTAACCACACTCATTATGATCCATTTACTCGCATTATGACCAATTAGATTCGTTAAGGAGAAGCAAGCCTCCTGTACCCACTAAGACCAAAATTACCCAATAACGAGCCATTACGGACCCGTTACACCTCAATTACACCTAAAAAGGTCTAATCAAACTCACTATGACCCATTAACTCCCATTATAACCAACTAGATTCGTATTAGGAGACACAAACCCCACATACCCACAAAGGCCAAAATTGGCCAATAACGAGCCATTACGGACGACAAAGACCCGTTATACCTCAATTACACCAAATATGGTCTAATTAGACTCATTATGACAAATTTACTTCCATTGTGACCAATTAGATTCGTTAAGGAGGCACAAACCCCTTATACCCACTAAGACCAAAATTAGCCAATAACGAGCAATTACGGACCACAAAGACCCGTTGTACCTCAATTACACCAAATAAGCTCTTAACCACACTCATTATGATCCATTTACTCGCATTATGACCAATTAGATTCGTTAAGGAGAAGCAAGCTTCTTGTACCCACTAAGACTAAAATTACCCAATAACGAGCCATTACGCAAATAAGGTCTATTCACAATCATTAGATTCGTTAAGGAGGCACAAACACCCCTTATACCCATAAAAGACAAAAATTACCCAATAACGAGCCATTACAGACCACAAAGACGTGTTATACCTCAATTACACCAAATAAGCTTAAATCAGACTCATTATGACTCATTTACTCTGATTATGACCAATTAGAATATAAGGAGACACAAACCCCTTATACGCACGAAGACCAAAATTATCAAATAACGAGCCATTACGGACCCGTTACACCTCAATTACACCTAAAAAGGTCTAATCAAACTCACTATGACCCATTAACTCCCATTATAACCAATTAGATTTGTAATAGGAGACACAAACCCCACATACCCACAAAGGCCAAATTTGGCCAATAACGAGCCATTACGGACGACAAAGACCCGTTATACCTCAATTACACCAAATATGGTCTAATTAGACTCATTATGATAAATTTACTTCCATTGTGACCAATTAGATTCGTTAAGGAGGCACAAACCCCTTATACCCACTAAGACAAAAATTAGCCAATAAAGAGCAATTACGGACCACAAAGACCCGTTGTACCTCAATAACACCAAATAAGCTCTAACCACACTCATTATGATCCATTTACTCGCATTATGACCAATTAGATTCGTTAAGGAGAAGCAAGCCTCCTGTACCCACTAAGACCAAAATTACCCAATAACGAGCCATTACGGACCCGTTACACCTCAATTACACCTAAAAAGGTCTAATCAAACTCACTATGACCCATTAACTCCCATTATAACCAACTAGATTCGTATTAGGAGACACAAACCCCACATACCCACAAAGGCCAAAATTGGCCAATAACGAGCCATTACGGACGACAAAGACCCGTTATACCTCAATTACACCAAATATGGTCTAATTAGACTCATTATGACAAATTTACTTCCATTGTGACCAATTAGATTCGTTAAGGAGGCACAAACCCCTTATACCCACTAAGACCAAAATTAGCCAATAACGAGCAAATACGGACCACAAAGACCCGTTGTACCTCAATTACACCAAATAAGCTCTAACCACACTCATTATGATCCATTTACTCGCATTATGACCAATTAGATTCGTTAAGGAGAAGCAAGCCTCTTGTACCCACTAAGACCAAAATTACCCAATAACGAGCCATTACAGACCACAAAGACGTGTTATACCTCAATTACACCAAATAAGCTTAAATCAGACTCATTATGACTCATTTACTCTGATTATGACCAATTAGACTATTTAAGGAGACACAAACGCCTTATAAGCACGAAGACCAAAATTATCAAATAACAAGCGATTACGGACCTGTTACACCTCAATTACACCTAAAAAGGTCTAATCAAACTTCACTATGACCCATTAACTCCCATTATAACCAATTAGATTCGTATTAGGAGACACAAAACCCTGATACCCACTAAGGCAAAAATTGGCCAATAACAAGCCATTACTAAAAAAAAATTTTTTTTTTTTGTTTCTTTGTTTTAATATATTTGCCGGGTTTTCCTTCAAAAAATAAAAAACAAGCCATTACGGACCACAAAGACCCGTTATACCTCAATTACACCAAATAAAATCTAATTAGACTCATTATGACAAATTTACTCCAATTGTGACCAATTGGACTTGTTAAGGAGACACAAACCCCTTATACCGACTAAGACCAAAATTGGCCAATAACGAGCATTACGGACCACAAAGACCCGTTATACCTCAATTACACCAAATAAAATCTAATTAGACTCATTATGACAAATTTACTCCAATTGTGACCAATTGGACTTGTTAAGGAGACACAAACCCCTTATACCGACTAAGACCAAAATTGGCCTATAACGAGCATTACGGACCAAAAAGACCCGTTATATCTCAATTCCACCAAATAAGCTCTAGTCAGACTCATTATGACTCATTTACACCTATTATGACCAATTAGACTTGTTAAGGAGACACAAACCCCTTATAAGCACGGAGACCAAAATTATCAAATAACGAGCTATTACGGACCCGTTACACCTCAATTACACCTAAAAAGGTCAAATCAAACTCACTATGACCCATTAACTCCCATTATAACCAACTAGATTCGTATTAGGAGACACAAACCCCACATACCCACAAAGGCCAAAATTGGCCAATAACGAGCCATTACGGACGACAAAGACCCGTTATACCTCAATTACACCAAATATGGTCTAATTAGACTCATTATGACAAATTTACTTCCATTGTGACCAATTTAGATTCGTTAAGGAGGCACAAACCCCTTATACCCACTAAGACCAAAATTAGCCAATAACGAGCAATTACGGACCACAAAGACCCGTTGTACCTCAATTACACCAAATAAGCTCTTAACCACACTCATTATGATCCATTTACTCGCATTATGACCAATTAGATTCGTTAAGGAGAAGCAAGCTTCTTGTACCCACTAAGACTAAAATTACCCAATAACGAGCCATTACGCAAATAAGGTCTATTCACAATCATTAGATTCGTTAAGGAGGCACAAACACCCCTTATACCCATAAAAGACAAAAATTACCCAATAACGGGCCATTACAGACCACAAAGACGTGTTATACCTCAATTACACCAAATAAGCTTAAATCAGACTCATTATGACTCATTTACTCTGATTATGACCAATTAGAATATAAGGAGACACAAACCCCTTATACGCACGAAGACCAAAATTATCAAATAACGAGCCATTACGGACCCGTTACACCTCAATTACACCTAAAAAGGTCTAATCAAACTCACTATGACCCATTAACTCCCATTATAACCAATTAGATTCGTAATAGGAGACACAAACCCCACATACCCACAAAGGCCAAATTTGGCCAATAACGAGCCATTACGGACGACAAAGACCCGTTATACCTCAATTACACCAAATATGGTCTAATTAGACTCATTATGATAAATTTACTTCCATTGTGACCAATTAGATTCGTTAAGGAGGCACAAACCCCTTATACCCACTAAGACAAAAATTAGCCAATAAAGAGCAATTACGGACCACAAAGACCCGTTGTACCTCAATTACACCAAATAAGCTCTAACCACACTCATTATGATCCATTTACTCGCATTATGACCAATTAGATTCGTTAAGGAGAAGCAAGCCTCCTGTACCCACTAAGACCAAAATTACCCAATAACGAGCCATTACGGACCCGTTACACCTCAATTACACCTAAAAAGGTCTAATCAAACTCACTATGACCCATTAACTCCCATTATAACCAACTAGATTCGTATTAGGAGACACAAACCCCACATACCCACAAAGGCCAAAATTGGCCAATAACGAGCCATTACGGACGACAAAGACCCGTTATACCTCAATTACACCAAATATGGTCTAATTAGACTCATTATGACAAATTTACTTCCATTGTGACCAATTAGATTCGTTAAGGAGGCACAAACCCCTTATACCCACTAAGACCAAAATTAGCCAATAACGAGCAATTACGGACCACAAAGACCCGTTGTACCTCAATTACACCAAATAAGCTCTTAACCACACTCATTATGATCCATTTACTCGCATTATGACCAATTAGATTCGTTAAGGAGAAGCAAGCTTCTTGTACCCACTAAGACTAAAATTACCCAATAACGAGCCATTACGCAAATAAGGTCTATTCACAATCATTAGATTCGTTAAGGAGGCACAAACACCCCTTATACCCATAAAAGACAAAAATTACCCAATAACGAGCCATTACAGACCACAAAGACGTGTTATACCTCAATTACACCAAATAAGCTTAAATCAGACTCATTATGACTCATTTACTCTGATTATGACCAATTAGAATATAAGGAGACACAAACCCCTTATACGCACGAAGACCAAAATTATCAAATAACGAGCCATTACGGACCCGTTACACCTCAATTACACCTAAAAAGGTCTAATCAAACTCACTATGACCCTTTAACTCCCATTATAACCAATTAGATTCGTAATAGGAGACACAAACCCCACATACCCACAAAGGCCAAATTTGGCCAATAACGAGCCATTACGGACGACAAAGACCCGTTATACCTCAATTACACCAAATATGGTCTAATTAGACTCATTATGATAAATTTACTTCCATTGTGACCAATTAGATTCGTTAAGGAGGCACAAACCCCTTATACCCACTAAGACAAAAATTAGCCAATAAAGAGCAATTACGGACCACAAAGACCCGTTGTACCTCAATTACACCAAATAAGCTCTAACCACACTCATTATGATCCATTTACTCGCATTATGACCAATTAGATTCGTTAAGGAGAAGCAAGCCTCCTGTACCCACTAAGACCAAAATTACCCAATAACGAGCCATTACGGACCCGTTACACCTCAATTACACCTAAAAAGGTCTAATCAAACTCACTATGACCCATTAACTCCCATTATAACCAACTAGATTCGTATTAGGAGACACAAACCCCACATACCCACAAAGGCCAAAATTGGCCAATAACGAGCCATTACGGACGACAAAGACCCGTTATACCTCAATTACACCAAATATGGTCTAATTAGACTCATTATGACAAATTTACTTCCATTGTGACCAATTAGATTCGTTAAGGAGGCACAAACCCCTTATACCCACTAAGACCAAAATTAGCCAATAACGAGCAATTACGGACCACAAAGACCCGTTGTACCTCAATTACACCAAATAAGCTCTTAACCACACTCATTATGATCCATTTACTCGCATTATGACCAATTAGATTCGTTAAGGAGAAGCAAGCTTCTTGTACCCACTAAGACTAAAATTACCCAATAACGAGCCATTACGCAAATAAGGTCTATTCACAATCATTAGATTCGTTAAGGAGGCACAAACACCCCTTACACCCATAAAAGACAAAAATTACCCAATAACGAGCCATTACAGACCACAAAGACGTGTTATACCTCAATTACACCAAATAAGCTTAAATCAGACTCATTATGACTCATTTACTCTGATTATGACCAATTAGAATATAAGGAGACACAAACCCCTTATACGCACGAAGACCAAAATTATCAAATAACGAGCCATTACGGACCCGTTACACCTCAATTACACCTAAAAAGGTCTAATCAAACTCACTATGACCCATTAACTCCCATTATAACCAATTAGATTCGTAATAGGAGACACAAACCCCACATACCCACAAAGGCCAAATTTGGCCAATAACGAGCCATTACGGACGACAAAGACCCGTTATACGAGGAATTACACCAAATATGGTCTAATTAGACTCATTATGATAAATTTACTTCCATTGTGACCAATTAGATTCGTTAAGGAGGCACAAACCCCTTATACCCACTAAGACAAAAATTAGCCAATAAAGAGCAATTACGGACCACAAAGACCCGTTGTACCTCAATTACACCAAATAAGCTCTAACCACACTCATTATGATCCATTTACTCGCATTATGACCAATTAGATTCGTTAAGGAGAAGCAAGCCTCCTGTACCCACTAAGACCAAAATTACCCAATAACGAGCCATTACGGACCCGTTACACCTCAATTACACCTAAAAAGGTCTAATCAAACTCACTATGACCCATTAACTCCCATTATAACCAACTAGATTCGTATTAGGAGACACAAACCCCACATACCCACAAAGGCCAAAATTGGCCAATAACGAGCCATTACGGACGACAAAGACCCGTTATACCTCAATTACACCAAATATGGTCTAATTAGACTCATTATGACAAATTTACTTCCATTGTGACCAATTAGATTCGTTAAGGAGGCACAAACCCCTTATACCCACTAAGACCAAAATTAGCCAATAACGAGCAATTACGGACCACAAAGACCCGTTGTACCTCAATTACACCAAATAAGCTCTTAACCACACTCATTATGATCCATTTACTCGCATTATGACCAATTAGATTCGTTAAGGAGAAGCAAGCTTCTTGTACCCACTAAGACTAAAATTACCCAATAACGAGCCATTACGCAAATAAGGTCTATTCACAATCATTAGATTCGTTAAGGAGGCACAAACACCCCTTACACCCATAAAAGACAAAAATTACCCAATAACGAGCCATTACAGACCACAAAGACGTGTTATACCTCAATTACACCAAATAAGCTTAAATCAGACTCATTATGACTCATTTACTCTGATTATGACCAATTAGAATATAAGGAGACACAAACCCCTTATACGCACGAAGACCAAAATTATCAAATAACGAGCCATTACGGACCCGTTACACCTCAATTACACCTAAAAAGGTCTAATCAAACTCACTATGACCCTTTAACTCCCATTATAACCAATTAGATTCGTAATAGGAGACACAAACCCCACATACCCACAAAGGCCAAATTTGGCCAATAACGAGCCATTACGGACGACAAAGACCCGTTATACCTCAATTACACCAAATATGGTCTAATTAGACTCATTATGATAAATTTACTTCCATTGTGACCAATTAGATTCGTTAAGGAGGCACAAACCCCTTATACCCACTAAGACAAAAATTAGCCAATAAAGAGCAATTACGGACCACAAAGACCCGTTGTACCTCAATTACACCAAATAAGCTCTAACCACACTCATTATGATCCATTTACTCGCATTATGACCAATTAGATTCGTTAAGGAGAAGCAAGCCTCCTGTACCCACTAAGACCAAAATTACCCAATAACGAGCCATTA
Source organism: Arctium lappa (assembly GCA_023525745.1). Classification (NCBI taxonomy): domain Eukaryota; kingdom Viridiplantae; phylum Streptophyta; class Magnoliopsida; order Asterales; family Asteraceae; genus Arctium; species Arctium lappa. The sequence continues at coordinate 52,916,687 of CM042057.1, forward strand.
CGGACCCGTTACACCTCAATTACACCTAAAAAGGTCTAATCAAACTCACTATGACCCATTAACTCCCATTATAACCAACTAGATTCGTATTAGGAGACACAAACCCCACATACCCACAAAGGCCAAAATTGGCCAATAACGAGCCATTACGGACGACAAAGACCCGTTATACCTCAATTACACCAAATATGGTCTAATTAGACTCATTATGACAAATTTACTTCCATTGTGACCAATTAGATTCGTTAAGGAGGCACAAACCCCTTATACCCACTAAGACCAAAATTAGCCAATAACGAGCAATTACGGACCACAAAGACCCGTTGTACCTCAATTACACCAAATAAGCTCTTAACCACACTCATTATGATCCATTTACTCGCATTATGACCAATTAGATTCGTTAAGGAGAAGCAAGCTTCTTGTACCCACTAAGACTAAAATTACCCAATAACGAGCCATTACGCAAATAAGGTCTATTCACAATCATTAGATTCGTTAAGGAGGCACAAACACCCCTTACACCCATAAAAGACAAAAATTACCCAATAACGAGCCATTACAGACCACAAAGACGTGTTATACCTCAATTACACCAAATAAGCTTAAATCAGACTCATTATGACTCATTTACTCTGATTATGACCAATTAGAATATAAGGAGACACAAACCCCTTATACGCACGAAGACCAAAATTATCAAATAACGAGCCATTACGGACCCGTTACACCTCAATTACACCTAAAAAGGTCTAATCAAACTCACTATGACCCATTAACTCCCATTATAACCAATTAGATTCGTAATAGGAGACACAAACCCCACATACCCACAAAGGCCAAATTTGGCCAATAACGAGCCATTACGGACGACAAAGACCCGTTATACGAGGAATTACACCAAATATGGTCTAATTAGACTCATTATGATAAATTTACTTCCATTGTGACCAATTAGATTCGTTAAGGAGGCACAAACCCCTTATACCCACTAAGACAAAAATTAGCCAATAAAGAGCAATTACGGACCACAAAGACCCGTTGTACCTCAATTACACCAAATAAGCTCTAACCACACTCATTATGATCCATTTACTCGCATTATGACCAATTAGATTCGTTAAGGAGAAGCAAGCCTCCTGTACCCACTAAGACCAAAATTACCCAATAACGAGCCATTACGGACCCGTTACACCTCAATTACACCTAAAAAGGTCTAATCAAACTCACTATGACCCATTAACTCCCATTATAACCAACTAGATTCGTATTAGGAGACACAAACCCCACATACCCACAAAGGCCAAAATTGGCCAATAACGAGCCATTACGGACGACAAAGACCCGTTATACCTCAATTACACCAAATATGGTCTAATTAGACTCATTATGACAAATTTACTTCCATTGTGACCAATTAGATTCGTTAAGGAGGCACAAACCCCTTATACCCACTAAGACCAAAATTAGCCAATAACGAGCAATTACGGACCACAAAGACCCTTTGTACCTCAATTACACCAAATAAGCTCTTAACCACACTCATTATGATCCATTTACTCGCATTATGACCAATTAGATTCGTTAAGGAGAAGCAAGCTTCTTGTACCCACTAAGACTAAAATTACCCAATAACGAGCCATTACGCAAATAAGGTCTATTCACAATCATTAGATTCGTTAAGGAGGCACAAACACCCCTTACACCCATAAAAGACAAAAATTACCCAATAACGAGCCATTACAGACCACAAAGACGTGTTATACCTCAATTACACCAAATAAGCTTAAATCAGACTCATTATGACTCATTTACTCTGATTATGACCAATTAGAATATAAGGAGACACAAACCCCTTATACGCACGAAGACCAAAATTATCAAATAACGAGCCATTACGGACCCGTTACACCTCAATTACACCTAAAAAGGTCTAATCAAACTCACTATGACCCATTAACTCCCATTATAACCAATTAGATTCGTAATAGGAGACACAAACCCCACATACCCACAAAGGCCAAATTTGGCCAATAACGAGCCATTACGGACGACAAAGACCCGTTATACGAGGAATTACACCAAATATGGTCTAATTAGACTCATTATGATAAATTTACTTCCATTGTGACCAATTAGATTCGTTAAGGAGGCACAAACCCCTTATACCCACTAAGACAAAAATTAGCCAATAAAGAGCAATTACGGACCACAAAGACCCGTTGTACCTCAATTACACCAAATAAGCTCTAACCACACTCATTATGATCCATTTACTCGCATTATGACCAATTAGATTCGTTAAGGAGAAGCAAGCCTCCTGTACCCACTAAGACCAAAATTACCCAATAACGAGCCATTACGGACCCGTTACACCTCAATTACACCTAAAAAGGTCTAATCAAACTCACTATGACCCATTAACTCCCATTATAACCAACTAGATTCGTATTAGGAGACACAAACCCCACATACCCACAAAGGCCAAAATTGGCCAATAACGAGCCATTACGGACGACAAAGACCCGTTATACCTCAATTACACCAAATATGGTCTAATTAGACTCATTATGACAAATTTACTTCCATTGTGACCAATTAGATTCGTTAAGGAGGCACAAACCCCTTATACCCACTAAGACCAAAATTAGCCAATAACGAGCAATTACGGACCACAAAGACCCGTTGTACCTCAATTACACCAAATAAGCTCTTAACCACACTCATTATGATCCATTTACTCGCATTATGACCAATTAGATTCGTTAAGGAGAAGCAAGCTTCTTGTACCCACTAAGACTAAAATTACCCAATAACGAGCCATTACGCAAATAAGGTCTATTCACAATCATTAGATTCGTTAAGGAGGCACAAACACCCCTTACACCCATAAAAGACAAAAATTACCCAATAACGAGCCATTACAGACCACAAAGACGTGTTATACCTCAATTACACCAAATAAGCTTAAATCAGACTCATTATGACTCATTTACTCTGATTATGACCAATTAGAATATAAGGAGACACAAACCCCTTATACGCACGAAGACCAAAATTATCAAATAACGAGCCATTACGGACCCGTTACACCTCAATTACACCTAAAAAGGTCTAATCAAACTCACTATGACCCATTAACTCCCATTATAACCAATTAGATTCGTAATAGGAGACACAAACCCCACATACCCACAAAGGCCAAATTTGGCCAATAACGAGCCATTACGGACGACAAAGACCCGTTATACCTCAATTACACCAAATATGGTCTAATTAGACTCATTATGATAAATTTACTTCCATTGTGACCAATTAGATTCGTTAAGGAGGCACAAACCCCTTATACCCACTAAGACAAAAATTAGCCAATAAAGAGCAATTACGGACCACAAAGACCCGTTGTACCTCAATTACACCAAATAAGCTCTAACCACACTCATTATGATCCATTTACTCGCATTATGACCAATTAGATTCGTTAAGGAGAAGCAAGCCTCCTGTACCCACTAAGACCAAAATTACCCAATAACGAGCCATTACGGACCCGTTACACCTCAATTACACCTAAAAAGGTCTAATCAAACTCACTATGACCCATTAACTCCCATTATAACCAACTAGATTCGTATTAGGAGACACAAACCCCACATACCCACAAAGGCCAAAATTGGCCAATAACGAGCCATTACGGACGACAAAGACCCGTTATACCTCAATTACACCAAATATGGTCTAATTAGACTCATTATGACAAATTTACTTCCATTGTGACCAATTAGATTCGTTAAGGAGGCACAAACCCCTTATACCCACTAAGACCAAAATTAGCCAATAACGAGCAATTACGGACCACAAAGACCCGTTGTACCTCAATTACACCAAATAAGCTCTTAACCACACTCATTATGATCCATTTACTCGCATTATGACCAATTAGATTCGTTAAGGAGAAGCAAGCTTCTTGTACCCACTAAGACTAAAATTACCCAATAACGAGCCATTACGCAAATAAGGTCTATTCACAATCATTAGATTCGTTAAGGAGGCACAAACACCCCTTACACCCATAAAAGACAAAAATTACCCAATAACGAGCCATTACAGACCACAAAGACGTGTTATACCTCAATTACACCAAATAAGCTTAAATCAGACTCATTATGACTCATTTACTCTGATTATGACCAATTAGAATATAAGGAGACACAAACCCCTTATACGCACGAAGACCAAAATTATCAAATAACGAGCCATTACGGACCCGTTACACCTCAATTACACCTAAAAAGGTCTAATCAAACTCACTATGACCCATTAACTCCCATTATAACCAATTAGATTCGTAATAGGAGACACAAACCCCACATACCCACAAAGGCCAAATTTGGCCAATAACGAGCCATTACGGACGACAAAGACCCGTTATACGAGGAATTACACCAAATATGGTCTAATTAGACTCATTATGATAAATTTACTTCCATTGTGACCAATTAGATTCGTTAAGGAGGCACAAACCCCTTATACCCACTAAGACAAAAATTAGCCAATAAAGAGCAATTACGGACCACAAAGACCCGTTGTACCTCAATTACACCAAATAAGCTCTAACCACACTCATTATGATCCATTTACTCGCATTATGACCAATTAGATTCGTTAAGGAGAAGCAAGCCTCCTGTACCCACTAAGACCAAAATTACCCAATAACGAGCCATTACGGACCCGTTACACCTCAATTACACCTAAAAAGGTCTAATCAAACTCACTATGACCCATTAACTCCCATTATAACCAACTAGATTCGTATTAGGAGACACAAACCCCACATACCCACAAAGGCCAAAATTGGCCAATAACGAGCCATTACGGACGACAAAGACCCGTTATACCTCAATTACACCAAATATGGTCTAATTAGACTCATTATGACAAATTTACTTCCATTGTGACCAATTAGATTCGTTAAGGAGGCACAAACCCCTTATACCCACTAAGACCAAAATTAGCCAATAACGAGCAATTACGGACCACAAAGACCCGTTGTACCTCAATTACACCAAATAAGCTCTTAACCACACTCATTATGATCCATTTACTCGCATTATGACCAATTAGATTCGTTAAGGAGAAGCAAGCTTCTTGTACCCACTAAGACTAAAATTACCCAATAACGAGCCATTACGCAAATAAGGTCTATTCACAATCATTAGATTCGTTAAGGAGGCACAAACACCCCTTACACCCATAAAAGACAAAAATTACCCAATAACGAGCCATTACAGACCACAAAGACGTGTTATACCTCAATTACACCAAATAAGCTTAAATCAGACTCATTATGACTCATTTACTCTGATTATGACCAATTAGAATATAAGGAGACACAAACCCCTTATACGCACGAAGACCAAAATTATCAAATAACGAGCCATTACGGACCCGTTACACCTCAATTACACCTAAAAAGGTCTAATCAAACTCACTATGACCCATTAACTCCCATTATAACCAATTAGATTCGTAATAGGAGACACAAACCCCACATACCCACAAAGGCCAAATTTGGCCAATAACGAGCCATTACGGACGACAAAGACCCGTTATACCTCAATTACACCAAATATGGTCTAATTAGACTCATTATGATAAATTTACTTCCATTGTGACCAATTAGATTCGTTAAGGAGGCACAAACCCCTTATACCCACTAAGACAAAAATTAGCCAATAAAGAGCAATTACGGACCACAAAGACCCGTTGTACCTCAATTACACCAAATAAGCTCTAACCACACTCATTATGATCCATTTACTCGCATTATGACCAATTAGATTCGTTAAGGAGAAGCAAGCCTCCTGTACCCACTAAGACCAAAATTACCCAATAACGAGCCATTACGGACCCGTTACACCTCAATTACACCTAAAAAGGTCTAATCAAACTCACTATGACCCATTAACTCCCATTATAACCAACTAGATTCGTATTAGGAGACACAAACCCCACATACCCACAAAGGCCAAAATTGGCCAATAACGAGCCATTACGGACGACAAAGACCCGTTATACCTCAATTACACCAAATATGGTCTAATTAGACTCATTATGACAAATTTACTTCCATTGTGACCAATTAGATTCGTTAAGGAGGCACAAACCCCTTATACCCACTAAGACCAAAATTAGCCAATAACGAGCAATTACGGACCACAAAGACCCGTTGTACCTCAATTACACCAAATAAGCTCTTAACCACACTCATTATGATCCATTTACTCGCATTATGACCAATTAGATTCGTTAAGGAGAAGCAAGCTTCTTGTACCCACTAAGACTAAAATTACCCAATAACGAGCCATTACGCAAATAAGGTCTATTCACAATCATTAGATTCGTTAAGGAGGCACAAACACCCCTTATACCCATAAAAGACAAAAATTACCCAATAACGAGCCATTACAGACCACAAAGACGTGTTATACCTCAATTACACCAAATAAGCTTAAATCAGACTCATTATGACTCATTTACTCTGATTATGACCAATTAGAATATAAGGAGACACAAACCCCTTATACGCACGAAGACCAAAATTATCAAATAACGAGCCATTACGGACCCGTTACACCTCAATTACACCTAAAAAGGTCTAATCAAACTCACTATGACCCTTTAACTCCCATTATAACCAATTAGATTCGTAATAGGAGACACAAACCCCACATACCCACAAAGGCCAAATTTGGCCAATAACGAGCCATTACGGACGACAAAGACCCGTTATACCTCAATTACACCAAATATGGTCTAATTAGACTCATTATGATAAATTTACTTCCATTGTGACCAATTAGATTCGTTAAGGAGGCACAAACCCCTTATACCCACTAAGACAAAAATTAGCCAATAAAGAGCAATTACGGACCACAAAGACCCGTTGTACCTCAATTACACCAAATAAGCTCTAACCACACTCATTATGATCCATTTACTCGCATTATGACCAATTAGATTCGTTAAGGAGAAGCAAGCCTCCTGTACCCACTAAGACCAAAATTACCCAATAACGAGCCATTACGGACCCGTTACACCTCAATTACACCTAAAAAGGTCTAATCAAACTCACTATGACCCATTAACTCCCATTATAACCAACTAGATTCGTATTAGGAGACACAAACCCCACATACCCACAAAGGCCAAAATTGGCCAATAACGAGCCATTACGGACGACAAAGACCCGTTATACCTCAATTACACCAAATATGGTCTAATTAGACTCATTATGACAAATTTACTTCCATTGTGACCAATTAGATTCGTTAAGGAGGCACAAACCCCTTATACCCACTAAGACCAAAATTAGCCAATAACGAGCAATTACGGACCACAAAGACCCGTTGTACCTCAATTACACCAAATAAGCTCTTAACCACACTCATTATGATCCATTTACTCGCATTATGACCAATTAGATTCGTTAAGGAGAAGCAAGCTTCTTGTACCCACTAAGACTAAAATTACCCAATAACGAGCCATTACGCAAATAAGGTCTATTCACAATCATTAGATTCGTTAAGGAGGCACAAACACCCCTTACACCCATAAAAGACAAAAATTACCCAATAACGAGCCATTACAGACCACAAAGACGTGTTATACCTCAATTACACCAAATAAGCTTAAATCAGACTCATTATGACTCATTTACTCTGATTATGACCAATTAGAATATAAGGAGACACAAACCCCTTATACGCACGAAGACCAAAATTATCAAATAACGAGCCATTACGGACCCGTTACACCTCAATTACACCTAAAAAGGTCTAATCAAACTCACTATGACCCATTAACTCCCATTATAACCAATTAGATTCGTAATAGGAGACACAAACCCCACATACCCACAAAGGCCAAATTTGGCCAATAACGAGCCATTACGGACGACAAAGACCCGTTATACCTCAATTACACCAAATATGGTCTAATTAGACTCATTATGATAAATTTACTTCCATTGTGACCAATTAGATTCGTTAAGGAGGCACAAACCCCTTATACCCACTAAGACAAAAATTAGCCAATAAAGAGCAATTACGGACCACAAAGACCCGTTGTACCTCAATTACACCAAATAAGCTCTTAACCACACTCATTATGATCCATTTACTCGCATTATGACCAATTAGATTCGTTAAGGAGAAGCAAGCCTCCTGTACCCACTAAGACCAAAATTACCCAATAACGAGCCATTACGGACCCGTTACACCTCAATTACACCTAAAAAGGTCTAATCAAACTCACTATGATTAACTCCCATTATAACCAATTAGATTCGTAATAGGAGACACAAACCCCACATACCCACAAAGGCCAAATTTGGCCAATAAGACTAAAATTACCCAATAACGAGCCATTACGCAAATAAGGTCTATTCACAATCATTAGATTCGTTAAGGAGGCACAAACACCCCTTACACCCATAAAAGACAAAAATTACCCAATAACGAGCCATTACAGACCACAAAGACGTGTTATACCTCAATTACACCAAATAAGCTTAAATCAGACTCATTATGACTCATTTACTCTGATTATGACCAATTAGAATATAAGGAGACACAAACCCCTTATACGCACGAAGACCAAAATTATCAAATAACGAGCCATTACGGACCCGTTACACCTCAATTACACCTAAAAAGGTCTAATCAAACTCACTATGACCCATTAACTCCCATTATAACCAATTAGATTCGTAATAGGAGACACAAACCCCACATACCCACAAAGGCCAAATTTGGCCAATAACGAGCCATTACGGACGACAAAGACCCGTTATACCTCAATTACACCAAATATGGTCTAATTAGACTCATTATGATAAATTTACTTCCATTGTGACCAATTAGATTCGTTAAGGAGGCACAAACCCCTTATACCCACTAAGACAAAAATTAGCCAATAAAGAGCAATTACGGACCACAAAGACCCGTTGTACCTCAATTACACCAAATAAGCTCTAACCACACTCATTATGATCCATTTACTCGCATTATGACCAATTAGATTCGTTAAGGAGAAGCAAGCCTCCTGTACCCACTAAGACCAAAATTACCCAATAACGAGCCATTACGGACCCGTTACACCTCAATTACACCTAAAAAGGTCTAATCAAACTCACTATGACCCATTAACTCCCATTATAACCAACTAGATTCGTATTAGGAGACACAAACCCCACATACCCACAAAGGCCAAAATTGGCCAATAACGAGCCATTACGGACGACAAAGACCCGTTATACCTCAATTACACCAAATATGGTCTAATTAGACTCATTATGACAAATTTACTTCCATTGTGACCAATTAGATTCGTTAAGGAGGCACAAACCCCTTATACCCACTAAGACCAAAATTAGCCAATAACGAGCAATTACGGACCACAAAGACCCGTTGTACCTCAATTACACCAAATAAGCTCTTAACCACACTCATTATGATCCATTTACTCGCATTATGACCAATTAGATTCGTTAAGGAGAAGCAAGCTTCTTGTACCCACTAAGACTAAAATTACCCAATAACGAGCCATTACGCAAATAAGGTCTATTCACAATCATTAGATTCGTTAAGGAGGCACAAACACCCCTTACACCCATAAAAGACAAAAATTACCCAATAACGAGCCATTACAGACCACAAAGACGTGTTATACCTCAATTACACCAAATAAGCTTAAATCAGACTCATTATGACTCATTTACTCTGATTATGACCAATTAGAATATAAGGAGACACAAACCCCTTATACGCACGAAGACCAAAATTATCAAATAACGAGCCATTACGGACCCGTTACACCTCAATTACACCTAAAAAGGTCTAATCAAACTCACTATGACCCATTAACTCCCATTATAACCAATTAGATTCGTAATAGGAGACACAAACCCCACATACCCACAAAGGCCAAATTTGGCCAATAACGAGCCATTACGGACGACAAAGACCCGTTATACCTCAATTACACCAAATATGGTCTAATTAGACTCATTATGATAAATTTACTTCCATTGTGACCAATTAGATTCGTTAAGGAGGCACAAACCCCTTATACCCACTAAGACAAAAATTAGCCAATAAAGAGCAATTACGGACCACAAAGACCCGTTGTACCTCAATTACACCAAATAAGCTCTAACCACACTCATTATGATCCATTTACTCGCATTATGACCAATTAGATTCGTTAAGGAGAAGCAAGCCTCCTGTACCCACTAAGACCAAAATTACCCAATAACGAGCCATTACGGACCCGTTACACCTCAATTACACCTAAAAAGGTCTAATCAAACTCACTATGACCCATTAACTCCCATTATAACCAACTAGATTCGTATTAGGAGACACAAACCCCACATACCCACAAAGGCCAAAATTGGCCAATAACGAGCCATTACGGACGACAAAGACCCGTTATACCTCAATTACACCAAATATGGTCTAATTAGACTCATTAAGACAAATTTACTTCCATTGTGACCAATTAGATTCGTTAAGGAGGCACAAACCCCTTATACCCACTAAGACCAAAATTAGCCAATAACGAGCAATTACGGACCACAAAGACCCGTTGTACCTCAATTACACCAAATAAGCTCTTGGTTAACACTCATTATGATCCATTTACTCGCATTATGACCAATTAGATTCGTTAAGGAGAAGCAAGCTTCTTGTACCCACTAAGACTAAAATTACCCAATAACGAGCCATTACGCAAATAAGGTCTATTCACAATCATTAGATTCGTTAAGGAGGCACAAACACCCCTTATACCCATAAAAGACAAAAATTACCCAATAACGAGCCATTACAGACCACAAAGACGTGTTATACCTCAATTACACCAAATAAGCTTAAATCAGACTCATTATGACTCATTTACTCTGATTATGACCAATTAGAATATAAGGAGACACAAACCCCTTATACGCACGAAGACCAAAATTATCAAATAACGAGCCATTACGGACCCGTTACACCTCAATTACACCTAAAAAGGTCTAATCAAACTCACTATGACCCTTTAACTCCCATTATAACCAATTAGATTCGTAATAGGAGACACAAACCCCACATACCCACAAAGGCCAAATTTGGCCAATAACGAGCCATTACGGACGACAAAGACCCGTTATACCTCAATTACACCAAATATGGTCTAATTAGACTCATTATGATAAATTTACTTCCATTGTGACCAATTAGATTCGTTAAGGAGGCACAAACCCCTTATACCCACTAAGACAAAAATTAGCCAATAAAGAGCAATTACGGACCACAAAGACCCGTTGTACCTCAATTACACCAAATAAGCTCTAACCACACTCATTATGATCCATTTACTCGCATTATGACCAATTAGATTCGTTAAGGAGAAGCAAGCCTCCTGTACCCACTAAGACCAAAATTACCCAATAACGAGCCATTACGGACCCGTTACACCTCAATTACACCTAAAAAGGTCTAATCAAACTCACTATGACCCATTAACTCCCATTATAACCAACTAGATTCGTATTAGGAGACACAAACCCCACATACCCACAAAGGCCAAAATTGGCCAATAACGAGCCATTACGGACGACAAAGACCCGTTATACCTCAATTACACCAAATATGGTCTAATTAGACTCATTATGACAAATTTACTTCCATTGTGACCAATTAGATTCGTTAAGGAGGCACAAACCCCTTATACCCACTAAGACCAAAATTAGCCAATAACGAGCAATTACGGACCACAAAGACCCGTTGTACCTCAATTACACCAAATAAGCTCTTAACCACACTCATTATGATCCATTTACTCGCATTATGACCAATTAGATTCGTTAAGGAGAAGCAAGCTTCTTGTACCCACTAAGACTAAAATTACCCAATAACGAGCCATTACGCAAATAAGGTCTATTCACAATCATTAGATTCGTTAAGGAGGCACAAACACCCCTTACACCCATAAAAGACAAAAATTACCCAATAACGAGCCATTACAGACCACAAAGACGTGTTATACCTCAATTACACCAAATAAGCTTAAATCAGACTCATTATGACTCATTTACTCTGATTATGACCAATTAGAATATAAGGAGACACAAACCCCTTATACGCACGAAGACCAAAATTATCAAATAACGAGCCATTACGGACCCGTTACACCTCAATTACACCTAAAAAGGTCTAATCAAACTCACTATGACCCATTAACTCCCATTATAACCAATTAGATTCGTAATAGGAGACACAAACCCCACATACCCACAAAGGCCAAATTTGGCCAATAACGAGCCATTACGGACGACAAAGACCCGTTATACGAGGAATTACACCAAATATGGTCTAATTAGACTCATTATGATAAATTTACTTCCATTGTGACCAATTAGATTCGTTAAGGAGGCACAAACCCCTTATACCCACTAAGACAAAAATTAGCCAATAAAGAGCAATTACGGACCACAAAGACCCGTTGTACCTCAATTACACCAAATAAGCTCTAACCACACTCATTATGATCCATTTACTCGCATTATGACCAATTAGATTCGTTAAGGAGAAGCAAGCCTCCTGTACCCACTAAGACCAAAATTACCCAATAACGAGCCATTACGGACCCGTTACACCTCAATTACACCTAAAAAGGTCTAATCAAACTCACTATGACCCATTAACTCCCATTATAACCAACTAGATTCGTATTAGGAGACACAAACCCCACATACCCACAAAGGCCAAAATTGGCCAATAACGAGCCATTACGGACGACAAAGACCCGTTATACCTCAATTACACCAAATATGGTCTAATTAGACTCATTATGACAAATTTACTTCCATTGTGACCAATTAGATTCGTTAAGGAGGCACAAACCCCTTATACCCACTAAGACCAAAATTAGCCAATAACGAGCAATTACGGACCACAAAGACCCGTTGTACCTCAATTACACCAAATAAGCTCTTAACCACACTCATTATGATCCATTTACTCGCATTATGACCAATTAGATTCGTTAAGGAGAAGCAAGCTTCTTGTACCCACTAAGACTAAAATTACCCAATAACGAGCCATTACGCAAATAAGGTCTATTCACAATCATTAGATTCGTTAAGGAGGCACAAACACCCCTTATACCCATAAAAGACAAAAATTACCCAATAACGAGCCATTACAGACCACAAAGACGTGTTATACCTCAATTACACCAAATAAGCTTAAATCAGACTCATTATGACTCATTTACTCTGATTATGACCAATTAGAATATAAGGAGACACAAACCCCTTATACGCACGAAGACCAAAATTATCAAATAACGAGCCATTACGGACCCGTTACACCTCAATTACACCTAAAAAGGTCTAATCAAACTCACTATGACCCATTAACTCCCATTATAACCAATTAGATTCGTAATAGGAGACACAAACCCCACATACCCACAAAGGCCAAATTTGGCCAATAACGAGCCATTACAGACGACAAAGACCCGTTATACCTCAATTACACCAAATATGGTCTAATTAGACTCATTATGATAAATTTACTTCCATTGTGACCAATTAGATTCGTTAAGGAGGCACAAACCCCTTATACCCACTAAGACAAAAATTAGCCAATAAAGAGCAATTACGGACCACAAAGACCCGTTGTACCTCAATTACACCAAATAAGCTCTAACCACACTCATTATGATCCATTTACTCGCATTATGATCAATTAGATTCGTTAAGGAGAAGCAAGCCTCCTGTACCCACTAAGACCAAAATTACCCAATAACGAGCCATTACGGACCCGTTACACCTCAATTACACCTAAAAAGGTCTAATCAAACTCACTATGACCCATTAACTCCCATTATAACCAACTAGATTCGTATTAGGAGACACAAACCCCACATACCCACAAAGGCCAAAATTGGCCAATAACGAGCCATTACGGACGACAAAGTCCCGTTATACCTCAATTACACCAAATATGGTCTAATTAGACTCATTATGACAAATTTACTTCCATTGTGACCAATTAGATTCGTTAAGGAGGCACAAACCCCTTATACCCACTAAGACCAAAATTAGCCAATAACGAGCAATTACGGACCACAAAGACCCGTTGTACCTCAATTACACCAAATAAGCTCTTAACCACACTCATTATGATCCATTTACTCGCATTATGACCAATTAGATTCGTTAAGGAGAAGCAAGCTTCTTGTACCCACTAAGACTAAAATTACCCAATAACGAGCCATTACGCAAATAAGGTCTATTCACAATCATTAGATTCGTTAAGGAGGCACAAACACCCCTTATACCCATAAAAGACAAAAATTACCCAATAACGAGCCATTACAGACCACAAAGACGTGTTATACCTCAATTACACCAAATAAGCTTAAATCAGACTCATTATGACTCATTTACTCTGATTATGACCAATTAGAATATAAGGAGACACAAACCCCTTATACGCACGAAGACCAAAATTATCAAATAACGAGCCATTACGGACCCGTTACACCTCAATTACACCTAAAAAGGTCTAATCAAACTCACTATGACCCATTAACTCCCATTATAACCAATTAGATTCGTATTAGGAGACACAAACCCCACATACCCACAAAGGCCAAATTTGGCCAATAACGAGCCATTACGGACGACAAAGACCCGTTATACCTCAATTACACCAAATATGGTCTAATTAGACTCATTATGATAAATTTACTTCCATTGTGACCAATTAGATTCGTTAAGGAGGCACTAACCCCTTATACCCACTAAGACAAAAATTAGCCAATAAAGAGCAATTACGGACCACAAAGACCCGTTGTACCTCAATTACACCAAATAAGCTCTAACCACACTCATTATGATCCATTTACTCGCATTATGACCAATTAGATTCGTTAAGGAGAAGCAAGCCTCCTGTACCCACTAAGACCAAAATTACCCAATAACGAGCCATTACGGACCCGTTACACCTCAATTACACCTAAAAAGGTCTAATCAAACTCACTATGACCCATTAACTCCCATTATAACCAACTAGATTCGTATTAGGAGACACAAACCCCACATACCCACAAAGGCCAAAATTGGCCAATAACGAGCCATTACGGACGACAAAGACCCGTTATACCTCAATTACACCAAATATGGTCTAATTAGACTCATTATGACAAATTTACTTCCATTGTGACCAATTAGATTCGTTAGGGAGGCACAAACCCCTTATACCCACTAAGACCAAAATTAGCCAATAACGAGCAATTACGGACCACAAAGACCCGTTGTACCTCAATTACACCAAATAAGCTCTTAACCACACTCATTATGATCCATTTACTCGCATTATGACCAATTAGATTCGTTAAGGAGAAGCAAGCTTCTTGTACCCACTAAGACTAAAATTACCCAATAACGAGCCATTACGCAAATAAGGTCTATTCACAATCATTAGATTCGTTAAGGAGGCACAAACACCCCTTATACCCATAAAAGACAAAAATTACCCAATAACGAGCCATTACAGACCACAAAGACGTGTTATACCTCAATTACACCAAATAAGCTTAAATCAGACTCATTATGACTCATTTACTCTGATTATGACCAATTAGAATATAAGGAGACACAAACCCCTTATACGCACGAAGACCAAAATTATCAAATAACGAGCCATTACGGACCCGTTACACCTCAATTACACCTAAAAAGGTCTAATCAAACTCACTATGACCCATTAACTCCCATTATAACCAACTAGATTCGTATTAGGAGACACAAACCCCACATACCCACAAAGGCCAAAATTGGCCAATAACGAGCCATTACGGACGACAAAGACCCGTTATACCTCAATTACACCAAATATGGTCTAATTAGACTCATTATGACAAATTTACTTCCATTGTGACCAATTAGATTCGTTAAGGAGGCACAAACCCCTTATACCCACTAAGACCAAAATTAGCCAATAACGAGCAAATACGGACCACAAAGACCCGTTGTACCTCAATTACACCAAATAAGCTCTAACCACACTCATTATGATCCATTTACTCGCATTATGACCAATTAGATTCGTTAAGGAGAAGCAAGCCTCTTGTACCCACTAAGACCAAAATTACCCAATAACGAGCCATTACAGACCACAAAGACGTGTTATACCTCAATTACACCAAATAAGCTTAAATCAGACTCATTATGACTCATTTACTCTGATTATGACCAATTAGACTATTTAAGGAGACACAAACCCCTTATAAGCACGAAGACCAAAATTATCAAATAACAAGCGATTACGGACCTGTTACACCTCAATTACACCTAAAAAGGTCTAATCAAACTTCACTATGACCCATTAACTCCCATTATAACCAATTAGATTCGTATTAGGAGACACAAAACCCTGATACCCACTAAGGCAAAAATTGGCCAATAACAAGCCATTACTAAAAAAAAAAAAAAATTTTTTGTTTCTTTGTTTTAATATATTTGCCGGGTTTTCCTTCAAAAAAAAAAAAACAAGCCATTACGGACCACAAACACCCGTTATACCTCAATTACACCAAATAAAATCTAATTAGACTCCTTATGACAAATTTACTCCAATTGTGACCAATTGGACTTGTTAAGGAGACACAAACCCCTTATACCGACTAAAACCAAAATTGGTCAATAACGAGCATTACGGACCACAAAGACCCGTTATACCTCAATTACACCAAATAAAATCTAATTAGACTCATTATGACAAATTTACTCCAATTGTGACCAATTGGACTTGTTAAGGAGACACAAACCCCTTATACCGACTAAGACCAAAATTGGCCTATAACGAGCATTACGGACCAAAAAGACCCGTTATATCTCAATTCCACCAAATAAGCTCTAGTCAGACTCATTATGACTCATTTACACCTATTATGACCAATTAGACTTGTTAAGGAGACACAAACCCCTTATAAGCACGGAGACCAAAATTATCAAATAACGAGCTATTACGGACCCGTTACACCTCAATTACACCTAAAAAGGTCAAATCAAACTCACTATGACCCATTAACTCCCATTATAACCAACTAGATTCGTATTAGGAGACACAAACCCCACATACCCACAAAGGCCAAAATTGGCCAATAACGAGCCATTACGGACGACAAAGACCCGTTATAACTCAATTACACCAAATATGGTCTAATTAGACTCATTATGACAAATTTACTTCCATTGTGACCAATTAGATTCGTTAAGGAGGCACAAACCCCTTATACCCACTAAGACCAAAATTAGCCAATAACGAGCAATTACGGACCACAAAGACCCGTTGTACCTCAATTACACCAAATAAGCTCTTAACCACACTCATTATGATCCATTTACTCGCATTATGACCAATTAGATTCGTTAAGGAGAAGCAAGCTTCTTGTACCCACTAAGACTAAAATTACCCAATAACGAGCCATTACGCAAATAAGGTCTATTCAGAATCATTAGATTCGTTAAGGAGGCACAAACACCCCTTATACCCATAAAAGACAAAAATTACCCAATAACGAGCCATTACAGACCACAAAGACGTGTTATACCTCAATTACACCAAATAAGCTTAAATCAGACTCATTATGACTCATTTACTCTGATTATGACCAATTCAATATAAGGAGACACAAACCCCTTATACGCACGAAGACCAAAATTATCAAATAACGAGCCATTACGGACCCGTTACACCTCAATTACACCTAAAAAGGTCTAATCAAACTCACTATGACCCATTAACTCCCATTATAACCAATTAGATTCGTAATAGGAGACACAAACCCCACATACCCACAAAGGCCAAATTTGGCCAATAACGAGCCATTACGGACGACAAAGACCCGTTATACCTCAATTACACCAAATATGGTCTAATTAGACTCATTATGATAAATTTACTTCCATTGTGACCAATTAGATTCGTTAAGGAGGCACAAACCCCTTATACCCACTAAGACAAAAATTAGCCAATAAAGAGCAATTACGGACCACAAAGACCCGTTGTACCTCAATTACACCAAATAAGCTCTAACCACACTCATTATGATCCATTTACTCGCATTATGACCAATTAGATTCGTTAAGGAGAAGCAAGCCTCCTGTACCCACTAAGACCAAAATTACCCAATAACGAGCCATTACGGACCCGTTACACCTCAATTACACCTAAAAAGGTCTAATCAAACTCACTATGACCCATTAACTCCCATTATAACCAACTAGATTCGTATTAGGAGACACAAACCCCACATACCCACAAAGGCCAAAATTGGCCAATAACGAGCCATTACGGACGACAAAGACCCGTTATACCACAATTACACCAAATATGGTCTAATTAGACTCATTATGACAAATTTACTTCCATTGTGACCAATTAGATTCGTTAAGGAGGCACAAACCCCTTATACCCACTAAGACCAAAATTAGCCAATAACGAGCAATTACGGACCACAAAGACCCGTTGTACCTCAATTACACCAAATAAGCTCTTAACCACACTCATTATGATCCATTTACTCGCATTATGACCAATTAGATTCGTTAAGGAGAAGCAAGCTTCTTGTACCCACTAAGACCAAAATTACCCAATAACGAGCCATTACGCAAATAAGGTCTATTCACAATCATTAGATTCGTTAAGGAGGCACAAACACCCCTTATACCCATAAAAGACAAAAATTACCCAATAACGAGCCATTACAGACCACAAAGACGTGTTATACCTCAATTACACCAAATAAGCTTAAATCAGACTCATTATGACTCATTTACTCTGATTATGACCAATTAGAATATAAGGAGACACAAACCCCTTATACGCACGAAGACCAAAATTATCAAATAACGAGCCATTACGGACCCGTTACACCTCAATTACACCTAAAAAGTCTAATCAAACTCACTATGACCCATTAACTCCCATTATAACCAATTAGATTCGTATTAGGAGACCCAAACCCCACATACCCACAAAGGCCAAAATTGGCCAATAACGAGCCATTACGGACGACAAAGACCCGTTATACCTCAATTACACCAAATATGGTCTAATTAGACTCATTATGATAAATTTACTTCCATTGTGACCAATTAGATTCGTTAAGGAGGCACAAACCCCTTATACCCACTAAGACAAAAATTAGCCAATAAAGAGCAATTACGGACCACAAAGACCCGTTGTACCTCAATTACACCAAATAAGCTCTAACCACACTCATTATGATCCATTTACTCGCATTATGACCAATTAGATTCGTTAAGGAGAAGCAAGCCTCTTGTACCCACTAAGACCAAAATTACCCAATAACGAGCCATTACGCAAATAAGGTCTATTCACAATCATTAGATTCGTTAAGGAGGCACAAACCCCTTATACCCATAAAAGACAAAAATTACCCAATAACGAGCCATTACAGACCACAAAGACGTGTTATACCTCAATTACATTTAGCTTAAATCAGACTCATTATGACTCATTTACTCTGATTATGACCAATTAGAATATAAGGAGACACAAACCCCTTATACGCACGAAGACCAAAATTATCAAATAACGACCATTACGGACCCGTTACACCTCAATTACACCTAAAAAGGTCTAATCAAACTCACTATGACCCATTAACTCCCATTATAACCAATTAGTTTCGTATTAGGAGACACAAACCCCACATACACACAAAGGCCAAAATTGGCCAATAACGAGCCATTACGGACGACAAAGACCCGTTATACCTCAATTACACCAAATATGGTCTAATTAGACACATTATGACAAATTTACTTCCGTTGTGACCAATTAGATTCGTTAAGGAGGCACAAACCCCTTATACCCACTAAGACCAAAATTAGCCAATAACGAGCAATTACGGACCACAAAGACCCGTTGTACCTCAATTACACCAAATAAGCTCTTAACCAGACTCATTATGATCCATTTACTCGCATTATGACCAATTAGATTCGTTAAGGAGAAGCAAGCCTCTTGTACCCACTAAGACCAAAATTACCCAATAACGAGCCATTACGCAAATAAGGTCTATTCACAATCATTAGATTCGTTAAGGAGGCACAAACCCCTTATACCCATAAAAGACAAAAATTACCCAATAACGAGCCATTACAGACCACAAAGACGTGTTATACCTCAATTACATTTAGCTTAAATCAGACTCATTATGACTCATTTACTCTGATTATGACCAATTAGAATATAAGGAGACACAAACCCCTTATACGCACGAAGACCAAAATTATCAAATAACGACCATTACGGACCCGTTACACCTCAATTACACCTAAAAAGGTCTAATCAAACTCACTATGACCCATTAACTCCCATTATAACCAATTAGTTTCGTATTAGGAGACACAAACCCCACATACACACAAAGGCCAAAATTGGCCAATAACGAGCCATTACGGACGACAAAGACCCGTTATACCTCAATTACACCAAATATGGTCTAATTAGACACATTATGACAAATTTACTTCCGTTGTGACCAATTAGATTCGTTAAGGAGGCACAAACCCCTTATACCCACTAAGACCAAAATTAGCCAATAACGAGCAATTACGGACCACAAAGACCCGTTGTACCTCAATTACACCAAATAAGCTCTTAACCAGACTCATTATGATCCATTTACTCGCATTATGACCAATTAGATTCGTTAAGGAGAAGCAAGCCTCTTGTACCCACTAAGACCAAAATTACCCAATAACGAGCCATTACGCAAATAAGGTCTATTCACAATCATTAGATTCGTTAAGGAGGCACAAACCCCTTATACCCATAAAAGACAAAAATTACCCAATAACGAGCCATTACAGACCACAAAGACGTGTTATACCTCAATTACATTTAGCTTAAATCAGACTCATTATGACTCATTTACTCTGATTATGACCAATTAGAATATAAGGAGACACAAACCCCTTATACGCACGAAGACCAAAATTATCAAATAACGACCATTACGGACCCGTTACACCTCAATTACACCTAAAAAGGTCTAATCAAACTCACTATGACCCATTAACTCCCATTATAACCAATTAGTTTCGTATTAGGAGACACAAACCCCACATACACACAAAGGCCAAAATTGGCCAATAACGAGCCATTACGGACGACAAAGACCCGTTATACCTCAATTACACCAAATATGGTCTAATTAGACACATTATGACAAATTTACTTCCGTTGTGACCAATTAGATTCGTTAAGGAGGCACAAACCCCTTATACCCACTAAGACCAAAATTAGCCAATAACGAGCAATTACGGACCACAAAGACCCGTTGTACCTCAATTACACCAAATAAGCTCTTAACCAGACTCATTATGATCCATTTACTCGCATTATGACCAATTAGATTCGTTAAGGAGAAGCAAGCCTCTTGTACCCACTAAGACCAAAATTACCCAATAACGAGCCATTACGCAAATAAGGTCTATTCACAATCATTAGATTCGTTAAGGAGGCACAAACCCCTTATACCCATAAAAGACAAAAATTACCCAATAACGAGCCATTACAGACCACAAAGACGTGTTATACCTCAATTACATTTAGCTTAAATCAGACTCATTATGACTCATTTACTCTGATTATGACCAATTAGAATATAAGGAGACACAAACCCCTTATACGCACGAAGACCAAAATTATCAAATAACGAGCCATTACGGACCCGTTACACCTCAATTACACCTAAAAAGGTCTAATCAAACTCACTATTACACATTAACTCCCATTATAACCAATTAGATTCGTATTAGGAGACACAAACCCCACATACCCACAAAGGCCAAAATTGGCCAATAACGAGCCATTACGGACGACAAAGACCCGTTATACCTCAATTACACCAAATATGGTCTAACTAGACTCATTATGATAAATTTACTTCCATTGTGACCAATTAGATTCGTTAAGGAGGCACAAACCCCTTATACCCACTAAGACAAAAATTAGCCAATAAAGAGCAATTACGGACCACAAAGACCCGTTGTACCTCAATTACACCAAATAAGCTCTAACCACACTCATTATGATCCATTTACTCGCATTATGACCAATTAGATTCGTTAAGGAGAAGCAAGCCTCCTGTACCCACTAAGACCAAAATTACCCAATAACGAGCCATTACGGACCCGTTACACCTCAATTACACCTAAAAAGGTCTAATCAAACTCACTATGACCCATTAACTCCCATTATAACCAATTAGATTCGTATTAGGAGACACAAAACCCTCATACCCACTAAGGCAAAAATTGGCCAATAACAAGCCATTACGGACCACAAAGACCCGTTATACCTCAATTACACCAAATAAAATCTAATTAGACTCATTATGACAAATTTACTCCAATTGTGACCAATTGGACTTGTTAAGGAGACACAAACCGACTAAGACCAAAATTGGCCTATAACGAGCATTACGGACCCAAAAGACCCGTTATATCTCAAATCCACCAAATAAGCTCTAGTCAGACTCATTATGACTCATTTACACCTATTATGACCAATTAGACTTGTTAAGGAGACACAAACCCCTTATAAGCACGGAGACCAAAATTATCAAATAACGAG
The DNA here is from genome assembly GCA_023525745.1 of Arctium lappa. Classification (NCBI taxonomy): domain Eukaryota; kingdom Viridiplantae; phylum Streptophyta; class Magnoliopsida; order Asterales; family Asteraceae; genus Arctium; species Arctium lappa. The sequence continues at coordinate 52,939,417 of CM042057.1, forward strand.
CTATTACGGACCCGTTACACCTCAATTACACCTAAAAAGGTCTAATCAAACTCACTATGACCCATTAACTCCCATTATAACCAACTAGATTCGTATTAGGAGAAACAAACCCCACATACCCACAAAGGCCAAAATTGGCCAATAACGAGCCATTACGGACGACAAAGACCCGTTATACCTCAATTACACCAAATATGGTCTAATTAGACTCATTATGACAAATTTACTTCCGTTGTGACCAATTATATTCGTTAAGGAGGCACAAACCCCTTATACCCACTAAGACCAAAATTAGCCAATAACGAGCAATTACGGACCACAAAGACCCGTTGTACCTCAATTACACCAAATAAGCTCTTAACCAGACTCATTATGATCCATTTACTCGCATTATGACCAATTAGATTCGTTAAGGAGAAGCAAGCCTCTTGTACCCACTAAGACCAAAATTACCCAATAACGAGCCATTACGCAAATAAGGTCTATTCACAATCATTAGATTCGTTAAGGAGGCACAAACCCCTTATACCCATAAAAGACAAAAATTACCCAATAACGAGCCATTACAGACCACAAAGACGTGTTATACCTCAATTACATTTAGCTTAAATCAGACTCATTATGACTCATTTACTCTGATTATGACCAATTAGAATATAAGGAGACACAAACCTCTTATACGCACGAAGACCAAAATTATCAAATAACGACCATTACGGACCCGTTACACCTCAATTACACCTAAAAAGGTCTAATCAAACTCACTATGACCCATTAACTCCCATTATAACCAATTAGTTTCGTATTAGGAGACACAAACCCCACATACACACAAAGGCCAAAATTGGCCAATAACGAGCCATTACGGACGACAAAGACCCGTTATACCTCAATTACACCAAATATGGTCTAATTAGACACATTATGACAAATTTACTTCCGTTGTGACCAATTAGATTCGTTAAGGAGGCACAAACCCCTTATACCCACCAAGACCAAAATTAGCCAATAACGAGCAATTACGGACCACAAAGACCCGTTGTACCTCAATTACACCAAATAAGCTCTTAACCAGACTCATTATGATCCATTTACTCGCATTATGACCAATTAGATTCGTTAAGGAGAAGCAAGCCTCTTGTACCCACTAAGACCAAAATTACCCAATAACGAGCCATTACGCAAATAAGGTCTATTCACAATCATTAGATTCGTTAAGGAGGCACAAACCCCTTATACCCATAAAAGACAAAAATTACCCAATAACGAGCCATTACAGACCACAAAGACGTGTTATACCTCAATTACATTTAGCTTAAATCAGACTCATTATGACTCATTTACTCTGATTATGACCAATTAGAATATAAGGAGACACAAACCCCTTATACGCACGAAGACCAAAATTATCAAATAACGAGCCATTACGGACCCGTTACACCTCAATTACACCTAAAAAGGTCTAATCAAACTCACTATTACACATTAACTCCCATTATAACCAATTAGATTCGTATTAGGAGACACAAACCCCACATACCCACAAAGGCCAAAATTGGCCAATAACGAGCCATTACGGACGACAAAGACCCGTTATACCTCAATTACACCAAATATGGTCTAATTAGACTCATTATGATAAATTTACTTCCATTGTGACCAATTAGATTCGTTAAGGAGGCACAAACCCCTTATACCCACTAAGACAAAAATTAGCCAATAAAGAGCAATTACGGACCACAAAGACCCGTTGTACCTCAATTACACCAAATAAGCTCTAACCACACTCATTATGATCCATTTACTCGCATTATGACCAAATAGATTCGTTAAGGAGAAGCAAGCCTCCTGTACCCACTAAGACCAAAATTACCCAATAACGAGCCATTACGGACCCGTTACACCTCAATTACACCTAAAAAGGTCTAATCAAACTCACTATGACCCATTAACTCCCATTATAACCAATTAGATTCGTATTAGGAGACACAAACCCCACATACCCACTAAGGCAAAAATTGGCCAATAACAAGCCATTACGGACCACAAAGACCCGTTATACCTCAATTACACCAAATAAAATCTAATTAGACTCATTATGACAAATTTACTCCAATTGTGACCAATTGGACTTGTTAAGGAGACACAAACCGACTAAGACCAAAATTGGCCTATAACGAGCATTACGGACCCAAAAGACCCGTTATATCTCAAATCCACCAAATAAGCTCTAGTCAGACTCATTATGACTCATTTACACCTATTATGACCAATTAGACTTGTTAAGGAGACACAAACCCCTTATAAGCACGGAGACCAAAATTATCAAATAACGAGCTATTACGGACCCGTTACACCTCAATTACACCTAAAAAGGTCTAATCAAACTCACTATGACCCATTAACTCCCATTATAACCAACTAGATTCGTATTAGGAGAAACAAACCCCACATACCCACAAAGGCCAAAATTGGCCAATAACGAGCCATTACGGACGACAAAGACCCGTTATACCTCAATTACACAAAATATGGTCTAATTAGACTCATTATGACAAATTTACTTCCATTTTGACCAATTAGATTCGTTAAGGAGGCACAAACCCCTTATACCCACTAAGACCAAAATTAGCCAATAACGAGCAATTACGGACCACAAAGACCCGTTGTACCTCAATTACACCAAATAAGCTCTTAGCCACACTCATTATGATCCATTTACTCGCATTATGACCAATTAGATTCGTTAAGGAGAAGCAAGCCTCTTGTACCCACTAAGACCAAAATTACCCAATAACGAGCCATTACGGACGAAAAAGACCCGTTATATCTCAATTCCACCAAATAAGCTCTAGTCAGACTCATTATGGCTCATTTACACCTATTATGACCAATTAGACTTGTTAAGGAGACACAAACCCCTTATAAGCACGGAGACCAAAATTATCAAATAACGAGCTATTACGGACCCGTTACACCTCAATTACACCTAAAAAGGTCTAATCAAACTCACTATGACCCATTAACTCCCATTATAACCAATTAGATTCGTATTAGGAGACACAAAACCCTCATACCCACTAAGGCAAAAATTGGCCAATAACAAGCCATTACGGACCACAAAGACCCGTTATACCTCAATTACACCAAATAAAATCTAATTAGACTCATTATGACAAATTTACTCCAATTGTGACCAATTGGACTTGTTAAGGAGACACAAACCCCTTATACCGACTAAGACCAAAATTGGCCTATAACGAGCATTACGGACCAAAAAGACCCGTTATACCTCAATTACACCAAATATGGTCTAATTAGACTCATTATGACAAATTTACTTCCGTTGTGACCAATTAGATTCGTTAAGGAGGCACAAACCCCTTATACCCACTAAGACCAAAATTAGCCAATAACGAGCAATTACGGACCACAAAGACCCGTTGTACCTCAATTACACCAAATAAGCCTTAACCACACTCATTATGATCCATTTACTCGCATTATGACCAATTAGATTCGTTAAGGAGAAGCAAGCCTCTTGTACCCACTAAGACCAAAATTACCCAATAACGAGCCATTACAGACCACAAAGACGTGTTATACCTCAATTACACCAAATAAGCTTAAATCAGACTCATTATGACTCATTTACTCTGATTATGACCAATTAGACTATTTAAGGAGACACAAACCCCTTATAAGCACGAAGACCAAAATTATCAAATAACGAGCCATTACGGACCCGTTACACCTCAATTACACCTAAAAAGGTCTAATCAAACTCACTATGACCCATTAACTCCCATTATAACCAATTATATTCGTATTAGGAGACACAAAACCCTTATACCCACTAAGGCAAAAATTGGCCAATAACAAGCCTAATAGACCACAAAGACCCGTTATACCTCAATTACACCAAATAAAATCTAATTAGACTCATTAAGACAAATTTACTCCAATTGTGACCAATTGGACTTGTTAAGGAGACACAAACCCCTTATACCGACAAAGACCAAAATTGGCCTATAACGAGCATTACGGACCAAAAAGACCCGTTATATCTCAATTCCACCAAATAACCTCTAGTCAGACTCATTATGACTCATTTACACCTATTATGACCAATTAGACTTGTTAAGGAGACACAAACCCCTTATAAGCACGGAGACCAAAATTATCAAATAACGAGCTATTACGGACCCGTTACACCTCAATTACACCTAAAAAGGTCTAATCAAACTCACTATGACCCATTAACTCCCATTATAACCAACTAGATTCGTATTAGGAGACACAAACCCCACATACCCACAAAGGCCAAAATTGGCCAATAACGAGCCATTACGGACGACAAAGACCCGTTATACCTCAATTACACAAAATATGGTCTAATTAGACTCATTATGACAAATTTACTTCCATTTTGACCAATTAGATTCGTTAAGGAGGCACAAACCCCTTATACCCACTAAGACCAAAATTAGCCAATAACGAGCAATTACGGACCACAAAGACCCGTTGTACCTCAATTACACCAAATAAGCTCTTAACCACACTCATTATGATCCATTTACTCGCATTTTGACCAATTAGATTCGTTAAGGAGAAGCAAGCCTCTTGTACCCACTAAGACCAAAATTACCCAATAACGAGCCATTACGGACGAAAAAGACCCGTTATATCTCAATTCCACCAAATAAGCTCTAGTCAGACTCATTATGGCTCATTTACACCTATTACGACCAATTAGACTTGTTAAGGAGACACAAACCCCTTATAAGCACGGAGACCAAAATTATCAAATAACGACCATTACGGACCCGTTACACCTCAATTACACCTAAAAAGGTCTAATCAAACTCACTATGACCCATTAACTCCCATTATAACCAATTAGTTTCGTATTAGGAGACACAAACCCCACATACACACAAAGGCCAAAATTGGCCAATAACGAGCCATTACGGACGACAAAGACCCGTTATACCTCAATTACACCAAATATGGTCTAATTAGACTCATTATGACAAATTTACTTCCGTTGTGACCAATTATATTCGTTAAGGAGGCACAAACCCCTTATACCCACTAAGACCAAAATTAGCCAATAACGAGCAATTACGGACCACAAAGACCCGTTGTACCTCAATTACACCAAATAAGCTCTTAACCAGACTCATTATGATCCATTTACTCGCATTATGACCAATTAGATTCGTTAAGGAGAAGCAAGCCTCTTGTACCCACTAAGACCAAAATTACCCAATAACGAGCCATTACGCAAATAAGGTCTATTCACAATCATTAGATTCGTTAAGGAGGCACAAACCCCTTATACCCATAAAAGACAAAAATTACCCAATAACGAGCCATTACAGACCACAAAGACGTGTTATACCTCAATTACACCAAATAAGCTTAAATCAGACTCATTATGACTCATTAACTTTGATTATGACCAATTAGAATATAAGGAGACACAAACCCCTTATACGCACGAAGACCAAAATTATCAAATAACGAGCCATTACGGACCCGTTACACCTCAATTACACCTAAAAAGGTCTAATCAAACTCACTATGACCCATTAACTCCCATTATAACCAATTAGATTCGTATTAGGAGACACAAACCCCACATACCCACAAAGGCCAAAATTGGCCAATAACGAGCCATTACGGACGACAAAGACCCGTTATACCTCAATTACACCAAAAATGGTCTAGTTAGACTCATTATGATAAATTTACTTCCATTGTGACCAATTAGATTCGTTAAGGAGGCACAAACCCCTTATACCCACTAAGACCAAAATTAGCCAATAACGAGCAATTACGGACCACAAAGACCCGTTGTACCTCAATTACACCAAATAAGCTCTAACCACACTCATTATGATCCATTTACTCGCATTATGACCAATTAGATTCGTTAAGGAGGCACAAACCCCTTATACCCATAAAAGACAAAAATTACCCAATAACGAGCCATTACAGACCACAAAGACGTGTTATACCTCAATTACACCAAATAAGCTTAAATCAGACTCATTATGACTCATTTACTCTGATTATGACCAATTAGAATATAAGGAGACACAAACCCCTTATACGCACGAAGACCAAAATTATCAAATAACGAGCCATTACGGACCCGTTACACCTCAATTACACCTAAAAAGGTCTAATCAAACTCACTATGACCCATTAACTCCCATTATAACCAATTAGATTCGTATTAGGAGACACAAACCCCACATACACACAAAGGCCAAAATTGGCCAATAACGAGCCATTACGGACGACAAAGACCCGTTATACCTCAATTACACCAAATATGGTCTAATTAGACTCATTATGACAAATTTACTTCCGTTGTGACCAATTAGATTCGTTAAGGAGGCACAAACCCCTTATACCCACTAAGACCAAAATTAGCCAATAACGAGCAATTACGGACCACAAAGACCCGTTGTACCTCAATTACACCAAATAAGCTCTAACCACACTCATTATGATCCATTTACTCGCATTATGACCAATTAGATTCGTTAAGGAGAAGCAAGCCTCTTGTACCCACTAAGACCAAAATTACCCAATAACGAGCCATTACGCAAATAAGGTTTATTCACAATCATTAGATTCGTTAAGGAGGCACAAACCCCTTATACCCATAAAAGACAAAAATTACCCAATAACGAGCCATTACAGACCACAAAGACGTGTTATACCTCAATTACACCAAATAAGCTTAAATCTGACTCATTATGACTAATTTACTCTGATTATGACCAATTAGAATATAAGGAGACACAAACCCCTTATACGCACGAAGACCAAAATTATCAAATAACGAGCCATTACGGACCCGTTACACCTCAATTACACCTAAAAAGGTCTAATCCAACTCACTATGTCCCATTAACTCCCATTATAACCAATTAGATTCGTATTAGGAGACACAAACCCCACATACCCACAAAGGCCAAAATTGGCCAATAACGAGCCATTACGGACGACAAAGACCCGTTATACCTCAATTACACCAAATATGGTCTAATTAGACTCATTATGATAAATTTACTTCCATTGTGACCAATTAGATTCGTTAAGGAGGCACAAACCCCTTATACCCACTAAGACAAAAGTTAGCCAATAAAGAGCAATTACGGACCACAAAGACCCGTTGTACCTCAATTACACCAAATAAGCTCTAACCACACTCATTATGATCCATTTACTCGCATTATGACTAATTAGATTCGTTAAGGAGAAGCAAGCCTCTTGTACCCACTAAGATCAAAATTACCCAATAACGAGCCATTACAGACCACAAAGACGTGTTATACATCAATTACACCAAATAAGCTTAAATCAGACTCATTATGACTCATTTACTCTGATTATGACCAATTAGAGTATTTAAGGAGACACAAACCCCTTATAAGCACGAAGACCAAAATTATCAAATAACGAGCCATTACGGACCCGTTACACCTCAATTACACCTAAAAAGGTCTAATCAAACTCACTATGACCCATTAACTCCCATTATAAAGAATTAGATTCGTATTAGGAGACACAAAACCCTCATACCCACTAAGGCAAAAATTGGCCAATAACAAGCCATTACGGACCACAAAGACCCGTTATACCTCAATTACACCAAATAAAATCTAATTAGACTCATTATGACAAATTTACTCCAATTGTGACCAATTGGACTTGTTAAGGAGACACAAACCCCTTATACCGACTAAGACCAAAATTGGCCTATAACGAGCATTACGGACCAAAAAGACCCGTTATATCTCAATTCCACCAAATAACCTCTAGTCAGACTTATTATGACTCATTTACACCTATTATGACCAATTAGACTAGTTAAGGAGACACAAACCCCATATAAGCACGGAGACCAAAATTATCAAATAACGAGCCATTACGGACCCGTTACACCTCAATTACACCTAAAAAGGTCTAATCAAACTCACTATGACCCATTAACTCCCATTATAACCAATTAGATTCGTATTAGGAGACACAAACCCCACATACCCACAAAGGCCAAAATTGGCCAATAACGAGCCATTACGGACGACAAAGACCCGTTATACCTCAATTACACCAAAAATGGTCTAGTTAGACTCATTATGATAAATTTACTTCCATTGTGACCAATTAGATTCGTTAAGGAGGCACAAACCCCTTATACCCACTAAGACCAAAATTAGCCAATAACGAGCAATTACGGACCACAAAGACCCGTTGTACCTCAATTACACCAAATAAGCTCTAACCACACTCATTATGATCCATTTACTCGCATTATGACCAATTAGATTCGTTAAGGAGGCACAAACCCCTTATACCCATAAAAGACAAAAATTACCCAATAACGAGCCATTACAGACCACAAAGACGTGTTATACCTCAATTACACCAAATAAGCTTAAATCAGACTCATTATGACTCATTTACTCTGATTATGACCAATTAGAATATAAGGAGACACAAACCCCTTATACGCACGAAGACCAAAATTATCAAATAACGAGCCATTACGGACCCGTTACACCTCAATTACACCTAAAAAGGTCTAATCAAACTCACTATGACCCATTAACTCCCATTATAACCAATTAGATTCGTATTAGGAGACACAAACCCCACATACACACAAAGGCCAAAATTGGCCAATAACGAGCCATTACGGACGACAAAGACCCGTTATACCTCAATTACACCAAATATGGTCTAATTAGACTCATTATGACAAATTTACTTCCGTTGTGACCAATTAGATTCGTTAAGGAGGCACAAACCCCTTATACCCACTAAGACCAAAATTAGCCAATAACGAGCAATTACGGACCACAAAGACCCGTTGTACCTCAATTACACCAAATAAGCTCTAACCACACTCATTATGATCCATTTACTCGCATTATGACCAATTAGATTCGTTAAGGAGAAGCAAGCCTTGTACCCACTAAGACCAAAATTACCCAATAACGAGCCATTACGCAAATAAGGTTTATTCACAATCATTAGATTCGTTAAGGAGGCACAAACCCCTTATACCCATAAAAGACAAAAATTACCCAATAACGAGCCATTACAGACCACAAAGACGTGTTATACCTCAATTACACCAAATAAGCTTAAATCTGACTCATTATGACTAATTTACTCTGATTATGACCAATTAGAATATAAGGAGACACAAACCCCTTATACGCACGAAGACCAAAATTATCAAATAACGAGCCATTACGGACCCGTTACACCTCAATTACACCTAAAAAGGTCTAATCCAACTCACTATGTCCCATTAACTCCCATTATAACCAATTAGATTCGTATTAGGAGACACAAACCCCACATACCCACAAAGGCCAAAATTGGCCAATAACGAGCCATTACGGACGACAAAGACCCGTTATACCTCAATTACACCAAATATGGTCTAATTAGACTCATTATGATAAATTTACTTCCATTGTGACCAATTAGATTCGTTAAGGAGGCACAAACCCCTTATACCCACTAAGACAAAAGTTAGCCAATAAAGAGCAATTACGGACCACAAAGACCCGTTGTACCTCAATTACACCAAATAAGCTCTAACCACACTCATTATGATCCATTTACTCGCATTATGACCAATTAGATTCGTTAAGGAGAAGCAAGCCTCTTGTACCCACTAAGATCAAAATTACCCAATAACGAGCCATTACAGACCACAAAGACGTGTTATACATCAATTACACCAAATAAGCTTAAATCAGACTCATTATGACTCATTTACTCTGATTATGACCAATTAGAGTATTTAAGGAGACACAAACCCCTTATAAGCACGAAGACCAAAATTATCAAATAACGAGCCATTACGGACCCGTTACACCTCAATTACACCTAAAAAGGTCTAATCAAACTCACTATGACCCATTAACTCCCATTATAAAGAATTAGATTCGTATTAGGAGACACAAAACCCTCATACCCACTAAGGCAAAAATTGGCCAATAACAAGCCATTACGGACCACAAAGACCCGTTATACCTCAATTACACCAAATAAAATCTAATTAGACTCATTATGACAAATTTACTCCAATTGTGACCAATTGGACTTGTTAAGGAGACACAAACCCCTTATACCGACTAAGACCAAAATTGGCCTATAACGAGCATTACGGACCAAAAAGACCCGTTATATCTCAATTCCACCAAATAACCTCTAGTCAGACTTATTATGACTCATTTACACCTATTATGACCAATTAGACTAGTTAAGGAGACACAAACCCCATATAAGCACGGAGACCAAAATTATCAAATAACGAGCCATTACGGACCCGTTACACCTCAATTACACCTAAAAAGGTCTAATCAAACTCACTATGACCCATTAACTCCCATTATAACCAATTAGTTTCGTATTAGGAGACACAAACCCCACATACACACAAAGGCCAAAATTGGCCAATAACGAGCCATTACGGACGACAAAGACCCGTTATACCTCAATTACACCAAATATGGTCTAATTAGACTCATTATGACAAATTTACTTCCGTTGTGACCAATTATATTCGTTAAGGAGGCACAAACCCTTATACCCACTAAGACCAAAATTAGCCAATAACGAGCAATTACGGACCACAAAGACCCGTTGTACCTCAATTACACCAAATAAGCTCTTAACCAGATTCATTATGATCCATTTACTCGCATTATGACCAATTAGATTCGTTAAGGAGAAGCAAGCCTCTTGTACCCACTAAGACCAAAATTACCCAATAACGAGCCATTACGCAAATAAGGTCTATTCACAATCATTAGATTCGTTAAGGAAGCACAAACCCCTTATACCCATAAAAGACAAAAATTACCCAATAACGAGCCATTACAGACCACAAAGACGTGTTATACCTCAAATACACCAAATAAGCTTAAATCAGACTCATTATGACTCATTTACTCTGATGATGACCAATTAGAATATAAGGAGACACAAACCCCTTATACGCACGAAGACCAAAATTATCAAATAACGAGCCATTACGGACCCGTTACACCTCAATTACACCTAAAAAGGTCTAATCAAACTCACAATGTCCCATTAACTCCCATTATAACCAATTAGATTCGTATTAGGAGACACAAACCCCAATAACGAGCCATTACGGACGACAAAGACCCGTTATACCTCAATTACACCAAATATGGTCTAATTAGACTCATTATGATAAATTTACTTCCATTGTGACCAATTAGATTCGTTAAGGAGGCACAAACCCCTTATACCCACTAAGACAAAAGTTAGCCAATAAAGAGCAATTACGGACCACAAAGACCCGTTGTACCTCAATTAGACCAAATAAGCTCTAACCACACTCATTATGATCCATTTACTCGCATTATGACCAATTAGATTCGTTAAGGAGAAGCAAGCCTCTTGTACCCACTAAGATCAAAATTACCCAATAACGAGCCATTATGGACCACAAAGACGTGTTATACCTCAATTACACCAAATAAGCTTAAATCAGACTCATTATGACTCATTTACTCTGATTATGACCAATTAGAGTATTTAAGGAGACACAAACCCCTTATAAGCACGAAGACCAAAATTATCAAATAACGAGCTATTACGGACCCGTTACACCTTAATTACACCTAAAAAGGTCTAATCAAACTCACTATGACCCATTAACTCCCATTATAACCAATTAGATTCGTATTAGGAGACACAAACCCCACATACCCACAAAGGCCAAAATTGGCCAATAACGAGCCATTACGGACGACAAAGACCCGTTATACCTCAATTACACCAAAAATGGTCTAGTTAGACTCATTATGATAAATTTACTTCCATTGTGACCAATTAGATTCGTTAAGGAGGCACAAACCCCTTATACCCACTAAGACCAAAATTAGCCAATAACGAGCAATTACGGACCACAAAGACCCGTTGTACCTCAATTACACCAAATAAGCTCTAACCACACTCATTATGATCCATTTACTCGCATTATGACCAATTAGATTCGTTAAGGAGGCACAAACCCCTTATACCCATAAAAGACAAAAATTACCCAATAACGAGCCATTACAGACCACAAAGACGTGTTATACCTCAATTACACCAAATAAGCTTAAATCAGACTCATTATGACTCATTTACTCTGATTATGACCAATTAGAATATAAGGAGACACAAACCCCTTATACGCACGAAGACCAAAATTATCAAATAACGGGCCATTACGGACCCGTTACACCTCAATTACACCTAAAAAGGTCTAATCAAACTCACTATGACCCATTAACTCCCATTATAACCAATTAGATTCGTATTAGGAGACACAAACCCCACATACACACAAAGGCCAAAATTGGCCAATAACGAGCCATTACGGACGACAAAGACCCGTTATACCTCAATTACACCAAATATGGTCTAATTAGACTCATTATGACAAATTTACTTCCGTTGTGACCAATTAGATTCGTTAAGGAGCCACAAACCCCTTATACCCACTAAGACCAAAATTAGCCAATAACGAGCAATTACGGACCACAAAGACCCGTTGTACCTCAATTACACCAAATAAGCTCTAACCACACTCATTATGATCCATTTACTCGCATTATGACCAATTAGATTCGTTAAGGAGAAGCAAGCCTCTTGTACCCACTAAGACCAAAATTACCCAATAACGAGCCATTACGCAAATAAGGTTTATTCACAATCATTAGATTCGTTAAGGAGGCACAAACCCCTTATACCCATAAAAGACAAAAATTACCCAATAACGAGCCATTACAGACCACAAAGACGTGTTATACCTCAATTACACCAAATAAGCTTAAATCAGACTCATTATGACTAATTTACTCTGATTATGACCAATTAGAATATAAGGAGACACAAACCCCTTATACGCACGAAGTCCAAAATTATCAAATAACGAGCCATTACGGACCCGTTACACCTCAATTACACCTAAAAAGGTCTAATCCAACTCACTATGTCCCATTAACTCCCATTATAACCAATTAGATTCGTATTAGGAGACACAAACCCCACATACCCACAAAGGCCAAAATTGGCCAATAACGAGCCATTACGGACGACAAAGACCCGTTATACCTCAATTACACCAAATATGGTCTAATTAGACTCATTATGATAAATTTACTTCCATTGTGACCAATTAGATTCGTTAAGGAGGCACAAACCCCTTATACCCACTAAGACAAAAGTTAGCCAATAAAGAGCAATTACGGACCACAAAGACCCGTTGTACCTCAATTACACCAAATAAGCTCTAACCACACTCATTATGATCCATTTACTCGCATTATGACCAATTAGATTCGTTAAGGAGAAGCAAGCCTCTTGTACCCACTAAGATCAAAATTACCCAATAACGAGCCATTACAGACCACAAAGACGATACATCAATTACACCAAATAAGCTTAAATCAGACTCATTATGACTCATTTACTCTAATTATGACCAATTAGAGTATTTAAGGAGACACAAACCCCTTATAAGCACGAAGACCAAAATTATCAAATAACGAGCCATTACGGACCCGTTACACCTCAATTACACCTAAAAAGGTCTAATCAAACTCACTATGACCCATTAACTCCCATTATAACCAATTAGATTCGTATTAGGAGACACAAAACCCTCATACCCACTAAGGCAAAAATTGGCCAATAACAAGCCATTACGGACCACAAAGACCCGTTATACCTCAATTACACCAAATAAAATCTAATTAGACTCATTATGACAAATTTACTCCAATTGTGACCAATTGGACTTGTTAAGGAGACACAAACCCCTTATACCGATTAAGACCAAAATTGGCCTATAACGAGCATTACGGACCAAAAAGACCCGTTATATCTCAATTCCACCAAATAACCTCTAGTCAGACTTATTATGACTCATTTACACCTATTATGACCAATTAGACTTGTTAAGGAGACACAAACCCCTTATAAGCACGGAGACCAAAATTATCAAATAACGAGCCATTACGGACCCGTTACACCTCAATTACACCTAAAAAGGTCTAATCAAACTCACTATGACCCATTAACTCTCATTATAACCAATTAGTTTCGTATTTGGAGACACAAACCCCACATACACACAAAGGCCAAAATTGGCCAATAACGAGCCATTACGGACGACAAAGACCCGTTATACCTCAATTACACCAAATATGGTCTAATTAGACTCATTATGACAAATTTACTTCCGTTGTGACCAATTATATTCGTTAAGGAGGCACAAACCCTTATACCCACTAAGACCAAAATTAGCCAATAACGAGCAATTACGGACCACAAAGACCCGTTGTACCTCAATTACACCAAATAAGCTCTTAACCAGATTCATTATGATCCATTTACTCGCATTATGACCAATTAGATTCGTTAAGGAGAAGCAAGCCTCTTGTACCCACTAAGACCAAAATTACCCAATAACGAGCCATTACGCAAATAAGGTCTATTCACAATCATTAGATTCCTTAAGGAGGCACAAACCCCTTATACCCATAAAAGACAAAAATTACCCAATAACGAGCCATTACAGACCACAAAGACGTGTTATACCTCAAATACACCAAATAAGCTTAAATCAGTCTCATTATGACTCATTTACTCTGATTATGACCAATTAATATAAGGAGACACAAACCCCTTATACGCACGAAGACCAAAATTATCAAATAACGAGCCATTACGGACCCGTTACACCTCAATTACACCTAAAAAGGTCTAATCAAACTCACAATGTCCCATTAACTCCCATTATAACCAATTAGATTCGTATTAGGAGACACAAACCCCACATACCCACAAAGGCCAAAATTGGCCAATAACGAGCCATTGCGGACGACAAAGACCCGTTATACCTCAATTACACCAAATATGGTTTAATTAGACTCATTATGATAAATTTACTTCCATTGTGACCAATTAGATTCGTTAAGGAGGCACAAACCCCTTATACCCACTAAGACAAAAGTTAGCCAATAACGAGCAATTACGGACCACAAAGACCCGTTGTACCTCAATTACACCAAATAAGCTCTAACCACACTCATTATGATCCATTTACTCGCATTATGACCAATTAGATTCGTTAAGGAGAAGCAAGCCTCTTGTACCCACTAAGACCAAAATTACCCAATAACGAGCCATTACAGACCACAAAGACGTGTTATACCTCAATTACACCAAATAAGCTTAAATCAGACTCATTATGACTCATTTACTCTGATTATGACCAATTAGACTATTTAAGGAGACACAAACCCCTTATAAGCACGAAGACCAAAATTATCAAATAACGAGCCATTACGGACCCGTTACACCTCAATTACACCTAAAAAGGTCTAATCAAACTCACTATGACCCATTAACTCCCATTATAACCAATTAGATTCGTATTAGGAGACACAAACCCCACATACCCACAAAGGCCAAAATTGGCCAATAACGAGCCCTTACGGACGACAAAGACCCGTTATACCTCAATTACACAAAATATGGTCTAATTAGACTCATTATGACAAATTTACTTCCATTTTGACCAATTAGATTCGTTAAGGAGGCACAAACCCCTTATACCCACTAAGACCAAAATTAGCCAATAACGAGCAATTACGGACCACAAAGACCCGTTGTACCTCAATTACACCAAATAAGCTCTTAACCAGACTCATTATGATCCATTTACTCGCATTATGACCAATTAGATTCGTTAAGGAGAAGCAAGCCTCTTGTACCCACTAAGACCAAAATTACCCAATAACGAGCCATTACGGACGAAAAAGACCCGTTATATCTCAATTCCACCAAATAAGCTCTAGTCAGACTCATTATGTCTCATTTACACCTATTATGACCAATTAGACTTGTTAAGGAGACACAAACCCCTTATAAGCACGAAGACCAAAATTATCAAATAACGAGCCATTACGGACCCGTTACACCTCAATTACACCTAAAAAGGTCTAATCAAACTCACTATGACCCATTAACTCCCATTATAACCAATTAGTTTCGTATTAGGAGTCACAAACCCCACATACACACAAAGGCCAAAATTGGCCAATAACGAGCCATTACGGACGACAAAGACCCGTTATACCTCAATTACACCAAATATGGTCTAATTAGACTCATTATGACAAATTTACTTCCGTTGTGACCAATTAGATTCGTTAAGGAGGCACAAACCCCTTATACCCACTAAGACCAAAATTAGCCAATAACGAGCAATTACGGACCACAAAGACCCGTTGTACCTCAATTACACCAAATAAGCTCTTAACCAGACTCATTATGATCCATTTACTCGCATTATGACCAATTAGAGTCGTTAAGGAGAAGCAAGCCTCTTGTACCCACTAAGACCAAAATTACCCAATAACGAGCCATTACGCAAATAAGGTCTATTCACAATCATTAGATTCGTTAAGGAGGCACAAACCCCTTATACCCATAAAAGACAAAAATTACCCAATAACGAGCCATTACAGACCACAAAGACGTGTTATACCTCAATTACACCAAATAAGCTTAAATCAGACTCATTATGACTCATTTACTCTGATTATGACCAATTAGAATATAAGGAGACACAAACCCCTTATACGCACGAAGACCAAAATTATCAAATAACGAGCCATTACGGACCCGTTACACCTCAATTACACCTAAAAAGGTCTAATCAAACTCACTATGACCCATTAGCTCCTATTATAACCAATTAGATTCGTATTAGGAGACACAAACCCCACATACACACAAAGGCCAAAATTGGCCAA
Organism: Arctium lappa; assembly: GCA_023525745.1. Taxonomy (NCBI): domain Eukaryota; kingdom Viridiplantae; phylum Streptophyta; class Magnoliopsida; order Asterales; family Asteraceae; genus Arctium; species Arctium lappa. The sequence continues at coordinate 52,956,303 of CM042057.1, forward strand.
TAACGAGCCATTACGGACGACAAAGACCCGTTATACCTCAATTACACCAAATATGGTCTAATTAGACTCATTATGACAAATTTACTTCCGTTGTGACCAATTAGATTCGTTAAGGAGCCACAAACCCCTTATACCCACTAAGTCCAAAATTAGCCAATAACGAGCAATTAAGGACCACAAAGACCCGTTGTACCTCAATTACACCAAATAAGCTCTAACCACACTCATTATGATCCATTTACTCGCATTATGACCAATTAGATTCGTTAAGGAGAAGCAAGCCTCTTGTACCCACTAAGACCAAAATTACCCAATAACGAGCCATTACGCAAATAAGGTTTATTCACAATCATTAGATTCGTTAAGGAGGCACAAACCCCTTATACCCATAAAAGACAAAAATTACCCAATAACGAGCCATTACAGACCACAAAGACGTGTTATACCTCAATTACACCAAATAAGCTTAAATCAGACTCATTATGACTCATTTACTCTGATTATGACCAATTAGAGTATTTAAGGAGACACAAACCCCTTATAAGCACGAAGACCAAAATTATCAAATAACGAGCCATTACGGCCCCGTTACACCTCAATTACACCTAAAAAGGTCTAATCCAACTCACTATGTCCCATTAACTCCCATTATAACCAATTAGATTCGTATTAGGAGACACAAACCCCACATACCCACAAAGGCCAAAATTGGCCAATAACGAGCCATTACGGACGACAAAGACCCGTTATACCTCAATTACACCAAATATGGTCTAATTAGACTCATTATGATAAATTTACTTCCATTGTGACCAATTAGATTCGTTAAGGAGGCACAAACCCCTTATACCCACTAAGACAAAAGTTAGCCAATAAAGAGCAATTACGGACCACAAAGACCCGTTGTACCTCAATTACACCAAATAAGCTCTAACCACACTCATTATGATCCATTTACTCGCATTATGACCAATTAGATTCGTTAAGGAGAAGCAAGCCTCTTGTACCCACTAAGATCAAAATTACCCAATAACGAGCCATTACAGACCACAAAGACGTGTTATACATCAATTACACCAAATAAGCTTAAATCAGACTCATTATGACTCATTTACTCTGATTATGACCAATTAGAGTATTTAAGGAGACACAAACCCCTTATAAGCACGAAGACCAAAATTATCAAATAACGAGCCATTACGGACCCGTTACACCTCAATTACACCTAAAAAGGTCTAATCAAACTCACTATGACCCATTAACTCCCATTATAACCAATTAGATTCGTATTAGGAGACACAAAACCCTCATACCCACTAAGGCAAAAATTGGCCAATAACAAGCCATTACGGACCACAAAGACCCGTTATACCTCAATTACACCAAATAAAATCTAATTACACTCATTATGACAAATTTACTCCAATTGTGACCAATTGGACTTGTTAAGGAGACACAAACCCCTTATACCGACTAAGACCAAAATTGGCCTATAACGAGCATTACGGACCAAAAAGACCCGTTATATCTCAATTCCACCAAATAACCTCTAGTCAGACTCATTATGACTCATTTACACCTATTATGACCAATTAGACTTGTTAAGGAGACACAAACCCCTTATAAGCACGGAGACCAAAATTATCAAATAACGAGCTATTACGGACCCGTTACACCTCAATTACACCTAAAAAGGTCTAATCAAACTCACTATCACCCATTAACTCCCATTATAACCAACTAGATTCGTATTAGGAGACACAAACCCCACATACCCACAAAGGCCAAAATTGGCCAATAACGAGCCATTACGGACGACAAAGACCCGTTATACCTCAATTACACAAAATATGGTCTAATTAGACTCATTATGACAAATTTACTTCCATTTTGACCAATTAGATTCGTTAAGGAGGCACAAACCCCTTATACCCACTAAGACCAAAATTAGCCAATAACGAGCAATTACGGACCACAAAGACCCGTTGTACCTCAATTACACCAAATAAGCTCTTAACCACACTCATTATGATCCATTTACTCGCATTTTGACCAATTAGATTCGTTAAGGAGAAGCAAGCCTCTTGTACCCACTAAGACCAAAATTACCCAATAACGAGCCATTACGGACGAAAAAGACCCGTTATATCTCAATTCCACCAAATAAACTCTAGTCAGACTCATTATGGCTCATTTACACCTATTACGACCAATTAGACTTGTTAAGGAGACACAAACCCCTTATAAGCACGGAGACCAAAATTATCAAATAACGACCATTACGGACCCGTTACACCTCAATTACACCTAAAAAGGTCTAATCAAACTCACTATGACCCATTAACTCCCATTATAACCAATTAGATTCGTATTAGGAGACACAAAACCCTCATACCCACTAAGGCAAAAATTGGCCAATAACAAGCCATTACGGACCACAAAGACCCGTTATACCTCAATTACACCAAATAAAATCTAATTAGACTCATTATGACAAATTTACTCCAATTGTGACCAATTGGACTTGTTAAGGAGACACAAACCCCTTATACCGACTAAGACCAAAATTGGCCTATGACGAGCATTACGGACCAAAAAGACCCGTTATATCTCAATTCCACCAAATAAGCTCTAGTCAGACTCATTATGACTCATTTACACCTATTATGACCAATTAGACTTGTTAAGGAGACACAAACCCCTTATAAGCACGGAGACCAAAATTATCAAATAACGAGCTATTACGGACCCGTTACACCTCAATTACACCTAAAAAGGTCTAATCAAACTCACTATGACCCATTAACTCCCATTATAACCAACTAGATTCGTATTAGGAGACACAAACCCCACATACCCACAAAGGCCAAAATTGGCCAATAACGAGCCATTACGGACGACAAAGACCCGTTATACCTCAATTACACCAAATATGGTCTAATTAGACTCATTATGACAAATTTACTTCCGTTGTGACCAATTAGATTCGTTAAGGAGGCACAAACCCCTTATACCCACTAAGACCAAAATTAGCCAATAACGAGCAATTACGGACCACAAAGACCCGTTGTACCTCAATTACACCAAATAAGCTCTAACCACACTCATTATGATCCATTTACTCGCATTATGACCAATTAGATTCGTTAAGGAGAAGCAAGCCTCTTGTACCCACTAAGACCAAAATTACCCAATAACGAGCCATTACAGACCACAAAGACGTGTTATACCTCAATTACACCAAATAAGCTTAAATCAGACTCATTATGACTCATTTACTCTGATTATGACCAATTAGACTATTTAAGGAGACACAAACCCCTTATAAGCACGAAGACCAAAATTATCAAATAACGAGCCATTACGGACCCGTTACACCTCAATTACACCTAAAAAGGTCTAATCAAACTCACTATGACCCATTAACTCCCATTATAACCAATTAGATTCGTATTAGGAGACACAAGCCTAATAGACCACAAAGACCCGTTATACCTCAATTACACCAAATAAAATCTAATTAGACTCATTAAGACAAATTTACTCCAAATGTGACCAATTGGACTTGTTAAGGAGACACAAACCCCTTATACCGACAAAGACCAAAATTGGCCTATAACGAGCATTACGGACCAAAAAGACCCGTTATATCTCAATTCCACCAAATAACCTCTAGTCAGACTCATTATGACTCATTTACACCTATTATGAGCAATTAGACTTGTTAAGGAGACACAAACCCCTTATAAGCACGGAGACCAAAATTATCAAATAACGAGCTATTACGGACCCGTTACACCTCAATTACACCTAAAAAGGTCTAATCAAACTCACTATCACCCATTAACTCCCATTATAACCAACTAGATTCGTATTAGGAGACACAAACCCCACATACCCACAAAGGCCAAAATTGGCCAATAACGAGCCATTACGGACGACAAAGACCCGTTATACCTCAATTACACAAAATATGGTCTAATTAGACTCATTATGACAAATTTACTTCCATTTTGACCAATTAGATTCGTTAAGGAGGCACAAACCCCTTATACCCACTAAGACCAAAATTAGCCAATAACGAGCAATTACGGACCACAAAGACCCGTTGTACCTCAATTACACCAAATAAGCTCTTAACCACACTCATTATGATCCATTTACTCGCATTTTGACCAATTAGATTCGTTAAGGAGAAGCAAGCCTCTTGTACCCACTAAGACCAAAATTACCCAATAACGAGCCATTACGGACGAAAAAGACCCGTTATATCTCAATTCCACCAAATAAACTCTAGTCAGACTCATTATGGCTCATTTACACCTATTACGACCAATTAGACTTGTTAAGGAGACACAAACCCCTTATAAGCACGGAGACCAAAATTATCAAATAACGACCATTACGGACCCGTTACACCTCAATTACACCTAAAAAGGTCTAATCAAACTCACTATGACCCATTAACTCCCATTATAACCAATTAGTTTCGTATTAGGAGACACAAACCCCACATACACACAAAGGCCAAAATTGGCCAATAACGAGCCATTACGGACGACAAAGACCCGTTATACCTTAATTACACCAAATATGGTCTAATTAGACTCATTACGACAAATTTACTTCCGTTGTGACCAATTATATTCGTTAAGGAGGCACAAACCCCTTATACCCACTAAGACCAAAATTAGCCAATAACGAGCAATTACGGACCACAAAGACCCGTTGTACCTCAATTACACCAAATAAGCTCTTAACCAGACTCATTATGATCCATTTACTCGCATTATGACCAATTAGATTCGTTAAGGAGAAGCAAGCCTCTTGTACCCACTAAGACCAAAATTACCCAATAACGAGCCATTACGCAAATAAGGTCTATTCACAATCATTAGATTCGTTAAGGAGGCACAAACCCCTTATACCCATAAAAGACAAAAATTACCCAATAACGAGCCATTACAGACCACAAAGACGTGTTATACCTCAATTACACCAAATAAGCTTAAATCAGACTCATTATGACTCATTAACTTTGATTATGACCAATTAGAATATAAGGAGACACAAACCCCTTATACGCACGAAGACCAAAATTATCAAATAACGAGCCATTACGGACCCGTTACACCTCAATTACACCTAAAAAGGTCTAATCAAACTCACTATGACCCATTAACTCCCATTATAACCAATTAGATTCGTATTAGGAGACACAAACCCCACATACCCACAAAGGCCAAAATTGGCCAATAACGAGCCATTACGGACGACAAAGACCCGTTATACCTCAATTACACCAAAAATGGTCTAGTTAGACTCATTATGATAAATTTACTTCCATTGTGACCAATTAGATTCGTTAAGGAGGCACAAACCCCTTATACCCACTAAGACCAAAATTAGCCAATAACGAGCAATTACGGACCACAAAGACCCGTTGTACCTCAATTACACCAAATAAGCTCTAACCACACTCATTATGATCCATTTACTCGCATTATGACCAATTAGATTCGTTAAGGAGGCACAAACCCCTTATACCCATAAAAGACAAAAATTACCCAATAACGAGCCATTACAGACGACAAAGACGTGTTATACCTCAATTACACCAAATAAGCTTAAATCAGACTAATTAAGACTCATTTACTCTGATTATGACCAATTTAGAATATAAGGAGACACAAACCCCTTATACGCACGAAGACCAAAATTATCAAATAACGAGCCATTACGGACCCGTTACACCTCAATTACACCTAAAAAGGTCTAATCAAACTCATTATGACCCATTAACTCCCATTATAACCAATTAGATTCGTATTAGGAGACACAAACCCCACATACACACAAAGGCCAAAATTGGCCAATAACGAGCCATTACGGACGACAAAGACCCGTTATACCTCAATTACACCAAATATGGTCTAATTAGACTCATTATGACAAAGTTACTTCCGTTGTGACCAATTAGATTCGTTAAGGAGCCACAAACCCCTTATACCCACTAAGACCAAAATTAGCCAATAACGAGCAATTACGGACCACAAAGACCCGTTGTACCTCAATTACACCAAATAAGCTCTAACCACACTCATTATGATCCATTTACTCGCATTATGACCAATTAGATTCGTTAAGGAGAAGCAAGCCTCTTGTACCCACTAAGACCAAAATTACCCAATAACGAGCCATTACGCAAATAAGGTTTATTCACAATCATTAGATTCGTTAAGGAGGCACAAACCCCTTATACCCATAAAAGACAAAAATTACCCAATAACAAGCCATTACAGACCACAAAGACGTGTTATACCTCAATTACACCAAATAAGCTTAAATCAGACTCATTATGACTCATTTACTCTGATTATGACCAATTAGAATATAAGGAGACACAAACCCCTTATACGCACGAAGACCAAAATTATCAAATAACGAGCCATTACGGACCCGTTACACCTCAATTACACCTAAAAAGGTCTAATCCAACTCACTATGTCCCATTAACCCCCATTATAACCAATTAGATTCGTATTAGGAGACACAAACCCCACATACCCACAAAGGCCAAAATTGGCCAATAACGAGCCATTACGGTCGACAAAGACCCGTTATACCTCAATTACACCAAATATGGTCTAATTAGACTCATTATGATAAATTTACTTCCATTGTGACCAATTAGATTCGTTAAGGAGGCACAAACCCCTTATACCCACTAAGACAAAAGTTAGCCAATAAAGAGCAATTACGGACCACAAAGACCCGTTGTACCTCAATTACACCAAATAAGCTCTAACCACACTCATTATGATCCATTTACTCGCATTATGACCAATTAGATTCGTTAAGGAGAAGCAAGCCTCTTGTACCCACTAAGATCAAAATTACCCAATAACGAGCCATTACAGACCACAAAGACGTGTTATACATCAATTACACCAAATAAGCTTAAATCAGACTCATTATGACTCATTTACTCTGATTATGACCAATTAGAGTATTTAAGGAGACACAAACCCCTTATAAGCACGAAGACCAAAATTATCAAATAACGAGCCATTACGGACCCGTTACACCTCAATTACACCTAAAAAGGTCTAATCAAACTCACTATGACCCATTAACTCCCATTATAACCAATTAGATTCGTATTAGGAGACACAAAACCCTCATACCCACTAAGGCAAAAATTGGCCAATAACAAGCCATTACGGACCACAAAGACCCGTTATACCTCAATTACACCAAATAAAATCTAATTACACTCATTATGACAAATTTACTCCAATTGTGACCAATTGGACTTGTTAAGGAGACACAAACCCCTTATACCGACAAAGACCAAAATTGGCCTATAACGAGCATTACGGACCAAAAAGACCCGTTATATCTCAATTCCACCAAATAACCTCTAGTCAGACTCATTATGACTCATTTACACCTATTATGAGCAATTAGACTTGTTAAGGAGACACAAACCCCTTATAAGCACGAAGACCAAAATTATCAAATAACGAGCTATTACGGACCCGTTACACCTCAATTACACCTAAAAAGGTCTAATCAAACTCACTATCACCCATTAACTCCCATTATAACCAACTAGATTCGTATTAGGAGACACAAACCCCACATACCCACAAAGGCCAAAATTGGCCAATAACGAGCCATTACGGACGACAAAGACCCGTTATACCTCAATTACACAAAATATGGTCTAATTAGACTCATTATGACAAATTTACTTCCATTTTGACCAATTAGATTCGTTAAGGAGGCACAAACCCCTTATACCCACTAAGACCAAAATTAGCCAATAACGAGCAATTACGGACCACAAAGACCCGTTGTACCTCAATTACACCAAATAAGCTCTTAACCACACTCATTATGATCCATTTACTCGCATTTTGACCAATTAGATTCGTTAAGGAGAAGCAAGCCTCTTGTACCCACTAAGACCAAAATTACCCAATAACGAGCCATTACGGACGAAAAAGACCCGTTATATCTCAATTCCACCAAATAAACTCTAGTCAGACTCATTATGGCTCATTTACACCTATTACGACCAATTTGACTTGTTAAGGAGACACAAACCCCTTATAAGCACGGAGACCAAAATTATCAAATAACGACCATTACGGACCCGTTACACCTCAATTACACCTAAAAAGGTCTAATCAAACTCACTATGACCCATTAACTCCCATTATAACCAATTAGTTTCGTATTAGGAGACACAAACCCCACATACACACAAAGGCCAAAATTGGCCAATAACGAGCCATTACGGACGACAAAGACCCGTTATACCTTAATTACACCAAATATGGTCTAATTAGACTCATTATGACAAATTTACTTCCGTTGTGACCAATTATATTCGTTAAGGAGGCACAAACCCCTTATACCCACTAAGACCAAAATTAGCCAATAACGAGCAATTACGGACCACAAAGACCCGTTGTACCTCAATTACACCAAATAAGCTCTTAACCAGACTCATTATGATCCATTTACTCGCATTATGACCAATTAGATTCGTTAAGGAGAAGCAAGCCTCTTGTACCCACTAAGACCAAAATTACCCAATAACGAGCCATTACGCAAATAAGGTCTATTCACAATCATTAGATTCGTTAAGGAGGCACAAACCCCTTATACCCATAAAAGACAAAAATTACCCAATAACGAGCCATTACAGACCACAAAGACGTGTTATACCTCAATTACACCAAATAAGCTTAAATCAGACTCATTATGACTCATTAACTTTGATTATGACCAATTAGAATATAAGGAGACACAAACCCCTTATACGCACGAAGACCAAAATTATCAAATAACGAGCCATTACGGACCCGTTACACCTCAATTACACCTAAAAAGGTCTAATCAAACTCACTATGACCCATTAACTCCCATTATAACCAATTAGATTCGTATTAGGAGACACAAACCCCACATACCCACAAAGGCCAAAATTGGCCAATAACGAGCCATTACGGACGACAAAGACCCGTTATACCTCAATTACACCAAAAATGGTCTAGTTAGACTCATTATGATAAATTTACTTCCATTGTGACCAATTAGATTCGTTAAGGAGGCACAAACCCCTTATACCCACTAAGACCAAAATTAGCCAATAACGAGCAATTACGGACCACAAAGACCCGTTGTACCTCAATTACACCAAATAAGCTCTAACCACACTCATTATGATCCATTTACTCGCATTATGACCAGTTAGATTCGTTAAGGAGGCACAAACCCCTTATACCCATAAAAGACAAAAATTACCCAATAACGAGCCATTACAGACGACAAAGACGTGTTATACCTCAATTACACCAAATAAGCTTAAATCAGACTAATTAAGACTCATTTACTCTGATTATGACCAATTTAGAATATAAGGAGACACAAACCCCTTATACGCACGAAGACCAAAATTATCAAATAACGAGCCATTACGGACCCGTTACACCTCAATTACACCTAAAAAGGTCTAATCAAACTCATTATGACCCATTAACTCCCATTATAACCAATTAGATTCGTATTAGGAGACACAAACCCCACATACACACAAAGGCCAAAATTGGCCAATAACGAGCCATTACGGACGACAAAGACCCGTTATACCTCAATTACACCAAATATGGTCTAATTAGACTCATTATGACAAAGTTACTTCCGTTGTGACCAATTAGATTCGTTAAGGAGCCACAAACCCCTTATACCCACTAAGACCAAAATTAGCCAATAACGAGCAATTACGGACCACAAAGACCCGTTGTACCTCAATTACACCAAATAAGCTCTAACCACACTCATTATGATCCATTTACTCGCATTATGACCAATTAGATTCGTTAAGGAGAAGCAAGCCTCTTGTACCCACTAAGACCAAAATTACCCAATAACGAGCCATTACGCAAATAAGGTTTATTCACAATCATTAGATTCGTTAAGGAGGCACAAACCCCTTATACCCATAAAAGACAAAAATTACCCAATAACAAGCCATTACAGACCACAAAGACGTGTTATACCTCAATTACACCAAATAAGCTTAAATCAGACTCATTATGACTCATTTACTCTGATTATGACCAATTAGAATATAAGGAGACACAAACCCCTTATACGCACGAAGACCAAAATTATCAAATAACGAGCCATTACGGACCCGTTACACCTCAATTACACCTAAAAAGGTCTAATCCAACTCACTATGTCCCATTAACTCCCATTATAACCAATTAGATTCGTATTAGGAGACACAAACCCCACATACCCACAAAGGCCAAAATTGGCCAATAACGAGCCATTACGGACGACAAAGACCCGTTATACCTCAATTACACCAAATATGGTCTAATTAGACTCATTATGATAAATTTACTTCCATTGTGACCAATTAGATTCGTTAAGGAGGCACAAACCCCTTATACCCACTAAGACAAAAGTTAGCCAATAAAGAGCAATTACGGACCACAAAGACCCGTTGTACCTCAATTACACCAAATAAGCTCTAACCACACTCATTATGATCCATTTACTCGCATTATGACCAATTAGATTCGTTAAGGAGAAGCAAGCCTCTTGTACCCACTAAGATCAAAATTACCCAATAACGAGCCATTACAGACCACAAAGACGTGTTATACATCAATTACACCAAATAAGCTTAAATCAGACTCATTATGACTCATTTACTCTGATTATGACCAATTAGAGTATTTAAGGAGACACAAACCCCTTATAAGCACGAAGACCAAAATTATCAAATAACGAGCCATTACGGACCCGTTACACCTCAATTACACCTAAAAAGGTCTAATCAAACTCACTATGACCCATTAACTCCCATTATAACCAATTAGATTCGTATTAGGAGACACAAAACCCTCATACCCACTAAGGCAAAAATTGGCCAATAACAAGCCATTACGGACCACAAAGACCCGTTATACCTCAATTACACCAAATAAAATCTAATTACACTCATTATGACAAATTTACTCCAATTGTGACCAATTGGACTTGTTAAGGAGACACAAACCCCTTATACCGACTAAGACCAAAATTGGCCTATAACGAGCATTACGGACCAAAAAGACCCGTTATATCTCAATTCCACCAAATAACCTCTAGTCAGACTTATTATGACTCATTTACACCTATTATGACCAATTAGACTTGTTAAGGAGACACAAACCCCTTATAAGCACGGAGACCAAAATTATCAAATAACGAGCCATTACGGACCCGTTACACCTCAATTACACCTAAAAAGGTCTAATCAAACTCACTATGACCCATTAACTCCCATTATAACCAATTAGTTTCGTATTTGGAGACACAAACCCCACATACACACAAAGGCCAAAATTGGCCAATAACGAGCCATTACGGACGACAAAGACCCGTTATACCTCAATTACACCAAATATGGTCTAATTAGACTCATTATGACAAATTTACTTCCGTTGTGACCAATTATATTCGTTAAGGAGGCACAAACCCTTATACCCACTAAGACCAAAATTAGCCAATAACGAGCAATTACGGACCACAAAGACCCGTTGTACCTCAATTACACCAAATAAGCTCTTAACCAGATTCATTATGATCCATTTACTCGCATTATGACCAATTAGATTCGTTAAGGAGAAGCAAGCCTCTTGTACCCACTAAGACCAAAATTACCCAATAACGAGCCATTACGCAAATAAGGTCTATTCACAATCATTAGATTCGTTAAGGAGGCACAAACCCCTTATACCCATAAAAGACAAAAATTACCCAATAACGAGCCATTACAGACCACAAAGACGTGTTATACCTCAAATACACCAAATAAGCTTAAATCAGACTCATTATGACTCATTTACTCTGATTATGACCAATTAGAATATAAGGAGACACAAACCCCTTATACGCACGAAGACCAAAATTATCAAATAACGAGCCATTACGGACCCGTTACACCTCAATTACACCTAAAAAGGTCTAATCAAACTCACAATGTCCCATTAACTCCCATTATAACCAATTAGATTCGTATTAGGAGACACAAACCCCACATACCCACAAAGGCCAAAATTGGCCAATAACGAGCCATTACGGACGACAAAGACCCGTTATACCTCAATTACACCAAATATGGTCTAATTAGACTCATTATGATAAATTTACTTCCATTGTGACCAATTAGATTCGTTAAGGAGGCACAAACCCCTTATACCCACTAAGACAAAAGTTAGCCAATAAAGAGCAATTACGGACCACAAAGACCCGTTGTACCTCAATTACACCAAATAAGCTCTAACCACACTCATTATGATCCATTCACTTGCATTATGACCAATTAGATTCGTTAAGGAGAAGCAAGCCTCTTGTACCCACTAAGACCAAAATTACCCAATAACGAGCCATTACAGACTACAAAGACGTGTTATACCTCAATTACACCAAATAAGCTTAAATCAGACTCATTTACTCTGATTATGACCAATTAGACTATTTAAGGAGACACAAACCCCTTATAAGCACGAAGACCAAAATTATCAAATAACGAGCCATTACGGACCCGTTACACCTCAATTATACCTAAAAAGGTCTAATCAAACTCACTATGACCCATTAACTCCCATTATAACCAATTAGATTCGTATTAGGAGACACAAAACCCTCATACCCACTAAGGCAAAAATTGGACAATAACAAGCCATTACGGACCACAAAGACCCGTTATACCTCAATTACACCAAATAAAATCTAATTAGACTCATTAAGACAAATTTACTCCAATTGTGACCAATTGGACTTGTTAAGGAGACACAAACCCCTTATACCGACAAAGACCAAAATTGGCCTATAACGAGCATTACGGACCAAAAAGACCCGTTATATCTCAATTCCACCAAATAACCTCTAGTCAGACTCATTATGACTCATTTACACCTATTATGACCAATTAGACTTGTTAAGGAGACACAAACCCCTTATAAGCACGAAGACCAAAATTATCAAATAACGAGCCATTACGGACCCGTTACACCTCAATTACACCTAAAAAGGTCTAATCAAACTCACTATGACCCATTAACTCCCATTATAACCAATTAGATTCGTATTAGGAGACACAAACCCCACATACCCACAAAGGCCAAAATTGGCCAATAACGAGCCCTTACGGACGACAAAGACCCGTTATACCTCAATTACACAAAATATGGTCTAATTAGACTCATTATGACAAATTTACTTCCATTTTGACCAGTTAGATTCGTTAAGGAGGCACAAACCCCTTATACCCACTAAGACCAAAATTAGCCAATAACGAGCAATTACGGACCACAAAGACCCGTTGTACCTCAATTACACCAAATAAGCTCTTAACCACACTCATTATGATCCATTTACTCGCATTATGACCAATTAGATTCGTAAAGGAGAAGCAAGCCTCTTGTACCCACTAAGACCAAAATTACCCAATAATGAGCCATTACAGACCACAAAGACGTGTTATACCTCAATTACACCAAATAAGCTTAAATCAGACTCATTATGACTCATTTACTCTGATTATGACCAATTAGACTATTTAAGGAGACACAAACCCCTTATAAGCACGAAGACCAAAATTATCAAATAACGAGCCATTACGGATCCGTTGTACCTCAATTACACAAAATAAGCTCTAACCACACTCATTATGATCCATTTACTCGCATTATGACCAATTAGATTCGTTAAGGAGAAGCAAGCCTCTTGTACCCACTAAGACCAAAATTACCCAATAATGAGCCATTACAGACCACAAAGACGTGTTATACCTCAATTACACCAAATAAGCTTAAATCAGACTCATTATGACTCATTTACTCTGATTATGACCAATTAGACTATTTAAGGAGACACAAACCCCTTATAAGCACGAAGACCAAAATTATCAAATAACGAGCCATTACGGACCCGTTACACCTCAATTACACCGAAAAAGGTCTAATAAAACTTACTATGACCCATTATAACCAATTAGATTCGTATTAGGAGACACAAAACCCTCATACCCACTAAGGCAAAAATTGGCCAATAACAAGCCATTACGGACCACAAAGACCCGTTATACCTCAATTACACCAAATAAAATCTAATTAGACTCATTATGACAAATTTACTCCAATTGTGACGATTGGACTTGTTAAGGAGACACAAACCCCTTATACCGACTAAGACCAAAATTGACCTATAACGAGCATTACGGACCAAAAAGACCCGTTATATCTCAATTCCACCAAATAAGCTATAGTCAGACTCATTATGACTCATTTACACCTATTATGACCAATTAGACTTGTTAAGGAGACACAAACCCCTTATAAGCACGGAGACCAAAATTATCAAATAACGAGCTATTACGTACCCGTTACACCTCAATTACACCTAAAAAGGTCTAATCAAACTCACTATGACCCATTAACTCCCATTATAACCAATTAGATTCGTATTAGGAGACACAAACCCCACATACCCACAAAGGCCAAAAATTGGCCAATAACGAGCCCTTACGGACGACAAAGACCCGTTATACCTCAATTACACAAAATATGGTCTAATTAGACTCATTATGACAAATTTACTTCCATTTTGACCAATTAGATTCGTTAAGGAGGCACAAACCCCTTATACCCACTAAGACCAAAATTAGCCAATAACGAGCAATTACGGACCACAAAGACCCGTTGTACCTCAATTACACCAAATAAGCTCTTAACCACACTCATTATGATCCATTTACTCGCATTATGACCAATTAGATTCGTTAAGGAGAAGCAAGCCTCTTGTACCCACTAAGACCAAAATTACCCAATAACGAGCCATTACGGACGAAAAAGACCCGTTATATCTCAATTCCACCAAATAAGCTCTAGTCAGACTCATTATGGCTCATTTACACCTATTATGACCAATTAGACTTGTTAAGGAGACACAAACCCCTTATAAGCACGGAGACCAAAATTATCAAATAACGAGCCATTACGGACCCGTTACACCTCAATTACACCTAAAAAGGTCTAATCAAACTCACTATGACCCATTAACTCCCATTATAACCAATTAGTTTCGTATTAGGAGACACAAACCCCACATACACACAAATGCCAAAATTGGCCAATAACGAGCCATTACGGACGACAAAGACCCGTTATACCTCAATTACACCAAATATGGTCTAATTAGACTCATTATGACAAATTTACTTCCGTTGTGACCAATTAGATTCGTTAAGGAGGCACAAACCCCTTATACCCACTAAGACCAAAATTAGCCAATAACGAGCAATTACGGACCACAAAGACCCGTTGTACCTCAATTACACCAAATAAGCTCTTAACCAGACTCATTATGATCCATTTACTCGCATTATGACCAATTAGATTCGTTAAGGAGAAGCAAGCCTCTTGTACCCACTAAGACCAAAATTACCCAATAACGAGCCATTACGCAAATAAGGTCTATTCACAATCATTAGATTCGTTAAGGAGGCACAAACCCCTTATACCCATAAAAGACAAAAATTACCCAATAACGAGCCATTACAGACCACAAAGACGTGTTATACCTCAATTACACCAAATAAGCTTAAATCAGACTCATTATGACTCATTTACTCTGATTATGACCAATTAGAATATAAGGAGACACAAACCCCTTATACGCACGAAGACCAAAATTATCAAATAACGAGCCATTACGGACCCGTTACACCTCAATTACACCTAAAAAGGTCTAATCAAACTTACTATGACCCATTAACTCCCATTATAACCAATTAGATTCGTATTAGGAGACACAAACCCCACATACACACAAAGGCCAAAATTGGCCAATAACGAGCCATTACGGACGACAAAGACCCGTTATACCTCAATTACACCAAATATGGTCTAATTAGACTCATTATGACAAATTTACTTCCGTTGTGACCAATTAGATTCGTTAAGGAGGCACAAACCCCTTATACCCACTAAGACCAAAATTAGCCAATAACGAGCAATTACGGACCACAAAGACCCGTTGTACCTCAATTACACCAAATAAGCTCTTAACCAGACTCATTATGATCCATTTACTCGCATTATGACCAATTAGATTCGTTAAGGAGAAGCAAGCCTCTTGTACCCACTAAGACCAAAATTACCCAATAACGAGCCATTACAAAAAATAAGGTCTATTCACAATCATTAGATTCGTTAAGGAGGCACAAACCCCTTATACCCATAAAAGACAAGAATTACCCAATAACGAGCCATTACAGACCACAAAGACGTGTTATACCTCAATTACACCAAATAAGCTTAAATCAGACTCATTATGACTCATTTACTCTGATTATGACCAATTAGAATATAAGGAGACACAAACCCCTTATATGCACGAAGACCAAAATTATCAAATAACGAGCCATTACGGATCCGTTGTACCTCAATTACACAAAATAAGCTCTAACCACACTCATTATGATCCATTTACTCGCATTATGACCAATTAGATTCGTTAAGGAGAAGCAAGCCTCTTGTAGCCACTAAGACCAAAATTACCCAATAACGAGCCATTACAGACCACAAAGACGTGTTATACCTCAATTACACCAAATAAGCTTAAATCAGACTCATTATGACTCATTTACTCTGATTATGACCAATTAGACTATTTAAGGAGACACAAACCCCTTATAAGCACGAAGACCAAAATTATCAAATAACGAGCCATTACGGACCCGTTACACCTCAATTACACCTAAAAAGGTCTAATAAAACTCACTATGACCCATTAACTCCCATTATAACCAATTAGATTCGTATTTGGAGACACAAAACCCTCATACCCACTAAGGCAAAAATGGGCCAATAACAAGCCATTACGGACCACAAAGACCCGTTATACCTCAATTACACCAAATAAAATCTAATTAGACTCATTATAACAAATTTACTCCAATTGTGACGATTGGACTTGTTAAGGAGACACAAACCCCTTATACCGACTAAGACCAAAATTGACCTATAACGAGCATTACGGACCAAAAAGACCCGTTATATCTCAATTCCACCAAATAAGCTATAGTCAGACTCATTATGACTCATTTACACCTATTATGACCAATTAGACTTGTTAAGGAGACACAAACCCCTTATAAGCACGGAGACCAAAATTATCAAATAACGAGCTATTACGAACCCGTTACACCTCAATTACACCTAAAAAGGTCTAATCAAACTCACTATGACCCATTAACTCCCATTATAACCAACTAGATTCGTATTAGGAGACACAAACCCCACATACCCACAAAGGCCAAAATTGGCCAATAACGAGCCATTACGGACGACAAAGACCCGTTATACCTCAATTACACAAAATATGGTCTAATTAGACTCATTATGACAAATTTACTTCCATTTTGACCAATTAGATTCGTTAAGGAGGCACAAACCCCTTATACCCACTAACACCAAAATTAGCCAATAACGAGCAATTACGGACCACAAAGACCCGTTGTACCTCAATTACACCAAATAAGCTCTAAACCACACTCATTATGATCCATTTACTCGCATTACGACCAATTAGATTCGTTAAGGAGAAGCAAGCCTCTTGTACCCACTAAGACCAAAATTACCCAATAACGAGCCATTACGGACGAAAAGGACCCGTTATATCTCAATTCCACCAAATAAGCTCTAGTCAGACTCATTATGGCTCATGTACACCTATTATGACCAATTAGACTTGTTAAGGAGACACAAACCCCTTATAAGCACGGAGACCAAAATTATCAAATAACGAGCCATTACGGACCCGTTACACCTCAATTACACCTAAAAAGGTCTAATCAAACTCACTATGACCCATTAACTCCCATTATAACCAATTAGATTCATATTAGGAGACACAAACCCCACATACACACAAAGGCCAAAATTGGCCAATAACGAGCCATTACGGACGACAAAGACCCGTTATACCTCAATTACACCAAATATGGTCTAATTAGACTCATTATGACAAATTTACTTCCGTTGTGACCAATTAGATTCGTTAAGGAGGCACAAACCCCTTATACCCACTAAGACCAAAATTAGCCAATAACGAGCAATTACGGACCACAAAGACCCGTTGTACCTCAATTACACCAAATAAGCTCTTAACCAGACTCATTATGATCCATTTACTCGCATTATGACCAATTAGATTCGTTAAGGAGAAGCAAGCCTCTTGTACCCACTAAGACCAAAATTACCCAATAACGAGCCATTACGCAAATAAGGTCTATTCACAATCATTAGATTCGTTAAGGAGGCACAAACCCCTTATACCCATAAAAGACAAAAATTACCCAATAACGAGCCATTACAGACCACAAAGACGTGTTATACCTCAATTACACCAAATAAGCTTAAATCAGACTCATTATGACTCATTTACTCTGATTATGACCAATTAGAATATAAGGAGACACAAACCCCTTATACGCACGAAGACCAAAATTATCAAATAACGAGCCATTACGGACCCGTTACACCTCAATTACACCTAAAAAGGTCTAATCAAACTTACTATGACCCATTAACTCCCATTATAACCAATTAGATTCGTATTAGGAGACACAAACCCCACATACACACAAAGGCCAAAATTGGCCAATAACGAGCCATTACGGACGACAAAGACCCGTTATACCTCAATTACACCAAATATGGTCTAATTAGACTCATTATGACAAATTTACTTCCGTTGTGACCAATTAGATTCGTTAAGGAGGCACAAACCCCTTATACCCACTAAGACCAAAATTAGCCAATAACGAGCAATTACGGACCACAAAGACCCGTTGTACCTCAATTACACCAAATAAGCTCTTAACCAGACTCATTATGATCCATTTACTCGCATTATGACCAATTAGATTCGTTAAGGAGAAGCAAGCCTCTTGTACCCACTAAGACCAAAATTACCCAATAACGAGCCATTACAAAAAATAAGGTCTATTCACAATCATTAGATTCGTTAAGGAGGCACAAACCCCTTATACCCATAAAAGACAAGAATTACCCAATAACGAGCCATTACAGACCACAAAGACGTGTTATACCTCAATTACACCAAATAAGCTTAAATCAGACTCATTATGACTCATTTACTCTGATTATGACCAATTAGAATATAAGGAGACACAAACCCCTTATATGCACGAAGACCAAAATTATCAAATAACGAGCCATTACGGATCCGTTGTACCTCAATTACACAAAATAAGCTCTAACCACACTCATTATGATCCATTTACTCGCATTATGACCAATTAGATTCGTTAAGGAGAAGCAAGCCTCTTGTAGCCACTAAGACCAAAATTACCCAATAACGAGCCATTACAGACCACAAAGACGTGTTATACCTCAATTACACCAAATAAGCTTAAATCAGACTCATTATGACTCATTTACTCTGATTATGACCAATTAGACTATTTAAGGAGACACAAACCCCTTATAAGCACGAAGACCAAAATTATCAAATAACGAGCCATTACGGACCCGTTACACCTCAATTACACCTAAAAAGGTCTAATAAAACTCACTATGACCCATTAACTCCCATTATAACCAATTAGATTCGTATTTGGAGACACAAAACCCTCATACCCACTAAGGCAAAAATGGGCCAATAACAAGCCATTACGGACCACAAAGACCCGTTATACCTCAATTACACCAAATAAAATCTAATTAGACTCATTATAACAAATTTACTCCAATTGTGACGATTGGACTTGTTAAGGAGACACAAACCCCTTATACCGACTAAGACCAAAATTGACCTATAACGAGCATTACGGACCAAAAAGACCCGTTATATCTCAATTCCACCAAATAAGCTATAGTCAGACTCATTATGACTCATTTACACCTATTATGACCAATTAGACTTGTTAAGGAGACACAAACCCCTTATAAGCACGGAGACCAAAATTATCAAATAACGAGCTATTACGAACCCGTTACACCTCAATTACACCTAAAAAGGTCTAATCAAACTCACTATGACCCATTAACTCCCATTATAACCAACTAGATTCGTATTAGGAGACACAAACCCCACATACCCACAAAGGCCAAAATTGGCCAATAACGAGCCATTACGGACGACAAAGACCCGTTATACCTCAATTACACAAAATATGGTCTAATTAGACTCATTATGACAAATTTACTTCCATTTTGACCAATTAGATTCGTTAAGGAGGCACAAACCCCTTATACCCACTAACACCAAAATTAGCCAATAACGAGCAATTACGGACCACAAAGACCCGTTGTACCTCAATTACACCAAATAAGCTCTTAACCACACTCATTATGATCCATTTACTCGCATTACGACCAATTAGATTCGTTAAGGAGAAGCAAGCCTCTTGTACCCACTAAGACCAAAATTACCCAATAACGAGCCATTACGGACGAAAAAGACCCGTTATATCTCAATTCCACCAAATAAGCTCTAGTCAGACTCATTATGGCTCATGTACACCTATTATGACCAATTAGACTTGTTAAGGAGACACAAACCCCTTATAAGCACGGAGACCAAAATTATCAAATAACGAGCCATTACGGACCCGTTACACCTCAATTACACCTAAAAAGGTCTAATCAAACTCACTATGACCCATTAACTCCCATTATAACCAATTAGATTCATATTAGGAGACACAAACCCCACATACACACAAAGGCCAAAATTGGCCAATAACGAGCCATTACGGACGACAAAGACCCGTTATACCTCAATTACACCAAATATGGTCTAATTAGACTCATTATGACAAATTTACTTCCGTTGTGACCAATTAGATTCGTTAAGGAGGCACAAACCCCTTATACCCACTAAGACCAAAATTAGCCAATAACGAGCAATTACGGACCACAAAGACCCGTTGTACCTCAATTACACCAAATAAGCTCTTAACCAGACTCATTATGATCCATTTACTCGCATTATGACCAATTAGATTCGTTAAGGAGAAGCAAGCCTCTTGTACCCACTAAGACCAAAATTACCCAATAACGAGCCATTACGCAAATAAGGTCTATTCACAATCATTAGATTCGTTAAGGAGGCACAAACCCCTTATACCCATAAAAGACAAGAATTACCCAATAGCGAGCCATTACAGACCACAAAGACGTGTTATACCTCAATTACACCAAATAAGCTTAAATCAGACTCATTATGACTCATTTACTCTGATTATGACCAATTAGAATATAAGGAGACACAAACCCCTTATATGCACGAAGACCAAAATTATCAAATAACGAGCCATTACGGATCCGTTGTACCTCAATTACACAAAATAAGCTCTAACCACACTCATTATGATCCATTTACTCGCATTATGACCAATTAGATTCGTTAAGGAGAAGCAAGCCTCTTGTAGCCACTAAGACCAAAATTACCCAATAACGAGCCATTACAGACCACAAAGACGTGTTATACCTCAATTACACCAAATAAGCTTAAATCAGACTCATTATGACTCATTTACTCTGATTATGACCAATTAGACTATTTAAGGAGACACAAACCCCTTATAAGCACGAAGACCAAAATTATCAAATAACGAGCCATTACGGACCCGTTACACCTCAATTACACCTAAAAAGGTCTAATAAAACTCACTATGACCCATTAACTCCCATTATAACCAATTAGATTCGTATTTGGAGACACAAAACCCTCATACCCACTAAGGCAAAAATGGGCCAATAACAAGCCATTACGGACCACAAAGACCCGTTATACCTCAATTACACCAAATAAAATCTAATTAGACTCATTATGACAAATTTACTCCAATTGTGACGATTGGACTTGTTAAGGAGACACAAACCCCTTATACCGACTAAGACCAAAATTGACCTATAACGAGCATTACGGACCAAAAAGACCCGTTATATCTCAATTCCACCAAATAAGCTATAGTCAGACTCATTATGACTCATTTACACCTATTATGACCAATTAGACTTGTTAAGGAGACACAAACCCCTTATAAGCACGGAGACCAAAATTATCAAATAACGAGCTATTACGGACCCGTTACACCTCAATTACACCTAAAAAGGTCTAATCAAACTCACTATGACCCATTAACTCCCATTATAACCAACTAGATTCGTATTAGGAGACACAAACCCCACATACCCACAAAGGCCAAAATTGGCCAATAACAAGCCATTACGGACGACAAAGACCCGTTATACCTCAATTACACAAAATATGGTCTAATTAGACTCATTATGACAAATTTACTTCCATTTTGACCAATTAGATTCGTTAAGGAGGCACAAACCCCTTATACCCACTAACACCAAAATTAGCCAATAACGAGCAATTACGGACCACAAAGACCCGTTGTACCTCAATTACACCAAATAAGCTCTTAACCACACTCATTATGATCCATTTACTCGCATTACGACCAATTAGATTCGTTAAGGAGAAGCAAGCCTCTTGTACCCACTAAGACCAAAATTACCCAATAACGAGCCATTACGGACGAAAAAGACCCGTTATATCTCAATTCCACCAAATAAGCTCTAGTCAGACTCATTATGGCTCATGTACACCTATTATGACCAATTAGACTTGTTAAGGAGACACAAACCCCTTATAAGCACGGAGACCAAAATTATCAAATAACGAGCCATTACGGACCCGTTACACCTCAATTACACCTAAAAAGGTCTAATCAAACTCACTATGACCCATTAACTCCCATTATAACCAATTAGATTCATATTAGGAGACACAAACCCCACATACACACAAAGGCCAAAATTGGCCAATAACGAGCCATTACGGACGACAAAGACCCGTTATACCTCAATTACACCAAATATGGTCTAATTAGACTCATTATGACAAATTTACTTCCGTTGTGACCAATTAGATTCGTTAAGGAGGCACAAACCCCTTATACCCACTAAGACCAAAATTAGCCAATAACGAGCAATTACGGACCACAAAGACCCGTTGTACCTCAATTACACCAAATAAGCTCTTAACCAGACTCATTATGATCCATTTACTCGCATTATGACCAATTAGATTCGTTAAGGAGAAGCAAGCCTCTTGTACCCACTAAGACCAAAATTACCCAATAACGAGCCATTACGCAAATAAGGTCTATTCACAATCATTAGATTCGTTAAGGAGGCACAAACCCCTTATACCCATAAAAGACAAGAATTACCCAATAGCGAGCCATTACAGACCACAAAGACGTGTTATACCTCAATTACACCAAATAAGCTTAAATCAGACTCATTATGACTCATTTACTCTGATTATGACCAATTAGAATATAAGGAGACACAAACCCCTTATATGCACGAAGACCAAAATTATCAAATAACGAGCCATTACGGATCCGTTGTACCTCAATTACACAAAATAAGCTCTAACCACACTCATTATGATCCATTTACTCGCATTATGACCAATTAGATTCGTTAAGGAGAAGCAAGCCTCTTGTAGCCACTAAGACCAAAATTACCCAATAACGAGCCATTACAGACCACAAAGACGTGTTATACCTCAATTACACCAAATAAGCTTATATCAGACTCATTATGACTCATTTACTCTGATTATGACCAATTAGAATATAAGGAGACAGAAACCCCTTATACGCACGAAGACCAAAATTATCAAATAACGAGCCATTACGGACCCGTTACACCTCAATTACACCTAAAAAGGTCTAATCAAACTCACTATGACCCATTAACTCCCATTATAACCAATTAGATTCGTATTAGGAGACACAAACCCCACATACACACAAAGGCCAAAATTGGCCAATAACGAGCCATTACGGACGACAAAGACCCGTTATACCTCAATTACACCAAATATGGTCTAATTAGACTCATTATGACAAATTTACTTCCGTTGTGACCAATTAGATTCGTTAAGGAGGCACAAACCCCTTATACCCACTAAGACCAAAATTAGCCAATAACGAGCAATTACGGACCACAAAGACCCGTTGTACCTCAATTACACCAAATAAGCTCTTAACCAGACTCATTATGATCCATTTACTCGCATTATGACCAATTAGATTCGTTAAGGAGAAGCAAGCCTCTTGTACCCACTAAGACCAAAATTACCCAATAACGAGCCATTACGCAAATAAGGTCTATTCACAATCATTAGATTCGTTAAGGAGGCACAAACCCCTTATACCCATAAAAGACAAAAATTACCCAATAACGAGCCATTACAGACCACAAAGACGTGTTATACCTCAATTACACCAAATAAGCTTAAATCAGACTCATTATGACTCATTTACTCTGATTATGACCAATTAGAATATCAGGAGACACAAACCCCTTATACGCACGAAGACCAAAATTATCAAATAACGAGCCATTACGGACCCGTTGTACCTCAATTACACCAAATAAGCTCTAACCACGCTCATTATGATCCATTTACTCGCATTATGAACAATTAGATTCGTTAAGGAGAAGCTAGCCTCTTGTACCCACTAAGACCAAAATTACCCAATAACGAGCCATTACAGACCACAAAGACGTGTTATACCTCAATTACACCAAATAAGCTTAAATCAGACTCATTATGACTCATTTACTCTGATTATGACCAATTAGACTATTTAAGGAGACACAAACCCCTTATAAGCACGAAGACCAAAATTATCAAATAACGAGCCATTACGGACCCGTTACACCTCAATTACACCTAAAAAGGTCTAATCAAACTCACTATGACCCATTAACTCCCATTATAACCAATTAGATTCGTATTAGGAGACACAAAACCCTCATACCCACTAAGGCAAAAATTGGCCAATAACAAGCCATTACGGACCACAAAAACCCGTTATACCTCAATTACACCAAATAAAATCTAATTAGACTAATTATGACAAATTTACTGCAATTGTGACCAATTGGACTTGTTAAGGAGACACAAACCCCTTATACCGACTAAGACCAAAATTGACCTATAACGAGCATTACGGACCAAAAAGACCCGTTATATCTCAATTCCACCAAATAAGCTCTAGTCAGACTCATTATGACTCATTTACACCTATTATGACCAATTAGACTTGTTAAGGAGACACAAACCCTTATAAGCACGGAGACCAAAATTTTCAAATAACGAGCCATTACGGACCCGTTACACCTCAATTACACCTAAAAAGGTCTAATCAAACTCACTATGACCCATTAACTCCCATTATAACCAACTAGATTCGTATTAGGAGACACAAACCCCACATACCCACAAAGGCCAAAATTGGCCAATAACGAGCCATTACGGACGACAAAGACCTGTTATACCTCAATTACACCAAATATGGTCTAATTAGACTCATTATGACAAATTTACTTCCGTTGTGACCAATTAGATTCGTTAAGGAGGCACAAACCCCTTATACCCACTAGGACCAAAATTAGCCAATAACGAGCAATTACGGACCACAAAGACCCGTTGTACCTCAATTACACCAAATAAGCTCTTAACCAGACTCATTATGATCCATTTACTCGCATTATGACCAATTAGATTCGTTAAGGAGAAACAAGCCTCTTGTACCCACTAAGACCAAAATTACCCAATAACGAGCCATTACGCAAATAAGGTCTATTCACAATCATTAGATTCGTTAAGGAGGCACAAACCCCTTATACCCATAAAAGACAAAAATTACCCAATAACGAGCCATTACAGACCACAAAGACGTGTTATACCTCAATTACACCAAATAAGCCTAAATCAGACTCATTATGACTCATTTACTCTGATTATGACCAATTAGAATATAAGGAGACACAAACCCCTTATACGCACGAAGACCAAAATTATCAAATAACGAGCCATTACGGACCCGTTACACCTCAATTACACCTAAAAAGGTCTAATCAAACTCACTATGACCCATTAACTCCCATTATAACCAATTAGATTCGTATTAGGAGACACAAACCCCACATACCCACAAAGGCCAAAATTGGCCAATAACGAGCCATTACGGACGACAAAGACCCGTTATACCTCAATTACACCAAATATGGTCTAATTAGACTCATTATGATAAATTTACTTCCATTGTGACCAATTAGATTCGTTAAGGAGGCACAAACCCCTTATACCCACTAAGACAAAAATTAGCCAATAAAGAGCAATTACGGACCACAAAGACCCGTTGTACCTCAATTACACCAAATAAGATCTAACCACACTCATTATGATCCATTTACTCGCATTATGACCAATTAGATTCGTTAAGGAGAAGCAAGCCTCTTGTACCCACTAAGACCAAAATTACCCAATAACGAGCCATTACAGACCACAAAGACGTGTTATACCTCAATTACACCAAATAAGCTTAAATCAGACTCATTATGACTCATTTACTCTGATTATGACCAATTAGACTATTTAAGGAGACACAAACCCCTTATAAGCACGAAGACCAAAATTATCAAATAACGAGCCATTACGGACCCGTTACAACTCAATAACACCTAAAAAGGTCTAATCAAACTCACTATGACCCATTAACTCCCATTATAACCAATTAGATTCGTATTAGGAGACACAAAACCCTCATACCCACTAAGGCAAAAATTGGCCAATGACAAGCCATTACGGACCACAAAGACCCGTTATACCTCAATTACACGAAATAAAATCTAATTAGACTCATTATGACAAATTTACTCCAATTGTGACCAATTGGACTTGTTAAGGAGACACAAACCCCTTATACCGACTAAGACCAAAATTGGCCTATAACGAGCATTACAGACCAAAAAGACCCGTTATATCTCAATTCCACCAAATAAGCTCTAGTCAGACTCATTATGACTCATTTACACCTATTATGACCAATTAGACTTGTTAAGGAGACACAAACCCCTTATAAGCACGGAGATCAAAATTATCAAATAACGAGCTATTACGGACCCGTTACACCTCAATTACACCTAAAAAGGTCTAATCAAACTGACTATGACCCATTAACTCCCATTATAACCAACTAGATTCGTATTAGGAGACACAAACCCCACATACCCACAAAGGCCAAAATTGGCCAATAACGAGCCATTACGAACGACAAAGACCTGTTATACCTCAATTACACAAAATATGGTCTAATTAGACTCATTATGACAAATTTACTTCCATTGTGACCAATTAGATTCGTTAAGGAGGCACAAACCCCTTATACCCACTAAGACCAAAATTAGCCAATAACGAGCAATTACGGACCACAAAGACCCGTTGTACCTCAATTACACCAAATAAGCTCTTAACCACACTCATTATGATCCATTTACTCGCATTATGACCAATTAGATTCGTTAAGGAGAAGCAAGCTTCTTGTACCCAATAAGACCAAAATTACCCAATAACGAGCCATTACGCAAATAAGGTCTATTCACAATCATTAGATTCGTTAAGGAGGCACAAACACCCCTTATACCCATAAAAGACAAAAATTACCCAATAACGAGCCATTACATACCACAAAGACGTGTTATACCTCAATTACACCAAATAAGCTTAAATCAGACTCATTATGACTCATTTACTCTGATTATGACCAATTAGAATATAAGGAGACACAAACCCCTTATACGCACGAAGACCAAAATTATCAAATAACGAGCCATTACGGACCCGTTACACCTCAATTACACCTAAAAAGGTCTAATCAAACTCACTATGACCCATTAACTCCCATTATAACCAATTAGATTCGTATTAGGAGACACAAACCCCACATTCCCACTAAGGCCAAAATTGGCCAATAACGAGCCATTACGGACGACAAAGACCCGTTATACCTCAATTACACCAAATATGGTCTAATTAGACTCATTATGACAAATTTACTTCCATTGTGACCAATTAGATTCGTTAAGGAGGCACAAACCCCTTATACCCACTAAGACCAAAATTAGCCAATAACGAGCAAATACGGACCACAAAGACCCGTTGTACCTCAAATACACCAAATAAGCTCTAACCACACTCATTATGATCCATTTACTCGCATTATGACCAATTAGATTCGTTAAGAAGAAGGAAGCCTCTTGTACCCACTAAGACCAAAATTACCCAATAACGAGCCATTACAGACCACAAAGACGTGTTATACCTCAATTACACCAAATAAGCTTAAATCAGACTCATTATGACTCATTTACTCTGATTATGACCAATTAGACTATTTAAGGAGACACAAACCCCTTATAAGCACGAAGACCAAAATTATCAAATAACGAGCCATTACGGACCCGTTACACCTCAATTACACCTAAAAAGGTCTAATCAAACTCACTATGACCCATTAACTCCCATTATAACAGATTAGATTCGTATTAGGAGACACAAAACCCTCATACCCACTAAGGCAAAAATTGGCCAATAACAAGCCATTGCGGACCACAAAGACCCGTTATACCTCAATTACACCAAATAAAATCTAATTAGACTCATTATGACAAATTTACTCCAATTGTGACCAATTGGACTTGTTAAGGAGACACAAACCCCTTATACCGACTAAGACCAAAATTGGCCTATAACGAGCATTACGGACCAAAAAGACCCGTTATATCTCAATTCCACCAAATAAGCTCTAGTCAGACTCATTATGACTCATTTACACCTATTATGACCAATTAGACTTGTTAAGGAGACACAAAACCCCTTATAAGCACGGAGACCAAAATTATCAAATAACGAGCTATTACGGACCCGTTACACCTCAATTACACCTAAAAAGGTCTAATCAAACTCACTATGACCCATTAACTCCCATTATAACCAACTAGATTCGTATTAGGAGACACAAACCCCACATACCCACAAAGGCCAAAATTGGCCAATAACGAGCCATTACGAACGACAAAGACCTGTTATACCTCAATTACACAAAATATGGTCTAATTAGACTCATTATGACAAATTTACTTCCATTGTGACCAATTAGATTCGTTAAGGAGGCACAAACCCCTTATACCCACTAAGACCAAAATTAGCCAATAACGAGCAATTACGGACCACAAAGACCCGTTGTACCTCAATTACACCAAATAAGCTCTTAACCACACTCATTATGATCCATTTACTCGCATTATGACCAATTAGATTCGTTAAGGAGAAGCAAGCTTCTTGTACCCAATAAGACCAAAATTACCCAATAACGAGCCATTACGCAAATAAGGTCTATTCACAATCATTAGATTCGTTAAGGAGGCACAAACACCCCTTATACCCATAAAAGACAAAAATTACCCAATAACGAGCCATTACAGACCACAAAGACGTGTTATACCTCAATTACACCAAATAAGCTTAAATCAGACTCATTATGACTCATTTACTCTGATTATGACCAATTAGAATATAAGGAGACACAAACCCCTTATACGCACGAAGACCAAAATTATCAAATAACGAGCCATTACGGACCCGTTACACCTCAATTACACCTAAAAAGGTCTAATCAAACTCACTATGACCCATTAACTCCCATTATAACCAATTAGATTCGTATTAGGAGACACAAACCCCACATTCCCACTAAGGCCAAAATTGGCCAATAACGAGCCATTACGGACGACAAAGACCCGTTATACCTCAATTACACCAAATATGGTCTAATTAGACTCATTATGACAAATTTACTTCCATTGTGACCAATTAGATTCGTTAAGGAGGCACAAACCCCTTATACCCACTAAGACCAAAATTAGCCAATAACGAGCAAATACGGACCACAAAGACCCGTTGTACCTCAAATACACCAAATAAGCTCTAACCACACTCATTATGATCCATTTACTCGCATTATGACCAATTAGATTCGTTAAGAAGAAGCAAGCCTCTTGTACCCACTAAGACCAAAATTACCCAATAACGAGCCATTACAGACCACAAAGACGTGTTATACCTCAATTACACCAAATAAGCTTAAATCAGACTCATTATGACTCATTTACTCTGATTATGACCAATTAGACTATTTAAGGAGACACAAACCCCTTATAAGCACGAAGACCAAAATTATCAAATAACGAGCCATTACGGACCCGTTACAACTCAATAACACCTAAAAAGGTCTAATCAAACTCACTATGACCCATTAACTCCCATTATAACCAATTAGATTCGTATTAGGAGACACAAAACCCTCATACCCACTAAGGCAAAAATTGGCCAATGACAAGCCATTACGGACCACAAAGACCCGTTATACCTCAATTACACGAAATAAAATCTAATTAGACTCATTATGACAAATTTACTCCAATTGTGACCAATTGGACTTGTTAAGGAGACACAAACCCCTTATACCGACTAAGACCAAAATTGGCCTATAACGAGCATTACAGACCAAAAAGACCCGTTATATCTCAATTCCACCAAATAAGCTCTAGTCAGACTCATTATGACTCATTTACACCTATTATGACCAATTAGACTTGTTAAGGAGACACAAACCCCTTATAAGCACGGAGATCAAAATTATCAAATAACGAGCTATTACGGACCCGTTACACCTCAATTACACCTAAAAAGGTCTAATCAAACTGACTATGACCCATTAACTCCCATTATAACCAACTAGATTCGTATTAGGAGACACAAACCCCACATACCCACAAAGGCCAAAATTGGCCAATAACGAGCCATTACGAACGACAAAGACCTGTTATACCTCAATTACACAAAATATGGTCTAATTAGACTCATTATGACAAATTTACTTCCATTGTGACCAATTAGATTCGTTAAGGAGGCACAAACCCCTTATACCCACTAAGACCAAAATTAGCCAATAACGAGCAATTACGGACCACAAAGACCCGTTGTACCTCAATTACACCAAATAAGCTCTTAACCACACTCATTATGATCCATTTACTCGCATTATGACCAATTAGATTCGTTAAGGAGAAGCAAGCTTCTTGTACCCAATAAGACCAAAATTACCCAATAACGAGCCATTACGCAAATAAGGTCTATTCACAATCATTAGATTCGTTAAGGAGGCACAAACACCCCTTATACCCATAAAAGACAAAAATTACCCAATAACGAGCCATTACAGACCACAAAGACGTGTTATACCTCAATTACACCAAATAAGCTTAAATCAGACTCATTATGACTCATTTACTCTGATTATGACCAATTAGAATATAAGGAGACACAAACCCCTTATACGCACGAAGACCAAAATTATCAAATAACGAGCCATTACGGACCCGTTACACCTCAATTACACCTAAAAAGGTCTAATCAAACTCACTATGACCCATTAACTCCCATTATAACCAATTAGATTCGTATTAGGAGACACAAACCCCACATTCCCACTAAGGCCAAAATTGGCCAATAACGAGCCATTACGGACGACAAAGACCCGTTATACCTCAATTACACCAAATATGGTCTAATTAGACTCATTATGACAAATTTACTTCCATTGTGACCAATTAGATTCGTTAAGGAGGGACAAACCCCTTATACCCACTAAGACCAAAATTAGCCAATAACGAGCAAATACGGACCACAAAGACCCGTTGTACCTCAAATACACCAAATAAGCTCTAACCACACTCATTATGATCCATTTACTCGCATTATGACCAATTAGATTCGTTAAGAAGAAGGAAGCCTCTTGTACCCACTAAGACCAAAATTACCCAATAACGAGCCATTACAGACCACAAAGACGTGTTATACCTCAATTACACCAAATAAGCTTAAATCAGACTCATTATGACTCATTTACTCTGATTATGACCAATTAGACTATTTAAGGAGACACAAACCCCTTATAAGCACGAAGACCAAAATTATCAAATAACGAGCCATTACGGACCCGTTACACCTCAATTACACCTAAAAAGGTCTAATCAAACTCACTATGACCCATTAACTCCCATTATAACAGATTAGATTCGTATTAGGAGACACAAAACCCTCATACCCACTAAGGCAAAAATTGGCCAATAACAAGCCATTGCGGACCACAAAGACCCGTTATACCTCAATTACACCAAATAAAATCTAATTAGACTCATTATGACAAATTTACTCCAATTGTGACCAATTGGACTTGTTAAGGAGACACAAACCCCTTATACCGACTAAGACCAAAATTGGCCTATAACGAGCATTACGGACCAAAAAGACCCGTTATATCTCAATTCCACCAAATAAGCTCTAGTCAGACTCATTATGACTCATTTACACCTATTATGACCAATTAGACTTGTTAAGGAGACACAAAACCCCTTATAAGCACGGAGACCAAAATTATCAAATAACGAGCTATTACGGACCCGTTACACCTCAATTACACCTAAAAAGGTCTAATCAAACTCACTATGACCCATTAACTCCCATTATAACCAACTAGATTCGTATTAGGAGACACAAACCCCACATACCCACAAAGGCCAAAATTGGCCAATAACGAGCCATTACGAACGACAAAGACCTGTTATACCTCAATTACACAAAATATGGTCTAATTAGACTCATTATGACAAATTTACTTCCATTGTGACCAATTAGATTCGTTAAGGAGGCACAAACCCCTTATACCCACTAAGACCAAAATTAGCCAATAACGAGCAATTACGGACCACAAAGACCCGTTGTACCTCAATTACACCAAATAAGCTCTTAACCACACTCATTATGATCCATTTACTCGCATTATGACCAATTAGATTCGTTAAGGAGAAGCAAGCTTCTTGTACCCAATAAGACCAAAATTACCCAATAACGAGCCATTACGCAAATAAGGTCTATTCACAATCATTAGATTCGTTAAGGAGGCACAAACACCCCTTATACCCATAAAAGACAAAAATTACCCAATAACGAGCCATTACAGACCACAAAGACGTGTTATACCTCAATTACACCAAATAAGCTTAAATCAGACTCATTATGACTCATTTACTCTGATTATGACCAATTAGAATATAAGGAGACACAAACCCCTTATACGCACGAAGACCAAAATTATCAAATAACGAGCCATTACGGACCCGTTACACCTCAATTACACCTAAAAAGGTCTAATCAAACTCACTATGACCCATTAACTCCCATTATAACCAATTAGATTCGTATTAGGAGACACAAACCCCACATTCCCACTAAGGCCAAAATTGGCCAATAACGAGCCATTACGGACGACAAAGACCCGTTATACCTCAATTACACCAAATATGGTCTAATTAGACTCATTATGACAAATTTACTTCCATTGTGACCAATTAGATTCGTTAAGGAGGCACAAACCCCTTATACCCACTAAGACCAAAATTAGCCAATAACGAGCAAATACGGACCACAAAGACCCGTTGTACCTCAAATACACCAAATAAGCTCTAACCACACTCATTATGATCCATTTACTCGCATTATGACCAATTAGATTCGTTAAGAAGAAGCAAGCCTCTTGTACCCACTAAGACCAAAATTACCCAATAACGAGCCATTACAGACCACAAAGACGTGTTATACCTCAATTACACCAAATAAGCTTAAATCAGACTCATTATGACTCATTTACTCTGATTATGACCAATTAGACTATTTAAGGAGACACAAACCCCTTATAAGCACGAAGACCAAAATTATCAAATAACGAGCCATTACGGACCCGTTACAACTCAATAACACCTAAAAAGGTCTAATCAAACTCACTATGACCCATTAACTCCCATTATAACCAATTAGATTCGTATTAGGAGACACAAAACCCTCATACCCACTAAGGCAAAAATTGGCCAATGACAAGCCATTACGGACCACAAAGACCCGTTATACCTCAATTACACGAAATAAAATCTAATTAGACTCATTATGACAAATTTACTCCAATTGTGACCAATTGGACTTGTTAAGGAGACACAAACCCCTTATACCGACTAAGACCAAAATTGGCCTATAACGAGCATTACAGACCAAAAAGACCCGTTATATCTCAATTCCACCAAATAAGCTCTAGTCAGACTCATTATGACTCATTTACACCTATTATGACCAATTAGACTTGTTAAGGAGACACAAACCCCTTATAAGCACGGAGATCAAAATTATCAAATAACGAGCTATTACGGACCCGTTACACCTCAATTACACCTAAAAAGGTCTAATCAAACTGACTATGACCCATTAACTCCCATTATAACCAACTAGATTCGTATTAGGAGACACAAACCCCACATACCCACAAAGGCCAAAATTGGCCAATAACGAGCCATTACGAACGACAAAGACCTGTTATACCTCAATTACACAAAATATGGTCTAATTAGACTCATTATGACAAATTTACTTCCATTGTGACCAATTAGATTCGTTAAGGAGGCACAAACCCCTTATACCCACTAAGACCAAAATTAGCCAATAACGAGCAATTACGGACCACAAAGACCCGTTGTACCTCAATTACACCAAATAAGCTCTTAACCACACTCATTATGATCCATTTACTCGCATTATGACCAATTAGATTCGTTAAGGAGAAGCAAGCTTCTTGTACCCAATAAGACCAAAATTACCCAATAACGAGCCATTACGCAAATAAGGTCTATTCACAATCATTAGATTCGTTAAGGAGGCACAAACACCCCTTATACCCATAAAAGACAAAAATTACCCAATAACGAGCCATTACAGACCACAAAGACGTGTTATACCTCAATTACACCAAATAAGCTTAAATCAGACTCATTATGACTCATTTACTCTGATTATGACCAATTAGAATATAAGGAGACACAAACCCCTTATACGCACGAAGACCAAAATTATCAAATAACGAGCCATTACGGACCCGTTACACCTCAATTACACCTAAAAAGGTCTAATCAAACTCACTATGACCCATTAACTCCCATTATAACCAATTAGATTCGTATTAGGAGACACAAACCCCACATTCCCACTAAGGCCAAAATTGGCCAATAACGAGCCATTACGGACGACAAAGACCCGTTATACCTCAATTACACCAAATATGGTCTAATTAGACTCATTATGACAAATTTACTTCCATTGTGACCAATTAGATTCGTTAAGGAGGGACAAACCCCTTATACCCACTAAGACCAAAATTAGCCAATAACGAGCAAATACGGACCACAAAGACCCGTTGTACCTCAAATACACCAAATAAGCTCTAACCACACTCATTATGATCCATTTACTCGCATTATGACCAATTAGATTCGTTAAGAAGAAGGAAGCCTCTTGTACCCACTAAGACCAAAATTACCCAATAACGAGCCATTACAGACCACAAAGACGTGTTATACCTCAATTACACCAAATAAGCTTAAATCAGACTCATTATGACTCATTTACTCTGATTATGACCAATTAGACTATTTAAGGAGACACAAACCCCTTATAAGCACGAAGACCAAAATTATCAAATAACGAGCCATTACGGACCCGTTACACCTCAATTACACCTAAAAAGGTCTAATCAAACTCACTATGACCCATTAACTCCCATTATAACAGATTAGATTCGTATTAGGAGACACAAAACCCTCATACCCACTAAGGCAAAAATTGGCCAATAACAAGCCATTGCGGACCACAAAGACCCGTTATACCTCAATTACACCAAATAAAATCTAATTAGACTCATTATGACAAATTTACTCCAATTGTGACCAATTGGACTTGTTAAGGAGACACAAACCCCTTATACCGACTAAGACCAAAATTGGCCTATAACGAGCATTACGGACCAAAAAGACCCGTTATATCTCAATTCCACCAAATAAGCTCTAGTCAGACTCATTATGACTCATTTACACCTATTATGACCAATTAGACTTGTTAAGGAGACACAAAACCCCTTATAAGCACGGAGACCAAAATTATCAAATAACGAGCTATTACGGACCCGTTACACCTCAATTACACCTAAAAAGGTCTAATCAAACTCACTATGACCCATTAACTCCCATTATAACCAACTAGATTCGTATTAGGAGACACAAACCCCACATACCCACAAAGGCCAAAATTGGCCAATAACGAGCCATTACGGACGACAAAGACCCGTTATACCTCAATTACACCAAATATGGTCTAATTAGACTCATTATGACAAATTTACTTCCGTTGTGACCAATTAGATTCGTTAAGGAGGCACAAACCCCTTATACCCACTAAGACCAAAATTAGCCAATAACGAGCAATTACGGACCACAAAGACCCGTTGTACCTCAATTACACCAAATAAGCTCTAACCACACTCATTATGATCCATTTACTCGCATTATGACCAATTAGATTCGTTAAGGAGAAGCAAGCCTCTTGTACCCACTAAGACCAAAATTACCCAATAACGAGCCATTACAGACCACAAAGACGTGTTATACCTCAATTACACCAAATAAGCTTAAATCAGACTCATTATGACTCATTTACTCTGATTATGACCAATTAGACTATTTAAGGAGACACAAACCCCTTATAAGCACGAAGACCAAAATTATCAAATAACGAGCCATTACGGACCCGTTACAACTCAATAACACCTAAAAAGGTCTAATCAAACTCACTATGACCCATTAACTCCCATTATAACCAATTAGATTCGTATTAGGAGACACAAAACCCTCATACCCACTAAGGCAAAAATTGGCCAATGACAAGCCATTACGGACCACAAAGACCCGTTATACCTCAATTACACGAAATAAAATCTAATTAGACTCATTATGACAAATTTACTCCAATTGTGACCAATTGGACTTGTTAAGGAGACACAAACCCCTTATACCGACTAAGACCAAAATTGGCCTATAACGAGCATTACGGACCAAAAAGACCCGTTATATCTCAATTCCACCAAATAAGCTCTAGTCAGACTCATTATGACTCATTTACACCTATTATGACCAATTAGACTTGTTAAGGAGACACAAAACCCCTTATAAGCACGGAGACCAAAATTATCAAATAACGAGCTATTACGGACCCGTTACACCTCAATTACACCTAAAAAGGTCTAATCAAACTCACTATGACCCATTAACTCCCATTATAACCAACTAGATTCGTATTAGGAGACACAAACCCCACATACCCACAAAAGGCCAAAATTTGCCAATAACGAGCCATTACGGACGACAAAGACCCGTTATACCTCAATTACACCAAATATGGTCTAATTAGACTCATTATGACAAATTTACTTCCGTTGTGACCAATTAGATTCGTTAAGGAGGGACAAACCCCTTATACCCACTAAGACCAAAATTAGCCAATAACGAGCAATTACGGACCACAAAGACCCGTTGTACCTCAATTACACCAAATAAGCTCTAACCACACTCATTATGATCCATTTACTCGCATTATGACCAATTAGATTCGTTAAGGAGAAGCAAGCCTCTTGTACCCACTAAGACCAAAATTACCCAATAACGAGCCATTACAGACCACAAAGACGTGTTATACCTCAATTACACCAAATAAGCTTAAATCAGACTCATTATGACTCATTTACTCTGATTATGACCAATTAGACTATTTAAGGAGACACAAACCCCTTATAAGCACGAAGACCAAAATTATCAAATAACGAGCCATTACGGACCCGTTACAACTCAATAACACCTAAAAAGGTCTAATCAAACTCACTATGACCCATTAACTCCCATTATAACCAATTAGATTCGTATTAGGAGACACAAAACCCTCATACCCACTAAGGCAAAAATTGGCCAATGACAAGCCATTACGGACCACAAAGACCCGTTATACCTCAATTACACGAAATAAAATCTAATTAGACTCATTATGACAAATTTACTCCAATTGTGACCAATTGGACTTGTTAAGGAGACACAAACCCCTTATACCGACTAAGACCAAAATTGGCCTATAACGAGCATTACAGACCAAAAAGACCCGTTATATCTCAATTCCACCAAATAAGCTCTAGTCAGACTCATTATGACTCATTTACACCTATTATGACCAATTAGACTTGTTAAGGAGACACAAACCCCTTATAAGCACGGAGATCAAAATTATCAAATAACGAGCTATTACGGACCCGTTACACCTCAATTACACCTAAAAAGGTCTAATCAAACTGACTATGACCCATTAACTCCCATTATAACCAACTAGATTCGTATTAGGAGACACAAACCCCACATACCCACAAAGGCCAAAATTGGCCAATAACGAGCCATTACGAACGACAAAGACCTGTTATACCTCAATTACACAAAATATGGTCTAATTAGACTCATTATGACAAATTTACTTCCATTGTGACCAATTAGATTCGTTAAGGAGGCACAAACCCCTTATACCCACTAAGACCAAAATTAGCCAATAACGAGCAATTACGGACCACAAAGACCCGTTGTACCTCAATTACACCAAATAAGCTCTTAACCACACTCATTATGATCCATTTACTCGCATTATGACCAATTAGATTCGTTAAGGAGAAGCAAGCTTCTTGTACCCAATAAGACCAAAATTACCCAATAACGAGCCATTACGCAAATAAGGTCTATTCACAATCATTAGATTCGTTAAGGAGGCACAAACACCCCTTATACCCATAAAAGACAAAAATTACCCAATAACGAGCCATTACAGACCACAAAGACGTGTTATACCTCAATTACACCAAATAAGCTTAAATCAGACTCATTATGACTCATTTACTCTGATTATGACCAATTAGAATATAAGGAGACACAAACCCCTTATACGCACGAAGACCAAAATTATCAAATAACGAGCCATTACGGACCCGTTACACCTCAATTACACCTAAAAAGGTCTAATCAAACTCACTATGACCCATTAACTCCCATTATAACCAATTAGATTCGTATTAGGAGACACAAACCCCACATTCCCACTAAGGCCAAAATTGGCCAATAACGAGCCATTACGGACGACAAAGACCCGTTATACCTCAATTACACCAAATATGGTCTAATTAGACTCATTATGACAAATTTACTTCCATTGTGACCAATTAGATTCGTTAAGGAGGCACAAACCCCTTATACCCACTAAGACCAAAATTAGCCAATAACGAGCAAATACGGACCACAAAGACCCGTTGTACCTCAAATACACCAAATAAGCTCTAACCACACTCATTATGATCCATTTACTCGCATTATGACCAATTAGATTCGTTAAGAAGAAGGAAGCCTCTTGTACCCACTAAGACCAAAATTACCCAATAACGAGCCATTACAGACCACAAAGACGTGTTATACCTCAATTACACCAAATAAGCTTAAATCAGACTCATTATGACTCATTTACTCTGATTATGACCAATTAGACTATTTAAGGAGACACAAACCCCTTATAAGCACGAAGACCAAAATTATCAAATAACGAGCCATTACGGACTCGTTACACCTCAATTACACCTAAAAAGGTCTAATCAAACTCACTATGACCCATTAACTCCCATTATAACAGATTAGATTCGTATTAGGAGACACAAAACCCTCATACCCACTAAGGCAAAAATTGGCCAATAACAAGCCATTACGGACGACAAAGACCCGTTATACCTCAATTACACCAAATATGGTTTAATTAGACTCATTATGACAAATTTACTTCCATTGTGACCAATTAGATTCGTTAAGGAGGCACAAACCCTTTATACCCACTAAGACCAAAATTAGCCAATAACGAGCAATTAGGAACCACAAAGACCCGTTGTACCTCAATTACGCCAAATAAGCTCTAACCACACTCATTATGATCCATTTACTCGCATTATGACCAATTAGATTCGTTAAGAAGAAGCAAGCCTCTTGTACCCACTAAGACCAAAATTACCCAATAACAACCAATTACAGACCACAAAGACGTGTTATACCTCAATTACACCAAATAAGCTTAAATCAGACTCATTATGACTCATTTTCTCTGATTATGACCAATTAGACTATTTAAGGAGACACAAAACCCTTATAAGCACAAAGACCAAAATTATCAAATAACGAGCCATTACGGACCCGTTACACCTCAATTACACCTAAAAAGGTCTAATCAAACTCACTATGACCCATTAACTCCCATTATAACAGATTAGATTCGTATTAGGAGACACAAAACCCTCATACCCACTAAGGCAAAAATTGGCCAATAACAAGCCATTACGGACCACAAAGACCCGTTATACCTCAATTACACCAAATAAAATCTAATTAGACTTATTATGACAAATTTACACCAATTGTGACCAATTGGACTTGTTAAGGAGACACAAACCCCTTATACCGACTAAGACCAAAATTGGCCTATAACGAGCATTACGGACAAAAAAGGCCCGTTATATCTCAATTCCACCAAATAAGCTCTAGTCAGACTCATTATGACTCATTTACACCTATTATGACCAATTAGACTTGTTAAGGAGACACAAAACCCCTTATAAGCACGGAGACCAAAATTATCAAATAACGAGCCATTACGGACCCGTTACACCTCAATTACACCTAAAAAGGTCTAATCAAACTCACTATGACCCATTAACTCCCATTATAACCAACTAGATTCGTATTAGGAGACACAAACCCCACATACCCATAAAGGCCAAAATTGGCCAATAACGAGCCATTACGGACGACAAAGACCCGTTATACCTCAATTACACCAAATATGGTCTAATTAGACTCATTATGACAAATTTACTTCCGTTGTGACCAATTAGATTCGTTAAGGAGGCACAAACCCCTTATACCCACTAAGACCAAAATTAGCCAATAACGAGCAATTACGGACCACAAAGACCCGTTATACCTCAATTACCCCAAATAAAATCTAATTAGA
Organism: Arctium lappa; assembly: GCA_023525745.1. Lineage (NCBI taxonomy): Eukaryota > Viridiplantae > Streptophyta > Magnoliopsida > Asterales > Asteraceae > Arctium > Arctium lappa. The sequence continues at coordinate 52,997,352 of CM042057.1, forward strand.
CTCATTATGACAAATTTACTCCAATTATGACCAATTGGACTTGTTAAGGATAAATAAACCCCTTATATCGACTAAGACCAAAATTGGCCTATAACGAGCATTACGGACCAAAAAGACCCGTTATATCTCAATTCCACCAAATAAGCTCTAGTCAGACTCATTTACACCTATTATGACCAATTAGACTTGTTAAGGAGACACAAACCCCTTATAAGCACGGAGACCAAAATTATCAAATAACGAGCCATTACGGACCCGTTACACCTCAATTACACCTAAAAAGGTCTAATCAAACTCACTATGACCCATTAACACCCATTATAACCAATTAGATTCGTATTAGGAGACACAAAACCCTCATACCCACTAAGGCAAAAATTGGCCAATAACTAGCCATTACGGACCACAAAGACCCGTTATACCTCAATTACACCAAATAATATCTAATTAGACTCATTATGACAAATTTACTCCAATTGTGACCAATTGGACTTGTTAAGGAGACACAAACCCCTTATACCGACTAAGACCAAAATTGGCCTATAACGAGCATTACGGACCAAAAAGACCCGTTATATCTCAATTCCACCTAATAAGCTCTAGTCAGACTCATTATGACTCATTTACACCTATTATGACCAATTAGACTTGTTAAGGAGACACAAACCCCTTATAAGCACGAACACCAAAATTATCAAATAACGAGCCATTACGGACCCGTTACACCTCAATTACACCTAAAAAGGTCTAATCAAACTCACTATGACCCATTAACTCCCATTATAACCAACTAGATTCGTATTAGGAGACACAAACCCCACATACCCACAAAAGGCCAAAATTTGCCAATAACGAGCCATTACGGACGACAAAGACCCGTTATACCTCAATTACACCAAATATGGTCTAATTAGACTCATTATGACAAATTTACTTCCGTTGTGACCAATTAGATTCGTTAAGGAGGGACAAACCCCTTATACCCACTAAGACCAAAATTAGCCAATAACGAGCAATTACGGACCACAAAGACCCGTTGTACCTCAATTACACCAAATAAGCTCTAACCACACTCATTATGATCCATTTACTCGCATTATGACCAATTAGATTCGTTAAGGAGAAGCAAGCCTCTTGTACCCACTAAGACCAAAATTACCCAATAACGAGCCATTACAGACCACAAAGACGTGTTATACCTCAATTACACCAAATAAGCTTAAATCAGACTCATTATGACTCATTTACTCTGATTATGACCAATTAGACTATTTAAGGAGACACAAACCCCTTATAAGCACGAAGACCAAAATTATCAAATAACGAGCCATTACGGACCCGTTACAACTCAATAACACCTAAAAAGGTCTAATCAAACTCACTATGACCCATTAACTCCCATTATAACCAATTAGATTCGTATTAGGAGACACAAAACCCTCATACCCACTAAGGCAAAAATTGGCCAATGACAAGCCATTACGGACCACAAAGACCCGTTATACCTCAATTACACGAAATAAAATCTAATTAGACTCATTATGACAAATTTACTCCAATTGTGACCAATTGGACTTGTTAAGGAGACACAAACCCCTTATACCGACTAAGACCAAAATTGGCCTATAACGAGCATTACAGACCAAAAAGACCCGTTATATCTCAATTCCACCAAATAAGCTCTAGTCAGACTCATTATGACTCATTTACACCTATTATGACCAATTAGACTTGTTAAGGAGACACAAACCCCTTATAAGCACGGAGATCAAAATTATCAAATAACGAGCTATTACGGACCCGTTACACCTCAATTACACCTAAAAAGGTCTAATCAAACTGACTATGACCCATTAACTCCCATTATAACCAACTAGATTCGTATTAGGAGACACAAACCCCACATACCCACAAAGGCCAAAATTGGCCAATAACGAGCCATTACGAACGACAAAGACCTGTTATACCTCAATTACACAAAATATGGTCTAATTAGACTCATTATGACAAATTTACTTCCATTGTGACCAATTAGATTCGTTAAGGAGGCACAAACCCCTTATACCCACTAAGACCAAAATTAGCCAATAACGAGCAATTACGGACCACAAAGACCCGTTGTACCTCAATTACACCAAATAAGCTCTTAACCACACTCATTATGATCCATTTACTCGCATTATGACCAATTAGATTCGTTAAGGAGAAGCAAGCTTCTTGTACCCAATAAGACCAAAATTACCCAATAACGAGCCATTACGCAAATAAGGTCTATTCACAATCATTAGATTCGTTAAGGAGGCACAAACACCCCTTATACCCATAAAAGACAAAAATTACCCAATAACGAGCCATTACAGACCACAAAGACGTGTTATACCTCAATTACACCAAATAAGCTTAAATCAGACTCATTATGACTCATTTACTCTGATTATGACCAATTAGAATATAAGGAGACACAAACCCCTTATACGCACGAAGACCAAAATTATCAAATAACGAGCCATTACGGACCCGTTACACCTCAATTACACCTAAAAAGGTCTAATCAAACTCACTATGACCCATTAACTCCCATTATAACCAATTAGATTCGTATTAGGAGACACAAACCCCACATTCCCACTAAGGCCAAAATTGGCCAATAACGAGCCATTACGGACGACAAAGACCCGTTATACCTCAATTACACCAAATATGGTCTAATTAGACTCATTATGACAAATTTACTTCCATTGTGACCAATTAGATTCGTTAAGGAGGCACAAACCCCTTATACCCACTAAGACCAAAATTAGCCAATAACGAGCAAATACGGACCACAAAGACCCGTTGTACCTCAAATACACCAAATAAGCTCTAACCACACTCATTATGATCCATTTACTCGCATTATGACCAATTAGATTCGTTAAGAAGAAGGAAGCCTCTTGTACCCACTAAGACCAAAATTACCCAATAACGAGCCATTACAGACCACAAAGACGTGTTATACCTCAATTACACCAAATAAGCTTAAATCAGACTCATTATGACTCATTTACTCTGATTATGACCAATTAGACTATTTAAGGAGACACAAACCCCTTATAAGCACGAAGACCAAAATTATCAAATAACGAGCCATTACGGACTCGTTACACCTCAATTACACCTAAAAAGGTCTAATCAAACTCACTATGACCCATTAACTCCCATTATAACAGATTAGATTCGTATTAGGAGACACAAAACCCTCATACCCACTAAGGCAAAAATTGGCCAATAACAAGCCATTACGGACGACAAAGACCCGTTATACCTCAATTACACCAAATATGGTTTAATTAGACTCATTATGACAAATTTACTTCCATTGTGACCAATTAGATTCGTTAAGGAGGCACAAACCCTTTATACCCACTAAGACCAAAATTAGCCAATAACGAGCAATTAGGAACCACAAAGACCCGTTGTACCTCAATTACGCCAAATAAGCTCTAACCACACTCATTATGATCCATTTACTCGCATTATGACCAATTAGATTCGTTAAGAAGAAGCAAGCCTCTTGTACCCACTAAGACCAAAATTACCCAATAACAACCAATTACAGACCACAAAGACGTGTTATACCTCAATTACACCAAATAAGCTTAAATCAGACTCATTATGACTCATTTTCTCTGATTATGACCAATTAGACTATTTAAGGAGACACAAAACCCTTATAAGCACAAAGACCAAAATTATCAAATAACGAGCCATTACGGACCCGTTACACCTCAATTACACCTAAAAAGGTCTAATCAAACTCACTATGACCCATTAACTCCCATTATAACAGATTAGATTCGTATTAGGAGACACAAAACCCTCATACCCACTAAGGCAAAAATTGGCCAATAACAAGCCATTACGGACCACAAAGACCCGTTATACCTCAATTACACCAAATAAAATCTAATTAGACTTATTATGACAAATTTACACCAATTGTGACCAATTGGACTTGTTAAGGAGACACAAACCCCTTATACCGACTAAGACCAAAATTGGCCTATAACGAGCATTACGGACAAAAAAGGCCCGTTATATCTCAATTCCACCAAATAAGCTCTAGTCAGACTCATTATGACTCATTTACACCTATTATGACCAATTAGACTTGTTAAGGAGACACAAAACCCCTTATAAGCACGGAGACCAAAATTATCAAATAACGAGCCATTACGGACCCGTTACACCTCAATTACACCTAAAAAGGTCTAATCAAACTCACTATGACCCATTAACTCCCATTATAACCAACTAGATTCGTATTAGGAGACACAAACCCCACATACCCATAAAGGCCAAAATTGGCCAATAACGAGCCATTACGGACGACAAAGACCCGTTATACCTCAATTACACCAAATATGGTCTAATTAGACTCATTATGACAAATTTACTTCCGTTGTGACCAATTAGATTCGTTAAGGAGGCACAAACCCCTTATACCCACTAAGACCAAAATTAGCCAATAACGAGCAATTACGGACCACAAAGACCCGTTATACCTCAATTACCCCAAATAAAATCTAATTAGACTCATTATGACAAATTTACTCCAATTATGACCAATTGGACTTGTTAAGGATAAATAAACCCCTTATATCGACTAAGACCAAAATTGGCCTATAACGAGCATTACGGACCAAAAAGACCCGTTATATCTCAATTCCACCAAATAAGCTCTAGTCAGACTCATTTACACCTATTATGACCAATTAGACTTGTTAAGGAGACACAAACCCCTTATAAGCACGGAGACCAAAATTATCAAATAACGAGCCATTACGGACCCGTTACACCTCAATTACACCTAAAAAGGTCTAATCAAACTCACTATGACCCATTAACACCCATTATAACCAATTAGATTCGTATTAGGAGACACAAAACCCTCATACCCACTAAGGCAAAAATTGGCCAATAACTAGCCATTACGGACCACAAAGACCCGTTATACCTCAATTACACCAAATAATATCTAATTAGACTCATTATGACAAATTTACTCCAATTGTGACCAATTGGACTTGTTAAGGAGACACAAACCCCTTATACCGACTAAGACCAAAATTGGCCTATAACGAGCATTACGGACCAAAAAGACCCGTTATATCTCAATTCCACCTAATAAGCTCTAGTCAGACTCATTATGACTCATTTACACCTATTATGACCAATTAGACTTGTTAAGGAGACACAAACCCCTTATAAGCACGAACACCAAAATTATCAAATAACGAGCCATTACGGACCCGTTACACCTCAATTACACCTAAAAAGGTCTAATCAAACTCACTATGACCCATTAACTCCCATTATAACCAATTAGATTCGTATTAGGAGACACAAACCCCACATACCCACAAAGGCCAAAATTGGCCAATAACGAGTCATTACGGACGACAAACACCCGTTATACCTCAATTACGCCAAATATGGTCTAATTACACTCATTATGACAAATTTACTTCCGTTGTGACCAATTAGATTCGTTAAGGAGGCACAAAGCCCTTATACCCACTAAAGACCAAAATTAGCCAATACCGAGCAATTACGGACCAGAAAGACCCGTTGTACCTCAATTACACCAAATAAGCTCTAACCACACTCATTATGATCCATTTACTCGCATTATGACCAATTAGATTCGTTAAGGAGAAGCAAGCCTCTTGTACCCACTAAGACCAAAATTACCCAAAACGAGCCATTACGCAAATAAGGTCTATTCACAATTAGATTCGTTAAGGAGGCACAAACCCCTTATACCCATAAAAGACAAAAGTTACCCAATAACGAGCCATTACAGACCACAAAGACGTGTTATACCTCAATTACACCAAATAAGCTTAAATCAGACTCATTATGACTAATTTACTCTGATTATGACCAATTGGAATATAAGGAGACACAAACCCCTTATACGCACGAAGACCAAAATTATCAAATAACGAGCCATTACGGACCCGTTACACCTCAATTACACCTAAAAAGGTCTAATCAAACTCACTATGACCCATTAACTCCCATTATAACCAATTAGATTCGTATTAGGAGACACAAACCCCACATACCCACAAAGGCCAAAATTGGCCAATAACGAGTCATTACGGACGACAAACACCCGTTATACCTCAATTACGCCAAATATGGTCTAATTACACTCATTATGACAAATTTACTTCCGTTGTGACCAATTAGATTCGTTAAGGAGGCACAAAGCCCTTATACCCACTAAAGACCAAAATTAGCCAATACCGAGCAATTACGGACCAGAAAGACCCGTTGTACCTCAATTACACCAAATAAGCTCTAACCACACTCATTATGATCCATTTACTCGCATTATGACCAATTAGATTCGTTAAGGAGAAGCAAGCCTCTTGTACCCACTAAGACCAAAATTACCCAAAACGAGCCATTACGCAAATAAGGTCTATTCACAATTAGATTCGTTAAGGAGGCACAAACCCCTTATACCCATAAAAGACAAAAGTTACCCAATAACGAGCCATTACAGACCACAAAGACGTGTTATACCTCAATTACACCAAATAAGCTTAAATCAGACTCATTATGACTAATTTACTCTGATTATGACCAATTGGAATATAAGGAGACACAAACCCCTTATACGCACGAAGACCAAAATTATCAAATAACCGAGCCATTACGGACCCGTTACACCTCAATTACACCTAAAAAGGTCTAATCAAACTCACTATGACCCATTAACTCCCATTATAACCAATTAGATTCGTATTAGGAGACACAAACCCCACATACCCACAAAGGCCAAAATTGGCCAATAACGAGTCATTACGGACGACAAACACCCGTTATACCTCAATTACGCCAAATATGGTCTAATTAGACTCATTATGACAAATTTACTTCCGTTGTGACCAATTAGATTCGTTAAGGAGGCACAAACCCCTTATACCCACTAAAGACCAAAATTAGCCAATACCGAGCAATTACGGACCAGAAAGACCCGTTGTACCTCAATTACACCAAATAAGCTCTAACCACACTCATTATGATCCATTTACTCGCATTATGACCAATTAGATTCGTTAAGGAGAAGCAAGCCTCTTGTACCCACTAAGACCAAAATTACCCAATAACGAGCCATTACAGACCACAAAGACGTGTTATACCTCAATTACACACCAAATAAGCTTAAATCAGACTCATTATGACTCATTTACTCTGATTATGACCAATTAGAATATAAGGAGACACAAACCCCTTATACGCACGAAGACCAAAATAATCAAACAACGAGCCATTACGGACCCGTTACACCTCAATTACACCTAAAAAGGTCTAATCAAACTCACTATGACCCATTAACTCCCATTATAACCAATTAGATTCGTATTAGGAGACACAAACCCCACATACCCACTAAGGCCAAAATTGGCCAATAAGGAGCCATTACGGACGACAAAGACCCGTTATACCTCAATTACACCAAATATGGTCTAATTAGACTCATTATGACAAATTTACTTCAATTGTGACCAATTAGATTCGTTAAGGAGGCACAAACCCTTTATACCCACTAAGACCAAAATTAGCTAATAACGAGCAATTACGGACCACAAAGACCCGTTGTACCTCAATTACACCAAATAAGCTCTAACCGCACTCGTTATGATCCATTTACTCGCATTATGACCAATTAGATTCGTTAAGAAGAAGGAAGCCTCTTGTACCCACTAAGACCAAAATTACCCAATAACGAGCCATTACAGACCACAAAGACGTGTTGTACCTCAATTACACCAAATAAGCTTAAATCAGACTCATTATGACTCATTTACTCTGATTATGACCAATTAGACTATTTAAGGAGACACAAACCCCTTATAAGCACGAAGACCAAAATTATCAAATAACGAGCCATTACGGACCCGTTACACCTCAATTACACCTAAAAAGGTCTAATCAAACTCACTATGACCCATTAACTCCCATTATAACAGATTAGATTCGTATTAGGAGACACAAAACCCTCATACCCACTAAGGCAAAAATTGGCCAATAACAAGCCATTACAGACCACAAAGACCCGTTATACCTCAATTACACCAAATAAAATCTAATTAGACTCATTATGACAAATTTACACCAATTGTGACCAATTGGACTTGTTAAGGAGACACAAACCCCTTATACCGACTAAGACCAAAATTGACCTATAACGAGCATTACGGACCAAAAAGACCCGTTATATCTCAATTCCACCAAATAAGCTCTAGTCAGACTCATTATGACTCATTTACACCTATTATGACCAATTAGACTTGTTAAGGAGACACAAACCCCTTATAAGCACGGAGACCAAAATTATCAAATAACGAGCCATTACGGACCCGTTACACCTCAATTACACCTAAAAAGGTCTAATCAAACTCACTATGACCCATTAACTCCCATTATAACCAACTAGATTCGTATTAGGAGACACAAACCCCACATACCCACAAAGGCCAAAATTGGCCAATAACGAGCCATTACGGACGACAAAGACCCGTTATACCTCAATTACACCAAATATGGTCTAATTAGACTCATTATGACAAATTTACTTCCGTTGTGACCAATTAGATTCGTTAAGGAGGCACAAACCCCTTATACCCACTAAGACCAAAATTAGCCAATAACGAGCAATTACGGACCACAAAGACCCGTTGTACCTCAATTACACCAAATAAGCTCTTAACCACACTCATTATGATCCATTTACTCGCATTATGACCAATTAGATTCGTTAAGGAGAAGCAAGCCTCTTGTACCCACTAAGACCAAAATTACCCAAAACGAGCCATTACAGACCACAAAGACGTGTTGTACCTCAATTACACCAAATAAGCTTAAATCAGACTCATTATGACTCATTTACTCTGATTATGACCAATTAGACTATTTAAGGAGACACAAACCCCTTATAAGCACGAAGACCAAAATTATCAAATAACGAGCCATTACGGACCCGTTACACCTCAATTACACCTAAAAAGGTCTAATCAAACTCACTATGACCCATTAACTCCCATTATAACAGATTAGATTCGTATTAGGAGACACAAAACCCTCATACCCACTAAGGCAAAAATTGGCCAATAACAAGCCATTACAGACCACAAAGACCCGTTATACCTCAATTACACCAAATAAAATCTAATTAGACTCATTATGACAAATTTACACCAATTGTGACCAATTGGACTTGTTAAGGAGACACAAACCCCTTATACCGACTAAGACCAAAATTGACCTATAACGAGCATTACGGACCAAAAAGACCCGTTATATCTCAATTCCACCAAATAAGCTCTAGTCAGACTCATTATGACTCATTTACACCTATTATGACCAATTAGACTTGTTAAGGAGACACAAACCCCTTATAAGCACGGAGACCAAAATTATCAAATAACGAGCCATTACGGACCCGTTACACCTCAATTACACCTAAAAAGGTCTAATCAAACTCACTATGACCCATTAACTCCCATTATAACCAACTAGATTCGTATTAGGAGACACAAACCCCACATACCCACAAAGGCCAAAATTGGCCAATAACGAGCCATTACGGACGACAAAGACCCGTTATACCTCAATTACACCAAATATGGTCTAATTAGACTCATTATGACAAATTTACTTCCGTTGTGACCAATTAGATTCGTTAAGGAGGCACAAACCCCTTATACCCACTAAGACCAAAATTAGCCAATAACGAGCAATTACGGACCACAAAGACCCGTTGTACCTCAATTACACCAAATAAGCTCTTAACCACACTCATTATGATCCATTTACTCGCATTATGACCAATTAGATTCGTTAAGGAGAAGCAAGCCTCTTGTACCCACTAAGACCAAAATTACCCAAAACGAGCCATTACGCAAATAAGGTCTATTCACAATCATTAGATTCGTTAAGGAGGCACAAACCCCTTATACCCATAAAAGACAAAAATTACCCAATAACGAGCCATTACAGACCACAAAGACATGTTATACCTCAATTACACCAAATAAGCTTAAATCAGACTCATTGTGACTAATTTACTCTGATTATGACCAATTAGAATATAAGGAGACACAAACCCCTTATACGCACGAAGACCAAAATTATCAAATAACCGAGCCATTACGGACCCGTTACACCTCAATTACACCTAAAAAGGTCTAATCAAACTCACTATGACCCATTAACTCCCATTATAACCAACTAGATTCGTATTAGGAGACACAAACCCCACATACCCACTAAGGCCAAAATTGGCCAATAACGAGCCATTACGGACGACAAAGACCCGTTATACCTCAATTACACCAAATATGGTCTAATTAGACTCATTATGACAAATTTACTTCCGTTGTGACCAATTAGATTCGTTAAGGAGGCACAAACCCCTTATACCCACTAAGACCAAAATTAGCCAATAACGAGCAATTACGGACCACAAAGACCCGTTGTACCTCAATTACACCAAATAAGCTCTTAACCACACTCATTATGATCCATTTACTCGCATTATGACCTATTAGATTCGTTATGAAGAAGCAAGCCTCTTGTACCCACTAAGACCAAAATTACCCAATAACGAGCCATTACGCAAATAAGGTCTATTCACAATCATTAGATTCGTTAAGGAGGCACAAACCCCTTATACCCATAAAAGACAAAAATTACCCAATAACGAGCCATTACAGACCACAAAGACGTGTTATACCTCAATTACACCTAAAAAGGTCTAATCAAACTCACTATGACCCATTAACTCCCATTATAACCAATTAGATTCGTATTAGGAGACACAAACCCCACATACCCACTAAGGCCAAAATTGATCAATAAGGAGCCATTACGGACGACAAAGACCCGTTATACCTCAATTACACCAAATATGGTCTAATTAGACTCATTATGACAAATTTACTTCAATTGTGACCAATTAGATTCGTTAAGGAGGCACAAACCCTTTATACCCACTAAGACCAAAATTAGCCAATAACGAGCAATTACGGACCACAAAGACCCGTTGTACCTCAATTACACCAAATAAGCTCTAACCACACTCGTTATGATCCATTTACTCGCATTATGACCAATTAGATTCGTTAAGAAGAAGGAAGCCTCTTGTACCCACTAAGACCAAAATTACCCAATAACGAGCCATTACAGACCACAAAGACGTGTTGTACCTCAATTACACCAAATAAGCTTAAATCAGACTCATTATGACTCATTTACTCTGATTATGACCGATTAGACTATTTAAGGAGACACAAACCCCTTATAAGCACGAAGACCAAAATTATCAAATAACGAGCCATTACGGACCCGTTACACCTCAATTACACCTAAAAAGGTCTAATCAAACTCACTATGACCCATTAACTCCCATTATAACCAACTAGATTCGTATTAGGAGACACAAACCCCACATACCCACTAAGGCCAAAATTGGCCAATAACGAGCCATTACGGACGACAAAGACCCGTTATACCTCAATTACACCAAATATGGTCTAATTAGACTCATTATGACAAATTTACTTCCGTTGTGACCAATTAGATTCGTTAAGGAGGCACAAACCCCTTATACCCACTAAGACCAAAATTAGCCAATAACGAGCAATTACGGACCACAAAGACCCGTTGTACCTCAATTACACCAAATAAGCTCTTAACCACACTCATTATGATCCATTTACTCGCATTATGACCTATTAGATTCGTTATGGAGAAGCAAGCCTCTTGTACCCACTAAGACCAAAATTACCCAATAACGAGCCATTACGCAAATAAGGTCTATTCACAATCATTAGATTCGTTAAGGAGGCACAAACCCCTTATACCCATAAAAGACAAAAATTACCCAATAACGAGCCATTACAGACCCCAAAGACGTGTAATACCTCAATTACACCAAATAAGCTTAAATCAGACTCATTATGACTCATTTACTCTGATTATGACCAATTAGAATATAAGGAGACACAAACCCCTTATACGCACGAAGACCAAAATTATCAAAGAACGAGCCATTACGGACCCGTTACACCTCAATTACACCTAAAAAGGTCTAATCATACTCACTATGACCCATTAACTCCCATTATAACCAATTAGATTCGTATTAGGAGACACAAACCCCACATACCCACAAAGGCCAAAATTGGCCAATAACGAGTCATTACGGACGACAAACACCCGTTATACCTCAATTACGCCAAATATGGTCTAATTAGACTCATTATGACAAATTTACTTCCGTTGTGACCAATTAGATTCGTTAAGGAGGCACAAACCCCTTATACCCACTAAAGACCAAAATTAGCCAATACCGAACAATTACGGACCAGAAAGACCCGTTGTACCTCAATTACACCAAATAAGCTCTAACCACACTCATTATGATCCATTTACTCGCATTATGACCAATTAGATTCGTTAAGGAGAAGCAAGCCTCTTGTACCCACTAAGACCAAAATTAGCCAATACCGAACAATTACGGACCAGAAAGACCCGTTGTACCTCAATTACACCAAATAAGCTCTAACCACACTCATTATGATCCATTTACTCGCATTATGACCAATTAGATTCGTTAAAGAGAAGGAAGCCTCTTGTACCCACTAAGACCAAAATTACCCAATAACGAGCCATTACAGACCACAAAGACGTGTTGTACCTCAATTACACCAAATAAGCTTAAATCAGACTCATTATGACTCATTTACTCTGATTATGACCGATTAGACTATTTAAGGAGACACAAACCCCTTATAAGCACGAAGACCAAAATTATCAAATAACGAGCCATTACGGACCCGTTACACCTCAATTACACCTAAAAAGGTCTAATCAAACTCACTATGACCCATTAACTCCCATTATAACCAACTAGATTCGTATTAGGAGACACAAACCCCACATACCCACTAAGGCCAAAATTGGCCAATAACGAGCCATTACGGACGACAAAGACCCGTTATACCTCAATTACACCAAATATGGTCTAATTAGACTCATTATGACAAATTTACTTCCGTTGTGACCAATTAGATTCGTTAAGGAGGCACAAACCCCTTATACCCACTAAGACCAAAATTAGCCAATAACGAGCAATTACGGACCACAAAGACCCGTTGTACCTCAATTACACCAAATAAGCTCTTAACCACACTCATTATGATCCATTTACTCGCATTATGACCTATTAGATTCGTTATGGAGAAGCAAGCCTCTTGTACCCACTAAGACCAAAATTACCCAATAACGAGCCATTACGCAAATAAGGTCTATTCACAATCATTAGATTCGTTAAGGAGGCACAAACCCCTTATACCCATAAAAGACAAAAATTACCCAATAACGAGCCATTACAGACCCCAAAGACGTGTAATACCTCAATTACACCAAATAAGCTTAAATCAGACTCATTATGACTCATTTACTCTGATTATGACCAATTAGAATATAAGGAGACACAAACCCCTTATACGCACGAAGACCAAAATTATCAAAGAACGAGCCATTACGGACCCGTTACACCTCAATTACACCTAAAAAGGTCTAATCATACTCACTATGACCCATTAACTCCCATTATAACCAATTAGATTCGTATTAGGAGACACAAACCCCACATACCCACAAAGGCCAAAATTGGCCAATAACGAGTCATTACGGACGACAAACACCCGTTATACCTCAATTACGCCAAATATGGTCTAATTAGACTCATTATGACAAATTTACTTCCGTTGTGACCAATTAGATTCGTTAAGGAGGCACAAACCCCTTATACCCACTAAAGACCAAAATTAGCCAATACCGAACAATTACGGACCAGAAAGACCCGTTGTACCTCAATTACACCAAATAAGCTCTAACCACACTCATTATGATCCATTTACTCGCATTATGACCAATTAGATTCGTTAAGGAGAAGCAAGCCTCTTGTACCCACTAAGACCAAAATTAGCCAATACCGAACAATTACGGACCAGAAAGACCCGTTGTACCTCAATTACACCAAATAAGCTCTAACCACACTCATTATGATCCATTTACTCGCATTATGACCAATTAGATTCGTTAAAGAGAAGCAAGCCTCTTGTACCCACTAAGACCAAAATTACCCAAAACGAGCCATTACGCAAATAAGGTCTATTCACAATCATTAGATTCGTTAAGGAGGCACAAACCCCTTATACCCATAAAAGACAAAAGTTACCCAATAACGAGCCATTACAGACCACAAAGACGTGTTATACCTCAATTACACACCAAATAAGCTTAAATCAGACTCATTATGACTCATTTACTCTGATTATGACCAATTAGAATATAAGGAGACACAAACCCCTTATACGCACGAAGACCAAAATAATCAAACAACGAGCCATTACGGACCCGTTACACCTCAATTACACCTAAAAAGGTCTAATCAAACTCACTATGACCCATTAACTCCCATTATAACCAATTAGATTCGTATTAGGAGACACAAACCCCACATACCCACTAAGGCCAAAATTGGCCAATAAGGAGCCATTACGGACGACAAAGACCCGTTATACCTCAATTACACCAAATATGGTCTAATTAGACTCATTATGACAAATTTACTTCAATTGTGACCAATTAGATTCGTTAAGGAGGCACAAACCCTTTATACCCACTAAGACCAAAATTAGCCAATAACGAGCAATTACGGACCACAAAGACCCGTTGTACCTCAATTACACCAAATAAGCTCTAACCACACTCGTTATGATCCATTTACTCGCATTATGACCAATTAGATTCGTTAAGAAGAAGGAAGCCTCTTGTACCCACTAAGACCAAAATTACCCAATAACGAGCCATTACAGACCACAAAGACGTGTTGTACCTCAATTACACCAAATAAGCTTAAATCAGACTCATTATGACTCATTTACTCTGATTATGACCAATTAGACTATTTAAGGAGACACAAACCCCTTATAAGCACGAAGACCAAAATTATCAAATAACGAGCCATTACGGACCCGTTACACCTCAATTACACCTAAAAAGGTCTAATCAAACTCACTATGACCCATTAACTCCCATTATAACAGATTAGATTCGTATTATGAGACACAAAACCCTCATACCCACTAAGGCAAAAATTGGCCAATAACAAGCCATTACAGACCACAAAGACCCGTTATACCTCAATTACACCAAATAAAATCTAATTAGACTCATTATGACAAATTTACACCAATTGTGACCAATTGGACTTGTTAAGGAGACACAAACCCCTTATACCGACTAAGACCAAAATTGACCTATAACGAGCATTACGGACCAAAAAGACCCGTTATATCTCAATTCCACCAAATAAGCTCTAGTCAGACTCATTATGACTCATTTACACCTATTATGACCAATTAGACTTGTTAAGGAGACACAAACCCCTTATAAGCACGGAGACCAAAATTATCAAATAACGAGCCATTACGGACCCGTTACACCTCAATTACACCTAAAAAGGTCTAATCAAACTCACTATGACCCATTAACTCCCATTATAACCAACTAGATTCGTATTAGGAGACACAAACCCCACATACCCACAAAGGCCAAAATTGGCCAATAACGAGCCATTACGGACGACAAAGACCCGTTATACCTCAATTACACCAAATATGGTCTAATTAGACTCATTATGACAAATTTACTTCCGTTGTGACCAATTAGATTCGTTAAGGAGGCACAAACCCCTTATACCCACTAAGACCAAAATTAGCCAATAACGAGCAATTACGGACCACAAAGACCCGTTGTACCTCAATTACACCAAATAAGCTCTTAACCACACTCATTATGATCCATTTACTCGCATTATGACCAATTAGATTCGTTAAGGAGAAGCAAGCCTCTTGTACCCACTAAGACCAAAATTACCCAAAACGAGCCATTACGCAAATAAGGTCTATTCACAATCATTAGATTCGTTAAGGAGGCACAAACCCCTTATACCCATAAAAGACAAAAATTACCCAATAACGAGCCATTACAGACCACAAAGACATGTTATACCTCAATTACACCAAATAAGCTTAAATCAGACTCATTATGACTAATTTACTCTGATTATGACCAATTAGAATATAAGGAGACACAAACCCCTTATACGCACGAAGACCAAAATTATCAAATAACCGAGCCATTACGGACCCGTTACACCTCAATTACACCTAAAAAGGTCTAATCAAACTCACTATGACCCATTAACTCCCATTATAACCAACTAGATTCGTATTAGGAGACACAAACCCCACATACCCACTAAGGCCAAAATTGGCCAATAACGAGCCATTACGGACGACAAAGACCCGTTATACCTCAATTACACCAAATATGGTCTAATTAGACTCATTATGACAAATTTACTTCCGTTGTGACCAATTAGATTCGTTAAGGAGGCACAAACCCCTTATACCCACTAAGACCAAAATTAGCCAATAACGAGCAATTACGGACCACAAAGACCCGTTGTACCTCAATTACACCAAATAAGCTCTTAACCACACTCATTATGATCCATTTACTCGCATTATGACCTATTAGATTCGTTATGGAGAAGCAAGCCTCTTGTACCCACTAAGACCAAAATTACCCAATAACGAGCCATTACGCAAATAAGGTCTATTCACAATCATTAGATTCGTTAAGGAGGCACAAACCCCTTATACCCATAAAAGACAAAAATTACCCAATAACGAGCCATTACAGACCACAAAGACGTGTTATACCTCAATTACACCAAATAAGCTTAAATCAGACTCATTATGACTCATTTACTCTGATTATGACCAATTAGAATATAAGGAGACACAAACCCCTTATACGCACGAAGACCAAAATTATCAAATAACGAGCCATTACGGACCCGTTACACCTCAATTACACCTAAAAAGGTCTAATCAAACTCACTATGACCCATTAACTCCCATTATAACCAATTAGATTCGTATTAGGAGACACAAACCCCACATACCCACAAAGGCCAAAATTGGCCAATAACGAGTCATTACGGACGACAAACACCCGTTATACCTCAATTACGCCAAATATGGTCTAATTAGACTCATTATGACAAATTTACTTCCGTTGTGACCAATTAGATTCGTTAAGGAGGCACAAACCCCTTATACCCACTAAAGACCAAAATTAGCCAATACCGAACAATTACGGACCAGAAAGATCCGTTGTACCTCAATTACACCAAATAAGCTCTAACCACACTCATTATGATCCATTTACTCGCATTATGACCAATTAGATTCGTTAAGGAGAAGCAAGCCTCTTGTACCCACTAAGACCAAAATTACCCAAAACGAGCCATTACGCAAATAAGGTCTATTCACAATCATTAGATTCGTTAAGGAGGCACAAACCCCTTATACCCATAAAAGACAAAAGTTACCCAATAACGAGCCATTACAGACCACAAAGACGTGTTATACCTCAATTACACACCAAATAAGCTTAAATCAGACTCATTATGACTCATTTACTCTGATTATGACCAATTAGAATATAAGGAGACACAAACCCCTTATACGCACGAAGACCAAAATAATCAAACAACGAGCCATTACGGACCCGTTACACCTCAATTACACCTAAAAAGGTCTAATCAAACTCACTATGACCCATTAACTCCCATTATAACCAATTAGATTCGTATTAGGAGACACAAACCCCACATACCCACTAAGGCCAAAATTGGCCAATAAGGAGCCATTACGGACGACAAAGACCCGTTATACCTCAATTACACCAAATATGGTCTAATTAGACTCATTATGACAAATTTACTTCAATTGTGACCAATTAGATTCGTTAAGGAGGCACAAACCCTTTATACCCACTAAGACCAAAATTAGCCAATAACGAGCAATTACGGACCACAAAGACCCGTTGTACCTCAATTACACCAAATAAGCTCTAACCACACTCGTTATGATCCATTTACTCGCATTATGACCAATTAGATTCGTTAAGAAGAAGGAAGCCTCTTGTACCCACTAAGACCAAAATTACCCAATAACGAGCCATTACAGACCACAAAGACGTGTTGTACCTCAATTACACCAAATAAGCTTAAATCAGACTCATTATGACTCATTTACTCTGATTATGACCAATTAGACTATTTAAGGAGACACAAACCCCTTATAAGCACGAAGACCAAAATTATCAAATAACGAGCCATTACGGACCCGTTACACCTCAATTACACCTAAAAAGGTCTAATCAAACTCACTATGACCCATTAACTCCCATTATAACAGATTAGATTCGTATTATGAGACACAAAACCCTCATACCCACTAAGGCAAAAATTGGCCAATAACAAGCCATTACAGACCACAAAGACCCGTTATACCTCAATTACACCAAATAAAATCTAATTAGACTCATTATGACAAATTTACACCAATTGTGACCAATTGGACTTGTTAAGGAGACACAAACCCCTTATACCGACTAAGACCAAAATTGACCTATAACGAGCATTACGGACCAAAAAGACCCGTTATATCTCAATTCCACCAAATAAGCTCTAGTCAGACTCATTATGACTCATTTACACCTATTATGACCAATTAGACTTGTTAAGGAGACACAAACCCCTTATAAGCACGGAGACCAAAATTATCAAATAACGAGCCATTACGGACCCGTTACACCTCAATTACACCTAAAAAGGTCTAATCAAACTCACTATGACCCATTAACTCCCATTATAACCAACTAGATTCGTATTAGGAGACACAAACCCCACATACCCACAAAGGCCAAAATTGGCCAATAACGAGCCATTACGGACGACAAAGACCCGTTATACCTCAATTACACCAAATATGGTCTAATTAGACTCATTATGACAAATTTACTTCCGTTGTGACCAATTAGATTCGTTAAGGAGGCACAAACCCCTTATACCCACTAAGACCAAAATTAGCCAATAACGAGCAATTACGGACCACAAAGACCCGTTGTACCTCAATTACACCAAATAAGCTCTTAACCACACTCATTATGATCCATTTACTCGCATTATGACCAATTAGATTCGTTAAGGAGAAGCAAGCCTCTTGTACCCACTAAGACCAAAATTACCCAAAACGAGCCATTACGCAAATAAGGTCTATTCACAATCATTAGATTCGTTAAGGAGGCACAAACCCCTTATACCCATAAAAGACAAAAATTACCCAATAACGAGCCATTACAGACCACAAAGACATGTTATACCTCAATTACACCAAATAAGCTTAAATCAGACTCATTATGACTAATTTACTCTGATTATGACCAATTAGAATATAAGGAGACACAAACCCCTTATACGCACGAAGACCAAAATTATCAAATAACCGAGCCATTACGGACCCGTTACACCTCAATTACACCTAAAAAGGTCTAATCAAACTCACTATGACCCATTAACTCCCATTATAACCAACTAGATTCGTATTAGGAGACACAAACCCCACATACCCACTAAGGCCAAAATTGGCCAATAACGAGCCATTACGGACGACAAAGACCCGTTATACCTCAATTACACCAAATATGGTCTAATTAGACTCATTATGACAAATTTACTTCCGTTGTGACCAATTAGATTCGTTAAGGAGGCACAAACCCCTTATACCCACTAAGACCAAAATTAGCCAATAACGAGCAATTACGGACCACAAAGACCCGTTGTACCTCAATTACACCAAATAAGCTCTTAACCACACTCATTATGATCCATTTACTCGCATTATGACCTATTAGATTCGTTATGGAGAAGCAAGCCTCTTGTACCCACTAAGACCAAAATTACCCAATAACGAGCCATTACGCAAATAAGGTCTATTCACAATCATTAGATTCGTTAAGGAGGCACAAACCCCTTATACCCATAAAAGACAAAAATTACCCAATAACGAGCCATTACAGACCACAAAGACGTGTTATACCTCAATTACACCAAATAAGCTTAAATCAGACTCATTATGACTCATTTACTCTGATTATGACCAATTAGAATATAAGGAGACACAAACCCCTTATACGCACGAAGACCAAAATTATCAAATAACGAGCCATTACGGACCCGTTACACCTCAATTACACCTAAAAAGGTCTAATCAAACTCACTATGACCCATTAACTCCCATTATAACCAATTAGATTCGTATTAGGAGACACAAACCCCACATACCCACAAAGGCCAAAATTGGCCAATAACGAGTCATTACGGACGACAAACACCCGTTATACCTCAATTACGCCAAATATGGTCTAATTAGACTCATTATGACAAATTTACTTCCGTTGTGACCAATTAGATTCGTTAAGGAGGCACAAACCCCTTATACCCACTAAAGACCAAAATTAGCCAATACCGAACAATTACGGACCAGAAAGATCCGTTGTACCTCAATTACACCAAATAAGCTCTAACCACACTCATTATGATCCATTTACTCGCATTATGACCAATTAGATTCGTTAAGGAGAAGCAAGCCTCTTGTACCCACTAAGACCAAAATTACCCAAAACGAGCCATTACGCAAATAAGGTCTATTCACAATCATTAGATTCGTTAAGGAGGCACAAACCCCTTATACCCATAAAAGACAAAAGTTACCCAATAACGAGCCATTACAGACCACAAAGACGTGTTATACCTCAATTACACACCAAATAAGCTTAAATCAGACTCATTATGACTCATTTACTCTGATTATGACCAATTAGAATATAAGGAGACACAAACCCCTTATACGCACGAAGACCAAAATAATCAAACAACGAGCCATTACGGACCCGTTACACCTCAATTACACCTAAAAAGGTCTAATCAAACTCACTATGACCCATTAACTCCCATTATAACCAATTAGATTCGTATTAGGAGACACAAACCCCACATACCCACTAAGGCCAAAATTGGCCAATAAGGAGCCATTACGGACGACAAAGACCCGTTATACCTCAATTACACCAAATATGGTCTAATTAGACTCATTATGACAAATTTACTTCAATTGTGACCAATTAGATTCGTTAAGGAGGCACAAACCCTTTATACCCACTAAGACCAAAATTAGCCAATAACGAGCAATTACGGACCACAAAGACCCGTTGTACCTCAATTACACCAAATAAGCTCTAACCACACTCGTTATGATCCATTTACTCGCATTATGACCAATTAGATTCGTTAAGAAGAAGGAAGCCTCTTGTACCCACTAAGACCAAAATTACCCAATAACGAGCCATTACAGACCACAAAGACGTGTTGTACCTCAATTACACCAAATAAGCTTAAATCAGACTCATTATGACTCATTTACTCTGATTATGACCAATTAGACTATTTAAGGAGACACAAACCCCTTATAAGCACGAAGACCAAAATTATCAAATAACGAGCCATTACGGACCCGTTACACCTCAATTACACCTAAAAAGGTCTAATCAAACTCACTATGACCCATTAACTCCCATTATAACAGATTAGATTCGTATTATGAGACACAAAACCCTCATACCCACTAAGGCAAAAATTGGCCAATAACAAGCCATTACAGACCACAAAGACCCGTTATACCTCAATTACACCAAATAAAATCTAATTAGACTCATTATGACAAATTTACACCAATTGTGACCAATTGGACTTGTTAAGGAGACACAAACCCCTTATACCGACTAAGACCAAAATTGACCTATAACGAGCATTACGGACCAAAAAGACCCGTTATATCTCAATTCCACCAAATAAGCTCTAGTCAGACTCATTATGACTCATTTACACCTATTATGACCAATTAGACTTGTTAAGGAGACACAAACCCCTTATAAGCACGGAGACCAAAATTATCAAATAACGAGCCATTACGGACCCGTTACACCTCAATTACACCTAAAAAGGTCTAATCAAACTCACTATGACCCATTAACTCCCATTATAACCAACTAGATTCGTATTAGGAGACACAAACCCCACATACCCACAAAGGCCAAAATTGGCCAATAACGAGCCATTACGGACGACAAAGACCCGTTATACCTCAATTACACCAAATATGGTCTAATTAGACTCATTATGACAAATTTACTTCCGTTGTGACCAATTAGATTCGTTAAGGAGGCACAAACCCCTTATACCCACTAAGACCAAAATTAGCCAATAACGAGCAATTACGGACCACAAAGACCCGTTGTACCTCAATTACACCAAATAAGCTCTTAACCACACTCATTATGATCCATTTACTCGCATTATGACCAATTAGATTCGTTAAGGAGAAGCAAGCCTCTTGTACCCACTAAGACCAAAATTACCCAAAACGAGCCATTACGCAAATAAGGTCTATTCACAATCATTAGATTCGTTAAGGAGGCACAAACCCCTTATACCCATAAAAGACAAAAATTACCCAATAACGAGCCATTACAGACCACAAAGACATGTTATACCTCAATTACACCAAATAAGCATAAATCAGACTCATTATGACTAATTTCCTCTGATTATGACCAATTAGAATATAAGGAGACACAAACCCCTTATACGCACGAAGACCAAAATTATCAAATAACCGAGCCATTACGGACCCGTTACACCTCAATTACACCTAAAAAGGTCTAATCAAACTCACTATGACCCATTAACTCCCATTATAACCAATTAGATTCGTATTAGGAGACACAAACCCCACATACCCACAAAGGCCAAAATTGGCCAATAAGGAGCCATTACGGACGACAAAGACCCGTTATACCTCAATTACACCAAATATGGTCTAATTAGACTCATTATGACAAATTTACTTCCGTTGTGACCAATTAGATTCGTTAAGGAGGCACAAACCCCTTATACCCACTAAGACCAAAATTAGCCAATAACGAGCAATTACGGACCACAAAGACCCGTTGTACCTCAATTACACCAAATAAGCTCTTAACCACACTCATTATGATCCATTTACTCGCATTATGACCTATTAGATTCGTTATGGAGAAGCAAGCCTCTTGTACCCACTAAGACCAAAATTACCCAATAACGAGCCATTACGCAAATAAGGTCTATTCACAATCATTAGATTCGTTAAGGAGGCACAAACCCCTTATACCCATAAAAGACAAAAATTACCCAATAACGAGCCATTACAGACCACAAAGACGTGTTATACCTCAATTACACCAAATAAGCTTAAATCAGACTCATTATGACTCATTTACTCTGATTATGACCAATTAGAATATAAGGAGACACAAACCCCTTATACGCACGAAGACCAAAATTATCAAATAACGAGCCATTACGGACCCGTTACACCTCAATTACACCTAAAAAGGTCTAATCAAACTCACTATGACCCATTAACTCCCATTATAACCAATTAGATTCGTATTAGGAGACACAAACCCCACATACCCACAAAGGCCAAAATTGGCCAATAACGAGTCATTACGGACGACAAACACCCGTTATACCTCAATTACGCCAAATATGGTCTAATTAGACTCATTATGACAAATTTACTTCCGTTGTGACCAATTAGATTCGTTAAGGAGGCACAAACCCCTTATACCCACTAAAGACCAAAATTAGCCAATACCGAGCAATTACGGACCAGAAAGACCCGTTGTACCTCAATTACACCAAATAAGCTCTAACCACACTCATTATGATCCATTTACTCGCATTATGACCAATTAGATTCGTTAAGGAGAAGCAAGCCTCTTGTACCCACTAAGACCAAAATTACCCAAAACGAGCCATTACGCAAATAAGGTCTATTCACAATCATTAGATTCGTTAAGGGAGGCACAAACCCCTTATACCCATAAAAGACAAAAGTTACCCAATAACGAGTCATTACAGACCACAAAGACGTGTTATACCTCAATTACACCAAATAAGCTTAAATCAGACTCATTATGACTCATTTACTCTGATTATGACCAATTAGAATATAAGGAGACACAAACCCCTTATACGCACGAAGACCAAAATTATCAAATAACGAGCCATTACGGACCCGTTACACCTCAATTACACCTAAAAAGGTCTAATCAAACTCACTATGACCCATTAACTCCCATTATAACCAACTAGATTCGTATTAGGAGACACAAACCCCACATACCCACAAAGGCCAAAATTGGCCAATAACGAGCCATTACGGACGACAAAGACCCGTTATACCTCAATTACACCAAATATGGTCTAATTAGACTCATTATGACAAATTTACTTCCGTTGTGACCAATTAGATTCGTTAAGGAGGCACAAACCCCTTATACCCACTAAGACCAAAATTAGCCAATAACGAGCAATTACGGACCACAAAGACCCGTTGTACTTCAATTACACCAAATAAGCTCTTAACCACACTCATTATGATCCATTTACTCGCATTATGACCTATTAGATTCGTTATGGAGAAGCAAGCCTCTTGTACCCACTAAGACCAAAATTACCCAATAACGAGCCATTACGCAAATAAGGTCTATTCACAATCATTAGATTCGTTAAGGAGGCACAAACCCCTTATACCCATAAAAGACAAAAATTACCCAATAACGAGCCATTACAGACCACAAAGACGTGTTATACCTCAATTACACCAAATAAGCTTAAATCAGACTCATTATGACTCATTTACTCTGATTATGACCAATTAGAATATAAGGAGACACAAACCCCTTATACGCACGAAGACCAAAATTATCAAATAACGAGCCATTACGGACCCGTTACACCTCAATTACACCTAAAAAGGTCTAATCAAACTCACTATGACCCATTAACTCCCATTATAACCAATTAGATTCGTATTAGGAGACACAAACCCCACATACCCACAAAGGCCAAAATTGGCCAATAACGAGTCATTACGGACGACAAACACCCGTTATACCTCAATTACGCCAAATATGGTCTAATTAGACTCATTATGACAAATTTACTTCCGTTGTGACCAATTAGATTCGTTAAGGAGGCACAAACCCCTTATACCCACTAAAGACCAAAATTAGCCAATACCGAGCAATTACGGACCAGAAAGACCCGTTGTACCTCAATTACACCAAATAAGCTCTAACCACACTCATTATGATCCATTTACTCGCATTATGACCAATTAGATTCGTTAAGGAGAAGCAAGCCTCTTGTACCCACTAAGACCAAAATTACCCAAAACGAGCCATTACGCAAATAAGGTCTATTCACAATCATTAGATTCGTTAAGGGAGGCACAAACCCCTTATACCCATAAAAGACAAAAGTTACCCAATAACGAGTCATTACAGACCACAAAGACGTGTTATACCTCAATTACACCAAATAAGCTTAAATCAGACTCATTATGACTCATTTACTCTGATTATGACCAATTAGAATATAAGGAGATACAAACCCCTTATACGCACGAAGACCAAAATTATCAAATAACGAGCCATTACGGACCCGTTACACCTCAATTACACCTAAAAAGGTCTAATCAAACTCACTATGACCCATTAACTCCCATTATAACCAAATAGATTCGTATTAGGAGACACAAACCCCACATACCCACAAAGGCCAAAATTGGCCAATAACGAGTCATTACGGACGACAAACACCCGTTATACCTCAATTACGCCAAATATGGTCTAATTAGACTCATTATGACAAATTTACTTCCGTTGTGACCAATTAGATTCGTTAAGGAGGCACAAACCCCTTATACCCACTAAAGACCAAAATTAGCCAATACCGAGCAATTACGGACCAGAAAGACCCGTTGTACCTCAATTACACCAAATAAGCTCTAACCACACTCATTATGATCCATTTACTCGCATTATGACCAATTAGATTCGTTAAGGAGAAGCAAGCCTCTTGTACCCACTAAGACCAAAATTACCCAAAACGAGCCATTACGCAAATAAGGTCTATTCACAATCATTAGATTCGTTAAGGGAGGCACAAACCCCTTATACCCATAAAAGACAAAAGTTACCCAATAACGAGTCATTACAGACCACAAAGACGTGTTATACCTCAATTACACCAAATAAGCTTAAATCAGACTCATTATGACTCATTTACTCTGATTATGACCAATTAGAATATAAGGAGACACAAACCCCTTATACGCACGAAGACCAAAATTATCAAATAACGAGCCATTACGGACCCGTTACACCTCAATTACACCTAAAAAGGTCTAATCAAACTCACTATGACCCATTAACTCCCATTATAACCAAATAGATTCGTATTAGGAGACACAAACCCCACATACCCACAAAGGCCAAAATTGGCCAATAACGAGTCATTACGGACGACAAACACCCGTTATACCTCAATTACGCCAAATATGGTCTAATTAGACTCATTATGACAAATTTACTTCCGTTGTGACCAATTAGATTCGTTAAGGAGGCACAAACCCCTTATACCCACTAAAGACCAAAATTAGCCAATACCGAGCAATTACGGACCAGAAAGACCCGTTGTACCTCAATTACACCAAATAAGCTCTAACCACACTCATTATGATCCATTTACTCGCATTATGACCAATTAGATTCGTTAAGGAGAAGCAAGCCTCTTGTACCCACTAAGACCAAAATTACCCAAAACGAGCCATTACGCAAATAAGGTCTATTCACAATCATTAGATTCGTTAAGGGAGGCACAAACCCCTTATACCCATAAAAGACAAAAGTTACCCAATAACGAGTCATTACAGACCACAAAGACGTGTTATACCTCAATTACACCAAATAAGCTTAAATCAGACTCATTATGACTCATTTACTCTGATTATGACCAATTAGAATATAAGGAGACACAAACCCCTTATACGCACGAAGACCAAAATTATCAAATAACGAGCCATTACGGACCCGTTACACCTCAATTACACCTAAAAAGGTCTAATCAAACTCACTATGACCCATTAACTCCCATTATAACCAATTAGATTCGTATTAGGAGACACAAACCCCACATACCCACAAAGGCCAAAATTGGCCAATAACGAGTCATTACGGACGACAAACACCCGTTATACCTCAATTACGCCAAATATGGTCTAATTAGACTCATTATGACAAATTTACTTCCGTTGTGACCAATTAGATTCGTTAAGGAGGCACAAACCCCTTATACCCACTAAAGACCAAAATTAGCCAATACCGAGCAATTACGGACCAGAAAGACCCGTTGTACCTCAATTACACCAAATAAGCTCTAACCACACTCATTATGATCCATTTACTCGCATTATGACCAATTAGATTCGTTAAGGAGAAGCAAGCCTCTTGTACCCACTAAGACCAAAATTACCCAAAACGAGCCATTACGCAAAGAAGGTCTATTCACAATCATTAGATTCGTTAAGGGAGGCACAAACCCCTTATACCCATAAAAGACAAAAGTTACCCAATAACGAGCCATTACAGACCACAAAGACGTGTTATACCTCAATTACACCAAATAAGCTTAAATCAGACTCATTATGACTCATTTACTCTGATTATGACCAATTAGAATATAAGGAGACACAAACCCCTTATACGCACGAAGACCAAAATTATCAAATAACGAGCCATTACGGACCCGTTACACCTCAATTACACCTAAAAAGGTCTAATCAAACTCACTATGACCCATTAACTCCCATTATAACCAATTAGATTCGTATTAGGAGACACAAACCCCACATACCCACAAAGGCCAAAATTGGCCAATAACGAGTCATTACGGACGACAAACACCCGTTATACCTCAATTACGCCAAATATGGTCTAATTAGACTCATTATGACAAATTTACTTCCGTTGTGACCAATTAGATTCGTTAAGGAGGCACAAACCCCTTATACCCACTAAAGACCAAAATTAGCCAATACCGAACAATTACGGACCAGAAAGACCCGTTGTACCTCAATTACACCAAATAAGCTCTAACCACACTCATTATGATCCATTTACTCGCATTATGACCAATTAGATTCGTTAAGGAGAAGCAAGCCTCTTGTACCCACTAAGACCAAAATTACCCAAAACGAGCCATTACGCAAATAAGGTCTATTCACAATCATTAGATTCGTTAAGGAGGCACAAACCCCTTATACCCATAAAAGACAAAAGTTACCCAATAACGAGCCATTACAGACCACAAAGACGTGTTATACCTCAATTACACACCAAATAAGCTTAAATCAGACTCATTATGACTCATTTACTCTGATTATGACCAATTAGAATATAAGGAGACACAAACCCCTTATACGCACGAAGACCAAAATAATCAAACAACGAGCCATTACGGACCCGTTACACCTCAATTACACCTAAAAAGGTCTAATCAAACTCACTATGACCCATTAACTCCCATTATAACCAATTAGATTCGTATTAGGAGACACAAACCCCACATACCCACTAAGGCCAAAATTGGCCAATAAGGAGCCATTACGGACGACAAAGACCCGTTATACCTCAATTACACCAAATATGGTCTAATTAGACTCATTATGACAAATTTACTTCAATTGTGACCAATTAGATTCGTTAAGGAGGCACAAACCCTTTATACCCACTAAGACCAAAATTAGCCAATAACGAGCAATTACGGACCACAAAGACCCGTTGTACCTCATTTACACCAAATAAGCTCTAACCACAATCGTTATGATCCATTTACTCGCATTATGACCAATTAGATTCGTTAAGAAGAAGGAAGCCTCTTGTACCCACTAAGACCAAAATTACCCAATAACGAGCCATTACAGACCACAAAGACGTGTTGTACCTCAATTACACCAAATAAGCTTAAATCAGACTCATTATGACTCATTTACTCTGATTATGACCAATTAGACTATTTAAGGAGACACAAACCCCTTATAAGCACGAAGACCAAAATTATCAAATAACGAGCCATTACGGACCCGTTACACCTCAATTACACCTAAAAAGGTCTAATCAAACTCACTATGACCCATTAACTCCCATTATAACCAACTAGATTCGTATTAGGAGACACAAACCCCACATACCCACTAAGGCCAAAATTGGCCAATAACGAGCCATTACGGACGACAAAGACCCGTTATACCTCAATTACACCAAATATGGTCTAATTAGACTCATTATGACAAATTTACTTCCGTTGTGACCAATTAGATTCGTTAAGGAGGCACAAACCCCTTATACCCACTAAGACCAAAATTAGCCAATAACGAGCAATTACGGACCACAAAGACCCGTTGTACCTCAATTACACCAAATAAGCTCTTAACCACACTCATTATGATCCATTTACTCGCATTATGACCTATTAGATTCGTTATGGAGAAGCAAGCCTCTTGTACCCACTAAGACCAAAATTACCCAATAACGAGCCATTACGCAAATAAGGTCTATTCACAATCATTAGATTCGTTAAGGAGGCACAAACCCCTTATACCCATAAAAGACAAAAATTACCCAATAACGAGCCATTACAGACCACAAAGACGTGTTATACCTCAATTACACCAAATAAGCTTAAATCAGACTCATTATGACTCATTTACTCTGATTATGACCAATTAGAATATAAGGAGACACAAACCCCTTATACGCACGAAGACCAAAATTATCAAAGAACGAGCCATTACGGACCCGTTACACCTCAATTACACCTAAAAAGGTCTAATCATACTCACAATGACCCATTAACTCCCATTATAACCAATTAGATTCGTATTAGGAGACACAAACCCCACATACCCACAAAGGCCAAAATTGGCCAATAACGAGTCATTACGGACGACAAACACCCGTTATACCTCAATTACGCCAAATATGGTCTAATTAGACTCATTATGACAAATTTACTTCCGTTGTGACCAATTAGATTCGTTAAGGAGGCACAAACCCCTTATACCCACTAAAGACCAAAATTAGCCAATACCGAACAATTACGGACCAGAAAGACCCGTTGTACCTCAATTACACCAAATAAGCTCTAACCACACTCATTATGATCCATTTACTCGCATTATGACCAATTAGATTCGTTAAGGAGAAGCAAGCCTCTTGTACCCACTAAGACCAAAATTACCCAAAACGAGCCATTACGCAAATAAGGTCTATTCACAATCATTAAATTCGTTAAGGAGGCACAAACCCCTTATACCCATAAAAGACAAAAGTTACCCAATAACGAGCCATTACAGACCACAAAGACGTGTTATACCTCAATTACACACCAAATAAGCTTAAATCAGACTCATTATGACTCATTTACTCTGATTATGACCAATTAGAATATAAGGAGACACAAACCCCTTATACGCACGAAGACCAAAATAATCAAACAACGAGCCATTACGGACCCGTTACACCTCAATTACACCTAAAAAGGTCTAATCAAACTCACTATGACCCATTAACTCCCATTATAACCAATTAGATTCGTATTAGGAGACACAAACCCCACATACCCACTAAGGCCAAAATTGGCCAATAAGGAGCCATTACGGACGACAAAGACCCGTTATACCTCAATTACACCAAATATGGTCTAATTAGACTCATTATGACAAATTTACTTCAATTGTGACCAATTAGATTCGTTAAGGAGGCACAAACCCTTTATACCCACTAAGACCAAAATTAGCCAATAACGAGCAATTACGGACCACAAAGACCCGTTGTACCTCAATTACACCAAATAAGCTCTAACCACACTCGTTATGATCCATTTACTCGCATTATGACCAATTAGATTCGTTAAGAAGAAGGAAGCCTCTTGTACCCACTAAGACCAAAATTACCCAATAACGAGCCATTACAGACCACAAAGACGTGTTGTACCTCAATTACACCAAATAAGCTTAAATCAGACTCATTATGACTCATTTACTCGGATTATGACCAATTAGACGATTTTAGGAGACACAAACCCCTTATAAGCACGAAGACCAAAATTATCAAATAACGAGCCATTACGGACCCGTTACACCTCAATTACACCTAAAAAGGTCTAATCAAACTCACTATGACCCATTAACTCCCATTATAACAGATTAGATTCGTATTAGGAGACACAAAACCCTCATACCCACTAAGGCAAAAATTGGCCAATAACAAGCCATTACAGACCACAAAGACCCGTTATACCTCAATTACACCAAATAAAATCTAATTAGACTCATTATGACAAATTTACACCAATTGTGACCAATTGGACTTGTTAAGGAGACACAAACCCCTTATACCGACTAAGACCAAAATTGGCCTATAACGAGCATTACGGACCAAAAAGACCCGTTATATCTCAATTCCACCAACTAAGCTCTAGTCAGACTCATTATGACTCATTTACACCTATTATGACTAATTAGACTTGTTAAGGAGACACAAACCCCTTATAAGCACGAAGACCAAAATTATCAAATAACGAGCCATTACGGACCCGTTACACCTCAATTACACCTAAAAAGGTCTAATCAAACTCACTATGACCCATTAACTCCCATTATAACCAACTAGATTCGTATTAGGAGACACAAACCCCACATACCCACAAAGGCCAAAATTGGCCAATAACAAGCCATTACGGACAACACAGACCCGTTATACCTCAATTACACCAAATATGGTCTAATTAGACTCATTATGACAAATTTACTTCCGTTGTGACCAATTAGATTCGTTAAGGAGGCACAAACCCCTTATACCCACTAAGACCAAAATTAGCCAATAACGAGCAATTACAGACCACAAAGACCCGTTGTACCTCAATTACACCAAATAAGCTCTTAACCACACTCATTATGATCCATTTACTCGCATTATGACCAATTAGATTCGTTAAGGAGAAGCAAGCCTCTTGTACCCACTAAGACCAAAATTACCCAAAACGAGCCATTACGCAAATAAGGTCTATTCACAATCATTAGATTCGTTAAGGAGGCACAAACCCCTTATACCCATAAAAGACAAAAGTTACCCAATAACGAGCCATTACAGACCACAAAGACGTGTTATACCTCAATTACACACCAAATAAGCTTAAATCAGACTCATTATGACTCATTTACTCTGATTATGACCAATTAGAATATAAGGAGACACAAACCCCTTATACGCACGAAGACCAAAATAATCAAACAACGAGCCATTACGGACCCGTTACACCTCAATTACACCTAAAAAGGTCTAATCAAACTCACTATGACCCATTAACTCCCATTATAACCAATTAGATTCGTATTAGGAGACACAAACCCCACATACCCACTAAGGCCAAAATTGGCCAATAAGGAGCCATTACGGACGACAAAGACCCGTTATACCTCAATTACACCAAATATGGTCTAATTAGACTCATTATGACAAATTTACTTCAATTGTGACCAATTAGATTCGTTAAGGAGGCACAAACCCTTTATACCCACTAAGACCAAAATTAGCCAATAACGAGCAATTACGGACCACAAAGACCCGTTGTACCTCATTTACACCAAATAAGCTCTAACCACAATCGTTATGATCCATTTACTCGCATTATGACCAATTAGATTCGTTAAGAAGAAGGAAGCCTCTTGTACCCACTAAGACCAAAATTACCCAATAACGAGCCATTACAGACCACAAAGACGTGTTGTACCTCAATTACACCAAATAAGCTTAAATCAGACTCATTATGACTCATTTACTCTGATTATGACCAATTAGACTATTTAAGGAGACACAAACCCCTTATAAGCACGAAGACCAAAATTATCAAATAACGAGCCATTACGGACCCGTTACACCTCAATTACACCTAAAAAGGTCTAATCAAACTCACTATGACCCATTAACTCCCATTATAACCAATTAGATTCGTATTAGGAGACACAAACCCCACATATCCCACTAAGGCAAAAATTGGCCAATAACAAGCCATTACAGACCACAAAGACCCGTTATACCTCAATTACACCAAATAAAATCTAATTAGACTCATTATGACAAATTTACACCAATTGTGACCAATTGGACTTGTTAAGGAGACACAAACCCCTTATACCGACTAAGACCAAAATTGGCCTATAACGAGCATTACGGACCAAAAAGACCCGTTATATCTCAATTCCACCAACTAAGCTCTAGTCAGACTCATTATGACTCATTTACACCTATTATGACCAATTAGACTTGTTAAGGAGACACAAACCCCTTATAAGCACGAAGACCAAAATTATCAAATAACGAGCCATTACGGACCCGTTACACCTCAATTACACCTAAAAAGGTCTAATCAAACTCACTATGACCCATTAACTCCCATTATAACCAACTAGATTCGTATTAGGAGACACAAACCCCACATACCCACAAAGGCCAAAATTGGCCAATAACGAGCCATTACGGACAACAAAGACCCGTTATACCTCAATTACACCAAATATGGTCTAATTAGACTCATTATGACAAATTTACTTCCGTTGTGACCAATTAGATTCGTTAAGGAGGCACAAACCCCTTACACCCACTAAGACCAAAATTAGCCAATAACGAGCAATTACAGACCACAAAGACCCGTTGTACCTCAATTACACCAAATAAGCTCTTAACCACACTCATTATGATCCATTTACTCGCATTATGACCAATTAGATTCGTTAAGGAGAAGCAAGCCTCTTGTACCCACTAAGACCAAAATTACCCAAAACGAGCCATTACGCAAATAAGGTCTATTCACAATCATTAGATTCGTTAAGGAGGCACAAACCCCTTATACCCATAAAAGACAAAAATTACCCAATAACGAGCCATTACAGACCACAAAGACATGTTATACCTCAATTACACCAAATAAGCTTAAATCAGACTCATTATGACTAATTTACTCTGATTATGACCAATTAGAATATAAGGAGACACAAACCCCTTATACGCACGAAGACCAAAATTATCAAATAACCGAGCCATTACGGACCCGTTACACCTCAATTACACCTAAAAAGGTCTAATCAAACTCACTATGACCCATTAACTCCCATTATAACCAATTAGATTCGTATTAGGAGACACAAACCCCACATACCCACAAAGGCCAAAATTGGCCAATAACGAGCCATTACGGACGACAAAGACCCGTTATACCTCAATTACACCAAATATGGTCTAATTAGACTCATTATGATAAATTTACTTCCGTTGTGACCAATTAGATTCGTTAAGGAGGCACAAACCCCTTATACCCACTAAGACCAAAATTAGCCAATAACGAGCAATTACGGACCACAAAGACCCGTTGTACCTCAATTACACCAAATAAGCTCTTAACCACACTCATTATGATCCATTTACTCGCATTATGACCTATTAGATTCGTTATGGAGAAGCAAGCCTCTTGTACCCACTAAGACCAAAATTACCCAATAACGAGCCATTACGCAAATAAGGTCTATTCACAATCATTAGATTCGTTAAGGAGGCACAAACCCCTTATACCCATAAAAGACAAAAATTACCCAATAACGAGCCATTACAGACCACAAAGACGTGTTATACCTCAATTACACC
Source organism: Arctium lappa (assembly GCA_023525745.1). Taxonomy (NCBI): domain Eukaryota; kingdom Viridiplantae; phylum Streptophyta; class Magnoliopsida; order Asterales; family Asteraceae; genus Arctium; species Arctium lappa. The sequence continues at coordinate 53,032,047 of CM042057.1, forward strand.
AAATAAGCTTAAATCAGACTCATTATGACTCATTTACTCTGATTATGACCAATTAGAATATAAGGAGACACCACAAACCCCTTATACGCACGAAGACCAAAATTATCAAATAACGAGCCATTACGGACCCGTTACACCTCAATTACACCTAAAAAGGTCTAATCAAACTCACTATGACCCATTAACTCCCATTATAACCAATTAGATTCGTATTAGGAGACACAAACCCCACATACGCACAAAGGCCAAAATTGGCCAATAACGAGTCATTACGGACGACAAACACCCGTTATACCTCAATTACGCCAAATATGGTCTAATTAGACTCATTATGACAAATTTACTTCCGTTGTGACCAATTAGATTCGTTAAGTAGGCACAAACCCCTTATACCCACTAAAGACCAAAATTAGCCAATACCGAGCAATTACGGACCAGAAAGACCCGTTGTACCTCAATTACACCAAATAAGCTCTAACCACACTCATTATGATCCATTTACTCGCATTATGACCAATTAGATTCGTTAAGGAGAAGCAAGCCTCTTGTACCCACTAAGACCAAAATTACCCAAAACGAGCCATTACGCAAATAAGGTCTATTCACAATCATTAGATTCGTTAAGGAGGCACAAACCCCTTATACCCATAAAAGACAAAAGTTACCCAATAACGAGCCATTATAGACCACAAAGACGTGTTATACCTCAATTACACACCAAATAAGCTTAAATCAGACTCATTATGACTCATTTACTCTGATTATGACCAATTAGAATATAAGGAGACACAAACCCCTTATACGCACGAAGACCAAAATAATCAAACAACGAGCCATTACGGACCCGTTACACCTCAATTACACCTAAAAAGGTCTAATCAAACTCACTATGACCCATTAACTCCCATTATAACCAATTAGATTCGTATTAGGAGACACAAACCCCACATACCCACTAAGGCCAAAATTGGCCAATAAAGAGCCATTACGGACGACAAAGACCCGTTATACCTCAATTACACCAAATATGGTCTAATTAGACTCATTATGACAAATTTACTTCAATTGTGACCAATTAGATTCGTTAAGGAGGCACAAACCCTTTATACCCACTAAGACCAAAATTAGCCAATAACGAGCAATTACGGACCACAAAGACCCGTTGTACCTCAATTACACCAAATAAGCTCTAACCACACTCGTTATGATCCATTACTCGCATTATGACCAATTAGATTCGTTAAGAAGAAGGAAGCCTCTTGTACCCACTAAGACCAAAATTACCCAATAACGAGCCATTACAGACCACAAAGACGTGTTGTACCTCAATTACACCAAATAAGCTTAAATCAGACTCATTATGACTCATTTACTCGGATTATGACCAATTAGACTATTTAAGGAGACACAAACCTTTTATAAGCACGAAGACCAAAATTATCAAATAACGAGCCATTACGGACCCGTTACACCTCAATTACACCTAAAAAGGTCTAATCAAACTCACTATGACCCATTAACTCCCATTATAACAGATTAGATTCGTATTAGGAGACACAAAACCCTCATACCCACTAAGGCAAAAATTGGCCAATAACAAGCCATTACAGACCACAAAGACCCGTTATACCTCAATTACACCAAATAAAATCTAATTAGACTCATTATGACAAATTTACACCAATTGTGACCAATTGGACTTGTTAAGGAGACACAAACCCCTTATACCGACTAAGACCAAAATTGGCCTATAACGAGCATTACGGACCAAAAAGACCCGTTATATCTCAATTCCACCAACTAAGCTCTAGTCAGACTCATTATGACTCATTTACACCTATTATGACCAATTAGACTTGTTAAGGAGACACAAACCCCTTATAAGCACGAAGACCAAAATTATCAAATAACGAGCCATTACGGACCCGTTACACCTCAATTACACCTAAAAAGGTCTAATCAAACTCACTATGACCCATTAACTCCCATTATAACCAACTAGATTCGTATTAGGAGACACAAACCCCACATACCCACAAAGGCCAAAATTGGCCAATAACGAGCCATTACGGACAACAAAGACCCGTTATACCTCAATTACACCAAATATGGTCTAATTAGACTCATTATGACAAATTTACTTCCGTTGTGACCAATTAGATTCGTTAAGGAGGCACAAACCCCTTATACCCACTAAGACCAAAATTAGCCAATAACGAGCAATTACAGACCACAAAGACCCGTTGTACCTCAATTACACCAAATAAGCTCTTAACCACACTCATTATGATCCATTTACTCGCATTATGACCAATTAGATTCGTTAAGGAGAAGCAAGCCTCTTGTACCCACTAAGACCAAAATTACCCAAAACGAGCCATTACGCAAATAAGGTCTATTCACAATCATTAGATTCGTTAAGGAGGCACAAACCCCTTATACCCATAAAAGACAAAAATTACCCAATAACGAGCCATTACAGACCACAAAGACATGTTATACCTCAATTACACCAAATAAGCTTAAATCAGACTCATTATGACTAATTTACTCTGATTATGACCAATTAGAATATAAGGAGACACAAACCCCTTATACGCACGAAGACCAAAATTATCAAATAACCGAGCCATTACGGACCCGTTACACCTCAATTACACCTAAAAAGGTCTAATCAAACTCACTATGACCCATTAACTCCCATTATAACCAATTAGATTCGTATTAGGAGACACAAACCCCACATACCCACAAAGGCCAAAATTGGCCAATAACGAGCCATTACGGACGACAAAGACCCGTTATACCTCAATTACACCAAATATGGTCTAATTAGACTCATTATGACAAATTTACTTCCGTTGTGACCAATTAGATTCGTTAAGGAGGCACAAACCCCTTATACCCACTAAGACCAAAATTAGCCAATAACGAGCAATTACGGACCACAAAGACCCGTTGTACCTCAATTACACCAAATAAGCTCTTAACCACACTCATTATGATCCATTTACTCGCATTATGACCTATTAGATTCGTTATGGAGAAGCAAGCCTCTTGTACCCACTAAGACCAAAATTACCCAATAACGAGCCATTACGCAAATAAGGTCTATTCACAATCATTAGATTCGTTAAGGAGGCACAAACCCCTTATACCCATAAAAGACAAAAATTACCCAATAACGAGCCATTACAGACCACAAAGACGTGTTATACCTCAATTACACCAAATAAGCTTAAATCAGACTCATTATGACTCATTTACTCTGATTATGACCAATTAGAATATAAGGAGACACCACAAACCCCTTATACGCACGAAGACCAAAATTATCAAATAACGAGCCATTACGGACCCGTTACACCTCAATTACACCTAAAAAGGTCTAATCAAACTCACTATGACCCATTAACTCCCATTATAACCAATTAGATTCGTATTAGGAGACACAAACCCCACATACGCACAAAGGCCAAAATTGGCCAATAACGAGTCATTACGGACGACAAACACCCGTTATACCTCAATTACGCCAAATATGGTCTAATTAGACTCATTATGACAAATTTACTTCCGTTGTGACCAATTAGATTCGTTAAGGAGGCACAAACCCCTTATACCCACTAAAGACCAAAATTAGCCAATACCGAGCAATTACGGACCAGAAAGACCCGTTGTACCTCAATTACACCAAATAAGCTCTAACCACACTCATTATGATCCATTTACTCGCATTATGACCAATTAGATTCGTTAAGGAGAAGCAAGCCTCTTGTACCCACTAAGACCAAAATTACCCAAAACGAGCCATTACGCAAATAAGGTCTATTCACAATCATTAGATTCGTTTAGGAGGCACAAACCCCTTATACCCATAAAAGACAAAAGTTACCCAATAACGAGCCATTACAGACCACAAAGACGTGTTATACCTCAATTACACCAAATAAGCTTAAATCAGACTCATTATGACTCATTTACTCTGATTATGACCAATTAGAATATAAGGAGACACAAACCCCTTATACGCACGAAGACCAAAATAATCAAACAACAAGCCATTACGTACCCGTTACACCTCAATTACACCTAAAAAGGTCTAATCAAACTCACTATGACCCATTAACTCCCATTATAACCAATTAGATTCGTATTAGGAGACACAAACCCCACATACCCACTAAGGCCAAAATTGGCCAATAAGGAGCCATTACGGACGACAAAGACCCGTTATACCTCAATTACACCAAATATGGTCTAATTAGACTCATTATGACAAATTTACTTCAATTGTGACCAATTAGATTCGTTAAGGAGGCACAAACCCTTTATACCCACTAAGACCAAAATTAGCCAATAACGAGCAATTACGGACCACAAAGACCCGTTGTACCTCAATTACACCAAATAAGCTCTAACCACACTCGTTATGATCCATTTACTCGCATTATGCCCAATTAGATTCGTTAAGAAGAAGGAAGCCTCTTGTACCCACTAAGACCAAAATTACCCAATAACGAGCCATTACAGACCACAAAGACGTGTTATACCTCAATTACACCAAATAAGCTTAAATCAGACTCATTATGACTCATTTACTCTGATTATGACCAATTAGACTATTTAAGGAGACACAAACCCCTTATAAGCACGAAGACCAAAATTATCAAATAACGAGCCATTACGGACCCGTTACACCTCAATTACACCTAAAAAGGTCTAATCAAACTCACTATGACCCATTAACTCCCATTATAACAGATTAGATTCGTATTAGGAGACACAAAACCCTCATACCCACTAAGGCAAAAATTGGCCAATAACAAGCCATTACAGACCACAAAGACCCGTTATACCTCAATTACACCAAATAAAATCTAATTAGACTCATTTTGACAAATTTACACCAATTGTGACCAATTGGACTTGTTAAGGAGACACAAACCCCTTATACCGACTAAGACCAAAATTGGCCTATAACGAGCATTACGGACCAAAAAGACCCGTTATATCTCAATTCCACCAAATAAGCTCTAGTCAGACTCATTATGACTCATTTACACCTATTATGACCAATTAGACTTGTTAAGGAGACACAAACCCCTTATAAGCACGGAGACCAAAATTATCAAATAACGAGCCATTACGGACCCGTTACACCTCAATTACACCTAAAAAGGTCTAATCAAACTCACTATGACCCATTAACTCCCATTATAACCAACTAGATTCGTATTAGGAGACACAAACCCCACATACCCACAAAGGCCAAAATTGGCCAATAACGAGCCATTACGGACGACAAAGACCCGTTATACCTCAATTACACCAAATATGGTCTAATTAGACTCATTATGACAAATTTACTTCCGTTGTGACCAATTAGATTCGTTAAGGAGGCACAAACCCCTTATACCCACTAAGACCAAAATTAGCCAATAACGAGCAATTACGGACCACAAAGACCCGTTGTACCTCAATTACACCAAATAAGCTCTTAACCACACTCATTATGATCCATTTACTCGCATTATGACCAATTAGATTCGTTAAGGAGAAGCAAGCCTCATGTACCCACTAAGACCAAAATTACCCAAAACGAGCCATTACGCAAATAAGGTCTATTCACAATCATTAGATTCGTTAAGGAGGCACAAACCCCTTATACCCATAAAAGACAAAAATTACCCAATAACGAGCCATTACAGACCATAAAGACATGTTATACCTCAATTACACCAAATAAGCTTAAATCAGACTCATTATGACTAATTTCCTCTGATTATGACCAATTAGAATATAAGGAGACACAAACCCCTTATACGCACGAAGACCAAAATTATCAAATAACCGAGCCATTACGGACCCGTTACACCTCAATTACACCTAAAAAGGTCTAATCAAACTCACTATGACCCATTAACTCCCATTATAACCAATTAGATTCGTATTAGGAGACACAAACCCCACATACCCACAAAGGCCAAAATTGGCCAATAAGGAGCCATTACGGACGACAAAGACCCGTTATACCTCAATTACACCAAATATGGTCTAATTAGACTCATTATGACAAATTTACTTCCGTTGTGACCAATTAGATTCGTTAAGGAGGCACAAACCCCTTATACCCACTAAGACCAAAATTAGCCAATAACGAGCAATTACGGACCACAAAGACCCGTTGTACCTCAATTACACCAAATAAGCTCTTAACCACACTCATTATGATCCATTTACTCGCATTATGACCAATTAGATTCGTTAAGGAGAAGCAAGCCTCTTGTACCCACTAAGACCAAAATTACCCAAAACGAGCCATTACGCAAATAAGGTCTATTCACAATCATTAGATTCGTTAAGGATGCACAAACCCCTTATACCCATAAAAGACAAAAATTACCCAATAACGAGCCATTACAGACCACAAAGACGTGTTATACCTCAATTACACCAAATAAGCTTAAATCAGACTCATTATGACTCATTTACTCTGATTATAACCAATTAGAATATAAGGAGACACAAACCCCTTATACGCACGAAGACCAAAATTATCAAATAACGAGCCATTACGGACCCGTTACACCTCAATTACACCTAAAAAGGTCTAATCAAACTCACTATGACCCATTAACTCCCATTATAACCAATTAGATTCGTATTAGGAGACACAAACCCCACATAACCACAAAGGCCAAAATTGGCCGATAACGAGCCATTACGGACGACAAAGACCCGTTATACCTCAATTACACCAAATATGGTCTAATTAGACTCATTATGACAAATTTACTTCCATTGTGACCAATTAGATTCGTTAAGGAGGCACAAACCCTTTATACCCACTAAGACCAAAATTAGCCAATAACGAGCAATTACGGACCACAAAGACCCGTTGTACCTCAATTACGCCAAATAAGCTCTAACCACACTCATTATGATCCATTTACTCGCATTATGACCAATTAGATTCGTTAAGAAGAAGCAAGCCTCTTGTACCCACTAAAGACCAAAATTACCCAATAACGAGCCATTACAGACCACAAAGACGTGTTATACCTCAATTACACCAAATAAGCTTAAATCAGACTCATTATGACTCATTTACTCTGATTATGACCAATTAGACTATTTAAGGAGACACAAACCCCTTATAAGCACGGAGACCAAAATTATCAAATAACGAGCCATTACGGACCCGTTACACCTCAATTACACCTAAAAAGGTCTAATCAAACTCACTATGACCCATTAACTCCCATTATAACCAACTAGATTCGTATTAGGAGACACAAACCCCACATACCCACAAAGGCCAAAATTGGCCAATAACGAGCCATTACGGACGACAAAGACCCGTTATACCTCAATTACACCAAATATGGTCTAATTAGACTCATTATGACAAATTTACTTCCGTTGTGACCAATTAGATTCGTTAAGGAGGCACAAACCCCTTATACCCACTAAGACCAAAATTAGCCAATAACGAGCAATTACGGACCACAAAGACCCGTTGTACCTCAATTACACCAAATAAGCTCTTAACCACACTCATTATGATCCATTTACTCGCATTATGACCAATTAGATTCGTTAAGGAAAAGCAAGCCTCTTGTACCCACTAAGACCAAAATTACCCAAAACGAGCCATTACGCAAATAAGGTCTATTCACAATCATTAGATTCGTTAAGGAGGCACAAACCCCTTATACCCATAAAAGACAAAAATTACCCAATAACGAGCCATTACAGACCACAAAGACATGTTATACCTCAATTACACCAAATAAGCTTAAATCAGACTCATTATGACTAATTTACTCTGATTATGACCAATTAGAATATAAGGAGACACAAACCCCTTATACGCACGAAGACCAAAATTATCAAATAACGAGCCATTACGGACCCGTTACACCTCAATTACACCTAAAAAGGTCTAATCAAACTCACTATGACCCATTAACTCCCATTATAACCAATTAGATTCGTATTAGGAGACACAAACCCCACATACCCACAAAGGCCAAAATTGGCCAATAACGAGCCATTACGGACGACAAAGACCCGTTATACCTCAATTACACCAAATATGGTCTAATTAGACTAATTATGACAAATTTACTTCCGTTGTGACCAATTAGATTCGTTAAGGAGGCACAAACCCCTTATACCCACTAAGACCAAAATTAGCCAATAACGAGCAATTACGGACCACAAAGACCCGTTGTACCTCAATTACACCAAATAAGCTCTTAACCACACTCATTATGATCCATTTACTCGCATTATGACCTATTAGATTCGTTATGGAGAAGCAAGCCTCTTGTACCCACTAAGACCAAAATTACCCATTAACGAGCCATTACGCAAATAAGGTCTATTCACAATCATTAGATTCGTTAAGGAGGCACAAACCCCTTATACCCACAAAAGACAAAAATTACCCAATAACGAGCCATTACAGACCACAAAGACGTGTTATACCTCAATTACACCAAATAAGCTTAAATCAGACTCATTATGACTCATTTACTCTGATTATGACCAATTAGAATATAAGGAGACACAAACCCCTTATACGCACGAAGACCAAAATTATCAAATAACGAGCCATTACGGACCCGTTACACCTCAATTACACCTAAAAAGGTCTAATCAAACTCACTATGACCCATTAACTCCCATTATAACCAATTAGATTCGTATTAGGAGACACAAACCCCACATAACCACAAAGGCCAAAATTGGCCGATAAGGAGCCATTACGGACGACAAAGACCCGTTATACCTCTAATTAGACTCATTATGACAAATTTACTTCCATTGTGACCAATTAGATTCGTTAAGGAGGCACAAACCCTTTATACCCACTAAGACAAAAATTAGCCAATAACGAGCAATTACGGACCACAAAGACCCGTTGTACCTCAATTACGCCAAATAAGCTCTAACCACACTCATTATGATCCATTTACTCGCATTATGACCAATTAGATTCGTTAAGAAGAAGCAAGCCTCTTGTACCCACTAAAGACCAAAATTACCCAATAACGAGCCATTACAGACCACAAAGACGTGTTATACCTCAATTACACCAAATAAGCTTAAAGCAGACTCATTATGACTCATTTACTCTGATTATGACCAATTAGACTATTTAAGGAGACACAAACCCCTTATAAGCACGAAGACCAAAATTAACAAATAAACGAGCCATTACAGACCTGTTACACCTCAATTACACCTAAAAAGGTCTAATCAAACTCACTATGACCCATTAACTCCCATTATAACCAATTAGATTCGTATTAGGAGACACAAAACCCTCATACCCACTAAGGCAAAAATTGGCCAATAACAAGTCATTACGGACCACAAAGACCCGCTATACCTTAATTACACCAAATAAAATCTAATTAAACTCATTATGACAAATTTACTCCAATTGTGACCAATTGGACTTGTTAAGGAGACACAAACCCCTTATACCGACTAAGACCAAAATTGGCCTATAACGAGCATTACGGACCAAAAAGACCCGTTATATCTCAATTCCACCAAATAAGCTATAGTCAGACTCATTATGACTCATTTACACCTATTATGACCAATTAGACTTGTTAAGGAGACATAAACCCCTTATAAGCACGGAGACCAAAATTATCAAATAACGAGCCATTACGGACCCGTTACACCTCAATTACACCTAGGTAAAAAGGTCCAATCAAACTCACTATGACCCATTAACTCCCATTATAACCAATTATATTCGTATTAGGAGACACAAAACCCTCGTACCCACTAAGGCAAAAATTGGCCAATAACAAGCCATTACGGACCACAAAGACCCGTTATACCTCAATTACACCAAATAAAATCTAATTAGACTCATTTTGACAAATTTACTCCAATTATGACCAATTGGGCTTGTTAAGGAGAAACAAACCCCTTATACCGACTAAGACCAAAATTGGCCTATAACGAGCATTACGGACCAAAAAGACCCGTTATATCTCAATTCCACCAAATAAGCTCTAGTCAGACTCATTATGACTCATTTACACCTATTATGACCAATTAGACTTGTTAAGGAGACACAAACCCCTTATAAGCACGGAGACCAAAATTATCAAATAACGAGCCATTACGGACCCGTTACACCTCAATTACACCTAAAAAGGTCTAATCAAACTCACTATGACCCATTAACACCCATTATAACCAATTATATTCGTATTAGGAGACACAAAACCCTCATACCCACTAAGGCAAAAATTGGCCAATAACTAGCCATTACGGACCACAAAGACCCGTTATACCTCAATTACACCAAATAATATCTAATTAGATTCATTATGACAAATTTACTCCAATTGTGACCAATTGGACTTGTTAAGGAGACACAAACCCCTTATACCGACTAAGACCAAAATTGGCCTATAACGAGCATTACGGACCAAAAAGACCCGTTATATCTCAATTCCACCTAATAAGCTCTAGTCAGACTCATTATGACTCATTTACACCTATTATGACCAATTAGACTCACTATGACCCATTAACTCCCATTATAACCAATTAAATTCGTATTAGGAGACACAAACCCCACATACCCACAAAGGCCAAAATTGGCCAATAACGAGTCATTACGGACGACAAACACCCGTTATACCTCAATTACGCCAAATATGGTCTAATTAGACTCATTATGACAAATTTACTTCCGTTGTGACCAATTAGATTCGTTAAGGAGGCACAAACCCTTTATACCCACTAAGACCAAAATTAGCCAATAACGGGCAATTACGGACCACAAAGACCCGTTGTACCTCAATTACACCAAATAAGCTCTTAACCACACTCATTATGATCCATTTACTCGCATTATGACCTATTAGATTCGTTATATGGAGAAGCAAGCCTCTTGTACCCACTAAGACCAAAATTACCCAATAACGAGCCATTACGCAAATAAGGTCTATTCACAATCATTAGATTCGTTAAGGAGGCACAAACCCCTTATACCCATAAAAGACAAAAATTACTCAATAACGAGCCATTACAGACCACAAAGACGTGTTATACCTCAATTACACCAAATAAGCTTAAATCAGACTCATTATGACTCATTTACTCTGATTATGACCAATTAGAATATAAGGAGACACAAACCCCTTATACGCACGAAGACCAAAATTATCAAATAACGAGCCATTACGGACCCGTTACACCTCAATTACACCTAAAAAGGTCTAATCAAACTCACTATGACCCATTAACTCCCATTATAACCAATTAGATTCGTATTCGGAGACACAAACCCCACATAACCACAAAGGCCAAAATTGGCCGATAACGAGCCATTACGGACGACAAAGACCCGTTATACCTCAATTACACCAAATATGGTCTAATTAGACTCATTATGACAAATTTACTTCTGTTGTGACCAATTAGATTCGTTAAGGAGGCACAAACCCCTTATACCCACTAAGACCAAAATTAGCCAATAACGAGCAATTACGGACCACAAAGACCCGTTGTACCTCAATTACACCAAATAAGCTCTTAACCACACTCATTATGATCCATTTACTCGCATTATGACCTAGTAGATTCGTTATGGAGAAGCAAGCCTCTTGTACCCACTAAGACCAAAATTACCCAATAACGAGCCATTACGCAAATAAGGTCTATTCACAATCATTAGATTCGTTAAGGAGGCACAAACCCCTTATACCCATAAAAGACAAAAATTACCCAATAACGAGCCATTACAGACCACAAAGACGTGTTATACCTCAATTACACCAAATAAGCTTAAATCAGACTCATTATGACTCATTTACTCTGATTATGACCAATTAGAATATAAGGAGACACAAACCCCTTACGCACGAAGACCAAAATTATCAAATAACGAGCCATTACGGACCCGTTACACCTCAATTACACCTAAAAAGGTCTAATCAAACTCACTATGACCCATTAACTCCCATTATAACCAATTAGATTCGTATTCGGAGACACAAACCCCACATAACCACAAAGGCCAAAATTGGCCAATAAGGAGCCATTACGGACGACAAAGACCCGTTATACCTCAATTACACCAAATATGGTCTAATTAGACTCATTATGACAAATTTACTTCCGTTGTGACCAATTAGATTCGTTAAGGAGGCACAAACCCCTTATACCCACTAAGACCAAAATTAGCCAATAACGAGCAATTACGGACCACAAAGACCCGTTGTACCTCAATTACACCAAATAAGCTCTTAACCACACTCATTATGATCCATTTACTCGCATTATGACCAATTAGATTCGTTAAGGAGAAGCAAGCCTCTTGTACCCACTAAGACCAAAATTACCCAAAACGAGCCATTACGCAAATAAGGTCTATTCACAATCATTAGATTCGTTAAGGATGCACAAACCCCTTATACCCATAAAAGACAAAAATTACCCAATAACGAGCCATTACAGACCACAAAGACGTGTTATACCTCAATTACACCAAATAAGCTTAAATCAGACTCATTATGACTCATTTACTCTGATTATAACCAATTAGAATATAAGGAGACACAAACCCCTTATACGCACGAAGACCAAAATTATCAAATAACGAGCCATTACGGACCCGTTACACCTCAATTACACATAAAAAGGTCTAATCAAACTCACTATGACCCATTAACTCCCATTATAACCAATTAGATTCGTATTAGGAGACACAAACCCCACATAACCACAAAGGCCAAAATTGGCCGATAACGAGCCATTACGGACGACAAAGACCCGTTATACCTCAATTACACCAAATATGGTCTAATTAGACTCATTATGACAAATTTACTTCCATTGTGACCAATTAGATTCGTTAAGGAGGCACAAACCCTTTATACCCACTAAGACCAAAATTAGCCAATAACGAGCAATTACGGACCACAAAGACCCGTTGTACCTCAATTACACCAAATAAGCTCTAACCACACCCATTATGATCCATTTACTCGCATTATGACCAATTAGATTCGTTAAGAAGAAGCAAGCCTCTTGTACCCACTAAAGACCAAAATTACCCAATAACGAGCCATTACAGACCACAAAGACGTGTTATACCTCAATTACACCAAATAAGCTTAAATCAGACTCATTATGACTCATTTACTCTGATTATGACCAATTAGACTATTTAAGGAGACACAAACCCCTTATAAGCACGGAGACCAAAATTATCAAATAACGAGCCATTACGGACCCGTTACACCTCAATTACACCTAAAAAGGTCTAATCAAACTCACTATGACCCATTAACTCCCATTATAACCAACTAGATTCGTATTAGGAGACACAAACCCCACATACCCACAAAGGCCAAAATTGGCCAATAACGAGCCATTACGGACGACAAAGACCCGTTATACCTCAATTACACCAAATATGGTCTAATTAGACTCATTATGACAAATTTACTTCCGTTGTGACCAATTAGATTCGTTAAGGAGGCACAAACCCCTTATACCCACTAAGACCAAAATTAGCCAATAACGAGCAATTACGGACCACAAAGACCCGTTGTACCTCAATTACACCAAATAAGCTCTTAACCACACTCATTATGATCCATTTACTCGCATTATGACCAATTAGATTCGTTAAGGAAAAGCAAGCCTCTTGTACCCACTAAGACCAAAATTACCCAAAACGAGCCATTACGCAAATAAGGTCTATTCACAATCATTAGATTCGTTAAGGAGGCACAAACCCCTTATACCCATAAAAGACAAAAATTACCCAATAACGAGCCATTACAGACCACAAAGACATGTTATACCTCAATTACACCAAATAAGCTTAAATCAGACTCATTATGACTAATTTACTCTGATTATGACCAATTAGAATATAAGGAGACACAAACCCCTTATACGCACGAAGACCAAAATTATCAAATAACGAGCCATTACGGACCCGTTACACCTCAATTACACCTAAAAAGGTCTAATCAAACTCACTATGACCCATTAACTCCCATTATAACCAATTAGATTCGTATTAGGAGACACAAACCCCACATACCCACAAAGGCCAAAATTGGCCAATAACGAGCCATTACGGACGACAAAGACCCGTTATACCTCAATTACACCAAATATGGTCTAATTAGACTAATTATGACAAATTTACTTCCGTTGTGACCAATTAGATTCGTTAAGGAGGCACAAACCCCTTATACCCACTAAGACCAAAATTAGCCAATAACGAGCAATTACGGACCACAAAGACCCGTTGTACCTCAATTACACCAAATAAGCTCTTAACCACACTCATTATGATCCATTTACTCGCATTATGACCTATTAGATTCGTTATGGAGAAGCAAGCCTCTTGTACCCACTAAGACCAAAATTACCCATTAACGAGCCATTACGCAAATAAGGTCTATTCACAATCATTAGATTCGTTAAGGAGGCACAAACCCCTTATACCCACAAAAGACAAAAATTACCCAATAACGAGCCATTACAGACCACAAAGACGTGTTATACCTCAATTACACCAAATAAGCTTAAATCAGACTCATTATGACTCATTTACTCTGATTATGACCAATTAGAATATAAGGAGACACAAACCCCTTATACGCACGAAGACCAAAATTATCAAATAACGAGCCATTACGGACCCGTTACACCTCAATTACACCTAAAAAGGTCTAATCAAACTCACTATGACCCATTAACTCCCATTATAACCAATTAGATTCGTATTAGGAGACACAAACCCCACATAACCACAAAGGCCAAAATTGGCCGATAAGGAGCCATTACGAACGACAAAGACCCGTTATACCTCTAATTAGACTCATTATGACAAATTTACTTCCATTGTGACCAATTAGATTCGTTAAGGAGGCACAAACCCTTTATACCCACTAAGACAAAAATTAGCCAATAACGAGCAATTACGGACCACAAAGACCCGTTGTACCTCAATTACGCCAAATAAGCTCTAACCACACTCATTATGATCCATTTACTCGCATTATGACCAATTAGATTCGTTAAGAAGAAGCAAGCCTCTTGTACCCACTAAAGACCAAAATTACCCAATAACGAGCCATTACAGACCACAAAGACGTGTTATACCTCAATTACACCAAATAAGCTTAAAGCAGACTCATTATGACTCATTTACTCTGATTATGACCAATTAGACTATTTAAGGAGACACAAACCCCTTATAAGCACGAAGACCAAAATTAACAAATAAACGAGCCATTACAGACCTGTTACACCTCAATTACACCTAAAAAGGTCTAATCAAACTCACTATGACCCATTAACTCCCATTATAACCAATTAGATTCGTATTAGGAGACACAAAACCCTCATACCCACTAAGGCAAAAATTGGCCAATAACAAGTCATTACGGACCACAAAGACCCGCTATACCTTAATTACACCAAATAAAATCTAATTAAACTCATTATGACAAATTTACTCCAATTGTGACCAATTGGACTTGTTAAGGAGACACAAACCCCTTATACCGACTAAGACCAAAATTGGCCTATAACGAGCATTACGGACCAAAAAGACCCGTTATATCTCAATTCCACCAAATAAGCTATAGTCAGACTCATTATGACTCATTTACACCTATTATGACCAATTAGACTTGTTAAGGAGACATAAACCCCTTATAAGCACGGAGACCAAAATTATCAAATAACGAGCCATTACGGACCCGTTACACCTCAATTACACCTAGGTAAAAAGGTCCAATCAAACTCACTATGACCCATTAACTCCCATTATAACCAATTATATTCGTATTAGGAGACACAAAACCCTCGTACCCACTAAGGCAAAAATTGGCCAATAACAAGCCATTACGGACCACAAAGACCCGTTATACCTCAATTACACCAAATAAAATCTAATTAGACTCATTTTGACAAATTTACTCCAATTATGACCAATTGGGCTTGTTAAGGAGAAACAAACCCCTTATACCGACTAAGACCAAAATTGGCCTATAACGAGCATTACGGACCAAAAAGACCCGTTATATCTCAATTCCACCAAATAAGCTCTAGTCAGACTCATTATGACTCATTTACACCTATTATGACCAATTAGACTTGTTAAGGAGACACAAACCCCTTATAAGCACGGAGACCAAAATTATCAAATAACGAGCCATTACGGACCCGTTACACCTCAATTACACCTAAAAAGGTCTAATCAAACTCACTATGACCCATTAACACCCATTATAACCAATTATATTCGTATTAGGAGACACAAAACCCTCATACCCACTAAGGCAAAAATTGGCCAATAACTAGCCATTACGGACCACAAAGACCCGTTATACCTCAATTACACCAAATAATATCTAATTAGATTCATTATGACAAATTTACTCCAATTGTGACCAATTGGACTTGTTAAGGAGACACAAACCCCTTATACCGACTAAGACCAAAATTGGCCTATAACGAGCATTACGGACCAAAAAGACCCGTTATATCTCAATTCCACCTAATAAGCTCTAGTCAGACTCATTATGACTCATTTACACCTATTATGACCAATTAGACTCACTATGACCCATTAACTCCCATTATAACCAATTAAATTCGTATTAGGAGACACAAACCCCACATACCCACAAAGGCCAAAATTGGCCAATAACGAGTCATTACGGACGACAAACACCCGTTATACCTCAATTACGCCAAATATGGTCTAATTAGACTCATTATGACAAATTTACTTCCGTTGTGACCAATTAGATTCGTTAAGGAGGCACAAACCCTTTATACCCACTAAGACCAAAATTAGCCAATAACGGGCAATTACGGACCACAAAGACCCGTTGTACCTCAATTACACCAAATAAGCTCTTAACCACACTCATTATGATCCATTTACTCGCATTATGACCTATTAGATTCGTTATATGGAGAAGCAAGCCTCTTGTACCCACTAAGACCAAAATTACCCAATAACGAGCCATTACGCAAATAAGGTCTATTCACAATCATTAGATTCGTTAAGGAGGCACAAACCCCTTATACCCATAAAAGACAAAAATTACTCAATAACGAGCCATTACAGACCACAAAGACGTGTTATACCTCAATTACACCAAATAAGCTTAAATCAGACTCATTATGACTCATTTACTCTGATTATGACCAATTAGAATATAAGGAGACACAAACCCCTTATACGCACGAAGACCAAAATTATCAAATAACGAGCCATTACGGACCCGTACACCTCAATTACACCTAAAAAGGTCTAATCAAACTCACTATGACCCATTAACTCCCATTATAACCAATTAGATTCGTATTCGGAGACACAAACCCCACATAACCACAAAGGCCAAAATTGGCCGATAACGAGCCATTACGGACGACAAAGACCCGTTATACCTCAATTACACCAAATATGGTCTAATTAGACTCATTATGACAAATTTACTTCCGTTGTGACCAATTAGATTCGTTAAGGAGGCACAAACCCCTTATACCCACTAAGACCAAAATTAGCCAATAACGAGCAATTACGGACCACAAAGACCCGTTGTACCTCAATTACACCAAATAAGCTCTTAACCACACTCATTATGATCCATTTACTCGCATTATGACCTATTAGATTCGTTATGGAGAAGCAAGCCTCTTGTACCCACTAAGACCAAAATTACCCAATAACGAGCCATTACGCAAATAAGGTCTATTCACAATCATTAGATTCGTTAAGGAGGCACAAACCCCTTATACCCATAAAAGACAAAAATTACCCAATAACGAGCCATTACAGACCACAAAGACGTGTTATACCTCAATTACACCAAATAAGCTTAAATCAGACTCATTATGACTCATTTACTCTGATTATGACCAATTAGAATATAAGGAGACACAAACCCCTTATACGCACGAAGACCAAAATTATCAAATAACGAGCCATTACGGACCCGTTACACCTCAATTACACCTAAAAAGGTCTAATCAAACTCACTATGACCCATTAACTCCCATTATAACCAATTAGATTCGTATTAGGAGACACAAACCCCACATACCCACAAAGGCCAAAATTGGCCAATAACGAGCCATTACGAACGACAAAGACCCGTTATACCTCAATTACACCAAATATGGTCTAATTAGACTCATTATGACAAATTTACTTCTGTTGTGACCAATTAGATTCGTTAAGGAGGCACAAACCCCTTATACCCACTAAGACCAAAATTAGCCAATAACGAGCAATTACGGACCACAAAGACCCGTTGTACCTCAATTACACCAAATAAGCTCTTAACCACACTCATTATGATCCATTTACTCGCATTATGACCTAGTAGATTCGTTATGGAGAAGCAAGCCTCTTGTACCCACTAAGACCAAAATTACCCAATAACGAGCCATTACGCAAATAAGGTCTATTCACAATCATTAGATTCGTTAAGGAGGCACAAACCCCTTATACCCATAGAAGACAAAAATTACCCAATAACGAGCCATTACAGACCACAAAGACGTGTTATACCTCAATTACACCAAATAAGCTTAAATCAGACTCATTAAGACTCATTTACTCTGATTATGACCAATTAGAATATAAGGAGACACAAACCCCTTATACGCACGAAGACCAAAATTATCAAATAACGAGCCATTACGGACCCGTTACACCTCAATTACACCTAAAAAGGTCTAATCAAACTCACTATGACCCATTAACTCCCATTATAACCAATTAGATTCGTATTAGGAGACACAAACCCCACATACCCACTAAGACAAAAATTAGCCAATAACGAGCAATTACGGACCACAAAGACCCGTTGTACCTCAATTACGCCAAATAAGCTCTAACCACACTCATTATGATCCATTTACTCGCATTATGACCAATTAGATTCGTTAAGAAGAAGCAAGCCTCTTGTACCCACTAAAGACCAAAATTACCCAATAACGAGCCATTACAGACCACAAAGACGTGTTATACCTCAATTACACCAAATAAGCTTAAAGCAGACTCATTATGACTCATTTACTCTGATTATGACCAATTAGACTATTTAAGGAGACACAAACCCCTTATAAGCACGAAGACCAAAATTAACAAATAAACGAGCCATTACAGACCTGTTACACCTCAATTACACCTAAAAAGGTCTAATCAAACTCACTATGACCCATTAACTCCCATTATAACCAATTAGATTCGTATTAGGAGACACAAAACCCTCATACCCACTAAGGCAAAAATTGGCCAATAACAAGTCATTACGGACCACAAAGACCCGCTATACCTTAATTACACCAAATAAAATCTAATTAAACTCATTATGACAAATTTACTCCAATTGTGACCAATTGGACTTGTTAAGGAGACACAAACCCCTTATACCGACTAAGACCAAAATTGGCCTATAACGAGCATTACGGACCAAAAAGACCCGTTATATCTCAATTCCACCAAATAAGCTATAGTCAGACTCATTATGACTCATTTACACCTATTATGACCAATTAGACTTGTTAAGGAGACATAAACCCCTTATAAGCACGGAGACCAAAATTATCAAATAACGAGCCATTACGGACCCGTTACACCTCAATTACACCTAGGTAAAAAGGTCCAATCAAACTCACTATGACCCATTAACTCCCATTATAACCAATTATATTCGTATTAGGAGACACAAAACCCTCGTACCCACTAAGGCAAAAATTGGCCAATAACAAGCCATTACGGACCACAAAGACCCGTTATACCTCAATTACACCAAATAAAATCTAATTAGACTCATTTTGACAAATTTACTCCAATTATGACCAATTGGGCTTGTTAAGGAGAAACAAACCCCTTATACCGACTAAGACCAAAATTGGCCTATAACGAGCATTACGGACCAAAAAGACCCGTTATATCTCAATTCCACCAAATAAGCTCTAGTCAGACTCATTATGACTCATTTACACCTATTATGACCAATTAGACTTGTTAAGGAGACACAAACCCCTTATAAGCACGGAGACCAAAATTATCAAATAACGAGCCATTACGGACCCGTTACACCTCAATTACACCTAAAAAGGTCTAATCAAACTCACTATGACCCATTAACACCCATTATAACCAATTATATTCGTATTAGGAGACACAAAACCCTCATACCCACTAAGGCAAAAATTGGCCAATAACTAGCCATTACGGACCACAAAGACCCGTTATACCTCAATTACACCAAATAATATCTAATTAGATTCATTATGACAAATTTACTCCAATTGTGACCAATTGGACTTGTTAAGGAGACACAAACCCCTTATACCGACTAAGACCAAAATTGGCCTATAACGAGCATTACGGACCAAAAAGACCCGTTATATCTCAATTCCACCTAATAAGCTCTAGTCAGACTCATTATGACTCATTTACACCTATTATGACCAATTAGACTCACTATGACCCATTAACTCCCATTATAACCAATTAAATTCGTATTAGGAGACACAAACCCCACATACCCACAAAGGCCAAAATTGGCCAATAACGAGTCATTACGGACGACAAACACCCGTTATACCTCAATTACGCCAAATATGGTCTAATTAGACTCATTATGACAAATTTACTTCCGTTGTGACCAATTAGATTCGTTAAGGAGGCACAAACCCTTTATACCCACTAAGACCAAAATTAGCCAATAACGGGCAATTACGGACCACAAAGACCCGTTGTACCTCAATTACACCAAATAAGCTCTTAACCACACTCATTATGATCCATTTACTCGCATTATGACCTATTAGATTCGTTATATGGAGAAGCAAGCCTCTTGTACCCACTAAGACCAAAATTACCCAATAACGAGCCATTACGCAAATAAGGTCTATTCACAATCATTAGATTCGTTAAGGAGGCACAAACCCCTTATACCCATAAAAGACAAAAATTACTCAATAACGAGCCATTACAGACCACAAAGACGTGTTATACCTCAATTACACCAAATAAGCTTAAATCAGACTCATTATGACTCATTTACTCTGATTATGACCAATTAGAATATAAGGAGACACAAACCCCTTATACGCACGAAGACCAAAATTATCAAATAACGAGCCATTACGGACCCGTTACACCTCAATTACACCTAAAAAGGTCTAATCAAACTCACTATGACCCATTAACTCCCATTATAACCAATTAGATTCGTATTCGGAGACACAAACCCCACATAACCACAAAGGCCAAAATTGGCCGATAACGAGCCATTACGGACGACAAAGACCCGTTATACCTCAATTACACCAAATATGGTCTAATTAGACTCATTATGACAAATTTACTTCTGTTGTGACCAATTAGATTCGTTAAGGAGGCACAAACCCCTTATACCCACTAAGACCAAAATTAGCCAATAACGAGCAATTACGGACCACAAAGACCCGTTGTACCTCAATTACACCAAATAAGCTCTTAACCACACTCATTATGATCCATTTACTCGCATTATGACCTAGTAGATTCGTTATGGAGAAGCAAGCCTCTTGTACCCACTAAGACCAAAATTACCCAATAACGAGCCATTACGCAAATAAGGTCTATTCACAATCATTAGATTCGTTAAGGAGGCACAAACCCCTTATACCCATAAAAGACAAAAATTACCCAATAACGAGCCATTACAGACCACAAAGACGTGTTATACCTCAATTACACCAAATAAGCTTAAATCAGACTCATTATGACTCATTTACTCTGATTATGACCAATTAGAATATAAGGAGACACAAACCCCTTACGCACGAAGACCAAAATTATCAAATAACGAGCCATTACGGACCCGTTACACCTCAATTACACCTAAAAAGGTCTAATCAAACTCACTATGACCCATTAACTCCCATTATAACCAATTAGATTCGTATTCGGAGACACAAACCCCACATAACCACAAAGGCCAAAATTGGCCAATAAGGAGCCATTACGGACGACAAAGACCCGTTATACCTCAATTACACCAAATATGGTCTAATTAGACTCATTATGACAAATTTACTTCCGTTGTGACCAATTAGATTCGTTAAGGAGGCACAAACCCCTTATACCCACTAAGACCAAAATTAGCCAATAACGAGCAATTACGGACCACAAAGACCCGTTGTACCTCAATTACACCAAATAAGCTCTTAACCACACTCATTATGATCCATTTACTCGCATTATGACCAATTAGATTCGTTAAGGAGAAGCAAGCCTCTTGTACCCACTAAGACCAAAATTACCCAAAACGAGCCATTACGCAAATAAGGTCTATTCACAATCATTAGATTCGTTAAGGATGCACAAACCCCTTATACCCATAAAAGACAAAAATTACCCAATAACGAGCCATTACAGACCACAAAGACGTGTTATACCTCAATTACACCAAATAAGCTTAAATCAGACTCATTATGACTCATTTACTCTGATTATAACCAATTAGAATATAAGGAGACACAAACCCCTTATACGCACGAAGACCAAAATTATCAAATAACGAGCCATTACGGACCCGTTACACCTCAATTACACATAAAAAGGTCTAATCAAACTCACTATGACCCATTAACTCCCATTATAACCAATTAGATTCGTATTAGGAGACACAAACCCCACATAACCACAAAGGCCAAAATTGGCCGATAACGAGCCATTACGGACGACAAAGACCCGTTATTCCTCAATTACACCAAATATGGTCTAATTAGACTCATTATGACAAATTTACTTCCATTGTGACCAATTAGATTCGTTAAGGAGGCACAAACCCTTTATACCCACTAAGACCAAAATTAGCCAATAACGAGCAATTACGGACCACAAAGACCCGTTGTACCTCAATTACGCCAAATAAGCTCTAACCACACTCATTATGATCCATTTACTCGCATTATGACCAATTAGATTCGTTAAGAAGAAGCAAGCCTCTTGTACCCACTAAAGACCAAAATTACCCAATAACGAGCCATTACAGACCACAAAGACGTGTTATACCTCAATTACACCAAATAAGCTTAAATCAGACTCATTATGACTCATTTACTCTGATTATGACCAATTAGACTATTTAAGGAGACACAAACCCCTTATAAGCACGGAGACCAAAATTATCAAATAACGAGCCATTACGGACCCGTTACACCTCAATTACACCTAAAAAGGTCTAATCAAACTCACTATGACCCATTAACTCCCGTTATAACCAACTAGATTCGTATTAGGAGACACAAACCCCACATACCCACAAAGGCCAAAATTGGCCAATAACGAGCCATTACGGACGACAAAGACCCGTTATACCTCAATTACACCAAATATGGTCTAATTAGACTCATTATGACAAATTTACTTCCGTTGTGACCAATTAGATTCGTTAAGGAGGCACAAACCCCTTATACCCACTAAGACCAAAATTAGCCAATAACGAGCAATTACGGACCACAAAGACCCGTTGTACCTCAATTACACCAAATAAGCTCTTAACCACACTCATTATGATCCATTTACTCGCATTATGACCAATTAGATTCGTTAAGGAAAAGCAAGCCTCTTGTACCCACTAAGACCAAAATTACCCAAAACGAGCCATTACGCAAATAAGGTCTATTCACAATCATTAGATTCGTTAAGGAGGCACAAACCCCTTATACCCATAAAAGACAAAAATTACCCAATAACGAGCCATTACAGACCACAAAGACATGTTATACCTCAATTACACCAAATAAGCTTAAATCAGACTCATTATGACTAATTTACTCTGATTATGACCAATTAGAATATAAGGAGACACAAACCCCTTATACGCACGAAGACCAAAATTATCAAATAACGAGCCATTACGGACCCGTTACACCTCAATTACACCTAAAAAGGTCTAATCAAACTCACTATGACCCATTAACTCCCATTATAACCAATTAGATTCGTTAAGGAGGCACAAACCCCTTATACCCATAAAAGACAAAAATTACCCAATAACGAGCCATTACAGACCACAAAGACGTGTTATACCTCAATTACACCAAATAAGCTTAAATCAGACTCATTATGACCAATTAGAATATAAGGAGACACCACAAACCCCTTATACGCACGAAGACCAAAATTATCAAATAACGAGCCATTACGGACCCGTTACACCTCAATTACACCTAAAAAGGTCTAATCAAACTCACTATGACCCATTAACTCCCATTATAACCAATTAGATTCGTATTCGGAGACACAAACCCCACATAACCACAAAGGCCAAAATTGGCCGATAACGAGCCATTACGGACGACAAAGACCCGTTATACCTCAATTACACCAAATATGGTCTAATTAGACTCATTATGACAAATTTACTTCCATTGTGACCAATTAGATTCGTTAAGGAGGCACAAACCCCTTATACCCACTAAGACCAAAATTAGCCAATAACGAGCAATTACGGCCCACAAAGACCCGTTGTACCTCAATTACACCAAATAAGCTCTAACCACACTCATTATGATCCATTTACTCGCATTATGACCAATTAGATTCGTTAAGGAGAAGCAAGCCTCTTGTACCCACTAAGACCAAAATTACCCAATAACGAGCCATTACAGACCACAAAGACGTGTTATACCTCAATTACACCAAATAAGCTTAAATCAGACTCATTATGACTCATTTACTCTGATTATGACCAATTAGACTATTTAAGGAGACACAAACCCCTTATAAGCACGAAGACCAAAATTATCAAATAACGAGCCATTACGGACCCGTTACACCTCAATTACACCTAAAAAGGTCTAATCAAACTCACTATGACCCATTAACTCCCATTATAACAGATTAGATTCGTATTAGGAGACACAAAACCCTCATACCCACTAAGGCAAAAATTGGCCAATAACAAGCCATTACGGACCACAAAGACCCGTTATACCTCAATTACACCAAATAAAATCTAATTAGACTCATTATGACAAATTTACACCAATTGTGAACAATTGGACTTGTTAAGGAGACACAAACCCCTTATACCGACTAAGACCAAAATTGGCCTATAACGAGCATTACGGACCAAAAAGACCCGTTATATCTCAATTCCACCAAATAAGCTCTAGTCAGACTCATTATGACTCATTTACACCTATTATGACCAATTAGACTTGTTAAGGAGACACAAACCCCTTATAAGCACGGAGACCAAAATTATCAAATAACGAGCCATTACGGACCCGTTACACCTCAATTACACCTAAAAAGGTCTAATCAAACTCACTATGACCCATTAACACCCATTATAACCAATTAGATTCGTATTAGGAGACACAAAACCCTCATACCCAATAAGGCAAAAATTGGCCAATAACAAGCCATTACGGACGACAAAGACCCGTTATACCTCAATTACACCAAATATGGTCTAATTAGACTCATTATGACAAATTTACTTCCATTGTGACCAATTAGATTTGTTAAGGAGGCACAAACCCTTTATACCCACTAAGACCAAAATTAGCCAATAACGAGCAATTACGGACCACAAAGACCCGTTGTACCTCAATTACACCAAATAAGCTCTAACCACACTCATTATGATCCATTTACTCGCATTATGACCAATTAGATTCGTTAAGAAGAAGCAAGCCTCTTGTACCCACTAAGACCAAAATTACCCAATAACGAGCCATTACAGACCACAAAGACGTGTTATACCTCAATTACACCAAATAAGCTTAAATCAGACTCATTATGACTCATTTACTCTGATTATGACCAATTAGACTATTTAAGGAGACACAAACCCCTTATAAGCACGAAGACCAAAATTATCAAATAACGAGCCATTACGGACCCGTTACACCTCAATTACACCTAAAAAGGTCTAATCAAACTCACTATGACCCATTAACTCCCATTATAACAGATTAGATTCGTATTAGGAGACACAAAACCCTCATACCCACTAAGGCAAAAATTGGCCAATAACAAGCCATTACAGACCACAAAGACCCGTTATACCTCAATTACACCAAATAAAATCTAATTAGACTCATTATGACAAATTTACACCAATTGTGAACAATTGGACTTGTTAAGGAGACACAAACCCCTTATACCGACTAAGACCAAAATTGGCCTATAACGAGCATTACGGACCAAAAAGACCCGTTATATCTCAATTCCACCAAATAAGCTCTAGTCAGACTCATTATGACTCATTTACACCTATTATGACCAATTAGACTTGTTAAGGAGACACAAACCCCTTATAAGCACGGAGACCAAAATTATCAAATAACGAGCCATTACTGACCCGTTACACCTCAATTACACCTAAAAAGGTCTAATCAAACTCACTATGACCCATTAACACCCATTATAACCAATTAGATTCGTATTAGGAGACACAAAACCCTCATACCCACTAAGGCAAAAATTGGCCAATAACAAGCCATTACGGACGACAAAGACCCGTTATACCTCAATTACACCAAATATGGTCTAATTAGACTCATTATGACAAATTTACTTCCATTGTGACCAATTAGATTCGTTAAGGAGGCACAAACCCTTTATACCTACTAAGACCAAAGTTAGCTAATAACGAGCAATTACGGACCACAACGACCCGTTGTACCTCAATTACACCAAATAAGCTCTAACCACACTCATTATGATCCATTTACTCGCATTATGACCAATTAGATTCGTTAAGAAGAAGCAAGCCTCTTGTACCCACTAAGACCAAAATTACCCAATAACGAGCCATTACAGACCACAAAGACGTGTTATACCTCAATTACACCAAATAAGCTTAAATCAGACTCATTATGACCCATTTACTCTGATTATGACCAATTAGACTATTTAAGGAGACACAAACCCCTTATAAGCACGAAGACCAAAATTATCAAATAAAACGAGCCATTACAGACCTGTTACACCTCAATTACACCTAAAAAGGTCTAATCAAACTCACTATGACCCATTAACTCCCATTATAACCAATTAGATTCGTATTAGGAGACACAAAACCCTCATACCCAATAAGGCAAAAATTGGCCAATAACAAGTCATTACGGACTACAAAGACCCGTTATACCTTAATTACACCAAATAAAATCTAATTAGACTCATTATGACAAATTTACTCCAATTGTGACCAATTGGACTTGTTAAGGAGACACAAACCCCTTATACCGACTAAGACCAAAATTGGCCTATAACGAGCATTACGGACCAAAAAGACCCGTTATATCTCAATTCCACCAAATAAGCTCTAGTCAGACTCATTATGACTCATTTACACCTATTATGACCAATTAGACTTGTTAAGGAGACACAAACCCCTTATAAGCACGGAGACCAAAATTATCAAATAACGAGCCATTACGGACCCGTTACACCTCAATTACACCTAGGTAAAAAGGTCTAATCAAACTCACTATGACCCATTAACTCCCATTATAACCAACTAGATTCGTATTAGGAGAAACAAACCCCACATACCCACAAAGGCCAAAATTGGCCAATAACGAGCCATTACGGACGACAAAGACCCGTTATACCTCAATTACACCAAATATGGTCTAAATAGACTCATTATGACAAATTTACTTCCGTTGTGACCAATTAGATTCGTTAAGGAGGCACAAACCCCTTATACCCACTAAGACCAAAACTAGCCAATAACGAGCAATTACGGACCACAAAGACCCGTTGTACCTCAATTACACCAAATAAGCTCTTAACCACACTCATTATGATCCATTTACTCGCATTATGACCAATTAGATTCGTTAAGGAGAAGCAAGCCTCTTGTACCCACTAAGACCAAAATTACCCAAAACGAGCCATTACGCAAATAAGGTCTATTCACAATCATTAGATTCGTTAAGGAGGCACAAACCCCTTATACCCATAAAAGACAAAAATTATCCAATAACGAGCCATTACAGACTACAAAGACATGTTATACCTCAATTACACCAAATAAGCTTAAATCAGACTCATTATGACTCATTTACTCTGATTATGACCAATTAGACTATTTAAGGAGACACAAACCCCTTATAAGCACGAAGACCAAAATTATCAAATAAAACGAGCCATTACAGACCTGTTACACCTCAATTACACCTAAAAAGGTCTAATCAAACTCACTATGACCCATTAACTCCCATTATAACCAATTAGATTCGTATTAGGAGACACAAACCCCACATAACCACAAAGGCAAAAATTGGCCAATAACAAGTCATTACGGACTACAAAGACCCGTTATACCTTAATTACACCAAATAAAATCTAATTAGACTCATTATGACAAATTTACTCCAATTGTGACCAATTGGACTTGTTAAGGAGACACAAACCCCTTATACCGACTAAGACCAAAATTGGCCTATAACGAGCATTACGGACCAAAAAGACCCGTTATATCTCAATTCCACCAAATAAGCTCTAGTCAGACTCATTATGACTCATTTACACCTATTATGACCAATTAGACTTGTTAAGGAGACACAAACCCCTTATAAGCACGGAGACCAAAATTATCAAATAACGAGCCATTACGGACCCGTTACACCTCAATTACACCTAGGTAAAAAGGTCTAATCAAACTCACTATGACCCATTAACTCCCATTAACTCACCTCATTACGGACCCGTATTAGGAGACACAAACCCCACATACCCACAAAGGCCAAAATTGGCCAATAACGAGCCATTACGGACGACAAAGACCCGTTATACCTCAATTACACCAAATATGGTCTAAATAGACTCATTATGACAAATTTACTTCCGTTGTGACCAATTAGATTCGTTAAGGAGGCACAAACCCCTTATACCCACTAAGACCAAAACTAGCCAATAACGAGCAATTACGGACCACAAAGACCCGTTGTACCTCAATTACACCAAATAAGCTCTTAACCACACTCATTATGATCCATTTACTCGCATTATGACCAATTAGATTCGTTAAGGAGAAGCAAGCCTCTTGTACCCACTAAGACCAAAATTACCCAAAACGAGCCATTACGCAAATAAGGTCTATTCACAATCATTAGATTCGTTAAGGAGGCACAAACCCCTTATACCCATAAAAGACAAAAATTATCCAATAACGAGCCATTACAGACTACAAAGACATGTTATACCTCAATTACACCAAATAAGCTTAAATCAGACTCATTATGACTCATTTACTCTGATTATGACCAATTAGAATATAAGGAGACACAAACCCCTTATACGCACGAAGACCAAAATTATCAAATAACGAGCCATTACGGACCCGTTACACCTCAATTACACCTAAAAAGGTCTAATCAAACTCACTATGACCCATTAACTCCCATTATAACCAATTAGATTCGTATTAGGAGACACAAACCCCACATAACCACAAAGGCCAAAATTGGCCAATAACGTGCCATTACGGACGACAAAGACCCGTTATACCTCAATTACACCAAATATGGTCTAATTAGACTCATTATGACAAATTTACTTCCATTGTGACCAATTAGATTCGTTAAGGAGGCACAAACCCTTTATACCCACTAAGACCAAAATTAGCCAATAACGAGCAATTACGGACCACAAAGACCCGTTGTACCTCAATTACACCAAATAAGCTCTAACCACACTCATTATGATCCATTTACTCGCATTATGACCAATTAGATTCGTTAAGAAGAAGCAAGCCTCTTGTACCCACTAAGACCAAAATTACCCAATAACGAGCCATTACAGACCACAAAGACGTGTTATACCTCAATTACACCAAATAAGCTTAAATCAGACTCATTATGACTCATTTACTCTGATTATGACCAATTAGACTATTTAAGGAGACACAAACCCCTTATAAGCACGAAGACCAAAATTATCAAATAAACGAGCCATTACGGACCTGTTACACCTCAATTACACCTAAAAAGGTCTAATCAAACTCACTATGACCCATTAACTCCCCTTATAACCAATTAGATTCGTATTAGGAGACACAAAACCCTCATACCCACTAAGGCAAAAATTGGCCAATAACAAGTCATTACGGACCAAAGGGGTGTTAGCCTAGTGGTAAGGCATGTGGACTAGCTAGTAGCGGTCTCATGTTCGAACCCTTGGGGACGCATCCTAGAGGTACGGGGGCTTCGACCCCGGGCTGCATGCTTTAGCAGTCGGGCTTCGGCCCATATTGCCAGGGATTAGTCTGGGCCCAATGTGGTCTGGGATACCCTCTCCAAAAAAAAAAACAAGTCATTACGGACCACAAAGACCCGTTATACCTTAATTACACCAAATAAAATCTAAGTAGACTCATTATGACAAATTTACTCCAATTGTGACCAATTGGACTTGTTAAGGAGACACAAACCCCTTATACCGACTAAGACCAAAATTGGCCTATAACGAGCATTACGGACCAAAAAGACCCGTTATATCTCAATTCCACCAAATAAGCTCTAGTCAGACTCATTATGACTCATTTACACCTATTATGACCAATTAGACTTGTTAAGGAGACACAAACCCCTTATAAGCACGGAGACCAAAATTATCAAATAACGAGCCATTACGGACCCGTTACACCTCAATTACACCTAGGTAAAAAGGTCTAATCAAACTCACTATGACCCATTAACTCCCATTATAACCAACTAGATTCGTATTAGGAGACACAAACCCCACATACCCACAAAGGCCAAAATTGGCCAATAACGAGCCATTACGGACGACAAAGACCCGTTATACCTCAATTACACCAAATATGGTCTAAATAGACTCATTATGACAAATTTACTTCCGTTGTGACCAATTAGATTCGTTAAGGAGGCACAAACCCCTTATACCCACTAAGACCAAAACTAGCCAATAACGAGCAATTACGGACCACAAAGACCCGTTGTACCTCAATTACACCAAATAAGCTCTTAACCACACTCATTATGATCCATTTACTCGCATTATGACCAATTAGATTCGTTAAGGAGAAGCAAGCCTCTTGTACCCACTAAGACCAAAATTACCCAAAACGAGCCATTACGCAAATAAGGTCTATTCACAATCATTAGATTCGTTAAGGAGGCACAAACCCCTTATACCCATAAAAGACAAAAATTATCCAATAACGAGCCATTACAGACTACAAAGACATGTTATACCTCAATTACACCAAATAAGCTTAAATCAGACTCATTATGACTCATTTACTCTGATTATGACCAATTAGAATATAAGGAGACACAAACCCCTTATACGCACGAAGACCAAAATTATCAAATAACGAGCCATTACGGACCCGTTACACCTCAATTACACCTAAAAAGGTCTAATCAAACTCACTATGACCCATTAACTCCCATTATAACCAATTAGATTCGTATTAGGAGACACAAACCCCACATAACCACAAAGGCCAAAATTGGCCAATAACGTGCCATTACGGACGACAAAGACCCGTTATACCTCAATTACACCAAATATGGTCTAATTAGACTCATTATGACAAATTTACTTCCATTGTGACCAATTAGATTCGTTAAGGAGGCACAAACCCTTTATACCCACTAAGACCAAAATTAGCCAATAACGAGCAATTACGGACCACAAAGACCCGTTGTACCTCAATTACACCAAATAAGCTCTAACCACACTCATTATGATCCATTTACTCGCATTATGACCAATTAGATTCGTTAAGAAGAAGCAAGCCTCTTGTAGTACCCACTAAGACCAAAATTACCCAATAACGAGCCATTACAGACCACAAAGACGTGTTATACCTCAATTACACCAAATAAGCTTAAATCAGACTCATTATGACTCATTTACTCTGATTATGACCAATTAGACTATTTAAGGAGACACAAACCCCTTATAAGCACGAAGACCAAAATTATCAAATAAACGAGCCATTACGGACCTGTTACACCTCAATTACACCTAAAAAGGTCTAATCAAACTCACTATGACCCATTAACTCCCCTTATAACCAATTAGATTCGTATTAGGAGACACAAAACCCTCATAACCCACTAAGGCAAAAATTGGCCAATAACAAGTCATTACAGACCACAAAGACCCGTTATACCTTAATTACACCAAATAAAATCTAATTAGACTCATTATGACAAATTTACTCCAATTGTGACCAATTGGACTTGTTAAGGAGACACAAACCCCTTATACCGACTAAGACCAAAATTGGCCTATAACGAGCATTACGGACCAAAAAGACCCGTTATATCTCAATTCCACCAAATAAGCTCTAGTCAGACTCATTATGACTCATTTACACCTATTATGACCAATTAGACTTGTTAAGGAGACACAAACCCCTTATAAGCACGGAGACCAAAATTATCAAATAACGAGCCATTACGGACCCGTTACACCTCAATTACACCTAAAAAGGTCTAATCAAACTCACTATGACCCATTACCACCCATTATAACCAATTAGATTCGTATTAGGAGACACAAAACCCTCATACCCACTAAGGCAAAAATTGGCCAATAACAAGTCATTACAGACCACAAAGACCCGTTATACCTTAATTACACCAAATAAAATCTAATTAGACTCATTATGACAAATTTACTCCAATTGTGACCAATTGGACTTGTTAAGGAGACACAAACCCCTTATACCGACTAAGACCAAAATTGGCCTATAACGAGCATTACGGACCAAAAAGACCCGTTATATCTCAATTCCACCAAATAAGCTCTAGTCAGACTCATTATCACTCACATTTACACCTATTATGACCAATTAGACTTGTTAAGGAGACACAAACCCCTTATAAGCACGGAGACCAAAATTATCAAATAACGAGCCATTACGGACCCGTTACACCTCAATTACACCTAAAAAGGTCTAATCAAACTCACTATGACCCATTAACTCCCATTATAACAGATTAGATTCGTATTAGGAGACACAAAACCCTCATACCCACTAAGGCAAAAATTGGCCAATAACGAGCCATTACAGACCATTAAGACGTGTTATACCTCAATTCCACCAAATAAGCTCTAGTCAGACTCATTATGACTCATTTACACCTATTATGACCAATTAGACTTGTTAAGGAGACACAAACCCCTTATAAGCACGGAGACCAAAATTATCAAATAACGAGCCATTACGGACCCGTTACACCTCAATTACACCTAAAAAGGTCTAATCAAACTCACTATGACCCATTAACGCCCATTATAACCAATTAGATTCGTATAGGAGACACAAAACCCTCATACCCTCTAAGGACAAAATTGGCCAATAACTAGCCATTACGGACCACTAAGACCCGTTATACCTCAATTACACCAAATAAAATCTAATTAGACTCATTATGACAAATTTACTCCAATTGTGACCAATTGGACTTGTTAAGGAGACACAAACCCCTTATACCGACTAAGACCAAAATTGGCCTATAACGAGCATTACGGACCAAAAACACCCCGTTATATCTCAATTCCACCTAATAAGCTCTAGTCAGACTCATTATGACTCATTTACACCTATTATGACCAATTAGGCTTGTTAAGGAGACATAAACCCTTATAAAATTATCAAATAACGAGCCATTACGGACCCGTTACACCTTAATTACACCTAAAAAGGTCTAATCAAACTCACTATGACCCATTAACTCCCATTATAACCAATTAGATTCGTATTAGGAGACACAAACCCCATATACCCACAAAGGCCAAAATTGGCCAATAACGAGTCATTACGGACGACAAACACCCGTTATACCTCAATTACACCAAATATGGTCTAATTAGACTCATTATGACAAATTTACTTCCATTGTGACCAATTAGATTCGTTTAGGAGGCACAAACCCCTTATACCCACTAAAGACCAAAATTAGCCAATAACGAGCAATTACGGACCAGAAAGACCCGTTGTACCTCAATTACACCAAATAAGTTCTAACCACACTCATTATGATCCATTTACTCGCATTATGACCAATTAGATTCGTTAAGGAGAAGCAAGCCTCTTGTACCCACTAAGACCAAAATTACCCAATAACGAGCCATTACGCAAATAAGGTCTATTCACAATCATTAGATTCGTTAAGGAGGCACAAACCCCTTATACCCATAAAAGACAAAAATTACCCAATAACGAGCCATTACAGACCACAAAGACGTGTTATACCTCAATTACACCAAATAAGCTTAAATCAGACTCATTATGACTCATTTACTCTGATTACGACCAATTAGACTATTTAAGGAGACACAAACCCCTTATAAGCACGAAGACCAAAATTATCAAATAACGAGCCATTACGGACCCGTTACACCTCAATTACACCTAAAAAGGTCTAATCAAACTCACTATGACCCATTAACTCCCATTATAACCAATTAGATTCGTATTAGGAGACACAAAACCCTCATACCCACTAAAGCAAAAATTGGCCAATAACAAGCCATTACGGACCACAAAGATCCGTTATACCTCAATTACACCAAATAAAATCTAATTAGGCTCATTATGACAAATTTACTCCAATTGTGACCAATTGGACTTGTTAAGGAGACACAAACCCCTTATACCGACTAAGACCAAAATTGGCCTATAACGAGCATTACGGAACAAAAAGACCCGTTATATCTCAATTCCACCAAATAAGCTCTAGTCAGACTCATTATCACTCACATTTACACCTATTATGACCAATTAGACTTGTTAAGGAGACACAAACCCCTTATAAGCATGGAGACCAAAATTATCAAATAACGAGCCATTACGGACCCGTTACACCTTAATTATACCTAAAAAGGTCTAATCAAACTCACTATGACCCTATTAACTCCCATTATAACCAACTAGATTCGTATTAGTAGTCACAAACCCCACATACCCACAAAGGCCAAAATTGGCCAATAACGAGCCATTACGGACGACAAAGACCCGTTATACCTCAATTACACCAAATATGGTCTAATTAGACTCATTATGACAAATTTACTTCAATTGTGACCAATTAGATTCGTTAAGGAGGCACAAACCCCTTGTACCCACTAAGACCAAAATTAGCCAATAACGAGCAATTACGGACCACAAAGACCCGTTGTACCTCAATTACACCAAATAAGCTCTAACCACACTCATTATGATCCATTTACTCGCATTATGACCAATTAGATTCGTTAAGGAGAAGCAAGCCTCTTGTACCCACTAAGACCAAAATTACCCAATAACGAGCCATTACAGAACACAAAGACGTGTTATACCTCAATTACACCAAATAAGCTTAAATCAGACTCATTATGACTCATTTACTCTGATTATGACCAATTAGACTATTTAAGGAGACACAAACCCCTTATAAGCACGAATACCAAAATTATCAAATAACGAGCCATTACGGACCCGTTACACCTCAATTACACCTAAAAAGGTCTAATCAAACTCACTATGACCCATTAACTCCCATTATAACCAATTAGATTCGTATTAGGAGACACAAAACCCTCATAACCCACTAAGGCAAAAATTGGCCAATAACAAGCCATTACGGACCACAAAGACCCGTTATACCTCAATTACACGAAATAAAATCTAATTAGACTCATTATGACAAATTTACTCCAATTGTGACCAATTGGACTTGTTAAGGAGACACAAACCCCTTATACCGACTAAGACCAAAATTGGCCTATAACGAGCATTACGGACCAAAAAGACCCGTTATATCTCAATTCCACCAAATAAGCTCTAGTCAGACTCATTATGACTCATTTACACCTATTATGACCAATTAGACTTGTTAAGGAGACACAAACCCCTTATAAGCACGGAGACCAAAATTTTCAAATAACGAGCCATTACGGACCCGTTACACCTCAATTACACCTAAAAAGGTCTAATCAAACTCACTATGACCCATTAACTCCCATTATAACCAACTAGATTCGTATTAGGAGACACAAACCCCACATACCCACAAAGGCCAAAATTGGCCAATAACGAGCCATTACAGACGACAAAGACCCGTTATACCTCAATTACACCAAATATGGTCTAATTAGACTCATTATGACAAATTTACTTCCATTGTGACCAATTAGATTCGTTAAGGAGGCACAAACACCTTATACCCACTAAGACCAAAATTAGCCAATAACGAGCAATTACGGACTACAAAGACCCGTTGTACCTCAATTACACCAAATAAGCTCTAACTACACTCATTATGATCCATTTACTCGCATTATGACCAATTAGATTCGTTAAGGAGAAGCAAGCCTCTTGTACCCACTAAGACCAAAAATACCCAATAACGAGCCATTACAGCCCACAAAGACGTGTTATACCTCAATTACACCAAATAAGCTTAAATCTGACTCATTTACTCTGATTATGACCAATTAGACTATTTAAGGAGACACAAACCCCATATAAGCACGAAGACCAAAATTATCAAATAACGAGCCATTACGGACCCGTTACACCTCAATTACACCTAAAAAGGTCTAATCAAACTCACTATGACCCATTAACTCCCATTATAACCAATTAGATTCGTATTAGGAGACACAAAACCCTCATAACCCACTAAGGCAAAAATTGGCCAATAACAAGCCATTACGGACCACAAAGACCCGTTATACCTCAATTACACGAAATAAAATCTAATTAGACTCATTATGACAAATTTACTCCAATTGTGACCAATTGGACTTGTTAAGGAGACACAAACCCCTTATACCGACTAAGACCAAAATTGGCCTATAACGAGCATTACGGACCAAAAAGACCCGTTATATCTCAATTCCACCAAATAAGCTCTAGTCAGACTCATTATGACTCATTTACACCTATTATGACCAATTAGACTTGTTAAGGAGACACAAACCCCTTATAAGCACGGAGACCAAAATTTTCAAATAACGAGCCATTACGGACCCGTTACACCTCAATTACACCTAAAAAGGTCTAATCAAACTCACTATGACCCATTAACTCCCATTATAACCAACTAGATTCGTATTAGGAGACACAAACCCCACATACCCACAAAGGCCAAAATTGGCCAATAACGAGCCATTACAGACGACAAAGACCCGTTATACCTCAATTACACCAAATATGGTCTAATTAGACTCATTATGACAAATTTACTTCCATTGTGACCAATTAGATTCGTTAAGGAGGCACAAACCCCTTATACCCACTAAGACCAAAATTAGCCAATAACGAGCAATTACGGACTACAAAGACCCGTTGTACCTCAATTACACCAAATAAGCTCTTAACCACACTCATTATGATCCATTTACTCGCATTATGACCAATTAGATTCGTTAAGGAGAAGCAAGCCTCTTGTACCCACTAAGACCAAAATTATCCAATCACGAGCCATTACGCAAATAAAGTCTATTCACAATCATTGGATTCGTTAAGGAGGCACAAACCCCTTATACCCATAAAAGACAAAAATTACCCAATAACGAGCCATTACAGACCACAAAGACGTGTTATACCTCAATTACACCAAATAAGCTTAAATCAGACTCATTATGACTCATATACTCTGATTATGACCAATTAGAATATAAGGAGACACAAACCCCTTATACGCACGAAGACCAAAATTATCAAATAACGAGCCATTACCCGTTACACCTCAATTACACCTAAAAAGGTCTAATCAAACTCACTATGACCCATTAACTCCCATTATAACCAATTAGATTCGTATTAGGAGACACAAACCCCACATACCCACAAAGGCCAAAATTGGCCAATAACGAGCCATTACGGACGACAAAGACCCGTTATACCTCAATTACACCAAATATGGTCTAATTAGACTCATTATGACAAATTTACTTCCATTGTGACCAATTAGATTCGTTAAGGAGGCACAAACCCCTTGTACCCACTAAGACCAAAATTAGCCAATAACGAGCAATTACGGACCACAAAGACCCGTTGTACCTCAATTACACCAAATAAGCTCTAACCACACTCATTATGATCCATTTACTCGCATTATGACCAATTAGATTCGTTAAGGAGAAGCAAGCCTCTTGTACCCACTAAGACCAAAATTACCCAATAACGAGCCATTACAGACCACAAAGACGTGTTATACCTCAATTACACCAAATAAGCTTAAATCAGACTCATAATGACTCATTTACTCTGATTATGACCAATTAGACTATTTAAGGAGACACAAACCCCTTATACGCACGAATACCAAAATTAACAAATAACGAGCCATTACGGACCCGTTACACCTCAATTACACCTAAAAAGGTCTAATCAAACTCACTATGACCCATTAACTCCCATTATAACCAATTAGATTCGTATTAGGAGACACAAAACCCTCATAACCCACTAAGGCAAAAATTGGCCAATAACAAGCCATTACGGACCACAAAGACCCGTTATACCTCAATTACACGAAATAAAATCTAATTAGACTCATTATGACAAATTTACTCCAATTGTGACCAATTGGACTTGTTAAGGAGACACAAACCCCTTATACCGACTAAGACCAAAATTGGCCTATAACGAGCATTACGGACCAAAAAGACCCGTTATATCTCAATTCCACCAAATAAGCTCTAGTCAGACTCATTATGACTCATTTACACCTATTATGACCAATTAGACTTGTTAAGGAGACACAAACCCCTTATAAGCACGGAGACCAAAATTTTCAAATAACGAGCCATTACGGACCCGTTACACCTCAATTACACCTAAAAAGGTCTAATCAAACTCACTATGACCCATTAACTCCCATTATAACCAACTAGATTCGTATTAGGAGACACAAACCCCACATACCCACAAAGGCCAAAATTGGCCAATAACGAGCCATTACAGACGACAAAGACCCGTTATACCTCAATTACACCAAATATGGTCTAATTAGACTCATTATGACAAATTTACTTCCATTGTGACCAATTAGATTCGTTAAGGAGGCACAAACACCTTATACCCACTAAGACCAAAATTAGCCAATAACGAGCAATTACGGACTACAAAGACCCGTTGTACCTCAATTACACCAAATAAGCTCTAACTACACTCATTATGATCCATTTACTCGCATTATGACCAATTAGATTCGTTAAGGAGAAGCAAGCCTCTTGTACCCACTAAGACCAAAAATACCCAATAACGAGCCATTACAGCCCACAAAGACGTGTTATACCTCAATTACACCAAATAAGCTTAAATCAGACTCATTATGACTCGTTTACTCTGATTATGACCAATTAGACTATTTAAGGAGACACAAACCCCTTATAAGCACGAAGACCAAAATTATCAAATAACGAGCCATTACGGACCCGTTACACCTCAATTACACCTAAAAAGGTCTAATCAAACTCACTATGACCCATTAACTCCCATTATAACCAATTAGATTCGTATTAGGAGACACAAAACCCTCATAACCCACTAAGGCAAAAATTGGCCAATAACAAGCCATTACGGACCACAAAGACCCGTTATACCTCAATTACACGAAATAAAATCTAATTAGACTCATTATGACAAATTTACTCCAATTGTGACCAATTGGACTTGTTAAGGAGACACAAACCCCTTATACCGACTAAGACCAAAATTGGCCTATAACGAGCATTACGGACCAAAAAGACCCGTTATATCTCAATTCCACCAAATAAGCTCTAGTCAGACTCATTATGACTCATTTACACCTATTATGACCAATTAGACTTGTTAAGGAGACACAAACCCCTTATAAGCACGGAGACCAAAATTTTCAAATAACGAGCCATTACGGACCCGTTACACCTCAATTACACCTAAAAAGGTCTAATCAAACTCACTATGACCCATTAACTCCCATTATAACCAACTAGATTCGTATTAGGAGACACAAACCCCACATACCCACAAAGGCCAAAATTGGCCAATAACGAGCCATTACAGACGACAAAGACCCGTTATACCTCAATTACACCAAATATGGTCTAATTAGACTCATTATGACAAATTTACTTCCATTGTGACCAATTAGATTCGTTAAGGAGGCACAAACACCTTATACCCACTAAGACCAAAATTAGCCAATAACGAGCAATTACGGACTACAAAGACCCGTTGTACCTCAATTACACCAAATAAGCTCTAACTACACTCATTATGATCCATTTACTCGCATTATGACCAATTAGATTCGTTAAGGAGAAGCAAGCCTCTTGTACCCACTAAGACCAAAAATACCCAATAACGAGCCATTACAGCCCACAAAGACGTGTTATACCTCAATTACACCAAATAAGCTTAAATCTGACTCATTTACTCTGATTATGACCAATTAGACTATTTAAGGAGACACAAACCCCATATAAGCACGAAGACCAAAATTATCAAATAACGAGCCATTACGGACCCGTTACACCTCAATTACACCTAAAAAGGTCTAATCAAACTCACTATGACCCATTAACTCCCATTATAACCAATTAGATTCGTATTAGGAGACACAAAACCCTCATAACCCACTAAGGCAAAAATTGGCCAATAACAAGCCATTACGGACCACAAAGACCCGTTATACCTCAATTACACGAAATAAAATCTAATTAGACTCATTATGACAAATTTACTCCAATTGTGACCAATTGGACTTGTTAAGGAGACACAAACCCCTTATACCGACTAAGACCAAAATTGGCCTATAACGAGCATTACGGACCAAAAAGACCCGTTATATCTCAATTCCACCAAATAAGCTCTAGTCAGACTCATTATGACTCATTTACACCTATTATGACCAATTAGACTTGTTAAGGAGACACAAACCCCTTATAAGCACGGAGACCAAAATTTTCAAATAACGAGCCATTACGGACCCGTTACACCTCAATTACACCTAAAAAGGTCTAATCAAACTCACTATGACCCATTAACTCCCATTATAACCAACTAGATTCGTATTAGGAGACACAAACCCCACATACCCACAAAGGCCAAAATTGGCCAATAACGAGCCATTACAGACGACAAAGACCCGTTATACCTCAATTACACCAAATATGGTCTAATTAGACTCATTATGACAAATTTACTTCCATTGTGACCAATTAGATTCGTTAAGGAGGCACAAACCCCTTATACCCACTAAGACCAAAATTAGCCAATAACGAGCAATTACGGACTACAAAGACCCGTTGTACCTCAATTACACCAAATAAGCTCTTAACCACACTCATTATGATCCATTTACTCGCATTATGACCAATTAGATTCGTTAAGGAGAAGCAAGCCTCTTGTACCCACTAAGACCAAAATTATCCAATCACGAGCCATTACGCAAATAAAGTCTATTCACAATCATTGGATTCGTTAAGGAGGCACAAACCCCTTATACCCATAAAAGACAAAAATTACCCAATAACGAGCCATTACAGACCACAAAGACGTGTTATACCTCAATTACACCAAATAAGCTTAAATCAGACTCATTATGACTCATATACTCTGATTATGACCAATTAGAATATAAGGAGACACAAACCCCTTATACGCACGAAGACCAAAATTATCAAATAACGAGCCATTACCCGTTACACCTCAATTACACCTAAAAAGGTCTAATCAAACTCACTATGACCCATTAACTCCCATTATAACCAATTAGATTCGTATTAGGAGACACAAACCCCACATACCCACAAAGGCCAAAATTGGCCAATAACGAGCCATTACGGACGACAAAGACCCGTTATACCTCAATTACACCAAATATGGTCTAATTAGACTCATTATGACAAATTTACTTCCATTGTGACCAATTAGATTCGTTAAGGAGGCACAAACCCCTTGTACCCACTAAGACCAAAATTAGCCAATAACGAGCATTTACGGACCACAAAGACCCGTTGTACCTCAATTACACCAAATAAGCTCTAACCACACTCATTATGATCCATTTACTCGCATTATGACCAATTAGATTCGTTAAGGAGAAGCAAGCCTCTTGTACCCACTAAGACCAAAATTACCCAATAACGAGCCATTACAGACCACAAAGACGTGTTATACCTCAATTACACCAAATAAGCTTAAATCAGACTCATAATGACTCATTTACTCTGATTATGACCAATTAGACTATTTAAGGAGACACAAACCCCTTATAAGCACGAATACCAAAATTAACAAATAACGAGCCATTACGGACCCGTTACACCTCAATTACACCTAAAAAGGTCTAATCAAACTCACTATGACCCATTAACTCCCATTATAACCAATTAGATTCGTATTAGGAGACACAAAACCCTCATAACCCACTAAGGCAAAAATTGGCCAATAACAAGCCATTACGGACCACAAAGACCCGTTATACCTCAATTACACGAAATAAAATCTAATTAGACTCATTATGACAAATTTACTCCAATTGTGACCAATTGGACTTGTTAAGGAGACACAAACCCCTTATACCGACTAAGACCAAAATTGGCCTATAACGAGCATTACGGACCAAAAAGACCCGTTATATCTCAATTCCACCAAATAAGCTCTAGTCAGACTCATTATGACTCATTTACACCTATTATGACCAATTAGACTTGTTAAGGAGACACAAACCCCTTATAAGCACGGAGACCAAAATTTTCAAATAACGAGCCATTACGGACCCGTTACACCTCAATTACACCTAAAAAGGTCTAATCAAACTCACTATGACCCATTAACTCCCATTATAACCAACTAGATTCGTATTAGGAGACACAAACCCCACATACCCACAAAGGCCAAAATTGGCCAATAACGAGCCATTACAGACGACAAAGACCCGTTATACCTCAATTACACCAAATATGGTCTAATTAGACTCATTATGACAAATTTACTTCCATTGTGACCAATTAGATTCGTTAAGGAGGCACAAACACCTTATACCCACTAAGACCAAAATTAGCCAATAACGAGCAATTACGGACTACAAAGACCCGTTGTACCTCAATTACACCAAATAAGCTCTAACTACACTCATTATGATCCATTTACTCGCATTATGACCAATTAGATTCGTTAAGGAGAAGCAAGCCTCTTGTACCCACTAAGACCAAAAATACCCAATAACGAGCCATTACAGCCCACAAAGACGTGTGTTATACCTCAATTACACCAAATAAGCTTAAATCAGACTCATTATGACTCATTTACTCTGATTATGACCAATTAGACTATTTAAGGAGACACAAACCCCTTATAAGCACGAATACCAAAATTATCAAATAACGAGCCATTACGGACCCGTTACACCTTAATTATACCTAAAAAGGTCTAATCAAACTCACTATGACCCTATTAACTCCCATTATAACCAACTAGATTCGTATTAGGAGTCACAAACCCCACATACCCACAAAGGCCAAAATTGGCCAATAACGAGCCATTACGGACGACAAAGACCCGTTATACCTCAATTACACCAAATATGGTCTAATTAGACTCATTATGACAAATTTACTTCAATTGTGACCAATTAGATTCGTTAAGGAGGCACAAACCCCTTGTACCCACTAAGACCAAAATTAGCCAATAACGAGCAATTACGGACCACAAAGACCCGTTGTACCTCAATTACACCAAATAAGCTCTAACCACACTCATTATGATCCATTTACTCGCATTATGACCAATTAGATTCGTTAAGGAGAAGCAAGCCTCTTGTACCCACTAAGACCAAAATTACCCAATAACGAGCCATTACAGACCACAAAGACGTGTTATACCTCAATTACACCAAATAAGCTTAAATCAGACTCATAATGACTCATTTACTCTGATTATGACCAATTAGACTATTTAAGGAGACACAAACCCCTTATAAGCACGAATACCAAAATTATCAAATAACGAGCCATTACGGACCCGTTACACCTCAATTACACCTAAAAAGGTCTA
Organism: Arctium lappa; assembly: GCA_023525745.1. Lineage (NCBI taxonomy): Eukaryota > Viridiplantae > Streptophyta > Magnoliopsida > Asterales > Asteraceae > Arctium > Arctium lappa. Next base: position 53,076,131 of record CM042057.1, read on the forward strand.
ATCAAACTCACTATGACCCATTAACTCCCATTATAACCAATTAGATTCGTATTAGGAGACACAAAACCCTCATAACCCACTAAGGCAAAAATTGGCCAATAACAAGCCATTACGGACCACAAAGACCCGTTATACCTCAATTACACGAAATAAAATCTAATTAGACTCATTATGACAAATTTACTCCAATTGTGACCAATTGGACTTGTTAAGGAGACACAAACCCCTTATACTGACTAAGACCAAAATTGGCCTATAACGAGCATTACGGACCAAAAAGACCCGTTATATCTCAATTCCACCAAATAAGCTCTAGTCAGACTCATTATGACTCATTTACACCTATTATGACCAATTAGACTTGTTAAGGAGACACAAACCCCTTATAAGCACGGAGACCAAAATTTTAAAATAACGAGCCATTACGGACCCGTTACACCTCAATTACACCTAAAAAGGTCTAATCAAACTCACTATGACCCATTAACTCCCATTATAATCAACTAGATTCGTATTAGGAGACACAAAACCCCACATACCCACAAAGGCCAAAATTGGCCAATAACGAGCCATTACAGACGACAAAGACCCGTTATACCTCAATTACACCAAATATGGTCTAATTAGACTCATTATGACAAATTTACTTCCATTGTGACCAATTAGATTCGTTAAGGAGGCACAAACACCTTATACCCACTAAGAGCAAAATTAGCCAATAACGAGCAATTACGGACTACAAAGACCCGTTGTACCTCAATTACACCAAATAAGCTCTAACTACACTCATTATGATCCATTTACTCGCATTATGACCAATTAGATTCGTTAAGGAGAAGCAAGCCTCTTGTACCCACTAAGACCAAAAATACCCAATAACGAGCCATTACAGCCCACAAAGACGTGTTATACCTCAATTACACCAAATAAGCTTAAATCAGACTCATTATGACTCATTTACTCTGATTATGACCAATTAGACTATTTAAGGAGACACAAACCCCTTATAAGCACGAATACCAAAATTATCAAATAACGAGCCATTACGGACCTGTTACACCTCAATTACACCTAAAAAGGTCTAATCAAACTCACTATGACCCATTAACTCCCATTATAACCAATTAGATTCGTATTAGGAGACACAAAACCCTCATACCCACTAAGGCAAAAATTGGCCAATAACAAGCCATTACGGACCACAAAGACCCGTTATACCTCAATTACACCAAATAAAATCTAATTAGACTCATTATGACAAATTTACTCCAATTGTGACCAATTGGACTTGTTAAGGAGACACAAACCCCTTATACCGACTAAGACCAAAATTGGCATATAACGAGCATTACGGACCAAAAAGACCCGTTATATCTCAATTCCACCAAATAAGCTCTAGTCAGACTCATTATGACTCATTTACACCTATTATGACCAATTAGACTTGTTAAGGAGACACAAACCCCTTATAAGCACGGAGACCAAAATTTTCAAATAACGAGCCATTACGGACCCGTTACACCTCAATTACACCTAAAAAGGTCTAATCAAACTCACTATGACCCATTAACTCCCATTATAACCAACTAGATTCGTATTAGGAGACACAAACCCCACATACCCACAAAGTCCAAAATTGGCCAATAACGAACCATTACAGACGACAAAGACCCGTTATACCTCAATTACACCAAATATGGTCTAATTAGTCTCATTATGACAAATTTACTTCCATTGTGACCAATTAGATTCGTTAAGGAGGCACAAACCCCTTATACCCACTAAGACCAAAATTAGCCAATAACGAGCAATTACGGACTACAAAGACCCGTTGTACCTCAATTACACCAAATAAGCTCTAACTACACTCATTATGATCCATTTACTCGCATTATGACCAATTAGATTCGTTAAGGAGAAGCAAGCCTCTTGTACCCACTAAGACCAAAATTACCCAATAACGAGCCATTACAGCCCACAAAGACGTGTTATACCTCAATTACACCAAATAAGCTTAAATCAGACTCATTATGACTCATTTACTCTGATTATGACCAATTAGACTATTTAAGGAGACACAAACCCCTTATAAGCACGAAGACCAAAATTATCAAATAACGAGCCATTACGGACCCGTTACACCTCAATTACACCTAAAAAGGTCTAATCAAACTCACTATGACCCATTAACTCCCATTATAACCAATTAGATTCGTATTAGGAGACACAAAACCCTCATACCCACTAAGGCAAAAATTGGCCAATAACAAGCCATTACCGGACCACAAAGACCCGTTATACCTCAATTACACCAAATAAAATCTAATTAGACTCATTGTGACCAATTGGACTTGTTAAGGAGACACAAACCCCTTATACCGACTAAGACCAAAATTGGCCTATAACGAGCATTACAGACCAAAAAGACCCGTTATATCTCAATTCCACCTAATAAGCTCTAGTCAGACTCATTATGACTCATTTACACCTATTATGACCAATTAGACTTGTTAAGGAGACACAAACCCCTTATAAGCACGGAGACCAAAATTATCAAATAACGAGCCATTACGGACCCGTTACACCTTAATTACACCTAAAAAGGTCTAATCAAACTCACTATGACCCCATTAACTCCCCTTATAACCAACTAGATTCGTATTAGGAGACACAAACCCCACATACCCACAAAAGCCAAAATTGGCCAATAACGAGCCATTACGGACGACAAAGACCCGTTATACCTCAATTACACCAAATATGGTCTAATTAGACTCATTATGACAAATTTACTTCCATTCTGACCAATTAGATTCGTTAAGGAGGCACAAACCCCTTATACCCACTAAGACCAAAATTAGCCGATAACGAGCAATTACGGACCACAAAGACCCGTTGTATCTCAGTTACACCAAATAAGCTCTTAACCACACTCATTATGATCCATTTACTCGCATTATGACCAATTAGATTCGTTAAGGAGAAGCAAGCCTCTTGAACCCACTAAGACCAAAATTACCCAATCACGAGCCATTACGCAAATCAGGTCTATTCACAATCATTGGATTCGTTAAGGAGGCACAAACCCCTTATACCCATAAAAGACAAAAATTACCCAATAACGAGCCATTACAGACCACAAAGACGTGTTATACCTCAATTACACCAAATAAGCTTAAATCAGACTCATTATGACTCATTTACTCTGATTATGACCAATTAGAATATAAGGAGACACAAACCCCTTATACGCACGAAGACCAAAATTATCAAATAACGAGCCATTACCCGTTACACCTCAATTACACCTAAAAAGGTCTAAGCAAACTCACTATGACCCATTAACTCCCATTATAACCAATTAGATTCGTATTAGGAGACACAAACCCCACATACCCACAAAGGCCAAAATTGGCCAATAACGAGCCATTACGGACGACAAAGACCCGTTATACCTCAATTACACCAAATATGGTCTAATTAGACTCATTATGACAAATTTACTTCCATTGTGACCAATTAGATTCGTTAAGGAGGCACAAACCCCTTGTACCCACTAAGACCAAAATTAGCCAATAACGAGCAATTACGGACCACAAAGACCCGTTGTACCTCAATTACACCAAATAAGCTCTAACCACACTCATTATGATCCATTTACTCGCATTATGACCAATTAGATTCGTTAAGGAGAAGCAAGCCTCTTGTACCCACTAAGAACAAAATTACCCAATAACGAGCCATTACAGACCGCAAATACGTGTTATACCTCAATTACACCAAATAAGCTTAAATCAGACTCATTATGACTCATTTACTCTGATTATGACCAATTAGACTATTTAAGGAGACACAAACCCCTTATAAGCACGAAGACCAAAATTATCAAATAACGAGCCATTACGGACCTGTTACACCTCAATTACACCTAAAAAGGTCTAATCAAACTCACTATGACCCATTAACTCCCATTATAACCAATTAGATTCGTATTAGGAGACACAAAACCCTCATACCCACTAAGGCAAAAATTTGCCAATAACAAGCCATTACGGACCACAAAGACCCGTTATACCTCAATTACACCAAATAAAATCTAATTAGACTCATTATGACAAATTTACTCCAATTGTGACCAATTGGACTTGTTAAGGAGACACAAACCCCTTATACCGACTAAGACCAAAATTGGCCTATAACGAGCATTACGGACCAAAAAGACCCGTTATATCTCAATTCCACCAAATAAGCTCTAGTCAGACTCATTATGACTCATTTACACCTATTATGACCAATTAGACTTGTTAAGGAGACACAAACCCCTTATAAGCACGGAGACCAAAATTATCAAATAACGAGCCATTACGGACCCGTTACACCTCAATTACACCTAAAAAGTTCTAATCAAACTCATTATGACCCATTAACTCCCATTATAACCAATTAGATTCGTATTAGGAGACACAAACCCCACATACCCCCAAAGGCCAAAATTGGCCAATAACGAGCCATTACGGACGACAAATACCCGTTATACCTCAATTACACCAAATATGGTCTAATTAGACTCATTAGATTCGTTAAGGAGGCACAAACCCCTTATACCCACTAAGACCAAAATTAGCCAATAACGAGCAATTACGGACCACAAAGACCCGTTGTACCTCAGTTACACCAAATAAGCTCTTAACCACACTCATTATGATCCATTTACTCGCAATATGACCAATTAGATTCGTTAAGGAGAAGCAAGCCTCTTGTACCCACTAAGAACAAAATTACCCAATCACGAGCCATTACGCAAATAAGGTCTATTCACAATCATTAGATTCGTTAAGGAGGCACAAACCCCTTATACCCATAAAAGACAAAAATTACCCAATAACGAGCCATTACAGACCACAGAGACGTGTTATACCTCAATTACACCAAATAAGCTTAAATCAGACTCATTATGACTCATTTACTCTGATTATGACCAATTAGAATATAAGGAGACACAAACCCCTTATACGCACGAAGACAAAAATTATCAAATAACGAGCCATTACCCGTTACACCTCAATTACACCTAAAAAGGTCTAATCAAACTCACTATGACCCATTAACTCCCATTATAACCAATTAGATTCGTATTAGGAGACACAAACCCCACATACCCACAAAGGCCAAAATTGGCCAATAACAAGCCATTACGGACGACAAAGACCCGTTATACCTCAATTACACCAAATATGGTCTAATTAGACTCATTATGATCCATTTACTCGCATTATGACCAATTAGATTCGTTAAGGAGAAGCAAGCCTCTTGTACCCACTAAGAACAAAATTACCCAATAACGAGCCATTACAGACCACAAAGACGTGTTATACCTCAATTACACCAAATAAGCTTAAATCAGACTCATTATGACTCATTTACTCTGATTATGACCAATTAGACTATTTTAGGAGACACAAACCCCTTATAAGCACGAAGACCAAAATTATCAAATAACGAGCCATTACGGACCCGTTACACCTCAATTACACCTAAAAAGGTCTAATCAAACTCACTATGACCCATTAACTCCCATTATAACCAATTAGATTCGTATTAGGAGACACAAACCCCACATACCCACAAAGGCCAAAATTGGCCAATAACGAGCCATTACGGACGACAAAGACCCGTTATACCTCAATTACACCAAATATGGTCTAATTAGACTCATTATGACAAATTTACTTCCATTGTGGCCAATTAGATTCGTTAAGGAGGCACAAACCCCATATACCCACTAAGACCAAAATTAGCCAATAACGAGCAATTACGGACCACAAAGACCCGTTGTACCTCAATTACACCAAATAAGCTCTAACCACACTCATTATGATCCATTTACTCGCATTATGACCAATTAGATTCGTTAAGGAGAAGCAAGCCTCTTGTACCCACTAAGACCAAAATTACCCAATAACGAGCCATTACAGACCACAAAGACGTGTTATACCTCAATTACACCAAATAAGCTTAAATCAGACTCATTATGACTCATTTACTCTGATTATGACCAATTAGACTATTTAAGAAGACACAAACCCCTTATAAACATGAAGACCAAAATTATCAAATAACGTGCCATTACGGACCCGTTACACTTCAATTACACCTAAAAAGGTCTAATCAAACTCACTATGACCCATTAACTCCCATTATAACAGATTAGATTCGTATTAGGAGACACAAAACCCTCATACCCATTAAGGCAAAAATTGGCCAATAACAAGCCATTACGGACCACAAAGACCCGTTATACCTCAATTACACCAAATAAAATCTAATTAGACTCATTATGACAAATTTACTCCAATTGTGACCAATTGGACTTGTTAAGGAGACACAAACCACTTATACCGACTAAGACCTAAATTGGCCTATAACGAGCATTACGGACCAAAAAGACCCGTTATATCTCAATTCCACCAAATAAGCTCTAGTCAGACTCATTATGACTCATTTACACCTATTATGACCAATTAGACTTGTTAAGAAGACACAAACCCCTTATAAGCACGGAGACCAAAATTATCAAATAACGAGCCATTACGGACCCGTTACACCTCAATTACACCTAAAAAGGTCTAATCAAACTCACTATGACCCATTAACTCCAATTATAACCAACTAGATTCGTATTAGGAGACACAAACCCCACATACCCACAAAGGCCAAAATTGGCCAATAACGAGCCATTTACGGACGACAAAGACCCGTTATACCTCAATTACACCAAATATGGTCTAATTAGACTCATTATGACAAATTTACTTCCATTGTGACCAATTAGATTCGTTAAGGAGGCACAAACCCCTTATACCCACTAAGACCAAAATTAGCCAATAACGAGCAATTACGGACCACAAATACCCGTTGTACCTCAATTACACCAAATAAGCTCTTAACCACACTCATTATGATCCATTTACTCGCATTATGACCAATCAGATTCGTTAAGGAGAAGCAAGCCTCTTGTACCCACTAAGACCAAAATTGCCCAATAACGAGCCATTACGCAAATAAGGTCTATTCACAATCATTATATTCGTTAAGGAGGCACAAACCCCGTATACCCATAAAAGACAAAAATTACCCAATAACGAGCCATTACAGACCACAAAGACGTGTTATACCTCAATTACACCAAATAAGCTTAAATCAGACTCATTTACTCTGATTATGACCAATTAGAATATAAGGAGACACAAACCCCTTATACGCACGAAGACCAAAATTATCAAATAACGAGCCATTACGGAACCGTTAGACCTCAATTACACCTAAAAAGGTCTAATCAAACTCACTATGACCCATTAACTCCCATTATAACCAATTAGATTCGTATTAGGAGACACAAACCCCACATACCCACAAAGGCCAAAATTGGCCAATAACGAGCCATTACGGACGACAAAGACCCGTTATACCTCAATTACACCAAATATGGTCTAATTAGACTCATTATGACAAATTTACTTCCATTGTGACCAATTATATTCGTTAAGGAGGCACAAACCCCTTATACCCACTAAGACCAAAATTAGCCAATAACGAGCAATTACGGACCACAAAGACCCGTTGTACCTCAATTACACCAAATAAGCTCTAACCACACTCATTATGATCCATTTACTCGCATTATGACCAATTAGATTCGTTAAGGAGAAGCAAGCCTCTTGTACCCACTAAGACCAAAATTACCCAATAACGAGCCATTACAGACCACAAAGACGTGTTATACCTCAATTACACCAAATAAGCTTAAATCAGACTCATTATGACTCATTTACTCTGATTATGACCAATTAGACTATTTAAGAAGACACAAACCCCTTATAAACATGAAGACCAAAATTATCAAATAACGTGCCATTACGGACCCGTTACACCTCAATTACACCTAAAAAGGTCTAATCAAACTCACTATGACCCATTAACTCCCATTATAACAGATTAGATTCGTATTCGGAGACACAAAACCCTCATACCCACTAAGGCAAAAATTGGCCAATAACAAGCCATTACGGACCACAAAGACCCGTTATACCTCAATTACACCAAATAAAATCTAATTAGACTCATTATGACAAATTTACTCCAATTGTGACCAATTGGACTTGTTAAGGAGACACAAACCCCTTATACCGACTAAGACCAAAATTGGCCTATAACGAGCATTACGGACCAAAAAGACCCGTTATATCTCAATTCCACCAAATAAGCTCTAGTCAGACTCATTATGACTCATTTACACCTATTATGACCAATTAGACTTGTTAAGGAGACAGAAACCCCTTATAAGCACGGAGACCAAAATTATCAAATAACGAGCCATTACGGACCCGTTACACCTCAATTACTCCTAAAAAGGTCTAATCAAACTCACTATGACCCATTAACTCCAATTATAACCAACTAGATTCGTATTAGGAGACACAAACCCCACATACCCACAAAGGCCAAAATTGGCCAATAACGAGCCATTTACGGACGACAAAGACCCGTTATACCTCAATTACACCAAATATGGTCTAATTAGACTCATTATGACAAATTTCCTTCCATTGTGACCAATTAGATTCGTTAAGGAGGCACAAACCCCTTATACCCACTAAGACCAAAATTAGCCAATAACGAGCAATTACGGACCACAAATACCCGTTGTACCTCAATTACACCAAATAAGCTCTTAACCACACTCATTATGATCCATTTACTCGCATTATGACCAATTAGATTCGTTAAGGAGAAGCAAGCCTCTTGTACCCACTAAGACCAAAATTGCCCAATAACGAGCCATTACGCAAATAAGGTCTATTCACAATCATTATATTCGTTAAGGAGGCACAAACCCCGTATACCCATAAAAGACAAAAATTACCCAATAACGAGCCATTACAGACCACAAAGACGTGTTATACCTCAATTACACCAAATAAGCTTAAATCAGACTCATTATGACTCATTTACTCTGATTATGACCAATTAGAATATAAGGAGACACAAACCCCTTATACGCACGAAGACCAAAATTATCAAATAACGAGCCATTACGGACCCGTTACACCTCAATTACACCTAAAAACGTCTAATCAAACTCACTATGACCCATTAACTCCCATTATAACCAATTAGATTCGTATTAGGAGACACAAACCCAACATACCCACAAAGGCCAAAATTGGCCAATAACGAGCCATTACGGACGACAAAGACCCGTTATACCTCAATTACACCAAATATGGTCTAATTAGACTCATTATGACAAATTTACTTCCATTGTGACTAATTATATTCGTTAAGGAGGCACAAACCCCTTATACCCACTAAGACCAAAATTAGCCAATAACGAGCAATTACGGACCACAAAGACCCGTTGTACCTCAATTACACCAAATAAGCTCTAACCACACTCATTATGATCCATTTACTCGCATTATGACCAATTAGATTCGTTAAGGAGAAGCAAGCCTCTTGTACCCACTAAGACCAAAATTACCCAATAACGAGCCATTACAGACCACAAAGACGTGTTATACCTCAATTACACCAAATAAGCTTAAATCAGACTCATTATGACTCATTTACTCTGATTATGACCAATTAGACTATTTAAGAAGATACAAACCCCTTATAAACATGAAGACCAAAATTATCAAATAACGTGCCATTACGGACCCGTTACACCTCAATTACACCTAAAAAGGTCTAATCAAACTCACTATGACCCATTAACTCCCATTATAACAGATTAGATTCGTATTAGGAGACACAAAACCCTGATACCCACTAAGGCAAAAATTGGCCAATAACAAGCCATTACGGACCACAAAGACCCGTTATACCTCAATTACACCAAATAAAATCTAATTAGACTCATTATGACAAATTTACTCCAATTGTGACCAATTGGACTTGTTAAGGAGACACAAACCCCTTATACCGACTAAGACCAAAATTGGCCTATAACGAGCATTACGGACCAAAAAGACCCGTTATATCTCAATTCCACCAAATAAGCTCTAGTCAGACTCATTATGACTCATTTACACCTATTATGACCAATTAGACTTGTTAAGGAGACAGAAACCCCTTATAAGCACGGAGACGAAAATTATCAAATAACGAGCCATTACGGACCCGTTACACCTCAATTACACCTAAAAAGGTCTAATCAAACTCACTATGACCCATTAACTCCAATTATAACCAACTAGATTCGTATTAGGAGACACAAACCCCACATACCCACAAAGGCCAAAATTGGCCAATAACGAGCCATTTACGGACGACAAAGACCCGTTATACCTCAATTACACCAAATATGGTCTAATTAGACTCATTATGACAAATTTCCTTCCATTGTGACCAATTAGATTCGTTAAGGAGGCACAAACCCCTTATACCCACTAAGACCAAAATTAGCCAATAACGAGCAATTACGGACCACAAATACCCGTTGTACCTCAATTACACCAAATAAGCTCTTAACCACACTCATTATGATCCATTTACTCGCATTATGACCAATTAGATTCGTTAAGGAGAAGCAAGCCTCTTGTACCCACTAAGACCAAAATTGCCCAATAACGAGCCATTACGCAAATAAGGTCTATTCACAATCATTATATTCGTTAAGGAGGCACAAACCCCGTATACCCATAAAAGACAAAAATTACCCAATAACGAGCCATTACAGACCACAAAGACGTGTTATACCTCAATTACACCAAATAAGCTTAAATCAGACTCATTATGACTCATTTACTCTGATTATGACCAATTAGAATATAAGGAGACACAAACCCCTTATACGCACGAAGACCAAAATTATCAAATAACGAGCCATTACGGACCCGTTACACCTCAATTACACCTAAAAAGGTCTAATCAAACTCACTATGACCCATTAACTCCCATTATAACCAATTAGATTCGTATTAGGAGACACAAACCCCACATACCCACAAAGGCCAAAATTGGCCAATAACGAGCCATTACGGACGATAAAGACCCGTTATACCTCAATTACACCAAATATGGTCTAATTAGACTCATTATGACAAATTTACTTCCATTGTGACCAATTAGATTTGTTAAGGAGGCATAAACCCCTTATACCCACTAAGACCAAAATTAGCCAATAACGAGCAATTACGGACCACAAAGACCCGTTGTACCTCAATTACACCAAATAAGCTCTAACCACACTCATTATGATCCATTTACTCGCATTATGACCAATTAGATTCGTTAAGGAGAAGCAAGCCTCTTGTACCCACTAAGACCAAAGTTACCCAATAACGAGCCATTAAAAACCACAAAGACGTGTTATACCTCAATTACACCAAATAAGCTTAAATCAGACTCATTATGACTCATTTACTCTGATTATGACCAATTAGACTATTTAAGAAGACACAAACCCCTTATAAGCACGAAGACCAAAATTATCAAACAACGAGCCATTACGGACCCGTTACACCTCAATTACACCTAAAAAGGTCTAATCAAACTCACACTGACCCATTAACTCCCATTATAACAGATTAGATTTGTATTAGGAGACACAAAACCCTCATACCCACTAAGGCAAAAATTGGCCAATAACAAGCCATTACGGAACACAAAGACCCGTTATACCTCAATTACACCAAATAAAATCTAATTAGACTCATTATGACAAATTTACTCCAATTGTGACCAATTGGACTTGTTAAGGAGACACAAACCCCTTATACCGACTAAGACCAAAATTGGCCTATAACGAGCATTACGGACCAAAAAGACCCGTTATATCTCAATTCCACCAAATAAGCTCTAGTCAGACTCATTATGACTCATTTACACCTATTATGACCAATTAGACTTGTTAAGGAGACACAAACCCCTTATAAGCACGGAGACCAAAATTATCAAATAACGAGCCATTACGGACCCGTTACACCTCAATTACACCTAAAAAGGTCTAATCAAACTCACTATGACCCATTAACACCCATTATAACCAATTAGATTCGTATAGGAGACACAAAACCCTCATACCCACTAAGGACAAAATTGGCCAATAACTAGCCATTACGGACCACAAAGTCCCGTTATACCTCATTTACACCAAATAATATCTAATTAGACTCATTATGACAAATTTACTCCAATTGTGACCAATTGGACTTGTTAAGGAGACACAAACCCCTTATACCGACTAAGACCAAAATTGGCCTATAACGAGCATTACGGACCAAAAAGACCCGTTATATCTCAATTCCACCTAATAAGCTCTAGTCAGACTCATTATGACTCATTTACACCTATTATGACCAATTAGACTTGTTAAGGAGACACAAACCCCTTATAAGCACGAACACCAAAATTATCAAATAACGAGCCATTACGGACCCGTTACACCTCAATTACACCTAAAAAGGTCTAATCAAACTCACTATGACCCATTAACTCCCATTATAACCAATTAGATTCGTATTAGGAGACACAAACCCCATATACCCACTAAGTCCAAAATTGGCCAATAACGAGTCATTACGAACGACAAACACCCGTTATACCTCAATTACACCAAATATGGTCTAATTAGACTCATTATGACAAATTTACTTCCATTGTGACCAATTAGATTTGTTAAGGAGGCATAAACCCCTTATACCCACTAAGACCAAAATTAGCCAATAACGAGCAATTACGGACCACAAAGACCCGTTGTACCTCAATTACACCAAATAAGCTCTAACCACACTCATTATGATCCATTTACTCGCATTATGACCAATTAGATTCGTTAAGGAGAAGCAAGCCTCTTGTACCCACTAAGACCAAAATTACCCAATAACGAGCCATTACAGACCACAAAGACGTGTTATACCTCAATTACACCAAATAAGCTTAAATCAGACTCATTATGACTCATTTACTCTGATTATGACCAATTAGACTATTTAAGAAGATACAAACCCCTTATAAACATGAAGACCAAAATTATCAAATAACGTGCCATTACGGACCCGTTACACCTCAATTACACCTAAAAAGGTCTAATCAAACTCACTATGACCCATTAACTCCCATTATAACAGATTAGATTCGTATTAGGAGACACAAAACCCTGATACCCACTAAGGCAAAAATTGGCCAATAACAAGCCATTACGGACCACAAAGACCCGTTATACCTCAATTACACCAAATAAAATCTAATTAGACTCATTATGACAAATTTACTCCAATTGTGACCAATTGGACTTGTTAAGGAGACACAAACCCCTTATACCGACTAAGACCAAAATTGGCCTATAACGAGCATTACGGACCAAAAAGACCCGTTATATCTCAATTCCACCAAATAAGCTCTAGTCAGACTCATTATGACTCATTTACACCTATTATGACCAATTAGACTTGTTAAGGAGACAGAAACCCCTTATAAGCACGGAGACCAAAATTATCAAATAACGAGCCATTACGGACCCGTTACACCTCAATTACACCTAAAAAGGTCTAATCAAACTCACTATGACCCATTAACTCCAATTATAACCAACTAGATTCGTATTAGGAGACACAAACCCCACATACCCACAAAGGCCAAAATTGGCCAATAACGAGCCATTTACGGACGACAAAGACCCGTTATACCTCAATTACACCAAATATGGTCTAATTAGACTCATTATGACAAATTTCCTTCCATTGTGACCAATTAGATTCGTTAAGGAGGCACAAACCCCTTATACCCACTAAGACCAAAATTAGCCAATAACGAGCAATTACGGACCACAAATACCCGTTGTACCTCAATTACACCAAATAAGCTCTTAACCACACTCATTATGATCCATTTACTCGCATTATGACCAATTAGATTCGTTAAGGAGAAGCAAGCCTCTTGTACCCACTAAGACCAAAATTGCCCAATAACGAGCCATTACGCAAATAAGGTCTATTCACAATCATTATATTCGTTAAGGAGGCACAAACCCCGTATACCCATAAAAGACAAAAATTACCTAATAACGAGCCATTACAGACCACAAAGACGTGTTATACCTCAATTACACCAAATAAGCTTAAATCAGACTCATTATGACTCATTTACTCTGATTATGACCAATTAGAATATAAGGAGACACAAACCCCTTATACGCACGAAGACCAAAATTATCAAATAACGAGCCATTACGGACCCGTTACACCTCAATTACACCTAAAAAGGTCTAATCAAACTCACTATGACCCATTAACTCCCATTATAACCAATTAGATTCGTATTAGGAGACACAAACCCCACATACCCACAAAGGCCAAAATTGGCCAATAACGAGCCATTACGGACGATAAAGACCCGTTATACCTCAATTACACCAAATATGGTCTAATTAGACTCATTATGACAAATTTACTTCCATTGTGACCAATTAGATTTGTTAAGGAGGCATAAACCCCTTATACCCACTAAGACCAAAATTAGCCAATAACGAGCAATTACGGACCACAAAGACCCGTTGTACCTCAATTACACCAAATAAGCTCTAACCACACTCATTATGATCCATTTACTCGCATTATGACCAATTAGATTCGTTAAGGAGAAGCAAGCCTCTTGTACCCACTAAGACCAAAGTTACCCAATAACGAGCCATTAAAAACCACAAAGACGTGTTATACCTCAATTACACCAAATAAGCTTAAATCAGACTCATTATGACTCATTTACTCTGATTATGACCAATTAGACTATTTAAGAAGACACAAACCCCTTATAAGCACGAAGACCAAAATTATCAAACAACGAGCCATTACGGACCCGTTACACCTCAATTACACCTAAAAAGGTCTAATCAAACTCACACTGACCCATTAACTCCCATTATAACAGATTAGATTTGTATTAGGAGACACAAAACCCTCATACCCACTAAGGCAAAAATTGGCCAATAACAAGCCATTACGGAACACAAAGACCCGTTATACCTCAATTACACCAAATAAAATCTAATTAGACTCATTATGACAAATTTACTCCAATTGTGACCAATTGGACTTGTTAAGGAGACACAAACCCCTTATACCGACTAAGACCAAAATTGGCCTATAACGAGCATTACGGACCAAAAAGACCCGTTATATCTCAATTCCACCAAATAAGCTCTAGTCAGACTCATTATGACTCATTTACACCTATTATGACCAATTAGACTTGTTAAGGAGACACAAACCCCTTATAAGCACGGAGACCAAAATTATCAAATAACGAGCCATTACGGACCCGTTACACCTCAATTACACCTAAAAAGGTCTAATCAAACTCACTATAACCCATTAACACCCATTATAACCAATTAGATTCGTATAGGAGACACAAAACCCTCATACCCACTAAGGACAAAATTGGCCAATAACTAGCCATTACGGACCACAAAGTCCCGTTATACCTCATTTACACCAAATAATATCTAATTAGACTCATTATGACAAATTTACTCCAATTGTGACCAATTGGACTTGTTAAGGAGACACAAACCCCTTATACCGACTAAGACCAAAATTGGCCTATAACGAGCATTACGGACCAAAAAGACCCGTTATATCTCAATTCCACCTAATAAGCTCTAGTCAGACTCATTATGACTCATTTACACCTATTATGACCAATTAGACTTGTTAAGGAGACACAAACCCCTTATAAGCACGAACACCAAAATTATCAAATAACGAGCCATTACGGACCCGTTACACCTCAATTACACCTAAAAAGGTCTAATCAAACTCACTATGACCCATTAACTCCCATTTTAACCAATTAGATTCGTATTAGGAGACACAAACCCCATATACCCACTAAGTCCAAAATTGGCCAATAACGAGTCATTACGGACGACAAACACCCGTTATACCTCAATTACACCAAATATGGTCTAATTAGACTCATTATGACAAATTTACTTCCATTGTGACCAATTAGATTCGTTTAGGAGGCACAAACCCCTTATACCCACTAAAGACCAAAATTAGCCAATAACGAGCAATTACGGACCAGAAAGACCCGTTGTTCCTCAGTTACACCAAATAAGTTCTAACCACACTCATTATGATCCATTTACTCGCATTATGACCAATTAGATTCGTTAAGGAGAAGCAAGCCTCTTGTACCCACTAAGACCAAAATTACCCAATAACGAGCCATTACGCAAATAAGGTCTATTCACAATCATTAGATTCGTTAAGGAGGCACAAACCCCTTATACCCATAAAAGACAAAAATTACCCAATAACGAGCCATTACAGACCACAAAGACGTGTTATACCTCAATTACACCAAATAAGCTTAAATCAGACTCATTATGACTCATTTACTCTGATTATGACCAATTAGACTATTTAAGAAGACACAAACCCCTTATAAACATGAAGACCAAAATTATCAAATAACGAGCCATTACGGACCCCTTACACCTCAATTACACCTAAAAAGGTCTAATCAAACTCACTATGACCCATTAACTCCCATTATAACCAATTAGATTCGTATTAGGAGACACAAAACCCTCATACCCACTAAGGCAAAAATTGGCCAATAACAAGCCATTACGGACCACAAAGACCCGTTATACCTCAATTACACGAAATAAAATCTAATTAGACTCATTATGACAAATTTACTCCAATTGGACTTGTTAAGGAGACACAAACCCCTTATACCGACTAAGACCAAAATTGGCCTATAACGAGCATTACGGACCAAAAAGACCCGTTATATCTCAATTCCACCAAATAAGCTCTAGTCAGACTCATTATGACTCATTTACACCTATTATGACCAATTAGACTTGTTAAGGAGACACAAACCCCTTATAAGCACGGAGACCAAAATTATCAAATAACGAGCCATTACGGACCCGTTACACCTCAATTACACCTAAAAAGGTCTAATCAAACTCACTATGACCCATTAACTCCCATTATAACCAACTAGATTCGTATTAGGAGACACAAACCCCACATACCCACAAAGGCCAAAATTGGCCAATAACGAGCCATTACGGACGACAAAGACCCGTTATACCTCAATTACACCAAATATGGTCTAATTAGACTCATTATGACAAATTTACTTCCATTGTGACCAATTAGATTCGTTAAGGAGGCACAAACCCCTTATACCCACTAAGACCAAAATTAGCCAATAACGAGCAATTACGGACTACAAAGACCCGTTGTACCTCAATTACACCAAATAAGCTCTAACTACACTCATTATGATCCATTTGCTCGCATTATGACCAATTATATTCGTTAAGGAGAAGCAAGCCTCTTGTACCCACTAAGACCAAAATTACCCAATAACGAGCCATTACAGACCACAAAGACGTGTTATACCTCAATTACACCAAATAAGCTTAAATCAGACTCATTATGACTCATTTACTCTGATTATGACCAATTAGACTATTTAAGGAGACACAAACCCCTTATAAGCACGAAGACCAAAATTATCAAATAACGCGCCATTACGGACCCGTTACACCTCAATTACACCTAAAAAGGTCTAATCAAACTCACTATGACCCATTAACTCCCATTATAACCAATTAGATTCGTATTAGGAGACACAAAACCCTCATACCCACTAAGGCAAAAATTGGCCAATAACAAGCCATTACGGGCCACAAAAACCCATTATACCTCAATTACACCAAATAAAATCTAATTAGACTCATTGTGACCAATTGGACTTGTTAAGGAGACACAAACCCCTTATACCGACTAAGACCAAAATTGGCCTATAACGAGCATTACGGACCAAAAAGACGCGTTATATCTCAATTCCACCTAATAAGCTCTAGTCAGACTCATTATGACTCATTTACACCTATTATGACCAATTAGACTTGTTAAGGAGACACAAAACCCTTTTAAGCACGGAGACCAAAATTATCAAATAACGAGCCACTACGGACCCGTTACACCTTAATTACACCTAAAAAGGTCTAATCAAACTCACTATGACCCCATTAACTCCCCTTATAACCAACTAGATTCGTATTAGGAGACACAAACCCCACATACCCACAAAAGCCAAAATTGGCCAATAACGAGCCATTACGGACGACAAAGACCCGTTATACCTCAATTACACCAAATATGGTCTAATTATACTCATTATGACAAATTTACTTCCATTGTGACCAATTAGATTCGTTAAGGAGGCACAAACCCCTTATACCCACTAAAGACCAAAATTAGCCAATAACGAGCAATTACGGACCACAAAGACCCGTTGTATCTCAGTTACACCAAATAAGCTCCACACTCATTATGATCCATTTACTCGCATTATGACCAATTAGATTCGTTAAGGAGAAGCAAGCCTCTTGTACCCACTAAGACCAAAATTACCCAATCACGAGCCATTACGCAAATAAGGTCTATTCACAATCATTAGATTCGTTAAGGAGGCACAAACCCCTTATACCCATAAAAGACAAAAATTACCCAATAACGAGCCATTACAGACCACAAAGACGTGTTATACCTCAATTACACCAAATAAGCTTAAATCAGACTCATTATGACTCATTTACTCTGATTATGACCAATTAGACTATTTAAGAAGACACAAACCCCTTATAAGCACGAAGACCAAAATTATCAAATAACGAGCCATTACGGACCCGTTACACCTCAATTACACCTAAAAAGGTCTAATCAAACTCACTATGACCCATTAACTCCCATTATAACAGATTAGATTCGTATTAGGAGACACAAAACCCTCATACCTACTAAGGCAAAAATTGGCCAATAACAAGCCATTACGGACCACAAAGACACGTTATACCTCAATTACACGAAATAAAATCTAATTAGACTCATTATGACAAATTTACTCCAATTGTGACCAATTGGACTTGTTAAGGAGACACAAACCCCTTATACCGACTAAGACCAAAATTGGCCTATAACGAGCATTACGGACCAAAAAGACCCGTTATATCTCAATTCCACCAAATAAGCTCTAGTCAGACTCATTATGACTCATTTACACCTATTATGACCAATTAGACTTGTTAAGGAGACACAAACCCCTTATAAGCACGGAGACCAAAATTATCAAATAACGAGCCATTACGGACCCGTTACACCTCAATTACACCTAAAAAGGTCTAATCAAACTCACTATGACCCATTAACTCCCATTATAACCAACTAGATTCGTATTAGGAGACACAAACCCCACATACCCACAAAGGCCAAAATTGGCCAATAACGAGCCATTACGGACGACAAAGACCCGTTATACCTCAATTACACCAAATATGGTCTAATTAGACTCATTATGACAAATTTACTTCCGTTGTGACCAATTAGATTCGTTAAGGAGACACAAACCCCTTATGCCCACTAAGACCAAAATTAGCCAATAACGAGCAATTACGGACCACAAAAACCCGTTGTACCTCAATTACACCAAATAAGCTCTTAACCACACTCATTATGATCCATTTACTCGCATTATGACCAATTAGATTCGTTAAGGAGAAGCAAGCCTCTTGTACCCACTAAGACCAAAATTGCCCAATAACGAGCCATTACGCAAATAAGGTCTATTCACAATCATTATATTCGTTAAGGAGGCACAAACCCCGTATACCCATAAAAGACAAAATATACCCAATAACGAGCCATTACAGACCACAAAGACGTGTTATACCTCAATTACACCAAATAAGCTTAAATCAGACTCATTATGACTCCTTTACTCTGATTATGACCAATTAGAATATAAGGAGACACAAACCCCTTATACGCACGAAGACCAAAATTATCAAATAACGAGCCATTACGGACCCGTTACACCTCAATTACACCTAAAAAGGTCTAATCAAACTCACTATGACCCATTAACTCCCATTATAACCAATTAGATTCGTATTAGGAGACACAAACCCCACATACCCACAAAGGCCAAAATTGGCCAATAACGAGCCATTACGGACGACAAAGACCCGTTATACCTCAATTACACCAAATATGGTCTAATTAGACTCATTATGACAAATTTACTTCCATTGTGACCAATTAGATTCGTTAAGGAGGCACAAACCCCTTATACCCACTAAGACCAAAATTAGCCAATAACGAGCAATTACGGACCACAAAGACCCGTTGTACCTCAATTACACCAAATAAGCTCTAACCACACTCATTATGATCCATTTACTCGCATTATGACCAATTAGATTCGTTAAGGAGAAGCAAGCCTCTTGTACCCACTAAGACCAAAATTACCCAATAACGAGCCATTACAGACCACAAAGACGTGTTATACCTCAATTACACCAAATAAGCTTAAATCAGACTCATTATGACTCATTTACTCTGATTATGACCAATTAGACTATTTAAGAAGACACAAACCCCTTATAAGCACGAAGACCAAAATTATCAAACAACGAGCCATTACGGACCCGTTACACCTCAATTACACCTAAAAAGGTCTAATCAAACTCACTATGACCCATTAACTCCCATTATAACAGATTAGATTTGTATTAGGGGACACAAAACCCTCATACCCACTAAGGCAAAAATTGGCCAATAACAAGCCATTACGGAACACAAAGACCCGTTATACCTCAATTACACCAAATAAAATCTAATTAGACTCATTATGACAAATTTACTCCAATTGTGACCAATTGGACTTGTTAAGGAGACACAAACCCCTTATACCGACTAAGACCAAAATTGGCCTATAACGAGCATTACGGACCAAAAAGACCCGTTATATCTCAATTCCACCAAATAAGCTCTAGTCAGACTCATTATGACTCATTTACACCTATTATGACCAATTAGACTTGTTAAGGAGACACAAACCCCTTATAAGCACGGAGACCAAAATTATCAAATAACGAGCCATTACGGACCCGTTACACCTCAATTACACCTAAAAAGGTCTAATCAAACTCACTATGACCCATTAACTCCCATTATAACCAACTAGATTCGTATTAGGAGACACAAACCCCACATACCCACAAAGGCCAAAATTAGCCAATAACGAGCAATTACGGACTACAAAAACCCGTTGTACCTCAATTACACCAAATAAGCTCTTAACCACACTCATTATGATCCATTTACTCGCATTATGACCCATTAGATTCGTTAAGGAGAAGCAAGCCTCTTGTACCCACTAAGACCAAAATTGCCCAATAACGAGCCATTACGCAAATAAGGTCTATTCACAATCATTATATTCGTTAAGGAGGCACAAACCCCGTATACCCATAAAAGACAAAATATACCCAATAACGAGCCATTACAGACCACAAAGACGTGTTATACCTCAATTACACCAAATAAGCTTAAATCAGACTCATTATGACTCCTTTACTCTGATTATGACCAATTAGAATATAAGGAGACACAAACCCCTTATACGCACGAAGACCAAAATTATCAAATAACGAGCCATTACGGACCCGTTACTCCTCAATTACACCTAAAAAGGTCTAATCAAACTCACTATGACCCATTAACTCCCATTATAACCAATTAGATTCGTATTAGGAGACACAAACCCCACATACCCACAAAGGCCAAAATTGGCCAATAACGAGCCATTACGGACGACAAAGACCCGTTATACCTCAATTACACCAAATATGGTCTAATTAGACTCATTATGACAAATTTACTTCCATTGTGACCAATTAGATTCGTTAAGGAGGCACAAACCCCTTATACC
Source organism: Arctium lappa (assembly GCA_023525745.1). Taxonomy (NCBI): domain Eukaryota; kingdom Viridiplantae; phylum Streptophyta; class Magnoliopsida; order Asterales; family Asteraceae; genus Arctium; species Arctium lappa. The sequence continues at coordinate 53,097,941 of CM042057.1, forward strand.
CACTAAGACCAAAATTAGCCAATAACGAGCAATTACGGACCACAAAGACCCGTTGTACCTCAATTACACCAAATAAGCTCTAACCACACTCATTATGATCCATTTACTCGCATTATGACCAATTAGATTCGTTAAGGAGAAGCAAGCCTCTTGTACCCACTAAGACCAAAATTACCCAATAACGAGCCATTACAGACCACAAAGACGTGTTATACCTCAATTACACCAAATAAGCTTAAATCAGACTCATTATGACTCATTTACTCTGATTATGACCAATTAGACTATTTAAGAAGACACAAACCCCTTATAAGCACGAAGACCAAAATTATCAAACAACGAGCCATTACGGACCCGTTACACCTCAATTACACCTAAAAAGGTCTAATCAAACTCACTATGACCCATTAACTCCCATTATAACAGATTAGATTTGTATTAGGGGACACAAAACCCTCATACCCACTAAGGCAAAAATTGGCCAATAACAAGCCATTACGGAACACAAAGACCCGTTATACCTCAATTACACCAAATAAAATCTAATTAGACTCATTATGACAAATTTACTCCAATTGTGACCAATTGGACTTGTTAAGGAGACACAAACCCCTTATACCGACTAAGACCAAAATTGGCCTATAACGAGCATTACGGACCAAAAAGACCCGTTATATCTCAATTCCACCAAATAAGCTCTAGTCAGACTCATTATGACTCATTTACACCTATTATGACCAATTAGACTTGTTAAGGAGACACAAACCCCTTATAAGCACGGAGACCAAAATTATCAAATAACGAGCCATTACGGACCCGTTACACCTCAATTACACCTAAAAAGGTCTAATCAAACTCACTATGACCCATTAACTCCCATTATAACCAACTAGATTCGTATTAGGAGACACAAACCCCACATACCCACAAAGGCCAAAATTGGCCAATAACGAGCCATTACGGACGACAAAGACCCGTTATACCTCAATTACACCAAATATGGTCTAATTAGACTCATTATGACAAATTTACTTCCGTTGTGACCAATTAGATTCGTTAAGGAGACACAAACCCCTTATGCCCACTAAGACCAAAATTAGCCAATAACGAGCAATTACGGACTACAAAAACCCGTTGTACCTCAATTACACCAAATAAGCTCTTAACCACACTCATTATGATCCATTTACTCGCATTATGACCAATTAGATTCGTTAAGGAGAAGCAAGCCTCTTGTACCCACTAAGACCAAAATTGCCCAATAACGAGCCATTACGCAAATAAGGTCTATTCACAATCATTATATTCGTTAAGGAGGCACAAACCCCGTATACCCATAAAAGACAAAATATACCCAATAACGAGCCATTACAGACCACAAAGACGTGTTATACCTCAATTACACCAAATAAGCTTAAATCAGACTCATTATGACTCCTTTACTCTGATTATGACCAATTAGAATATAAGGAGACACAAACCCCTTATACGCACGAAGACCAAAATTATCAAATAACGAGCCATTACGGACCCGTTACTCCTCAATTACACCTAAAAAGGTCTAATCAAACTCACTATGACCCATTAACTCCCATTATAACCAATTAGATTCGTATTAGGAGACACAAACCCCACATACCCACAAAGGCCAAAATTGGCCAATAACGAGCCATTACGGACGACAAAGACCCGTTATACCTCAATTACACCAAATATGGTCTAATTAGACTCATTATGACAAATTTACTTCCATTGTGACCAATTAGATTCGTTAAGGAGGCACAAACCCCTTATACCCACTAAGACCAAAATTAGCCAATAACGAGCAATTACGGACCACAAAGACCCGTTGTACCTCAATTACACCAAATAAGCTCTAACCACACTCATTATGATCCATTTACTCGCATTATGACCAATTAGATTCGTTAAGGAGAAGCAAGCCTCTTGTACCCACTAAGACCAAAATTACCCAATAACGAGCCATTACAGACCACAAAGACGTGTTATACCTCAATTACACCAAATAAGCTTAAATCAGACTCATTATGACTCATTTACTCTGATTATGACCAATTAGACTATTTAAGAAGACACAAACCCCTTATAAGCACGAAGACCAAAATTATCAAACAACGAGCCATTACGGACCCGTTACACCTCAATTACACCTAAAAAGGTCTAATCAAACTCACTATGACCCATTAACTCCCATTATAACAGATTAGATTTGTATTAGGGGACACAAAACCCTCATACCCACTAAGGCAAAAATTGGCCAATAACAAGCCATTACGGAACACAAAGACCCGTTATACCTCAATTACACCAAATAAAATCTAATTAGACTCATTATGACAAATTTACTCCAATTGTGACCAATTGGACTTGTTAAGGAGACACAAACCCCTTATACCGACTAAGACCAAAATTGGCCTATAACGAGCATTACGGACCAAAAAGACCCGTTATATCTCAATTCCACCAAATAAGCTCTAGTCAGACTCATTATGACTCATTTACACCTATTATGACCAATTAGACTTGTTAAGGAGACACAAACCCCTTATAAGCACGGAGACCAAAATTATCAAATAACGAGCCATTACGGACCCGTTACACCTCAATTACACCTAAAAAGGTCTAATCAAACTCACTATGACCCATTAACTCCCATTATAACCAACTAGATTCGTATTAGGAGACACAAACCCCACAAACCCACAAAGGCCAAAATTGGCCAATAGCGAGCCATTACGGACGACAAAGACCCGTTATACCTCAATTACACCAAATACGGTCTAATTAGACTCATTATGACAAATTTACTTCCGTTGTGACCAATTAGATTCGTTAAGGAGGCACAAACCCCTTATGCCCACTAAGACCAAAATTAGCCAATAACGAGCAATTACGGACCACAAAGACCCATTGTACCTCAATTACACCAAATAAGCTCTTAACCACACTCATTATGATCCATTTACTCGCATTATGACCAATTAGATTCGTTAAGGAGAAGCAAGCCTCTTGTACCCACTAAGACCAAAATTGCCCAATAACGAGCCATTACGCAAATAAGGTCTATTCACAATCATTATATTCGTTAAGGAGGCACAAACCCCGTATACCCATAAAAGACAAAAATTACCCAATAACGAGCCATTACAGACCACAAAGACGTGTTATACCTCAATTACACCAAATAAGCTTAAATCAGACTCATTATGACTCATTTACTCTGATTATGACCAATTAGAATATAAGGAGACACAAACCCCTTATACGCACGAAGACCAAAATTATCAAATAACGAGCCATTACGGACCCGTTACACCTCAATTACACCTAAAAAGGTCTAATCAAACTCACTATGACCCATTAACTCCCATTATAACCAATTAGATTCGTATTAGGAGACACAAACCCCACATACCCACAAAGGCCAAAATTGGCCAATAACGAGCCATTACGGACGATAAAGACCCGTTGTACCTCAATTACACCAAATATGGTCTAATTAGACTCATTATGACAAATTTACTTCCATTGTGACCAATTAGATTCGTTAAGGAGGCATAAACCCCTTATACCCACTAAGACCAAAATTAGCCAATAACGAGCAATTACGGACCACAAAGACCCGTTGTACCTCAATTACACCAAATAAGCTCTAACCACACTCATTATGATCCATTTACTCGCATTATGACCAATTAGATTCGTTAAGGAGAAGCAAGCCTCTTGTACCCACTAAGACCAAAATTACCCAATAACGAGCCATTAAAAACCACAAAGACGTGTTATACCTCAATTACACCAAATAAGCTTAAATCAGACTCATTATGACTCAATTACTCTGATTATGACCAATTAGACTATTTAAGAAGACACAAACCCCTTATAAGCACGAAGACCAAAATTATCAAACAACGAGCCATTACGGACCCGTTACACCTCAATTACACCTAAAAAGGTCTAATCAAACTCACTATGACCCATTAACTCCCATTATAACAGATTAGATTTGTATTAGGAGACACAAAACCCTCATACCTACTAAGGCAAAAATTGGCCAATAACAAGCCATTACGGACCACAAAGACCCGTTATACCTCAATTACACCAAATAAAATCTAATTAGACTCATTATGACAAATTTACTCCAATTGTGACCAATTGGACTTGTTAAGGAGACACAAACCCCTTATACCGACTAAGACCAAAATTGGCCTATAACGAGCATTACGGACCAAAAAGACCCGTTATATCTCAATTCCACCAAATAAGCTCTAGTCAGACTCATTATGACTCATTTACACCTATTATGACCAATTAGACTTGTTAAGGAGACACAAACCCCTTATAAGCACGGAGACCAAAATTATCAAATAACGAGCCATTACGGACCCGTTACACCTCAATTACACCTAAAAAGGTCTAATCAAACTCACTATGACCCATTAACTCCCATTATAACCAACTAGATTCGTATTAGGGGACACAAACCCCACATACCCACAAAGGCCAAAATTGGCCAATAACGAGCCATTACGGACGACAAAGACCCGTTATACCTCAATTACACCAAATATGGTCTAATTAGACTCATTATGACAAATTTACTTCCGTTGTGACCAATTAGATTCGTTAAGGAGGCACAAACCCCTTATGCCCCCTAAGACCAAAATTAGCCAATAACGAGCAATTACGGACCACAAAAACCCGTTGTACCTCAATTACACCAAATAAGCTCTTAACCACACTCATTATGATCCATTTACTCGCATTATGACCAATTAGATTCGTTAAGGAGAAGCAAGCCTCTTGTACCCACTAAGACCAAAATTGCCCAATAACGAGCCATTACGCAAATAAGGTCTATTCACAATCATTATATTCGTTAAGGAGGCACAAACCCCGTATACCCATAAAAGACAAAAATTACCCAATAACGAGCCATTACAGACCACAAAGACGTGTTATACCTCAATTACACCAAATAAGCTTAAATCAGACTCATTATGACTCATTTACTCTGATTATGACCAATTAGAATATAAGGAGACACAAACCCCTTATACGCACGAAGACCAAAATTATCAAATAACGAGCCATTACGGACCCGTTACACCTCAATTACACCTAAAAAGGTCTAATCAAACTCACTATGACCCATTAACTCCCATTATAACCAATTAGATTCGTATTAGGAGACACAAACCCCACATACCCACAAAGGCCAAAATTGGCCAATAACGAGCCATTACGGACGATAAAGACCCGTTGTACCTCAATTACACCAAATATGGTCTAATTAGACTCATTATGACAAATTTACTTCCATTGTGACCAATTAGATTCGTTAAGGAGGCATAAACCCCTTATACCCACTAAGACCAAAATTAGCCAATAACGAGCAATTACGGACCACAAAGACCCGTTGTACCTCAATTACACCAAATAAGCTCTAACCACACTCATTATGATCCATTTACTCGCATTATGACCAATTAGATTCGTTAAGGAGAAGCAAGCCTCTTGTACCCACTAAGACCAAAATTACCCAATAACGAGCCATTAAAAACCACAAAGACGTGTTATACCTCAATTACACCAAATAAGCTTAAATCAGACTCATTATGACTCAATTACTCTGATTATGACCAATTAGACTATTTAAGAAGACACAAACCCCTTATAAGCACGAAGACCAAAATTATCAAACAACGAGCCATTACGGACCCGTTACACCTCAATTACACCTAAAAAGGTCTAATCAAACTCACTATGACCCATTAACTCCCATTATAACAGATTAGATTTGTATTAGGAGACACAAAACCCTCATACCTACTAAGGCAAAAATTGGCCAATAACAAGCCATTACGGACCACAAAGACCCGTTATACCTCAATTACACCAAATAAAATCTAATTAGACTCATTATGACAAATTTACTCCAATTGTGACCAATTGGACTTGTTAAGGAGACACAAACCCCTTATACCGACTAAGACCAAAATTGGCCTATAACGAGCATTACGGACCAAAAAGACCCGTTATATCTCAATTCCACCAAATAAGCTCTAGTCAGACTCATTATGACTCATTTACACCTATTATGACCAATTAGACTTGTTAAGGAGACACAAACCCCTTATAAGCACGGAGACCAAAATTATCAAATAACGAGCCATTACGGACCCGTTACACCTCAATTACACCTAAAAAGGTCTAATCAAACTCACTATGACCCATTAACTCCCATTATAACCAACTAGATTCGTATTAGGGGACACAAACCCCACATACCCACAAAGGCCAAAATTGGCCAATAACGAGCCATTACGGACGACAAAGACCCGTTATACCTCAATTACACCAAATATGGTCTAATTAGACTCATTATGACAAATTTACTTCCGTTGTGACCAATTAGATTCGTTAAGGAGGCACAAACCCCTTATGCCCCCTAAGACCAAAATTAGCCAATAACGAGCAATTACGGACCACAAAAACCCGTTGTACCTCAATTACACCAAATAAGCTCTTAACCACACTCATTATGATCCATTTACTCGCATTATGACCAATTAGATTCGTTAAGGAGAAGCAAGCCTCTTGTACCCACTAAGACCAAAATTGCCCAATAACGAGCCATTACGCAAATAAGGTCTATTCACAATCATTATATTCGTTAAGGAGGCACAAACCCCGTATACCCATAAAAGACAAAAATTACCCAATAACGAGCCATTACAGACCACAAAGACGTGTTATACCTCAATTACACCAAATAAGCTTAAATCAGACTCATTATGACTCATTTACTCTGATTATGACCAATTAGAATATAAGGAGACACAAACCCCTTATACGCACGAAGACCAAAATTATCAAATAACGAGCCATTACGGACCCGTTACACCTCAATTACACCTAAAAAGGTCTAATCAAACTCACTATGACCCATTAACTCCCATTATAACCAATTAGATTCGTATTAGGAGACACAAACCCCACATACCCACAAAGGCCAAAATTGGCCAATAACGAGCCATTACGGACGACAAAGACCCGTTATACCTCAATTACACCAAATATGGTCTAATTAGACTCATTATGACAAATTTACTTCCATTGTGACCAATTAGATTCGTTAAGGAGGCACAAACCCCTTATACCCACTAAGACCAAAATTAGCCAATAACGAGCAATTACGGACCACAAAGACCCGTTGTACCTCAATTACACCAAATAAGCTCTAACCACACTCATTATGATCCATTTACTCGCATTATGACCAATTAGATTCGTTAAGGAGAAGCAAGCCTCTTGTACCCACTAAGACCAAAATTACCCAATAACGAGCCATTACAGACCACAAAGACGTGTTATACCTCAATTACACCAAATAAGCTTAAATCAGACTCATTATGACTCATTTACTCTGATTATGACCAATTAGACTATTTAAGAAGACACAAACCCCTTATAAGCACGAAGACCAAAATTATCAAACAACGAGCCATTACGGACCCGTTACACCTCAATTACACCTAAAAAGGTCTAATCAAACTCACTATGACCCATTAACTCCCATTATAACAGATTAGATTTGTATTAGGGGACACAAAACCCTCATACCCACTAAGGCAAAAATTGGCCAATAACAAGCCATTACGGAACACAAAGACCCGTTATACCTCAATTACACCAAATAAAATCTAATTAGACTCATTATGACAAATTTACTCCAATTGTGACCAATTGGACTTGTTAAGGAGACACAAACCCCTTATACCGACTAAGACCAAAATTGGCCTATAACGAGCATTACGGACCAAAAAGACCCGTTATATCTCAATTCCACCAAATAAGCTCTAGTCAGACTCATTATGACTCATTTACACCTATTATGACCAATTAGACTTGTTAAGGAGACACAAACCCCTTATAAGCACGGAGACCAAAATTATCAAATAACGAGCCATTACGGACCCGTTACACCTCAATTACACCTAAAAAGGTCTAATCAAACTCACTATGACCCATTAACTCCCATTATAACCAACTAGATTCGTATTAGGAGACACAAACCCCACAAACCCACAAAGGCCAAAATTGGCCAATAGCGAGCCATTACGGACGACAAAGACCCGTTATACCTCAATTACACCAAATACGGTCTAATTAGACTCATTATGACAAATTTACTTCCGTTGTGACCAATTAGATTCGTTAAGGAGGCACAAACCCCTTATGCCCACTAAGACCAAAATTAGCCAATAACGAGCAATTACGGACCACAAAGACCCATTGTACCTCAATTACACCAAATAAGCTCTTAACCACACTCATTATGATCCATTTACTCGCATTATGACCAATTAGATTCGTTAAGGAGAAGCAAGCCTCTTGTACCCACTAAGACCAAAATTGCCCAATAACGAGCCATTACGCAAATAAGGTCTATTCACAATCATTATATTCGTTAAGGAGGCACAAACCCCGTATACCCATAAAAGACAAAAATTACCCAATAACGAGCCATTACAGACCACAAAGACGTGTTATACCTCAATTACACCAAATAAGCTTAAATCAGACTCATTATGACTCATTTACTCTGATTATGACCAATTAGAATATAAGGAGACACAAACCCCTTATACGCACGAAGACCAAAATTATCAAATAACGAGCCATTACGGACCCGTTACACCTCAATTACACCTAAAAAGGTCTAATCAAACTCACTATGACCCATTAACTCCCATTATAACCAATTAGATTCGTATTAGGAGACACAAACCCCACATACCCACAAAGGCCAAAATTGGCCAATAACGAGCCATTACGGACGATAAAGACCCGTTGTACCTCAATTACACCAAATATGGTCTAATTAGACTCATTATGACAAATTTACTTCCATTGTGACCAATTAGATTCGTTAAGGAGGCATAAACCCCTTATACCCACTAAGACCAAAATTAGCCAATAACGAGCAATTACGGACCACAAAGACCCGTTGTACCTCAATTACACCAAATAAGCTCTAACCACACTCATTATGATCCATTTACTCGCATTATGACCAATTAGATTCGTTAAGGAGAAGCAAGCCTCTTGTACCCACTAAGACCAAAATTACCCAATAACGAGCCATTAAAAACCACAAAGACGTGTTATACCTCAATTACACCAAATAAGCTTAAATCAGACTCATTATGACTCAATTACTCTGATTATGACCAATTAGACTATTTAAGAAGACACAAACCCCTTATAAGCACGAAGACCAAAATTATCAAACAACGAGCCATTACGGACCCGTTACACCTCAATTACACCTAAAAAGGTCTAATCAAACTCACTATGACCCATTAACTCCCATTATAACAGATTAGATTTGTATTAGGAGACACAAAACCCTCATACCTACTAAGGCAAAAATTGGCCAATAACAAGCCATTACGGACCACAAAGACCCGTTATACCTCAATTACACCAAATAAAATCTAATTAGACTCATTATGACAAATTTACTCCAATTGTGACCAATTGGACTTGTTAAGGAGACACAAACCCCTTATACCGACTAAGACCAAAATTGGCCTATAACGAGCATTACGGACCAAAAAGACCCGTTATATCTCAATTCCACCAAATAAGCTCTAGTCAGACTCATTATGACTCATTTACACCTATTATGACCAATTAGACTTGTTAAGGAGACACAAACCCCTTATAAGCACGGAGACCAAAATTATCAAATAACGAGCCATTACGGACCCGTTACACCTCAATTACACCTAAAAAGGTCTAATCAAACTCACTATGACCCATTAACTCCCATTATAACCAACTAGATTCGTATTAGGGGACACAAACCCCACATACCCACAAAGGCCAAAATTGGCCAATAACGAGCCATTACGGACGACAAAGACCCGTTATACCTCAATTACACCAAATATGGTCTAATTAGACTCATTATGACAAATTTACTTCCGTTGTGACCAATTAGATTCGTTAAGGAGGCACAAACCCCTTATGCCCCCTAAGACCAAAATTAGCCAATAACGAGCAATTACGGACCACAAAAACCCGTTGTACCTCAATTACACCAAATAAGCTCTTAACCACACTCATTATGATCCATTTACTCGCATTATGACCAATTAGATTCGTTAAGGAGAAGCAAGCCTCTTGTACCCACTAAGACCAAAATTGCCCAATAACGAGCCATTACGCAAATAAGGTCTATTCACAATCATTATATTCGTTAAGGAGGCACAAACCCCGTATACCCATAAAAGACAAAAATTACCCAATAACGAGCCATTACAGACCACAAAGACGTGTTATACCTCAATTACACCAAATAAGCTTAAATCAGACTCATTATGACTCATTTACTCTGATTATGACCAATTAGAATATAAGGAGACACAAACCCCTTATACGCACGAAGACCAAAATTATCAAATAACGAGCCATTACGGACCCGTTACACCTCAATTACACCTAAAAAGGTCTAATCAAACTCACTATGACCCATTAACTCCCATTATAACCAATTAGATTCGTATTAGGAGACACAAACCCCACATACCCACAAAGGCCAAAATTGGCCAATAACGAGCCATTACGGACGATAAAGACCCGTTGTACCTCAATTACACCAAATATGGTCTAATTAGACTCATTATGACAAATTTACTTCCATTGTGACCAATTAGATTCGTTAAGGAGGCATAAACCCCTTATACCCACTAAGACCAAAATTAGCCAATAACGAGCAATTACGGACCACAAAGACCCGTTGTACCTCAATTACACCAAATAAGCTCTAACCACACTCATTATGATCCATTTACTCGCATTATGACCAATTAGATTCGTTAAGGAGAAGCAAGCCTCTTGTACCCACTAAGACCAAAATTACCCAATAACGAGCCATTAAAAACCACAAAGACGTGTTATACCTCAATTACACCAAATAAGCTTAAATCAGACTCATTATGACTCAATTACTCTGATTATGACCAATTAGACTATTTAAGAAGACACAAACCCCTTATAAGCACGAAGACCAAAATTATCAAACAACGAGCCATTACGGACCCGTTACACCTCAATTACACCTAAAAAGGTCTAATCAAACTCACTATGACCCATTAACTCCCATTATAACAGATTAGATTTGTATTAGGAGACACAAAACCCTCATACCTACTAAGGCAAAAATTGGCCAATAACAAGCCATTACGGACCACAAAGACCCGTTATACCTCAATTACACCAAATAAAATCTAATTAGACTCATTATGACAAATTTACTCCAATTGTGACCAATTGGACTTGTTAAGGAGACACAAACCCCTTATACCGACTAAGACCAAAATTGGCCTATAACGAGCATTACGGACCAAAAAGACCCGTTATATCTCAATTCCACCAAATAAGCTCTAGTCAGACTCATTATGACTCATTTACACCTATTATGACCAATTAGACTTGTTAAGGAGACACAAACCCCTTATAAGCACGGAGACCAAAATTATCAAATAACGAGCCATTACGGACCCGTTACACCTCAATTACACCTAAAAAGGTCTAATCAAACTCACTATGACCCATTAACTCCCATTATAACCAACTAGATTCGTATTAGGGGACACAAACCCCACATACCCACAAAGGCCAAAATTGGCCAATAACGAGCCATTACGGACGACAAAGACCCGTTATACCTCAATTACACCAAATATGGTCTAATTAGACTCATTATGACAAATTTACTTCCGTTGTGACCAATTAGATTCGTTAAGGAGGCACAAACCCCTTATGCCCCCTAAGACCAAAATTAGCCAATAACGAGCAATTACGGACCACAAAAACCCGTTGTACCTCAATTACACCAAATAAGCTCTTAACCACACTCATTATGATCCATTTACTCGCATTATGACCAATTAGATTCGTTAAGGAGAAGCAAGCCTCTTGTACCCACTAAGACCAAAATTGCCCAATAACGAGCCATTACGCAAATAAGGTCTATTCACAATCATTATATTCGTTAAGGAGGCACAAACCCCGTATACCCATAAAAGACAAAAATTACCCAATAACGAGCCATTACAGACCACAAAGACGTGTTATACCTCAATTACACCAAATAAGCTTAAATCAGACTCATTATGACTCATTTACTCTGATTATGACCAATTAGAATATAAGGAGACACAAACCCCTTATACGCACGAAGACCAAAATTATCAAATAACGAGCCATTACGGACCCGTTACACCTCAATTACACCTAAAAAGGTCTAATCAAACTCACTATGACCCATTAACTCCCATTATAACCAATTAGATTCGTATTAGGAGACACAAACCCCACATACCCACAAAGGCCAAAATTGGCCAATAACGAGCCATTACGGACGACAAAGACCCGTTATACCTCAATTACACCAAATATGGTCTAATTAGACTCATTATGACAAATTTACTTCCATTGTGACCAATTAGATTCGTTAAGGAGGCACAAACCCCTTATACCCACTAAGACCAAAATTAGCCAATAACGAGCAATTACGGACCACAAAGACCCGTTGTACCTCAATTACACCAAATAAGCTCTAACCACACTCATTATGATCCATTTACTCGCATTATGACCAATTAGATTCGTTAAGGAGAAGCAAGCCTCTTGTACCCACTAAGACCAAAATTACCCAATAACGAGCCATTACAGACCACAAAGACGTGTTATACCTCAATTACATCAAATAAGCTTAAATCAGACTCATTATGACTCATTTACTCTGATTATGACCAATTAGACTATTTAAGAAGACACAAACCCCTTATAAGCACGAAGACCAAAATTATCAAACAACGAGCCATTACGGACCCGTTACACCTCAATTACACCTAAAAAGGTCTAATCAAACTCACTATGACCCATTAACTCCCATTATAACAGATTAGATTTGTATTAGGAGACACAAAACCCTCATACCCACTAAGGCAAAAATTGGCCAATAACAAGCCATTACGGACCACAAAGACCCGTTATACCTCAATTACACCAAATAAAATCTAATTAGACTCATTATGATAAATTGGACTTGTTAAGGAGACACAAACCCCTTATACCCATAAAAGACAAAAATTACCCAATAACGAGCCATTACAGACCACAAAGACGTGTTATACCTCAATTACACCAAATAAGCTTAAATCAGACTCATTATGACTCATTTACTCTTATTATGACCAATTAGACTTGTTAAGTAGACACAAATCCCTTATAAGCACGGAGACCAAAATTATCAAATAACGAGCCATTACGGACCCGTTACACCTCAATTACACCTAAAAAGGTCTAATCAAACTCACTATGACCCATTAACTCCCATTATAACCAACTAAATTCGTATTAGGAGACACAAACCCCACAAACCCACAAAGGCCAAAATTGGCCAATAGCGAGCCATTACGGACGACAAAGACCCGTTATACCTCAATTACGCCAAATACGGTCTAATTAGACTCATTATGACAAATTTACTTCCGTTGTGACCAATTAGATTCGTTAAGGAGGCACAAACCCCTTATGCCCACTAAGACCAAAATTAGCCAATAACGAGCAATTACGGACTACAAAGACCCGTTGTACCTCAATTACACCAAATAAGCTCTTAACCACACTCATTATGATCCATTTACTCGCATTATGACCAATTAGATTCGTTAAGGAGAAGCAAGCCTCTTGTACCCACTAAGACCAAAATTGCCCAATAACGAGCCATTACGCAAATAAGGTCTATTCACAATCATTATATTCGTTAAGGAGGCACAAACCCCGTATACCCATAAAAGACAAAAATCACCCAATAACGAGCCATTACAGACCACAAAGACGTGTTATACCTCAATTACACCAAATAAGCTTAAATCAGACTCATTATGACTCATTTACTCTGATTATGACCAATTAGAATATAAGGAGACACAAACCCCTTATACGCACGAAGACCAAAATTATCAAATAACGAGCCATTACGGACCCGTTACACCTCAATTACACCTAAAAAGGTCTAATCAAACTCACTATGACCCATTAACTCCCATTATAACCAATTAGATTCGTATTAGGAGACACAAACCCCACATACCCACAAAGGCCAAAATTGGCCAATAACGAGCCATTACGGACGACAAAAACCCGTTATAACTCAAGTACACCAAATATGGTCTAATTAGACTCATTATGACAAATTTACTTCCATTGTGACCAATTAGATTCGTTAAGGAGGCACAAACCCCTTATACCCACTAAGACCAAAATTAGCCAATAACGAGCAATTACGGACCACAAAGACCCGTTGTACCTCAATTACACCAAATAAGCTCTAACCACACTCATTATGATCCATTTACTCGCATTATGACCAATTAGATTCGTTAAGGAGAAGCAAGCCTCTTGTACCCACTAAGACCAAAATTACCCAATAACGAGCCATTACAGACCACAAAGACGTGTTATACCTCAATTACACCAAATAAGCTTAAATCAGACTCATTATGACTCATTTACTCTGATTATGACCAATTAGACTATTTAAGAAGACACAAACCCCTTATAAACATGAAGACCAAAATTATCAAATAACGTGCCATTACGGACCCGTTACACCTCAATTACACCTAAAAAGGTCTAATCAAACTCACTATGACCCATTAACTCCCATTATAACAGATTAGATTTGTATTAGGAGACACAAAACCCTCATACCCACTAAGGCAAAAATTGGCCAATAACAAGCCATTACGGAACACAAAGACCCGTTATACCTCAATTACACCAAATAAAATCTAATTAGACTCATTATGACAAATTTACTCCAATTGTGACCAATTGGACTTCTGATGGAGACACAAACCCCTTATACCGACTAAGACCAAAATTGGCCTATAACGAGCATTACGGACCAAAAAGACCCGTTATATCTCAATTCCACCAAATAAGCTCTAGTCAGACTCATTATGACTCATTTACACCTATTATGATCAATTAGACTTGTTAAGGAGACACAAACCCCTTATAAGCACGGAAACCAAAATTATCAAATAACGAGCCATTACGGACCCGTCACACCTCAATTACACCTAAAAAGGTCTAATCAAACTCATTATGACCCATTAACTCCCATTATAACCAACTAGATTCGTATTAGGAGACACAAACCCCACAAACCGACAAAGGCCAAAATTGGCCAATAGCGAGCCATTACGGACGACAAAGACCCGTTATACCTCAATTACACCAAATACGGTCTAATTAGACTCATTATGACAAATTTACTTCCGTTGTGACCAATTAGATTCGTTAAGGAGGCACAAACCCCTTATGCCCACTAAGACCAAAATTAGCCAATAACGAGCAATTACGGACTACAAAGACCCGTTGTACCTCAATTACCCCAAATAAGCTCTTAACCACACTCATTATGATCCATTTACTCGCATTATGACCAATTAGATTCGTTAAGGAGAAGCAAGCCTCTTGTACCCACTAAGACCAAAATTACCCAATAACGAGCCATTACAGACCACAAAGACGTGTTATACCTCAATTACACCAAATAAGCTTAAATCAGACTCATTATGACTCATTTACTCTGATTATGACCAATTAGACTATTTAAGAAGACACAAACCCCTTATAAGCACGAAGACCAAAATTATCAAACAACGAGCCATTACGGACCCGTTACACCTCAATTACACCTAAAAAGGTCTAATCAAACTCACTATGACCCATTAACTCCCATTATAACAGATTAGATTTGTATTAGGAGACACAAAACCCTCATACCCACTAAGGCAAAAATTGGCCAATAACAAGCCATTACGGACCACAAAGACCCGTTATACCTCAATTACACCAAATAAAATCTAATTAGACTCATTATGATAAATTGGACTTGTTAAGGAGACACAAACCCCTTATACCCATAAAAGACAAAAATTACCCAATAACGAGCCATTACAGACCACAAAGACGTGTTATACCTCAATTACACCAAATAAGCTTAAATCAGACTCATTATGACTCATTTACTCTTATTATGACCAATTAGACTTGTTAAGTAGACACAAATCCCTTATAAGCACGGAGACCAAAATTATCAAATAACGAGCCATTACGGACCCGTTACACCTCAATTACACCTAAAAAGGTCTAATCAAACTCACTATGACCCATTAACTCCCATTATAACCAACTAAATTCGTATTAGGAGACACAAACCCCACAAACCCACAAAGGCCAAAATTGGCCAATAGCGAGCCATTACGGACGACAAAGACCCGTTATACCTCAATTACGCCAAATACGGTCTAATTAGACTCATTATGACAAATTTACTTCCGTTGTGACCAATTAGATTCGTTAAGGAGGCACAAACCCCTTATGCCCACTAAGACCAAAATTAGCCAATAACGAGCAATTACGGACTACAAAGACCCGTTGTACCTCAATTACACCAAATAAGCTCTTAACCACACTCATTATGATCCATTTACTCGCATTATGACCAATTAGATTCGTTAAGGAGAAGCAAGCCTCTTGTACCCACTAAGACCAAAATTGCCCAATAACGAGCCATTACGCAAATAAGGTCTATTCACAATCATTATATTCGTTAAGGAGGCACAAACCCCGTATACCCATAAAAGACAAAAATCACCCAATAACGAGCCATTACAGACCACAAAGACGTGTTATACCTCAATTACACCAAATAAGCTTAAATCAGACTCATTATGACTCATTTACTCTGATTATGACCAATTAGAATATAAGGAGACACAAACCCCTTATACGCACGAAGACCAAAATTATCAAATAACGAGCCATTACGGACCCGTTACACCTCAATTACACCTAAAAAGGTCTAATCAAACTCACTATGACCCATTAACTCCCATTATAACCAATTAGATTCGTATTAGGAGACACAAACCCCACATACCCACAAAGGCCAAAATTGGCCAATAACGAGCCATTACGGACGACAAAAACCCGTTATAACTCAAGTACACCAAATATGGTCTAATTAGACTCATTATGACAAATTTACTTCCATTGTGACCAATTAGATTCGTTAAGGAGGCACAAACCCCTTATACCCACTAAGACCAAAATTAGCCAATAACGAGCAATTACGGACCACAAAGACCCGTTGTACCTCAATTACACCAAATAAGCTCTAACCACACTCATTATGATCCATTTACTCGCATTATGACCAATTAGATTCGTTAAGGAGAAGCAAGCCTCTTGTACCCACTAAGACCAAAATTACCCAATAACGAGCCATTACAGACCACAAAGACGTGTTATACCTCAATTACACCAAATAAGCTTAAATCAGACTCATTATGACTCATTTACTCTGATTATGACCAATTAGACTATTTAAGAAGACACAAACCCCTTATAAACATGAAGACCAAAATTATCAAATAACGTGCCATTACGGACCCGTTACACCTCAATTACACCTAAAAAGGTCTAATCAAACTCACTATGACCCATTAACTCCCATTATAACAGATTAGATTTGTATTAGGAGACACAAAACCCTCATACCCACTAAGGCAAAAATTGGCCAATAACAAGCCATTACGGAACACAAAGACCCGTTATACCTCAATTACACCAAATAAAATCTAATTAGACTCATTATGACAAATTTACTCCAATTGTGACCAATTGGACTTCTGATGGAGACACAAACCCCTTATACCGACTAAGACCAAAATTGGCCTATAACGAGCATTACGGACCAAAAAGACCCGTTATATCTCAATTCCACCAAATAAGCTCTAGTCAGACTCATTATGACTCATTTACACCTATTATGATCAATTAGACTTGTTAAGGAGACACAAACCCCTTATAAGCACGGAAACCAAAATTATCAAATAACGAGCCATTACGGACCCGTCACACCTCAATTACACCTAAAAAGGTCTAATCAAACTCATTATGACCCATTAACTCCCATTATAACCAACTAGATTCGTATTAGGAGACACAAACCCCACAAACCGACAAAGGCCAAAATTGGCCAATAGCGAGCCATTACGGACGACAAAGACCCGTTATACCTCAATTACACCAAATACGGTCTAATTAGACTCATTATGACAAATTTACTTCCGTTGTGACCAATTAGATTCGTTAAGGAGGCACAAACCCCTTATGCCCACTAAGACCAAAATTAGCCAATAACGAGCAATTACGGACTACAAAGACCCGTTGTACCTCAATTACCCCAAATAAGCTCTTAACCACACTCATTATGATCCATTTACTCGCATTATGACCAATTAGATTCGTTAAGGAGAAGCAAGCCTCTTGTACCCACTAAGACCAAAATTACCCAATAACGAGCCATTACAGACCACAAAGACGTGTTATACCTCAATTACACCAAATAAGCTTAAATCAGACTCATTATGACTCATTTACTCTGATTATGACCAATTAGACTATTTAAGAAGACACAAACCCCTTATAAGCACGAAGACCAAAATTATCAAACAACGAGCCATTACGGACCCGTTACACCTCAATTACACCTAAAAAGGTCTAATCAAACTCACTATGACCCATTAACTCCCATTATAACAGATTAGATTTGTATTAGGAGACACAAAACCCTCATACCCACTAAGGCAAAAATTGGCCAATAACAAGCCATTACGGACCACAAAGACCCGTTATACCTCAATTACACCAAATAAAATCTAATTAGACTCATTATGATAAATTGGACTTGTTAAGGAGACACAAACCCCTTATACCCATAAAAGACAAAAATTACCCAATAACGAGCCATTACAGACCACAAAGACGTGTTATACCTCAATTACACCAAATAAGCTTAAATCAGACTCATTATGACTCATTTACTCTTATTATGACCAATTAGACTTGTTAAGTAGACACAAATCCCTTATAAGCACGGAGACCAAAATTATCAAATAACGAGCCATTACGGACCCGTTACACCTCAATTACACCTAAAAAGGTCTAATCAAACTCACTATGACCCATTAACTCCCATTATAACCAACTAAATTCGTATTAGGAGACACAAACCCCACAAACCCACAAAGGCCAAAATTGGCCAATAGCGAGCCATTACGGACGACAAAGACCCGTTATACCTCAATTACGCCAAATACGGTCTAATTAGACTCATTATGACAAATTTACTTCCGTTGTGACCAATTAGATTCGTTAAGGAGGCACAAACCCCTTATGCCCACTAAGACCAAAATTAGCCAATAACGAGCAATTACGGACTACAAAGACCCGTTGTACCTCAATTACACCAAATAAGCTCTTAACCACACTCATTATGATCCATTTACTCGCATTATGACCAATTAGATTCGTTAAGGAGAAGCAAGCCTCTTGTACCCACTAAGACCAAAATTGCCCAATAACGAGCCATTACGCAAATAAGGTCTATTCACAATCATTATATTCGTTAAGGAGGCACAAACCCCGTATACCCATAAAAGACAAAAATCACCCAATAACGAGCCATTACAGACCACAAAGACGTGTTATACCTCAATTACACCAAATAAGCTTAAATCAGACTCATTATGACTCATTTACTCTGATTATGACCAATTAGAATATAAGGAGACACAAACCCCTTATACGCACGAAGACCAAAATTATCAAATAACGAGCCATTACGGACCCGTTACACCTCAATTACACCTAAAAAGGTCTAATCAAACTCACTATGACCCATTAATTCCCATTATAACCAATTAGATTCGTATTAGGAGACACAAACCCCACATACCCACAAAGGCCAAAATTGGCCAATAACGAGCCATTACGGACGACAAAAACCCGTTATAACTCAAGTACACCAAATATGGTCTAATTAGACTCATTATGACAAATTTACTTCCATTGTGACCAATTAGATTCGTTAAGGAGGCACAAACCCCTTATACCCACTAAGACCAAAATTAGCCAATAACGAGCAATTACGGACCACAAAGACCCGTTGTACCTCAATTACACCAAATAAGCTCTAACCACACTCATTATGATCCATTTACTCGCATTATGACCAATTAGATTCGTTAAGGAGAAGCAAGCCTCTTGTACCCACTAAGACCAAAATTACCCAATAACGAGCCATTACAGACCACAAAGACGTGTTATACCTCAATTACACCAAATAAGCTTAAATCAGACTCATTATGACTCATTTACTCTGATTATGACCAATTAGACTATTTAAGAAGACACAAACCCCTTATAAACATGAAGACCAAAATTATCAAATAACGTGCCATTACGGACCCGTTACACCTCAATTACACCTAAAAAGGTCTAATCAAACTCACTATGACCCATTAACTCCCATTATAACAGATTAGATTTGTATTAGGAGACACAAAACCCTCATACCCACTAAGGCAAAAATTGGCCAATAACAAGCCATTACGGAACACAAAGACCCGTTATACCTCAATTACACCAAATAAAATCTAATTAGACTCATTATGACAAATTTACTCCAATTGTGACCAATTGGACTTCTGATGGAGACACAAACCCCTTATACCGACTAAGACCAAAATTGGCCTATAACGAGCATTACGGACCAAAAAGACCCGTTATATCTCAATTCCACCAAATAAGCTCTAGTCAGACTCATTATGACTCATTTACACCTATTATGATCAATTAGACTTGTTAAGGAGACACAAACCCCTTATAAGCACGGAAACCAAAATTATCAAATAACGAGCCATTACGGACCCGTCACACCTCAATTACACCTAAAAAGGTCTAATCAAACTCATTATGACCCATTAACTCCCATTATAACCAACTAGATTCGTATTAGGAGACACAAACCCCACAAACCGACAAAGGCCAAAATTGGCCAATAGCGAGCCATTACGGACGACAAAGACCCGTTATACCTCAATTACACCAAATACGGTCTAATTAGACTCATTATGACAAATTTACTTCCGTTGTGACCAATTAGATTCGTTAAGGAGGCACAAACCCCTTATGCCCACTAAGACCAAAATTAGCCAATAACGAGCAATTACGGACCACAAAGACCCATTGTACCTCAATTACACCAAATAAGCTCTTAACCACACTCATTATGATCCATTTACTCGCATTATGACCAATTAGATTCGTTAAGGAGAAGCAAGCCTCTTGTACCCACTAAGACCAAAATTGCCCAATAACGAGCCATTACGCAAATAAGGTCTATTCACAATCATTATATTCGTTAAGGAGGCACAAACCCCGTATACCCATAAAAGACAAAAATTACCCAATAACGAGCCATTACAGACCACAAAGACGTGTTATACCTCAATTACACCAAATAAGCTTAAATCAGACTCATTATGACTCATTTACTCTGATTATGACCAATTAGAATATAAGGAGACACAAACCCCTTATACGCACGAAGACCAAAATTATCAAATAACGAGCCATTACGGACCCGTTACACCTCAATTACACCTAAAAAGGTCTAATCAAACTCACTATGACCCATTAACACCCATTATAAGCAATTAGATTCGTATTAGGAGACACAAAACCCTCATACCCACTAAGGCAAAAATTGGCCAATAACAAGCCATTACGGACCACAAAGACCCGTTATACCTCAATTACACCAAATAATATCTAATTAGACTCATTATGACAAATTTACTCCAATTGTGACCAATTGGACTTGTTAAGGAGACACAAACCCCTTATACCGACTAAGACCAAAATTGGCCTATAACGAGCATTACGGACCAAAAAGACCCATTATATCTCAATTCCACCAAATAAGCTCTAGTCAGACTCATTATGACTCATTTACACCTATTATGACCAATTAGACTTGTTATGGAGACACAAACCGCTTATAAGCACGGAGACCAAAATTATCAAATAACGAGCCATTACGGACCCGTTACTCCTCAATTACACCTAAAAAGGTCTAATCAAACTTACTATGACCCCATTAACTCCCATTATAACCAACTAGATTCGTATTAGGAGACACAAACCCCACATACCCACAAAGTCCAAAATTGGCCAATAACGAGCCATTACGGACGACAAAGACCCGTTATACCTCAATTACACCAAATATGGTCTAATTAGACTCATTATGACAAATTTACTTCCATTGTGACCAATTAGATTCGTTATGGAGGCACAAACCCCTTATACCCACTAAGACCAAAATTAGCCAATAACGAGCAATTACGGACTACAAAGACCCGTTGTACCTCAATTACACCAAATAAGCTCTAACTACACTCATTATGATCAATTTACTCGCATTATGACCAATTAGATTCGTTAAGAGAGAAGCAAGCCTCTTGTACCCACTAAGACCAAAATTACCCAATAACGAGCCATTACAGACCACAAAGACGTGTTATACCTCAATTACACCAAATAAGCTTAAATCTGACTCATTATGACTCATTTACTCTGATTATGACAAATTAGACTATTTAAGGAGACACAAACCGCTTATAAGCACGAAGACCAAAATTATCAAGTAACGAGCCATTACGGACCCGTTACACCTCAATTACACCTAAAAAGGTCTAATCAAACTCACTATGACCCATTAACTCCCATTATAACCAAATTAGATTCGTATTAGGAGACACAAAACCCTCATACCTACTAAGGCAAAAATTGGCCAATAACAAGCCATTACGGACCACAAAGACCCGTTATACCTCAATTACACCAAATAAAATCTAATTAGACTCATTATGATAAATTGGACTTGTTAAGGAGACACAAACCCCTTATACCCATAAAAGACAAAAATTACCCAATAACGAGCCATTACAGACCACAAAGACGTGTTATACCTCAATTACACCAAATAAGCTTAAATCAGACTCATTATGACTCATTTACTCTTATTACGACCAATTAGACTATTTAAGGAGACACAAACCCCTTATAAGCACGAAGACCAAAATTATCAAATAACGAGCCATTACGGATCCGTTACACCTCAATTACACCTAAAAAGGTCTAATCAAACTACCTATGACCCATTAACTCCCATTATAACCAATTAGATTCGTATTAGGAGACACAAACCCCACATACCCACAAAGGCCTAAATTGGCCAATAACGAGCCATTACGAACGACGAAGACCCGTTATACCTCAATTACACCAAATATGGTCTAATTAGACTCATTATGACAAATTTACTTCCATTGTGACCAATTAGATTTGTTAAGGAGGCACAAACCCCATATACCCACTAAGACCAAAATTAGCCAATAACGAGCAATTACGGACCACAAAGACCCGTTGTACCTCAATTACACCAAATAAGCTCTTAACCACACTCATTATGATCCATTTACTCGCATTATGACCAATTAGATTCGTTAAGGAGAAGCAAGCCTCTTGTACCCACTAAGACCAAAATTACCCAAAATTAGATTTTGATGTTCTTATTTCTAAAGTGCATGCTCGCATTCATAATTGGAAGAATAAATTTCTGTCCTATGCTAGGAGAAGACAGTTGATTCTTTCGGTTCTTGCTTCGTTACAATTATATTGGATGTCTACTTTCTTGATTCCGTCGGGGGTTATTCATAAATTGGAGGCATTATTTAGAAAGTTTCTATGGGCTCAAGGTGAGTCTTCTAAAGGTAAATGCAAGGTTGCTTGGGATTTGATTTGTAGGCCGATTGCTAATGGTGGTTTAGGTATTCGGCGGCTAACGGTTTGGAATCGGGCAATGCTTGCTAAGCACTCGTGGGATATTCTCACTCGACGGTCCTCGTTATGGGTGAGGTGGGTTTACTTGTATTGTCTGAGTGACGATCACTTTTGGTTGGTCCGAAAGAGTTCCAGGTGGTCTTGGATAATGCGTAAGATTCTGGATATGAGGCCTTTTGTCAGAGATCATATGAAGATAATAGTTGGTAATGGTGCCCGTACAAGAGCTTGGGAGGATTGGTGGGGGCCGATTGGTACGTTATCTTCGATTATCTCCAACCGGTTTCTAAGTGATAATGGGTTCTCGCAGCTTGACACTCTTGATGATGTGGTTGATCGATTCCCTAATGGTTGGCCGAATGAGTGGATAAATTGGTATAGTCCTCTTCAAAATTCTCCTTTGCCAGTTCTTGACCAATCTTGTGAGGATAAATGGAGGTGGATTGATGTGCATGGGAATCTGGTGGATTTTTCAGTTAAGGTGGCGTATGAAGTGTTCGTGGGCGTTCTTCAAACTACTCCTTGGGCCAAATCGGTGTGGTTTAAGGGGTTTATTCCCAAGCATGCCTTTTGCTTATGGATGGCATGTCATGGTCGGCTCACTACTCAAGACCGCATGGTGTCTTGGGATAGCGCCAATGCGGATCTTCGGTGCTCGTTGTGTGAATCTTGCATGGATTCTCATAACCACTTATTTTTCGAATGCTCTTACTCTTCGCAGGTTTGGAGTGAGATCAAAGCTTTGGGACACATAGAGACTTGGCCAAACTCTTGGGACCAAATTGTTGGAAAACTTTCTGATTTATCGACAACGCCTAAGTTCATTAAACGTAATTTATTCATTGCAGTTGCCGTGTTTTTTATTTGGCGTGAGAGAAATGATCGCCTTTTCCGGTCTGCTAGATGTACGACTGAACAGCTTGTGGTTCAGATTCGTGACGTGGTTCGCATGCGGCTCATTTGGAAGTTGAAATCCAGGCATCTTATGGGTGATGACTAGCACTTTGTTTTTTCTGAAGATCTTTGGGGATTTGGCTGATTGTGTTGTGGTGTTCTGTTTTTGTATCTTCGTTTGCTCGCTTTTGTGTCGATTAGCTTGTGTCTGTTCTGGTTGGTTGTTGCGTGGTTTGGGGAGATGTGTGTGTTTTTAGCCTTCTGGGCTTGGTTGTAGCGTTACTCTTGTTTTATTTTGTTTGTTTTCTCTTATAAATTGCCCGGAGTTTCTCCTTTCAAAAAAAAAAACGAGCCATTACGCAAATAAGGTCTATTCACAATCATTAGATTCGTTAAGGAGGCACAATAAGGATACCCATAAAAGACAAAAATTACCCAATAACGAGCCATTACAAACCACAAAGACGTGTTATACCTCAATTACACCAAATAATCTTAAAATCAGACTCGTTATGACTCATTTACTCTGATTATGACCAATTAGAATATAAGGAGACACAAACCCCTTATACGCACGAAGACCAAAATTATCAAATAACGAGCCATTACGGACCCGTTACACCTCAATTACACCTAAAAAGGTCTAATCAAACTCACTATGACCCATTAACTCCCATTATAACCAATTAGATTCGTATTAGGAGACACAAACCCCACATACCCACCAAAGGCCAAAATTGGCAAATAACGAGTCATTACGGACGACAAAGACCCGTTATACCTCAATTACACCAAATATGGTCTAATTAGACTCATTATGACAAATTTACTTCCATTGTGACCAATTAGATTCGTTAAGGAGGCACAAACCCCTTATACCCACTAAGACCAAAATTTGCCAATAACGAGCAATTACGGACCACAAAGACCCGTTGTACCTCAATTACACCAAATAAGCTCTAACCACAGTCCTTATGATCCATTTACTCGCATTATGACCAATTAGATTCGTTAAGGAGAAGCAAGCCTCTTGTACCCACTAAGACCAAAATTACCCAATAACGAGCCATTACAGATCATAAAGACGTGTTACACCTCAATTACACCAAATAAGCTTAAATCAGACTCATTATGACTCATTTACTCTGATTATGACCAATTAGACTATTTAAGGAGACACTAACCCCTTATTAGCACGTAGACCAAAAGTATCAAATAACGAGCCATTACGGACCCGTTACACCTCAATTACACCTAAAAAGGTCTAATCAAACTCACTATGACCCTTTAACTCCCATTATAACCAATTAGATTCGTATTAGGAGACACAAACCCCACATACCCACTAAGGCCAAAATTGGCCAATAAGGAGCCATTACGGACGACAAAGACTCGTTATACCTCAATTACACCAAATATGGTCTAATTAGACTCATTATGACAAATTTACTTCCATTGTGACCAATTAGATTCGTTAAGGAGGCACAAACCCCTTATACCCACTAAGACCAAAATTAGCCAATAACGAGCAATTACGGACCAGAAAGACCCGTTGTACCTCAATTACACCAAATAAGCTCTAACCACAGTCATTATGATCCATTTACTCGCATTATGACCAATTAGATTCGTTAAGGAGAAGCAAGCCTCTTGTACCCACTAAGACCAAAATTACCCAATAACGAGCCATTACAGATCATAAAGACGTGTTATACCTCAATTACACCAAATAAGCTTAAATCAGACTCATTATGACTCATTTACTCTGATTATGACCAATTAGACTATTTAAGGAGACACTAACCCCTTATTAGCACGTAGACCAAAAGTATCAAATAACGAGCCATTACGGACCCGTTACACCTCAATTACACCTAAAAAGGTCTAATCAAACTCACTATGACCCATTAACTCCCATTATAACCAATTAGATTCGTATTAGGAGAAACAAACCCCACATAACCACAAAGGCCAAAATTGGCCAATAACGAGGCATTACGGACGACAAACACCCGTTATACCTCAATTACACCAAATATGGTCAAATTAGACTCATTATGACAAATTTACTTCCATTGTGACCAATTAGATTCGTTAAGGAGGCACAAACCCCTTATACCCACTAAGACCTAAATTAGCATATAACGAGCAATTACGGACCAGAAAGACCCGTTGTACCTCAATTACACCAAATAAGCTCTAACCACACTCATTATGATCCTTTTACTCGCATTATGACCAATTAGATTCGTTAAGGAGAACAAGCCTCTTGTACCCACTAAGACCAAAATTACCCAATAACAAGCCATTACGCAAATAAGGTCAATTCACAATCATTAGATTCGTTAAGGAGGCACAAACCCCTTACCCATTAAAGACATAAATTACCCAATAACGAGCCATTACAGACCACAAAGACGTGTTATACCTCAATTACACCAAATAAGCTTAAATCAGACTCATTATGACTCATTTACTCTGATTATGACCAATTAGAATATAAGGAGACACAAACCACTTCCTTATACGCACGAAGACCAAAATTATCAAATAACGAGCCATTACAGAACACAAAGACGTGTTATATCTCAATTACACCTAAAAAGGTCTAATCACATTCACTATGACCCATTAACTCCCATTATAACCAATTTGATTCGTATTAGGAGACACAAACCCCACATACCCACAAAGGCCAAAATTGGCCAATAACGAGCCATTACGGACGACAAAGACCCGTTATACCTCAATTACACCAAATATGGTCTAATTAGACTCATTATGACAAATTTACTTCCATTGTGACCAATTAGATTCGTTAAGGAGGCACAAACCCCTTATACCCACTAAGACCAAAATTAGCCAATAACGAGCAATTACGGACTACAAAGACCCGTTGTACCTCAATTACACCAAATAAGCTCTAACTACACTCATTATGATCAATTTACTCGCATTATGACCAATTAGATTCGTTAAGGAGAAGCAAGCCCCTTGTACCCACTAAGACCAAAATTACCCAATAACAAGCCATTACAGACCACAAAGAAGTGTTATACCTCAATTACACCAAATAAGCTTAAATCAGACTCATTATGACTCATTTACTCTGATTATGACCAATTAGACTATTTAAGCAGACACAAAACCCTTATAAGCACGAAGACCAAAATTATCAAATAACGAGACATTACGGACCCGTTACACCTCAATTACACCTAAAAAGGTCTAATCAAACTCACTATGACCCATTAACTCCCATTATAACCAAATTAGATTCGTATTAGGAGACACAAAACCCTCATACCCACTAAGGCAAAAATTGGCCAATAACAAGCCATTACGGACCACAAAGACCCGTTATACCTCAATTACACCAAATAAAATCTAATTAGACTCATTATGATAAATTGGACTTGTTAAGGAGACACAAACCCCTTATACCGACTAAGGCCAAAATTGGCCTATAACGAGCATTACGGACCAAAAAGACCCGTTATATCTCAATTCCACCAAATAAGCTCTAGTCAGACTCATTATGACTCATTTACACCTATTATGACCAATTAGACTTGTTAAGGAGACACAAACCCCTTATAAGCACGGAGACCAAAATTATCAAATAACGAGCCATTACGGACCCGTTACACCACAATTGCACCTAAAAAGGTCTAATCAAACTCACTATGACCCATTAACTCCCATTATAACCTATTAGATTCGTATTAGGAGACACAAAACCCTCGTACCCACTAAGGCAAAAATTGGCCAACAACTAGCCATTACGGACCACAAAGACCCGTTATACCTCAATTACACCAAATAAAATCTAATTAGACTCATTATGACAAATTTACTCCAATTGTGACCAATTGGACTTGTTAAGGAGACACAAACCCCTTATACCGACTAAGACCAAAATTGGCCTATAACGAGCATTACGGACCAAAAAGACCCGTTATATCTCAATTCCACCAAATAAGCTCTAGTCAGACTCATTATGACTCATTTACACCTATTATGACTAATTAGACTTGTTAAGGAGACACAAACCCCTTATAAGCACGAAGACCAAAATTATCAAATAACGAGCCATTACGGACCCGTTACACCTCAATTACACCTAAAAAGGTCTAATCAAACTCACTATGACCCATTAACTCCCATTATAACCTATTAGATTCGTATTAGGAGACACAAAACCCTCATACCCACTAAGGCAAAAATTGGCCAATAACTAGCCATTACGGACCACACAAGACCCGTTATACCTCAATTACACCAAATAAAATCTAATTAGACTCATTATGAAAAATTTACTCCAATTGTGACCAATTGGACTTGTTAAGGAGACACAAACCCCTTATACCGACTAAGACCAAAATTGGCCTATAACGAGCATTACGGACCAAAAAGACCCATTATATCTCAATTCCACCAAATAAGCTCTAGTCAGACTCATTATGACTCATTTACACCTATTATGACCAATTTGACTTGTTAAGGAGACACAAACCCCTTATAAGCACGGAGACCAAAATTATCAACTAACGAGCCATTACGGACCCGTTACACCTTAATTACACCTAAAAAGGTCTAATCAAACTCACTATGACCCCCATTAACTCCCATTATAACCAACTAGATTCGTATTAGGAGACACAAACCCCACATACCCACAAAGGCCAAAATTGGCCAATTACGAGCCATTACGGACGACCAAGACCCGTTATACCTCAATTACACCAAATATGGTCTAATTAGACTCATTATGACAAATTTACTTCCATTGTGACCAATTAGATTCGTTAAGGAGGCACAAACCCCTTATACCCACTAAGACCAAAATTAGCCAATAACGAGCAATTACGGACCTCAAAGACCCGTTGTACCTCAATTACACCAAATAAGCTCTAACCACACTCATTATGATCCATTTACTCGCATTATGACCAATTAGATTCGTTAAGGAGAAGCAAACCTCTTGTACCCACTAAGACCAAAATTACCCAATAACGAGCCATTACGGACGAAAAAGACCCGTTATATCTCAATTCCACCAAATAAGCTCTAGTCAGACTCATTATGTCTCATTTACACCTATTATGACCAATTAGACTTGTTAAGGAGACACAAACCCCTTATAAGCACGAAGACCAAAATTATCAAATAACGAGCCATTACGGACCTGTTACACCTCAATTACACCTAAAAAGGTCTAATAAAACTCACTATGACCCATTAACTCCCATTATAACCAATTAGATTCGTATTAGGAGATACAAAACCCTCATACCCACTAAGGCAAAAATTGGCCAATAACAAGCCATTACGGACCACAAAGACCCGTTATACCTCAATTACACCAAATAAAATCTAATTAGACTCATTATGACAAATTTACTCCAATTGTGACCAATTGTACTTGTTAAGGAGGCACAAACCCCTTATACCGACTAAGACCAAAATTGGCCTATAACGAGCATTACGGACCAAAAAGACCCGTTATATCTCAATTCCACCTAATAAGCTCTAGTCAGACTCATTATGACTCATTTACACCTATTATGACCAATTAGACTTGTTAAGGAGACACAAACCCCTTATAAGCACGGAGACCAAAATTATCAAATAACGAGCCATTACGGACCCGTTACACCTCAATTACTCCTAAAAAGGTCTAATCAAACTCACTATGACCCATTAACTCCCATTATAACAAACTAGATTCGTATTAGGAGAAACAAACCCCACATACCCACAAAGGCCAAAATTGGCCAATAACGAGGCATTACGGACGACAAACACCCGTTATACCTCAATTACACCAAATATGGTCAAATTAGACTCATTATGACAAATTTACTTCCATTGTGACCAATTAGATTCGTTAAGGAGGCACAAACCCCTTATACCCACTAAGACCAAAATTAGCATATAACGAGCAATTACGAACCAGAAAGACCCGTTGTACCTCAATTACACCAAATAAGCTCTAACCACACTCATTATGATCCATTTACTCGCATTATGACCAATTAGATTCGTTAAGGAGAAGCAAGCCTCTTGTACCCACTAAGACCAAAATTACCCAATAACGAGCCATTACGCAAATAAGGTCTATTCACAATCATTAGATTCGTTAAGGAGGCACAAACCCCTTATACCCATTAAAGACAAAAATTACCCAATAACGAGCCATTACAGACCACAAAGACGTGTTATACCTCAATTACACCAAATAAGCTTAAATCAGACTCATTATGACTCATTTACTCTGATTATGACCAATTAGAATATAAGGAGACACAAACCGCTTCCTTATACGCACGAAGACCAAAATTATCAAATAACGAGCCATTACGGACCCGTTACACCTCAATTACACCTAAAAAGGTCTAATCACACTCACTATGACCCATTAACTCCCATTATAACCAATTAGATTCGTATTAGGAGACACAAACCCCACATACCCACAAAGTCCAAAATTGGCCAATAACGATCCATTACGGACGACAAAGACCCGTTATACCTCAATTACACCAAATATGGTCTAATTTACTTCCATTATGACAAATTTACTTCCATTGTGACCAATTAGATTCGTTAAGGAGGCACAAACCCCTTATACCCACTAAGACCAAAATTAGCCAATAACGAGCAATTACGGACTACAAAGACCCGTTGTACCTCAATTACACCAAATAAGCTCTAACTACACTCATTATGATCAATTTACTCACATTATGACCAATTTGATTCGTTAAGGAGAAGCAAGCCTCTTGTACCCACTAAGACCAAAATTACCCAATAACGAGCCATTACAGACCACAAAGACGTGTTATACCTCAATTACACCAAATAAGCTTAAATCAGACTCATTATGACTCATTTACTCTGATTATGACCAATTAGACTATTTAAGGAGACACAAACCCCTTATAAGCACGAAGACCAAAATTATCAAATAACGAGCCATTACGGACCCGTTACACCTCAATTACACCTAAAAAGGTCTAATCAAACTCACTATGTCCCATTAACTCCCATTATAACCAAATTAGATTCGTATTAGGAGACACAAAACCCTCATACCCACTAAGGCAAAAATTGGCCAATAACAAGCCATTACGGACCACAAAGACCCGTTATACCTCAATTACACCAAATAAAATCTAATTAGACTCATTATGATATATTGGACTTGTTAAGGAGACACAAACCCCTTATACCGACTAAGACCAAAATTGGCCTATAACGAGCATTACGGACCAAAAAGACCCGTTATATCTCAATTCCACCAAATAAGCTCTAGTCAGACTCATTATGACTCATTTACACCTATTATGACCAATTAGACTTGTTAAGGAGACACAAACCCCTTATAAGCACGGAGACCAAAATTATCAACTAACGAGCCATTACGGACCCGTTACACCTTAATTACACCTAAAAAGGTCTAATCAAACTCACTATGACCCCCATTAACTCCCATTATAACCAACTAGATTCGTATTAGGAGACACAAACCCCACATACCCACAAAGGCCAAAATTGGCCAATTACGAGCCATTACGGACGACCAAGACCCGTTATACCTCAATTACACCAAATATGGTCTAATTAGACTCATTATGACAAATTTACTTCCATTGTGACCAATTAGATTCGTTAAGGAGGCACAAACCCCTTATACCCACTAAGACCAAAATTAGCCAATAACGAGCAATTACGGACCTCAAAGACCCGTTGTACCTCAATTACACCAAATAAGCTCTAACCACACTCATTATGATCCATTTACTCGCATTATGACCAATTAGATTCGTTAAGGAGAAGCAAACCTCTTGTACCCACTAAGACCAAAATTACCCAATAACGAGCCATTACAGAACACAAAGACGTGTTATACCTCAATTACACCAAATAAGCTTAAATCAGACTCATTATGACTCATATACTCTGATTATGACCAATTAGACTATTTAAGGAGACAGAAACCCCTTATAAGCACGAAGACCAAAATTATCAAATAACGAGCCATTACGGACCTGTTACACCTCAATTACACCTAAAAAGGTCTAATAAAACTCACTATGACCCATTAACTCCCATTATAACCAATTAGATTCGTATTAGGAGATACAAAACCCTCATACCCACTAAGGCAAAAATTGGCCAATAACAAGCCATTACGGACCACAAAGACCCGTTATACCTCAATTACACCAAATAAAATCTAATTAGACTCATTATGACAAATTTACTCCAATTGTGACCAATTGTACTTGTTAAGGAGGCACAAACCCCTTATACCGACTAAGACCAAAATTGGCCTATAACGAGCATTACGGACCAAAAAGACCCGTTATATCTCAATTCCACCTAATAAGCTCTAGTCAGACTCATTATGACTCATTTACACCTATTATGACCAATTAGACTTGTTAAGGAGACACAAACCCCTTATAAGCACGGAGACCAAAATTATCAAATAACGAGCCATTACGGACCCGTTACACCTCAATTACACCTAAAAAGGTCTAATAAAACTCACTATGACCCATTAACTCCCATTATAACCAACTAGATTCGTATTAGGAGACACAAACCCCACATACCCACAAAGGCCAAAATTGGCCAATAACGAGCCATTAGGGACGACAAAGACCCGTTATACCTCAATTACACCAAATATGGTCTAATTAGACTCATTATGACAAATTTACTTCCATTGTGACCAATTAGATTCGTTAAGGAGGCACAAACCCCTTATACCCACAAAGACGAAAATTAGCCAATAACGAGCAATTACGGACCACAAAGACCCGTTGTACCTCAATTACACCAAATAAGCTCTAGTCAGACTCATTATGACTCATTTACACCTATTATGACCAATTAGACTTGTTAAGGAGACACAAACCTCTTATAAGCACGGAGACCAAAATTAACAAATAACGAGCCATTACGGACCCGTTACACCTCAATTACACCTAAAAAGGTCTAATCAAACTCACTATGACCCATTAACTCCCATTATAACCAAATTAGATTCGTATTAGGAGACACAAAACCCTCATAACCACTAAGGCAAAAATTGGCCAATAACAAGCCATTACGGACCACAAAGACCCGTTATACCTCAATTACACCAAATAAAATCTAATTAGACTCATTATGATAAATTGGACTTGTTAAGGAGACACAAACCCCTTATACCGACTAAGACCAAAATTGGCCTATAACGAGCATTACGGACCAAAAAGACCCGTTATATCTCAATTCCACCAAATAAGCTCTAGTCAGACTCATTATGACTCATTTACACCTATTATGACCAATTAGACTTGTTAAGGAGACACAAACCCCTTATAAGCACGGAGACCAAAATTATCAATAACGAGCCATTACGGACCCGTTACACCTCAATTACACCTAAAAAGGTCTAATCAAACTCACTATGACCCATTAACTCCCATTATAACCTATTAGATTCGTATTAGGAGACACAAAACCCTCATACCCACTAAGGCAAAAATTAGCCAATAACTAGCCATTACGGACCACAAAAACCCGTTATACCTCAATTACACCAAATAAAATCTAATTAGACTCATTATGACAAATTTACTCCAATTGTGACCAATTGGACTTGTTAAGGAGACACAAACCCCTTATACCGACTAAGACCAAAATTGGCCTATAACGAGCATTACGGACCAAAAAGACCCGTTATATCTCAATTCCACCTAATAAGCTCTAGTCAGACTCATTATGACTCATTTACACCTATTATGACCAATTAGACTTGTTAAGGAGACACAAACCCCTTATAAGCACGAAGACCAAAATTATCAAATAACGAGCCATTACGGACCCGTTACACCTCAATTACACTTAAAAAGGTCTAATCAAACTCACTATGACCCATTAACTCCCATTATAACCAATTAGATTCGTATTAGGAGACATAAAACCCTCATACCCACTAAGGCAAAAATTGGCCAATAACAAGCCATTACGGACCACAAAGACCCGTTATACCTTAATTACACCAAATAAAATCTAATTAGACTCATTATGAAAATTTTACTCTAATTGTGACCAGTTGGACTTGTTAAGGAGACACAAACCCCTTATACCGACTAAGACCAAAATTGGCCTATAACGAGCATTACGGACCAAAAAGACCCGTTATATCTCAATTCCACCAAATAAGCTCTAGTCAGACTCATTATGACTCATTTACACCTATTATGACCAATTAGACTTGTTAAGGAGACACAAACCCCTTATAAGCACGGAGACCAAAATTATCAAATAACGAGCCATTACGGACCCGTTACACCTTAATTACACCTAAAAAGGTCTAATCAAACTCACTATGACCCCCATTAACTCCCATTATAACCAAATAGATTCGTATTAGGAGACACAAACCCCACATACCCACAAAGGCCAAAATTGGCCAATAACGAGCCATTACGGACGACCAAGACCCGTTATACCTCAATTACACCAAATATGGTCTAATTAGACTCATTATGACAAATTTACTTCCATTGTGACCAATTAGATTCGTTAAGGAGGCACAAACCCCTTATACCCACTAAGACCAAAATTAGCCAATAACGAGCAATTACGGACCACAAAGACCCGTTGTACCTCAATTACACCAAATAAGCTCTTAACCACACTCATTATGATCCATTTACTCGCATTATGACCAATTAGATTCGTTAAGGAGAAGCAAGCCTCTTGTTCCCACTAAGACCAAAATTACCCAATAACGAGCCATTACATAACACAAAGACGTGTTATACCTCAATTACACCAAATAAGCTTAAATCAGACTCATTATGACTCATTTACTCTGATTATGACCAATTAGACTATTTAAGGAGACACAAACCCCTTATAAGCACGAAGACCAAAATTATCAAATAACGAGCCATTACGGACCTGTTACACCTCAATTACACCTAAAAAGGTCTAATCAAACTCACTATGACCCATTAACTCCCATTATAACCAATTAGATTCGTATTAGGAGACACAAAACCCTCATACCCACTAAGGCAAAAATTGGCCAATAACAAGCCATTACGGACCACAAAGACCCGTTATACCTCAATTACACCAAATAAAATCTAATTAGACTCATTATGACAAATTTACTCCAATTGTGACCAATTGGACTTGTTAAGGAGACACAAAACCCTTATACCGACTAAGACCAAAATTGGCCTATAACGAGCATTACGGACCAAAAAGACCCGTTATATCTCAATCCCACCAAATAAGCTCTAGTCAAACTCATTATGACTCATTTACACCTATTATGACCAATTAGACTTGTTAAGGAGACACAAACCCCTTATAAGCACGGAGACCAAAATTATCGAATAACGAGCCATTACGGACCCGTTACACCTCAATTACACCTAAAAAGGTCTAATCAAACTCACTATGACCCATTAACTCCCATTATAACCAACTAGATTCGTATTAGGAGACACAAACCCCACATACCCACAAATGCCAAAATTGGCCAATAACGAGCCATTACGGACGACAAAGATCCGTTATACCTCAATTACACCAAATATGGTCTAATTAGACTCATTATGACAAATTTACTTCCATTGTGACCAATTAGATTCGTTAAGGAGGCACAAACCCCTTATACCCACTAAGACCAAAATTACCCAATAACGAGCCATTACAGACCACAAAGACGTGTTATACCTCAATTACACCAAATAAGCTTAAATCAGACTCATTATGACTCATTTACTCTGATTATGACCAATTAGAATATAAGGAGACACAAACCCCTTATACGCACGAAGACCAAAATTATCAAATAACGAGCCATTACGGACCCGTTACACCTCAATTACTCCTAAAAAGGTCTAATCAAACTCACTATGACCCATTAACTCCCATTATAACCAATTAGATTCGTATTAAGAGACACAAACCCCACATACCCACAAAGGCCAAAATTGGCCAATAACGAGTCATTACGGACGACAAAGACCCGTTATACCTCAATTACACCAAATATGGTCTAATTAGACTCATTGTGACAAATTTACTTCCATTGTGACCAATTAGATTCGTTAAGGAGGCACAAACCACTTATACCCACTAAGACCAAAATTAACCAATAACGAGCAATTACGGAACAGAAAGACCCGTTGTACCTCAATTACACCAAATAAGCTCTAACCACACTCATTATGATCCATTTCCTCGCATTATGACCAATTAGATTCGTTAAGGAGAAGCAAGCCTCTTGTACCCACTAAGACCAAAATTACCCAATAACGAGCCATGGATGGCATGTCATGGTCGGCTCACTACTCAAGACCGCATGGTGTCTTGGGATAGCGCCAATGCGGATCTTCGGTGCTCGTTGTGTGAATCTTGCATGGATTCTCATAACCACTTATTTTTCGAATGCTCTTACTCTTCGCAGGTTTGTAGTGAGATCAAAGCTTTGGGACACATAGAGACTTGGCCAAACTCTTGGGACCAAATTGTTGGAAAACTTTCTGATTTATCGACAACGCCTAAGTTCATTAAACGTAATTTATTCATTGCAGTTGCCGTGTTTTTTATTTGGCGTGAGAGAAATGATCGCCTTTTCCGGTCTGCTAGATGTACGACTGAACAGCTTGTGGTTCAGATTCGTGACGTGGTTCGCATGCGGCTCATTTGGAAGTTGAAATCCAGGCATCTTATGGGTGATGACTAGCACTTTGTTTTTTCTGAAGATCTTTGGGGATTTGGCTGATTGTGTTGTGGTGTTCTGTTTTTGTATCTTCGTTTGCTCGCTTTTGTGTCGATTAGCTTGTGTCTGTTCTGGTTGGTTGTTGCGTGGTTTGGGGAGATGTGTGTGTTTTTAGCCTTCTGGGCTTGGTTGTAGCGTTACTCTTGTTTTATTTTGTTTGTTTTCTCTTATAAATTGCCCGGAGTTTCTCCTTTCAAAAAAAAAAACGAGCCATTACGCAAATAAGGTCTATTCACAATCATTAGATTCGTTAAGGAGGCACAATAAGGATACCCATAAAAGACAAAAATTACCCAATAACGAGCCATTACAAACCACAAAGACGTGTTATACCTCAATTACACCAAATAATCTTAAAATCAGACTCGTTATGACTCATTTACTCTGATTATGACCAATTAGAATATAAGGAGACACAAACCCCTTATACGCACGAAGACCAAAATTATCAAATAACGAGCCATTACGGACCCGTTACACCTCAATTACACCTAAAAAGGTCTAATCAAACTCACTATGACCCATTAACTCCCATTATAACCAATTAGATTCGTATTAGGAGACACAAACCCCACATACCCACCAAAGGCCAAAATTGGCAAATAACGAGTCATTACGGACGACAAAGACCCGTTATACCTCAATTACACCAAATATGGTCTAATTAGACTCATTATGACAAATTTACTTCCATTGTGACCAATTAGATTCGTTAAGGAGGCACAAACCCCTTATACCCACTAAGACCAAAATTTGCCAATAACGAGCAATTACGGACCACAAAGACCCGTTGTACCTCAATTACACCAAATAAGCTCTAACCACAGTCCTTATGATCCATTTACTCGCATTATGACCAATTAGATTCGTTAAGGAGAAGCAAGCCTCTTGTACCCACTAAGACCAAAATTACCCAATAACGAGCCATTACAGATCATAAAGACGTGTTACACCTCAATTACACCAAATAAGCTTAAATCAGACTCATTATGACTCATTTACTCTGATTATGACCAATTAGACTATTTAAGGAGACACTAACCCCTTATTAGCACGTAGACCAAAAGTATCAAATAACGAGCCATTACGGACCCGTTACACCTCAATTACACCTAAAAAGGTCTAATCAAACTCACTATGACCCTTTAACTCCCATTATAACCAATTAGATTCGTATTAGGAGACACAAACCCCACATACCCACTAAGGCCAAAATTGGCCAATAAGGAGCCATTACGGACGACAAAGACTCGTTATACCTCAATTACACCAAATATGGTCTAATTAGACTCATTATGACAAATTTACTTCCATTGTGACCAATTAGATTCGTTAAGGAGGCACAAACCCCTTATACCCACTAAGACCAAAATTAGCCAATAACGAGCAATTACGGACCAGAAAGACCCGTTGTACCTCAATTACACCAAATAAGCTCTAACCACAGTCATTATGATCCATTTACTCGCATTATGACCAATTAGATTCGTTAAGGAGAAGCAAGCCTCTTGTACCCACTAAGACCAAAATTACCCAATAACGAGCCATTACAGATCATAAAGACGTGTTATACCTCAATTACACCAAATAAGCTTAAATCAGACTCATTATGACTCATTTACTCTGATTATGACCAATTAGACTATTTAAGGAGACACTAACCCCTTATTAGCACGTAGACCAAAAGTATCAAATAACGAGCCATTACGGACCCGTTACACCTCAATTACACCTAAAAAGGTCTAATCAAACTCACTATGACCCATTAACTCCCATTATAACCAATTAGATTCGTATTAGGAGAAACAAACCCCACATAACCACAAAGGCCAAAATTGGCCAATAACGAGGCATTACGGACGACAAACACCCGTTATACCTCAATTACACCAAATATGGTCAAATTAGACTCATTATGACAAATTTACTTCCATTGTGACCAATTAGATTCGTTAAGGAGGCACAAACCCCTTATACCCACTAAGACCTAAATTAGCATATAACGAGCAATTACGGACCAGAAAGACCCGTTGTACCTCAATTACACCAAATAAGCTCTAACCACACTCATTATGATCCTTTTACTCGCATTATGACCAATTAGATTCGTTAAGGAGAACAAGCCTCTTGTACCCACTAAGACCAAAATTACCCAATAACAAGCCATTACGCAAATAAGGTCAATTCACAATCATTAGATTCGTTAAGGAGGCACAAACCCCTTACCCATTAAAGACATAAATTACCCAATAACGAGCCATTACAGACCACAAAGACGTGTTATACCTCAATTACACCAAATAAGCTTAAATCAGACTCATTATGACTCATTTACTCTGATTATGACCAATTAGAATATAAGGAGACACAAACCGCTTCCTTATACGCACGAAGACCAAAATTATCAAATAACGAGCCATTACAGAACACAAAGACGTGTTATACCTCAATTACACCTAAAAAGGTCTAATCACATTCACTATGACCCATTAACTCCCATTATAACCAATTTGATTCGTATTAGGAGACACAAACCCCACATACCCACAAAGGCCAAAATTGGCCAATAACGAGCCATTACGGACGACAAAGACCCGTTATACCTCAATTACACCAAATATGGTCTAATTAGACTCATTATGACAAATTTACTTCCATTGTGACCAATTAGATTCGTTAAGGAGGCACAAACCCCTTATACCCACTAAGACCAAAATTAGCCAATAACGAGCAATTACGGACTACAAAGACCCGTTGTACCTCAATTACACCAAATAAGCTCTAACTACACTCATTATGATCAATTTACTCGCATTATGACCAATTAGATTCGTTAAGGAGAAGCAAGCCCCTTGTACCCACTAAGACCAAAATTACCCAATAACAAGCCATTACAGACCACAAAGAAGTGTTATACCTCAATTACACCAAATAAGCTTAAATCAGACTCATTATGACTCATTTACTCTGATTATGACCAATTAGACTATTTAAGGAGACACAAAACCCTTATAAGCACGAAGACCAAAATTATCAAATAACGAGACATTACGGACCCGTTACACCTCAATTACACCTAAAAAGGTCTAATCAAACTCACTATGACCCATTAACTCCCATTATAACCAAATTAGATTCGTATTAGGAGACACAAAACCCTCATACCCACTAAGGCAAAAATTGGCCAATAACAAGCCATTACGGACCACAAAGACCCGTTATACCTCAATTACACCAAATAAAATCTAATTAGACTCATTATGATAAATTGGACTTGTTAAGGAGACACAAACCCCTTATACCGACTAAGGCCAAAATTGGCCTATAACGAGCATTACGGACCAAAAAGACCCGTTATATCTCAATTCCACCAAATAAGCTCTAGTCAGACTCATTATGACTCATTTACACCTATTATGACCAATTAGACTTGTTAAGGAGACACAAACCCCTTATAAGCACGGAGACCAAAATTATCAAATAACGAGCCATTACGGACCCGTTACACCACAATTGCACCTAAAAAGGTCTAATCAAACTCACTATGACCCATTAACTCCCATTATAACCTATTAGATTCGTATTAGGAGACACAAAACCCTCGTACCCACTAAGGCAAAAATTGGCCAACAACTAGCCATTACGGACCACAAAGACCCGTTATACGTCAATTACACCAAATAAAATCTAATTAGACTCATTATGACAAATTTACTCCAATTGTGACCAATTGGACTTGTTAAGGAGACACAAACCCCTTATACCGACTAAGACCAAAATTGGCCTATAACGAGCATTACGGACCAAAAAGACCCGTTATATCTCAATTCCACCAAATAAGCTCTAGTCAGACTCATTATGACTCATTTACACCTATTATGACTAATTAGACTTGTTAAGGAGACACAAACCCCTTATAAGCACGAAGACCAAAATTATCAAATAACGAGCCATTACGGACCCGTTACACCTCAATTACACCTAAAAAGGTCTAATCAAACTCACTATGACCCATTAACTCCCATTATAACCTATTAGATTCGTATTAGGAGACACAAAACCCTCATACCCACTAAGGCAAAAATTGGCCAATAACTAGCCATTACGGACCACACAAGACCCGTTATACCTCAATTACACCAAATAAAATCTAATTAGACTCATTATGAAAAATTTACTCCAATTGTGACCAATTGGACTTGTTAAGGAGACACAAACCCCTTATACCGACTAAGACCAAAATTGGCCTATAACGAGCATTACGGACCAAAAAGACCCATTATATCTCAATTCCACCAAATAAGCTCTAGTCAGACTCATTATGACTCATTTACACCTATTATGACCAATTTGACTTGTTAAGGAGACACAAACCCCTTATAAGCACGGAGACCAAAATTATCAACTAACGAGCCATTACGGACCCGTTACACCTTAATTACACCTAAAAAGGTCTAATCAAACTCACTATGACCCCCATTAACTCCCATTATAACCAACTAGATTCGTATTAGGAGACACAAACCCCACATACCCACAAAGGCCAAAATTGGCCAATTACGAGCCATTACGGACGACCAAGACCCGTTATACCTCAATTACACCAAATATGGTCTAATTAGACTCATTATGACAAATTTACTTCCATTGTGACCAATTAGATTCGTTAAGGAGGCACAAACCCCTTATACCCACTAAGACCAAAATTAGCCAATAACGAGCAATTACGGACCTCAAAGACCCGTTGTACCTCAATTACACCAAATAAGCTCTAACCACACTCATTATGATCCATTTACTCGCATTATGACCAATTAGATTCGTTAAGGAGAAGCAAGCCTCTTGTACCCACTAAGACCAAAATTACCCAATAACGAGCCATTACAGATCATAAAGACGTGTTATACCTCAATTACACCAAATAAGCTTAAATCAGACTCATTATGACTCATTTACTCTGATTATGACCAATTAGACTATTTAAGGAGACACTAACCCCTTATTAGCACGTAGACCAAAAGTATCAAATAACGAGCCATTACGGACCCGTTACACCTCAATTACACCTAAAAAGTCTAATCAAACTCACTATGACCCATTAACTCCCATTATAACCAATTAGATTCGTATTAGGAGAAACAAACCCCACATAACCACAAAGGCCAAAATTGGCCAATAACGAGGCATTACGGACGACAAACACCCGTTATACCTCAATTACACCAAATATGGTCAAATTAGACTCATTATGACAAATTTACTTCCATTGTGACCAATTAGATTCGTTAAGGAGGCACAAACCCCTTATACCCACTAAGACCTAAATTAGCATATAACGAGCAATTACGGACCAGAAAGACCCGTTGTACCTCAATTACACCAAATAAGCTCTAACCACACTCATTATGATCCTTTTACTCGCATTATGACCAATTAGATTCGTTAAGGAGAACAAGCCTCTTGTACCCACTAAGACCAAAATTACCCAATAACAAGCCATTACGCAAATAAGGTCTATTCACAATCATTAGATTCGTTAAGGAGGCACAAACCCCTTACCCATTAAAGACATAAATTACCCAATAACGAGCCATTACAGACCACAAAGACGTGTTATACCTCAATTACACCAAATAAGCTTAAATCAGACTCATTATGACTCATTTACTCTGATTATGACCAATTAGAATATAAGGAGACACAAACCGCTTCCTTATACGCACGAAGACCAAAATTATCAAATAACGAGCCATTACAGAACACAAAGACGTGTTATACCTCAATTACACCTAAAAAGGTCTAATCACATTCACTATGACCCATTAACTCCCATTATAACCAATTTGATTCGTATTAGGAGACACAAACCCCACATACCCACAAAGGCCAAAATTGGCCAATAACGAGCCATTACGGACGACAAAGACCCGTTATACCTCAATTACACCAAATATGGTCTAATTAGACTCATTATGACAAATTTACTTCCATTGTGACCAATTAGATTCGTTAAGGAGGCACAAACCCCTTATACCCACTAAGACCAAAATTAGCCAATAACGAGCAATTACGGACTACAAAGACCCGTTGTACCTCAATTACACCAAATAAGCTCTAACTACACTCATTATGATCAATTTACTCGCATTATGACCAATTAGATTCGTTAAGGAGAAGCAAGCCTCTTGTACCCACTAAGACCAAAATTACCCAATAACAAGCCATTACAGACCACAAAGAAGTGTTATACCTCAATTACACCAAATAAGCTTAAATCAGACTCATTATGACTCATTTACTCTGATTATGACCAATTAGACTATTTAAGGAGACACAAACCCCTTATAAGCACGAAGACCAAAATTATCAAATAACGAGACATTACGGACCCGTTACACCTCAATTACACCTAAAAAGGTCTAATCAAACTCACTATGACCCATTAACTCCCATTATAACCAAATTAGATTCGTATTAGGAGACACAAAACCCTCATACCCACTAAGGCAAAAATTGGCCAATAACAAGCCATTACGGACCACAAAGACCCGTTATACCTCAATTACACCAAATAAAATCTAATTAGACTCATTATGATAAATTGGACTTGTTAAGGAGACACAAACCCCTTATACCGACTAAGGCCAAAATTGGCCTATAACGAGCATTACGGACCAAAAAGACCCGTTATATCTCAATTCCACCAAATAAGCTCTAGTCAGACTCATTATGACTCATTTACACCTATTATGACCAATTAGACTTGTTAAGGAGACACAAACCCCTTATAAGCACGGAGACCAAAATTATCAAATAACGAGCCATTACGGACCCGTTACACCACAATTGCACCTAAAAAGGTCTAATCAAACTCACTATGACCCATTAACTCCCATTATAACCTATTAGATTCGTATTAGGAGACACAAAACCCTCGTACCCACTAAGGCAAAAATTGGCCAACAACTAGCCATTACGGACCACAAAGACCCGTTATACGTCAATTACACCAAATAAAATCTAATTAGACTCATTATGACAAATTTACTCCAATTGTGACCAATTGGACTTGTTAAGGAGACACAAACCCCTTATACCGACTAAGACCAAAATTGGCCTATAACGAGCATTACGGACCAAAAAGACCCGTTATATCTCAATTCCACCAAATAAGCTCTAGTCAGACTCATTATGACTCATTTACACCTATTATGACTAATTAGACTTGTTAAGGAGACACAAACCCCTTATAAGCACGAAGACCAAAATTATCAAATAACGAGCCATTACGGACCCGTTACACCTCAATTACACCTAAAAAGGTCTAATCAAACTCACTATGACCCATTAACTCC
The DNA here is from genome assembly GCA_023525745.1 of Arctium lappa. NCBI lineage: Eukaryota > Viridiplantae > Streptophyta > Magnoliopsida > Asterales > Asteraceae > Arctium > Arctium lappa. The sequence goes on from CM042057.1 coordinate 53,142,872, forward strand.
CATTATAACCTATTAGATTCGTATTAGGAGACACAAAACCCTCATACCCACTAAGGCAAAAATTGGCCAATAACTAGCCATTACGGACCACACAAGACCCGTTATACCTCAATTACACCAAATAAAATCTAATTAGACTCATTATGAAAAATTTACTCCAATTGTGACCAATTGGACTTGTTAAGGAGACACAAACCCCTTATACCGACTAAGACCAAAATTGGCCTATAACGAGCATTACGGACCAAAAAGACCCATTATATCTCAATTCCACCAAATAAGCTCTAGTCAGACTCATTATGACTCATTTACACCTATTATGACCAATTAGACTTGTTAAGGAGACACAAACCCCTTATAAGCACGGAGACCAAAATTATCAACTAACGAGCCATTACGGACCCGTTACACCTTAATTACACCTAAAAAGGTCTAATCAAACTCACTATGACCCCCATTAACTCCCATTATAACCAACTAGATTCGTATTAGGAGACACAAACCCCACATACCCACAAAGGCCAAAATTGGCCAATTACGAGCCATTACGGACGACCAAGACCCGTTATACCTCAATTACACCAAATATGGTCTAATTAGACTCATTATGACAAATTTACTTCCATTGTGACCAATTAGATTCGTTAAGGAGGCACAAACCCCTTATACCCACTAAGACCAAAATTAGCCAATAACGAGCAATTACGGACCAGAAAGACCCGTTGTACCTCAATTACACCAAATAAGCTCTAACCACAGTCATTATGATCCATTTACTCGCATTATGACCAATTAGATTCGTTAAGGAGAAGCAAGCCTCTTGTACCCACTAAGACCAAAATTACCCAATAACGAGCCATTACAGATCATAAAGACGTGTTATACCTCAATTACACCAAATAAGCTTAAATCAGACTCATTATGACTCATTTACTCTGATTATGACCAATTAGACTATTTAAGGAGACACTAACCCCTTATTAGCACGTAGACCAAAAGTATCAAATAACGAGCCATTACGGACCCGTTACACCTCAATTACACCTAAAAAGTCTAATCAAACTCACTATGACCCATTAACTCCCATTATAACCAATTAGATTCGTATTAGGAGAAACAAACCCCACATAACCACAAAGGCCAAAATTGGCCAATAACGAGGCATTACGGACGACAAACACCCGTTATACCTCAATTACACCAAATATGGTCAAATTAGACTCATTATGACAAATTTACTTCCATTGTGACCAATTAGATTCGTTAAGGAGGCACAAACCCCTTATACCCACTAAGACCTAAATTAGCATATAACGAGCAATTACGGACCAGAAAGACCCGTTGTACCTCAATTACACCAAATAAGCTCTAACCACACTCATTATGATCCTTTTACTCGCATTATGACCAATTAGATTCGTTAAGGAGAACAAGCCTCTTGTACCCACTAAGACCAAAATTACCCAATAACAAGCCATTACGCAAATAAGGTCTATTCACAATCATTAGATTCGTTAAGGAGGCACAAACCCCTTACCCATTAAAGACATAAATTACCCAATAACGAGCCATTACAGACCACAAAGACGTGTTATACCTCAATTACACCAAATAAGCTTAAATCAGACTCATTATGACTCATTTACTCTGATTATGACCAATTAGAATATAAGGAGACACAAACCGCTTCCTTATACGCACGAAGACCAAAATTATCAAATAACGAGCCATTACAGAACACAAAGACGTGTTATACCTCAATTACACCTAAAAAGGTCTAATCACATTCACTATGACCCATTAACTCCCATTATAACCAATTTGATTCGTATTAGGAGACACAAACCCCACATACCCACAAAGGCCAAAATTGGCCAATAACGAGCCATTACGGACGACAAAGACCCGTTATACCTCAATTACACCAAATATGGTCTAATTAGACTCATTATGACAAATTTACTTCCATTGTGACCAATTAGATTCGTTAAGGAGGCACAAACCCCTTATACCCACTAAGACCAAAATTAGCCAATAACGAGCAATTACGGACTACAAAGACCCGTTGTACCTCAATTACACCAAATAAGCTCTAACTACACTCATTATGATCAATTTACTCGCATTATGACCAATTAGATTCGTTAAGGAGAAGCAAGCCTCTTGTACCCACTAAGACCAAAATTACCCAATAACGAGCCATTACAGAACACAAAGACGTGTTATACCTCAATTACACCAAATAAGCTTAAATCAGACTCATTATGACTCATATACTCTGATTATGACCAATTAGACTATTTAAGGAGACAGAAACCCCTTATAAGCACGAAGACCAAAATTATCAAATAACGAGCCATTACGGACCTGTTACACCTCAATTACACCTAAAAAGGTCTAATAAAACTCACTATGACCCATTAACTCCCATTATAACCAATTAGATTCGTATTAGGAGATACAAAACCCTCATACCCACTAAGGCAAAAATTGGCCAATAACAAGCCATTACGGACCACAAAGACCCGTTATACCTCAATTACACCAAATAAAATCTAATTAGACTCATTATGACAAATTTACTCCAATTGTGACCAATTGTACTTGTTAAGGAGGCACAAACCCCTTATACCGACTAAGACCAAAATTGGCCTATAACGAGCATTACGGACCAAAAAGACCCGTTATATCTCAATTCCACCTAATAAGCTCTAGTCAGACTCATTATGACTCATTTACACCTATTATGACCAATTAGACTTGTTAAGGAGACACAAACCCCTTATAAGCACGGAGACCAAAATTATCAAATAACGAGCCATTACGGACCCGTTACACCTCAATTACTCCTAAAAAGGTCTAATCAAACTCACTATGACCCATTAACTCCCATTATAACAAACTAGATTCGTATTAGGAGAAACAAACCCCACATACCCACAAAGGCCGAAATTGGCCAATAACGAGGCATTACGGACGACAAACACCCGTTATACCTCAATTACACCAAATATGGTCAAATTAGACTCATTATGACAAATTTACTTCCATTGTGACCAATTAGATTCGTTAAGGAGGCACAAACCCCTTATACCCACTAAGACCAAAATTAGCATATAACGAGCAATTACGAACCAGAAAGACCCGTTGTACCTCAATTACACCAAATAAGCTCTAACCACACTCATTATGATCCATTTACTCGCATTATGACCAATTAGATTTGTTAAGGAGAAGCAAGCCTCTTGTACCCACTAAGACCAAAATTACCCAATAACGAGCCATTACGCAAATAAGGTCTATTCACAATCATTAGATTCGTTAAGGAGGCACAAACCCCTTATACCCATTAAAGACAAAAATTACCCAATAACGAGCCATTACAGACCACAAAGACGTGTTATACCTCAATTACACCAAATAAGCTTAAATCAGACTCATTATGACTCATTTACTCTGATTATGACCAATTAGAATATAAGGAGACACAAACCGCTTCCTTATACGCACGAAGACCAAAATTATCAAATAACGAGCCATTACGGACCCGTTACACCTCAATTACACCTAAAAAGGTCTAATCACACTCACTATGACCCATTAACTCCCATTATAACCAATTAGATTCGTATTAGGAGACACAAACCCCACATACCCACAAAGTCCAAAATTGGCCAATAACGATCCATTACGGACGACAAAGACCCGTTATACCTCAATTACACCAAATATGGTCTAATTTACTTCCATTATGACAAATTTACTTCCATTGTGACCAATTAGATTCGTTAAGGAGGCACAAACCCCTTATACCCACTAAGACCAAAATTAGCCAATAACGAGCAATTACGGACTACAAAGACCCGTTGTACCTCAATTACACCAAATAAGCTCTAACTACACTCATTATGATCAATTTACTCACATTATGACCAATTTGATTCGTTAAGGAGAAGCAAGCCTCTTGTACCCACTAAGACCAAAATTACCCAATAACGAGCCATTACAGACCACAAAGACGTGTTATACCTCAATTACACCAAATAAGCTTAAATCAGACTCATTATGACTCATTTACTCTGATTATGACCAATTAGACTATTTAAGGAGACACAAACCCCTTATAAGCACGAAGACCAAAATTATCAAATAACGAGCCATTACGGACCCGTTACACCTCAATTACACCTAAAAAGGTCTAATCAAACTCACTATGTCCCATTAACTCCCATTATAACCAAATTAGATTCGTATTAGGAGACACAAAACCCTCATACCCACTAAGGCAAAAATTGGCCAATAACAAGCCATTACGGACCACAAAGACCCGTTATACCTCAATTACACCAAATAAAATCTAATTAGACTCATTATGATATATTGGACTTGTTAAGGAGACACAAACCCCTTATACCGACTAAGACCAAAATTGGCCTATAACGAGCATTACGGACCAAAAAGACCCGTTATATCTCAATTCCACCAAATAAGCTCTAGTCAGACTCATTATGACTCATTTACACCTATTATGACCAATTAGACTTGTTAAGGAGACACAAACCCCTTATAAGCACGGAGACCAAAATTATCAAATAACGAGCCATTACGGACCCGTTACACCTCAATTACACCTAAAAAGGTCTAATCAAACTCACTATGACCCATTAACTCCCATTATAACCTATTAGATTCGTATTAGGAGACACAAAACCCTCATACCCACTAAGGCAAAAATTGGCCAATAACAAGCCATTACGGCCAGGTTCACTTTCTTGATCGATTTGGGGACTCTACGGTCCGGTTCATGGCGAGGGGAATTTCTGATCATTCCCCCTCCGTTCTGTCTTTTTCGGCCGGAAAGAGAAAGGTGGTCACTGGGTTCAAATTTGATAATTTTTTTGTTGATCACCCTTCTTTTTTGCAAATTGTTCAACAGGGATGGATGATGTCGGTCCAGGGCTCTTTCATGTATCAAGTTTTTGACTAAGCTTAAAGGTTTGAAAGGGTGTTTGCGGAAGTTGAGAGCTACGTATGGTAGTCTCTTGGCTCGGTCTAGACTTTGTAAAGATGATCTCGAAAAGGCCCAATTGGCGAGTGATGGGGATCCGCACAACAGGTTGTTGCAAGAGGACTTGTCGGTTTGGAGATTAGCTTACCAACAGGCGTGTAATGATGAAGAAAGCTCGGCCCGCCAACGTGCAAAGATTAGGTGGCTTAATGAGGGGGATGCTAATACTAAATTCTTTCATAGTGTTATGAAAGAGAAAAGGCATTCACAACGGGTTCAGGAAGTATGTGATTCGAATGGTGTTTATCACTACGGTGATGATGCTGTAGATACTCTTTTATCCCACTTTCAGTCGTTTCTGGGAAATCGAGATCGAAGTGTGAATCCTTTGACGCAAGACTTGGCTTTCCGTAAGACCCTTTCCCTTGTTGAATCGCTCTCAATGGTTGTCCCAATCACGGATATGGAGATCAAGTTGGCCATTTTTAGCATTGGAAATGATAAGGCCCCGGGCTCGGATGGGTACTCGGCGAGGTTTTATAAAGGAGCGTGGAATATTGTTGGACCAGAGGTTACGCGTGCTATTCACAACTTTTTCTACACGGGAAAATTGGCAAAGGAATTGAACCATACTCTTCTCTGTTTAATTCCTAAGGTCCCTAATGCATCGCGTGTGTCGGACTTCCGACCTATATCTTGTTGCACGGTTTTGTACAAAGCTATTAGCAAGATTATTGTGGAGAGGATGAAAGGGTTGTTGGATGGATTGGTGAGCCCATTCCAGTCGGCTTTTATTCCGGGCCGTAATATTGCGGACAACATTCTAATGGCGCACGAGCTGGTTAGAGGTTATCAACGTAGCGAGGGCCCGGCCCGGTGTGCCTTCAAGATTGACATCCGGAAGGCGTATGACACGGTGGATTGGCAATACTTGTTTGGTATGCTGGAGGGTATGGGGTTTCATTTGGCTATTGTTAAATGGATCAAAGAGATGGTCTCGTCAGCTTCCTTCTCGCTAGCAGTGAATGGAGAGACAAAGGGATTTTTTAAAGGTGGTCGGGGCCTTCGTCAAGGAGATCCCCTTTCGCCTTATCTCTTTACCATTGCTATGGAAGGATTCTCTCTCATTTTTAAACGTTGCATTGAAGAGGCGGCTTCCTTTGGTTATCATAAGGATTGTAGTGAGTTTCAACTCACCCATCTTTGCTTTGCAGATGATTTATTTGTTTTTACACAGGGTGATGTGGATTCGGTGTTGGTGCTTAAGAAGGCTCTCCAATTGTTTCAAACTAAATCTGGCCTTTCGCCTAGTCTTGAAAAAAGCGAAGTCTTCTTTGGAAACGTCTCGGATCCCATTAGAAATGCTATCCGGGAGTGCTTACCATTCCGGAATGGTATCTTCCCAATCCGATACCTTGGAGTTCCGTTGTCCTCAATCAAGCTTAAAGCTAGGGATTATGATGCCCTCGTGACTAAGGTGATGGCGCGGGTGAACAATTGGAAAACAAAACACTTGTCTTTTGGAGGAAGATTACAACTCATAAAATCTGTGTTGGGTTCGCTACAAACTTATTGGATGTCGATCTTCACTATCCCCAACGAGGGTGATCCATAAAATTGAATCGGTTTTCCGGGATTTTTTATGGGCCCAAGGGGAGAATTCGAGAGGGAGATGCAAAGTGGCTTGGGATCAAGTTTGTAAACCGTTGGAAGGGGGTGGTCTTGGTCTTAAGCGGCTAGCCTTATGGAACCGTGCCCCCTTGTCTAGACATGTGTGGAACCTTGTGACTCGAAAGAATACAATCTGGGTTAATTGGGTGTATCATTATTGCATCGGGGACGCCCAATTTTGGATCGTTCGGAAGTCTACCCGGTGGTCGTCGGTTCTTTGCAAAATTCTAGACCTTCGACCTCACATTAGAAGATTCTTTATTTTCCGGGTTGGTAATGGTGAAGAGATTAATGCATGGGAAGATCGTTGGGGGACTAATAACCCATTATCTACGTCCATAACGTATCGGTTCATACATGGGGAGGGATTTTCTATGCGCACTTCGTTAAAAGATTTGGTTGATCGGCTTGGGAGTGTTTGGCCGAATGCTTGGATTCAAAGGTACCCGCATCTTGGTATGATGGAGTGGCCGATCATTGATAGTGACCGACGTGACCAAATTTGTTGGTCAGATGTTAATGGTAACTTAGTGGACTTTTCGGTTAAAGTCGCATCCACTTCTATTGGAGGCATACATACCGTATGCTCTTGGCATAAATGGGTTTGGTTTCCCGGTAACATTGCGAGACATGCCTTCTGTCTTTGGATTGCTTGTCACCGTAGACTCCCTACTCAAGATCGTATGAGCATTTGGGTCTCGGAAGATGAAGGATTAGTTTGCCCGTTGTGCGAAGTTGACCAGGACTCTCACCGGCATCTTTTCTTTCAATGTGTGTTTGCGCATGATGTATGGCAACGCATAATTTTTTTTGCCAATCTAGAGGAATGGCCGGATGGATGGGACGATATAGTGGAATTGCTCTCGGATGATTCGTACGCGAGGAAACCGCTTGCCTCAAAACTTTTTGTTGCTGCTAGTGTGTACTACATTTGGAGGGAGCGGAACAATAGACTTTTCAGAAATGCGGCAATCTCAGTGGACCAAATTGTTCAAGATATAAAGAACATTGTCACTATGCGGCTTGCTTGGAATACTCGGCGGACTAGGAATCAGATTCATGGCCCGACGTGATCTTTCTTTGGATTGGTTGTTTTGCGCCTCTGGTTGGGTGGTGGTGTTTTTTTGGCTTCTGTTTAGAGTTGGTAGTTGCTTGTTTTGGCTTTTTTTATGGCTTGGTGCTTTGTGTCCCTTGCTTGGGTCTTTTGTTGGATGCTTGATATAACTTTTTTTTGTTTCTTTGTTTTAATATATTTGCCGGGTTTTCCTTCAAAAAAAAACAAGCCATTACGGACCACAAAGACCCGTTATACCTCAATTACACCAAATAAAATCTAATTAGACTCATTATGACAAATTTACTACAATTGTGACCAATTGGACTTGTTAAGGAAACAAAACCTCTTATACCGACTAAGACCAAAATTGGCCTATAACGAGCATTACGGACCAAAAAGACCCGTTATATCTCAATTCCACCAAATAAGCTCTAGTCAGACTCATTATGACTCATTTACACCTATTATGACCAATTAGACTTGTTAAGGAGACACAAACCCCTTATAAGCACGGTGACCAAAATTATCAAATAACGAGCCATTACCGACCCGTTACACCTCAATTACACCTAAAAAGGTCTAATAAAACTCACTATGACCCATTAACTCCCATTATAACCAACTAGATTCGTATTAGGAGACACAAACCCCACATACCCACAAAGGCCAAAATTGGCCAATAACGAGCCATTAGGGACGACAAAGACCCGTTATACCTCAATTACACCAAATATGGTCTAATTAGACTCATTATGACAAATTTACTTCCATTGTGACCAATTAGATTCGTTAAGGAGGCACAAACCCCTTATACCCACAAAGACGAAAATTAGCCAATAACGAGCAATTACGGACCACAAAGACCCGTTGTACCTCAATTACACCAAATAAGCTCTAGTCAGACTCATTATGACTCATTTACACCTATTATGACCAATTAGACTTGTTAAGGAGACACAAACCTCTTATAAGCACGGAGACCAAAATTAACAAATAACGAGCCATTACGGACCCGTTACACCTCAATTACACCTAAAAAGGTCTAATCAAACTCACTATGACCCATTAACTCCCATTATAACCAAATTAGATTCGTATTAGGAGACACAAAACCCTCATAACCACTAAGGCAAAAATTGGCCAATAACAAGCCATTACGGACCACAAAGACCCGTTATACCTCAATTACACCAAATAAAATCTAATTAGACTCATTATGATAAATTGGACTTGTTAAGGAGACACAAACCCCTTATACCGACTAAGACCAAAATTGGCCTATAACGAGCATTACGGACCAAAAAGACCCGTTATATCTCAATTCCACCAAATAAGCTCTAGTCAGACTCATTATGACTCATTTACACCTATTATGACCAATTAGACTTGTTAAGGAGACACAAACCCCTTATAAGCACGGAGACCAAAATTATCAATAACGAGCCATTACGGACCCGTTACACCTCAATTACACCTAAAAAGGTCTAATCAAACTCACTATGACCCATTAACTCCCATTATAACCTATTAGATTCGTATTAGGAGACACAAAACCCTCATACCCACTAAGGCAAAAATTAGCCAATAACTAGCCATTACGGACCACAAAAACCCGTTATACCTCAATTACACCAAATAAAATCTAATTAGACTCATTATGACAAATTTACTCCAATTGTGACCAATTGGACTTGTTAAGGAGACACAAACCCCTTATACCGACTAAGACCAAAATTGGCCTATAACGAGCATTACGGACCAAAAAGACCCGTTATATCTCAATTCCACCTAATAAGCTCTAGTCAGACTCATTATGACTCATTTACACCTATTATGACCAATTAGACTTGTAAAGGAGACACAAACCCCTTATAAGCACGAAGACCAAAATTATCAAATAACGAGCCATTACGGACCCGTTACACCTCAATTACACTTAAAAAGGTCTAATCAAACTCACTATGACCCATTAACTCCCATTATAACCAATTAGATTCGTATTAGGAGACATAAAACCCTCATACCCACTAAGGCAAAAATTGGCCAATAACAAGCCATTACGGACCACAAAGACCCGTTATACCTTAATTACACCAATAAAATCTAATTAGACTCATTATGAAAATTTTACTCCAATTGTGACCAGTTGGACTTGTTAAGGAGACACAAACCCCTTATACCGACTAAGACCAAAATTGGCCTATAACGAGCATTACGGACCAAAAAGACCCGTTATATCTCAATTCCACCAAATAAGCTCTAGTCAGACTCATTATGACTCATTTACACCTATTATGACCAATTAGACTTGTTAAGGAGACACAAACCCCTTATAAGCACGGAGACCAAAATTATCAAATAACGAGCCATTACGGACCCGTTACACCTCAATTACACCTAAAAAGGTCTAATAAAACTCACTATGACCCATTAACTCCCATTATAACCAATTAGATTCGTATTAGGAGATACAAAACCCTCATACCCACTAAGGCAAAAATTGGCCAATAACAAGCCATTACGGACCACAAAGACCCGTTATACCTCAATTACACCAAATAAAATCTAATTAGACTCATTATGACAAATTTACTCCAATTGTGACCAATTGTACTTGTTAAGGAGGCACAAACCCCTTATACCGACTAAGACCAAAATTGGCCTATAACGAGCATTACGGACCAAAAAGACCCGTTATATCTCAATTCCACCTAATAAGCTCTAGTCAGACTCATTATGACTCATTTACACCTATTATGACCAATTAGACTTGTTAAGGAGACACAAACCCCTTATAAGCACGGAGACCAAAATTATCAAATAACGAGCCATTACGGACCCGTTACACCTCAATTACTCCTAAAAAGGTCTAATCAAACTCACTATGACCCATTAACTCCCATTATAACAAACTAGATTCGTATTAGGAGAAACAAACCCCACATACCCACAAAGGCCGAAATTGGCCAATAACGAGGCATTACGGACGACAAACACCCGTTATACCTCAATTACACCAAATATGGTCAAATTAGACTCATTATGACAAATTTACTTCCATTGTGACCAATTAGATTCGTTAAGGAGGCACAAACCCCTTATACCCACTAAGACCAAAATTAGCATATAACGAGCAATTACGAACCAGAAAGACCCGTTGTACCTCAATTACACCAAATAAGCTCTAACCACACTCATTATGATCCATTTACTCGCATTATGACCAATTAGATTTGTTAAGGAGAAGCAAGCCTCTTGTACCCACTAAGACCAAAATTACCCAATAACGAGCCATTACGCAAATAAGGTCTATTCACAATCATTAGATTCGTTAAGGAGGCACAAACCCCTTATACCCATTAAAGACAAAAATTACCCAATAACGAGCCATTACAGACCACAAAGACGTGTTATACCTCAATTACACCAAATAAGCTTAAATCAGACTCATTATGACTCATTTACTCTGATTATGACCAATTAGAATATAAGGAGACACAAACCGCTTCCTTATACGCACGAAGACCAAAATTATCAAATAACGAGCCATTACGGACCCGTTACACCTCAATTACACCTAAAAAGGTCTAATCACACTCACTATGACCCATTAACTCCCATTATAACCAATTAGATTCGTATTAGGAGACACAAACCCCACATACCCACAAAGTCCAAAATTGGCCAATAACGATCCATTACGGACGACAAAGACCCGTTATACCTCAATTACACCAAATATGGTCTAATTTACTTCCATTATGACAAATTTACTTCCATTGTGACCAATTAGATTCGTTAAGGAGGCACAAACCCCTTATACCCACTAAGACCAAAATTAGCCAATAACGAGCAATTACGGACTACAAAGACCCGTTGTACCTCAATTACACCAAATAAGCTCTAACTACACTCATTATGATCAATTTACTCACATTATGACCAATTTGATTCGTTAAGGAGAAGCAAGCCTCTTGTACCCACTAAGACCAAAATTACCCAATAACGAGCCATTACAGACCACAAAGACGTGTTATACCTCAATTACACCAAATAAGCTTAAATCAGACTCATTATGACTCATTTACTCTGATTATGACCAATTAGACTATTTAAGGAGACACAAACCCCTTATAAGCACGAAGACCAAAATTATCAAATAACGAGCCATTACGGACCCGTTACACCTCAATTACACCTAAAAAGGTCTAATCAAACTCACTATGTCCCATTAACTCCCATTATAACCAAATTAGATTCGTATTAGGAGACACAAAACCCTCATACCCACTAAGGCAAAAATTGGCCAATAACAAGCCATTACGGACCACAAAGACCCGTTATACCTCAATTACACCAAATAAAATCTAATTAGACTCATTATGATATATTGGACTTGTTAAGGAGACACAAACCCCTTATACCGACTAAGACCAAAATTGGCCTATAACGAGCATTACGTACCAAAAAGACCCGTTATATCTCAATTCCACCAAATAAGCTCTAGTCAGACTCATTATGACTCATTTACACCTATTATGACCAATTAGACTTGTTAAGGAGACACAAACCCCTTATAAGCACGGAGACCAAAATTATCAAATAACGAGCCATTACGGACCCGTTACACCTCAATTACACCTAAAAAGGTCTAATCAAACTCACTATGACCCATTAACTCCCATTATAACCTATTAGATTCGTATTAGGAGACACAAAACCCTCATACCCACTAAGGCAAAAATTGGCCAATAACAAGCCATTACGGCCAGGTTCACTTTCTTGATCGATTTGGGGACTCTACGGTCCGGTTCATGGCGAGGGGAATTTCTGATCATTCCCCCTCCGTTCTGTCTTTTTCGGCCGGAAAGAGAAAGGTGGTCACTGGGTTCAAATTTGATAATTTTTTTGTTGATCACCCTTCTTTTTTGCAAATTGTTCAACAGGGATGGATGATGTCGGTCCAGGGCTCTTTCATGTATCAAGTTTTTGACTAAGCTTAAAGGTTTGAAAGGGTGTTTGCGGAAGTTGAGAGCTACGTATGGTAGTCTCTTGGCTCGGTCTAGACTTTGTAAAGATGATCTCGAAAAGGCCCAATTGGCGAGTGATGGGGATCCGCACAACAGGTTGTTGCAAGAGGACTTGTCGGTTTGGAGATTAGCTTACCAACAGGCGTGTAATGATGAAGAAAGCTCGGCCCGCCAACGTGCAAAGATTAGGTGGCTTAATGAGGGGGATGCTAATACTAAATTCTTTCATAGTGTTATGAAAGAGAAAAGGCATTCACAACGGGTTCAGGAAGTATGTGATTCGAATGGTGTTTATCACTACGGTGATGATGCTGTAGATACTCTTTTATCCCACTTTCAGTCGTTTCTGGGAAATCGAGATCGAAGTGTGAATCCTTTGACGCAAGACTTGGCTTTCCGTAAGACCCTTTCCCTTGTTGAATCGCTCTCAATGGTTGTCCCAATCACGGATATGGAGATCAAGTTGGCCATTTTTAGCATTGGAAATGATAAGGCCCCGGGCTCGGATGGGTACTCGGCGAGGTTTTATAAAGGAGCGTGGAATATTGTTGGACCAGAGGTTACGCGTGCTATTCACAACTTTTTCTACACGGGAAAATTGGCAAAGGAATTGAACCATACTCTTCTCTGTTTAATTCCTAAGGTCCCTAATGCATCGCGTGTGTCGGACTTCCGACCTATATCTTGTTGCACGGTTTTGTACAAAGCTATTAGCAAGATTATTGTGGAGAGGATGAAAGGGTTGTTGGATGGATTGGTGAGCCCATTCCAGTCGGCTTTTATTCCGGGCCGTAATATTGCGGACAACATTCTAATGGCGCACGAGCTGGTTAGAGGTTATCAACGTAGCGAGGGCCCGGCCCGGTGTGCCTTCAAGATTGACATCCGGAAGGCGTATGACACGGTGGATTGGCAATACTTGTTTGGTATGCTGGAGGGTATGGGGTTTCATTTGGCTATTGTTAAATGGATCAAAGAGATGGTCTCGTCAGCTTCCTTCTCGCTAGCAGTGAATGGAGAGACAAAGGGATTTTTTAAAGGTGGTCGGGGCCTTCGTCAAGGAGATCCCCTTTCGCCTTATCTCTTTACCATTGCTATGGAAGGATTCTCTCTCATTTTTAAACGTTGCATTGAAGAGGCGGCTTCCTTTGGTTATCATAAGGATTGTAGTGAGTTTCAACTCACCCATCTTTGCTTTGCAGATGATTTATTTGTTTTTACACAGGGTGATGTGGATTCGGTGTTGGTGCTTAAGAAGGCTCTCCAATTGTTTCAAACTAAATCTGGCCTTTCGCCTAGTCTTGAAAAAAGCGAAGTCTTCTTTGGAAACGTCTCGGATCCCATTAGAAATGCTATCCGGGAGTGCTTACCATTCCGGAATGGTATCTTCCCAATCCGATACCTTGGAGTTCCGTTGTCCTCAATCAAGCTTAAAGCTAGGGATTATGATGCCCTCGTGACTAAGGTGATGGCGCGGGTGAACAATTGGAAAACAAAACACTTGTCTTTTGGAGGAAGATTACAACTCATAAAATCTGTGTTGGGTTCGCTACAAACTTATTGGATGTCGATCTTCACTATCCCCAACGAGGGTGATCCATAAAATTGAATCGGTTTTCCGGGATTTTTTATGGGCCCAAGGGGAGAATTCGAGAGGGAGATGCAAAGTGGCTTGGGATCAAGTTTGTAAACCGTTGGAAGGGGGTGGTCTTGGTCTTAAGCGGCTAGCCTTATGGAACCGTGCCCCCTTGTCTAGACATGTGTGGAACCTTGTGACTCGAAAGAATACAATCTGGGTTAATTGGGTGTATCATTATTGCATCGGGGACGCCCAATTTTGGATCGTTCGGAAGTCTACCCGGTGGTCGTCGGTTCTTTGCAAAATTCTAGACCTTCGACCTCACATTAGAAGATTCTTTATTTTCCGGGTTGGTAATGGTGAAGAGATTAATGCATGGGAAGATCGTTGGGGGACTAATAACCCATTATCTACGTCCATAACGTATCGGTTCATACATGGGGAGGGATTTTCTATGCGCACTTCGTTAAAAGATTTGGTTGATCGGCTTGGGAGTGTTTGGCCGAATGCTTGGATTCAAAGGTACCCGCATCTTGGTATGATGGAGTGGCCGATCATTGATAGTGACCGACGTGACCAAATTTGTTGGTCAGATGTTAATGGTAACTTAGTGGACTTTTCGGTTAAAGTCGCATCCACTTCTATTGGAGGCATACATACCGTATGCTCTTGGCATAAATGGGTTTGGTTTCCCGGTAACATTGCGAGACATGCCTTCTGTCTTTGGATTGCTTGTCACCGTAGACTCCCTACTCAAGATCGTATGAGCATTTGGGTCTCGGAAGATGAAGGATTAGTTTGCCCGTTGTGCGAAGTTGACCAGGACTCTCACCGGCATCTTTTCTTTCAATGTGTGTTTGCGCATGATGTATGGCAACGCATAATTTTTTTTGCCAATCTAGAGGAATGGCCGGATGGATGGGACGATATAGTGGAATTGCTCTCGGATGATTCGTACGCGAGGAAACCGCTTGCCTCAAAACTTTTTGTTGCTGCTAGTGTGTACTACATTTGGAGGGAGCGGAACAATAGACTTTTCAGAAATGCGGCAATCTCAGTGGACCAAATTGTTCAAGATATAAAGAACATTGTCACTATGCGGCTTGCTTGGAATACTCGGCGGACTAGGAATCAGATTCATGGCCCGACGTGATCTTTCTTTGGATTGGTTGTTTTGCGCCTCTGGTTGGGTGGTGGTGTTTTTTTGGCTTCTGTTTAGAGTTGGTAGTTGCTTGTTTTGGCTTTTTTTATGGCTTGGTGCTTTGTGTCCCTTGCTTGGGTCTTTTGTTGGATGCTTGATATAACTTTTTTTTGTTTCTTTGTTTTAATATATTTGCCGGGTTTTCCTTCAAAAAAAAACAAGCCATTACGGACCACAAAGACCCGTTATACCTCAATTACACCAAATAAAATCTAATTAGACTCATTATGACAAATTTACTACAATTGTGACCAATTGGACTTGTTAAGGAAACAAAACCTCTTATACCGACTAAGACCAAAATTGGCCTATAACGAGCATTACGGACCAAAAAGACCCGTTATATCTCAATTCCACCAAATAAGCTCTAGTCAGACTCATTATGACTCATTTACACCTATTATGACCAATTAGACTTGTTAAGGAGACACAAACCCCTTATAAGCACGGTGACCAAAATTATCAAATAACGAGCCATTACCGACCCGTTACACCTCAATTACACCTAAAAAGGTCTAATAAAACTCACTATGACCCATTAACTCCCATTATAACCAACTAGATTCGTATTAGGAGACACAAACCCCACATACCCACAAAGGCCAAAATTGGCCAATAACGAGCCATTAGGGACGACAAAGACCCGTTATACCTCAATTACACCAAATATGGTCTAATTAGACTCATTATGACAAATTTACTTCCATTGTGACCAATTAGATTCGTTAAGGAGGCACAAACCCCTTATACCCACAAAGACGAAAATTAGCCAATAACGAGCAATTACGGACCACAAAGACCCGTTGTACCTCAATTACACCAAATAAGCTCTAGTCAGACTCATTATGACTCATTTACACCTATTATGACCAATTAGACTTGTTAAGGAGACACAAACCTCTTATAAGCACGGAGACCAAAATTAACAAATAACGAGCCATTACGGACCCGTTACACCTCAATTACACCTAAAAAGGTCTAATCAAACTCACTATGACCCATTAACTCCCATTATAACCAAATTAGATTCGTATTAGGAGACACAAAACCCTCATAACCACTAAGGCAAAAATTGGCCAATAACAAGCCATTACGGACCACAAAGACCCGTTATACCTCAATTACACCAAATAAAATCTAATTAGACTCATTATGATAAATTGGACTTGTTAAGGAGACACAAACCCCTTATACCGACTAAGACCAAAATTGGCCTATAACGAGCATTACGGACCAAAAAGACCCGTTATATCTCAATTCCACCAAATAAGCTCTAGTCAGACTCATTATGACTCATTTACACCTATTATGACCAATTAGACTTGTTAAGGAGACACAAACCCCTTATAAGCACGGAGACCAAAATTATCAATAACGAGCCATTACGGACCCGTTACACCTCAATTACACCTAAAAAGGTCTAATCAAACTCACTATGACCCATTAACTCCCATTATAACCTATTAGATTCGTATTAGGAGACACAAAACCCTCATACCCACTAAGGCAAAAATTAGCCAATAACTAGCCATTACGGACCACAAAAACCCGTTATACCTCAATTACACCAAATAAAATCTAATTAGACTCATTATGACAAATTTACTCCAATTGTGACCAATTGGACTTGTTAAGGAGACACAAACCCCTTATACCGACTAAGACCAAAATTGGCCTATAACGAGCATTACGGACCAAAAAGACCCGTTATATCTCAATTCCACCTAATAAGCTCTAGTCAGACTCATTATGACTCATTTACACCTATTATGACCAATTAGACTTGTAAAGGAGACACAAACCCCTTATAAGCACGAAGACCAAAATTATCAAATAACGAGCCATTACGGACCCGTTACACCTCAATTACACTTAAAAAGGTCTAATCAAACTCACTATGACCCATTAACTCCCATTATAACCAATTAGATTCGTATTAGGAGACATAAAACCCTCATACCCACTAAGGCAAAAATTGGCCAATAACAAGCCATTACGGACCACAAAGACCCGTTATACCTTAATTACACCAATAAAATCTAATTAGACTCATTATGAAAATTTTACTCCAATTGTGACCAGTTGGACTTGTTAAGGAGACACAAACCCCTTATACCGACTAAGACCAAAATTGGCCTATAACGAGCATTACGGACCAAAAAGACCCGTTATATCTCA
Organism: Arctium lappa; assembly: GCA_023525745.1. Classification (NCBI taxonomy): domain Eukaryota; kingdom Viridiplantae; phylum Streptophyta; class Magnoliopsida; order Asterales; family Asteraceae; genus Arctium; species Arctium lappa. The sequence continues at coordinate 53,160,596 of CM042057.1, forward strand.
ATTCCACCAAATAAGCTCTAGTCAGACTCATTATGACTCATTTACACCTATTATGACCAATTAGACTTGTTAAGGAGACACAAACCCCTTATAAGCACGGAGACCAAAATTATCAAATAACGAGCCATTACGGACCCGTTACACCTTAATTACACCTAAAAAGGTCTAATCAAACTCACTATGACCCCCATTAACTCCCATTATAACCAACTAGATTCGTATTAGGAGACACAAACCCCACATACCCACAAAGGCCAAAATTGGCCAATAACGAGCCATTACGGACGACCAAGACCCGTTATACCTCAATTACACCAAATATGGTCTAATTAGACTCATTATGACAAATTTACTTCCATTGTGACCAATTAGATTCGTTAAGGAGGCACAAACCCCTTATACCCACTAAGACCAAAATTAGCCAATAACGAGCAATTACGGAACAGAAAGACCCGTTGTACCTCAATTACACCAAATAAGCTCTAACCACACTCATTATGATCCATTTCCTCGCATTATGACCAATTAGATTCGTTAAGGAGAAGCAAGCCTCTTGTACCCACTAAGACCAAAATTACCCAATAACGAGCCATCACGCAAATAAGGTCTATTCACAATCATTAGATTCGTTAAGGAGGCACAAACCCCTTATACCCATAAAAGACAAAAATTACCCAATAACGAGCCATTACAGACCACAAAGACGTGTTATACCTCAATTACACCAAATAAGCTTAAATCAGACTCATTATGACTCATTTACTCTTATTACGACCAATTAGACTATTTAAGGAGACACAAACCCCTTATAAGCACGAAGACAAAAATTATCAAATAACGAGCCATTACGGACCCGTTACACCTCAATTACACCTAAAAAGGTCTAATCAAACTCACTATGACCCATTAACTCCCATTATAACCAATTAGATTCGTATTAGGAGACACAAACCCCACATACCCACAAAGGCCAAAATTGGCCAATAACGAGCCATTACGGACGACAAAGACCCGTTATACCTCAATTACACCAAATATGGTCTAATTAGACTCATTATGACAAATTTACTTCCATTGTGACCAATTAGATTCGTTAAGGAGGCACAAACCCCATATACCCACTAAGACCAAAATTAGCCAATAACGAGCAATTACGGACCACAAAGACCCGTTGTACCTCAATTACACCAAATAAGCTCTTAACCACACTCATTATGATCCATTTACTCGCATTATGACCAATTAGATTCGTTAAGGAGAAGCAAGCCTCTTGTACCCACTAAGACCAAAATTACCCAATAACGAGCCATTACAGAACACAAAGACGTGTTATACCTCAATTACACCAAATAAGCTTAAATCAGACTCATTATGACTCATTTACTCTGATTATGACCAATTAGACTATTTAAGGAGACACAAACCCCTTATAAGCACGAAGACCAAAATTATCAAATAACGAGCCATTACGGACCTGTTACACCTCAATTACACCTAAAAAGGTCTAATCAAACTCACTATGACCCATTAACTCCCATTATAACCAATTAGATTCGTATTAGGAGACACAAAACCCTCATACCCACTAAGGCAAAAATTGGCCAATAACAAGCCATTACGGATGGCAACGCATAAAATTTTTTGCCAATCTAGAGGAATGGCCGGATGGATGGGACGATATAGTGGAATTGCTCTCGGATGATTCGTACGCGAGGAAACCGCTTGCCTCAAAACTTTTTGTTGCTGCTAGTGTGTACTACATTTGGAGGGAGCGGAACAATAGACTTTTCAGAAATGCGGCAATCTCAGTGGACCAAATTGTTCAAGATATAAGGAACATTGTCACTATGCGGCTTGCTTGGAATACTCGGCGGACTAGGAATCAGATTCATGGCCCGACGTGATCTTTCTTTGGATTGGTTGTTTTGCTCCTCTGGTTGGGTGGTGGTGTTTTTTTGGCTTCTGTTTAGAATTGGTAGTTGCTTGTTTTGGCTTTTTTTATGGCTTGGTGCTTTTTGTCCCTTGCTTGGGTCTTTTGTTGGATGCTTGATATAACTTTTTTTGTTTCTTTGTTTTAATATATTTGCCGGGTTTTCCTTCAAAAAAACAAGCCATTACGGACCACAAAGACCCGTTATACCTCAATTACACCAAATAAAATCTAATTAGACTCATTATGACAAATTTACTCCAATTGTGACCAATTGGACTTGTTAAGGAGACACAAAACCCTTATACCGACTAAGACCAAAATTGGCCTATAACGAGCATTACGGACCAAAAAGACCCGTTATATCTCAATCCCACCAAATAAGCTCTAGTCAAACTCATTATGACTCATTTACACCTATTATGACCAATTAGACTTGTTAAGGAGACACAAACCTTTATAAGCACGGAGACCAAAATTATCGAATAACGAGCCATTACGGACCCGTTACACCTCAATTACACCTAAAAAGGTCTAATCAAACTCACTATGACCCATTAACTCCCATTATAACCAACTAGATTCGTATTAGGAGACACAAACCCCACATACCCACAAATGCCAAAATTGGCCAATAACGAGCCATTACGGACGACAAAGATCCGTTATACCTCAATTACACCAAATATGGTCTAATTAGACTCATTATGACAAATTTACTTCCATTGTGACCAATTAGATTCGTTAAGGAGGCACAAACCCCTTATACCCACTAAGACCAAAATTACCCAATAACGAGCCATTACAGACCACAAAGACGTGTTATACCTCAATTACACCAAATAAGCTTAAATCAGACTCATTATGACTCATTTACTCTGATTATGACCAATTAGAATATAAGGAGACACAAACCCCTTATACGCACGAAGACCAAAATTATCAAATAACGAGCCATTACGGACCCGTTACACCTCAATTACTCCTAAAAAGGTCTAATCAAACTCACTATGACCCATTAACTCCCATTATAACCAATTAGATTCGTATTAAGAGACACAAACCCCACATACCCACAAAGGCCAAAATTGGCCAATAACGAGTCATTACGGACGACAAAGACCCGTTATACCTCAATTACACCAAATATGGTCTAATTAGACTCATTGTGACAAATTTACTTCCATTGTGACCAATTAGATTCGTTAAGGAGGCACAAACCACTTATACCCACTAAGACCAAAATTAACCAATAACGAGCAATTACGGAACAGAAAGACCCGTTGTACCTCAATTACACCAAATAAGCTCTAACCACACTCATTATGATCCATTTACTCGCATTATGACCAATTAGATTCGTTAAGGAGAAGCAAGCCTCTTGTACCCACTAAGACCAAAATTACCCAATAACGAGCCATTACGCAAATAAGGTCTATTCACAATCATTAGATTCGTTAAGGAGGCACAAACCCATTATACCTATAAAAGACAAAAATTACCCAATAACGAGCCATTACAGACCACAAAGACGTGTTATACCTCAATTACACCAAATAAGCTTAAATCAGACTCATTATGACTCATTTACTCTTATTACGACCAATTAGACTATTTAAGGAGACACAAACCCCTTATAAGCACGAAGACAAAAATTATCAAATAACGAGCCATTACGGACCCGTTACACCTCAATTACACCTAAAAAGGTCTAATCAAACTCACTATGACCCATTAACTCCCATTATAACCAATTAGATTCGTATTAGGAGACACAAACCCCACATACCCACAAAGGCCAAAATTGGCCAATAACGAGCCATTACGGACGACAAAGACCCGTTATACCTCAATTACACCAAATATGGTCTAATTAGACTCATTATGACAAATTTACTTCCATTGTGACCAATTAGATTCGTTAAGGAGGCACAAACCCCATATACCCACTAAGACCAAAATTAGCCAATAACGAGCAATTACGGACCACAAAGACCCGTTGTACCTCAATTACACCAAATAAGCTCTTAACCACACTCATTATGATCCATTTACTCGCATTATGACCAATTAGATTCGTTAAGGAGAAGCAAGCCTCTTGTACCCACTAAGACCAAAATTACCCAATAACGAGCCATTACGCAAATAAGGTCTATTCACAATCATTAGATTCGTTAAGGAGGCACAAACCCCTTATACCCATAAAAGACAAAAATTACCCAATAACGAGCCATTACAGACCACAAAGACGTGTTATACCTCAATTACACCAAATAAGCTTAAATCAGACTCATTATGACTCATTTACTCTGATTATGACCAATTAGACTATTTAAGGAGACACAAACCCCTTATAAGCACGGTGACCAAAATTATCAAATAACGAGCCATTACGGACCCGTTACACCTCAATTACACCTAAAAAGGTCTAATCAAACTCACTATGACCCATTAACTCCCATTATAACCAACTAGATTCGTATTAGGAGACACAAACCCCACATACCCACAAAGGCCAAAATTGGCCAATAACGAGCCATTAGGGACGACAAAGACCCGTTATACCTCAATTACACCAAATATGGTCTAATTAGACTCATTATGACAAATTTACTTCCATTGTGACCAATTAGATTTGTTAAGGAAGCACAAACCCCTTATACCCACAAAGACCAAAATTAGCCAATAACGAGCAATTACGGACCACAAAGACCCGTTGTACCTCAATTACACCAAATAAGCTCTAACCACACTCGTTATGATCCATTTACTCGCATTATGACCAATTAGATTCGTTAAGGAGAAGCAAGCCTCTTGTACCCACTAAGACCAAAATTACCCAATAACGAGCCATTACAGACCACAAAGACGTGTTATACCTCAATTACACCAAATAAGCTTAAATCAGACTCATTATGACTCAATTACTCTGATTATGACCAATTAGACTATTTAAGGAGACACAAACCCCTTATAAGCACGAAGACCAAAATTATCAAATAACGAGCCATTACGGACCCGTTACACCTCAATTACACCAAAAAAGGTCTAATCAAACTCGCTATGACCCATTAACTCCCATTATAACCAATTAGATTCGTATTAGGAGACACAAAACCCTCATACCCACTAAGGCAAAAATTGGCCAATAACAAGCCATTACGGACCACAAAGACCCGTTATACCTCAATTACACCAAATAAAATCTAATTAGACTCATTATGACAAATTTACTCCAATTGTGACCAATTAGACTTGTTAAGGAGACACAAACCCCTTATACCGACTAAGACCAAAATTGGCCTATAACGAGCATTACGGACCAAAAAGACCCGTTATATCTCAATTCCACCAAATAAGCTCTAGTCAGACTCATTATGACTCATTTACACCTATTATGACCTATTAGACTTGATAAGGAGACACAAACCCCTTATAAGCACGGAGACCAAAATTATCAAATAACGAGCCATTACGGACCCGTTACACCTCAATTACACCTAAAAAGGTCTAATCAAACTCACCATGACCCATTAACTCCCATTATAACCAAGTAGATTCGTATTAGGAGACACAAACCCCACATACCCACAAAGGCCAAAATTGGCCAATAACGAGCCATTACGGACGACAAAGACCCGTTATACCTCAATTACACCAAATATGGTCTAATTAGACTCATTATGACAAATTTACTTCCGTTGTGACCAATTAGATTCGTTAAGGAGGCACAAACCCCTTATACCCACAAAGACCAAAATTAGCCAATAACGAGCAATTACGGACCACAAAGACCCGTTGTACCTCAATTACACCAAATAAGCTCTAACCACACTCGTTATGATCCATTTACTCGCATTATGACCAATTAGATTCGTTAAGGAGAAGCAAGCCTCTTGTACCCACTAAGACCAAAATTACCCAATAACGAGCCATTACAGACCACAAAGACGTGTTATACCTCAATTACACCAAATAAGCTTAAATCAGACTCATTATGACTCATTTACTCTGATTATGACCAATTAGACTATTTAAGGAGACACAAACCCCATATAAGCACGAAGACCAAAATTATCAAATAACAAGCCATTACGGACCCGTTACACCTCAATTACACCTAAAAAGGTCTAATCAAACTCACTATGACCCATTAACTCCCATTATAACCAATTAGATTCGTATTAGGAGACACAAAACCCTCATACCCACTAAGGCAAAAATTGGCCAATAACAAGCCATTACGGACCACAAAGACCCGTTATACCTCAATTACACCAAATAAAATCTAATTAGACTCATTATGACAAATTTACTCCAATTGTGACCAATTGGACTTGTTAAGGAGACACAAAACCCTTATACCGACTAAGACCAAAATTGGCCTATAACGAGCATTACGGACCAAAAAGACCCGTTATATCTCAATCCCACCAAATAAGCTCTAGTCAAACTCATTATGACTCATTTACACCTATTATGACCAATTAGACTTGTTAAGGAGACACAAACCCCTTATAAGCACGGAGACCAAAATTATCGAATAACGAGCCATTACGGACCCGTTACACCTCAATTACACCTAAAAAGGTCTAATCAAACTCACTATGACCCATTAACTCCCATTATAACCAACTAGATTCGTATTAGGAGACACAAACCCCACATACCCACAAATGCCAAAATTGGCCAATAACGAGCCATTACGGACGACAAAGATCCGTTATACCTCAATTACACCAAATATGGTCTAATTAGACTCATTATGACAAATTTACTTCCATTGTGACCAATTAGATTCGTTAAGGAGGCACAAACCCCTTATACCCACTAAGACCAAAATTACCCAATAACGAGCCATTACAGACCACAAAGACGTGTTATACCTCAATTACACCAAATAAGCTTAAATCAGACTCATTATGACTCATTTACTCTGATTATGACCAATTAGAATATAAGGAGACACAAACCCCTTATACGCACGAAGACCAAAATTATCAAATAACGAGCCATTACGGACCCGTTACACCTCAATTACTCCTAAAAAGGTCTAATCAAACTCACTATGACCCATTAACTCCCATTATAACCAATTAGATTCGTATTAAGAGACACAAACCCCACATACCCACAAAGGCCAAAATTGGCCAATAACGAGTCATTACGGACGACAAAGACCCGTTATACCTCAATTACACCAAATATGGTCTAATTAGACTCATTGTGACAAATTTACTTCCATTGTGACCAATTAGATTCGTTAAGGAGGCACAAACCACTTATACCCACTAAGACCAAAATTAACCAATAACGAGCAATTACGGAACAGAAAGACCCGTTGTACCTCAATTACACCAAATAAGCTCTAACCACACTCATTATGATCCATTTACTCGCATTATGACCAATTAGATTCGTTAAGGAGAAGCAAGCCTCTTGTACCCACTAAGACCAAAATTACCCAATAACGAGCCATTACGCAAATAAGGTCTATTCACAATCATTAGATTCGTTAAGGAGGCACAAACCCATTATACCTATAAAAGACAAAAATTACCCAATAACGAGCCATTACAGACCACAAAGACGTGTTATACCTCAATTACACCAAATAAGCTTAAATCAGACTCATTATGACTCATTTACTCTTATTACGACCAATTAGACTATTTAAGGAGACACAAACCCCTTATAAGCACGAAGACAAAAATTATCAAATAACGAGCCATTACGGACCCGTTACACCTCAATTACACCTAAAAAGGTCTAATCAAACTCACTATGACCCATTAACTCCCATTATAACCAATTAGATTCGTATTAGGAGACACAAACCCCACATACCCACAAAGGCCAAAATTGGCCAATAACGAGCCATTACGGACGACAAAGACCCGTTATACCTCAATTACACCAAATATGGTCTAATTAGACTCATTATGACAAATTTACTTCCATTGTGACCAATTAGATTCGTTAAGGAGGCACAAACCCCATATACCCACTAAGACCAAAATTAGCCAATAACGAGCAATTACGGACCACAAAGACCCGTTGTACCTCAATTACACCAAATAAGCTCTTAACCACACTCATTATGATCCATTTACTCGCATTATGACCAATTAGATTCGTTAAGGAGAAGCAAGCCTCTTGTACCCACTAAGACCAAAATTACCCAATAACGAGCCATTACGCAAATAAGGTCTATTCACAATCATTAGATTCGTTAAGGAGGCACAAACCCCTTATACCCATAAAAGACAAAAATTACCCAATAACGAGCCATTACAGACCACAAAGACGTGTTATACCTCAATTACACCAAATAAGCTTAAATCAGACTCATTATGACTCATTTACTCTGATTATGACCAATTAGACTATTTAAGGAGACACAAACCCCTTATAAGCACGGTGACCAAAATTATCAAATAACGAGCCATTACGGACCCGTTACACCTCAATTACACCTAAAAAGGTCTAATCAAACTCACTATGACCCATTAACTCCCATTATAACCAACTAGATTCGTATTAGGAGACACAAACCCCACATACCCACAAAGGCCAAAATTGGCCAATAACGAGCCATTAGGGACGACAAAGACCCGTTATACCTCAATTACACCAAATATGGTCTAATTAGACTCATTATGACAAATTTACTTCCATTGTGACCAATTAGATTCGTTAAGGAAGCACAAACCCCTTATACCCACAAAGACCAAAATTAGCCAATAACGAGCAATTACGGACCACAAAGACCCGTTGTACCTCAATTACACCAAATAAGCTCTAACCACACTCGTTATGATCCATTTACTCGCATTATGACCAATTAGATTCGTTAAGGAGAAGCAAGCCTCTTGTACCCACTAAGACCAAAATTACCCAATAACGAGCCATTACAGACCACAAAGACGTGTTATACCTCAATTACACCAAATAAGCTTAAATCAGACTCATTATGACTCAATTACTCTGATTATGACCAATTAGACTATTTAAGGAGACACAAACCCCTTATAAGCACGAAGACCAAAATTATCAAATAACGAGCCATTACGGACCCGTTACACCTCAATTACACCAAAAAAGGTCTAATCAAACTCGCTATGACCCATTAACTCCCATTATAACCAATTAGATTCGTATTAGGAGACACAAAACCCTCATACCCACTAAGGCAAAAATTGGCCAATAACAAGCCATTACGGACCACAAAGACCCGTTATACCTCAATTACACCAAATAAAATCTAATTAGACTCATTATGACAAATTTACTCCAATTGTGACCAATTAGACTTGTTAAGGAGACACAAACCCCTTATACCGACTAAGACCAAAATTGGCCTATAACGAGCATTACGGACCAAAAAGACCCGTTATATCTCAATTCCACCAAATAAGCTCTAGTCAGACTCATTATGACTCATTTACACCTATTATGACCTATTAGACTTGATAAGGAGACACAAACCCCTTATAAGCACGGAGACCAAAATTATCAAATAACGAGCCATTACGGACCCGTTACACCTCAATTACACCTAAAAAGGTCTAATCAAACTCACCATGACCCATTAACTCCCATTATAACCAAGTAGATTCGTATTAGGAGACACAAACCCCACATACCCACAAAGGCCAAAATTGGCCAATAACGAGCCATTACGGACGACAAAGACCCGTTATACCTCAATTACACCAAATATGGTCTAATTAGACTCATTATGACAAATTTACTTCCGTTGTGACCAATTAGATTCGTTAAGGAGGCACAAACCCCTTATACCCACAAAGACCAAAATTAGCCAATAACGAGCAATTACGGACCACAAAGACCCGTTGTACCTCAATTACACCAAATAAGCTCTAACCACACTTGTTATGATCCATTTACTCGCATTATGACCAATTAGATTCGTTAAGGAGAAGCAAGCCTCTTGTACCCACTAAGACCAAAATTACCCAATAACGAGCCATTACAGACCACAAAGACGTGTTATACCTCAATTACACCAAATAAGCTTAAATCAGACTCATTATGACTCATTTACTCTGATTATGACCAATTAGACTATTTAAGGAGACACAAACCCCATATAAGCACGAAGACCAAAATTATCAAATAACAAGCCATTACGGACCCGTTACACCTCAATTACACCTAAAAAGGTCTAATCAAACTCACTATGACCCATTAACTCCCATTATAACCAATTAGATTCGTATTAGGAGACACAAAACCCTCATACCCACTAAGGCAAAAATTGGCCAATAACAAGCCATTACGGACCACAAAGACCCGTTATACCTCAATTACACCAAATAAAATCTAATTAGACTCATTATGACAAATTTACTCCAATTGTGACCAATTGGACTTGTTAAGGAGACACAAACCCCTTATACCGACTAAGACCAAAATTGGCCTATAACGAGCATTACGGACCAAAAAGACCCGTTATATCTCAATCCCACCAAATAAGCTCTAGTCAAACTCATTATGACTCATTTACACCTATTATGACCAATTAGACTTGTTAAGGAGACACAAACCTTTATAAGCACGGAGACCAAAATTATCGAATAACGAGCCATTACGAACCCGTTACACCTCAATTACACCTAAAAAGGTCTAATCAAACTCACTATGACCCATTAACTCCCATTATAACCAACTAGATTCGTATTAGGAGACACAAACCCCACATACCCACAAATGCCAAAATTGGCCAATAACGAGCCATTACGGACGACAAAGACCCGTTATTCCTCAATTACACCAAATATGGTCTAATTAGACTCATTATGACAAATTTACTTCCATTGTGACCAATTAGATTCGTTAAGGAGGCACAAACCCCTTATACCCACTAAGACCAAAATTAGCCAATAACGAGCCATTACAGACCACAAAGACGTGTTATACCTCAATTACACCAAATAAGCTTAAATCAGACTCATTATGACTCATTTACTCTGATTATGACCAATTAGAATATAAGGAGACACAAACCCCTTATACGCACGAAGACCAAAATTATCAAATAACGAGCCATTACGGACCCGTTACACCTCAATTACACCTAAAAAGGTCTAATCAAACTCACTATGACCCATTAACTCCCATTATAAGCAACTAGATTCGTATTAGGAGACACAAACCCCACATACCCACAAAGGCCAAAATTGGCCAATAACGAGCCATTAGGGACGACAAAGACCCGTTTATACCTCAATTACACCAAATATGGTCTAATTAGACTCATTATGACAAATTTACTTCCATTGTGACCAATTAGATTCGTTAAGGAAGCACAAACCCCTTATACCCACAAAGACCAAAATTAACCAATAACGAGCAATTACGGACCACAAAGACCCGTTGTACCTCAATTACACGAAATAAGCTCTAACCACACTCGTTATGATCCATTTACTCGCATTATGACCAATTAGATTCGTTAAGGAGAAGCAAGCCTCTTGTACCCACTAAGACCAAAATTACCCAATAACGAGCCATTACAGACCACAAAGACGTGTTATACCTCAATTACACCAAATAAGCTTAAATCAGACTCATTATGACTCATTTACTCTGATTATGACCAATTAGACTATTTAAGGAGACACAAACCCCATATAAGCACGAAGACCAAAATTATCAAATAACAAGCCATTACGGACCCGTTACACCTCAATTACACCTAAAAAGGTCTAATCAAACTCACTATGACCCATTAACTCCCATTATAACCAATTAGATTCGTATTAGGAGACACAAAACCCTCATACCCACTAAGGCAAAAATTGGCCAATAACAAGCCATTACGGACCACAAAGACCCGTTATACCTTAATTACACCAAATAAAATCTAATTAGACTCATTATGACAAATTTACTCCAATTGTGACCAATTGGACTTGTTAAGGAGACATAAACCCCTTATACCGACTAAGACCAAATTTGGCCTATAACGAGCATTACGGACCAAAAAGACCCGTTATATCTCAATTCCACCAAATAAGCTCTAGTCAGACTCATTATGACTCATTTACACCTATTATGACCAATTAGACTTGTTAAGGAGACACAAACCCGTTATAAGCACGGTGACCAAAATTATCAAATAACGAGCCATTACGGACCCGTTACACCTCAATTACACCTAAAAAGGTCTAATCAAACTCACTATGTCCCATTAACTCCCATTATAACCAACTAGAGTCGTATTAGGAGACACAAACCCCACATACCCACAAAGGCCAAAATTGGCCAATAACGAGCAATTACGGACGACAAAGACCCGTTATACCTCAATTACACCAAATAAAATCTAATTAGACTCATTATGACAAATTTACTCCAATTGTGACCAATTGGACTTGTTAAGGAGACACAAACCCCTTATACCGACTAAGACCAAAATTGGCCTATAACGAGCATTACGGACCACAAAGACCCGTTGTACCTCAATTACACCAAATAAGCTCTAACCGCATTCATTATGATCCATTTACTCGCATTATGACCAATTAGATTCGTTAAGGAGAAGCAAGCCTCTTGTACCCACTAAGACCAAAATTACCCAATAACGAGCCATTACAGACCACAAAGACGTGTTATACCTCAATTACACCAAATAAGCTTAAATCAGACTCATTATGACTCATTTACTCTGATTATGACCAATTAGACTATTTAAGGAGACACAAACCCCATATAAGTACGAAGACCAAAATTATCAAATAACAAGCCATTACGGACCCGTTACACCTCAATTACACCTAAAAAGGTCTAATCAAACTCACTATGACCCATTAACTCCCATTATAACCAATTAGATTCGTATTAGGAGACACAAAACCCTCATACCCACTAAGGCAAAAATTGGCCAATAACAAGCCATTACGGACCACAAAGACCCGTTATACCTCAATTACACCAAATAAAATCTAATTAGACTCATTATGACAAATTTACTCCAATTGTGACCAATTGGACTTGTTAAGGAGACATAAACCCCTTATACCGACTAAGACCAAAATTGGCCTATAACGAGCATTACGGACCAAAAAGACCCGTTATATCTCAATTCCACCAAATAAGCTCTAGTCAGACTCATTATGACTCATTTACACCTATTATGACCAATTAGACTTGTTAAGGAGACACAAACCCGTTATAAGCACGGTGACCAAAATTATCAAATAACGAGCCATTACGGACCCGTTACACCTCAATTACACCTAAAAAGGTCTAATCAAACTCACTATGTCCCATTAACTCCCATTATAACCAACTAGAGTCGTATTAGGAGACACAAACCCCACATACCCACAAAGGCCAAAATTGGCCAATAACGAGCAATTACGGACGACAAAGACCCGTTATACCTCAATTACACCAAATAAAATCTAATTAGACTCATTATGACAAATTTACTCCAATTGTGACCAATTGGACTTGTTAAGGAGACACAAACCCCTTATACCGACTAAGACCAAAATTGGCCTATAACGAGCATTACGGACCACAAAGACCCGTTGTACCTCAATTACACCAAATAAGCTCTAACCGCATTCATTATGATCCATTTACTCGCATTATGACCAATTAGATTCGTTAAGGAGAAGCAAGCCTCTTGTACCCACTTAGACCAAAATTACCCAATAACGAGCCATTACAGACCACAAAGACGTGTTATACCTCAATTACACCAAATAAGCTTAAATCAAACTCATTATGACTCATTTACTCTGATTATGACCAATTAGACTTGTTAAGGAGACACAAACCCCTTATAAGCACGGTGACCAAAATTATCAAATAACGAGCCATTACGGACCCGTTACACCTCAATTACACCTAAAAAGGTCTAATCAAACTCACTATGACCCATTAACTCCCATTATAACCAACTAGATTCGTATTAGGAGAGACAAACCCCACATACCCACAAAGGCCAAAATTGGCCAATAACGAGCCATTAGGGACGACAAAGACCCGTTATACCTCAATTGCACCAAATATGGTCTAATTAGACGCATTATGACAAATTTACTTCCATTGTGACCAATTAGATTCGTTAAGGAGGCACAAACCCCTTATACCCACAAAGACCAAAATTAGCCAATAACGAGCAATTACGGACCACAAAGACCCGTTGTACCTCAATTACACCAAATAAGCTCTAACCACACTCATTATGATCCATTTACTCGCATTATGACCAATTAGATTCGTTAAGGAGAAGCAAGCCTCTTGTACCCACTAAGACCAAAATTACCCAATAACGAGCCATTACAGACCACAAAGACGTGTTATACCTCAATTACACCAAATAAGCTTAAATCAGACTCATTATGACTCAATTACTCTGATTATGACCAGTTAGACTATTTAAGGAGACACAAACCCCTTATAAGCACGAAGACCAAAATTATCAAATAACGAGCCATTACGGACCCGTTACACCTCAATTACACCTAAAAAGGTCTAATCAAACTCGCTATGACCCATTAACTCCCATTATAACCAATTAGATTCGTATTAAGAGACACAAAACCCTCATACCCACTAAGGCAAAAATTGGCCAATAACAAGCCATTACGGACCACAAAGACCCGTTATACCTCAATTACACCAAATAAAATCTAATTAGACTCATTATGACAAATTTACTCCAATTGTGACCAATTAGACTTGTTAAGGAGACACAAACCCCTTATACCGACTAAGACCAAAATTGGCCTATAACGAGCATTACGGACCAAAAAGACCCGTTATATCTCAATTCCACCAAATAAGCTCTAGTCAGACTCATTGTGACTCATTTACACCTATTATGACCTATTAGACTTGATAAGGAGACACAAACCCCTTATAAGCACGGAGACCAAAATTATCAAATAACGAGCCATTACGGACCCGTTACACCTCAATTACACCTAAAAAGGTCTAATCAAACTCACCATGACCCATTAACTCCCATTATAACCAAGTAGATTCGTATTAGGAGACACAAACCCCACATACCCACAAAGGCCAAAATTGGCCAATAACGAGCCATTACGGACGACAAAGACCCGTTATACCTCAATTACACCAAATATGGTCTAATTAGACTCATTATGACAAATTTACTTCCGTTGTGACCAATTAGATTCGTTAAGGAGGCACAAACCCCTTATACCCACTAAGACCAAAATTAGCCAATAACGAGCAATTACGGACCACAAAGACCCATTGTACCTCAATTACACCAAATAAGCTCTTAACCACACTCATTATGATCCATTTACTCGCATTATGACCAATTAGATTCGTTATGGAGAAGCAAGCCTCTTGTACCCACTAAGACCAAAATTACACAATAACGAGCCATTACAGACCACAAAGACGTGTTATACCTCAATTACACCAAATAAGCTTAAATCAGACTCATTATGACTCATTTACTCTGATTATGACCAATTAGACTATTTAAGGAGACACAAACCCCTTATAAGCAAGAAGACCAAAATTATCAAATAACGATCCATTACGGACCCGTTACACCTCAATTACACCTAAAAATGTCTAATCAAACTCACTATGACCCATTAACTCCCATTATAACCAACTAGATTCGTATTAGGAGACACAAACCCCACATACCCACAAAGGCCAAAATTGGCCAATAACGAGCCATTACGGACGACAAAGACCCGTTATACCTCAATTACACCAAATATGGTCTAATTTGACTCATTATGACAAATTTACTTCCGTTGTGACCAATTAGATTCGTTATAACAAGCCAATAACAAGCCATTACGGACCACAAAGACCCGTTATACCTCAATTACACCAAATAAAATCTAATTAGACTCATTATGACAAATTTACTCCAATTCTGACCAATTGGACTTGTTAAGGAGACACAAACCCCTTATACCGACTAAGACCAAAATTGGCCTATAACGAGCATTACGGACCAAAAAGACCCGTTATATCTCAATTCCACCAAATAAGCTCTAGTCAGACTCATTATGACTCATTTACACCTATTATGACCTATTAGACTTGTTAACGAGACACAAACCCCTTATAAGCACGGAGACCAAAATTATCAAATAACGAGCCATTACGGACCCGTTACACCTCAATTACACCTAAAAAGGTCTAATCAAATTCACTATGACCCATTAACTCCCATTATAACCAATTAGATTCGTATTAGGAGACACAAACCCCACATACCCACAAAGGCCAAAATTGGCCAAAAACACGCCATTACGGACGACAAAGACCCGTTATACCTCAATTACACCAAATATGGTCTAATTAGACTCATTATGACAAATTTACTTCCGTTGTGACCAATTAGATTCATTAAGGAGGCACAAACCCCTTATACCCATTAAGACCAAAATTAGCCAATAACGAGCAATTACGGACCACAAAGACCCGTTGTACCTCAATTACACCAAATAAGCTCTTAACCACACTCATTATGATCCATTTACTCGCATTATGACCAATTAGATTCGTTAAGGAGAAGCAAGCCTCTTGTACCCACTAAGACCAAAATTACCCAATAACGAGCCATTACAGACCACAAAGACGTGTTATACCTCAATTACACCAAATAAGCTTAAATCAGACTCATTATGACTCATTTACTCTGATTATGACCAATTAGACTATTTAAGGAGACACAAACCCCTTATAAGCACGAAGACCAAAATTATCAAATAACGATCCATTACGGACCCGTTACACCTCAATTACACCTAAAAAGGTCTAATCAAACTCACTATGACCCATTTACTCCCATTATAACCAATTAGATTCGTATTAGGAGACACAAAACCCTCATACCCACTAAGGCAAAAATTGGCCAATAACAAGCCATTACGGACCACAAAGACCCGTTATACCTCAATTACACCAAATAAAATCTAATTAGACTCATTATGACAAATTTACTCCAATTGTGACCAATTGGACTTGTTAAGGAGACACAAACCCCTTATACCGACTAAGACCAAAATTGGCCTATAACGAGCATTACGGACCAAAAAGACCCGTTATACCTCAATTACACCAAATATGGTCTAATTAGACTCATTATGACAAATTTACTTCCGTTGTGACCAATTAGATTCGTTAAGGAGGCACAAACCCCTTATACCCACTAAGACCAAAATTAGCCAATAACGAGCAATTACGGACCACAAAGACCCGTTGTACCTCAATTACACCAAATAAGCTCTTAACCACACTCATTATGATCCATTTACTCGCATTATGACCAATTAGATTCGTTAAGGAGAAGCAAGCCTCTTGTACCCACTAAGACCAAAATTACCCAATAACGAGCAATTACGGACCACAAAGACCCGTTGTACCTCAATTACACCAAATAAGCTCTTAACCACACTCATTATGATCCATTTACTCGCATTATGACCAATTAGATTCGTTAAGGAGAAGCAAGCCTCTTGTAACCACTAAGACCAAAATTACCCAATAACGAGCCATTATAACCAATTAGATTCGTATTAGGAGACACAAAACCCTCATACCCACTAAGGCAAAAATTGGCCAATAACAAGCCATTACGGACCACAAAGACCCGTTATACCTCAATTACACCAAATAAAATCTAATTAGACTCATTATGACAAATTTACTCCAATTGTGACCAATTGGACTTGTTAAGGAGACACAAACCCCTTATACCGACTAAGACCAAAATTGGCCTATGACGAGCATTACGGACCAAAAAGACCCGTTATATCTCAATTCCACCAAATAAGCTCTAGTCAGACTCATTATGACTCATTTACACCTATTATGACCAATTAGACTTGTTAAGGAGACACAAACCCCTTATAAGCACGGTGACCAAAATTATCAAATAACGAGCCATTACGGACCCGTTACACCTCAATTACACCTAAAAAGGTCTAATCAAACTCACTATGACCCATTAACTCCCATTATAACCAAGTAGATTCGTATTAGGAGACACAAACCCCACATACCCACAAAGGCCAAAATTGGCCAATAACGAGCCATTACGGATGACAAAGACCCGTTATACCTCAATTACACCAAATATGGTCTAATTAGACTCATTATGACAAATTTACTTCCGTTGTGACCAATTAGATTCGTTAAGGAGGCACAAACCCCTTATACCCACTAAGACCAAAATTAGCCAATAACGAGCAATTACGGATCACAAAGACCCGTTGTACCTCAATTACACCAAATAAGCTCTTAACCATACTCATTATGATCCATTTACTCGTATTATGACCAATTAGATTCGTTAAGGAGAAGCAAGCCTCTTGTACCCACTAAGACCAAAATTACCCAATAACGAGCCATTACAGACCACAAAGACGTGTTATACCTCAATTACACCAAATAAGCTTAAATCAGACTCATTCTGACTCATTTACTCTGATTATGACCAATTAGACTATTTAAGGAGACACAAACCCCTTATAAGCAAGAAGACCAAAATTATCAAATAACGATCCATTACGGACCCGTTACACCTCAATTACACCTAAAAAGATCTAATCAAACTCACTATGACCCATTAACTCCCATTATAACCAATTAGATTCGTATTAGGAGACACAAACCCCACATACCCACAAAGGCCAAAATTGGCCAATAACGAGCCATTACGGACGACAAAGACCCATTATACCTCAATTACACCAAATATGGTCTAATTAGACTCATTATGACAAATTTACTTCCGTTGTGACCAATTAGATTCGTTAAGGAGGCAAAAACCCCTTATACCCACTAAGACCAAAATTAGCCAATAACGAGCAATTACGGACCACAAAGACCCGTTGTACCTCAATTACACCAAGTAAGCTCTTAACCACACTCATTATGATCCATTTACTCGCATTATGACCAATTAGATTCGTTAAGGAGAAGCAAGCATCTTGTACCCACTAAGACCAAAATTATCAAATAACGAGCCATTACGGACCCGTTACACCTCAATTACACCTAAAAAGGTCTAATCAAACTCACTATGACCCATTAACTCCCATTATAACCAACTAGATTCGTATTAGGAGACACAAACCCCACATACCCACAAAGGCCAAAATTAGCCAATAACGAGCCATTACGGACGACAAAGATCCGTTATACCTCAATTACACCAAATATGGTCTAATTAGACTCATTATGACAAATTTACTTCCATTGTGACCAATTAGATTCGTTAAGCAGGCACAAACCCCTTATACCCACTAAGACCAAAATTAGCCAATAACGAGCAATTGCGGACCACAAAGACCCGTTGTACCTCAATTACACAAAATAACCTCTTAACCACACTCATTATGATCCATTTACTCGCATTATGACCAATTAGATTCGTTAAGGAGAAGCAAGCCTCTTGTACCCACTAAGACCAAAATTACCCAATAACGAGCCATTACGCAAATAAGGTCTATTCACAATCATTAGATTCGTTAAGGAGGCACAAACCCCTTATACCCATAAAAGACAAAAATTACCCAATAACGAGCCATTACAGTGGTAACTTAGTGGACTTTTCGGTTAAAGTCGCATCCACTTCTATTGGAGGCATACATACCGTATGCTCTTGGCATAAATGGGTTTGGTTTCCCGGTAACATTGCGAGACATGCCTTCTGTCTTTGGATTGCTTGTCACCGTAGACTCCCTACTCAAGATCGTATGAGCATTTGGGTTTCGGAAGATGAAGGATTAGTTTGCCCGTTGTGCGAAGTTGACCAGGACTCTCACCGGCATCTTTTCTTTCAATGTGTGTTTGCGCATGATGTATGGCAACGCATAAATTTTTTTGCCAATCTAGAGGAATGGCCGGATGGATGGGACGATATAGTGGAATTGCTCTCGGATGATTCGTACGCGAGGAAACCGCTTGCCTCAAAACTTTTTGTTGCTGCTAGTGTGTACTACATTTGGAGGGAGCGGAACAATAGACTTTTCAGAAATGCGGCAATCTCAGTGGACCAAATTGTTCAAGATATAAGGAACATTGTCACTATGCGGCTTGCTTGGAATACTCGGCGGACTAGGAATCAGATTCATGGCCCGACGTGATCTTTCTTTGGATTGGTTGTTTTGCGCCTCTGGTTGGGTGGTGGTGTTTTTTTGGCTTCTGTTTAGAGTTGGTAGTTGCTTGTTTTGGCTTTTTTTATGGCTTGGTGCTTTTTGTCCCTTGCTTGGGTCTTTTGTTGGATGCTTGATATAACTTTTTTTGTTTCTTTGTTTTAATATATTTGCCGGCTTTTCCTTCAAAAAAAACGAGCCATTACAGACCACAAAGACGTGTTATACCTCAATTACACCAAATAAGCTTAAATCAGACTCATTATGACTCATTTACTCTGATTATGACCAATTAGAATATAAGGAGACACAAACCCCTTATACGTACGAAGACCAAAATTATCAAATAACGAGCCATTACGGACCCGTTACACCTCAATTACACCTAAAAAGGTCTAATCAAACTCACTATGACCCATTAACTCCCATTATAACCAATTAGATTCGTATTAGGAGACACAAAACCCTCATACCCACTAAGGCAAAAATTGGCCAATAACAAGCCATTACGGACCACAAAGACCCGTTATACCTCAATTACACCAAATAAAATCTAATTAGACTCATTATGACAAATTTACTCCAATTGTGACCAATTGGATTTGTTAAGGAGACACAAACCCCTTATACCGACTAAGACCAAAATTGGCCTATAACGAGCATTACGGACCAAAAAGGACCCGTTATATCTCAATTCCACCAAATAAGCTCTAGTCAGACTCATTATGACTCATTTACACCTATTATGACCTATTAGACTTGTTAAGGAGACACAAACCCCTTATAAGCACGGAGACCAAAATTATCAAATAACGAGCCATTACGGACCCGTTACACCTCAATTACAACTAAAAAGGTCTAATCAAACTCACTATGACCCATTAACTCCCATTATAACCAATTAGATTCGTATTAGGAGACACAAACCCCACATACCCACAAAGGCCAAAATTGGCCAATAACGAGCCATTACGGACGACAAAGACCCGTTATACCTCAATTACACCAAATATGGTCTAATTAGACTCATTATGACAAATTTACTTCCGTTGTGACCAATTAGATTCGTTAAGGAGGCACAAACCCCTTATACCCACTAAGACCAAAATTAGCCAATAACGAGCAATTACGGACCACAAAGACCCGTTGTACCTCAATTACACCAAATAAGCTCTTAACCACACTCATTATGATCCATTTACTCGCATTATGACCAATTAGATTCGTTAAGGAGAAGCAAGCCTCTTGTACCCACTAAGACCAAAATTACCCAATAACGAGCCATTACAGACCACAAAGACGTGTTATACCTCAATTACACCAAATAAGCTTAAATCAGACTCATTATGACTCATTTACTCTGATTATGACCAATTAGACTATTTAAGGAGACACAAACCCCTTATAAGCACGAAGACCAAAATTATCAAATAACGATCCATTACGGACCCGTTACACCTCAATTACACCTAAAAAGGTCTAATCAAACTCACTAGGACCCATTTACTCCCATTATAACCAATTAGATTCGTATTAGGAGACACAAAACCCTCATACCCACTAAGGCAAAAATTGGCCAATAACAAGCCATTACGGACCACAAAGACCCGTTATACCTCAATTACACCAAATAAAATCTAATTAGACTCATTATGACAAATTTACTCCAATTGTGACCAATTGGACTTGTTAAGGAGACACAAACCCCTTATACCGACTAAGACCAAAATTGGCCTATAACGAGCATTACGGACCAAAAAGACCCGTTATATCTCAATTCCACCAAATAAGCTCTAGTCAGACTCATTATGACTCATTTACACCTATTATGACCTATTAGACTTGTTAACGAGACACAAACCCCTTATAAGCACGGAGACCAAAATTATCAAATAACGAGCCATTACGGACCCGTTACACCTCAATTACACCTAAAAAGGTCTAATCAAATTCACTATGACCCATTAACTCCCATTATAACCAATTAGATTCGTATTAGGAGACACAAACCCCTTATACCGACTAAGACCAAAATTGGCCTATAACGAGCATTACGGACCAAAAAGACCCGTTATACCTCAATTACACCAAATATGGTCTAATTAGACTCATTATGACAAATTTACTTCCGTTGTGACCAATTAGATTCGTTAAGGAGGCACAAACCCCTTATACCCACTAAGACCAAAATTAGCCAATAACGAGCAATTACGGACCACAAAGACCCGTTGTACCTCAATTACACCAAATAAGCTCTTAACCACACTCATTATGATCCATTTACTCGCATTATGACCAATTAGATTCGTTAAGGAGAAGCAAGCCTCTTGTACCCACTAAGACCAAAATTACCCAATAACGAGCCCTTACAGACCACAAAGACGTGTTATACCTCAATTACACCAAATAAGCTTAAATCAGACTCATTATGACTCATTTACTCTGATTATGACCAATTAGACTATTTAAGGAGACACAAACCCCTTATAAGCACGAAGACCAAAATTATCAAATAACGATCCATTACGGACCCGTTACACCTCAATTACACCTAAAAAGGTCTAATCAAACTCACTATGACCCATTTACTCCCATTATAACCTATTAGATTCGTATTAGGAGACACAAAACCCTCATACCCACTAAGGCAAAAATTGGCCAATAACAAGCCACTACGGTGATGATGTTGTAGATACTCTTCTATCCCACTTTCAGTCGTTTCTGGGAAATCGGGATCGAAGTGTGAATCCTTTGACGCAAGACTTGGCTTTCCGTAAGACCCTTTCCCTTGCTGAATCGCTCTCAATGGTTGTCCCAATCACGGATATGGAGATCAAGTTGGCCATTTTTAGCATTGGAAATGATAAGGCCCCGGGCTCGGATGGGTACTCGGCGAGGTTTTATAAAGGAGCGTGGAATATTGTTGGACCAGAGGTTACGCGTGCTATTCACAACTTTTTCTACACCGGAAAATTGGCAAAGGAATTGAACCATACTCTTCTCTGTTTAATTCCTAAGGTCCCTAATGCATCGCGTGTGTCGGACTTCCGACCTATATCTTGTTGCACGGTTTTGTACAAAGCTATTAGCAAGATTATTGTGGAGAGGATGAAAGGGTTGTTGGATGGATTGGTGAGCCCATTCCAGTCGGCTTTTATTCCGGGCCGTAATATTGCGGACAACATTCTAATGGCGCACGAGCTGGTTAGAGGTTATCAACGTAGCGAGGGCCCGGCCCGGTGTGCATTCAAGATTGACATCCGGAAGGCGTATGACACGGTGGATTGGCAATACTTGTTTGGTATGCTGGAGGGTATGGGGTTTCATTTGGCTATTGTTAAATGGATCAAAGAGATGGTCTCGTCAGCTTCCTTCTCGCTAGCAGTGAATGGAGAGACAAAGGGATTTTTTAAAGGTGGTCGGGGCCTTCGTCAAGGAGATCCCCTTTCGCCTTATCTCTTTACCATTGCTATGGAAGGATTCTCTCTCATTTTTAAACGTTGCATTGAAGAGGCGGCTTCCTTTGGTTATCATAAGGATTGTAGTGAGTTTCAACTCACCCATCTTTGCTTTGCAGATGATTTATTTGTTTTTACACAGGGTGATGTGGATTCGGTGTTGGTGCTTAAGAAGGCTCTCCAATTGTTTCAAACTAAATCTGGCCTTTCGCCTAGTCTTGAAAAAAGCGAAGTCTTCTTTGGAAACGTCTCGGATCCCATTAGAAATGCTATCCGGGAGTGCTTACCATTCCGGAATGGTATCTTCCCAATCCGATACCTTGGAGTTCCGTTGTCCCCAATCAAGCTTAAAGCTAGGGATTATGATGCCCTCGTGACTAAGGTGATGGCGCGGGTGAACAATTGGAAAACAAAACACTTGTCTTTTGGAGGAAGATTACAACTCATAAAATCTGTGTTGGGTTCGCTACAAACTTATTGGATGTCGATCTTCACTATCCCCACGAGGGTGATCCATAAAATTGAATCGGTTTTCCGGGATTTTTTATGGGCCCAAGGGGAGAATTCGAGAGGGAGATGCAAAGTGGCTTGGGATCAAGTTTGTAAACCGTTGGAAGGGGGTGGTCTTGGTCTTAAGCGGCTAGCCTTATGGAACCGTGCCCTCTTGTCTAGACATGTGTGGAACCTTGTGACTCGGAAGAATACAATCTGGGTTAATTGGGTGTATCGTTATTGCATCGGGGACGCCCAATTTTGGATCGTTCGGAAGTCTACCCGGTGGTCGTCGGTTCTTTGCAAAATTCTAGACCTTCGACCTCACATTAGAAGATTCTTTATTTTCCGGGTTGGTAATGGTGAAGAGATTAATGCATGGGAAGATCGTTGGGGGACTAATAACCCATTATCTACGTCCATAACGTATCGGTTCATACATGGGGAGGGATTTTCTATGCGCACTTCGTTAAAAGATTTGGTTGATCGGCTTGGGAGTGTTTGGCCGAATGCTTGGATTCAAAGGTACCCGCATCTTGGTATGATGGAGTGGCCGATCATTGATAGTGATCGACGTGACCAAATTTGTTGGTCGGATGTTAATGGTAACTTAGTGGACTTTTCGGTTAAAGTCGCATCCACTTCTATTGGAGGCATACATACCGTATGCTCTTGGCATAAATGGGTTTGGTTTCCCGGTAACATTGCGAGACATGCCTTCTGTCTTTGGATTGCTTGTCACCGTAGACTCCCTACTCAAGATCGTATGAGCATTTGGGTTTCGGAAGATGAAGGTTTAGTTTGCCCGTTGTGCGAAGTTGAGCAGGACTCTCACCGGCATCTTTTCTTTCAATGTGTGTTTGCGCATGATGTATGGCAACGCATAAAATTTTTTGCCAATCTAGAGGAATGGCCGGATGGATGGGACGATATAGTGGAATTGCTCTCGGATGATTCGTACGCGAGGAAACCGCTTGCCTCAAAACTTTTTGTTGCTGCTAGTGTGTACTACATTTGGAGGGAGCGGAACAATAGACTTTTCAGAAATGCGGCAATCTCAGTGGACCAAATTGTTTAAGATATAAGGAACATTGTCACTATGCGGCTTGCTTGGAATACTCGGCGGACTAGGAATCAGATTCATGGCCCGACGTGATCTTTCTTTGGATTGGTTGTTTTGCTCCTCTGGTTGGGTGGTGGTGTTTTTTTGGCTTCTGTTTAGAGTTGGTAGTTGCTTGTTTTGGCTTTTTTTATGGCTTGGTGCTTTTTGTCCCTTGCTTGGGTCTTTTGTTGGATGCTTGATATAACTTTTTTTGTTTCTTTGTTTTAATATATTTGCCGGGTTTTCCTTCAAAAAAACAAGCCATTACGGACCACAAAGACCCGTTATACCTCAATTACACCAAATAAAATCTAATTAGACTCATTATGACAAATTTACTCCAATTGTGACCAATTGGACTTGTTAAGGAGACACAAACCCCTTATACCGACTAAGACCAAAATTGGCCTATAACGAGCATTACGGACCAAAAAGACCCGTTATATCTCAATTCCACCAAATAAGCTCTAGTCAGACTCATTATGACTCATTTACACCTATTATGACCTATTAGACTTGTTAACGAGACACAAACCCCTTATAAGCACGGAGACCAAAATTATCAAATAACGAGCCATTACGGGCCCGTTACACCTCAATTACAACTAAAAAGGTCTAATCAAACTCACTATGACCCATTAACTCCCATTATAACCAATTAGATTCGTATT
This sequence comes from Arctium lappa, assembly GCA_023525745.1. NCBI lineage: Eukaryota > Viridiplantae > Streptophyta > Magnoliopsida > Asterales > Asteraceae > Arctium > Arctium lappa. The sequence goes on from CM042057.1 coordinate 53,186,395, forward strand.
AGGAGACACAAACCCCACATACCCACAAAGGCCAAAATTGGCCAATAACGAGCCATTACGGACGACAAAGACCCGTTATACCTCAATTACACCAAATATGGTCTAATTAGACTCATTATGACAAATTTACTTCCGTTGTGACCAATTAGATTCGTTAAGGAGGCACAAACCCCTTATACCCACTAAGACCAAAATTAGCCAATAACGAGCAATTACGGACCACAAAGACCCGTTGTACCTCAATTACACCAAATAAGCTCTTAACCACACTCATTATGATCCATTTACTCGCATTATGACCAATTAGATTCGTTAAGGAGAAGCAAGCCTCTTGTACCCACTAAGACCAAAATTACCCAATAACGAGCCCTTACAGACCACAAAGACGTGTTATACCTCAATTACACCAAATAAGCTTAAATCAGACTCATTATGACTCATTTACTCTGATTATGACCAATTAGACTATTTAAGGAGACACAAACCCCTTATAAGCACGAAGACCAAAATTATCAAATAACGATCCATTACGGACCCGTTACACCTCAATTACACCTAAAAAGGTCTAATCAAACTCACTATGACCCATTTACTCCCATTATAACCTATTAGATTCGTATTAGGAGACACAAAACCCTCATACCCACTAAGGCAAAAATTGGCCAATAACAAGCCACTACGGTGATGATGTTGTAGATACTCTTCTATCCCACTTTCAGTCGTTTCTGGGAAATCGGGATCGAAGTGTGAATCCTTTGACGCAAGACTTGGCTTTCCGTAAGACCCTTTCCCTTGCTGAATCGCTCTCAATGGTTGTCCCAATCACGGATATGGAGATCAAGTTGGCCATTTTTAGCATTGGAAATGATAAGGCCCCGGGCTCGGATGGGTACTCGGCGAGGTTTTATAAAGGAGCGTGGAATATTGTTGGACCAGAGGTTACGCGTGCTATTCACAACTTTTTCTACACCGGAAAATTGGCAAAGGAATTGAACCATACTCTTCTCTGTTTAATTCCTAAGGTCCCTAATGCATCGCGTGTGTCGGACTTCCGACCTATATCTTGTTGCACGGTTTTGTACAAAGCTATTAGCAAGATTATTGTGGAGAGGATGAAAGGGTTGTTGGATGGATTGGTGAGCCCATTCCAGTCGGCTTTTATTCCGGGCCGTAATATTGCGGACAACATTCTAATGGCGCACGAGCTGGTTAGAGGTTATCAACGTAGCGAGGGCCCGGCCCGGTGTGCATTCAAGATTGACATCCGGAAGGCGTATGACACGGTGGATTGGCAATACTTGTTTGGTATGCTGGAGGGTATGGGGTTTCATTTGGCTATTGTTAAATGGATCAAAGAGATGGTCTCGTCAGCTTCCTTCTCGCTAGCAGTGAATGGAGAGACAAAGGGATTTTTTAAAGGTGGTCGGGGCCTTCGTCAAGGAGATCCCCTTTCGCCTTATCTCTTTACCATTGCTATGGAAGGATTCTCTCTCATTTTTAAACGTTGCATTGAAGAGGCGGCTTCCTTTGGTTATCATAAGGATTGTAGTGAGTTTCAACTCACCCATCTTTGCTTTGCAGATGATTTATTTGTTTTTACACAGGGTGATGTGGATTCGGTGTTGGTGCTTAAGAAGGCTCTCCAATTGTTTCAAACTAAATCTGGCCTTTCGCCTAGTCTTGAAAAAAGCGAAGTCTTCTTTGGAAACGTCTCGGATCCCATTAGAAATGCTATCCGGGAGTGCTTACCATTCCGGAATGGTATCTTCCCAATCCGATACCTTGGAGTTCCGTTGTCCCCAATCAAGCTTAAAGCTAGGGATTATGATGCCCTCGTGACTAAGGTGATGGCGCGGGTGAACAATTGGAAAACAAAACACTTGTCTTTTGGAGGAAGATTACAACTCATAAAATCTGTGTTGGGTTCGCTACAAACTTATTGGATGTCGATCTTCACTATCCCCACGAGGGTGATCCATAAAATTGAATCGGTTTTCCGGGATTTTTTATGGGCCCAAGGGGAGAATTCGAGAGGGAGATGCAAAGTGGCTTGGGATCAAGTTTGTAAACCGTTGGAAGGGGGTGGTCTTGGTCTTAAGCGGCTAGCCTTATGGAACCGTGCCCTCTTGTCTAGACATGTGTGGAACCTTGTGACTCGGAAGAATACAATCTGGGTTAATTGGGTGTATCGTTATTGCATCGGGGACGCCCAATTTTGGATCGTTCGGAAGTCTACCCGGTGGTCGTCGGTTCTTTGCAAAATTCTAGACCTTCGACCTCACATTAGAAGATTCTTTATTTTCCGGGTTGGTAATGGTGAAGAGATTAATGCATGGGAAGATCGTTGGGGGACTAATAACCCATTATCTACGTCCATAACGTATCGGTTCATACATGGGGAGGGATTTTCTATGCGCACTTCGTTAAAAGATTTGGTTGATCGGCTTGGGAGTGTTTGGCCGAATGCTTGGATTCAAAGGTACCCGCATCTTGGTATGATGGAGTGGCCGATCATTGATAGTGATCGACGTGACCAAATTTGTTGGTCGGATGTTAATGGTAACTTAGTGGACTTTTCGGTTAAAGTCGCATCCACTTCTATTGGAGGCATACATACCGTATGCTCTTGGCATAAATGGGTTTGGTTTCCCGGTAACATTGCGAGACATGCCTTCTGTCTTTGGATTGCTTGTCACCGTAGACTCCCTACTCAAGATCGTATGAGCATTTGGGTTTCGGAAGATGAAGGTTTAGTTTGCCCGTTGTGCGAAGTTGAGCAGGACTCTCACCGGCATCTTTTCTTTCAATGTGTGTTTGCGCATGATGTATGGCAACGCATAAAATTTTTTGCCAATCTAGAGGAATGGCCGGATGGATGGGACGATATAGTGGAATTGCTCTCGGATGATTCGTACGCGAGGAAACCGCTTGCCTCAAAACTTTTTGTTGCTGCTAGTGTGTACTACATTTGGAGGGAGCGGAACAATAGACTTTTCAGAAATGCGGCAATCTCAGTGGACCAAATTGTTTAAGATATAAGGAACATTGTCACTATGCGGCTTGCTTGGAATACTCGGCGGACTAGGAATCAGATTCATGGCCCGACGTGATCTTTCTTTGGATTGGTTGTTTTGCTCCTCTGGTTGGGTGGTGGTGTTTTTTTGGCTTCTGTTTAGAGTTGGTAGTTGCTTGTTTTGGCTTTTTTTATGGCTTGGTGCTTTTTGTCCCTTGCTTGGGTCTTTTGTTGGATGCTTGATATAACTTTTTTTGTTTCTTTGTTTTAATATATTTGCCGGGTTTTCCTTCAAAAAAAACAAGCCATTACGGACCACAAAGACCCGTTATACCTCAATTACACCAAATAAAATCTAATTAGACTCATTATGACAAATTTACTCCAATTGTGACCAATTGGACTTGTTAAGGAGACACAAACCCCTTATACCGACTAAGACCAAAATTGGCCTATAACGAGCATTACGGACCAAAAAGACCCGTTATATCTCAATTCCACCAAATAAGCTCTAGTCAGACTCATTATGACTCATTTACACCTATTATGACCTATTAGACTTGTTAACGAGACACAAACCCCTTATAAGCACGGAGACCAAAATTATCAAATAACGAGCCATTACGGACCCGTTACACCTCAATTACAACTAAAAAGGTCTAATCAAACTCACTATGACCCATTAACTCCCATTATAACCAATTAGATTCGTATTAGGAGACACAAACCCCACATACCCACAAAGGCCAAAATTGGCCAATAACGAGCCATTACGGACGACAAAGACCCGTTATACCTCAATTACACCAAATATGGTCTAATTAGACTCATTATGACAAATTTACTTCCGTTGTGACCAATTAGATTCGTTAAGGAGGCACAAACCCCTTATACCCACTAAGACCAAAATTAGCCAATAACGAGCAATTACGGACCACAAAGACCCGTTGTACCTCAATTACACCAAATAAGCTCTTAACCACACTCATTATGATCCATTTACTCGCATTATGACCAATTAGATTCGTTAAGGAGAAGCAAGCCTCTTGTACCCACTAAGACCAAAATTACCCAATAACGAGCCCTTACAGACCACAAAGACGTGTTATACCTCAATTACACCAAATAAGCTTAAATCAGACTCATTATGACTCATTTACTCTGATTATGACCAATTAGACTATTTAAGGAGACACAAACCCCTTATAAGCACGAAGACCAAAATTATCAAATAACGATCCATTACGGACCCGTTACACCTCAATTACACCTAAAAAGGTCTAATCAAACTCACTATGACCCATTTACTCCCATTATAACCTATTAGATTCGTATTAGGAGACACAAAACCCTCATACCCACTAAGGCAAAAATTGGCCAATAACAAGCCACTACGGTGATGATGTTGTAGATACTCTTCTATCCCACTTTCAGTCGTTTCTGGGAAATCGGGATCGAAGTGTGAATCCTTTGACGCAAGACTTGGCTTTCCGTAAGACCCTTTCCCTTGCTGAATCGCTCTCAATGGTTGTCCCAATCACGGATATGGAGATCAAGTTGGCCATTTTTAGCATTGGAAATGATAAGGCCCCGGGCTCGGATGGGTACTCGGCGAGGTTTTATAAAGGAGCGTGGAATATTGTTGGACCAGAGGTTACGCGTGCTATTCACAACTTTTTCTACACCGGAAAATTGGCAAAGGAATTGAACCATACTCTTCTCTGTTTAATTCCTAAGGTCCCTAATGCATCGCGTGTGTCGGACTTCCGACCTATATCTTGTTGCACGGTTTTGTACAAAGCTATTAGCAAGATTATTGTGGAGAGGATGAAAGGGTTGTTGGATGGATTGGTGAGCCCATTCCAGTCGGCTTTTATTCCGGGCCGTAATATTGCGGACAACATTCTAATGGCGCACGAGCTGGTTAGAGGTTATCAACGTAGCGAGGGCCCGGCCCGGTGTGCATTCAAGATTGACATCCGGAAGGCGTATGACACGGTGGATTGGCAATACTTGTTTGGTATGCTGGAGGGTATGGGGTTTCATTTGGCTATTGTTAAATGGATCAAAGAGATGGTCTCGTCAGCTTCCTTCTCGCTAGCAGTGAATGGAGAGACAAAGGGATTTTTTAAAGGTGGTCGGGGCCTTCGTCAAGGAGATCCCCTTTCGCCTTATCTCTTTACCATTGCTATGGAAGGATTCTCTCTCATTTTTAAACGTTGCATTGAAGAGGCGGCTTCCTTTGGTTATCATAAGGATTGTAGTGAGTTTCAACTCACCCATCTTTGCTTTGCAGATGATTTATTTGTTTTTACACAGGGTGATGTGGATTCGGTGTTGGTGCTTAAGAAGGCTCTCCAATTGTTTCAAACTAAATCTGGCCTTTCGCCTAGTCTTGAAAAAAGCGAAGTCTTCTTTGGAAACGTCTCGGATCCCATTAGAAATGCTATCCGGGAGTGCTTACCATTCCGGAATGGTATCTTCCCAATCCGATACCTTGGAGTTCCGTTGTCCCCAATCAAGCTTAAAGCTAGGGATTATGATGCCCTCGTGACTAAGGTGATGGCGCGGGTGAACAATTGGAAAACAAAACACTTGTCTTTTGGAGGAAGATTACAACTCATAAAATCTGTGTTGGGTTCGCTACAAACTTATTGGATGTCGATCTTCACTATCCCCACGAGGGTGATCCATAAAATTGAATCGGTTTTCCGGGATTTTTTATGGGCCCAAGGGGAGAATTCGAGAGGGAGATGCAAAGTGGCTTGGGATCAAGTTTGTAAACCGTTGGAAGGGGGTGGTCTTGGTCTTAAGCGGCTAGCCTTATGGAACCGTGCCCTCTTGTCTAGACATGTGTGGAACCTTGTGACTCGGAAGAATACAATCTGGGTTAATTGGGTGTATCGTTATTGCATCGGGGACGCCCAATTTTGGATCGTTCGGAAGTCTACCCGGTGGTCGTCGGTTCTTTGCAAAATTCTAGACCTTCGACCTCACATTAGAAGATTCTTTATTTTCCGGGTTGGTAATGGTGAAGAGATTAATGCATGGGAAGATCGTTGGGGGACTAATAACCCATTATCTACGTCCATAACGTATCGGTTCATACATGGGGAGGGATTTTCTATGCGCACTTCGTTAAAAGATTTGGTTGATCGGCTTGGGAGTGTTTGGCCGAATGCTTGGATTCAAAGGTACCCGCATCTTGGTATGATGGAGTGGCCGATCATTGATAGTGATCGACGTGACCAAATTTGTTGGTCGGATGTTAATGGTAACTTAGTGGACTTTTCGGTTAAAGTCGCATCCACTTCTATTGGAGGCATACATACCGTATGCTCTTGGCATAAATGGGTTTGGTTTCCCGGTAACATTGCGAGACATGCCTTCTGTCTTTGGATTGCTTGTCACCGTAGACTCCCTACTCAAGATCGTATGAGCATTTGGGTTTCGGAAGATGAAGGTTTAGTTTGCCCGTTGTGCGAAGTTGAGCAGGACTCTCACCGGCATCTTTTCTTTCAATGTGTGTTTGCGCATGATGTATGGCAACGCATAAAATTTTTTGCCAATCTAGAGGAATGGCCGGATGGATGGGACGATATAGTGGAATTGCTCTCGGATGATTCGTACGCGAGGAAACCGCTTGCCTCAAAACTTTTTGTTGCTGCTAGTGTGTACTACATTTGGAGGGAGCGGAACAATAGACTTTTCAGAAATGCGGCAATCTCAGTGGACCAAATTGTTTAAGATATAAGGAACATTGTCACTATGCGGCTTGCTTGGAATACTCGGCGGACTAGGAATCAGATTCATGGCCCGACGTGATCTTTCTTTGGATTGGTTGTTTTGCTCCTCTGGTTGGGTGGTGGTGTTTTTTTGGCTTCTGTTTAGAGTTGGTAGTTGCTTGTTTTGGCTTTTTTTATGGCTTGGTGCTTTTTGTCCCTTGCTTGGGTCTTTTGTTGGATGCTTGATATAACTTTTTTTGTTTCTTTGTTTTAATATATTTGCCGGGTTTTCCTTCAAAAAAAACAAGCCATTACGGACCACAAAGACCCGTTATACCTCAATTACACCAAATAAAATCTAATTAGACTCATTATGACAAATTTACTCCAATTGTGACCAATTGGACTTGTTAAGGAGACACAAACCCCTTATACCGACTAAGACCAAAATTGGCCTATAACGAGCATTACGGACCAAAAAGACCCGTTATATCTCAATTCCACCAAATAAGCTCTAGTCAGACTCATTATGACTCATTTACACCTATTATGACCTATTAGACTTGTTAACGAGACACAAACCCCTTATAAGCACGGAGACCAAAATTATCAAATAACGAGCCATTACGGACCCGTTACACCTCAATTACAACTAAAAAGGTCTAATCAAACTCACTATGACCCATTAACTCCCATTATAACCAATTAGATTCGTATTAGGAGACACAAACCCCACATACCCACAAAGGCCAAAATTGGCCAATAACGAGCCATTACGGACGACAAAGACCCGTTATACCTCAATTACACCAAATATGGTCTAATTAGACTCATTATGACAAATTTACTTCCGTTGTGACCAATTAGATTCGTTAAGGAGGCACAAACCCCTTATACCCACTAAGACCAAAATTAGCCAATAACGAGCAATTACGGACCACAAAGACCCGTTGTACCTCAATTACACCAAATAAGCTCTTAACCACACTCATTATGATCCATTTACTCGCATTATGACCAATTAGATTCGTTAAGGAGAAGCAAGCCTCTTGTACCCACTAAGACCAAAATTACCCAATAACGAGCCCTTACAGACCACAAAGACGTGTTATACCTCAATTACACCAAATAAGCTTAAATCAGACTCATTATGACTCATTTACTCTGATTATGACCAATTAGACTATTTAAGGAGACACAAACCCCTTATAAGCACGAAGACCAAAATTATCAAATAACGATCCATTACGGACCCGTTACACCTCAATTACACCTAAAAAGGTCTAATTAAACTCACTATGACCCATTTACTCCCATTATAACCTATTAGATTCGTATTAGGAGACACAAAACCCTCATACCCACTAAGGCAAAAATTGGCCAATAACAAGCCACTACGGTGATGATGTTGTAGATACTCTTCTATCCCACTTTCAGTCGTTTCTGGGAAATCGGGATCGAAGTGTGAATCCTTTGACGCAAGACTTGGCTTTCCGTAAGACCCTTTCCCTTGCTGAATCGCTCTCAATGGTTGTCCCAATCACGGATATGGAGATCAAGTTGGCCATTTTTAGCATTGGAAATGATAAGGCCCCGGGCTCGGATGGGTACTCGGCGAGGTTTTATAAAGGAGCGTGGAATATTGTTGGACCAGAGGTTACGCGTGCTATTCACAACTTTTTCTACACCGGAAAATTGGCAAAGGAATTGAACCATACTCTTCTCTGTTTAATTCCTAAGGTCCCTAATGCATCGCGTGTGTCGGACTTCCGACCTATATCTTGTTGCACGGTTTTGTACAAAGCTATTAGCAAGATTATTGTGGAGAGGATGAAAGGGTTGTTGGATGGATTGGTGAGCCCATTCCAGTCGGCTTTTATTCCGGGCCGTAATATTGCGGACAACATTCTAATGGCGCACGAGCTGGTTAGAGGTTATCAACGTAGCGAGGGCCCGGCCCGGTGTGCATTCAAGATTGACATCCGGAAGGCGTATGACACGGTGGATTGGCAATACTTGTTTGGTATGCTGGAGGGTATGGGGTTTCATTTGGCTATTGTTAAATGGATCAAAGAGATGGTCTCGTCAGCTTCCTTCTCGCTAGCAGTGAATGGAGAGACAAAGGGATTTTTTAAAGGTGGTCGGGGCCTTCGTCAAGGAGATCCCCTTTCGCCTTATCTCTTTACCATTGCTATGGAAGGATTCTCTCTCATTTTTAAACGTTGCATTGAAGAGGCGGCTTCCTTTGGTTATCATAAGGATTGTAGTGAGTTTCAACTCACCCATCTTTGCTTTGCAGATGATTTATTTGTTTTTACACAGGGTGATGTGGATTCGGTGTTGGTGCTTAAGAAGGCTCTCCAATTGTTTCAAACTAAATCTGGCCTTTCGCCTAGTCTTGAAAAAAGCGAAGTCTTCTTTGGAAACGTCTCGGATCCCATTAGAAATGCTATCCGGGAGTGCTTACCATTCCGGAATGGTATCTTCCCAATCCGATACCTTGGAGTTCCGTTGTCCCCAATCAAGCTTAAAGCTAGGGATTATGATGCCCTCGTGACTAAGGTGATGGCGCGGGTGAACAATTGGAAAACAAAACACTTGTCTTTTGGAGGAAGATTACAACTCATAAAATCTGTGTTGGGTTCGCTACAAACTTATTGGATGTCGATCTTCACTATCCCCACGAGGGTGATCCATAAAATTGAATCGGTTTTCCGGGATTTTTTATGGGCCCAAGGGGAGAATTCGAGAGGGAGATGCAAAGTGGCTTGGGATCAAGTTTGTAAACCGTTGGAAGGGGGTGGTCTTGGTCTTAAGCGGCTAGCCTTATGGAACCGTGCCCTCTTGTCTAGACATGTGTGGAACCTTGTGACTCGGAAGAATACAATCTGGGTTAATTGGGTGTATCGTTATTGCATCGGGGACGCCCAATTTTGGATCGTTCGGAAGTCTACCCGGTGGTCGTCGGTTCTTTGCAAAATTCTAGACCTTCGACCTCACATTAGAAGATTCTTTATTTTCCGGGTTGGTAATGGTGAAGAGATTAATGCATGGGAAGATCGTTGGGGGACTAATAACCCATTATCTACGTCCATAACGTATCGGTTCATACATGGGGAGGGATTTTCTATGCGCACTTCGTTAAAAGATTTGGTTGATCGGCTTGGGAGTGTTTGGCCGAATGCTTGGATTCAAAGGTACCCGCATCTTGGTATGATGGAGTGGCCGATCATTGATAGTGATCGACGTGACCAAATTTGTTGGTCGGATGTTAATGGTAACTTAGTGGACTTTTCGGTTAAAGTCGCATCCACTTCTATTGGAGGCATACATACCGTATGCTCTTGGCATAAATGGGTTTGGTTTCCCGGTAACATTGCGAGACATGCCTTCTGTCTTTGGATTGCTTGTCACCGTAGACTCCCTACTCAAGATCGTATGAGCATTTGGGTTTCGGAAGATGAAGGTTTAGTTTGCCCGTTGTGCGAAGTTGAGCAGGACTCTCACCGGCATCTTTTCTTTCAATGTGTGTTTGCGCATGATGTATGGCAACGCATAAAATTTTTTGCCAATCTAGAGGAATGGCCGGATGGATGGGACGATATAGTGGAATTGCTCTCGGATGATTCGTACGCGAGGAAACCGCTTGCCTCAAAACTTTTTGTTGCTGCTAGTGTGTACTACATTTGGAGGGAGCGGAACAATAGACTTTTCAGAAATGCGGCAATCTCAGTGGACCAAATTGTTTAAGATATAAGGAACATTGTCACTATGCGGCTTGCTTGGAATACTCGGCGGACTAGGAATCAGATTCATGGCCCGACGTGATCTTTCTTTGGATTGGTTGTTTTGCTCCTCTGGTTGGGTGGTGGTGTTTTTTTGGCTTCTGTTTAGAGTTGGTAGTTGCTTGTTTTGGCTTTTTTTATGGCTTGGTGCTTTTTGTCCCTTGCTTGGGTCTTTTGTTGGATGCTTGATATAACTTTTTTTGTTTCTTTGTTTTAATATATTTGCCGGGTTTTCCTTCAAAAAAAACAAGCCATTACGGACCACAAAGACCCGTTATACCTCAATTACACCAAATAAAATCTAATTAGACTCATTATGACAAATTTACTCCAATTGTGACCAATTGGACTTGTTAAGGAGACACAAACCCCTTATACCGACTAAGACCAAAATTGGCCTATAACGAGCATTACGGACCAAAAAGACCCGTTATATCTCAATTCCACCAAATAAGCTCTAGTCAGACTCATTATGACTCATTTACACCTATTATGACCTATTAGACTTGTTAACGAGACACAAACCCCTTATAAGCACGGAGACCAAAATTATCAAATAACGAGCCATTACGGACCCGTTACACCTCAATTACAACTAAAAAGGTCTAATCAAACTCACTATGACCCATTAACTCCCATTATAACCAATTAGATTCGTATTAGGAGACACAAACCCCACATACCCACAAAGGCCAAAATTGGCCAATAACGAGCCATTACGGACGACAAAGACCCGTTATACCTCAATTACACCAAATATGGTCTAATTAGACTCATTATGACAAATTTACTTCCGTTGTGACCAATTAGATTCGTTAAGGAGGCACAAACCCCTTATACCCACTAAGACCAAAATTAGCCAATAACGAGCAATTACGGACCACAAAGACCCGTTGTACCTCAATTACACCAAATAAGCTCTTAACCACACTCATTATGATCCATTTACTCGCATTATGACCAATTAGATTCGTTAAGGAGAAGCAAGCCTCTTGTACCCACTAAGACCAAAATTACCCAATAACGAGCCCTTACAGACCACAAAGACGTGTTATACCTCAATTACACCAAATAAGCTTAAATCAGACTCATTATGACTCATTTACTCTGATTATGACCAATTAGACTATTTAAGGAGACACAAACCCCTTATAAGCACGAAGACCAAAATTATCAAATAACGATCCATTACGGACCCGTTACACCTCAATTACACCTAAAAAGGTCTAATCAAACTCACTATGACCCATTTACTCCCATTATAACCTATTAGATTCGTATTAGGAGACACAAAACCCTCATACCCACTAAGGCAAAAATTGGCCAATAACAAGCCACTACGGTGATGATGTTGTAGATACTCTTCTATCCCACTTTCAGTCGTTTCTGGGAAATCGGGATCGAAGTGTGAATCCTTTGACGCAAGACTTGGCTTTCCGTAAGACCCTTTCCCTTGCTGAATCGCTCTCAATGGTTGTCCCAATCACGGATATGGAGATCAAGTTGGCCATTTTTAGCATTGGAAATGATAAGGCCCCGGGCTCGGATGGGTACTCGGCGAGGTTTTATAAAGGAGCGTGGAATATTGTTGGACCAGAGGTTACGCGTGCTATTCACAACTTTTTCTACACCGGAAAATTGGCAAAGGAATTGAACCATACTCTTCTCTGTTTAATTCCTAAGGTCCCTAATGCATCGCGTGTGTCGGACTTCCGACCTATATCTTGTTGCACGGTTTTGTACAAAGCTATTAGCAAGATTATTGTGGAGAGGATGAAAGGGTTGTTGGATGGATTGGTGAGCCCATTCCAGTCGGCTTTTATTCCGGGCCGTAATATTGCGGACAACATTCTAATGGCGCACGAGCTGGTTAGAGGTTATCAACGTAGCGAGGGCCCGGCCCGGTGTGCATTCAAGATTGACATCCGGAAGGCGTATGACACGGTGGATTGGCAATACTTGTTTGGTATGCTGGAGGGTATGGGGTTTCATTTGGCTATTGTTAAATGGATCAAAGAGATGGTCTCGTCAGCTTCCTTCTCGCTAGCAGTGAATGGAGAGACAAAGGGATTTTTTAAAGGTGGTCGGGGCCTTCGTCAAGGAGATCCCCTTTCGCCTTATCTCTTTACCATTGCTATGGAAGGATTCTCTCTCATTTTTAAACGTTGCATTGAAGAGGCGGCTTCCTTTGGTTATCATAAGGATTGTAGTGAGTTTCAACTCACCCATCTTTGCTTTGCAGATGATTTATTTGTTTTTACACAGGGTGATGTGGATTCGGTGTTGGTGCTTAAGAAGGCTCTCCAATTGTTTCAAACTAAATCTGGCCTTTCGCCTAGTCTTGAAAAAAGCGAAGTCTTCTTTGGAAACGTCTCGGATCCCATTAGAAATGCTATCCGGGAGTGCTTACCATTCCGGAATGGTATCTTCCCAATCCGATACCTTGGAGTTCCGTTGTCCCCAATCAAGCTTAAAGCTAGGGATTATGATGCCCTCGTGACTAAGGTGATGGCGCGGGTGAACAATTGGAAAACAAAACACTTGTCTTTTGGAGGAAGATTACAACTCATAAAATCTGTGTTGGGTTCGCTACAAACTTATTGGATGTCGATCTTCACTATCCCCACGAGGGTGATCCATAAAATTGAATCGGTTTTCCGGGATTTTTTATGGGCCCAAGGGGAGAATTCGAGAGGGAGATGCAAAGTGGCTTGGGATCAAGTTTGTAAACCGTTGGAAGGGGGTGGTCTTGGTCTTAAGCGGCTAGCCTTATGGAACCGTGCCCTCTTGTCTAGACATGTGTGGAACCTTGTGACTCGGAAGAATACAATCTGGGTTAATTGGGTGTATCGTTATTGCATCGGGGACGCCCAATTTTGGATCGTTCGGAAGTCTACCCGGTGGTCGTCGGTTCTTTGCAAAATTCTAGACCTTCGACCTCACATTAGAAGATTCTTTATTTTCCGGGTTGGTAATGGTGAAGAGATTAATGCATGGGAAGATCGTTGGGGGACTAATAACCCATTATCTACGTCCATAACGTATCGGTTCATACATGGGGAGGGATTTTCTATGCGCACTTCGTTAAAAGATTTGGTTGATCGGCTTGGGAGTGTTTGGCCGAATGCTTGGATTCAAAGGTACCCGCATCTTGGTATGATGGAGTGGCCGATCATTGATAGTGATCGACGTGACCAAATTTGTTGGTCGGATGTTAATGGTAACTTAGTGGACTTTTCGGTTAAAGTCGCATCCACTTCTATTGGAGGCATACATACCGTATGCTCTTGGCATAAATGGGTTTGGTTTCCCGGTAACATTGCGAGACATGCCTTCTGTCTTTGGATTGCTTGTCACCGTAGACTCCCTACTCAAGATCGTATGAGCATTTGGGTTTCGGAAGATGAAGGTTTAGTTTGCCCGTTGTGCGAAGTTGAGCAGGACTCTCACCGGCATCTTTTCTTTCAATGTGTGTTTGCGCATGATGTATGGCAACGCATAAAAATTTTTGCCAATCTAGAGGAATGGCCGGATGGATGGGACGATATAGTGGAATTGCTCTCGGATGATTCGTACGCGAGGAAACCGCTTGCCTCAAAACTTTTTGTTGCTGCTAGTGTGTACTACATTTGGAGGGAGCGGAACAATAGACTTTTCAGAAATGCGGCAATCTCAGTGGACCAAATTGTTTAAGATATAAGGAACATTGTCACTATGCGGCTTGCTTGGAATACTCGGCGGACTAGGAATCAGATTCATGGCCCGACGTGATCTTTCTTTGGATTGGTTGTTTTGCTCCTCTGGTTGGGTGGTGGTGTTTTTTTGGCTTCTGTTTAGAGTTGGTAGTTGCTTGTTTTGGCTTTTTTTATGGCTTGGTGCTTTTTGTCCCTTGCTTGGGTCTTTTGTTGGATGCTTGATATAACTTTTTTTGTTTCTTTGTTTTAATATATTTGCCGGGTTTTCCTTCAAAAAAACAAGCCATTACGGACCACAAAGACCCGTTATACCTCAATTACACCAAATAAAATCTAATTAGACTCATTATGACAAATTTACTCCAATTGTGACCAATTGGACTTGTTAAGGAGACACAAACCCCTTATAACGACTAAGACCAAAATTGGCCTATAACGAGCATTACGGACCAAAAAGACCCGTTATATCTCAATTCCACCAAATAAGCTCTAGTCAGACTCATTATGACTCATTTACACCTATTATGACCTATTAGACTTGTTAACGAGACACAAACCCCTTATAAGCACGGAGACCAAAATTATCAAATAACGAGCCATTACGGACCCGTTACACCTCAATTACAACTAAAAAGGTCTAATCAAACTCACTATGACCCATTAACTCCCATTATAACCAATTAGATTCGTATTAGGAGACACAAACCCCACATACCCACAAAGGCCAAAATTGGCCAATAACGAGCCATTACGGACGACAAAGACCCGTTATACCTCAATTACACCAAATATGGTCTAATTAGACTCATTATGACAATTTTACTTCCGTTGTGACCAATTAGATTCGTTAAGGAGGCACAAACCCCTTATACCCACTAAGACCAAAATTAGCCAATAACGAGCAATTACGGACCACAAAGACCCGTTGTACCTCAATTACACCAAATAAGCTCTTAACCACACTCATTATGATCCATTTACTCGCATTATGACCAATTAGATTCGTTAAGGAGAAGCAAGCCTCTTGTACCCACTAAGACCAAAATTACCCAATAACGAGCCATTACAGACCACAAAGACGTGTTATACCTCAATTACACCAAATAAGCTTAAATCAGACTCATTATGACTCATTTACTCTGATTATGACCAATTAGACTATTTAAGGAGACACAAACCCCTTATAAGCACGAAGACCAAAATTATCAAATAACGATCCATTACGGACCCGTTACACCTCAATTACACCTAAAAAGGTCTAATCAAACTCACTATGACCCATTAACTCCCATTATAACCAATTAGATTCGTATTAGGGGACACAAACCCCACATACCCACAAAGGCCAAAATTGGCCAATAACGAGCCATTACGGACGACAAAGACCCGTTATACCTCAATTACACCAAATATGGTCTAATTAGACTCATTATGACAAATTTACTTCCGTTGTGACCAATTAGATTCGTTAAGGAGGCACAAACCCCTTATACCCACTAAGACCAAAATTAGCCAATAACGAGCAATTACGGACCACAAAGACCCGTTGTACCTCAATTACACCAAATAAGCTCTAACCACAGTCATTATGATCCATTTACTCGCATTATTTCCAATTAGATTCGTTAAGGAGATGCAAGCCTCTTGTACCCTAAGACCAAAATTACCCAATAACGAGCCATTATAGACCACAAAGACGTGTTATACCTCAATTACACCAAATAAGCTTAAATCAGACTCATTATGACTCATTTACTCTGATTATGACCAATTAGACTATTTAAGGAGACACAAACCCCTTATAAGCACGTAGACCAAAATTATCAAATAACGAGCCATTACGGACCCGTTACACCTCAATTACACCTAAAAAGGTCTAATCAAACTCACTATGGCCCATTAACTCCCATTAGTTTATGAGACACAAAACCCTCATACCCACTAAGGCAAAAATTGGCGAATAACAAGCCATTACGGACCACAAAGACCCGTTATACCTCAATTACACCAAATAAAATCTAATTAGACTCATTATGACAAATTTACTCCAATTGTGACCAATTGGACTTGTTAAGGAGACACAAACCCCTTATACCGACTAAGACCAAAATTGGCCTATAACGAGCATTACGGACCAAAAAGACCCGTTATATCTCAATTCCACCAAATAAGCTCTAGTCAGACTCACTATGACTCATTTACACCTATTATGACCAATTAGACTTGTTAAGGAGACACAAACCCCTTAAAAGCACGGAGACCAAAATTATCAAATAACGAGCCATTACGGACCCGTTACACCTCAATTACACCTAAAAAGGTCTAATCAAACTCACTATGACCCATTAACTCCCATTATAACCAATTAGATTCGTATTAGGAGACACAAACCCCACATACCCACAAAGGCCAAAATTGGCCAATAACGAGCCATTACGGACGACAAAGACCCGTTATACCTGGATTACACCAAATATGGTCTAATTAGACTCATTATGACAAATTTACTTCCGTTGTGACCAATTAGATTCGTTAAGGAGGCACAAACCCCTTATACCCACTAAGACCAAAATTAGCCAATAACGAGCAATTACGGACCACAAAGACCCGTTGTACCTCAATTACACCAAATAAGCTCTTAACCACACTCATTATGATCCATTTACTCGCATTATGACCAATTAGATTCGTTAAGGAGAAGCAAGCCTCTTGTACCCACTAAGACCAAAATTACCCAATAACGAGCCATTACAGACCACAAAGACGTGTTATACCTCAATTACACCAAATAAGCTTAAATCAGACTCATTATGACTCATTTACTCTGATTATGACCAATTAGACTATTTAAGGAGACACAAACCCCTTATAAGCACGAAGACCAAAATTATCAAATAACGATCCATTACGGACCCGTTACACCTCAATTACACCTAAAAAGGTCTAATCAAACTCACTATGACCCATTAACTCCCATTATAACCAATTAGATTCGTATTAGGGGACACAAACCCCACATACCCACAAAGGCCAAAATTGGCCAATAACGAGCCATTACGGACGACAAAGACCCGTTATACCTCAATTACACCAAATATGGTCTAATTAGACTCATTATGACAAATTTACTTCCGTTGTGACCAATTAGATTCGTTAAGGAGGCACAAACCCCTTATACCCACTAAGACCAAAATTAGCCAATAACGAGCAATTACGGACCACAAAGACCCGTTGTACCTCAATTACACCAAATAAGCTCTAACCACAGTCATTATGATCCATTTACTCGCATTATTTCCAATTAGATTCGTTAAGGAGATGCAAGCCTCTTGTACCCTAAGACCAAAATTACCCAATAACGAGCCATTATAGACCACAAAGACGTGTTATACCTCAATTACACCAAATAAGCTTAAATCAGACTCATTATGACTCATTTACTCTGATTATGACCAATTAGACTATTTAAGGAGACACAAACCCCTTATAAGCACGTAGACCAAAATTATCAAATAACGAGCCATTACGGACCCGTTACACCTCAATTACACCTAAAAAGGTCTAATCAAACTCACTATGGCCCATTAACTCCCATTAGTTTATGAGACACAAAACCCTCATACCCACTAAGGCAAAAATTGGCGAATAACAAGCCATTACGGACCACAAAGACCCGTTATACCTCAATTACACCAAATAAAATCTAATTAGACTCATTATGACAAATTTACTCCAATTGTGACCAATTGGACTTGTTAAGGAGACACAAACCCCTTATACCGACTAAGACCAAAATTGGCCTATAACGAGCATTACGGACCAAAAAGACCCGTTATATCTCAATTCCACCAAATAAGCTCTAGTCAGACTCACTATGACTCATTTACACCTATTATGACCAATTAGACTTGTTAAGGAGACACAAACCCCTTAAAAGCACGGAGACCAAAATTATCAAATAACGAGCCATTACGGACCCGTTACACCTCAATTACACCTAAAAAGGTCTAATCAAACTCACTATGACCCATTAACTCCCATTATAACCAATTAGATTCGTATTAGGAGACACAAACCCCACATACCCACAAAGGCCAAAATTGGCCAATAACGAGCCATTACGGACGACAAAGACCCGTTATACCTGGATTACACCAAATATGGTCTAATTAGACTCATTATGACAAATTTACTTCCGTTGTGACCAATTAGATTCGTTAAGGAGGCACAAACCCCTTATACCCACTAAGACCAAAATTAGCCAATAACGAGCAATTACGGACCACAAAGACCCGTTGTACCTCAATTACACCAAATAAGCTCTTAACCACACTCATTATGATCCATTTACTCGCATTATGACCAATTAGATTCGTTAAGGAGAAGCAAGCCTCTTGTACCCACTAAGACCAAAATTACCCAATAACGAGCCATTACAGACCACAAAGACGTGTTATACCTCAATTACACCAAATAAGCTTAAATCAGACTCATTATGACTCATTTACTCTGATTATGACCAATTAGACTATTTAAGGAGACACAAACCCCTTATAAGCATGAAGACCAAAATTATCAAATAACGAGCCATTACGGACCCGTTACACCTCCATTAGACCTTAAAAGGTCTAATCAAACTCGCTATGACCCATTAACTCCCATTATAACCAATTAGATTCGTATTAGGAGACACAAAACCCTCATACCCACTAAGGCAAAAATTGGCCAATAACAAGCCATTACGGACCACAAAGACCCGTTATACCTCAATTACACCAAATAAAATCTAATTAGACTCATTATGACAAATTTACTCCAATTGTGACCAATTGGACTTGTTAAGGAGACACAAACCCCTTATACCGACTAAGACCAAAATTGGCCTATAACGAGCATTACGGACCAAAAAGACCCGTTATATCTCAATTCCACCAAATAAGCTCTAGTCAGACTCATTATGACTCTTTTACACCTATTATGGCCAATTAGACTTGTTAAGGAGACACAAACCCCTTATAAGCACGGAGACCAAAATTATCAAATAACGAGCCATTACGGACCCGTTACACCTTAATTACACCTAAAAAGGTCTAATCAAACTCACTATGACCCATTAACTCCCATTATAACCAACTAGATTCGTATTAGGAGACATAAACCCCACATACCCACAAAGGCCAAAATTGGCCAATAACGAGCCATTACGGACGACAAAGACCCGTTATACCTCAATTACACCAAATATGGTCAAATTAGACTCATTATGACAAATTTACTTCCATTGTGACCAATTATATTCGTTAAGGAGGCACAAACCCATTATACCCACTAAGACCAAAATTAGCCAATAACGAGCAATTACGGACCACAAAGACCCGTGGTACCTCAATTACACCAAATAAGCTCTTAACCACACTCATTATGATCCATTTACTCGCATTATGACCAATTAGATTCGTTAAGGAGAAGCAAGCCTCTTGTACCCACTAAGACCAAAATTACCCAATAACGAGCCATTATAACCAATTATAACCAATTAGATTCGTATTAGGAGACACAAAACCCTCATACCCACTAAGGCAAAAATTGGCCAATAACAAGCCATTACGGCCCACAAAGACCCGTTATACCTCAATTACACCAAATAAAATCTAATTAGACTCATTATGACAAATTTACTCCAATTGTGACCAATTGGACTTGTTAAGGAGACACAAACCCCTTATACCGACTAAGACCAAAATTGGCCTATAACGAGCATTACGGACCAAAAAGACCCGTTATATCTCAATTCCACCAAATAAGCTCTAGTCAGACTCACTATGACTCATTTCAACCTATTATGACCAATTAGACTTGTTAAAGAGACACAAACCCCTTAAAAGCACGGAGACCAAAATTATCAAATAACGAGCCATTACGGACCCGTTACACCTCAATTACACCTAAAAAGGTCTAATCAAACTCACTATGACCCATTAACTCCCATTATAACCAATTAGATTCGTATTAGGAGACACAAACCCCACATACCCACAAAGGCCAAAATTGGCCAATAACGAGCCATTACGGACGACAAAGACCCGTTATACCTGGATTACACCAAATATGGTCTAATTAGACTCATTATGACAAATTTACTTCCGTTGTGACCAATTAGATTCGTTAAGGAGGCACAAACCCCTTATACCCACTAAGACCAAAATTAGCCAATAACGAGCAATTACGGACCACAAAGACCCGTTGTACCTCAATTACACCAAATAAGCTCTTAACCACACTCATTATGATCCATTTACTCGCATTATGACCAATTAGATTCGTTAAGGAGAAGCAAGCCTCTTGTACCCACTAAGACCAAAATTACCCAATAACGAGCCATTACAGACCACAAAGACGTGTTATACCTCAATTACACCAAATAAGCTTAAATCAGACTCATTATGACTCATTTACTCTGATTATGACCAATTAGACTATTTAAGGAGACACAAACCCCTTATAAGCATGAAGACCAAAATTATCAAATAACGAGCCATTACGGACCCGTTACACCTCCATTAGACCTTAAAAGGTCTAATCAAACTCGCTATGACCCATTAACTCCCATTATAACCAATTAGATTCGTATTAGGAGACACAAAACCCTCATACCCACTAAGGCAAAAATTGGCCAATAACAAGCCATTACGGACCACAAAGACCCGTTATACCTCAATTACACCAAATAAAATCTAATTAGACTCATTATGACAAATTTACTCCAATTGTGACCAATTGGACTTGTTAAGGAGACACAAACCCCTTATACCGACTAAGACCAAAATTGGCCTATAACGAGCATTACGGACCAAAAAGACCCGTTATATCTCAATTCCACCAAATAAGCTCTAGTCAGACTCATTATGACTCTTTTACACCTATTATGGCCAATTAGACTTGTTAAGGAGACACAAACCCCTTATAAGCACGGAGACCAAAATTATCAAATAACGAGCCATTACGGACCCGTTACACCTTAATTACACCTAAAAAGGTCTAATCAAACTCACTATGACCCATTAACTCCCATTATAACCAACTAGATTCGTATTAGGAGACATAAACCCCACATACCCACAAAGGCCAAAATTGGCCAATAACGAGCCATTACGGACGACAAAGACCCGTTATACCTCAATTACACCAAATATGGTCAAATTAGACTCATTATGACAAATTTACTTCCATTGTGACCAATTATATTCGTTAAGGAGGCACAAACCCATTATACCCACTAAGACCAAAATTAGCCAATAACGAGCAATTACGGACCACAAAGACCCGTGGTACCTCAATTACACCAAATAAGCTCTTAACCACACTCATTATGATCCATTTACTCGCATTATGACCAATTAGATTCGTTAAGGAGAAGCAAGCCTCTTGTACCCACTAAGACCAAAATTACCCAATAACGAGCCATTATAACCAATTATAACCAATTAGATTCGTATTAGGAGACACAAAACCCTCATACCCACTAAGGCAAAAATTGGCCAATAACAAGCCATTACGGACCACAAAGACCCGTTATACCTCAATTACACCAAATAAAATCTAATTAGACTCATTATGACAAATTTACTCCAATTGTGACCAATTGGACTTGTTAAGGAGACACAAACCCCTTATACCGACTAAGACCAAAATTGGCCTATAACGAGCATTACGGACCAAAAAGACCCGTTATATCTCAATTCCACCAAATAAGCTCTAGTCAGACTCACTATGACTCATTTCAACCTATTATGACCAATTAGACTTGTTAAAGAGACACAAACCCCTTAAAAGCACGGAGACCAAAATTATCAAATAACGAGCCATTACGGACCCGTTACACCTCAATTACACCTAAAAAGGTCTAATCAAACTCACTATGACCCATTAACTCCCATTATAACCAATTAGATTCGTATTAGGAGACACAAACCCCACATACCCACAAAGGCCAAAATTGGCCAATAACGAGCCATTACGGACGACAAAGACCCGTTATACCTGGATTACACCAAATATGGTCTAATTAGACTCATTATGACAAATTTACTTCCGTTGTGACCAATTAGATTCGTTAAGGAGGCACAAACCCCTTATACCCACTAAGACCAAAATTAGCCAATAACGAGCAATTACGGACCACAAAGACCCGTTGTACCTCAATTACACCAAATAAGCTCTTAACCACACTCATTATGATCCATTTACTCGCATTATGACCAATTAGATTCGTTAAGGAGAAGCAAGCCTCTTGTACCCACTAAGACCAAAATTACCCAATAACGAGCCATTACAGACCACAAAGACGTGTTATACCTCAATTACACCAAATAAGCTTAAATCAGACTCATTATGACTCATTTACTCTGATTATGACCAATTAGACTATTTAAGGAGACACAAACCCCTTATAAGCATGAAGACCAAAATTATCAAATAACGAGCCATTACGGACCCGTTACACCTCCATTAGACCTTAAAAGGTCTAATCAAACTCGCTATGACCCATTAACTCCCATTATAACCAATTAGATTCGTATTAGGAGACACAAAACCCTCATACCCACTAAGGCAAAAATTGGCCAATAACAAGCCATTACGGACCACAAAGACCCGTTATACCTCAATTACACCAAATAAAATCTAATTAGACTCATTATGACAAATTTACTCCAATTGTGACCAATTGGACTTGTTAAGGAGACACAAACCCCTTATACCGACTAAGACCAAAATTGGCCTATAACGAGCATTATGGACCAAAAAGACCCGTTATATCTCAATTCCACCAAATAAGCTCTAGTCAGACTCATTATGACTCTTTTACACCTATTATGGCCAATTAGACTTGTTAAGGAGACACAAACCCCTTATAAGCACGGAGACCAAAATTATCAAATAACGAGCCATTACGGACCCGTTACACCTTAATTACACCTAAAAAGGTCTAATCAAACTCACTATGACCCATTAACTCCCATTATAACCAACTAGATTCGTATTAGGAGACATAAACCCCACATACCCACAAAGGCCAAAATTGGCCAATAACGAGCCATTACGGACGACAAAGACCCGTTATACCTCAATTACACCAAATATGGTCAAATTAGACTCATTATGACAAATTTACTTCCATTGTGACCAATTATATTCGTTAAGGAGGCACAAACCCATTATACCCACTAAGACCAAAATTAGCCAATAACGAGCAATTACGGACCACAAAGACCCGTGGTACCTCAATTACACCAAATAAGCTCTTAACCACACTCATTATGATCCATTTACTCGCATTATGACCAATTAGATTCGTTAAGGAGAAGCAAGCCTCTTGTACCCACTAAGACCAAAATTATCCAATAACGAGCCATTATAACCAATTATAACCAATTAGATTCGTATTAGGAGACACAAAACCCTCATACCCACTAAGGCAAAAATTGGCCAATAACAAGCCATTACGGACCACAAAGACCCGTTATACCTCAATTACACCAAATAAAATCTAATTAGACTCATTATGACAAATTTACTCCAATTGTGACCAATTGGACTTGTTAAGGAGACACAAACCCCTTATACCGACTAAGACCAAAATTGGCCTATAACGAGCATTACGGACCAAAAAGACCCGTTATATCTCAATTCCACCAAATAAGCTCTAGTCAGACTCACTATGACTCATTTCAACCTATTATGACCAATTAGACTTGTTAAAGAGACACAAACCCCTTAAAAGCACGGAGACCAAAATTATCAAATAACGAGCCATTACGGACCCGTTACACCTCAATTACACCTAAAAAGGTCTAATCAAACTCACTATGACCCATTAACTCCCATTATAACCAATTAGATTCGTATTAGGAGACACAAACCCCACATACCCACAAAGGCCAAAATTGGCCAATAACGAGCCATTACGGACGACAAAGACCCGTTATACCTGAATTACACCAAATATGGTCTAATTAGACTCATTATGACAAATTTACTTCCGTTGTGACCAATTAGATTCGTTAAGGAGGCACAAACCCCTTATACCCACTAAGACCAAAATTAGCCAATAACGAGCAATTACGGACCACAAAGACCCGTTGTACCTCAATTACACCAAATAAGCTCTTAACCACACTCATTATGATCCATTTACTCGCATTATGACCAATTAGATTCGTTAAGGAGAAGCAAGCCTCTTGTACCCACTAAGACCAAAATTACCCAATAACGAGCCATTATAGACCACAAAGACGTGTTATACCTCAATTACACCAAATAAGCTTAAATCAGACTCATTATGACTCATTTACTCTGATTATGACCAATTAGACTATTTAAGGAGACACAAACCCCTTATAAGCACGAAGACCAAAATTATCAAATAACGAGCCATTACGGACCCGTTACACCTCCATTAGACCTTAAAAGGTCTAATCAAACTCGCTATGACACATTAACTCCCATTATAACCAATTAGATTTGTATTAGGAGACACAAAACCCTCATACCCACTAAGGCAAAAATTGGCCAATAACAAGCCATTACGGACCACAAAGACCCGTTATACCTCAATTACACCAAATAAAATCTAATTAGACTCATTATGACAAATTTACTCCAATTGTGACCAATTGGACTTGTTAAGGAGACACAAACCCCTTATACCGACTAAGACCAAAATTGGCCTATAACGAGCATTACGGACCAAAAAGACCCGTTATATCTCAATTCCACCAAATAAGCTCTAGTCAGACTCATTATGACTCATTTACACCTATTATGACCAATTAGACTTGTTAAGGAGACACAAACCCCTTATAAGCACGGAGACCAAAATTATCAAATAACGAGCCATTACGGACCCGTTACACCTCAATTACACCTAAAAAGGTCTAATAACACTCACTATGACCCATTAACTCCCATTATAACCAATTAGATTCGTATTAGGAGACACAAACCCCACATACCCACAAAGGCCAAAATTGGCCAATAACGAGCCATTACGGACGACAAAGACCCGCTATAACTCAATTACACCAAATATGGTCTAATTAGACTCATTATGACAAATTTACTTCCATTGTGACCAATTAGATTCGTTAAGGAGGCACAAACCCCTTATACCCACTAAGACCAAAATTAGCCAATAACGAGCAATTACGGACCACAAAGACCCGTTGTACCTCAATTACACCAAATAAGCTCTTAACCACACTCATTATGATCCATTTACTCGCATTATGACCAATTAGATTCGTTAAGGAGAAGCAAGCCTCTTGTACCCACTAAGACCAAAATTACCCAATAACGAGCCATTACAGACCACAAAGACGTGTTATACCTCAATTACACCAAATAAGCTTAAATCAGACTCATTATGACTCATTTACTCTGATTATGACCAATTAGACTATTTAAGGAGACACAAACCCCTTATAAGCACGAAGACCAAAATTATCAAATAACGAGACATTACGGACCCGTTACACCTCCATTACACCTAAAAAGGTCTAATCAAACTCGCTATGACCCATTAACTCCCATTATAACCAATTAGATTCGTATTAGGAGACACAAAACCCTCATACCCATTAAGGCAAAAATTGGCCAATAACAAGCCATTACGGGAAGATTCTTTATTTTCCGGGTTGGTAATGGTGAAGAGATTAATGCATGGGAAGATCGTTGGGGGACTAATAACCCGTTATCTACGTCCATAACGTATCGGTTCATACATGGGGAGGGATTTTCTATGCGCACTTCGTTAAAAGATTTGGTTGATCGGCTTGGGAGTGTTTAGCCGAATGCTTGGATTCAAAGGTACCCGCATCTTGGTATGATGGAGTGGCCGATCATTGATAGTGACTGACGTGACCAAATTTGTTGGTCAGATGTTAATGGTAACTTAGTGGACTTTTCGGTTAAAGTCGCATCCACTTCTATTGGAGGCATACATATCGTATGCTCTTGGCATAAATGGGTTTGGTTTCCCGGTAACATTGCGAGACATGCCTTCTGTCTTTGGATTGCTTGTCACCGTAGACTTCCTACTCAAGATCGTATGAGCATTTGGGTTTCGGAAGATGAAGGTTTAGTTTGCCCGTTGTGCGAAGTTGACCAGGACTCTCACCGACATCTTTTCTTTCAATGTGTGTTTGCGCATGATGTATGGCAACGCATAAAATTTTTTGCCAATCTAGAGAAATGGCCGGATGGATGGGACGATATAGTGGAATTGCTCTCGGATGATTCGTACTCGAGGAAACCGCTTGCCTCAAAACTTTTTGTTGCTGCTAGTGTGTACTACATTTGGAGGGAGCGGAACAATAGACTTTTCAGAAATGCGGCAATCTCAGTGGACCAAATTGTTCAAGATATAAGGAACATTGTCACTATGCGGCTTGCTTGGAATACTCGGCGGACTAGGAATCAGATTCATGGCCCGACGTGATCTTTCTTTGGAATCGGTTGTTTTGCGCCTCTGGTTGGGTGGTGGTGTTTTTTTGGCTTCTGTTTAGAGTTGGTAGTTGCTTGATTTGGCTTTTTTTATGGCTTGGTGCTTTTTGTCCTTTGCTTGGGTCTTTTGTTGGATGCTTGATATAACTTTTTTTGTTTCTTTGTTTTAATATATTTGCCGGGTTTTCCTTCAAAAAAAAAAACAAGCCATTACGGATCATACATGGGGAGCGATTTTCTATGCGCACTTCGTTAAAAGATTTGGTTGATCGGCTTGGGAGTGTTTGGCCGAATGCTTGGATTCAAAGATACCCGCATCTTGGTATGATGGAGTGGCCGATCATTGATAGTGACCGACGTGACCAAATTTGTTGGTCAGATGTTAATGGTAACTTAGTGGACTTTTCGGTTAAAGTCGCATCCACTTCTATTGGAGGCATACATACCGTATGCTCTTGGCATAAATGGGTTTGGTTTCCCGGTAACATTGCGAGACATGCCTTCTGTCTTTGGATTGCTTGTCACCGTAGACTCCCTACTCAAGATCGTATGAGCATTTGGGTTTCGGAAGATGAAGGATTAGTTTGCCCGTTGTGCGAAGTTGACCAGGACTCTCACCGGTATCTTTTCTTTCAATGTGTGTTTGCGCATGATGTGTGGCAACGCATAAATTTTTTTGCCAATCTAGAGGAATGGCCGGATGGATGGGACGATATAGTGGAATTGCTCTCGGATGATTCGTACGGCGAGGAAACCGCTTGCCTCAAAACTTTTTGTTGCTGCTAGTGTGTACTACATTTGGAGGGAGCGGAACAATAGACTTTTCAGAAATGCGGCAATCTCAGTGGACCAAATTGTTCAAGATATAAGGAACATTGTCACTATGCGGCTTGCTTGGAATACTCGGCGGACTAGGAATCAGATTCATGGCCCGACGTGATCTTTCTTTGGATTGGTTGTTTTGCGCCTCTGGTTGGGTGGTGGTGTTTTTTTGGCTTCTGTTTAGAGTTGGTAGTTGCTTGATTTGGCTTTTTTTATGGCTTGGTGCTTTTTGTCCCTTGCTTGGGTCTTTTGTTGGATGCTTGATATAACTTTTGTTGTTTCTTTGTTTTAATATATTTGCCGGGTTTTCCTTCAAAAAAAAAACAAGCCATTACGGACCACAAAGACCCGTTATACCTCAATTACACCAAATAAAATCTAATTAGACTCATTATGACAAATTTACTCCAATTGTGACCAATTGGACTTGTTAAGGAGACACGTTCCCTTATACCGACTAAGACCAAAATTGGCCTATAACGAGCATTACGGACCAAAAAGACCCGTTATATCTCAATTCCACCAAATAAGCTCTAGTCAGACTCATTATGACTCATTTACACCTATTATGACCAATTAGACTTGTTAAGGAGACACAAACCCCTTATAAGCACGGAGACCAAAATTATCAAATAACGAGCCATTACGGACCCGTTACACCTCAATTACACCTAAAAAGGTCTAATCAAACTCACCATGACCCATTAACTCCCATTATAAACCAATTAGATTCGTATTAGGAGACATAAACCCCACATACCCACAAAGGCCAAAATTGGCCAATAACGAGCCATTACGGACGACAAAGACCCGTTATACCTCAATTACACCAAATATGGTCTAATTAGACCCATTATGACAAATTTACTTCCATTGTGACCAATTAGATTCGTTAAGGAGGCACAAACCCCTTATACCCACTAAGACCAAAATTAGCCAATAACGAGCAATTACGGACCACAAAGACCCGTTGTACCTCAATTACACCAAATAAGCTCTTAACCACACTCATTATGATCCATTTACTCGCATTATGACCAATTAGATTCGTTAAGGAGAAGCAAGCCTCTTGTACCCACTAAGACCAAAATTACCCAATAACGAGCCATTACGCAAATAAGGTCTATTCACAATCATTAGATTCGTTAAGGTGGCACAAACCCCTTATACCCATAAAAGACAAAAATTACCCAATAACGAGCCATTACAGACCACAAAGACGTGTTATACCTCAATTACACCAAATAAGCTTAAATCAGACTCATTATGACTCATTTACTTTGATTATGACCAATTAGAATATAAGGAGACACAGACCCCTTATACGCACGAAGACCAAAAGTATCCAATAACGAGCCATTACGGACCCGTTACACCTCAATTACACCTAAAAAGGTCTAATCAAACTCACTATGACCCATTAACTCCCATTATAACCAATTAGATTCGTATTAGGAGACACAAACCCCACATACCCACAAAGGCCAAAATTGGCCAATAACGAGCCATTACGGACGACAAAGACCCGTTATACCTCAATTACACCAAATATAGTCTAATTAGACCCATTATGACAAATTTACTTCCATTGTGACCAATTAGATTCGTTAAGGAGGCACAAACCCCTTATACCCACTAAGACCAAAATTAGCCAATAACGAGCAATTATGGACCACAAAGACCCGTTGTACCTCAATTACACCAAATAAGCTCTAACCACACTCATTATGATCCATGTACTCGCATTATGACCAATGAGATTCGTTAAGGAGAAGCAAGCCTCTTGTACCCACTAAGACCAAAATTACCCAATAACGAGCCATTATAACCAATTAGATTCGTATTAGGAGACACAAAACCCTCATACCCACTAAGGCAAAAAATTGGCCAATAACAAGCCATTACGGACCACAAAGACCCGTTATACCTCAATTACACCAAATAAAATCTAATTAGACTCATTATGACAAATTTACTCCAATTGTCAAGATGGTGTGGAAATGGGTACCAAAACCCCGTTATGAATGGCGTGTGAAAGTTAAACCTGCTGATATTCCTGAATTGCGTGAAGCTAACCGCGAAGGACCCATCTTCATATGGGTACCTAAGCAAAACTAATTGTCTCTTTTGCAGGCCTGTCGGCTGTGGGTGATAGATTCCGGATGCTCACGCCACATGACAGGATTTAAGCACCTCTTGCATAACTATGTGGAGGAGCCTGCCGGAGCAGTTAGATTTGCCAATTCTAAAGCCGAAGGACACGTCAAGGGATATGGAATGCTCGATAATGGTGTTGTGAAGATTCAAAGAGTGTTATATGTTGAAGGACTTTATCATAATCTGTTTAGCACCAGTCACTTCTGTGACATGAAATATCAAGTCTGCTTCACAACAACTCATTGCTATCTTGAGGATCCAGATGGTTATGAAGTCTTCAAAGCTGAGCGCCATGGAAATCTATACTATGTAGATTTTCCAACACTGTCTGCCACACGTCCAATACGCCTATTAGCCAAAGCAATTAAAGCACAATCGGGGACGTGGCATCGCCGCTTGTCTCATGAGAATTTCCGATCTATAGCGAAGCTACAAAGACAAGGTCTGGTCAAAGGTCTACCAGAAATGAGGTTTGAGAAAGACTCATTGTGTTATGCATGTGAGTTGGGCAAAATGAAGCGAAGCTCCTTCAAGTCCAAAGCCGAATCATCGACCTCATCTGCACTGGAACTTCTTCATATGGACCTTTGTGGCCCAATGCGAACATCGTCTATCAACGGCAAGAAGTATGTTTTAATAATGATAGATGACTATTCGAGGTATACATGGCTAGAGTTTCTTCGCAACAAGTCAGATGCGCCAGAGTTGATTATCGCTTTTATCAAGCGCATCCAAGTGCGTCTTCAATTGCCAGTTCGAACTATTCACAGCGATAACGGCACGGAGTTCAAGAATGCCACCTTGTAGAACTATCTTTTTTCTGTAGGAATCTCACATAACTTCTCCGCAGCCTACACTTCACAGCATAACGACATTGTTGAACGGAAGAATCGTACTCTTGTTGAAGCCGCTCGCACTATGCTTGCTTATTCAGATTTACCTATGTACCTCTGGGCCGAGGCAGTCACTACAGCATGCTTTACACAGAATCGTACCATTGTGGTTAAACGGTTTAACAAAACAACATATGAGTTAATCAACAGTCGTAAGCCTAACATCAAATTCCTTCGTGTTTTTGGTTGCAGGTGTTACATTCTTCGAGAGCGTCAAGGATTATCAAAATTTGATAAGAAAGCGGATGAAGGATATCTCGTTGGATACTCTCAGACATCCAAAGCTTATCGAATTTACATTATTCGATCTAAGACGGTTGTTGAGAGCATGAATGTCTCCTTTGATGAGAATTCTACAAGGACTTCTGGACACAATAGTTCAGAACTCGGTCATAAGGACAAAGCTTCTATTCAATCCAGAATAGAACCAGCTTCTAAAGGATCCACTTCTTTTAACTCTACCTCTACTTCATCTGAGTTAGATTTATTGTTTATTGATGCCTTTGATGATATTTGTGCAGATTTTGATATAGGCATATCTACATCAATAACAAGCTCGGAGGTCCCTACTATTTCTGAAGACATGTCTGGACCTTCCGAAGAAGTCACTCCGAAGAAGTCACTGAAACTTCATCTCCATCAGGTACAACTAAACCATTAGTTTCTGAATCTCATAATGCTGAATTTGTCTCTGCAGATAGTTCTTCTGGAAACGAAGTCACGAGTACTTCAACTGCTACTCCAGAAGTCTCAGTATCAGAAACTCTAGTACAAGATGTCCCAAGTACATCTATGGAGCTACCTGTTGTGCACGATGAAAACGATGAGTCCAATACGCAACAAATAGTTGAATCCTTACCAAGCACACATCGTTGGACTAAGGATCATCCCCTGAACAACGTGATAGGTGACGTACAATCTGATGTCACAACACGGTCAGTATCAGCGAACTTCTGCATGTTTTCAAGCTTCCTCAGTTCCTTAGAGCCAAAGAAAGCGTCTAAAGCTCTACGTGATCCCTTCTGGATTTCTGCTATGCAAGACGAGCTTCTACAATTCGAAAGGAACAAGGTATGGCGCTTGATCCCACTACCTAAAGGTAAATCTGTTATAGGAACAAAGTGGGTTTTCAGAAACAAGAAAGATGAAGCCGGAGTAGCTGTGAGAAACAAAGCTCGTTTGGTCGCAAAAGGGTATTGTCAACAGGAGGGCATTGACTATGACGAAACATTCGCCCCGGTTGCAAGGATCGAAGCCATCAGAATCTTCCTAGCCTATGCAGCGCACAAAAACTTTACAGTCTATTAAATGGATGTAAAGTCAGCTTTCCTGAACGGCGTTCTGCATGAGGAGGTCTACGTGGCACAACCTGAAGGTTTCGTTGATCCCCATCACCCTGATCATGTCTATGTTTGAGACAAAGCGCTTTACGGACTTAAACAAGCACCACGAGCCTGGTATGAATCTCTCACTAAATTTCTACTTGCTTCTGGTTTCAAGAAAGGTACCGTTGATACTACCTTATTTCTTAAAAGGAAAGGTGAGGACTTGATTCTCATTCAGATTTATGTTGACGACATAATATTTGGGTCGACAAATAATAAATTTTGCAAAAACTTTTTAAAGATAATGGAAACAAAGTTTGAAATGTCGATGATGGGTGAATTGAATTTCTTTCTTGGTTTACAAGTAAAGCAATTACCCGAAGGCATATTTATTAATCAAGCTAAATACATAAAAGATATTTTGATAAAGTTCAATATGTCAGATAGTTCAGTCATGAAAACACCAATGGCTACTGGTACACTCCTAGACGCAGATCCCTCCGGGAAACCTGTTGATCATAAGGTGTATCGTAGCATGATTGGTTCTTTACTTTATCTGACTGCAAGTCGTCCAGATATAATGTCCGCCACATGCTTTTGTGCGAGATATCAGTCTAATCCTAAAGAGTCGCATTAACTGCTGTTAAGCGAATCCTCAAAGGTTCTCCTAATCTAAGCCTTTGGTATCCAAAGGATTCTCGTTTTGATCTAACCGCCTTTACAGATGCTGACCATGCAGGATGTAAGCTAGACCGGAAAAGCACCTCTGGATCATGTCAATTTATAGGTGAGAAACTTGTTAGTTGGACCTCAAATAAACAAAGTTGTGTTTCAACATCCACTGCCGAGGCTGAATATGTAGTTGCTGCTAGCTGCTGTTCTCAAGTCCTCTGGATGAAGACACAGTTAAGGGACTTTGGATACAACTACAAGCGTGTTCCTATTTATTGTGATTCCAAGAGCCCAATCGCCATAACTGCTAACCCGGTACAGCATTCGAAGACCAAGCATATATATGTACGCTATCATTTCATCAATGATCATGTAGAAAAAGGTGACATTGAAATGTACTTTGTTCAAACTGACTTCCAGTTAGCGGGTCTTTTCACCAAGCCGTTGGATGAAAAGCGATTCCAATTTCTAATCAGCAAACTTGGTATGTTGAACATGTCTTAGACCTTACTCATGATTCACGGGGGAGTATTCTAAGTCTTGATCTTGTGTTTTATTCTTCAACTGTTACTAACAAGAGAGGAATCATTTTCATAAATGATTACCATTATTTCTTTTATTTATGTAGGTTTGTTCAAGTGACTATGGTTTCTAATAACTTCGGATTAGAACCCGCACTTCAGTGCTCTATTTTTCTGCTTTATGTTATAAAAAAAAATCTTAAGTTGAGGGGGAGTTTTAATGTTAAAGAGCTTAATTGAAAAACTCATTTAGAGCTTAACTTAGAGCTTAATTGTCAAACTCTTTTTAATTTGAGGGAGAGAATTACATCGTCAAACACAACTGTTTTGACTTCTCCGAAAATTTTTTATTCTTCATGTAACTCTGTGCTTATTTGTGCTTTCATGTACAATATTCTGTTGAACAGCAAGTTCTCTTTAGGAAAATACAAGGGATTCAGTGTGAGAACTTAACAGAACTTCCAAGGATTCACGATAACCAATGTTTCCTACCCAGGAAGTATTCCCTGAGTGATTGAGGGGAGAGGGGTCAAAAGAATTGAGTGATTGAAGAGGTAAAATGGAAAAGAGAGATTGGTTAGAAGTGAGCTAAGAGATCATAGTAAAAGAATATTAAACTCTGCACCAAACTTCTTTCTGAGTCGGGCAGCCACATAATCTGTTGGTTCACATTCTTTGGTGACCATCATTGAAATAGGCAACTAGCCCATGCCATCTCTTGCATACAACCCCACTAGCTACTCATTCTTTTCTCAAAAAGAGAATGTTTCACATTTTCTAGGGAAGCAGCACATATGCTATTGGTTCTTCATTTGGAAGATACTAATATTGAAAAAGAAGGAAAGTTGTCCCACCTTCGAACCCTTTCTCATGCACATTGAATCTTTGTACAATTTGTTGTTGTCTCAACAAGTTTACATAATTTGAGCCTATATTTAAAAGCAATCATCTATGCTTAATTCTTTCATACACATGGAGCACACATAAATTTGTTTTCTATCAGAACGTTCATAGATAACCATGTGTTATTCGATGATTGAACGGAAGACCTGGGGAGTCAACATCAAAACCAACTCCTTATATAGTAACTTTGTGTTACTGACAGACATTTTAACTGAGTCATTTGTTGATTCAGGGTTACACCTATTAAACTGTTTGAATTTGAAAAGATTCGAATGGTTACTACTGACTATTTGAATCTGAAAAGATTGAAATAATCACTTTCTCCATTTGGAGAGACTGCTCTTATTTCACACAGGGCTCGGTACATGAAGACAGTGCTAAATTGGAGTCTTTAAAGAAAAGGGGGAGATTGTTCTAATATGTTTTGATGATGATGATTCTCAACACTCATCAAAAAGGGGGAGAATAATCAACAAGGGAGAATAATCAACAAGGAAGAATAAGAAGAACTTTTGACTGAAGATTTCAAAGATATCAAGTTTTGAAGTTTTGAAGCTATCAACGTCATATCTGAAGTTTTCAAAAGAAAAGTGAAGACCCGAAGACTATTGCAATTTTTTTTAATCTTGAATCCAAAGGGGGATATTGTTGGATCATAAATTGTATTCAAGATTAAAGTTAAAGTTCAGGATTTAATTTGTATTTAATTAATAGTTAAAGTTAAAGGGTTTATTTTGTAATAAGTTAATAGTTTATTTGGTATTGGGCCCAAGCCCATTAGGCCTTAAAAAGCCTAGGTATATAATGTGTTAATTAGTTTAGTTTTAGAGAGAAGATACCTCATAATTATCGTTTAGAGATCATAGTAGCCGTACGTATTCTCTGTATTCAAGGGTATCAAGAACACACAAGGTTTTCATTGATTATTCAAGGGATTGGTATGTTATTCTAATCTTTATATCTCTTGATCTTTATTGTGTTTGTGTGTTAATTATCAACTAGATTAATCTGGGTTAACACAGTCCCCTTCAGATATCTAAATATGCGCTTTACGACAGACATATGGGATTCTTTTGGATTGGCCTGATATCTTGCAGATAAACATGTAAACAACATAATATCTGGCCTACTTGAAGTAAGATACATTAAAGAACCTATCATTCCTCTATAAGTCCTAACATCAACAACTTTTCCTGAAGGATCAGTGCTAATCTCAGTACCTGGTGCCATTGGGGTTCCAATTGGTTTGCAATTTTCCATTTTAAACTTCCGAAGAATATCAAATACTTTGCTTGGTTTATAAAAATCCCCGTTGAAAACTGTTTTACTTGTAATCCGAGAAAGAAATTCACCTCTCCCATCATACTCATTTGAAATCTAGACACCATTAGATTAGAAAAGTCTTAGAGTATTTAGGATTTGTAGAGCCAAATATTATACCATCAACATATATTTGAATAAGAATAATATCAACTTTTTCCTTTTTAATGAATAAAGTGGTATCGATTTTACCTTTTGTAAAGCCAGACTTGACCAAGAATTTTGATAATACCTCATACCAGGCTCGAGGCACTTGTTTTAATCCATAAAGTGCTTTATCCAAGATGTAGACATGATCTGGTTTATCTGGATTTACAAAGCCTCCTGGTTGCGAGACATAGACTTCCTCCTTAAGTATGCCATTCAGAAAGGCAGTCTTCACGTCCATTTGATAGACAGTGAAGTTTTTGTGAGCAGCGTACGCTAGAAACATGCGGATTGCTTCTATACGTGCCACTGGAGCGTAAGTCTCGTCCTAATCTATGCCTTCCTCTTGCAGGTAACCTTTGGCAACAAGTCTTGCTTTGTTTCGAATGACAATACCATCTTCATCCTTCTTGTTTTTGAATACCCATTTTTTGTACCAATGATGGATTTACCTTCAGGTTTTGGTACAAGTCGCCAGACTTTCAAAGCTTCAAACTGGTTTAGCTCCTCTTGCATAACAGTAACCCAATCTGAGTCGGCGAGAGCCTCTGATACTCGAGTTGGCTCTATCTTACTCAGAAAGGAATCATGCATACACATATTCATTGTTGCAGACCTAGTTTTGACTAGTTTTGATATATATCCAATTATCTTGCTTATCGGGTGCTCTTTGGTCCATTTATGCTCATGAGGGAGCAGATTCGATGTAGATTGATCATAG
The DNA here is from genome assembly GCA_023525745.1 of Arctium lappa. NCBI lineage: Eukaryota > Viridiplantae > Streptophyta > Magnoliopsida > Asterales > Asteraceae > Arctium > Arctium lappa. The sequence goes on from CM042057.1 coordinate 53,222,595, forward strand.
TTCTCATCTAGATATCCACTATCAACATCTTCTTGTTCAGAAGTATTTGGTGACTGTGAGTCCAAGATCACTGAATCGATAGAGAGAGAAAGTAGAGAGAGAGAGAGAGCAAGTAAGCACAAAAGTAAGATGTAATATTGAATATGCGTGAAGTTCTTACAAAGAAAAAGACCAAAGAGACTTAAATACCCTTGGTCAATACAACACAGAATACGACATTAGACACAGTATTTGACCAAGCCTATATATACAATGATTACTATAAAATCAGACTTAACAATCTCCCCCTTTAGTAATCATTAGCGCTTTGGTCTTCAAAATTCATCTTCTAAATCAGCACGGACCATAAAAGCGACTTTATAAAGCAATCTGACTTTTTAAAAGAAAAATTATTCTCAGCATCTTTCAGTTGATATGTCTTTGCAGCCTTTGACAAGTCTGGACCAGATTGAAATAAACTTGAACGAACAGTTGATTCATCAGCTTGTGTTCTAAACGACACACCTCTTTTGAAAAACCTTGAATGGACTGTGGTGGTCGGAGCAGGAACAACAAAAGAATTAAAATGGCTGAGAAAATAGAATCTTTGAGCAAATCTTGATCAGCAGATAAACTTTTGAGCTCTTTGTCTCTTTATCATCTCCTTAAATTCTCTGATTTCTCCCCCTCATGACCTTGATGAACTGGTTCAACTAGGTCATGCCAATGTTGGAGACGAAGACAGCTTAAGATCTGCAAAATCAAAGAAACAGAGAAAACAGGGGGAGGTTTGCACGACACGCTGGTGGCGCAAAGTGAAGTTTGCGTTACACCAAGGTGGCGCAAAATGAAGTTTGCGTTACACCAAGGTGGCGCAAAGCTGTCTTATCTTTAGAAAAATTTACCTTTTTAAGCTCTTTGACCCCCTACACAAATGCACTAGATATGACAATTCAAGTTAGCATTCATATAAATAAAATCAGATACTCCCCCTCAAAAACAGATATGATCATTAAGAAAAATTCTCCTTTTTCACTCCCCCTTGAATAATGCTCAAACCCATTTGAAAAGATATATGAGAACACAATGAGCATTTATCAATGTAGAAAGAAAAATATACTGAATATGTATTTTGAAACGACTAAATATATAAAAATTTAAACAGAAACAAATAAAATTCTACTTAGTAAAATATCACAAAAAAATCCATCAAATGTATGTGTTTGGATACAGAAGCAAGTTTTATTGCATATCAAGTTAAGACATGTTTAGTTTCAAAAACTTTCATCAATCTATTCAGTGTGCTCGCATGTGAACTCCGATTAGCTTCAAGAAAATGCAATTCTAAAAATATAATAGAGAACTTTGCATGTAATCACACTAAGCCATCAAAAATTCAGACTTTCAAAAATTTACAGGTTTATTGCAACCCAGAAATATATAACCAAGTATCATGAGATGTGTGTTCATTGGCATCTTTTAGCGTTGTGCACTATGTCATCTTTACATGAGTGTGCTCTTTGGCAACTTTTAAGCATGTGCACTTTGGCATCTTTTGAATCAAAAAGTTTATTAAGTAAAGAACATGTCGTAAACGTAACTTTCTATCTGACCCTATTGCAGGATTTGGGTCAGCCGCTCCCAGACCAGTTGGTCTTAGGGGACTAGGTGACAAGCACCCCTTGGAACTTACTTTCCCGGATCGGAAAGGCTACATCGACACATCCTAAACCCATTCGTACCAATAGAACATGACTTTCGATCTGATTCTATAGAAGGATTTGGGTTCGATCATTCCCAGATCAATTGACCTTAGGGGACCAGATGACAAGCATCCCACAGAACTTACTTTCCCAAACCAGAAAGGTCACAGGTACAAACTTTTAAACTTAGAGATTTCTGATGTATAAGAATTTAAAAATCATCTCAAACACAAGGTTTTACTTCTAAGTGCTTAGCTCATATTTTCATTACAATCCAAAATTCCGACTTTTTAGGTTTTCTAAGCATTGTAAACTATAAATATTCCGAATCACACAACTTTAAAGCAAAATCTAAAGTTACAAACATGTTGCTGACTTTTCGACTTTTGTTAGACTTGAAAGGTGAACATATAAAAACTTTAATTTACGAATGAACTTGAAAATTTATCCGAGACACACATTTTATTCAAAAGAAAGAAAATTGTAAAACTTTTACTTTATAGAATAAAATTTGTAAAGGTTTAAACTTTTAAAGCAACATGCCAAAATTTTAAAAATAGAAATATTTGATCGGCAAGTTTATATTCAGTTGAAACAAAATATAATTCAATAGTATCATCTTTCACTCAATGTAAAAAAAATTGTGTCTCTTTTGAAAAATTGGGTTGAACAAATTCAGGAGTTGAATTGAAAATTGCTCAGATTCTTTAAAACATTTTGAGAAAACTGGAACAACATCATTATCATATATAAATGCAGCGGAATAGAATAGATGTACTCACAGTATCTCATTTAGCCAGAAGCTTAATGCATTGAAAAACGAGTCCTAGACTGATATGTCTAGAAGTCATATTCTTTGAAGCACGGGTTCTGAGGTGGATTACTCAGAAGCGAAAGTCTTGACATTTAAGACCGGGTTTTGAATTGCTGTGTTCAAAAGTCATTCTTTCTCTTACTCCCCCTTAACATGAGATGCCTGCAACTTAGAATCAGATTTAGACTTGGGTACCCACTTGAATTTGGGCCCGTGAAAGTTAGTTGCAGTTCGTACGGGGAAATAGTTATAAGATTTGATACGAGAATTATGAGAAACATAATTAGAATGATAAGCACAATCATCAGAAGATAAAGCATAATCATCAGAACTAGAATCTGAGGAAGCACATGAGACATGTTTTGAAATTCGAATCATTTGTTTTATAGAGTACATTGAAATTTTATTACAAGAAACAAATGAATCGCTTTTATAGAATTTGTCTACACATTTATCCCCATCAAAAGTAGATTCATCAGATGTCCGCTTCACCTTCCAGATCTGCCTTGATCGAGCGCTCAAAGTTCTATCTGTAAGAATTGAATCGGAAGAATTTGAACTGTTAGAAAGATCTTTATCTTGTTTCTTCGACTTCTTTGACCCTCTTCTTTTACGCTTAGGTTTATAATATTGATCATTGAGCGTAAAAGAATCATCAAGAATTTTAGACGAAATATTTAAATCAGAAAAAGTAATTTTACCCAAGCAACCAATCTGATCAACTAATAAATCGGAATTCGCCTCGGTGTCTGAACTGTTTTGAGAAAAGATTTTAAAATTTGAAACTTCCTTTTTATTTTCCTTAGAATCAGAAGAAAGGTTTAGAAATAGAATCTGATTTTTGAGAAAATAATTTTTCTTCAAGACTAGACGTCATGAAAGAAAGAATAATATCAGATTCAATTTTTTTTTAAATATTTTGATCTTCTATCTTATCTTCAAGATCGATAATTGTGCTTTCTAATACTAATGGAGGAGTATATTTCTTCGAATCATAAATGATTTGAGAAATATTTTTCTTATCAGAATCAGGAGCATAAGGATCAATAAAATCATCAGACATTGAAGATTTGATAGGAGATATATCATTTAAAATTCTTCTTCCTCTACTTGATTTTTCAGGAAAATATTTTGCATTTTCGTACGTATAAACAAAAGGAATTTCATTTTTCTTGTTATTCAACATTTTCTCATTTTCCAGATATCTAACACTTTCTTTTCACTAGTGCAATGAAATTTGAACTGAGGAGCATAGTGTGCAATAGTTAGATAATCATATTTATATAAAGTAGGAACTTCGTTTATCACTTTGTTTAAACAATGAGGATTGTCAAAACCAAGTCCCCACCTTTGTTTTAAAGCTTCTTCACTCCTCGGTTTGTTCATAAAAATTGTTTGTTCAGATTGGTTCCTTCGATAAAGCTTTTCTTCTAACTTATTTATTTTATCCAAAAATTCATCTTTTAACTTGGTCATGTCAGTCAAAGACTCAAGATAAGTCTTATTTGAATTTTCCAAATCATCCAATTTCTTTTGAAAGATTTCTTTAGTATTTTCTAAAATAGATTTTTCATCTTTCAAAGAAGTTTTCAGTTTGTCAATCAAATCTGACTTTTCAGCATTTAAATTCTTTTCAGATATTAACTTAGAACGCAAATCAGATAAAGCAGTAATTATGATTTTCATCTGAGAGGTTATGAAGTTGTAATCAAATTCAGAATATACCTCATCTTCATCCGTATCAGAATTGTCTGACTGATCATCTTCAATCAACCACATCTGAGCGATCTCTACGTTTGCTGCTTCATCGTCAGAGTGATCTAGCCAGAATTCTTCTTCTGCTAGCAAAGCTAATCCACTCTCTCTTTTCTCGGCTAGTTCCATTTTCTGTCTATAATATGCCGAATTTCTGACCTTCTTCACTCAACACTCCTTTGAAATGTGACCCGACTTTCCACAGTTGAAGCATACAACAGTCTTTGGCTCGGGCACTTTGACTCTTGAACCGGAAGTGAAGTGAGAAGTGTTAGAACCTGACTTTGGTTGGAACTTTTTCTAGTAATGCTTAGAGAGAAGAATCATAGCTTTCTGCAAAGCCTCTCCATCATCATCAGTTGACCTGTTGTAAGCGTTATCAGACAACGCTTGTTCAACTATTTGGCTCGTGAGGAGTGTAATCGGGTCTACTGACTTCTTCTTTTTCTCCAGTTTGGCCTTCTTCTCTAGTACCAAACTCTCATCAGTCATCAGAATCTCGAACATCTCTTGGATCTGCATTGTGGAGATTCTGACATCATTCCTCAGTCTGTGGCAATATTTATTCCACTCTGATTGAAGTGCATTGAGGAATTTCAGATTTAATTCAAGCTCCGTCTTTTCAACCTCAATCTTCCTAAGATCATTTATCACGGCACAGAAACGATCATACACAGTCTTTAGTGGCTCCCCGTCCTTGGCTTTGAATTCTTCAAAATTATTCATGTAACGAGTGTGTCGAAGTTGAGTTGCAACAGAAGATCCAAGCATAATCTTTTCCAGCTGTTGCCACATTAGATTAGGATGAGTTTTAAAACAATCAATCCTGTTGTATACAGAGTTTGGCAAAGCCAACATCAGATTTGCCTTAATGTCACGATCAGCTTGATATGCTGACAACTCATCATGTGAATACTCTTTAATAGGCTTATATAATGCAGAAGCCAATTTGGGTTTTTCGAACGGTCCTTCAGATAAAATGATCATCATGTCATTTCCATTCTTTTGTCGTTCAATGAAGTTTAGGAACCAATCTTGCCACTGTGTAAATTCATTTTCATCAATTAGCACTGGTGGATGATCATAAGATCACTTTTGTAAAACTGAGCTTGATAGACAAACTTGTCAGAATCCATGTTTCAGAATAATCCATAAAAATTCTAAGTCTGAGACTTGCGCAAAGTTGATGTTTGCGTGAGAGGCAGAAAGCGCAAACTGAGCTTTGCGTAACGAACTTCTAACGCAAACCTTGCTTTGTGTAAGAAGGCGATTGTGCAAACTAGGCTTTGCGTGAGAAGGCTAAAACGCAAACAAGGCTTTGCATGAGTAGGCTGAAATGCAAACTGAGCTTTGCGTTAGCCGAGGGAGACGCAAACTGAACTTTGCGTGAGAGGCTTGTGACGCAAACAACTTGTGAACTAAGGAATATGCAAAGTATGTTTGTGTAAGCTGAAGGAGACGCAAACTACACTTTGCGTGAGGCACTGGAGACGCAAGATGAGCTTTGCTTGATGCATGGGAAACACAAAGTTCTCTTTGCGTGATACACGAGAAACGCAAATTGCACTTTGCGTTAAGAACAGATTCCTGAAGCAGATGAAAACCTGAAATACACTAAAGAAAAATTAGGAATATCACGCAAACTAAGATGAACTCGCGCAAACTCATATGAACTCGTGCAAAGCTTAAATCTAGCGCAAACCGAAGGCAAATCACGAAAACTTAAAAAAAATCAATTTCAAAATTGAATTTGATTAAAATTCCTTACACAAACTTGAACGAAAACAATATTCAAACACTTTTCAGCAAAATTTTCGATTAATAACCACAAACTCAAAATTTCAAATATGAACAGAACGTGAAATACGAGTTTCCAGAAAATCACAAAAACTCAAAATCGACAATCTAAAACTGTTTTTCTTGCAAAATTGTATGAATCAAATATGTTTTCCTATCAATTTCGAATCCAACAAACCAATATTCAATAAAATTCATTCAAAAACACATCCAAATTTGATGAAAAATCAAGAAAACGAGATTTTCTTGAAAAAAATCAGGAAAATCGATCAAATTTTCGATTTAATTCACAAATTCAGATTCGAAAAAAACAATCTCTCAGTTCTCTCAAGATCCAGATGGCTCTGATACCTAAACAATGAGTCCAAGATCACTGAATCAATAGAGAGAGAAAGTAGAGAGAGAGAGAGAGAGCAAGTAAGCGCAAAAGTAAGATGTAATATTGAATATGCGTGAAGTTCTTACAAAGAAAAAGACCAAAGGGACTTAAATACCCTTGGTCAATACAACACAGAATACGACATTAGACACAGTATTTGACCAAGCCTATAAATACAATGATTACTATAAAATCAGACTTAACAGTGACATAGTTGAAGTCTCTTGTACAGAAGTTTCAGTTGGAACAGCTTGTTCAGTCTGTTGATGATTCATCACAGTGCAACCAACTAAAGTAGAAACTTCTGTTTCAGCATTATCAGGTACAACTTCAACTGAAGGAGTATGTGTTTGAACTTGAGTTTCTATCTGAACCGGGGGTAATATTTCAGTTGATACGTCCGAAGTGGTTGGATGATTAGTCGTTGAATCATCAGACCTGTCAACCACAACAAATTTAGGAAGTTTAGATCCTAGAAACTCACCATAGAAAAATTCAAACAGGAAATCTAATTCATATAAATGCGATGTAGATGTCGAAGCATTATCCGAATTGTTCTCAGTAGTCACAGGTTCTGGACTGATATGTCCAGAAGCTAAAACTCCTGTTAGAACGGGTTCTGAACTGCTTTGTTCAGAAGCCACTTCCTCATCGAATGTGACATTGACACTTTCAATAACAGTCTTTGAACTCTTCATATAAATCCTATTATGCAGCAGATGTCTAGGAGTATCCAATGAAGATTCCCTCTTCAGCCTTCGGTCTGAACTTATTTAAGTTCTCTCTGTCATTAAGCACAAAACACCTACACCCAAAGATATGAAAATATTTGATATTAGGTGTACGATTATTAATCAATGCATAAGGAGTTTTACCAAACCATCTGTGAATAATTGATCGATTATGCGTATAACATGCAGTAGAGACATTTTCTGGCCACAGAAATAGAGGTAGATCAGATTGACTTAGCATAGTGCGAGCGACCTCGACTAATGTTAGATTGCGCCTTTCCACTACTCCATTTTGTTCGGGTGTTCTGGCAGCAGAGAATTGATGTGTTATCCCGACAGATTCGAGATAATCTTCTACATTCTTGTTTTCAAATTCTGTGCCATTATCAGTCCTTAGAAACTTTGCTGTCTTCTGCAAGTTCACCTGGGTAGTCTTCAAAAAGTTGATGAGTACTTCGGGCGTCTCATCTTTTGTCCTGAGAAACTTTACCCATGTGTAACGCGAATAATCATCCACAATTACCAACACAAATTTCTTTTCTCCTATGCTTTGAGTACGCATAGGACCATAAAGATCCATATGCAAAAGTTCAAGCGTAGAACTTGTACTCGGTTCGGGTTTCGACTTGTGAGTTGCCCTCTTTATTTTACCCTTTTCACATGCTGCACATAGATGTTCCTTTTCGTATCTTAGCTCAGGAAGACCTTTCACCAATCTACCTTTGACCAATTTGTTGATATAACGAAAATTCAGATGTGACAGCCTTCGGGGCCAAAGCCAACTTTGCTGCATCGAGGCTTTTGTCAGTAAGCAAACCTGATTGTCAGTCTGGACCTTTGAAAGATTGATTGTATAGAGGTTGGACTTTCAAGTGCCGACTAAGAGTTCTTTGCCTTCTTCAGTATGCACCGAGCAACTCTTAGCTTTGAAATTTACCTCTAACCCTTTGTCGCAGAATTGGCCAATACTAAACAAATTGTGCCCTAAACCTTCTACATAACTCACCTTCGTTATCGTCAACTTATCTTGAATGATGTCACCATATCCAAGAATTGGTGAAAATTGATCATTGCCAAAACGAACATTTCCGTTGAATTTTTCTGTATAATTAGAAAATAAATCCTTTTGCCCAGTCATATGCTTGGAACACTCGCTATCCAAGTACCACATATGACGGGTTTGCATAAGAATAATCAAGGAAGAATAACTTTAGGTAACCATTTAAAAACAGGTCCTAACGGTTTAGCACAAGATTTTGGTATCCATTTAAATATGAATCCTCTTTTCTTTTGAAAACTCTTTGAAACATTAGATTTAGAAGAATAAACATGATAAGATCCATACCAATTATTAGAATAATGGTGATAAGCAAAATCATTCCACCGATAAGTATAAGATTTAGTAGTAGTAGGATATCTTGGAACAATGGCTTTATGGAATATCTCTTGTAAGAAGTTACAAGGTTTTTATTAGTAGAAGCAACAGAACCAACCACATCAGACACACTACTATTTGATCTATTACAAGAATTATCAGGAATTGATTCTGCCTTGTCATCAATCTTCCTTTTAGGTCGCTATTCCTTTCGTTCTTCAGATCTTTTATTTTTCACTAAAACATAAGATTTAGATCTGTTAGGAAAATCAGATTTCTGAAATTGTCTTTGTGAAAGCTTACCAGTGTTAGTCTATTTCTGTGAGCGCCTTTTCTTTTGCTTCTTACCTTTAGCATAATAATCAGCATTCACAGAAACTGTTTCACCAACCTTAGTTGATGATTCACCAACCTTATGCACACTTGGTAAGGCTTGACCATTAATAACAAAAGTAGAATGACTTGGAAGTTTTTAGCATTAAAGTCAAACATATCAATTTCATCAATACACCCTTCATCAGAATTTAAGAAATCATTTGCAGACGCAAATAAATCATCAAAATCGGGTTTAGAAGTTTGAGGTATTTTAGAAGATGGAGAACACACTTTAGATTCAAAATGGAAATCTGTGTTCTTTAACACAGTAGAAAATACATCTTGTGTTAGTTCACTCAAAATTCTTTCATCCAATAAAATATTTTCTAGCTCAATTATTTTGCTTTCTAATACGAGTGGAGGAACATAAATTTTAGCTTGAACAGGTTTTGCCTCCAGCTCAGTAGAAGAATAACTAGCAAAATAATCATTGGAAAGAAATTTTGGTGTTTCAGAAAGATAACTATCATTAAGTCTTTCATAACAGAATGGTAGTTGCATTTTATTTAAATTCATTATTTTCTCATCTTCTTTTGCCTCAACCTCCTTTGATGATTTGGTGACAAATTTGGGTTTCAAATGAGGATATTTAGCAACGGCATACATAAAATTGACATTATATAAAGTTGTCTGTTTTTTTATGGCTTTTTCTAAGTAATGAGGATTATCATAGCCTACTCCCCATTTTTCTTTAAAATCAGCTTCTTCATTAGGTGTATTCAAGAAAATAGTTTGATCTGTTTGGCCTCGAACATATAATTTTGCTTCCAAACCATTTACCTTTTGCTCTAAAGTCTTGTTCTTAACCTGCAATTTGAATGCTTTTAGAACACATTCTTGCTATTTTCAATTAGACTTAGACAATTTAGTTTCAATATCAGAAATCTTACTTTCAAAACGATCTTTTTCAGTTTTAAAAACAGAAACAGCTTTGCGTAGAGAATCAATTAAGTCTTTGTTCCCAATAAATGATTTATTAAGCTCAAAGATCTTTTGATTTCTCCTAGCAACTCTTTCTTTTTCCTTTGTCAGTTTAGATTGAAGATCTTGAAGTTCGAGCATCATGGCTTCCATTTTGGTCATAAAATCATTTTCAGTTAAGTGCATTACCTCATCAGATGTTTCATCTTCAGAAGCATCATCTTTTACTGTGTTGCCCATCAAGCACATGTGGGCTTCTTCTTCTTTCTCTTCCTCAACATCTGAATGATCTAACCAATATTCGTCTTCAGCCATTAATGCCTCTCTAGCTTCCTATTGCTTGGCCAAGAGCATTTTGTTCTTGTAGTATTCTGAATTGTGAACCTTTGGCTTTCTACAGTCTTTAGCATAATGACCAACCTTGGAACAGTTGTAGCATTTGATCAGATCATCAGCTTCCTTCTCAGCACCAGTATAATCATTCACAAACTTCTTTTCTTCTGGATTTCCTTTCTCTTCATACTTCTTTCCCTCTATTCTCTCACGATATTCATAATTCTTTGATCCTGATGACGAATATCTCTGAGAATTAGACCCCGGCTTCTTGTAAAACTTTTTCTGAAAGGCACGTGTCAATAGCAACATGGATTGCTTGAGATTTTCACCATCATCACCATCAGACTCATAATCAGACTCAGAACTAGAAATGACTATCTTTTTTTTTTCTTCTCCTCTTTCTTTTCTTTCTCCTTCTCTCCAGCTACAAGTGCTATTGGATCAGGAACTTTCTCAACTTTCTTCTTTTCAGCTCTTTTCTCTTCCACCTCTTCTTCATTCTGTCTTAGTGTCTCATACACTTCATGGAGAGGTATCTCACTCAAATCTTTCATCTGTTTCATCCTGCGGGTATGTTTCTTCCATTCAGGTTGCAGGATGATGAGAAACTTCACATTTTTTTCAATTCTTTGAAAGTTCATTAAGAAGCAGTACAAATCTTTCATAAGTGTCCTCCAGACTTTCATTCTCTTTCGCTTTAAACTCTTCGTAGCTATTTATGCAGTTAGCCACCTTCATCTGATTTCCAACTTTAGATCCCAACATCATCTTTCTTAGTTGATCCCACATTGATTTGGCAGATGCATTGTAGTTGTCTATTAAAACATAGATCTCATTTGTTATGCTTTGTAAGAGTAAAGATTTGGCTTGTTTATCAGCATTGAATTGATTCTTTTGTTCTTCAGTGAATTGAGGAAAATCTTTCTCAACAATCTTTGTTTTCTGAATTCCATCTGAGTCATAACCTTCAGCAGGAATCTCCTCGGTAGGTCTTTTCATTGGACCATCTGTGATTAATGAAAGAATATTTTCACCATTTGTTTGCCGATCAACAAAATCAAGAAAGCGATCATTCCATTGTTCATACTCCCCTTTAAACAAAACAGGGGGCTTGACATCAGTGCCAATTGAGAGAGCGTCTCTGGAAGTCATCCTGTTTCAAAAATATGCAATAAGAAACTTGAAACTAACCGTTAGTCCAATAGAAATCACAAGAATATTGAATAACACTGAAATGAACTAAACAAAGGAATTTATGAAATTCACTAAGTCTAGAATTCGCAAGATACACTTAGAACAACAAAGAATTCGCAAACTATAATCACAAAGAATTCGTAGAATTCACTTAAAACACAAGGAACTCGCAAGATTGAAAGTAGAATTCGCAAGCTTAAAAGAAACAAACAAAATTCACAAGCAAAAATGTGATAGAATTCGCAAGACAGAGACTTACGAATCCTACACTTAGAAAAATTTCAAAACTTTTCGTAAAACATGAAGAATTCGTAGACTACTCTTCTGTGAATTCCAAAGAATTCGTAGACAAGTCCAATGCGAATTCTTGAAACGAATTATGTACTTGATAAAAAATTTCTTGAAATTCTGCGAATTCTGAGCAATTCGTAAAACAGAGTAATGCGAATTCTTAGAATTCTCAACACTCAGTAATGCGAATTCTGGACACAATTGCGAATTCTGAACTTAAAATTTTTCAGATTAAACACTCTGCGAATTCTACGAAATTCGCAAAAGACCCAATTTCGAATTCTATGCTTTTCGTAATACAGAGTACTGCGAATTCTGTCCTTATGAATTTTTCAGAAATTAACAATGCGAATTTTGAAGATCTCAACGAATTCTTGAGACTTTCTGCGAGTTCTTTCAAATTTTACGAATTTTTGACACACTACGAGTTCTTGAGATAAGTCTTGCGAGTTCTTGAGATCTGGGATGAAAAACGGTCTGAATCTATCAAAAATCCACCTGGACCTCAAATTTCGATCTGAAACTTTGACATATTGATCACTTATATACCTAGAACAAAATTCTATCAAAGAATTTTAATGAAAAGCAACAATCGATACAATTTGATCCATTACAGTGCTCGACAACTCATGAAACTCAAACTTGACATATTTCGAAAATTCAAGAAAAATACAGTGCAATCGACTAATCAAACTATACAAACTCATTCTAGACACCTATACGAATACAGTCCTATCAATTACAACTCAAAATTCGCACAGAAACTAAAAAATGAATCTGAACTCGAAGACCACAGTGACGAACACGTGTTTCTTGATTTGATTTCAATTTGGATCTGCTCTGATACACTAGTACAAAAACTCACAATGGCCACGGTTAAAAATCGTGGCCGTATGCCTTTAGCCACATTTTTTTCTTCAATCAAACCGTAGCCTATTCTGCCGTGTCTTTTGATACCCAAATGGCCACGTTTAAAATGTGTCACAATATCACATGAAAAACGTAGCCATACCATAAAAACCGTGGCCATAAACCTATTGAATTTTTTATGGTATTGGGACATATTTCCTATAACCGTGGCCATAAACTACTTATCGCCACACAAACTCACCTTAAACATGGTCGATTCATTACGTATAGTTACACTTGATTTTTATAAACGTGGCTATTTCTATCTTTTGGTCACACAAAATAAAGAAAACCATAACCATAAACTACTTATAGCCACATAATTTGTTTTTTAAGGTGGCCAATGATTACCCTATAACGATGTTTAACGTGACCATATACTACTTATCGTCATACAAATTTTATATTAAATGTGACCAATTCATGATATGGTTACCATAAATGTTAGAACCGTGGCTAATGGGTGTCTTTTGGCCACAAAAAATAACTAAAAATGTAGTCATAAACAAATTATAGCCATGAAATTTCATAGTAACCATGACAAATTCATGACATATGGTTACACTGAATTGTTAGAATCGTGACTATTGATTATATTTTTGTCACATTAAATAAATAAAACCGTAGCAATAAACCAGTTATCGCCACACATACTTCTTATTAACCGTTGCCAAATCATAACATTTGGTTACACTAAGTTGTTAGAAATGTGGCTATTTGATTAACTTTTTGGTCACATGAGTTGACTAAAACCGTGACCATTGGTTACTTTTTTGCCACATGAAATAACTAAAACCAAGACAATAAATTAGTTATAGTCACACAAATTTCATAGTAAACGTGGCCAATTCATGATGTATGGTTACGTTGGATTTTAATAATCGTGGCTATATGTTGCCTTTTGGTCACGCGAAATAACTAAAATTGTGAAAAAAAACTATTTACAACCACATGAACTTTATATTAACAATGGCCAAATCTTGTTGTATAGTTACACTAAATTGTAGAACCATAACCATTTTGTGGCCTTTCGGTCACATGAAATAGCTAAATTGTCTTCAGCAACATTCTAATAATGCATGGCAAAACGAAAAATAAATTTTAAAAATTTTCAATATAATAATCAACTACGAAATATTAAATATTTATCTTAATAATCATATGAATGATGTATAAGAACATTGATGAGAGACTTATCACTACTAGTTCTATAATATATTAGACATTTGCTTATTAAAGTTATTTTACCAATGACAAACTTATCTACTAGTTCTAATATATATTAGACATTTGCTTATTAAAGCTATTTCTCGTATGCTTCGGCTTCAGTATCTCGCTCACCATTGTATAATTCTTCTCTCTCTTCTTAGGACTTTGTTTCTCCTCATGCTAATCAAAAGTTATTTGTAGTACCTGCAATAAGAATGAAAATATAATCTTATTACACTTCTAACAAATGTGTAATAATAAAGTTGGGGAATCCATATATGACGTAGACTCTTGTCACATAAGCATGGATCTATCAACAAAAATAAAGACTTTTGTCACGAGTTGGTTCGGTATGCTTAGAAACTTGACGAAATAAAGTGGGGGAATCCATATATGACCAAAACAATTAATATCATCATACCGTCATGAGTAAGTAAAACACAACTACAATGCTAGTTGACCTTTTATGATCCTTCATCTTTCATGGAGATGAAATGTAAAGAAAGAAAACCATTCTTGAAAATCTACTAACCAAGTATCATTACAAGAAAAATGATAAAAATTGATCACTAGCAATCTAAGGACTATTCGTGACTTACCTGTTGGCTATTTCTCTTTGACTGTCATGTTGAATCCTATTGCTAATTTTCCTTTGTGTAGAAATTTGGAACGTAGTGATTTGTATAATAAAATGTATGTTTTATGCAAAAGTAATTGTATAGTTAAAATGGCATCAACGTTGTTGACATAGGCCTTTAGGTTATAATACTCATGTGAGTATCCCTTCTCTTAGCTTACAACAACCATTAGATTGGGTGAAATTAAGTACAGAAGATTTTTTCTTAGATTGCAAAGAATTTCCCAACGTCCTAGATTTGCATATAGGGGCGAATTGAAGGAGCTTCAAACACTCAATTTCACACAACTATCTCAAACGAATTAGGGATGACAAAATGGGCAAGTGAGTCTGGGTGAAATTATATAGAGAAGAATATGAATCACCTTGATTTTGAGCAAATGAATTATGCAGACCAAAATCTCGACATGAAATGAGCTAAAAATGGACATACAATCTAGAAATTAGATCAGAATAAACTTACAGTGACTAAGCATGGACATGGTGAGCAGAGGTCGATGAAACAGATTGGGAGGAAACAACCAACTAAATATGTTGGATCAAAGTGCATTATACAATTTTGGCTGCACCAACCTGGAAAATGAACTTTCTTGATAAAAATACTCAATGATATAAGTTGTACAGTGGCATGGATGAAAGTACCATAAAGATGTTTAGTTATCGGTGTTTGTAAAACAAAATAAATAAAGAACCCACCACTTTTCTAAATGATGTGTACTTTAAGATTGGAAGTAAAGGAGACACTTGGCACCACCAACATTATAAATCTCTAGACCCTGTTGCTCTTTGCATTGAACTCGAAAGCAACAATTCAAAATTAATTAAACAAGCTTTCCATTTGAATTCACAAACAAATTACACAAACCTATTGCTTTTGACACAAGACCAAGAATTTACACACCATTACATTGGACTACAAAGATTGTACCTTCTCCGTGAACTAACAAAATAGTTCTTGTTCCATTACTTCATCAAGTTGATTTGTTGTATTTCATAAAAAATTGTATCTCAAGCCGATTTTCTGTACAAAAACAAGGTTAAATCCAACATCAAAAAGTAGATATATATCAATAAGAATTTACATAAAAAAAGTGGAGAAGAGAAGATGGAAATGAAAGCTAGAGTTGAAGAGGCCTTGATTTTGAAACATGAATCCGTGGAGCATGGAGCAACTCTCAAACCTTATCATTTGATTATAAGCTTAAAACACAATCAAAAACTTTAAACCACATTGATTTGACGCGAAAAATCAAGAATTCGATGGGTGATCTTGTGGAGAGTGGGGAGTGGAGACTGATGTCGGTGGCGAGAGTCGAGATAAGCTGACGGGAGGGGGGTCGTCGTGGATGCAGTGGCCGGTGACGGGAGTCCGAGGGAGTGAATGCGAGCGAGAGAGCGGGAAGGGAGAGCAGCTAGGGCACAATTTGAGAAAATAGGGATAATATCTTTGAAAATTTTGGATTAGCCACCCTTTTTGGTACCCTTTTATTTATTTTTTTTTTGAAAAAAAAAAGATATTTTTTTTGGTACCCTTTTATGATTAGCCATTTTAATTTCTAAGTTTTTTGACTTTTGAATATATTTTGGTACGCTTTTATGATTTTTTTTTGTCTTGAATTTAAAGAAAATAAAGATATTTAACTTTTTTTGAAATGTTTAATTTTATTAGATTTTAACTTAATATTCAATTATTAAACTTGTTTTTGATATATATATATATATATATATATATATACTCAGGTTGGGTTCCGGTGAGAAGTTGAGTTGTGTGAGAAGTGGTTATTGACCGTTGGATGAGAAATGAACGCATATTAGAATGAGATGCACTGAGATAAGATGCAGTGGATCAATTACCTTCTAAGCTGCAAGTCATAGGAGGGCTTGAGATCAAAAGGGATCAATGGTTCAGATCAATTTCTCACGCTTTTCACCGTTAACTCAATTTCTCACACGATCCTTTGCCTATACACCCATGCATCACATTTGTAAATATGTATATATGTGTTTTGTGTATGTATGTATATGGGTTAGAATGGGTCATTATCAATTAGAATGGGACATGTTAAACTTTATCATGTTTGTTTAATGAATCATATATAAGAGTAATTACTTGTTGGCAAGATATTCTCCTTCATTTACCTTATTCTGTAACATCCATGGCTATTAAAATGGATTTGTCGGTAAGCATCTTAAACCCGGTAAGAGCTTATCGGGTAAAAGTTATTTCCCACACTTTATCAACGGTTCAGATCCACTTTCCACGTTAATCTCAAATTCTCAATCGATCTTTCGCACACACACACACACACACATATATATATATATATATATATACTACATATGCATACATACATATTGAACATTTAAATTTATTATTTCAAATAAAATATCTATTGTTAAAAAGTTTTTTTTAATAAATATTCAATAAAAATCTAAGAGCGTTTGGTTCGTAGGATTCCGATGGAATCTGAAGGAATTGGAATGATCAATTCCATTGACCAAATTCCATTCAGACGTTGCTTACCTATGAAATTGAATTGAATTTCACACATTCCACCATTCATGGATTTGGTCATTCCATCACAATTGAGAATGAATTCAATTCCATTCCATCTCATTTTCTCAAAAAGACAAAACTACCCTCGTCTTCCCTACTTGATTTACCCAAACCTATATTAATCTATGTTGACTACCGTCGATCTGTACCACTGCCGAACACCACCTATATGAACAACCACCGACCACCACCAGTCTAAACGACCACCGACCACCGTCGACCACCACCAGTCTGAACTGCCACCGACCACCACTGTTGTGAACCGCCGTCAGCCCTCACCGATCTGAACCGCCGCCGACCACCACTATTCTAAACCGCCTCCGACACCTCCGATATGAACCATCATCGATCACCGTTGTTCTGAACCGTCGCCGACAACCACCGTTTTGAACCGCCGATGACCGTCACTGATCTGAACCGCCGCCACCACCACATTTCTGAACCGCCGTCGACCACCACAATTCTGAACCGTCGCCGACCCTTACAGTTCTAAATAGTCGCCGACCACCGACCACTACCGTTCTGAACGACCACCGATCTGAACCGCCGACCACCATTGATCTGAATCGCCGTCGTCTACTACCATCCTGAACGACCACCGATCTGAACCGCCGACCACCACTGATCTGAACCGTCGTCGACCACTACCGTCCTTAATGGCCACCGATCTGAATCGCCGACCACCACTGATCTGAACCGCCGTCGACCACTACCATCCTTAACGACCACCGATCTGAATAATCGTTTTGAACCACCGACGACCACCACCGATCTGAACTGCAGTCGACCACCACTGTTCTGAACCGCCGACGACCCCAACCGTTCGGAACCACCGCCGACCCTCACTAATCTAAACTGCCCAACCACCATCGTTCTGAACCGCCGCTGACCACCACTAATCTCAATTGTCGCCGACCACTATCGTTTTGAACCGCCACCTATCTGAACCATCATTCTGAACCACCGACCAGACCACCGCCGATCTGAAACACCGCCGATCTGAGACACCGCCGATCTGACACACCGTCGACCACCGACCACCGCCGATCTGAGACACCGCCGACCACCGACCACTGCCGATCTGAAACACCACCGACCATCGACCACCGCCGAGCTGAACCATCGCCGACCACCGACCACCGCCGAGCTGAACCATCTCCGATCTGAACCACCCCCGACCACCGACCACCGCCGATCTGAAACACCGCCGACCACCGTCGTTTTGAACCATCTCCGATCTGAACCACCGCCGATTTGAACCACCGCCTATCTGAATCATCGTCGATCTTAACCACCACCGACCAGCGACCACCGCCATTCTGAACCACCAGCGTTCTGAACCATCGTCGACCACTGCCGACCAGCGACCACCACCGACCTGAACCATCGCCGACCACCGATAACTGTCGACCACCACCATTCTAAACCATCGTTGATCTAAACCACCGTCGACCACCGATAACCGTCGTTCTGAACCACCGGTGACTACCACCGATCTGAACCACTGTCGTTATCAACCACCACCGACCACCGCTGATCTGAATCACCGTCATTCTGAACCACCACCGACCACCGATAATCGCCGATCTGAACCACCGACGACCACCATCCATGACCATTCTGAACCACCGCCAACCACCGCCGATCTGAACCACCACCGACCACCAACCACCGTCGATCTGAACCACTTCGGGTCACCGCCGTTCTGAACCACCGCCGACCACCACCGATCACACCCAATCTGAACCATTATTCTAAACCACCACTGACCACCACCGATCTGAACCACCGTTACAAATAAAGTATTTTTAATGGCTATTTTATTAAAGCATGTTTTGATTAGAAAAATTAAAATTATCAAAAAGGGTATTTTGGACATTTTTCAACATTTCATTCAAATTCCAAAGTTACATTATATGAATAAAACACACAGATTCCAATTATGTCAACCAAACAGGTGGTTAACCCTGACAACATTCCATTCCAATTTCTTCAAAGTCAAATTCTTTTGACATATTCCATTCCGTTCAAAAACATTATGCGAACCAAACGTCACCTAAAAGTTTAAAAATATTTTGAAAACTCATATTAGGACAAATTAAGTTTTGAAAACCTACAAAAGAAAAAGGGAGGGAATGAAAATTTAACTCCCGCCTTTATTCCCCTGTACACACGCTGCTCTGGCCTTTCTTGATTTTTCAGAAAAAAAAACTCGAATCAACCTTTTTATCACTTATTCGATCAGATTTTTCAGAAAAAAACCTCTTTATCGCCTCATATCGATTGATATGCTTCTCGACATATCTCTATCACACCCTCTAGATTGAAGCATCGATCGCACCCTCAAAATCCGTGAAGCATCGATCTGCTTCATCGATCTACTTCATTATCCATGTATCAATCGATCTCACTTGCAATCGATCCATTCTGTCAACTAGGTACGATCTACTTTACGATTTTTTAAATGGTTTTGCCAAGAATCTTGAATATGTGATAATAGGTTTTGCTTCTGGAATCTGTGTATACCATATTGCTTCTTGAATCTGTGTATATCAATCTATATAGTGATAACAGGTTTTTACTTCTTGAATCTGTGTGTCTCAATCTATATTGTGGTAATAACATGGGTGTGATGATTTGGGAATACTGTTGAGGTGTAATCGGAAATTCCTTTAACATCTAACAAGAAATTTTTGTAACTGGTCTTTTGTAACATGCTCTTGATACCATAAAAAAGACAAAATTCAAACAAATTATGAGACACAGGGATAAGCATTTACAAGATATTACATCAAAGAATCTTATAAGGTATGAGATAAGTTAAATCCCTAAAAAGTTGGATAAGGGTTACAATATGATATTGTTGGTGTGTGAATTGTTACGAACTTATAAAATTAGCATCATATGATGCCTGCTAATGGCAATAGAACTTATCAGATGGTCAAAGGCTATGATCATTTACCAAAAAAGTTAGATATCTTAAAGTTTCAATTTTACAGGAAGCACATGTGTGAATTGTCAATCGTAGCATTTATCCTGATTTGGATATAAGCAGCATCTTTAAGAACAAAAGCAAGAACACATAGAAGTATTGGGAGAATTAACAAGAGTAAGTAATGGGAGAATTAACAAGAGTTACGCACGGTTTAGGTTTAGAGTTGTTCTTTCAAGCAGATTAACTTAACATACAAAAGTGTCTACATAACTCATTATCAGAAGTTGTGCAGCAGGTCGCACAAGATACAAAACTACGAATATAGCAATATTGAATGAACACGCATTATGGACTCCGACAACAGGCTTTTGAAGTAGTATCGCTAATACTCTTCGTGATTGATGAAATAACATATATAGTACCTGGATACAAGAGGAAAGAAGTTGTGATAAATCCTTCTTCAAGTTGTTACGAATAAATCCATATATTTTGTCAACATAAGCAGCAAGTTGTTTCTTAAAAAGCAAGGGTGGGTACTTGGCCTCAATATGTTTCACTATGACAGTGTTGGAAGATGATTGAAATCCCTATAGATATAATGGTTGTTTTAATAAGATGCTACAAGAATGCATCCATGATGCTATGAAACCATAGTCTCCATCAGTCCACCGATTTTAACTAATGGAGGTATAGGATTCAAAAGTAAACACTACCCCCTTATTTTCCAATATACAAGTGATTCACGGAGGATAGTCGTCTTGTATTTTGGAATGGAGAGTATTAGTTGAATGGTAGCCAGTCAAGAAGCAGTACTTGGGTCATCCTTCCAAATAACGATGCAGGTTGCTGGGGTTTCGGAGGACTTGGACTTAAAGTCCTCTGAATCAAAAACATCAATGTGGAGGTGACACAGAGCCAATAGGACGTGTTTGATGTCTTTTTTTTTCTGGACTGAAAACATGCAAGTTGATTTAGTGTGCGGTTAACAAAAATTAATAAATAAGTAAATGTCAGTAGTAAAATGCAACACTTGTGTGGATCCTAAGCTTAATGCAAACATCAATACCTTCCAAAGTCCAAATATGTACCAAACCTGGCGATTGATAAACACTATCACAGGTTAAAATATTGGGGTCTTCATGGAAACAACCTGGGTAGAGGTCTTACATCATACCCTCCCCTAGACTCTACCTCCGTGTGGAATATGTTTGGTTTGGTTTGGTTTTTGATTTTATCTCAGGTTGAAATATGTGACCTCTCATCCACGAAAAGATTGTGTGATATGAGAGAGAGAGGAGAATTTTTTTTTTAATTCATTCCCCCAAATGCAATAAAAAGTACACATATCTTTGACTACAAATGTTGTATAGTTTTCATATACCTAAACTACCATCAACAGTCTATTGGTGTTCACATCATATTATTCCACTTACGATGCCAACATGTTATTCCTATCTAATGGAATGCCTTAAATATCACACACAAAATACATTTACTCTTTTTTTTGTATTATAGAAAGAGGTCTCTTTATGTTGGAATGAGGCGGTTAACATTATTAAATCCTTATCAAATCAACAGGAGACAAGAACTCTCATATGTAGCTCTTGGCCAAAGTTCTTAAATAAATGTTGAATCTCTTTCCCATATTTGCATGAAACTAAGTGAAATATAATCTAGAATAAATCTTGCAGAGAACATCTCAAACGCTGAAAGATGAAGTCTTCAAAACGTTAACATCCATATATTACAGTGGAAGTGTACACCACAGTGACGGCAGCTACAGAAACTTACTGTGCAAAAACATGAAAGATGTCTGATTTAAACATCTCACCTCTATTGCATAACCCATCATCTAGATAATACAGTAAAATATGGTAGTTACGTCTTATTAGCCTCTTAACTCTCAGTGGTTGAGAGGTCGGTCCAATAACAACGTTTGTTTTTATTTGATCAAAGGGTATATCTTTTTCTCTCCTCGTGTTGATTTCTTAGATTATTTTCGTTTATGACCATTTCTCTTCAATATATGTTGGAGCCTCCCGTCTTTTCATAAGGGCTCTTTTGAAAGTAAATACATACATATATATAATTATATTGACTACAGTGATGGGACCATCTTTCGCGAATATCTTAGCCGTTGTCAATCATAAATGATTTTAGAGACGAAGATTTCTCTTATGAGAATGAGGTATATTCATATATATTATACATATTCTCTTAATAGGGTCGTCTTTTGTTCTTAACCAGTGGTGATTTTATGCTTTTAATATAGAGATTTCTGCACACAATGAGGGCTATTCAAGGATCCCTGATAATTTCCTCATTCATCAATATACTCATTGGATTTAGCAGGGCATGGGGCGAATTCACAAAGTGATATAACTATCCCACAAAGTAACCACAGCTGTTAACTTCATCTCTTTTCTTCTAATTTAAGAAATTTCAGGAATCCATAAAGAAAAAGTTTTCATTTAGCTTTTTATGCATGAATTTCTTTTTATATAATATATATATATATAACAAGTTTTGTAGCCAATATTTTATATCTATGTATGTATGTATATTTAGGGATCATATTTTGACTCCATTACTACCTATTTTAAACATATATAAATGCAATTGGTTATTGATTTCACAAACAGGATGTGGATTAATGTTCAAAGTCAAAGAGACTAGTTTTCAACCCCAATTTTCATATGAATTTTGTTCAACTATAAAGGAAAAGGAAGTAGATTATAGTAAGAAATGTTGAGTGTACCTTGGCTTTGATGTACCTTGAGTGGTTTTCTGAATACCTAGCGACTAGCATAAATTGAATTGATTAATAAGTAGAATGTAAGAAAACAACACAATTTTTTTAAGAAGGATTTGACTGAATACAGTCAATTCCCACTTGATTTCATTACTTTTCCAAAAAAATTTAAACTTGAAAAACAACTCACTTGATTTTCTAAAGTCAAAGTTCAAAACTCCTAGCAAAACATCTAAATCCATTGATTTGCAAGTATTTGCTTCGCCTTGTATCACCTAAATCCATTGGTTCCGAGATTCCTTGCCTTTGTCAAAGCAATCTTTCTAGTATTCTATGTTTTTTTTTTCTTCTGGTGATCACTTCTTGCATTCTACGTTTTTTTCATTCTATGTTTTGCAGGTATCATTTCTTCTCTACCAGCCTTATGAAAAACGCTATGTACAGTTGCATAGGGACATCTCAATGAACTACAAGATAGATCTCAAGCTTATATCCACTCGACATCTGTTGGACATTTTACCTTTGTGATGTTGGTATAGATCTGAAGCTTATATCCTTTAGTTACTTGTTGTAATCTGGTATTAAAATGATAAGAAGTTGGAAAAGGTGAGCGAGGAAAGGAGCCAACATTAAAAAAATTTCGACTTTGAGGTTCTTTCCGGCTTCTGCTCTGCTGCAGTCTCTTTGGAGTATTGTTATGTGTTTTAACTTTGATTCTACTGATGTATCATCTTGGGCTCAATTTTAATTGCGAACTGAAATGGTTGCAAATAGAGATTTCCCTCCATATCCTTATATTTAGAACTAAATTTTTTTTATGGAGTAGGTCCGGATGCAGGATATTAACAAACACGATGACAAGATATATCAAGAGTCGAGTTCCATATAGTGTGATGCAGAGTTTTGTGTGAAAGAATTGTTCTACCAGAATGATATTGTTGTCCATGTTGAAAGTGTAGATTCACTACAGAGGAAAAAGAGCTCAAACAATGGTTTGGTTCTCGAAAAGTGCAGCAGAGAGAAGACTTCAAAAACTACATGCTGATGTGACATTGTTCAAATTCCAAGTCTGCTCATATCAAAATAGCAGCAGCAGATTCGATGTATAGCAGATTACCGAGTTATTAAGCTACTGGAAGATCGAATGTTGTATATGTCAATTTCAATCATGAGGCTCCATCTTGGATCACAAAAGATTGATGGAAAGAACTTTACCAGATGCGTTGTGCTAAAAAATCAGCAGAATGTATATACATTTGTAAATGTATTAGTATATATTTTGACAAGAGGCTATGCAGATTTTGGTGTTGTGTGCAGTTAGATTCAAGACCTGTCCATGTGTTTACTGTGTTTAATATGCAGACTTGTACTTTCTTTTAACAGCAGTCCTATGAACTAGAAGTTGCTAAACAGAAATTGAGGAGTTAAATATGCTAATCCATATTTCAATCAAATTAGAATTCATAATTTAATCAGAATTCGATCTGCAGCAAGACAATTTCGAAATACTTCTGCAGGTTATGTGATTCCAGAGGCAAGTTGCTGTCAAGAAACCCATTTCAGAAGATGCTCAAACACAGATATATACCCCTTGGAGTCTTGGACGCAATTTGCGCCCTTGGTCTCCATTTGCGCCCTTGGGGCTCCATTTGCGTCCTTTGGGACTCCATTTGCGTCCCTTTGGACATTTTTGCAAATCAAGGAGAGGGATGGCTAAGAGGCCAATCCCTCTCCGTGATTTGGCCATTTATGCCAAGCTCTCTAAAAAAATCAGTTTTATAATTATATAACCTAAATCCCAATCACAATCTCGAATTCTCGATTACTCATGTACTCTCGATCGACACCCTCAGGCCTCAACCTCTAGTCGACGGCGACCGCCTCCAGCTTCCGGCCCACCGCTGCTCGCCTGCTCCTCTCCTCCTCCTAGACATCCAGCCACCGCCCTGTTGTGTTGCTCTGTGCTCCCATCCTCCCAACGGCCTTGCTGTGTTGTGCTACCACCGGCGGCCATCTGTAACTTTGTAAATTTCTAGTTTTGATTTCTACACTCTCTACACTCTTCTCTATCTGTCTTGAATCTTGATTTCTAGAGATTGATACTTGATTTTTAGTTTTGAACTTTTGATTTTTATTTTGGGGTTTTGGAGTCTTTGATAGTTTGATATTTACTTTGTATTGTTAGTAGTTTGTTAATCTGGATTGTTAGTAAATTGTTAATCTGAAGATGCAATTCCTATGAACCATTTTATCTACTGTGTGTCTTGAAATTTGGTAGAATTTTGGCCCTAACCCAAACCACCCGCCCCGCCCCACCCGAACCCGAATCCCCCGAATTGTAATCGGTCGGATATTGGGGCTTCCTCCTCTACCCGAATATCCGATCGGGTTTGGGTTTCGGGGACCGACCCGACCCGACCGATGCACAGAGGTAGGTAAATGTAACATTTAATTTTAATAGGTTTTCAAAAACTGTTTTTCAAGAACCGTATTAGAATTTTAATATAATAGTATAGATTATCGATATATGACTTGATTTTAAACGAGAACATGGTTAAAATAAGAAAAATATAAGAATGATTAAATCATATGTACAATTTTTACATTGAAATCACATTTGGTTACGGTGTGACTTTGGCCGTGACCTAGGTTGTGAGGTCAAGCCGCCTATATACCTTTGTGTTGACCATGTTTCTTATGTGATTTCGGTATAAAATCATACGTGATTGAGTTATTTTTCTCTTATTTTAACCTTATTATCATTAAACTCTCCCTCATAAATATATCAGTTATATTATTACTGGATACCAAATATGGTGGGGCTGAGATCATCTAAGACAACTTTCTTTTTTTCTTAGAACCATGAGAACATAGACTTTCATCCACATGCATATACACACACATATATCTACTATTAATTTCATTTATCTTCATCACCTTCATGAATTAAGAGTTTCACACACATGGACCTATTTTCATTTCCGAAACTGAATATTAAGGTAGATAAAAGTGATGAAGGTAGATAAATATCTGTATTTTTTGAGTGATCAGATCAAATTTCGCGTTTTTGTGACTTGTGAGCCATTGGATTAAAAAACAACTCATCCAAAATCTCGGTAATGTTTTGACCAAAAAAATGTTTATCACACCATCCCATCGGTACTAATCAAATTACATAAAAATAAATTATGAATTAACAATTCAGATTATTTAAAATGTACCCAAAGATTATTTAATAACATCATGTATTTAAACCATTAAATTTCAAGAATAAGTGTGTTTAGCAACAATACACTTCAATGCTCAAAGTGAAAATTTCACCCAAAATTCATCAAAATCAATTGAACTTTTGTTGTTGTATAGACACAGATCATCAAAGAGTAGAGCGATTGTTTTCATAAATCCAGCTGTTGCGAGAGAACACCATTTTTCGAGAGTCTATTTATGGGTTTGAGGTGACGCAATGTACTTCGTAACGATGTAGCAATCTGGTGGAGTGATGTTCTTATAATAGTTTCTGATGGTATCGGTGATTTCAAACCCAAATTTATTGTAAAATTCGATGGCATCTTCGTTTGCACATGTAAGTAAATCTCACCGATGTTCTGCTTTGAACAAAGATCGATAACATGATTCAACAACTTCCTACCTGCACCAGTTTTCAAGAATCTGTGTTTTCATTCGGCTTTTACGGCCATGAAATTTGATCGATCTTGTTACATGAAAGTTAGAACACGTAGACAAAATCTCAGATACTCACCAATACCTAGGCCACGATACGGTGCCAATACGCCCAACGTCATTATGTATACACAAACAACACCGTCTTCCTTCTCCTCGAGCCGACAAGCAATTGAGCCAACGCAATTGTCATTGTAGTATGCTGGAAAGGTACGGAAAAGAAAGAGAAACAAAAATGTGTGAATCATGTACGATTCGAGACAAAATCTAGGATATTCACCATATCATGAGGTAGTCAAAGACTCGGGGATGGAGTAAAAATCTCATTTTTCATGTGGCCATAGAGGTTCACCCAGGCCATTCGTTGTCGCCCGGATTAGTTGGTGAGGGTTAGTTGGCCTAGATATCTATGATTACCCAAAAAAAGGTAAAACCAGAAATCTAAAAGGCCAAAATGAATCAAAACGTTAATTAATATTTATTGTAACGATATATTTTTTTCGTCGATAAAAAGGGTTAATTCTTCTTAATTCATACCCATTTTACCCAAAAAGCTGAAACCTAATTACCTAAGCTAAAAAGCACCAGGGCAGATTAAATTTCATAACAAACCATAGAAATAGAATGATATTGATTTGTTAGATTTATAACATCCAAAATCTAATTCAAGAACAGCAGCATAAAACCCCCAATTATCAAAACTTAAAACCCATATCATTCTAACCTACAAATTAGAAACACATAAAAAAAAGAGCAACAAAACAATAAACATTGTTTTCCAAATAAAATTTAATGGAAACAAAATTGACCTTTAAAATATAATTGGAATGGAGAGAAAGCATACCTAACTTGGTGAATTCGCCGGAGGCAATTGCATTGGCATAGTATTTATCAGTGTACCGCACTGGATATAAAACACAATTCAGTTTTTTCAGTTGTGTTAAATTTGTGTCTCTCACTCCCTCCAATGAGATTGAAACGCCGACATTTGTTGCCATTTTTAATCCTAATTGATTAGTATCTCCGATTGATGGGAACAAAAGGATTTTCGCCAAAATGGGTCTTCATTCTGCCTCTTGCTTTTGAAGTGAAAACCTAAAATAACGAAACCCCCAAATTGAGATATTTTTATAGTAAGCCTTCTATAACACACTACTTTGTGACCAAATCCCACAAAAAGTGACAACGACCAACCTTGTAATGTACAGAGTACTCAAACCCCATAAAATTAAATTCACAAACAAACCAGAACTATGGCCCCACTGAGGCAGCAAGCAATTCAGGATAGCTTTTCATGGCATAGTGTGTAAAGGGCAATCAACAATAAAAAAATATATAAAAGCCACCCTTTTAACAACAAAGATTCATCAAATAGCAAAAATATGAAACTTATGCCAAATTATATAAAACTTCAGTGGAGTCAATTGATTAACCCAAACACAAAATTAAGTTCAAAAGTGACAAATTTCTGATAAATTCATATAAAAAATTGAAGACGAACTACCATGTAGTATTCCAAATACTGAGCAAGTACCTTTTCAAGTTCATCTTGAACCTCCTGCAACTTTTCAATGGATAGAATTTGATCGACGTTCTCCTCCACGATTTTCTCTCCGATCTTGGGTTTCTTACCCTTGTCGGCCACCATTTTAGAAACCTATAATAGAGTGATGAAAGCCCCTAATTGTTCTTGCTCTCGTCGGAGAGAGATAATGGGAGGAAATCAGGGAGAGATGGAGAAGGAGATGGGAGGGAGAGGTCGTGGGCCGTAATTGTGGGCTTTCAAAGAAACCGTTTTTACAAGAAACTGTTTTTACAAGTAACCGTATTAGAATTTTCATAAGTAGTAGAGATAAGTGCATAGATTTTGATTTTGATGTGCAAATCATGTGGCTGTTTGTTCGAAATGTGCATATTGTCGCTGCAGATTTCTTCGAATTGATTTATTGTAGTGCAGACTTTCCTGATTCTTTAAGGGAAGCACCTGATAGCAATCCATAATTCGAGATTGGAATCGGTCTAGTTATTCTCATAAATCCCAAGAGGCAGTAACTGATGCATTTTTTTTCTATGTCGGGTGCTTCGGCAATCTGCAAATATAAAGACTCAAAATCAGGATGCATCTGAGTTCAAGACTATGTTGGAAATCTTGTAAACGATTTGCTGGCAACATTGAATTTGCCAGAATATCCTCCTTCAACTCATATTCTTGAGGTTCTTTCTGTCTTACTGCTACACAATGTTGGGCTTAAATCTAAAGATATTGTTGCTCCGTCCATTGCCATTGATGTTCTTGGTACAATTGCTGCAAGGTTTAAACGTGCAAGTATGCAACAGGCTGTGCAATCTGTTTTGCAAAATGCAAGAATGTTATCACAGAATATACAGAGATGTAGAAGTTGTTGTTGGTTATCCACAAGGCCACAATGTGCGTTCGTTACAGTCCAGCTTCTTAGACTTATACAGAGGCATGTGCAACTTCCAATTTGTACTTGGACTTATGTAAATTTATAAATACATGAACAAATGCTTTAAAAAATTGCAACTTCCAATTTTTACTTATAGTGATTTAAAACAATATAAAATTATTTATAAAAATGACATGATATTTTGTTGACAATCATTGCACTGAGTTATCTTTTGGTCGCACAATAAAGATATAATCATGGCCATATAGCCATAAAAAAGGAATTGTTAGAACCGTGGCTAATCGTTACATATACTTACAATCATGCAAATTTTATGTTAACCGTAAACAATTCAGGTACATAGTTACACTTAATTTTTATAACCATGACTATTGGTTACTTTTTGGTCAAACAAAATAATAAAAAATCGTGGCTAATTCACGGCATACAATTAAGCTTAATATGTAGAATTTTGGCTATGAGCTACCTTTTGGTCACAAAAGAAAAATAAAAAACAATAGCCAAATTCATGACATATAATTACGCTTAACTTTCAGAAACGTGACTATCGGTTACCTTTTGGTTACACAAAATAATAAAAAATTGTGGCTAATTCATGGCACATAATTATATTTAATATGTAGAACTATGGCTACAAGTTACATTTTGGTCACACGAAATATTAAAAACTATAGCCAAATTCATGACATATAGTTATGCTTAACTTTTAGAAACGTGGCTATAAGTTAACTTTTGGTCATACAAAATAATAAAAGATTGTGGCTAATTACAGACATATAATTATGTTTAATATGTAAAACTATGGATGTCAGTTACATTTTAGTCACACGAAATATTATAAACCATAGCCAAATTCATGATATATAGTTACGATTAACTTTTAGAAACGTGGCTATAAGTTACGTTTTCGTCACACAAAATAATAAAACTCGTGGTCAATTTATGACATACAATTACCCTTAATTCGTAGAATTATGGCTACTAGTTACCTTTTGGTTATATAATATATTAAAAGTCATGGCCAAATTCATGACATATAGTTGACTTTTGGTCACACAAAACAATAAAACTGTGGCCAATTTAAGACATATAGTTACACTTAAACTTTAGAAGTGTGACTGTTTGTTACCTTTTGGTCATACAAACTACTAAAAATCGCAACCATAAACCATTTATTAGTCACACAATTGATTTGTTAGAACCGTGGCTAGTGGTGAAATTTAGTGACTATAAATTATTTTAATCGTGGTTTTAGTTGTACTAATAGCTACACATATTTCAAATTAACTGAGGCGAAATATCACATATAGTTACGCTTAATATTTATAACTGTGACTACTTGTTACCTTTTGGCCACATAACATAATAAAAATCGTGGCTATAAACATCCGTGACTTTTGGTCACGTTTTCCATATTTTTGTGGCTATATATACATTTATTTTGGTGACGGAAAATTAGCTTCATGTGGCCATATGTCAGTCTATGACCTCGGATAATGACTGTCACAATATAAAACCATGGTTTAGACAAAAACCATGGCTATATGTCTGTCTATGGTCACAGTTTTTAGTCGGTACTTGCCACAGATAAAAAATGGTGGTCGTAAAGAACCATTTAGTCACGGTTTTATCTCAACCATGACATTATGATTAAACATTTTTTTAAATGGTCACGGTTATTGAGTTAAATCGTGGCTAAGCCATTACAAGAATTTTATTTATGACTTTTAGCCACGGTTCTAAACCCAACCGTGACTAGCTTCAATTTTCAAAACCGTGGCAAAAAAGCATTTTTGTACTAGTGATACCAATTGTGTGTCCCTGATTCAAGTTTCTAATCACAATTAATCAAACACAAACAAGATTATCAAACTACCTGTTTCAATTCAATTCTCAATTCAAACGATTACAATCTATTTATATATCTCTCTCTTTAGAACAATATTTCTCTCTCTACAGCTCTCTCTCTTAGAACTCGTACAATCCTCAAGTCTAGTCATATCTCTATTAGACAAAAACATAACTATTTATACTAAGAAACAAATACAAAGAAACAAAACAACATTGACTTTGACTTTCTTACAAAATAACTTTGACTTTCACTGAGAGTTGACTTTCCAGCATTAGACTTCTTGTACTTTGTCCTCTGGTCATTATGATCTTGTATCCAACATAAACATGATCTAACAGACGAACACACCCGAAATCCTCACGCCAAAACTGGGCTTCGAGGTAACACCAAACTTACGGATAAATACCGAGAACAACACGAAAATAAAATGAGGAAAAGAATAAACATACCGAAAATTCGGGGTGTTACAATTTCCCTATCCACCGGAATCTCGACACTTCTTGCCCTACGGATGGTCCGCGTATTGGCTCTTTCCCGATTCCCAGCGGTATTTCCCTCGACGTGAGTCGTAGCCTTCCTGGTGGTTCTTACCGGTCCACGGCCACGGCTACGACCCCTTCCTCGAGCTATCGGCTGCCCAACGGGACCCCTCGGTAATTCAACACGAACCCCACTCCCCGGTAGATTGTCCCCTGCTGGTATTGCCCTACTTTGCAAAGCTCGGTTTGGCATGATAACAATTGATACAAGACAAGGATATACTTTAGTTTAACAAACCTATATGCAACAAGATTCGTAGACACGCACATGTACCTGTAAATTTGCAATTACATTGGCCAGGTGTAATCCCAAATTTACCTTACATGTTTTCCCCTATCTCTTATTACATACATCCCTATAGCAGCATTCCTACGATATCCTATTTCTCGGTTGTGTCCCTCCTACAATTTTAGTTTAGGTCCAAAAAGGGACCTAAATCGCATAAACCATGGCTCTAATACCAAATGTAACAACCCAAAAATTTAACATAACGGTTTAAATAAAAGCAAACTCCCAAAATCGGGTCCCAGTACAAGATTTGGAAAAGAAAGGATTAACATAGTCCAAACATCAACTCTATTACAACCGAGAAACTAACAATAAAATTGTGTCTACGCTGCTACTAAGGCCCGCTCTCCAACAATCTAGCTCCTAACATTTTTCCTCCCCTTTAGAGGATCCAGCAGCAACCCTGTTACCGAAAATGGGTTTTAAGAAAAGTGGAAACGAGGATTAGACCGGAAGGTCTAGTTAATTCCCACCCTCGTCCATTTTTATAACAACAGAAAACATATACAATTTAACAATATTAGTCTCACAAACTTTGAGTCACAAGAAGTGACTAGATCCACACCGAAATCCATCATCAAGAAGCAGGACTGCTCGTCCTCGGGGCCCCCAGTAGATCCCCATATGACCCCTAATCGATGTCGTTCCCGTGTGTAGGGAAACAAATTCCAAACACACGATTCAACTTTCCCCGATGGTTATATATAGCCATGGCCAACCACATAGTCAATTTATCATATCAACGTAATCTCGAACATACAGGTGAAATAACAATAAAGCTTTATATATAACAACATCTCACAGCGGTATTCGAGAATATGATTTTATCCATGATTAAGATAAACATAAAGGATAGTGTAAAATAGATCCATTTCCAGTTCAAAGATATATTCATAATTTGAAAATAAGGGAACTCACCTGATTCAGCAAACCTCGAACCCAAAAAGCACGTACTTAACGAAAGTAAGTCACCTACACATTAATCAAAACACGACACAAATCCTAGGTCAGACCGCGTTCAACTTACATAGTACCCCATTTAAAAGTTCCTCAATACATGACGACTCCGAGTTGGATTTCTAATCGAAGCAAGCCAAACCCTATCTAAGATATTAAAAACTCGGCCCAAGGCATTGCTTAAATCGGCCCAGTATTCGGGTCGACCGACCCTGCACGCCCGGGATGGAAGCTGCCTGGTGCCTCATTGTGCCCCGGGTAAGGGCACCCAGTGCAAGGACGTGGCCCGGTGCGATGGTGCCCGAACTCAACTCCCGGTCCCACAACTCCAGGTACCTACACCCCCGGTCCCTACAACTCCCGACCCGGGACGTGGTCGCCCGGTACGGGCTCGCCCGGACTCTAAGAACATAGCCCTACCTGCGGTTCTGGGTTCTTCTCGAGCGAGATGAAATCTTAATAAATCGATTTATAACAAAGCGGTAAATCCCCAACCACAAAACTCATATCAAAGCAAGTAATACACGCTAAAACAGATTTTCCATTAGATCGATCAGATTAAGACTAAAACCAATTTTCTCTCAAAGAACTTCAAAATCAAACAAGTAAATATCCCTTCCCTTTAATACTAACAGAAACTACGATTTCATAACAGACTCAAATAAGAACTCTTACCTATGTGAGATAAATTCCTTTGTCAATCGCTTCTTGCTCAAAATCCACCAAGACCTCCTTGTACACTTTTCAAGCGACGGTCTAGTATGCAAGACTGCTAGGATATTAGCACTTTTCCCTATTTTTACGATTCTTCCAATGTTGCACTCAAGTCCTCAAGGTTCCAATTTTTTTTACAATGACCCCTAAAAGTTTAAGTCTTACAACTTTGGGCCTTACAACTCTCCCCCACTAGGAAAAGATTCCATCCTCGGAATCTCTTTATTGAAAAGGTTTGGATACTTGGACATCAAATTTGTTTCCAGTTCCCACGTTGCGTCTCGCCCCTTGTGGAACTTCCATTGGATCTTTACCAAGTTGATGTCTTTTGTCCTTAACCGGTTGACCTTTTGGTCCACAATAGCCTCCGGTTTCTTGACAAAATTCAATTTCTCATCTACCCGTACGTCCTGTAATGGCACCGCCATATCGACTTCTGCCAGGCACTTTCTTAGATTTGAGACGTGAAAAGTATTA
Organism: Arctium lappa; assembly: GCA_023525745.1. Classification (NCBI taxonomy): domain Eukaryota; kingdom Viridiplantae; phylum Streptophyta; class Magnoliopsida; order Asterales; family Asteraceae; genus Arctium; species Arctium lappa. The sequence continues at coordinate 53,256,182 of CM042057.1, forward strand.
TGAATACCCTTCAACTCTTCGGGTAATTCCAACTTGTAAGCCACTTGAAACTCCAACAGACGTCTCTTCTTATCGGCATTGCTCTTTTGCCGATCTTGATCCGCTTTCAACCGTTCCCGAATACCCTTAACTTTATCGGTCGTCTCTTGCATAATTTCGGGTCCGGCGAATTGTTTCTCTCCCGCTTCAAGCCAACACACGTGAGTTCTGCACTTCTGCCCATACAATGCTTCAAAAGGTGCCATTTTGATACTCGAGTGGTAGCTATTGTTGTAAGCAAACTCCCCCAAAGGTAGGTGAGAGTCCCAACTACCCCGAAAATCGATGACACAAGACCTTAGCATGTCACCGAGCGTTTGGATCGTTCTCTTGCTTTGACCGTCGGTTTGCGAATGGTAAGTCGTACTCAACTTCACTCGCGTACCAAGCTCCTTCTGAAAACCATCCCAAAAGTTCGAAGTAAACCGACTATCGTGATCCGACACGATCGACAGAGGTACTCCATGCCTCGAGACCACTTCATCGATGTAGAGTTTTGCTAACTTGTCTATCGGTAAGGTTTCGCGCATGGCCAAGAATTGAGCGCTCTTAGTCAATCGATGGACTATTACCCAAATGGAATCGTGACCTCAAAGAGTTTTAGGCAACTTCGTCTCGAAGTCTATGGTAATATGCTCCCACTTCCACTCGGGGATCTCTAAGGACTACAGACTCTCATACGGTCGTTGATGTTCGGCCTTAACTTGCAAGCACGTCACACAACGCTCCACGTAATGCGCCAAATCAAGTTTCATTACCGGCCACCAATAATGCAATTTCAAGTCCCGATACATCTTTGTACTCCCCGGATGAATGGAATACTTGGACTTGTGGGCATCTTCAAGAAGTAGTTCCCAATTACCCCCAACTTTGGGCACCCACACACGACCGTTGAACAGTTTCACCCCACGGCTATCTTCCGTTAAGAGCAACCGTTGCTTGGTCATCACTCCATCCTTAAGATTTTCTTCCATCAAAGCTTCTACTTGAGAGGTCTTGATCTTCTCAACAAGACTTGACACTAACTCGATTCTCGAAAGGGTAGCCCAAATAATTCCGCTATAGTCCTTCCGACTTAGCGCATCGGCCACGACGTTTGCCTTACCGGGATGGTAAAGCAACTCACAATCGTAGTGTTTGAGTAACTCGAGCCACCGCCTTTGCCTCATGTTCAACTCCTTTTGATCAAAGACGTATTTCAAACTCTTATGATCTGTTTATAGAGTGTACATTTGTGCCATAGAGGTAATGCCGCCAAAGCTTCAAGGCGAACACCACCGCCACTAACTCCACATCGTGGGTAGGATAATTCTTCTCGTGAATTTTAAGTTGCCTCGAGGCGTAAGCGATCACCTTGCCTCTCTGCATCAACACGCATCCTAATCCCATTTTCGAAGCATCACTATAAACCACGAAGTCTTCCGACCCTTCGGGTAGCGACAAGATTGGAGCTTCACACAACTTCTTTTGCAAAATCCGGAACTCTTTCTCTTGTGCTTCGGTCCAAACGAACTTCACGTTTTTCTGCGTCAACGTTGTCAAGGAAGAAGCGATGTTCTAAAAATCTTGAATAAACCTCCGGAAATATCCCGCCAAACCCAAGAAACTTCGGATCTCGGATGGGCTCTTGGGAGGCTCTCAATTCATCATAGCTTCAATTTTGGAGGGGTCCACTTTCACTCCGCTTCGAGTGACAACGTGCCCCAAGAAGTGGACCTCTTCGAGCCAAAAGTCGCACTTGGCAAACTTGGCGTACAATATTTCTTTTCTCAACACTTCTAGTACTTCACGAAGATGTTTCTCGTGTTCCAACTCGCTCTTGGAATATACGAGTATGTCATCAATGAATACGATGACCGACTTGTCAAGGAATGGTCGGCACACTCTATTAATCAAATCCATAAACACCATCGGTGCGTTCGTTAGGCCAAACGGCATTACAAGGAATTCGTAATGGTCATAACGCGTTCTAAATGCCGTTTTCAAAATGTATTCTTCCCTCACCTTCACTTGATGGTAACCCAAACGCAAGTCGATCTTGGAGAAACACCCTGCTCCTTGAAGTTGATCGAATAGGTCGTGTATTCTCGGAAGCGGGTACTTGTTCTTCATCGTTGCCTTGTTCAACTCACGGTAATCGATGCACATTCTCATTGTGCCATCCTTCTTCTTGACAAACAAGACCGGAGCTCCCTAAGGCGACGAACTCGGTCTTATGAAACCCTTCTCCAAAAGCTCTTGGAGTTGAGCCATCATATCTTGCATCTCCGATGGCGCTAACCGGTAAGGGGCTCTAGCAATAGGAGCCGCCTTCGGCACGAAATCAATCTGAAACTCCACTTGTCGATCGGGTGGCAGCCCGGGCAAGTCGTCCGGAAAAACAACGGGAAACTCCCGCACAATCTTCTCGTCTTTCAAGCCTTGACTTCTCTAACTTGGCGTCAATCACGTAGGCCAGGAAGGACGAGCATCCTTTCACCAAGCATTTGCACGCCTTAGCCGTGGTGATGATTGCTACATCGCCTTTCCTCTTCTCATCGTAGATCACAACATCACCATCAGGATTGGGAAGTCGGATTATTTTCTTGGAATATACAACTCGGCATGATTGTTCGCTAACCAATCCATGACGACCACCACATCAAAACCTCAAATAATCATTGGCATTAAATCTATCGGGAAATCTTTTCCTTCGATTCCGAGAGTACACTTCTTCAGAACATCGCGGATGAGAACTTGACTACCATTTGCTATTTCTACCACTAACGCATTCTCTAGACTATTAGTGAGCATAGCAAGCCTTTGACGGAATAACTCAGATATAAAAGAGAAACTGGCACCCGAATCGAATAACACACGAGCAGGTACGAAGTTTAGAAGAAACGTACCCGATACCACATCGGTGGATGCCTTGGCCTCATCGGCCGTCATCTGGAAAGCTCGACCAGGAACCCTAGGTGGGTTCTCTCTTTTCTCCGGCGCACTTCCCGACTTAGCTTCGGGCAATCTTTCTTCATATGCCCCGGTGCCTTGCACTCGAAGCAGATAAGCCCTCTGATCAGGCAATCTTTGGTGGCGTGATCAGACTTCCCACACTTGCTGCAAGGTTGAGGAGTGGGGTTACAGTTGCCATGGAGCTTGCTACGAAAATTCCGACACCATCTAGCTTCTTGATAACCATTGAGGCTTCGGTTCCCGACAAAAGGTCGGGTTCTCTTGGAAGGTGCAGAATTGCTCTCCCACTTTCTCTTATCAACAGCCACCACAGCTTTCTCCGGTTTACCCCTCGCGTAAACCTCTTTCATGAACTGCGCCTCCTCGATCGTCTCACGAAGGTTAGAAGCCTTCGAGTTGCGGACCATAGACATCATGTCCGCTAGCAGACCCTTCAGATAAGCCTTTATCTTCTCCTTTTCAGTTGGGGCCACATGCCCCACTAACCCCAACTTCTCCATAAATTGACGGGTGTACTCCCTCACCGTCAAGTTCCCTTTCTCAAGCGACCGAAACTCCGCTTCGATTCGATGCATGGCTCTCTCACTACAATACTCCTCCATAAGCTTCTTCTTGAACTCAACCCAAGATAGTTGAGCTATCACAATAGAAGATAGGGTGGCCTGAGTGACAGTCCACCATGATAGTGTCGTATCTCGGAGTAATTGAGAACCGAATCTCACTTTCTGACCGTCCGCACACTCGGAGGAGTCGAAAGCCTGCTCGACCGCTTGGATCCAATTAACGCACGCAACTGGGTCTTCAGAACCCGAGAACTCTGGTGGTCCACAACCGAGAAAAGATTTGTAGGAGCAACTCTTCTCACTTCCCGGAGCACCAACAACTCTGTGCTCTTCAGTTCTGATTATGTTCCCAGTGCCTCCAGAACCAACCAACACATTCTCTTCCAATGCCTCATGCCTTCTGAGGCTCGCATCCCGGTCCTCCATCATCTTTAGAAACGCCTCTTGCTACTTCTCCATAGCCGACTTCACCATCTGCATGACGTTGGCTAACATATCAGCTTGAGGGTTTTCCGCTTGAATAACCGGGCTTGTGGATGCCAATTCCACTCTAGGCACTTGTTCCACTTCCCCAGTGAATATCGGTGGCATACCAATAGGAACGACAGTCGGTGCCCTTACCACCAGATTTCGATCGGGTGAACTAACATCGTGAAGGTCTCCGTCGCCTAACTGACGACTACGAGTGTTCACCATAAGGAATAATGGATGCAACACAAGCACGAGAAAGAATAAGAGAGAGATAGAATAACATGAAGGAAAACATACTACCATATCACCAATTGTCATAGTAATGACATTTCAAGCACATTCACGTAAAACATCCTCATAATAACATTAGCTATGTGAGATTATGAACATATAATACATAAAGGTTCTCGTTACCATCGCCACAACGCTTGATAACCATAATTTCCGTCAACTCTAAGGCTAACCCATCTTAGAAGTTCTACCCAAACTCAAAATCAATACTTAACATAATCAGTCTAAGTCTAGACATCTTACATTCATGCCTAGTTCATGTGTGTCCCTGAAATTCAAGTTCTTATCACAAACAAATCAAAAAAAACAAGATTAGTAATCTACCTGTTTGATTCAATTCCAAATTCAAACAATTACAAATGTGTTTCTCTCTTTCTCTCTCTACACGTCTCTTTCTCTCTCTACAAACTCTCTCTCTATGAAATCGTATCAATTCCTCTAGTCATCTATCTATTAAACAGCAAAACGAACTATTTATATGCAACAAGATTAACAAGACAAAAACTAAAACAAATACAAATAGACTTTAACTTTCACTGAGAGTTGACTTTCCAGCTTTGACTTCTTGAACTTTGACCTCTGATCATCATGATCTCTCCCTTTGGATTCAAGATCATCTTTGAAAGATTTTGCAGTTCAGTCTTCTCTTTAAGCTCAAAAAGTACAATCTTCTTCTTTGAAACAAATTTATTCAATAAGACAAAACATTGCAATCTCCCCTTTCAGTTCAATCTGGACAATCTCTGACTATATTCTTCCAAGTCACAAAGCTCTTTCAAATTTCGGAAAGAAATTATCTTCAGAATTAGCTCGGATATCTTCAGCAATTAATCTACAAAGAAAATTTCTGAAAATCAGCATATCTTCAAACATCTTTGACTTTGCTTGCACAAACTTTCAAACTTTGAACTTTATCTTCTTCAACTCTTTAACTTTGAAATTTCTGAATCTGACATTTCGGTAATTCATTTCTTGAACAGATCAGAATGGTCAAAGACATTTCTTGGTAAAAGTTTTGATGATATTGATGCTCTATTCATCAAAAAAGGGGAGATAAATTACAGAAATGTCAGATTCAGAAATAGTCTAGACTTGTCACAATTTCATTTGACTAACCAAAGCTAAACATATAGCTTCCAATATCATTTATTTCAAAATAAGCATTTCCAAGTTTAACTGCTAATAAGAATGAAAATCATAAAAAAATGATATTATATGCATTCCTCCAAGTATTTCACCGAAGTGTGCAAGTAGGTAAAATAATTTACTACATATAAAATGGAACCCTTCCTTTAAGCAAAATGTAGTAAAAACCCTAAAATCTCCCAAAACTCAAGTTAGGTCAAAATGTAATAAATATGAATCCAAAACCAAGGAGATATATAGGAGTTTAAAATATATGTTTTGACATGTATAAGGTTTAAAAATGGTAGTAGGAACTCACCAAGTGGGTTTTTGAAGAAACCCCAAAACCCTAGTTAATCTTTTGGAGAATATGACAATGGTGGAGATGATTTGAAGCTCCCTACTTGAACCCTTAGACGAATAATGAAGGAACACTTGGAAAACAAGATTGATTGCCTTGAAGGATCTTGAAGTAACAAAAAATGCCCTAAAAATCGCCAATTAAGAGAGAGTCTAGAGGTTGGTGAAGAGAGTTATGAGAAATGAATGAGGATAAATAGTCTTTAAACCCTCAGTTGCTCGTCGACGAGAATGATTCGACGACTATGCCCTTGTCATTGTCGCGGAGCATTGTCGCCGCACCTGTACCGCGGGGTGTTAGAGCAGAAATATGTTGGATACAAGATCATGAAGACTAAAGGTCAAAGTACAAGAAGTCAAACCTGGAAAGTCAACTCTCATTAAAAGTCAAAGTCATTTGGTAATAAAGTCAAAGTCAATGTGTTGTATTTGTTTGTTTCCTTGTTTTAGTTGTGAGTATAAATACTTTCTTTGCTATTTAATAGATAGATGACTAGAATCAGATGGCTAGAGTTTGAGATTGAGCTTTAGAGACAATTTGTAGAGAGAGAAAGAGACTTATAGAGAGAGAAAGTTGTAATCTTTGAGTTTTGAGAATTGAATCAAACAGGTAATTGAATCATTTTTGTTTGTGTTTGATTAATTGCAATTAGAATCTTGAAACAGGGACACACAATTGGTATCAGAGCAGATCCAGATTGAAATCAAATTCAAGAAACGAGTCAACACTGTGTTCGTAGACTTTCAGATTAAATTCTGAATTTGTGTTGGTTTTTCATGTTGTAATTGATTGTTTTGTGGTCAAATCATGTTTTAGAATGAGTTTGTATAGGTAAAATCATGAATTGCACTGTAATTGATCATCAATTTTGATGAATTTGTTGTTTTTGAGTTTCACGAAATCGAACACTGTATCATAGATTGATTTGTACTTTTGTGTGTTTGTTATTGAAATTCATTGATTGTAATGTGTTCTAGACATGAAATCGATGAGATCTGCAAGTTTTCAAGTCAATTGGACAAGTTTTGGATCGAAATCAGTGAAAAAGACTTTTTGTTCGAAATCTCTAAGAACACGCAAGATCCATCAAGCGCGCAAGTTCATCGGAAGAACGCGCAAGCTGAAGAATTTTGTTTCTGGACGAAAACGCGCAAAGTGTGGTTTGCGAGTTCTAGAAACGCGCAAATCGAAGCCTGCGAGTTTAGCTCTTCAGTCTGCGAGTTTGAAAATTGGGAAAAAGTTTCTAAGTGTTGAAACGCGCAAGTAGACCTTTGCGAGTTCTCCAAACGCGCAAGACTAAGCTTGCGAGTTTCTTCGGAATAGTAATCTGCGAGTTCTTTCGGTCTGCGGGTTTGTTCAAACGCGCAACTAGGCATTTGCGAGTTCAAGAAAAGCGCAAGCCTCTATCTACGAGTTTTCAGCGATTATTTCTTTTGGTCTGCGAGTTTGCCAAAACACGCAAACCTTTGCTTGCGAGTTACATAAACACGCACGCCTAAGCCTGCGAGTTTCTTTTTGAACAGTGGTTTGCGAGTTTCAGTGCCTGCGAGTTTCAGTGTCTGCGAGTTTCAAGCTTCTGTCGTGGTTTGCGAGTTTCACTACTTAGTCAAAAAAAAATGTGTTGTTTATTTTTGTGATTTCAAGTTTCTTATTGCATTTTTATCAAACAGGATGACTTCAAGAGAAGCTCTCTCGATTGGAACTGATGTCAAGCCCTCGGTGTTGTTCAAAGGGGAATATGAACAATGGAAAGACAAATTTCTCGATTTTATTGATCGGTAAAAGAATGGAAAGAACATTCTGACATCTATTACAGAAGGTCCAATGCCACAAATTTTTGAGGACATTCCTACTGAAGGTAATGATTCAGATGGAGCTCTGAAATCAAAGAGAATTGAGAAAGGATATGCAAAATTCTCTGATGAGCAAAAGAATCGGTTAGATGCTGATAAAACTGCCAGATGCTTGCTTTTACAAAGCATCACCAATGAGATCTATGTGAAAATAGACAGCTACAGTGCAACTGCCAAATATATGTGGGATCAACTTCAGAAGATGATGATGGGTTCAAAAGTTGGAAATCAAATGAAGGTAGCCAATTGCATAACCAGCTACGAAGAGTTTAAAGCAAAAGAGAATGAGAGCTTAGAAGACACCTATGAACCGTTTGTCCTGCTTCTGAATGAACGACAGGTGACAAAGAAGCAGATTGAGAACAATGTCAAGTTTCTGAGCATCCTGTAACCCGAATGGAAGAAGCATATGCGCAGGATGAAACAGATGAAGGATCTAAGTGACATTCCGTTGCATGAGGTGTATGAGACGTTACGACAAAATGAAGAGGAGGTGGAAAAGAAAAGAGCTGAGAAAAAGAAGGTTGAGAAAGTATCAGATCCTATTGCATTAGTGGCTGGAGAGAAAGAGAGAGAAAAGAAAGAGAAGAAGAAAAAGAAAAAGACAGACGTTTTCAGTTCTGAATCAGAGTCTGAATCTGATGGAGATGATGGAGAAAGTCTTAAATAAGCAATGTTGTTACTGACCCGAGCGTTCCAAAAAAAGTTCTACAAGAAACCAGGGTCTAATTCTCAGAGATATTCTTCATCGAGTTCAAAGAACCACGAGCATAGAGAAAGAGTGGAAGGAAATAGAATTGTTGAGAAGAAGCCGAAAGAAAAGAAGAAGTATGTAATGATTACACCAGTACTGAAAAGAAAGGTGATGATATGATCAAATGCTACAATTGTTACAAAGTCGGACATTATGCAAAAGAGTGTCAGAAGCCAAAAGTTCGCAACTCAGAGTACTATAAAAACAAAATGCTCTTGGCCAAGCAACAGGAAGCTGGCAAGGCATTAATGGCAGAAGACGAATACTGGTTGGATCATTCTGATGAGGAGAAAGAACAAGAAGAGACTGCTCACTTATGCTTGACGGGAAAAGAAGAGAAAGATGATGATTCTGATGATGAGACTGCTGATGAGGTAATGAACTTAACTGAAAAAGATTTCATGACCAAAATGGAAGACATGATGGTCGAACTTCAAGACCTTCAATCCAAACTGAAAAAGGAAAAAGATAGAGTTGCTAGGAGAAATCAACAAATCTTTGAACTTAATAAATCAGTTATTGAGAACAAAGATTTAATTGATTCTCTATGCAAATTTGATTCTGTTTTTAAAAATGAAAAAGATTGTTTTGAAAGTAAGATTTCTGAATTGCAAAAACAATTGTCTAAGTCTGATTCTGAAAAACAAGAATGTGTTCTAAAAGTGTTTAAATTGCAGGTTGAGAACAAGACTGAGAAAAAGGTAAATGGTCTGGAAGCAAAACTATATATTCGAGGCCAAACAGATCAAACGATTTTCTTGAATACACCTAACGAAGAAGATGATTTTAAAGAAAAATGGGGACTAGGTTATGATAATCCTCATTACCTAGAAAAAGCTATCAGAAAACAACCAGGTATATATAATGCAAATTATATGTATGCTACTGATGAACATCCTCATTTGAAACCCAAATTTATTACCAAAGCATCAAAAGAAGTTGAGGACAAAGAAGATGAGAAAAAAGAATGAATTTAAAGAAAATGCAACTACCATTCTGTTATGAAAGACTGAATGATAGTTATATTTCTAAAACATCAAAATTTCTTTCAAATGATTATTTTGCTATTTATTCTTTGACTGAGATGGAGGCAAAACCTGTTCAAGCTAAAATTTATGTACCTCCACTTGTCTTAGAAAGCAAAATAATTGAATTAGAAAATTTTTTATCTGATGAAAGAATTTTGGGTGATTTAACACAAGATGTATTTTCTACAGTGTTAAAGAACACAAATTTTCATTTTAAATCTAAAGTGTGTTCTCCATCTTCTAAAGTACTTCAAACTTCTGAGACTGTTTTTGATGATTTATTTGAGTCTGCAAATGATTTTCTCAATTCTGATGAAGGGTGTATAGAAGAAATTGATATGTTTGACTTTAATGCTCCACTTCCAAATCATTCTAGTTTTGTGATAAATGGACAAGCTTTACCTTGTTCATGAAAAAAGGTGAATCATCAACTAAAGTTGGTGAATCAGTTTCTGTGAATGCTGATTACTATGCAAAGGGTAAGAAACATAAGAAACAACGCTCACAAAAACAGAATAACACTGGTAAACACAAGAAAAATCAATTTCAGAAATTTGATTTTCCTAATAAATCTAAATCTTCTGTTTCAGATATAAGAAAGAAAAGGTCAGAAGAGAGATATGAATGGCGACCTAAAAGGAAGAATGATGAGAAGGCAGAATCAATTACTGATAGTTCTTGTCATAGATCAACTAGTAGTATGTGTGATGTAGTTGGTTCTATTGCTTCGACAAATAAAAACCTTGTAAATGATTACAAGCGATATTCTAATAAGCAATTGTTCCAATTATCTTCTACTACTACTAAATCTTATTCTTATCAGTGGAATGATTTTGCTTATCATCATAATTCTAATGATTGGTTTGGATCTTATCACGTTTATTCTTATAAATCAAATGTTTTCAAAAAATTTCAAAAGAAAAGAGGATCCATATTCAAATGGATGCCAAAATCTTGTACTAATCTGTTAGGACCCGTTTTTAAATGGGTACCTAAAATTGTTGTTTCCAGATTTCACTTGCAGACCCGGCATATGTGGTACTTGGATAACGGTTGTTCCAAGCATATGACCGGGCAGAAAGCTTTAATGTCTAATTATACAGAGAAATTCAGTGGCAATGTACGATTTGGGAACAACCAGTTTTCACCAATATTAGGATATGGTGACATCATTCAAGACAACATAACGATTAAGAAGGTGAGCTATGTCGAAGGCTTAGGGAACAACTTGTTTAGTATGGGTCAATTCTGTGACAAAGGGTTAGAGGTTAACTTCAAATCTAAGAGTTGTTCGGTTCGTACTGAAGACGGCAAAGAACTTTTAGTCAGAAATCGAAAGACAAATCTTCTACACCATCAATCTTTCAAAGGTACAAAATGACAATCAGGTTTGCTTACTGACAAAAGCCTCGATGTAGCAAAGTTGGCTTTGGCACCGAAGGCTGTCACACTTGAATTTTCGTTACATTAACAAGTTGGTCAGTGGAAAGTTAGTGAACGGACTTCCTGAGCTCAAGTATGAGAAAGAACACTTGTGTGCAGCATGTGAAAAAGGGAAGATGAAGAGAGCTCCACATAAATCGAAGCCTGAACCTAGTACCAGTTCTCCAATAGAGTTGTTGCATATGGATCTTTGTGGTCCGATGCGAACGCAAAGCTTAGACGGAAAGAAATACGTGTTGGTTATCGTGGACGACTATTCGCGATACACGTGGGTCAAATTTCTCCGATCAAAAGATGAGACTCCCGAAGTACTCATTACATTTCTGAAGACGATCCAGGTGAATTTGCAGAAACCAGTCAAGCTTATCAGAACTGATAACGGCATGGAGTTCAAAAACAAAACTGTTAAAGAGTATCTCGAATCGGTTGGGATATCACATCAATACTCTACTGCTCATACGCCAGAACAAAATGAAGTAGTCGAAAGGCAAAATCGAACGCTAGTCGAGGCCGCTCGCACTATGCTCAGTCAATCAGACTTACCTCTATTTCTGTGGGCAGAAGCTATTTCGACTGCGTGCTACACTCAGAACCGTTCCATGATACACCGCAGATTTCAGAAGACTCCGTATGCTTTGATCAACAACCGAACACCGTCAATCAAATATTTTCAGATATTTGGGTGTAAGTGTTTTTTGCTCAACGACAGAGAGAGTCTGAACAAGTTCAGTGCTAAGGCAGATGAGGGCATCTTAATTGGATATTCTTCTACATCTGCTGCATATCGAGTATATTTGAAGAAGTCGAAGACTGTTATCGAAAGTGTAAACGTTACATTCGATGAGGAAATGGCTTCTGAACAAGTCAATTCAGATGCCGTGATAACTGGAGTATTAACTTATGGGCAAATCCGTTCAGAACCTGTACTTGCAAAGAACAAATCAGATGAAGCTTCAACGTCTACTAATCATTTATCTGATTTAGATCTTTTATTTGAACTGTTTTATGATGAATATCTTGGATCTAATGTGAATAAACCTGTTATGGTTGTCAGGATTGAAGATTCAACGATTAATCATCCAACTACTTCAGATGTTTCTACTGAATCAAATTCCCCGATTCAACAAGATATTCCAGTTCAAATGCCTACTCCAATAGTTGAAGTTGTATCTACTAATGATGAGCCAGAAGTTGCTGAGTCAGTAGGATCTGTAAGGACAGATCAACAGACTGAACAAGATGTACCTACTGAAGCTTCTGCACCAATTACTTCAACTGAATCCCTCCCTCATGATGTTCAAACTGAAGAACCTGAAATTGGATTTTTAGATGACAACAACCATGATCAATCTTCATCTAATCCACTCCCTCATGAACATCGCTGGACCAAAGAGCACCCTCTTCACCAAGTAATTGGAGATCTCAACAAGCCGGTGCAAACTAGGCCAGCAACTTTGAATCAATGTATGCATGACTCATTCCTCAGCAAAATAGAGCCTACTCGTGTATCAGAGGCTCTCGCTGATTCGGATTGGGTGTCTGCTATGCAAGAAGAGTTAAACCAGTTTGAAGCCCTGAAGGTCTGGAGACTAGTGCCAAAACCAGAAGGAAAAACTGTTATCGGCACTAAATGGGTGTTCAAAAATAAAAAGGACGAAAATGGTATTATTATTATAAGGAACAAAGCAAGACTTGTTGCCAAGGGATATAGACAAAAAGAAGGCATAGACTACGACGAGACATATGCTCTAGTAGCGCGTATAGAGGCAATCCGTATGTTTCTAGCCTACGCAGCTCACAAGAACTTCATTGTCTACCAGATGGATGTGAACATCGCCTTTCTAAATGGCATGCTTAAGGAGGAAGTCTACGTTGATAACTTCGGGCTTCTCATCTTTTGATCTCAGAAATTTGATCCAAATGTATCTGGAGTAATCGTCCACAATCACTAATACATACTTCTTGTCGTTAATGCTTTGAGTTCGCATCGGACCGCAGAGATCCATATGCAGTAACTCTAAAGTAGAATTTGTACTAGGATCAGGCTTCGGCTTATGAGCGGCTCTTTTCATCTTGCCTTTCTCGCACGCTGCACATATATGTTCTTTAACATATTTAAGTTCTGGAAGTCCTTTCACTAAGTTTCCCATGACCAACTTATTGATGTAGCAAAAATTCAGGTGAGATAGTCGTCTATGCCATAACCAACTCTGTTTGCATAGAGGCTTTTGATAATAGACACACCTCATTATCAGTCTGGATTTTTGACAAATTAATCGTGTAGAGGTTTGACTTTCTCGTCCCGACCAAAAGTTCCTTTCCATCTTCAGTTCGCACACAACACCTTTTGGCCTAGAAATTCACCTCTAAGTTTTTGTCACATAACTGACCAATGCTGAATAGGTTATGCCCTAGTCCTTCTACATAGCTCACCTTCTTGATCATTATGTTCTCTTGAATAACATCACCATATCCGAGAATAGGTGAAAACTGGTCATTTCTGAAGCGTACGTTCCCACAAAATTTCTCTATATAATTAGACAATAAATCTTTCTGCCCGGTCAAATGCTTGGAGCAACCAGAAACCAAGTACCACATATGACGGGTCTACATAAGAGAAATCATGAAATAATCGGTTTAGGTACCCATTTATAGATGGCTCCTATAATGTTAGCACATGATTTTGGCACCCATTAGAAATTGGGTCCTTTTTTCTTTTGAAAATCTTTTGAAGCATATGAACTATATGAATAAACATGATGTGATCCAAATCAATCATCAGAATATTGCCGAGACACAAAACCATTTCTATGATAAGTAGAAGATCTATTTAGTAGACGAAGATAATTGGAACAATTGCTTTATTGAATAACGCTTGTAAAAAGTTAAAAGTTTTGGTTTTTGAAAAGAAATATTACCAACTACTTAAGTTTTACTACTAGACACTCTATTACAAGAAATATCAGAAGATGATTTTGCATTCTCGTCAAGTTTCTTCTTTGGTCGCCATTCTGATCTCACTCCAGACTTTCTCTTACTCATATCTGAAATATACGAACTTTTCAAGTTAGAACTGTGAGATTTGAAAGTTGCTTATTCTTAGATTTACCAGTGGTTATCCGTTTTTGTGAATGCCTAGATTTCTTCTTCTTACCTTTGACATTCTTGGTATTCACAGAGACTGATTTATCAACTTTCGTTGATGTTTCACCCTTTTCAAACACACTAGGTAATCCAAAAGAATTGATAATAAATTGTGAATGATCAGTTAGTTTTGCATTGAAATCAAATTGAGCAACACAATCATCTAAATCACCATCAGAGTTTAAAAAATCAAACTCTTCATCAAATAGACTCAACGTCATCAGATTTTGAAGCTTTGGAAGTCTTTGAAAAATCAGAATTGATAAGCACAGTTGAAAACACAATTTGTTCTAGAATAGTCAAAATTCTTTCTTCTATCAGAGTGTTCTCGAGTTCAGAAATTTTACTTTCTAACATGAGAGAAGGTACATAAATTTTACCTTCAACTGGTTTAGCCTCCAATTCCTCTGTAGAATAACTTTGGAAGTAGTCATTCGAAAGAAATTTTGATTGATCAGAACTGTAACTAGAATTCAACCTCTCATACCTAAATGGAAGTTGCATTTTACTTTTGTTCTTTCTTTTCTCCTTTTCCTTAGCTTCATCCTCTTCTGAAAGTTTAGTCCACTTAACTTTGAGTTCAGGGTATTGTGGTGCCAGTTTTAAAAATCAAAAATCATATAAGGCAGGCACTTTAGAAATACCCTTTTTGAGAAAGTGTGGGTTCTCGTAACCAAGACCCCAACACTCACTACTCTCTTTAGGTTTGTTCAGGTGAATGGTTTGTTCAGTTTGACCTAAAGTATAAAGTTTTTCTTCCAAAACATTCACTTTTTCAGATAAAGATTTATTTTCTCTTGTTACTGAGGAACACTTTTTCGCAACCTCTTTGACTTCAAATTCACACAGTCTATACTTTGAAGTAGTTTCAGACAGTTCATTATGAATTATAGTCTTTTCTTTCGCACTGGTATCAATGTTTTTGTGTAAAACATCAATCAATATGTTCTTCTCAACAATATCATCGCTAAGTTTCAGTATTGACTGGTTTTTCTCTTTATTGATACCTTTCTCGCGTTTAAGCTTAGACTCAAATTCTTGGAGTTGAATCATCATGGCTTGCATTTGATTAAGAAAATCCGATTCAGACATATCACATACCTCTTCATTATCTTCAGAATCAGAATCTACTTCAACTTTATTCTCATCCTTACCCATGAAGAACATGAGACCTTTTTCTTCTGTTTCCTCTTCATCGGAGTGATCAAGCCAGTTATTCATCTTCAGCCATAAGTGCTTTGCCAGACTCCTATTGCTTGGCCAAAAGCATCTTATTCTTGTAATACTTGGAATTGTGGACCTTCGGTTTTCGGCAATCCTTTGCAAAGTGATCGATTTTCCCGCAGTTATAGCACTTCACTGGCTCGGGCTCTTTCTTCTCTTCAGTCCTATACCTCTTCTCTTCCAGTTTCCTCTCATCAAACCTTTTTCCTTCGACTATTTCCTTGTGTTCGTAGTTTCTCAAACCCGAAGAATATCGTTGACTGTTGGAACCAGGCTTCTTATAGAACCTGTTTTGGAAAGCTTTCGCAATAACAACATTGTCTGTTTCAGATCCTCACAGTCATCGGAGTCAGAATTTTCATCACTTTGCACCTCATCGGACTCAGAAACTATAACCTTCTTCTTTTTCTTTAAGCTCATAGATCTCTTTTCTTTGTTCTTTACCACCAAGGCAACAGGATCAGCAATCACTTTCTCAGCTTTCCTTTTCTCATCTTTAATCTCCTCCACCTCTTCTTCATTTTGCCTTAAAGTCTCATATACTTTGTGTAGTGTTATCTTGTTCAGATCCTTCATTTGTTTCATCTGCCTTGTGAACCTCTTCCATTCTGGCTGCAGTATGCTTAGGAATTTGACATTCAGCTCGATCTGAGATTTCCTGACTTTGTTCTTGCTAAGTTCGTTTAGCAAAGTCACGAACCTATCATATGTAGTTTCAAGAGATTCACCTTTCTTAGCCTTGAATTCCTCATAGTTATTTAGGAAGTTTGAGACTTTAAGTTGATTGTCGATCTTGGATCCAAGCATCATCTTTTCGAGCTGTTCCCACATCTCTTTGCCCGTGGCATTATAACTGTCAATTTTCACATTGATCTCGTTCGGAATCCATTGTAAGATAAAAGACCTCGCGAGTCTATCAGCTTTAACACTTTTTCTTTATTCATCTGAGTACTCGTCTAGAGGCAGTGGGTATTCCTTGTTAACTATCTCCTCACCATTCTCTCCTTCGGTAGACAAAATCTTGGTGGGAGGTTTCATGACACCTTCTTTGAGAGATAACCGGATATAGTCACCCAAATCGTTGCGGTCTATGAAGTCTAGGAAGCAGTCCTTCCATTGTTCATATTCGCTTTTGAAAAGCACCGGTGACTTCACGTCAGTACCAATGGCTAA
The DNA here is from genome assembly GCA_023525745.1 of Arctium lappa. NCBI lineage: Eukaryota > Viridiplantae > Streptophyta > Magnoliopsida > Asterales > Asteraceae > Arctium > Arctium lappa. Next base: position 53,272,606 of record CM042057.1, read on the forward strand.
GGCTTCTCTGGAAGTCATCTTTTTATAAGCACTGAAAAACTGATCTTCAAAATCTCAGAAACAAATTGAACCTTCAAAAGTCAACAAACGGTCAAACCTGAAAAACTTAGAAAAATTACTAAGTATAGAATTCGTAGAATAACGGATATTAACTTCGCTCTAACACAGTATTGTGCGTGTTTTGAACTTCGCGCACAAAGAAGAATACAAGAAAAAAGCTTCTCGCACACAGGCTCGTGCGAGTTTGAGGTGTGCGCACACCAAAGCTAGCGAGTTCTTGACACTTCTCACACACACTTCGCGCAATACGTCTACGCGTTCTGGACTTAGAAAATATTTCGAAACTTCACTTCACATTAAATGAAAAATCGCACACTCTCCACTTCTCGCAGATCAATTTCGTGCAAACTCCACTTCACGCACAACAAAGGGACTGAACAGTAGAAACTCGCACGTTGTGTCTTGCGTGTTTCTACTTCTCGCAGGACACTTCTTGCGAGTTCTTCATTTCTTTACGCGTTTTAGCCTTGTGCGTGTTCTTCAGTATTGCCTTTGCGAGTTCTTCAGATCTAGCGTGTTCTTGACTTATCGAACAAAAACTCAATCTTTTTCAACTGAAGTCGATCCAAATCTTTATCAATCAATCTGAAACTTCGCAGGAATCTTCTAGAGCATATTTCGAACCAATTATAATTGACAAAAATCGAGCTAATACATCAAAATTACATAATTGATCCAAATTACAGTACGCATTCACACTCTAACTGAAATCTATGAGAAATTCAAAATTCACCCTAAACAAGTGTGAATTAGGCTAAGTGAATCAAACACAATTTGTTCTAAACACCAAATCGAAACTAAACCAAACAATTACACGTTCAAAACAATACAAAATCGTGAAATCAAATTTGGAACAGGACGACTTGCGCGTTCTTGAAAATCGACCAAAATCTTTCAAATTAATCCATGTTTCTGAAAATCTGTTTGCTCTGATACCAATTGTGTGTCCCACACTCAGTGCTAAACAGCAAGATGACAACAATTTAATCAATTTCCATTATATTTCAATCTTGAATATTCTCTCTCTAGATGATAAACGCGCTCAACTCTCTTCTTACAACTTTCACAACTCTAGCAATATCCCTATTTGAAAAACAAAACACTTATACCATAAAACTCTTACAACACATACAACATTGACTTTGACTTTTATTACAAAGACTTTGACTTTTTGCTTGAAGGGCTTTGACTTGGGCTCTTGATTTTGACTTGCTGTCTTCAGTCTTCTATGATCTTGTATCCAACATATTTCTGCACTAACAATTATTTTTCTGAAAATCCTTGATTTCTTTGAGTCGATGTTTCGTCGACGATTCCGAATGAGCCATACTTTATTCTTTCATATTTTGGATGCTATCTGAAGTCTTGACAACTACTTTCTTGAACGAAGGGATGGATGTTTCAAACATGGATTATCCGGTTTTCAAAAAGTAATTGCTATATTTCGAATGTTGGCCTATGGTGTTTCTGCAGATTCTACAGACGAGTACATTAAAATAAGGCAAATCCACAATTTTATAAGCTTTGAAGTGATTTTTCTGTGCTATCGTGGAGGTGTTTGGAGACCGCTATCTACGAACACTAAATGCTAATTATGTGGCACGACTACTCTATATTGGAGAACAACGAGGTTTTCAGGAATGTTATAGTCTAGATTGTATGCACTGGAAATGGAAGAATTGTCCAACGGGTTGGGGAGGACAAAATTCCGGTCATAGTAAATCTCCAAGTATTATTCTGAAAGTTGTAGCTGACTTTGATCTTTAGATATGACATGCATTTTTCGGTTTATTTAAGATGAAACTTGATGCACTTATTAAAGAGTTGAAAGACAATGCATTATTCGGTAAGGTTCAGGCAGGTATGTTACATTTATGATTATAATTTTAACAAAAGGTTTAATACTAATAGTTTATCTTTATTAATTTCAAATTTCACTTTTTGAGTAGTTGTTTATACAGTGGAGTTTCAGAAGCGTGGATTGCCTCATAGTCATGTATGTCTATTTATCCACTCTGATTTCAAGCTACCTACTGTTGAACAAATTGATCCGATTATTTCAGCTGAGATCCAAGACAAAGACGAAGATCCAGATTTGTACTCACTTGTGAAGGAGTTCATGATCCATTGTTCTTGTGGTGAAGAAAACATTAACTGTCCCTGCATGATTGATAGAAAGTGTTCAAAAAACTATCCAAAATGGTTTTCTGAACACACTTCCATTGATGGTAATGGGTTTCCTCAATATCACAGACGAAACGATGGACGTTTTGTTGAAAAGTTAGGTGTTAAATTAGATAACGAAAATGTTGTTGCTTATAACAAATATATTTTGAAAAGATATCAGGCACACATTAATGTCGAGTGTTGAATCATGCTTCTTCTATAAAATATTTGTTCAAATATATCAACAAGGGTCTGGATAGAGCTACTGTTGCGATTGTAGAAAGCAGTAATGAAGAAGATAATAATAATTCTGTTGATGAAATAAAGGAATATTTTGACTGTAGATATGTATATGCATGTGAAGCTTATTGGCGTATATTTGGGTATGATGTTCATTACAGGACTCCTTCTGTTTTGAGGCTTCCTTTCCATCTTCCTGGACAACAACAAGTCGTATTTGGTGTTGAAGATGATATGAAAATGTCATAAACAAAACTTATGTGGCGTCTTCAATGTTCTTAGCTTGGATGAAGTGTAGTGAACTTTACGAAGAAGCACGAAAACTTACTTATGTTGAATTCCTTACAGAGTTTGTGTGGAAACTTGAAAAGCGACGTTGGCATCAAAGGAAAAAAGGCTTTTCAATTGGAAGAACTCATTCAGTTCTTCTGCTCTTGGTGAAACATATCATTTAAGAATTCTTTTGAATAAAGTCAAAGGTCCTAAATCATTCGAAGACATTCGTACAGTAAATGGAGATATATTTCCTACTTTTAGAGATGCATGTTATGCTATTGGGCTTTTAGATGACGACAAAGAATATGTTGATACCATTGAAGATACAAGTTAACCGGTTCTGGTTTTTATCTACGGTCTTTATTTGCAACCATGCTGATTTGAAATAGTTTGTCTGACCTGAATTTGTTTGGCAAAAAACATGGCAATACTTGGCAGATGAGGTTCTATACAATCAACGAATTGCACTAGAGTCTCAGGTATGTTAATTATCTATTTTGGTATTTATACAGTTATTATTTAAATACAAACCAATTTATTGTTTTATTATTTTTTAAATATTATTTTCTTTCTTAAATATTATTTTCTTTCTTAAATATTTTTTTCAGTTATTATTTCTATGTAATGGTTGTTTAACATTTATATTATATATTTTACAGGTTTATCCCTTAATGATGATCAAGCCAAAAACTTGACATTGTTTGAGATTGAAAAGATTTTACTTCGTAACAATTCAAGCCTAAAAAAATACCACTATGCCTTACCCTGATGATGATTCTGTTGAGTCTTCAAACAATCGTTTGATTAAGGAGGAGCTAGATTACGACATAGATAATCTACAAAATGAGTTTCTTCAACTTCTATGTGATTTAACAAACAAGCAACGAGGTGTTTATGACGATACCATCACAACGGTTCAAAATAACCAAGGAGGTGTGTTTTTTATATATGGTTATGGCGGAACAGGTAAAACATTTCTATGGAAGACATTATCTGCATCAATAAGATCTAGAGGTTAAATTGTTTTAAACATTGCTTCGAGTGGTATTGCTTCTTTATTTCTTACAGGAGGTAGGACATCACACTCTCACTTTCAAATTCCTCTAATTCTTAACGAATATTCTCTTTGTTACATAAAGCCAGACAATGATGTTGCCAAGTTAATAAAGAACACTAGGTTGATTGTATGGGATGAAGCACCAATGGTTCATCGGCATGTATTTGAAGCATTGCATAGAAGTATGAACCATATTTTTGGTAGTCAAGGCATTACTGACTCGGAAATGCTTTTTGGTGGCAAAGTGTTTGTTTTTTTAGGAGATTTCAGACAAATTATGTCGGTTATTCCCAACGTAATAACACAAGACATTGTTAATGCGTCGTTAAGTTCATCTTACATTTGGGAAAAATGCAAAGTCCTAAGGTTAACTAAAAACATGAGGTTAACTGTTGACAATCAAGCTTCTATGTAACACCCGAAAAACTGTTAAACCTTTTAGGTAAGTAAATTATATTCGTCTAATTTCTCGCAAGTCTTATTATCTTGTATTAGTTTTCTAGTGTAATCTCGGGGCGTAGACTTCGGAATAGGAGACCCCGGACGAGAATCGAAAGGAAAATCAGGTCCCAGCAGGCAAGGGGCGACCTTGCTGGCGACAATGCCAAGGGACAAAGTCGCTAGGGATGTACCGATTGTGGGACTCGAGGAGCGGCATTGCCTCAGCGACAATGCTTTTGGGCAAAGTCGCTGGGCATACTCGCGAGCGGCGTACCTTAAGTTGGGGCTTACTATCGACAATGCCCATGGAAAAGTCGTCTGCCATTGTCGCACGATGCATCTGAGGGTATTTAAGTTAGGCCTGACGGGTTTTCAGCTAGGATTCTCATTTTCCAACTTTGTTCCAGCGATATGGGAGTTGTATAGGGCCGATTTTCATCTCCAAAACCTCTCCCCTCTTTATTACAAATCTAAATCATAGTTGGGAGCATTTATTGTTCTTCAAGGGGTGGTTCTAGGAGCATTTACTTCAAGATTGCTAGTAAGAGTCCAAGCCACTAATACTCTCAACCATCTCCATCTGGTTTGCCATTTTCTAGGTTTTGGGTGGAAACCTAGAATGTGAGTTCTAAACCTTTTGTTAAAACTAAGATACATATCATTATGTGTTTGTGGAAAAGTTCATAAAAACTCAACAAACTATTCCATTTTGAATGGTTAAGTCCCTAAACTAATTTTTTGAATGAAAAAACCATTAAACTTTCTCATTTTGAATGAGTAAGTCCCTGAACTATTTTTTTGAATGAAAAAATCATTAAACTTCCTCATTTTGAATGAAAAAACCATTAATTTTTCCAATTGTGAATAATTAAGTCCCTGCATATTTTTTTTCAATAAATTAAATCATCGAACTTTTAAAAATTGGTTACTTACATCATTTTAACCCAAAAAAAAACTACATGGAACCGATTATCTTTTGATTCTTCCTCTTTTGATAAATAAAAAATAGATCAAAAAGAGGGAGATAGATGCCAGGACCAACAACGTGTTAGGTGATATGGAGAATGGACAATGTAAGGGCAATGGGGAGAGACGAGGCGGAGCGATACGATTGTCTATGAGGGGTTTTAATGGCGTTAAATTTGAGAACGGTAAAACTGATTTCGATTTGTTTTTACTTTAAAACCTTCATCGTCAGTTCCAGGTATCTTTAAAAAAGGTAACCAATTTTTAGAAGTTCGATGGTTTATTTATTCAAAAAAAATTGTTGAGGGACTTAATCATTCAAAATTAGAAAGTTTAATGGTTTTTTCGTTCAAAAAAATAGTTGAGGGACTTAATCATTCAAAATGAGAAAGTTTAATGGTTTTTTCATTCAAAAAAATAGTTCAAGGACTTAACCATTCAAAATATGATAGTTTATTGGGTTTTTTTGAACTTTTCCCATGTGTTTATTGTTATTATTACTTGTTTTTACTTGAACCACCTACATATATGCCATGAAGTCCCAATGTGTGTTATACTATGAATTTATGGAATGTTGGAAGGACTATCATGCTAGTAATGGTGTGAGATCATAAAGGATGCCGTATAGGTATGAATACTTTAATATTGGTTGATTTGAAGAAATGATCTATATGTTGGATGTTTGACCTAATGTGACAAAATGACCATATAAGACATGTGGGTACTAAATTGTTGTCTTGATATTTTATGGAATAAACATGCTTAAAGTTTATGCTATTAAGATTGTAATGTACCTAATGTGGAATTTCGTATACCGTGGACTTGGAATATTTGGAGGTCTTGAACGAGCATTATATGTCATATGAAGTATTGGACCATGTTGGTCACCCATAATTGGGATTATTCATAGTAGTAGTGGAACTAAAGCCCCTTGAGGCCTATTTATATTGTTGGACGAACCAAGTCGGTAGACACTAGGAGGATATAGTCTTGGGTGCCACCATGAAGGTATGTACCTAGACCTCCGCCATTCGAGGTAATGCCATGGTTGTAGTTCTCGGATGTGTCTGGCCTTTTGGATGTCACTCATGGTAGTTGATGTTAAGGTGTATTGTCTCTTTGGATGGAACTCGATTGGTGCTATGGGTCTCCCCCATTGATTCCACATATGGGAACTTCTTGATAAATGTTGTTATATATATATATATATATTCAAATTGATGAATCATAATTGCTTGTACACTCTCATTAGGCTCTTTTGGTCTAACACTTGTTTGGTGTTGATGTGTATCTCAGGTTCTAGTGGCGATGCATCTAAGAAGGTTTAGGCGGACTTTTGTGTGAGCTTAGGGAAGTGCAAGTGGGTGCGCTTTTTGGTGAAGATTTTATTGGGTCTATAGAGGACACCATTTTTGTAATCTTATTTCTCTTGTAGGAATTAGACTAGCAGGTTGTTGTTTATTCCGTTAAATTATAAACTGTAATTAAGCAGGCATTACACTTTCCCCATTTTTGGGAGGCTCTTGCTATGGCAATTTTATATACCACATTTTCGTTTTTCATAAATTTTTGTTATCCCTATTTTTGGGGTGTTACAAGTTGGTATCAGAGCTTTAGTTTAAGTGAACTAGGTGTTGACCTTAGCATATCTAGACTTTAGCTGTAAGTGTTAACAATAGCTTATCCACCTTGGGGTCATAGGTGGGGAGAGTATTAGGATCTACGGAATTACACTAATTAAGAGTTGTGATGATGGTGGCAAGAATCCTTGTGTATAATCCGTTCATAATTTCACTTAGCTAATGCTATTATGTTGTTACATAAGTTTACTTGATTTACTGTTGTTTTGATAATTAATGAATGTATTAGTATGTACCTTGAGTTTGAACTCATGCAGTCTTTTCTCAACCTCATTCTCGTGTGTGTATGACAGATAATCATGGTAAATACCCAGAGCCGGTTACCAACCCCACGAGAAGGTAATGTGGAGGATGAATCTACCGCCGACCAACCTCCTTTGGTCTCGACTGCCGTGGGTCCTCCCATACCCACCGTTTTGGTCGTGGGAGTCGAACAAATTCCGCGAGTAAACATTGACACTACCAACCCAATCATCAAGGAAGTGACCCTCGAAACCCAGATCAGGGACAACATGAAGCACGCCATGAACTCGGCGTTGGCACAACAACAGGAATTCTTCATGAAACAATTGGAAGACCGCAACGCCAGTCATCGATGACCCGAAATGGTGGCGGAGAATGTCGTGATGGGGTCGGGAGGTGGAGTAAATGTCATCGGTACTGAGAAGCAAAGGATTGTTTGAGACAAGAAGAGAGAGACGGGGTGCACATATAATACTTTTCTAGGATGCAAGCCGTCATAATTTGCAGGTACTACTGATCCGGTCAGTTGCATGTACTGGATCCGTGAGATGGAGATGGCTTTCGAGGCTAGCAAATGTGACGACTCCCAAAGGGTCAAATTTGCCTCTCACTTGCTCAAGGGCGAGGCCCTAACTTGGTGGAGTCTCACCCGATCCTCTCTCACTCCCGAAGTGTTGGCCAAACTCTCGTGGCCAACATTTAAGAAGAAGATCCTTGACAAGTATTGTAGCGAGAGAGCCTTAGACAAGATTGAGCTTGAGTTCTGAAACCTGAAGAAGGGTAGCATGTTTGTTTCTGACTACTCGAAGCAATATTTAGAGAAGTAAAGTTTGGTGGAGCATCTGGCTCCCGATGAGAATATAAAGATCAAGGCCTATCAGATGAAGACAAGGTTTAGACGGACTTTTGTGTAAGCTTGGGGAAGTGCAAGTGGGCGCGCTTTTTGGTGAAAATTTTATTGGGTCTATAGATGACACCATTTTTGTAATCTTATTTCTGTTGTAGAAATTAGATTAGCAGGATGTTGTTGATTCCGTAAAATTACAAACTGTAATTAAGCATGCGTTACACTTTCCCCATTTTGGGAGGCTCTTGCTATGCCAATTTTATATACCACATTTCCGTTTTTCGGAAATTTTTTTATCCCTATTTTTGGGGTGTTACATTCTGATATCGAACAAACAAGGATTTTTGCAAACTGGCTTTTAGATTTAGGAGAAGGCAAGGTTGGTAGTATGAATGATGGTGAGACAATTATTGATATACTTGATGATCTTCTCATTACCGATTCAACGGATCCTATATCTACATTAATTGAATTTCTCTATCCTTCTATTCTTGTAAATGTCAAGAATTCGTCATATTTTCTGGAAAGCGCAATACTTGCACCCAAGCATGAAGTCATTCAAGAAATACATGATCGTTTGCTATCATTGTTTCCAGGAGACGAAAAGGAGTACCTAAGTTCAGATAGTCTGTGTGAATCAGAGCATCTTCACGAACAGTTTGATGAAACTTTGTACTCACCTGATGTCTTAAATGGTCTTCAATTATCGGGTTTGCCAAACCATAAGATAGTACTAAAAGTCGGTGTTCCAGTTATGTTACTAAGGAATATTGATCAGAAATCTGGGTTATGTAATGGAACTAGACTACGGGTGTTATCTTTGGGAAATCGGGTTATAGAAGCAGAGATCATATCTGGAAGCAATATTGGAAGCCAGACATTTATTCCAAGAATGTCTTTGACACTTACAGACAAAAGGATTTTGTTCAAGTTTCAAAGAAGACAATTTCCAATTGTTGTATGTTTTGCCTTCACCATAAATAAAAGTCATTATCGAAGGTTGGTTTGTTTCTGAGACAACTGGTCTTCATCCATGGTCAGTTGTATGTTGCTTATCTATAGTAAAAAGTAGGCAAGATTTAAAAATATTAATTATAGATGATGAATGTATAACTAGCAATAAAACAAAGAATGTTGTATATAAAGAAATATTTGGTAATTTATGATACGTGGTTCTTATTTTATTAATATTAAGTATTTGGTAATTTATGATACATGGTTTTTTATTAATATTTTAACTATGTATTTTTCCATAATTTCATTTACGTTATATAATAAATTTTGTTTTATAAATTATGTTATATTACCAACAAATCCAAAGCGTCTGTTAAACGTTTAGAAACGAAATTATGGGTAGCACTGCTATCGACTGAAATTATGATAGGAATCCTGTTGAGTAAGCCTTCCAATTTGACCGTATTGAATCGAGCTTTAGAAGTTGTATCTGCACCCAAAAATTCAGTAATCTCACATACACCATTATCAAAAGAACCTTCGTTCAAAACATTTTCAGCTTCCGATTGATTTAACATATGATCTCCGTTCCCATCCATTTCCTCATTGTCTCCCAACAAAATCACCCGAAAATTTCCCTCTGAACATTTGTGACCTGGATCGAACTGTTTCCCATACTTGAAACATAACCCCTTACGCCGACGATCCTCCAATTCAGATATCGACAACGATTTCGTACCCCCCCCCCCAATTCTGTGCTCCAAAGTTTTGCGTGGTCTCATCTCGTTGAGGACCTACCACAGACGTAATTGATGAAGACCTAGCCGATTCCACCCGGCTTGAAGGTCGTCGGTCCATATTAGTATAAAACTTTGGGACTTAGTCACACTTTGGCCCACTGGACCAGAAGGAGACCTAAACAGATGTTTCTCAGAAAAATGACCATGTCCCTGATAACGATATCTGTTTGATAACGCCGCATTTTCTGAAGGATGTAACATCTCCTCCACATCCTTAGCTAAATACATCGCATGTAAATGAGTTTGAGGACGATGTAGCCTCACCCATCGATTGAGTTCAGGACGAAGCCTAGCGAGAAAGTATCCTAGGGCTTGGGATTTAGGAAGTCGAGGAACCAAAGAGAGAGTAAATACTTAAAATCGTAAAAATAATCATAGATGGATTCTACCTATTTAAGCGTTGATAAATGCTCACAGGGATACTGGATCTCCAATCCATTAAATCTTTGTAAGAGCTCTTGAGTCAATTGCTCCCAACTCAGATCCACGTGAATGTCCTTCACCACCGAAAACCAGTGTTGCCCAGCGAGAAAGTATCCCAGGGCTTGGGATTCAGGAAGTCGAGGAACCAAAGAGAGTAAATACTCAAAATCGTCAATATAATCATGGATGGATTCTACTTGTTTAATCGTCGATAGCTGCTCGCAGGGATACTGGATCTCTAATCCACTAAATCTTTGTAAGAGCTCCTAAGTCAATTGCTCCCAGCTCAGATCCACGCGAATGTCCTTCACCACCGAAAACCAGTGTTGCACCACTCCTGACATACTTAATTGAGCCAAACGTGTTCGATGTTCGGGTAACGTCCCATGGATCTCGAAATGTAATTCGGCCTTCGCAATCCATCCTCGAGGATTGAAACCGAAGAATTCCAGTAGCTTAATCTTCTTAGCTGCACATAATTGATTTTCTCCCAATCTTCGAGAGTTGAAATTAGCATTAAATGGTGGAATTGGTGGAGTGAATCCAGTAGTCGCATTTAGTGGAGTGCTAGGTCCTGATCCAGAAGTTCCACCCATTTCAGGTCCCTTTCCCTGTTGATTTTTCACCCAGGTCATCATATACGATCGAAATTCCTTTTGTTCTACTTGATCCTCTTCCAGAGTTTTCAGGGCTTCCTTGATCTCCAGAACATCTGAATGCAACTATCTAAATGCAACTGCTAAATCCTTTCTTCATGATTTTCCACACGATATTGCAGGCGAGTCTCCATGATATCTGGTAGGTCGGACCAATGTTACGTAATTAGGATGATCACGTAATGGTTTTATTGAGATGAAAAGGTAAAACAGAGACTTACAATGGAGAAAAGGAGACAAAATCAATCCAACAATGGATCCCAGGGAATACTTCCCTTCTCTAAGCTAATGCGCAAAGTCTAACATAATACATATTACTTTGCATGGCCCCCACACATGACAGACACTCCTTATTTAATAACCAAAACACAACTAATTTTCTTTATGGGCTTTGGGCCTTCTAGCATACACTTTCCAAACAGTGGGTTGATTATTACTAGTTGGGCTAAGACTAGTTGTTGTTGTATCGGTGATGTTGGAGACAATGAAGTTACAGAATGAAAAGAAAATGTTTTAAGTCAAAAGTAACAATTCAAGATAAAATTATTGTACAACATTGGAGGCAATGAAGTTGCAGCACAAGAAGATTGAAACAGAGCTTGGTAACATTGACAGTGAGTTTGCTATCACAGTCTTCAGCTAATGTAAATCTACCATTTACCTTGTATTCATGACTATCATCGAACTTTTAAGATTGTGATAAAAGATGGGCACAAATTATCAACTGCAGAATTTTTCAAATGGTTTTTCACTTTTTTGGTTTTTAACAGGTATATACTTGATTTCTAACTTTACATTCTCAGATGGCAAGCTTTGTTAATGCCTGGTCAAGAACAAGAGCAAGAAGCAACATAATCGTTCAACCTTCACATAACTCACGTTTTGACCATGATACAATAATGCATCGTTGTGTTATCTTTGTAAATTTCTCGTACACATTTGTGTGTTGAAACTAGATGTTTGTTCTTGTTACAACATACTTTATAGATTATCAAGGCTTTTGTTGCTTGCTTTGGTTGTCATTTTTGTTGATTATCACTTTTGAAACAACTGAATTGTCAAGTATGGTGTTGAAATACCCTGCATGTGTGGTTGTTATGACAACAAGCAAATGGTGCTAATAATTGGATTTTTGATTCAAATGGTGGTGCTGTTGGTGGTCTTATGTTTTTCATGCTAGTATTTTGACTTGTTCAAGCTTTTTGTTTCTTTGCAATTCTGCTTTTTGATAAGCAAAGAATTGATGCAGGGATGGTAAAATGAAGTTGTTTCTTGGGAATATGTTTGTATACTGCTGCAAAAAATTATGGTGTCGAGGACTTTAATTCCTCTATTCTTATATTGCAACTGGAAATTTACAAAAAATTAGGTTTATTGATCCCAAAGCTGTTCTGATGACTAAAACCATGTGATGATGGTTACTTGATGATGTTTGGGATGAAGAACTTTTTGAACTGGGCCTGGATGGAAGTCTTGTGCTATCTAGGGATTTGTTTGTTGTTGGAAAGCTTTATGATGGTGTGATTTTTAGTATCAAGTATCAAGGCAACATATTTGTAATCAATTGATTGCAGGGATCTATTTCGTTGAGGTTGACAAATTTCAAAGGCAACAACTGTTATTTTAAAATTGCTTTTCAACTTGTACACTAGTATTAACCACTTATATACTTCAATTTAGTTTAAAAAAATATATTACAAAATGACTAAAATATCTTTCACGTGACTAGCATGTGATTGTACTTAATGGATGTCATTATGAGACATTAGTGACACGAATCAGTGAAAACAAATCTATATATATTATAAAGCAGAATCATTTGTTGTTGACGTGACATCACCTGAGAAGAGTATCCATACCTTCTTTTTTTCTCAGTTTTTGATTTTCTTTTAACAAAATCGCTAAACCCATTACCTTCAACATTAATTACTAATTAATGGTGAAATAGAAAAAACGCCTCTTCTCTCTCTCTCTCTCCCTTCATTGCCTTCGAATTTTCTACCGGTGAAATAGAAAAAAACGCCTCTTCTCTCTCTAATCCCTCTCCTCTTTCATCCCAAAACCTAAATCAAACCCTTCATTGCCTTCGAATTGTCTCTTTTGGGATACGATCGAAGTCAAACCAGTTGAGAATCGGTTCCTTCTTTTTTTTCTCAATTTTAGGTTTAACTCTTCATGTCCTCTCTTCTCTCTCTCATCCATCTCCTCTTCGACGCCTACTGAAATCAAACTACATAACCATAATCAACAACCCACGATTGAAGTTCCAATATTTGATGGGGTTTCTTGTGAATTTGTGATCAGCAAAGACGACGACAGGTTTCAAGTAATGGAGACCCGAATCAAATATGGGCTTCGGATACTGCTTCTAATCGCCGTTTGTATGATAGTTTGTGGGTATTTGGTTTCTGCATATACCCAAGAATGTACAAGCTTTTGCCAGGTATGCTATTTTTTTATTTACTTTCTCTTCTCTTTTCTTATGTGTGTGTTCTTGAGATAGTGATGTCATTATGCGTTTCATGAGTTAATGATATCTACACCCTTTCTTTCATCATCAGTGAAGAAATCAAAAACTCTCTTCTATCTCTCTAATCAGGATGATTAGATTCGTTAAGGAGAAACAAGCCTCTTGTACCCACTAAGACCAAAATTACCCAATAACGAGCCATTACGGACCACAAAGACCCGTTATACCTCAACTACAGCAAATAAGGTCTATTCACAATCATTATGACCTATTTACTCCCATTATTACCAATTAGACTAGTTAACTAGACACAAACCACTTATACCCACTAAGACCAAAATTACCCAACAACGAGAACATTATGACCCGTTACAACTCAATTACACCAAATAAGGTCTAATCAAACTCATTATGACCCATTTACTCCCATTATGACCAATTTGGATTTGTTAAAGAGACACAAACCCCACATACCCACAAAGGCCAAAATTGGCCAATAACAAGCCATTACGGACGACAAAGACCCGTTATACCTCAATTACACCAAATATGGTCTTAGACTCATTATGACAAATTTACTCCCATTGTGACCAATTAAATTCGTTAAGGAGAAACAAACCTCTTATACCCACTAAGACCAAAATTACTCAATGACGAGCCATTACGGACCACAAAGACCCGTTATACCTCAATTACAGCAAATAAGGTCTAATCACAATCATTATGACCTATTTACTCCCATTATTACCAATTAGACTAGTTAAGGAGACACAAACCACTTATACCCACTAAGATCAAAATTACCCAACAACGAGAACATTATGACCCGTTACAACTCAATTACACCAAATAAGGTCTAATCAAACTCATTATGACCCATTTACTCCCATTATGACCAATTTGGATTTGTTAAGGAGACACAAACCGCTTATACCCTCTAAAACTAAAATTACCCACAAACAAGTCATTACGGACTACAAAGACTCGTTAAACCTCAATTATACATAATAAAGTCTAATCAAACGCATTATGACCAATTAGATTCGTTTTAGGAGACACAAAACCCTCATACCCACTAACGCAAAAATTGGCCAATAACAAGCCATTACGGACCACAAAGACCCGTTATACCTCAATTACACCAAATAAGATCTAATTAGACTCATTATGACAAATTTACTCCAATTGTGACCAATTGGACTTGTTAAGGAGAAACAAACTCCTTATACCGACTAAGACCAAAATTGGCCTATAACGAGCATTACGGACCAAAAAGACCCGATATATCTCAATTAAACCAAATAAGCTCTAGTCAGACTCATTATGACTCATTTATACCCATTATGACCAATTAGACTTGTTAAGGAGACACGTTATACCCATAAAAGACAAAAACTACCCAATAACGAGCCATTACAGACCACAAAGACGTGTTATACCTCAATTACACCAAATAAGCTTAAATCAGACTCATTATGACTCATTTACTCTGATTATGACCAATTAGACTATTTAAGGAGACACAAACCCCTTATACGCACAAAGACCAAAATTATCAAATAACGAGCCATTACGGACCCGTTACACCTCAATTACACCTAAAAAGGTCTAATCAAACTCTCTATGACCCATTAACTCCCATTATAACCAATTAGATTCGTATTTGGAGACACAAACCCCACATACCCACAAAGTCCAAAATTGGCCAATAACAAGCCATTACGGACGACAAAGACCCGTTATTCCTCAATTACACCTAATTAGACTCATTATGACAAATTTACTCCCATTGTAACCAATTAGATTCGTTAAGGAGGCACAAACCCCTTATACCCACTAGGACCAAAATTAGCCAATAATGAGCAATTACGGACCACAAAGACCTGTTGTACCTCAATTACACCAAATAAGCTCTAACCACACTCTTTATGATCCATTTACTCGCATTATGACCAATTAGATTCGTTAAGGAGAAGCAAGCCTCTTGTACCCACTAAGACCAAAATTACGCAATAACGAGCCATTACGGACCACAAAGACCCGTTATACCTCAACTACAGCAAATAAGGTCTATTCACAATCATTGTGACCTATTTACTCCCATTATTACCAATTAGACTAGTTAAGGAGACACAAACCACTTATACCCACTAAGATCAAAATTACCCAACAACGAGAACATTATGACCCGTTACAACTCAATTACACCAAATAAGGTCTAATCAAACTCATTATGACCAATTTGGATTTGTTAAGGAGACACAAACCGCTTATACCCTTTAAACTAAAATTACCCATAAAAACGAGCCATTACGGACTACAAAGACTCGTTAAACCTCAATTATACATAATAAAGTCTAATCAAACTCATTATGACCAATTAGATTCGTTTTAGGAGACACAAAACCCTCATACCCACTAACGCAAAAATTGGCCAATAACAAGCCATTACGGACCACAAAGACCCGTTATACCTCAATTACACCAAATAAGATCTAATTAGACTCATTATGACAAATTTACTCCAATTGTGACCAATTGGACTTGTTAAGGAGACACATACCCCTTATACCGACTAAGACCAAAATTGGCCTATAACGAGCATTACGGACCAAAAAGATCCGTTATATCTCAATTCCACCAAATAAGCTCTAGTCAGACTCATTATGACTCATTTACACCCATTATGACCAATTAGACTTGTTAAGGAGACACAAACCCCTTATACCCATAAAAGACAAAAATTACCCAATAACGAGCCATTACAGACCACAAAGACGTGTTATACCTCAATTACACCAAATAAGCTTAAATCAGACTCAATATGACTCATGTACTCTGATTATGACCAATTAGATTATTTAAGGAGACACAAATCCCTTATACGCACGAACACCAAAATTATCAAATAACGAGTCATTACGGACCCGTTACACCTCAATTACACCTAAAAAGGTCTAATCAAACTCACTATGACCCATTAAATCCCATTATAACCAATTAGATTCGTATTATGAGACACAAACCCCACATACCCACAAAGGCCAAAATTGGCCAATAACGAGCCATTACGGACAAACCACAAGGGTTGTGGTGTAGTGGTAAAGGCTTGGGGAGTTCATAACGCTCAACCCGGGTTCGAGCCCCACTAGCAACACTTGTGGCCACTGAGGATAAACTCAGGGCTGCACGCTTTAGCAGCTGGGCCAAAGGCCCTAATTGCCAGGGATTAGTCTGGGCCATAGGCCCAGGATACCCTTTCCAAAAAAAACAAGCCATTACGGACCATAAAGACCCATTATACCTCAATTACACCAAATAAGATCTAATTAGACTCATTATGACAAATTTACTCCAATTGTGACCAATTGGACTTGTTAAGGAGACACAAAACCCTTATACCGACTAAGACCAACATTGGCCTATAACGAGCATTACGGAGCAAAAAGACCCGTTATATCTCAATTCCAGCAAATAAGTTGACTCATTATGACTCATTTACACCCATTATGATCAATTAGACTTGTTAAAGAGACACAAACCCCTTATACCCATAAAAGAGAAAAATTACCCAATAACGAGCCAATACAGACCACAAAGACGTGTTATACCTCAATTACACCAAATAAGCTTAAATCAGACTCATTATGACTCATTTACTCTGATTATGACCAATTAGACTATTTAAGGAGACACAAACCCCTTATACGCACGAAGACCAAAATTATCGAATAACGAGCCATTACGGACCCGTTACACCTCAATTACACCTAAAAAGGTCTAATCAAACTCACTATGACCCATTAACTCCCATTATAACAAATTAGATTCGTATTAGGAGACAGAAACCCCACGTACCCAAAAAGGCCAGAATTGGCCAATAACGAGCCATTACGGATGACAAAGACCCGTTATACCTCAATTACACCAAATATGGTCTAATTAGACTCATTATGACAAATTTACTCCCATTGTGACCAATTAGATTCGTTAAGGAGGCACAAACCCCTTATACCCACTAAGACCAAAATTAGCCAATAACGAGCAATTACGGACCACAAAGACCCGTTGTACCTCAATTACACCAAATAAGCTCTAACCACACTCATTATGATCCATTTACTCGCATTATGACCAATTAGATTCGTTTGGGAGAAGCAAGCCTCTTGTACCCACTAAGACCAAAATTACCCAATAACGAGCTATTACGGACCACAAAGACCCGTTATACCTCAACTACAGCAAATAAGGTCTATTCACAATCATTATGACCTATTTACTCCCATTATTACCAATTAGACTAGTTAAAGGAGACACAAACCACTTATACCCACTAAGACCAAAATTACCCAACAACGAGAACATTATGATCCGTTACAACTCAATTACACCAAATAAGGTCTAATCAAACTCATTATGACCTATTTACTCCCATTATGACCAATTTGGATTTGTTAAGGAGACACAAACCGCTTATACCCTCTAAAACCAAAATTACCCAAAAACGAGCCATTACGGACTACAAAGACTCGTTAAATCTCAATTATACATAATAAAGTCTAATCAAACTCATTATGACCAATTAGATTCGTTTTAGGAGACACAAAATCCTCATACCCACTAAGGCAAAAATTGGCCAATAACAAGCCATTACGGACAAACCACAAGGGTTATGGTGTGGTGGTAAAGGCTTGGGGAGTTCATAACGCTCAACCCGGGTTCGAGCCCCACTAGCAGCACTTGTGGCCACTGAGGAAAAACTCAGGGCTGCACGCTTTAGCAGCTGGCCCAAAGGCCCTAATTGCCAGGGATTAGTCTGGGCCATAGGCCCAGGATACCCTTTCCAAAAAAACAAGCCATTACGGACCACAAAAACCCGTTATACCTCAATTACACCAAATAAGATCTAATTAGACTCATTATGACAAATTTACTCCAATTGTGACCAATTGGACTTGTTAAGGAGACACAAACCCCTTATACCGACTAAGACCAACATTGGCCTATAACGAGCATTACGGACCAAAAAGACCCGTTATATCTCAATTCCAACAAATAAGTTGACTCATTATGACTCATTTACACCCATTATGACCAATTAGACTTGTTAAAGAGACACAAACCCCTTATACCCATAAAAGACAAAAATTACCCAATAACGAGCCAATACAGACCACAAAGACGTGTTATACCTCAATTACACCAAATAAGCTTAAATCAGACTCATTATGACTCATTTACTCTGATTATGACCAATTAGATTATTTAAAGAGACACAAACCCCTTATACGCACGAAGACCAAAATTATCAAATAACGAGCCATTACGGACCCGTTACACCTCAATTACACCTAAAAAGGTCTAATCAAACTCACTATGACCCATTATAACCAATTAGATTCGTATTAGGAGACACAAACCCCACATACCCACAAAGGCCTAAATTGGCCAATAACGAGCCATTACGGACCACAAAGACCCGTTATACCTCAATTACACCAAATATGGTCTAATTAGACTCATTATGACACATTTACTCCCATTGTGACCAATTAGATTCGTTAAGGAGGCACAACCCCTTATACCCACTAAGACCAAAATTAGCCAATAACGAGCAATTACGGACCACAAAGACCCGTTGTACCTCAATTACACCACATAAGCTCTAACCACACTCATTATGATCCATTTACTCGCATTATGACCAATTAGACTAGTTAAAGGAGACACAAACCACTTATACCCACTAAGACCAAAATTACCCAACAACGAGAACATTATGACCCGTTACAACTCAATTACACCAAATAAGGTCTAATGAAACTCATTTTGACCCATTTACTCCCATTATGACCAATTTGGATTTGTTAAGGAGAAACAAACCGCTTATACCCTCTAAAATCAAAATTACCCAAAAACGAGCCATTACGGACTACAAAGACTCGTTAAACCTCAATTATACATGATAAAGTCTAATCAAACTCATTATGACCAATTAGATTCGTTTTTGGAGACACAAAACCCTCATACCCACTAAGGCAAAAATTGGCCAATAACAAGCCATTACGGATTGGGCCAATAACAAGCCATTACGGATCGTTGGGACGATTTTTGATGGCTCTTTCGGATGGAAATCGGCTCCCCAATCGGATTGGGCCGAAACTCTACATTGCGGCAGCGGTTTTCTTTATATGGCGAGAACGGAACAATCGTTTGTTCTGTAATGAAAACCTTGATATGGAGGTGATCATCAAAGAGATACGGGACATGGTTCAATGTCGGCTTGCTTGGATTACTAGAAGATCTCGTCTTATATCTTATGAAGCGACCTAATCTTAGCTTTGGCCTTGCGGTTTTGGTGTTTGGAGCTCCGGTGGTTTTTAGCATCTTTTTTTCGATGTTATTTGCGTCTATTATGACGTGTTTATTTTGGTTGTTAGTTGCTTGGTATGGGGTTGTTTCCAAGTTTTTATGTTTCTTCGTTTGGTTGTAGGCGGTGTGCCATACTCTTTTGTGTTCGTTTTATATAATTGCCGGAGTTTTTCCCTCAAAAAAAAAAAAAAAAAACAAGCCATTACGGACAAGACACAAGGGTTGTGGTGTGGTGGTAAAGGCTTGGGGAGTTCATAACGCTCAACCCGGGTTCGAGCCCCACTAGCAGCACTTGTGGCCACTGAGGATAAACTCAGGGTCGCACGCTTTAGCAGTTGGGCCAAAGGCCCTAATTGCCAGGGATTAGTTTGGGCCTATCAGGATACCCTTTCCAAAAAAACAAGCCATTACGGACCACAAAGACCCGTTATACCTCAATTACACCAAATAAGATCTAATTAGACTCATTATGACAAATTTACTCCAATTGTGACCAATTGGACTTCTTAAGGAGACACAAACCCCTTATACCGACTAAGACCAAAATTGGCCTATAACGAGCATTACGGACCAAAAAGACCCGTTATAACTCAATTCCAGCAAAATAAGTAGACTCATTATGACTCATTTACACCCATTATGACCAATTACACTTGTTAAGGAGACACAAACCCATTATACCCATAAAAGACAAAAATTACCCAATAACGAGCCATTACAGACTACAAAGACGTGTTATACCTCAATTACACCAAATAAGCTTAAATCAGACTCATTATGACTCATTTACTCAGATTATGACCAATTAGACTATTTAAGGAGACACAAACCCCTTATACGCACGAAGACCAAAATTATCAAATAACGAGCCATTACGGACCCGTTACACCTCAATTACACCTAAAAAGGTCTAATCAAACTCACTATGACCCATTAACTCCCATTATAACCTATTAGATTCGTATTAGGAGACACAAACCCCACATACCCAAAAAGGCCAAAATTGGCCAATAACGAGCCATTACGGATGACAAAGACCCGTTATACCTCAATTACAGCAAATATGGTCTAATTAGACTCATTATGACAAATTTACTCCCATTGTGACCAATTAGATTCGTTAAGGAGGCACAAACCCCTTATAACTACTAAGACCAAAATTAGCCAATAACAAGCAATTACGGACCACAAAGACCCGTTGTACCTCAATTACACCAAATAAGCTCTAACCACACTCATTATGATCCATTTACTCGCATTATGACCAATTAGATTCGTTAGGGAGAAGCAAGCCACTTGTACCCACTAAGACCAAAATTACCCAATAACGAGCCATTACGGAACACAAAAACCCGTTATACCTCAACTACAGCAAATATGGTCTATTCACAATCATTATAACCTATTTACTCCCATTATTACCAATTAGACTAGTTAAGGAGACACAAACCACTTATACCCACTAAGACTAAAATTACCCAACAACGAGAACATTATGACCCGTTACAACTCAATTACACCAAATAAAGTCTAATCAAACTCATTTATGACCCATTTACTCCCATTATGATCAATTTGGATTTGTTAAGGAGACACAAACCGCTTATACCCTCTAAAACTAAAATTACCCAAAAACGAGCCATTATAGACTACAAAGACTCGTTAAACCTCAATTATACATAATAAAGTCTAATCAAACGCATTATGACCAATTAGATTCGTTTTAGGAGACACAAAACCCTCATACCCACTAACGCAAAAATTAGCCAATAACAAGCCATTACGGATCTAATTAGACCCGTTATACCTCAATTACACCAAATAAGATCTAATTAGACTCATTATGACAAAAATACTCCAATTGTGATCAATTGGACTTGTTAAGGAGACACAAACCCCTTATACCGACTAAATCAAAATTGGCCTATAACGAGCATTACGGACCAAAAAGACCCGTTATATCTTAATTCCACCAAATAAGCTCTAGTCAGACTCATTATGACTCATTTACACCCATTATGACCAATTAGACTTGTTAAGGAGACCCAAACCCCTTATACCCATAAAAGACAAAAATTACCCAATAACGAGCCATTACAGACCACAAAGACGTGTTATACCTCAATTACACCAAATAAGCTTAAATCAGACTCATTATGACTCATTTACTCTGATTATGACCAATTAGACTGATTAAGGAGACACAAACCCCTTATACGCACGAAGACCAAAATTATGAAAAAACGAGCCAATACGGACCCGTTACACCTCAATTACACCTAAAAAGGTCTAATCAAACTCACTATGACCCATTAACTCCCATTATAACCAATTAGATTCGTATTAGGAGACACAAACCCCACATACCCACAAAGGCCAAAATTGGCCAATAACGAGTTATTACGGACCACAAAGACCCGTTATATCTCAATTACACCAAATATAGTCTAATTAGACTCATTATGACAAATTTACTCCCATTGTGACCAATTAGATTCGTTACGGAGGCGCAAACCCCTTATACCCACTAAAACCAAAATTAGCCAATAACGAGCAATTACGGACCACAAAGACCCGTTGTACCTCAATTACACCAAATAAGCTCTAACCACACTCATTATAATCCATTTACTCGCATTATGACCAATTAGATTCGTTAAGGAGAAGAAAGCCTCTTGTACCCACTAAGACCAAAATTACCTAATAACGAGCCATTACGGACCACAAAGACCCGTTATACCTCAACTACAGTAAATAAGGTCTATTCACAATCATTATGACCTATTTATTCCCATTATTACCAATTAGACTAGTTAAGGAGACACAAACCACTTATACCCAGTAAGACCAAAATTACCCAACAACGAGAACATTATGACCCGTTACAACTCAATTACACCAAATAAGGTCTAATCAAACTCATTATGACCCATTTACTCCCATTATGACCAATTTGGATTTGTTAAGAGACACAAACCGCTTATACCCTCTAAAACCAAAATTACCCAAAAACGAGCCATTACGAACTACAAAGACTCGTTAAACCTCAATTATACATAATAAAGTCTAATCAAACTCATTATGACCAATTAGATTCGTTTTAGGAGACACAAAACCCTCATACCCACTAAGGCAAAAATTGGCCAATAACAAGCCATTGCGGACAAACCACAAGGGTTGTGGTGTGGTGGTAAAGGCTTGGGGAGTTCCTAACGCTCAACCCGGGTTCGAGCCCCACTAGCGGCACTTGTGGCCACTGAGGATAAACTCAGGGCTGCACGCTTTAGCAGCTGCGCCAATGGCCCTAATTGCCAGGGATTAGTCTGGGCCTATCAGGATACCCTTTCGAAAAAAACAAGCCATTACAGGCCACAAAGACCCGTTATACCTCAATTACACCAAATAAGATCTAATTAGACTCATTATGACAAATTTACTCCAATTGTGACCAATTGGACTTCTTAAGGAGACACAAACCCCTTATACCGACTAAGACCAAAATTGGCCTATAACGAGCATTACGGACCAAAAAGACCCGTTATATCTCAATTCCACCAAATAAGCTCTAGTCAGACTCATTATGACTCATTTACACCCATTATGACCAATTAGACTTGTTAAGGAGACCCAAACCCCTTATACCCATAAAAGACAAAAATTACCCAATAACGAGCCATTACAGACCACAAAGGCGTGTTATACCTCAATTACACAAAATAAGCTTAAATCAGACTCATTATGACTCATTTACTCTGATTATGACCAATTAGACTATTTAAGGAGACACAAACCCCTTATACGCACGAAGACCAAAATTATGAAAAAACGAGCCAATACGGACCCGTTACACCTCAATTACACCTAAAAAGGTCTAATCAAACTCACTATGACCCATTAACTCCCATTATAACCAATTAGATTCGTATTAGGAGACACAAACCCCACATACCCACAAAGGCCAAAATTGGCCAATAACGAGCTATTACGGACCACAAAGACCCGTTATACCTCAATTACACCAAATATAGTCTAATTAGACTCATTATGACAAATTTACTCCCATTGTGACCAATTAGATTCGTTAAGGAGGCGCAAACCCCTTATACCCACTAAAACCAAAATTAGCCAATAACGAGCAATTACGGACCACAAAGACCCGTTGTACCTCAATTACACCAAATAAGCTCTAACCACACTCATTATAATCCATTTACTCGCATTATGACCAATTAGATTCGTTAAGGAGAAGAAAGCCTCTTGTACCCACTAAGACCAAAATTACCTAATAACGAGCCATTACGGACCACAAAGACCCGTTATACCTCAACTACAGTAAATAAGGTCTATTCACAATCATTATGACCTATTTATTCCCATTATTACCAATTAGACTAGTTAAGGAGACACAAACCACTTATACCCAGTAAGACCAAAATTACCCAACAACGAGAACATTATGACCCGTTACAACTCAATTACACCAAATAAGGTCTAATCAAACTCATTATGACCCATTTACTCCCATTATGACCAATTTGGATTTGTTAAGAGACACAAACCGCTTATACCCTCTAAAACCAAAATTACCCAAAAACGAGCCATTACGAACTACAAAGACTCGTTAAACCTCAATTATACATAATAAAGTCTAATCAAACTCATTATGACCAATTAGATTCGTTTTAGGAGACACAAAACCCTCATACCCACTAAGGCAAAAATTGGCCAATAACAAGCCATTGCGGACAAACCACAAGGGTTGTGGTGTGGTGGTAAAGGCTTGGGGAGTTCCTAACGCTCAACCCGGGTTCGAGCCCCACTAGCGGCACTTGTGGCCACTGAGGATAAACTCAGGGCTGCACGCTTTAGCAGCTGCGCCAATGGCCCTAATTGCCAGGGATTAGTCTGGGCCTATCAGGATACCCTTTCGAAAAAAAACAAGCCATTACAGGCCACAAAGACCCGTTATACCTCAATTACACCAAATAAGATCTAATTAGACTCATTATGACAAATTTACTCCAATTGTGACCAATTGGACTTCTTAAGGAGACACAAACCCCTTATACCGACTAAGAACAAAATTGGCCTATAACGAGCATTACGGACCAAAAAGACCCGTTATATCTCAATTCCACCAAATAAGCTCTAGTCAGACTCATTATGACTCATTTACACCCATTATGACCAATTAGACTTGTTAAGGAGACACAAACCCCTTATACCCATAAAAGACAAAAATTACCCAATAACGAGCCATTACAGACCACAAAGACGTGTTATACCTCAATTACACAAAATAAGCTTAAATCAGACTCATTATGACTCATTTACTCTGATTATGACCAATTAGACTATTTAAGGAGACACAAACCCCTTATACGCACGAAGACCAAAATTATCAAATAACGAGCCATTACGGACCCGTTACACCTCAATTACACCTAAAAAGGTCTAATCAAATTCACTATTACCCATTAACTCCCATTATAACCGATTAGATTTATATTAGGAGACACAAACCCCTCATACCCACAAAGGCCAAAATTGGCCAATACGAGCCATTACAGACCACAAAGACCCGTTATACCTCAATTACACCAAATAAGGTCTAATTAGACTCATTATGACAAATTTACTCCCATTGTGACCAATTAGATTCGTTAAGGAGGCACAAACCCCTTATACCCACTAAGACCAAAATTAGCCAATAACGAGCCATTACGGACCACAAAACCCGTTGTACCTCAATTACACCAAATAAGCTCTAACCACACTCATTATGACCCATTTACTCGCATTATGTTTCGTTAAGGAGAAACAAACCTCTTATACCCACTAAGACCAAAATTACCCAAGCCATTACGGACCCCAAAGACCCGTTATACCTCAATTACAGCAAATAAGGTGTAATCACAATCATTATGACCTATTTTCTCCCATTATTACCAATTAGACTAGTTAAGAAGACACAAACCACTTATACCCACTAAGACCAAAATTACCCAACAACGAGAACATTATGACCCGTTATACCTCAATTACACCAAATAAGGTCTAATCAAGCTCATTATGACCCATTTACTCCCATTATGATCAATTTGGATTTGTTAAGGAGACACAAACGCCTTATACCCTCTCAAACCAAAATTACCTAAAAACGAGCCATTACGGACAACAAAGACTCGTTAAACCTCAATTATACATAATAAAGTCTTATCAAACTCATTATGACCAATTAGATTCGTTTTAGGAGACACAAACCCCTCATACCCACTAAGGCAAAAATTGGCCAATAACAAGTCATTTTACGGACCACCAAGACCCGTAATACCTCAATTACACCAAATAAGATCTAATTAGACTCATTATGTCAAATTTACTCCAATTTTGACCAATTGGACTTGTTAAGGAGACACAAACCCCTTATACCGACTAAGACCAAAATTAGCCAATAACGAGCATTAAGGACCAAAAAGACCCGTTATATCTCAATTCCACCAAATAAGCTCTAGTCAGACTCATTATAACTCATTTACACCCATTATGACCAATTAGACTTGTTAAGGAGACACAAACCCCTTATACCTATAAAAGACAAAAAATACCCAATAACGAGTCATTACAGACCACAAAGACGTGTTATACCTCAATTACACCAAATAAGCTTAAATCAGACTCATTATGACTCATTTATTCTAAGAGTTGTTGTACGAATGGTTGCAGAGACATGTCCGTTCTAACACATCGTACTAGGTTGTGCAAGGATAGACAAAAAGAAACTTGAGGCATAAGTTTTGTGATCGATTGATCGCTGAGTATCTCTTCTTTCAGAGATAAAGAGGTTCAGCTATCGCTGAAGCTTTTCCTCATGTTCCTTCGCGTATATGTAGAGTTGTCTTTGCTTCACTGATATCCGCATCAGGTCACTAGTAGACTTCTCTTTGTTCAGCAGCTTCGTCTTCGATTCAGCTATGAACATATGTTGATGCGAGACTTGTCTTCAGGGATTACGTTGGTTGTTTACTTCAGAAACTATCAGTGATAACTGAACATACTCAGTCTGATCACTGATAGTGAAACACTAATACATAGAAATGTTTATGAGAGATACTATCAGCGATAACTGAACAGACTCAGTCTGATTGCTGATGGTGAAACACCAATACATATTAAAACGTAATTTTCACTAAGTATAGAAGAGGGTCTTTATCAAATCACTGAGAGAGTTTGGATCAACAATCTCCCCCTATTTGATAATGACAAAGTAACTAAAGAAAATTACTTTATGATTCAAAATATAGGAATAAAAAGGACTCATAGCATGCATGTCCCAATTACTATTTTGAGGGATCTTTTACAGTACTGATAGGGTTAAGTACATCACTGCAATTTTCATTTAATTCAGGGATAGAATTACAAGATATGAAAATCATAAGTACAAGTGAATAACTAACTACTGTAAGTATAACTAATAGATTACAGAAAAGGAAACTAATCTATCAGTTATTAAAAGAAGACTTAGGAGGATTGATCATATACTCAGGTATTTCTTCTCCTTTCTGTCTTCGTTCCAAAGATTCTTGGCTGATAATTTCTTTGATTTTCTCAGCAGCAGGGGAGAAGTCACACCATAAGCATAAGAGATCCTTGAGATGATTCAGAGGACAGATAGGAATCTCAGAGACTCTTTGAAATCTGAGTTCCTCATCATCATCTCTGAAGAACACTCCATAAGGATCGTCAATTACTTGACCACCTTGGAAAAGACCACCAGGAGGCAGAGATAGATCCAGAGCTGAAAGATCGGGAGGAGGACCAAACAGTGCATCTCTTGAAAATTTGATATAAGTTTCATTTCTGATGATGGCGACGTCTTCAGAGGAGGAGGGCCCAATTCTTCTCTTGAGTTTCAAAGATTTGGGAGGAAGAGGAGATGGCAGCTTCAATACAGAAGTGACTCTATTTATGAGGGCTTCAAGAAGTCCTTCAACGTAGCCTCTGTATGTAGATTTGGATTTATTCAGCGCATCCCAGAACTCTAACCATTCCGTAAATCCGAAGCTCTCAAGTTTGGATACGTACATAGCTTTTTGGGTCCCATCCTCTCTGGTAATCTCCATGGTCACTGAGAGTTGTTCCTTCTTCTTGCGACCAGAGATAGTCACGGCTGATATCGGAAGAAGATCAGAACGATAATCCATCTTCTGTTTGCACCATTCGATGGACCTGTCGTTTATCTCTTGTTCTTTGGAGCGTTTCTCTTCAATTTCTTTCAGCAGTGCAGCAAGAACTTCCATAGGCTTGTTCTTTAGCTTTTTGTCCTTGACTTGAGAAGATTGAATCTTTAAAGCGAGCTGGGCATCTTGTCTGCATTCAGCGATCAGCTTCTCAGCTTTGGCAGATTCTTCTCTTTCGGCTTCAGTAAGGAAGTCGAGCTCTGTGGATGTTTGAAGAGGGACTTTCAGCCGTTGACTTTCTAGTTGAGCGATCATTTCAACTCTTTTCTTCATCACTTCCTCTGCCCAATGAGATGGTTGAGAGGGCCTTCCTGGATGGACCAGGGAATCTTCTTCTTCTTCATCAATCTCAGCGATAGAGATTGGGATTATTTCTTCAGCGATAGTAGCTGAGAAGGATGCTCCCCCTCAGATTTTGATCCAGTCCTCAAGCATTCTTCAGCGATTGGTTGCTTGTCTTTGCTTTGTGAAGGAGCGCTTGAAGATGTATCACCTCTCACCCCTGCTTTGACAACCTCTTGCGAAGTTGTCCCTGATGCGACGTTCGGTTTGGAGAACCACATAGATTGGTCTTCTTCATCGTCGTCGTCGTCATTGGAGGGTTGATCCTTTTCTTGATCATCAAGATCTAGATCATCTTCCTCTTCATCGTCTTCTTCCTCATCATCTTCAAAGAGAAGAGAATGAATAGATGAGGATTCTTTTGCCTTCTCCCCCTCAGATTGAGAGGGAGGTTTCTTTGAAGTCTTAGCTTTCCCCAGCAGCAGCGATAGAAGTTTCTTCAGCTTTCTCCCCCACTTTGTCATTATCAGCGGTAGGGGTTGCTCAGCTGCTGTTGAAGCTTTTAAGCACATGGACGTCAGCCTCCAGACGCTTGACCCGATCTTCAACTGCAGGGATGTCGCACGTGGCATCATGGATGAATTCCACAACGATGTTGAGGTTGGTCCGATCATCTTCAGTGAAGGAGGGAGGCAGCGCTGGAGCTGGTGCAGTCACCTTTTGTAGAATTTGCTGAAGAAGGGACGTGCAGAGATCAACCTTTGAAGAGAGACCCCAAACTTCAGTGGTAAGAGACTCAAATCGCCCCTGAAAGAGTTGAGAGGACTCTTTGAGTTGGACGACTTGTTCTTCAACAGCTGAAAGTTGGGAGTTCTCAGCTTTAGATGAGCAGGTCGCGGTCAACCTCTTCAGCTCCTCACCAGCCTGATTGACGGCGCTGGTGGTGTCGTTGATGGTGTTGGTGAGAGCGTCCACCTTTTCTCCTAGACTGTTGACATGCGTGTCAACAGACACCAAACTAGGACCTGAAAATAATGTTAGTTCAGATACGGGCTTATTTGGAGAGGTGGGGAAAGAAGTGTTTAGGATTATATGTGTACCTGACGTATCAAACATTTTGTAGAACTGCATAGATTCCTCAAAAGTTTGATGTTCAGGTCCTATAGGTAAAGAAGAGGTAGCGGGTTTAGAGACCAAATGAGTAGAAAAGGGAAGAGTTTTGGGGATAGAAGTAGGGTTTGGGTTAATCTCAGCAAATGAGATAGTAGGTGGGGTCACTGATGATGTGACAGCGATCGAAATCGCTGACACGGCAGGTTGAGTGACTGCTGGAGTTGTGGAGGAAAGACCCACAAATGCATCTAAGGTAGCTTGTTGAGAAGCTCCCTCAGGTATAGTACTAGAGGGTGTACTTTCCTTAGTCTTTTTGGCCTTTTTGGAAGGACCAATCGGACTAGCTGATGGTCGTTTGGAAGTAGTGGTAGCGACAGAGATAGCAGACGAAGGAACCGTCTACGTGGTCGCTGAAGATGAAGAAGATTGGAGAGAGAGACGAGAGCGAAGGAGAGAGATACTTACCTCGTTGGCGAGTGGCTTTACCTCCAGTGATCGTTGACCTACCCTGGCAAAAGTGTCATCATCTTTGGTGGGATAGGTGTTGGGATAGAGGAACTTGATGTACGTACATATGAAACGTACATACGAGATCTTGGGATCTCGTTCAGGCTTCTCTAATCTCGACCTCAGGTCTTCAAAGATTGTTGTAGCGTAGTCAAAGTTTTGACCAGCGATAACGGAGTAGGCCATCTGCAGTTGTGTTTTGCTGGCTTGATCCAGCGAACCACTCTTCCCGCTCATGCACTGAATTATGTGCGAGAAGATAAAGTTCAGTTGTGAAGGCATCTGAGCTTTGAGAATCTTGGTGAGCTTCTTGTTGGGAATAGAAGATCTCGGTTTGTTTTCCCAACAATAGCCTATTGCATCCAGAAATGATATCAGCTCAGCATCAGTGGGGAGTGCGTCGAACCCACTCTTTGGTTTGTCAGGGAATCTTAAAGATTTCCTGAGGCTAAGAGCGGTCATGCTCCCTGGCCCCAAGTCCGTGCTGAAAGAGATAGCAGGGACTCGTTCACCTTTCTTGTTGGTGAGTTCAGTTGCATCAGCAGTGAACCAGAACTGCTGGAGTAGAGTCTTGGAAGGCTTAGGATCCACAGTGATCGCGTAAGCTATACATGATTGTTTGAGAAATTCAGCAGCTTCCACCAGATGTGGGTATTTGTCAGCTTTGAACTCGAGTCTTGCCAAGTGATTACATTTAGTAATCTCAACGTCAGTGATAGCGAATCGTACATGCTTGGAAGCAACGATTGAAGACTGTGCCATTTCTGTTATGGAAAGAAGCATAATAGAAGAAATAATTTAGACTAAAAAATAAGAAGATGTTTACCAGATTCCATATTAGGAAAGAAACTGGAAAAAATATCGAGTTATTTTTTAAGAATAGAAAAAAAATAGTGTTCTGGGTAGAAAGAATGAAGAACACGTTAAAAACCAAGAGGTTTTTAAAAAAAACATAAAATCAGAAAGAGTGATCTTTAGTTTTTAGAAAAAACGTTTTATAAAATCCATAGAAAACGAGTAGGATTTTAAAAAGAATAAGAAGAATCATAAGAATAATGCAAAAAAAACCTGTTTATCTTGAAGAAAAGGAGTTGCAGATTCAATGTTCTGGGTTTACTTGCTTGAGTGTTCTTGAGAGAAAGAGTGTTTCTTGCTTTGAAAGTTTTGAAAGCGTAAACCGTATAAAGGAGAGAAGAATTCCTTTTATACGAAGAGAGAGAAGAGAGAGAAGGAATGAAGCGGGAAAAGAAAAAGAATCATCATGACATTGACACGTTCCACGAAGTTGATTGGATAGAAGAGCAACGGACGAACGTGTCAGAAAAGGCGTGTCGTGGATTATCCGCTCAAATGACGTCATAGGAGAGAGAGAGAGACGTTTCATTTTTTTCGTTTTGAAATTATCACTGAAGAAAAGTCAGCGATAGATTTTCCCTTTTTGAAAGTATCCCTGATGGTAAGGATAGGGATAGATTTTCCTTTTAAAGGATCACTGACTAGAAATATCAGTGATTAATGTATTTTTCAAAAGCTTTTAATCATTTGAAGAAAGTTCAGTGATTAAAGTTTATATTTTGAAGAAAAACATCTTAACTGAGTTAAGATTCAGTTGAGAGAACATACCTGAGAGTCAGAATGTTTATCAGAGAGAACGATGAGAGGGGAACTTTTGATTACTGACACAATACATGAACGCTGAAGAATTATTATTCGAGGTTCAGCATTCCAAGCTCACTGATGAGAAAGTTGAACCTTGTCTCATCAAGAGGTTTGGTGAATAAATCAGCAAGCTGAAAGTCAGTAGGGATAAAGTGAAGTTCAATATCACCATTCATCACATGATCTCTGATAAAGTGATATCTGATCTCTATGTGTTTCGTCTTTGAATGTAGCACTGGATTATTTGCTATGGCTATAGCACTAGTGTTGTCGCAATAGATGGGAATTTTTGACAGCTGAAGGTCATAATCTAATAGTTGATTTCTCATCCACAAGATTTGAGAACAATAGCTTCCAGCGGCTACGTATTCAGCTTCAGCTGTGGAAGTGGACACAGAATTTTGCTTCTTGCTTGTCCAGCTTACCAACTTTCCTCCCAGGAGTTGACATCCACCAGTGGTACTCTTTCTGTCGAGTTTACAGCCTGCAAAATCACTATCAGAATAACCAGTTAGATCGAACCCTGAGTCTTTGGGATACCAAAGACCGAGGTTAGGAGTTCCTTTCAGATATCTGAAAATTCGCTTTACAGCGATCAGATGGGATTCCTTGGGTTCAGATTGATAGCGTGCACATAAACAAGTAGAGTACATAATGTCAGGTCGGCTCGCTGTTAGATACAGCAGGGAGCCTATCATTCCTCTATAGGCAGTGACATTAACAGGTTTACCAGAAGGATCTTTGTTAAGTGTCAGGGGTGGTGCCATAGGAGTTTTCATCGCTGAAGTTTGTGTGAGATCAAACTTCTTCAGTATATCTTTAACATACTTACCTTGGCAGATAAAAGTACCTTTGTCAGATTGTTTAATCTGAAGACCAAGAAAATATGTCAGCTCACCCATCATACTCATTTTATATTCTTTCTTCATTCTTTCAGCGAAGCGACTACACAGAGATGGGTTAGTAGAACCAAATATTATGTCATCGACATATATTTGTACAAGAATTATATGTCCTTTTATCTTTCTGAAAAATAACGTATTATCAATCTTGCCACGTTCAAAATTTTCAGAGATAAGAAAAGATGAGAGAGTGTCATACCAAGCACGAGGGGCTTGTTTTAGACCATAGAGAGCCTTATCCAATTTATAAACATAATTTGGATACTTAGGGTCATAAAACCCTGGTGGTTGTTCTACATAAACTTCTTCATTTAGCTTTCCATTTAGGAACGCTGATTTTACGTCCATTTGATAAACGATGAAGTCTTTATAGACTGCATAAGCTAAGAATAGTCGAATTGCTTCGAACCTGGCCACAGGGGCAAAGGTTTCATCATAGTCTATGCCTTCCTCTTGTCTGTATCCCTGAGCAACAAGTCGAGCCTTGTTGCGGGTTACAGTTCCATGTTCATCTAACTTGTTTCTAAACACCCATTTGGTGCCTATTACAGTTTTATCAGATGGTCTAGGAACGAGATTCCAAACTTTGTTTCGAGAGAACTCAGTCAGCTCTTCTTGCATAGCGCTGACCCAGTTTGGATCTCTGAGGGCATCATCAGTCTTCTTTGGTTCTATTAAAGAGAGAAAATTTACAAAGAGACAGATATTACCTGAGCTTCGTCGTGTCTGAATACCTGCTTCGAGATCACCAAGAATTTGATCTATTGTGTGATCTCTGGTCCATCGCTGAGCAGGAGCATGATTGCTTAACTCAGAGGTTGGATCAACAATTGGAATGTTTACTGATGAGGACGTTTGAGGTTCATCAGCGATTAACTGTTGAGTTGATTCACTAGAAAGGTTTTCAGACGAAGGCAGATTTGATGGTAGTAATGTGTTTAGAGGTTCTGCTGAGACCCATGAGGTGGTTTCAGCGGTAGGATGTATAATGTTCGGATCATCATCAGTGGTTGGAGGATCAGAATGCTGATGGTTTGAGAAGAAAGGTTCTGTTTCTCTGTAGTGAGAAAGCATCCAAACATTTAACTCTTCATTGTCAGCGATTGGTTTAGAGTTCGCTGAGCGAGTTTCATCAAAAGTGACGTGAATTGTTTCTTCTACGGTTTGTCTTCTCTTGTTGAAAACTCTGTAGGCTTTGGAGATGGAGGAATATCCTAGAAATATTCCATCATCGGCTTTTGGGTCGAACTTTCCAAGTTGATCTCTGTTGTTTAAGATAAAGCACTGACAACCAAAGATATGAAGAAAGCTGATAGAAGGCTTCCTTCCAAGAAAAACTTCATAAGTTGTCTTCCCAAATCGCTTTATTATCAGCGATCTGTTTTGAGTAAAACATGCAGTGTTTACAGCTTCTGCCCAAAATTGAGTAGGGAGGTGAGAATCGCTGAGCATTGATCTAGCAGCTTCTATGATCGTTCTGTTTCTTCTTTCAGCGACTCCATTTTGCTGAGGTGTTCTTACTGAAGAGAAGTTGTGAGAGATTCCCTGGTTCTCAAAGAAATTGTTCAGGGAACTATTTTTGAATTCAGTTCCATGATCACTTCTTATTGAACGAACAGTAAGATTGTTCAGCACTTCCATCTTTTTCACAAAAGATATTAGTTCTTCTGGAGTATCACTCTTACAGCGAAGAAAGATAACCCAGGTGTAGCGAGAATATTCATCTACAATGACAAGCGTATATTTCTTTCCAGCTATTGATTGGATGTTGACAGGGCCAAACAGATCCATATGCAAGAGCTGAAGAGGACTTGTCACTGAGGAAACTTGTTTCGACTTAAAACTAGCTTTTGTTTGTTTTCCTTTTTCAGATGCTGGGCAGAGAGATTCTTTAGCATATGAGTGCTGAGGAAGACCAGAAACCAGTTCCTTAGATGAGAGAGAATTCAGGGTTTTGAAATTTAGATGAGAGAGCCTTTTATGCCATAGCCAGTTGACATCAGAAGAGACCTTAGAGAGAAAACATAAGTTTTCAGTGATAGTAGAGTCCATATCTATTACATAGACATTTTCTCTGCGATAACCACTGAGAGCAAGTTTTCCTTTTTCATCTACCACTGAACATGCTTTCTTAGAAAAGCGAACTTCGTAGTCTTTGTCACATAGCTGACTGATGCTTAGAAGGTTGTGCTTCAGTCCATCTACATAAGCGACTCTTCGAAAGGTAGTTGTCCCATTGCTGAGGACACCAAACCCTCGGGTAAATCCTTTTCCATTTCCACCAAAGGTCACAGAGGGACCTTTCTCTTCCTTGTATTCAGTGAGCAGGTCTCTTTGTCCAGTCATATGACGAGAACATCCACTATCGAGATACCAGATGCCCTTTGATCCCTGCATACATAAGGAAGATTAAGCGTTGTTTGGTACCCACTTTTCAATGGGTCCTTCAGAGTTAGTGGATAAGGAAGATTCAGCAGTCTTCACAGCTGATGAAGATTCAGCTTCAGTGGTAATCTTCACTTTGGTT
The DNA here is from genome assembly GCA_023525745.1 of Arctium lappa. Classification (NCBI taxonomy): domain Eukaryota; kingdom Viridiplantae; phylum Streptophyta; class Magnoliopsida; order Asterales; family Asteraceae; genus Arctium; species Arctium lappa. The sequence goes on from CM042057.1 coordinate 53,307,447, forward strand.
AATTTCTTAACCTTAGTGGTATTTTTCTTCACTTTAGCTGTTTTATCAGCTTTGGTGGCATTTGGACATTTACTTCCAATATGATCAGTAAAACCACAGTGATAACATTTTCTGTATTTGAAAATGGTTTTAGGATCAGTAGAAGGTTTTGCAAGTTTAAGATGAGCAGGACCAGGTCCGAGAAGGCTTTTCTCATGAGATATGGGAGGAATTTTCATTTCTTCAGATCTCGTTGGTCTAAGGTCAATCTTTAGCTTTGGAGGACAGAGATCAAAAATTTCTATCACAGAGCTAGAGGATTGCTTAGCTGAAGGTTTAGAAGGAACTTTCAGCTTTGCTTTCCTGGTTGCCTTCTGAGGAAGGAGAATGGACTTTCCTTTATCCGTAGACTTAGTGTCTTTGGATTTTTCCTCAGTGATGGGATTTGAAGAAGAACAGGGATAGAATTGATTATAAGAAGTGTCAAAGAAAGATGTGACAAAAGTTCCAAACTTAAGCGAGGAACTTTCTTCTTTAGGATCATCCTGTGGTGTCCAAAAACCAAGACCAGTTCTATCACTTTCAGGAGTTTGAGCATTTATTATCTCAGAGATCTTTGTTGATGATTTGCACCATTTTTCAACATGAGCCTTTTCTGCTTTTAGAGCAGCGATGGCTTGTTCGCGTTCAATGCTGATGATTTCATTTATAATGACTTGATCTTTCAACTTTTCTTCTAAAAGATTTAGTTCACAGATCTTTTCATGACATTTCTCTAGCTCTTGTGTTAAATATACATTTTTATTTTCAGCTTGAGTTTTGTCGTTTAGAGCATTATAAAGGTCAATCGTCAGCACATCAACAGCGCGACTTCTCTCAGCTTCAGGCAGAGAGGGATTTGTAGAGATAGATACCTGAGATGATATGTAGCTCATAGAAGGTTCAGATGGTTCTTATACTTCTTCTTTAATCTCAGCCATGAGGCAAAGATTAGTGACTTCTTCTTCATCAGAAGATGATTCTTCTGATTCAGCCCAGTCATGTTTTTCAGCGATGAGACCTTTACCTTTTCGCTGATAGCTTTTCAGCTTTTGATATTTGTTCTTCAGCTTATGGTATTTGTCATCACTGATCTTCTTGAGGTAGAAGGTTTGAAGACCTTTTTCGACCTGCACTCACTAGCAAAATGTCCAATTTTTTCGCAGTTATAGCAAGTGGCAGTAGCCTTATCAATCGGAGTTAATTTTGGCTTTTCAGTAAGAGAGAGAGGTTTACTTCTTCGGAAGTTACTCTTTCTTGCAAATCTCTTAAAAGAGTTTGTCAAGAGTGCTAAGGACTCATCAAACTCTGAAAGATCAGGGTCTGATAGATCCTCAGATTCAGAATCTAACTCAGTGATGGTGAGAGTAGATCGCTGAGATGGAATTATCTCTGAAGAGACTAAAGCAACAGGAGTGCTTTTGGAGTCTTTAGAATCTTTTACAAGATTCATCTTCAGGAGATTAGATTGCTCATAGTTGAGCAATATTCCATACAGAGTGCTTAGAGAGAGAGTGTGTAAGTCTTTTGTCAGCTTAAGACATATTGAATAACTATCCCAGCTTTCAGGAAGACTTTCCAAGAATTTTGTTAGGACCTCAGAATTAGAATAGGTCCTTCCAACAGTTCTTAGGTCAATGATTAGGCAGTTAAACCGCTGATGAATGTCAGAAAGAGATTCATTCTTACCAGCGATAAAACTTTCATACTGTCTTACCAAGTTAATCTTTCGAGTCTCTTGAATTTCAGTGGTGCCTTCATATTGAACACATATGGTTTCCCACATTTCTTTAGAAGTTTTCAGATGCATGATGGAATGGAAAAGTTCATCAGGCAGAGCCATTGAGATAATGGTCTTTGCTCTTGCATCTATGCCTACCTTCTTTTTATCTTCATCACTCCACTGTCTTATTTCCTTAACGACATATCGTTCAGGGACAGCTTCAGTGGTGGCAGTAGCGGGAACCGCAGCTATAATTCTAATAGGTTCATAGGGTCCGTTTTCTATATATTCAGGTATAGTAGGATCTGCACCTTCAAGAAATAGCATCATTCGATTTTTCCATAGAGAAAAGTTATCTCTGCTAAATCGAGGAGGTTTAGAAAGTGAACCATTATCATAGTAGTTTGTGTTTGTGTTTGGTGCCATTTTAGAATAGCAAGGAAGAGTATACAGCAAGATCTTGTTTATTAGATTAAACAAACTGCTCTGATACCACTTGTTGGTCCCGAAGGTGCTTAACAAGTTTGTAGAAGGGGGGGGGGGGTTGAATACAAAAACACAAATTAAAGTTTAATAAATTGTTTATTGATAAATCAAAATACAATTTACAAGTTTGTTGCGGAATAAGATTAAGACAGACTTAATCTAAACAAACTTAAGAAACACTAAGATGATTGCACAAGAAATTCAGAGAATGGGGATTTAAGAGATATAGAAAACAAGGGTTTCTATGTGGGGTTCAGGGATTGAGCACACCATAGATGGAGGGGTGAACTTCCTATTTATACCCTATGCATTAAATGCATGGCAGGGCACTTTACACGTGGCATTCACATATTGGCTTTGGGAGTCTTACTTTTGGGAGACATGCTTTCGGCCGGGTCATGAACAGTGTAGTTGACAGAGTTGTTGTATGAATGGTTGCAGAGACATGTCCGTTCTGACACATCGTACTAGGTTGTGCAAGGATAGACAAAAGGAAACTTGAGGCATAAGCTTTGTGATCGATTGATCGCTGAGTATCTCTTCTTTCAGAGATAAAGAGGTTCAGCTATCGCTGAAGCTTTTCCTCATGTTCCTTCGCGTATATGTAGAGTTGTCCTTGCTTCACTGATATCCGCATCAGGTCACTAGTAGACTTCTCTTTGTTCAGCAGCTTCGTCTTCGATTCAGCTATGAACATATGTTGACGCGAGACTTGTCTTCAGGGATTACGTTGGCTGTTTACTTCAGAAACTATCAGTGATAACTGAACATACTCAGTCTGATCACTGATAGTGAAACACTAATACATAGAAATGTTTATGAGAGATACTATCAGCGATAACTGAACAGACTCAGTCTGATCGCTGATGGTGAAACACCAATTACATATTAAAACGTAATTTTCACTAAATATAGAAGAGGGTCTTTATCAAATCACTGAGAGAGTTTGGATCAACAAGTCCTGCCAAAAATGGGACAATGATCCGTACTCTGTTATGTCCTGTCTTGTCTTGTTCGGTGTACTAAACGCACCCTATAGGGGGAGCAGGGGTTGCCAAATACCAATAATCAACCTTTTACTCAAATTGTAGAGTAATTGTTAAATCTAATTTAGTACTTAAGAAATTGGTTTGATAATTTTGGTCGTTATGTTAAGTTGGATACAAATAATGCGCCTCTGTAAATGTGAAAGATCCCTAAACTACGTTGTAACTTAAAAATCGTGTATATTTGACGCACACTCTCTACACAGCACACACAGTTCGTGACATGAAGCATGAGTTGGAAGTCGTGTACAAAAGTAGTGTATATCATCCAATGTTCTAAAAACGCGTTATAGAGATGAGGTGCCACCTTACGCCTTGTTAACCCCTTTGGCGTAGATATAAGGTGTGGAGCTTGTCATGGGCCATGACGTATTATGACGTTACAACATGTAACTCGTTATAATAAGGCATGGAGGGGGGGGGGGGGTTTGCAATTTTTTAAACTTGAATAGAAGTAAATGTAAATATAACTTAAATTCTTTGATTTTGTTTTGCTTCTTTCATTTTTATCGATTATAAATTAATGTTTATGTTCTATACTTCGAATTTGTGTACTTCGAAATTCGTATTTGCACATTAGTATCGATTATAATTTAGAGATTCTTTTGTTTATCGTTTTATATGATTTTAATTGTTAATAAGTTAATCATTATTGTTCAAGACACTGATATAAAAACACACACACACACACATATATATGTATATATATTGTACAGATTTGTCGTCTTAAACTAGGCCTTGAAAAACGTCATGGCCTCGTTGTAACTCGTAAGGCTTGAGACTTGATTTTACCATCATGCTACACCTAACGCCATATCAATATCAGCTCACAACCGCATCATATCTATCCTATTAGCCACAATGTCTTATTATGTTCAAACTTATCTCATAGCCCTTTGTATTTTCAAATTATCTATACTATATTATAAAGCAGACATAAAAAACTTTTAATTACAACATTTTATGCACAAAATACTATTAATTAAAGTCAATTACTTAATTTACAATTTTATATTGCTTTGGTACAACTTATTCAAGCACCATCTCACATCTATCATTATCCCTCTCACCAATCGATTTGTTCTTTTTCTTGCTTCAATAACACACTTCCAAACCCTAATCCTACTACCGCCTTTCGACCACCACCTCTTCGCTATACCCAATATTCAATGCCTCCTCTACCATCCCTCTCTCTTTCTTTTTCTTTCTAAACCTGCTTCCTTTGTAGTTTTGTTCTACAAGACTTTTAAAATCAGGGTTTCGACAAGCCTGAAGAAAGGCTTGAATCTGCTATTCGCAAAGAGGAGTCTCTTCCTTTGACTTTTAAAATCAGGGGTTTCAAAATCGTTTACATTCAAGCTTTATGTACTACTTTTTAAGCTTTTAACCCTAATCTATCATCCTCATCTATCGCCGCTCAAAAATTTTCCCATGGATTATTGCTCAAGAATTTTCAAAAGATCACTGTTGTTGCCATCTGACTCTATGGATCTCTCGAACTTTAAGCTTTTAACCCTAATCTATCATCCTCGTCTATCGCCCAAAATCGTCTATCATCATCATTTATCGCCGCTCAAAAATTTTCCCATCGATTACTGCTCAAGAATTTTCAAAAGATCACTGTTGTTGCCATCTGACTCTGTGGATCTCTCGAACTCAGATGTATTGGTTTAGTTTGGTTTGTCGTATGTGAAGGACAAAAAATTCCTCATGAACTTGTAAGTTGACATCGAATTATTTGACTTAAAATTACCAAAAGCTTTGTTAATTATTACTTTTATACTATAGGTTTTGTTTTAATGATTTTTACTTCTAGATCAGTCTGAATGAGCTCTGGTTGTATTCAGTCTTTGACTTAAAAATACCAAAATTTGTTAATTATTACTGTTTTTACTTCAATTATTGACTGTAGGCAAGGTCTGGAGTCCAAAATTGCTGACAACTTGGCTTTTTGTTATACCCCTCCACAGGCTTACATCTATTCTCCTTGCTTTATGGAGTTCGGAGTTTTTCTTTCCCCAAAAGTAAGTTATTGCCTTCTGGTTATTCATATGGTTGATTTATTGTGATATGTTTTGTTAATTTGATGATTGTTTCATTATTTGCATCATAAAAATTGAAGTTTACATATACTTTTTATCCATGGTCTTGATAGTTACAAGTATATCCAGTTTAAACCAATGTTCAACACGTTTGGTTTTGGACAGATTTGGTTAAAACCAATTACTTAGATGGTTAAGTTCTAAAGGGTTATAAGGGAGAATACGGCAATTTTTTTTAAAATGTCTATTCCTAACACAAGAATGCCTCAGAATGTCATGCATTTAAAAAAATCCGTCATAAGGTTATCTAAAGCCAAACGTGTATTAAGAAAACAAGTAGCACAAGTTACAAGTATTAAGAAACAGTAGAATAAAGATGTATCCAGGACTTAAAAAACTGAAATTATAGAAGGCTCAGATTCTTTAGCCTATGAACCTGTTATTTTTTGAGTTTCTGTAGATTAAAGGGGACATAAACAGAATGAATTTTCAAGCATTCTTATCGACTTTGATTTTATACTTGATTATGGCGTTATTTATTTATTTATTCATACCCCCCCCCCCTCCAAAAAATTCCTCTTGTATTCTGCAGGTCAAAAAGGTTGATGATTGTCGAGAACCCGAGTCTCATAAAGGTTTGTGATGAGGATGGAGGCTTAGAGTTGGTAGAAGTATCCAATTATGTCAAAGGAAAAGGTAAATTTGTATGATCCAAACATTTATACCTTTCATAAAACTAATTATGCTTTAGTTTAGATAATGTTATCTTTACCTGGTAATTTTCTAAAACTGTATCACACTATTAGACTATCTTACCAGGGAAAATAGTACACTTTAAACCTTTATGTCAACTTTCTAAACCAAATATTCTTAAGAATTAAGTTTATGAAAGCTAAAAATGGATGCCAACATCTAAAAAATATCAATCTTAGGAACCCAAAGGAAATCAACAACACAACCCAAATATTCATCTGTTGATTTTGTTCATATTACATTGATGTTGCTGTAATTTATTAGAGTAAATTACATATTTCGTTCATGGGTTCGTTCATTTTAGTATAGATTACATATTTCTTTGTTGTTTGTTTCTTTGCTGTAACAATCCTTGCATATTTCGTTCCTGTGATTGATACTGAAGTATGTTTTTGTAAGGATTTTGCCCCCTCTATTGAAGTACATTTGTAGAATATTGAAGTACATTTGCAGATATGTATGTTTGCAGTTTCTTTGCTGTTAGTTGTTGAATGTGTTACTATTATTAGAGTAAATTACATATTTCATTCTTGGTTTTTTTGCCGCCCTCTGTCTTTTTTATTTCTTTGACATTGCGACTCGGAAGTTTGCAGCCTTGGAGGATCTATGCTCTTTGTTCGATTGTTTACAAATATGGTTTCATCTCAGGGTTTCATGGTTTCACAGTTCCAAATTAATTTCACGGCTTCACAGTTTCTTCTCAGGGTTGCACCATCTCAGGTACGTTTTTCACCATCGATTTGGGTTTCTGTTTGCATAGAGTTTGTCACATGTTTATTTGTTTTTGTTTGGGTTTAGGGGTTAATCAATTTGGGTTTCACCATCCATTGTTTTTGACTTGCATTTGGCTCTGGTTAGAATTGGTGGGTGACTTTTACCTGGTAAGCGTTTATCGGTAAATTGTTGCATATGATAGAGTTTTGATGGAGTACAATCTTAGCCTGTAAAGTATGTTAGAGTGTTGACTCTCGCTGGTAAGCGCTTACTAGGACATTTATCTTACCGGATGAATATGACGAGCCAAAAATCTTACCCGGATGAATATGACTAAACACTAAGGGCACGTTTGGTTTGCGGGAATGGATTAGATTTCAAGTAAGGATTTGGATTTGGAGGGATTTGAAATCCCGGCCCATGGCGAAGGAATTCCAAATCCATCAGGTTAAGGATTTTAAAGAGGTCAAAGGATTTCAAATCCGATCAACAAATTCCATTTCTGCAAACCAAACACATGATTGGAACGGATTTGAAATCCAAATCCATTCCAATCTCGCAAACCAAACGTGCCCTAAAGGTTGCAAGCTCAAGTTGTTGGTCTTGCTTATCATAATCTAAGATACACATCCGTTAAAACTAACACGATATTCTATTTTTTCCTCTTTTCACTCTTGATGTTTTGGGTAAATTTTAAGTGTCGTGTTAGAAGCGATTGCATTTTTGAATGTGAGTTATTGGCCGTTGATCTGCAATGGGTTAAAAGCTGGTGGAATATATTGAGTTTTGATAGTGGACAACAGCTTCTTGTTTGGCTGTGTTTCTTTTTTACATGGTTGGAGCCATTATCTTATTGATATATCATGGGATTGGATGGGTTGTGATTTAAGAGGTTTGAAGATCGTTTATTCTGGTTTTTTCGATGATTTGATCAGATCAATAATTTTTTGCTTGGAGGTTGAAGTTACCGACCTAAAATTTTCACATCCTGTTCTTGATGTTTGTTATAAAAATTTCTCATTTTAGGATGGATATAATTTGCTATAATCAGAGTACTTTGTTGGTGAAATCATCTGTAACTATATACTCTATCTACCCTGAAATCACTATTTTCAATATGAATTTTGATATAAAGTTGTATTATAGATTACACATTATGTCTAATGCCTACAAATTTATATTGTATTTGAATGTTGCATACTGAAACTTGCTCAAAATGCAGCATTTACAACAATGTACACCAACCAAGCAAGTTGACTAATGGAGCTGACTTCTATTGTTTTAAAAACAAAATTGAGCCAAAGTGGGAGGACCCTGTTTGTGCTAATGGCGGAAAGTGGACTATGACCTAATCAAGGACAAAGTCCGACACCTGTTGTTGGTTGTATATGGTACTTGCTCAGTACTCATGGTTTAGTGCATCTGTGTTAATTTCAATTCTTATTTTTTTTATCATGATTATATATGCAATATTACTTTTGAGTTGTTTGTGGACGCAAGAGTAAAACAAAGCAGCAGTAGGTCACACTGGTTCAGGGAGAAACAAATTAACAGTTTGAGAAGAGGATTCCAGCCCTTGATAAGTTTTTGATCCAACAGCTACTCTTGCTGGTTATCGATGACTAAAAATACTGAAGAGCAGAGACATTTGAAGAGCACGAATGGCTGAGGACGGGAGGAGGTACCAGTGTAGATCAAGGAGAACATCAATCAGGTAAAGGCGGTGACTGTTTTCCAATAACGGAAGCAGAGGTATGTGGTATGTGTGATAAGTTGGTCTAATGCTCAAATATGGTCTCTTGGCTTTTGGGACATATCTGTAAGTTGGTTTTTTCATGGTCTTAAACATGGAAACCCCATGTGGAGGCTGGTGTCTTTGACTTACCTGTTTGCAATGGCCTTTGGCCAAATTGCATCATTTATGTGGCTAAAGGTTAGATTAAAGTTATCAGATCATTTATGTGGCTCAACGTTTGGATTAGAGTCTGCTTTGGACCGGATTAGAGGCTGTTTTGGACCTGCTTGTAGTTTATTTTGGTTGTTGGTTCCTTTTTGTAGTTTAATCGCAATAAAATGAATTTACGTTATCCCGAGCTTGGGTAGCCAATAGCCTCATTGATCTTTTTGTTGATTTCTTTGTTGTTGCATCTGTTTCCTTTGACGGTGGTTGCATTTGTATGTTGGTTTCCATTATTTTTCTGTTTCATCTTCTTAGTTTGATGGTTATTTTTTAGGGTTTGAAGAATGCATAGTTTCTTTTGGTACCTGTTGGAAAGTTCTTTAGGTGAAATCAAGCATAAGTTGAATTATATGTAGGAGATTTTTTATGAAAATGAGTTTTTCTCACACCATTTTTGGGAAGAACTTTCGAAAATAACCCGTTTTGAATGTATGTTTGACGCTTGGGTTTTAACATGAATGAAGACATGAGTAAAACAAGTTAAAATGCTATTGTGATTGATTGAGCATCCTACAAGTATAATTGATTTTGCTTAAAAGAAATCTACACATTAAGGACAACATTTTGATGTACTTAAAATCAACAAAATAAGAGGCAGTACTTTTGTGGTTAAATATGAAATATATAAAATTAGATGCCCTCCCTTTACCAGGGAAGGAACTACTCCCTCCACTTGAACTGAAGGTGCTACAATATACCTCCTCTTTGCTTTATTTTTTGTGGTTTCATATTATATTTTTAGTATCAAAGAAGTTGCAAGCATCTACATGAAGAAGAAATGTGATTTAAAGGCAGTCTGGTATCCATTGGATTGGACTATTGGAGGCTGCTTATGGTGAAGTGAAGCCTTTTGTTTGGTTTTCAAAGATGTTAATGACCTACCTAATATGCTTTTATAAAGATTGTTAAATGACATGGTTGAGAGTAAACTTAAATCAAGTATTAGAACATCATTTTAATTACAGGAACCAAAAGAAAATAAGTAAATAACAGAAGAATTCTCAGTTTCTTTTTACTCTTTTCTTTTTTGCAACAAGTTATAAAGTCCGTCATTAAATTGTAGATAATAAACAATCGCAACTTTAGAAACGAAGTATGCTACAAATTAGTTGGGTGGTTGTCCTTCACTCCACTTTGTACAATTCATTTGCCAAATGCCATTGACTTCATTTAAAAGTATACAAATTCTCATTCTCATATATATATATATATATATATATATATATATATATATATATATATATATATACACTATGTTATAAAGCATTTAGACCAAAAATCTTAATTACAACCTTTTTATGATCCTGAACTATTATTTGGATTTCGTTAGTTGGCTTAATTTTGTGTAGCTTAGCGATTATGTTTTTTGTAATTAAAAAAAAAAAGAGAACCGAGATTGTCGACAAAGCGAAACAATGATCAAGTTCTTATTAAACAATAGTCTAACAATCAAGATGAAAATCCCACAACTGTTCATGGTGACAATAATGTGATGGTTTATTTTTCTTATGAAGATGCAAATGCTATTATTCTTCGAGTCGAAGAAGTGGAAGTGTGAGTTCCTATTTATGATCAACAAGTTGGACTGCTCTCTAATCAAAAACCACTTGCTCCATCAGTTCCACAACCATCGTATCATTCTCCTCGAGCACATATTGAATTGAGTTCTATGTTTTCTAGGAGGTAGATGACTACTAACAGGAAACTAGAGAAAAGATTTGCTTGTTGATAGTTTAAAAAGTTACCTGCAATGTAGTTTTTTAAATTATAGTCAACACAATTTAGATCTTTGAGTAACGGTTAAGTTTGTATTTTCGTTCTTGTAATGAAACAGGAGAGCATAAATTGATTTTAGGTTTTATGGTGCACTCAGAAAAAAATAACTTTTTTGCTTTAAAGTTAGCTTTTGTATCTTCCAAACATGAATGTTGAATGAGGTTTGGCAATGTAATTTTAAACTAAGGAAGCGTTTTCCAAATATTTACCCGATAAACGTTTACCGGCAAGAGACATCACCATCACTTACCTTATCGTATAACATCATTGGTCATCAAAATGAGATGTTGGTAAGCATCTTAAAAGGTAAGAGTCTTTTCCCTCACTTACCGGGTAAGACTCTCAGTCCTTGTTATGCAATCTTACCGGGTAAGATTATTGATCTTGTCAAGCTCAATCGGTAAGATAAATGATAATAGTAAGCGTTTACTAAATGACCCACAAATTATAAAAAGTTGCTTGGGCTTTTCTCTCGGTTACTTGCAATCGACAACTTATTTTCTTCGTCTTTTCACCTTTTTACATCATGACAGGTATTTGAAAATCTTTGTGGTAATTTCGTATATGTTTAAGTTTTTGGCTTCACAATCGAAATTCATCCTGTCGCATTGTACGGATACACAACTAGTAAAATAATAAAATGAACTCCATTTATGTTTTCAAGACATCTATACTTGCTAGTTGCTTCTATGAAAGCAACATTGGGCTATTCTAAAAGAAAATTTTAATTATAAATTAAAATTGACTTTAAAGCCTATACGTGGAGATGTTTTTCACATACCCGTTGTATGGCCGTGTTATAAATTTAACGGTACAAGTAGGAATGAAAATTGCCACAACAACCTTAGACAAATTTATATATAAATTAAGAATGGTTTTTTGTAGTAGTAAAATAGTCAATCATATTGTGGAGACATAGCCTTGTAAGTCAACATTTGATACACCTATAAGTTTGAAATCGTCCCATTTAATGCTTGAATAGATATACAAGGAAAAAGATATATTTACACTAAAATAGTAAAACAGGTGAGAAAAAAAATCAATAAAACATTTTACAATTAACATTGATGGCGTAGAGTATTAATAAACAATATAGCCGCTGTTATAGGTTAAGCCAAAGACAGATCAAACAGTTCCGTAACACCAAATTAAATTCGTGTTTCATAACTTATTTGAAACATATGATGCTAGATTCAATTCATGTTGGTAGAGGGAAAGAGCCATCAGGTAGCAGCAAAGGGAGTGGAAAGAACAAATATTGCATCAACGGTTTATAATAATATAGTTTCTCAATCCACAAAAAGCCAAAAGACAAAGAACTTGCACCAACCATAATGAATTGCATATTTATATGAATAACTTTATTGGTTTTATGATTGTGGACAATTTTGATCACTTCAATATCTTGGTGGTTGGCATGGTTGAAAGATTCGATTCTCTCTACTAACGGTCCAAGCTAGCCCTGTAGCTTCAGAATCTATTTTTTTTTTGCTTTCAGAACAAAGGACAAGGCTTATAGGTACGTCAATCGATCAAGATTTTTACATTTCTATTTTGATTTTGATTTTTTAAACGGAATCACTTAGTTAGATTGTGTAAAATGATGTATAGTTTCAACCCGACTAACCCACCAACCCACACGGTTTGGGTTGGGTTGGGTTGAGATTTTTCAAACCGTAAACATTAGGTTAGGTTTGTTCAAGTGCGTTCAACCCGACCAACCCAACCCATGAGCACCCTATCGTGTAAGCATCAACAGAACAAATTAAAGGGTTTCAGGTCTAGAAACAAAACTGGCTGTCTAAAAGGAGTATATCTAAAACAAGAACCAAACACCTACCTGCTAATAAAACTTAAAATCCGAACAAGCCTAGTTCAGTCGCTTTCTCCTTCTCAAAAGTCTCAAAGTATTGATATATGATTGTAACCGCAAGCAAAATTCCAGTCCCAGAACCAATGGCTCCCATGAAATCTGCTAAAACCGTCAACGCACCAATGCACATTCCTCCAAACGCAGCCGCTGTTGGGATGTACCGATTCAGTTCCTTCTGAAGGTTCGAGTCCCGATGACCAGGCATCACCATTTGTTGCTCCTGTAAATTGATTACAAACTCAATATCATTTCAAACCGAACCAAACAAACCCAATGAGTTGAGTCACACATGGAGCAGGGACTGGGAAGGTAAGAAGATGTACACAAGCCAAGTCCAACAGCGTCTACTTCAACTTGTCCCCAAAAAATGCAACATTTCCTTTTACTTTAGCAAGGTTCCAATCCAAGTCACTTACCTATTAGCATGTCGCAATAAATACAATATATCTCAATTTAAGAGGCATTTAAGCATTTGGTTATGAATCATAGGTTCTCTTTAAACCATGTGATGCTTACTACCCCATTAGCCCCCAAGTAACAAAGACGATAAATATATATACTAGTGGGATAGGGTTTGACCATGCAATTTCACAATCTAAACCTCATCCGACCCAAATGCCATACTCTTATGCAAAAGCATCAATAGAAACCAGAAATCATGCTAAGAAAAACACAATCACATGAAGCGTATTGATGATCTCAAATGAGCAATACCTTAAGTTGCTTGGCAACATCTCTGGCAGATGATCCAGATACTTCAATCCAGGTTTTTGAAAATAGTGCACAAGCTGTTAGCATGAACACCAAGTAGAAAAGAGCATGAAATGGATTGGCTGCCATATCCGCCAAGCTGATGCGCAATCAAGATAAAATAAGGCATCAGTTAAGTATTCAAAAAACAAAATGTTTGTCAATCTGAAATCACAGTATGAATGAACAGCAGGAGGCATATAAATTGCTAATCAATCAAAAAAAGGGGGACGGGTATCTTTACCTTGAAGGTGCAGTCACATAGTAAGCAATGCCACCAACTGGGACAGATTGGCCTGAGTATTCAGACTCCTTCCACTTTCCCAATAGATCAACCAAGAAATTCCCACTATATTTTCTGTGGAGCAACTGCACGCAATGGAGAATAATATAAGCAGTTTGCATAAGTATAAGTAGTACAGATGCTTGACCTCTGCTGATGCAGATATAAGATGGATACCTGAGAGATGAAATAAAGGTTGGATACAAGTGCAGACTGAAGAATGATTGGCATGTTGGAAGTGTAGAACAGCTTGATGGGATATGACCCTTGTTGGCCACGAGCATTCTTTGATCTCACAGGCAAAACAACACGGAAGCCTTGAAAGTAGATAACAATAAGGAAGATCAAAACAGTGGCCAGCAGATTCGTCACATTAGGAAGATTTTGCCGGTAGAAAGCTTCCCGCAACGCCCGGACTTTGTCTGATCTAGTAATCAAAAGATGGAACAAGGCAATGACTGCACCCTCAAATTCAGCACCACGTCCGCTGTTAATAGTGGTAGGGCTAAATGCTTTCCAGATAATGCTTTCACTGCATGATTAACCAAGATGCAAGTTAGGGAATTTCAGGAGGAGTAACCAAAATATGTCTTGTTGAGGCAGGTACTTGGCATACCAGATATTAGTGGCTATGAACAACGAAATTCCAGATCCAAGGCCATATCCCTTTTGGAGAAGTTCATCTAGACATATGACAATGATCCCAGCAAAACATAGCTGAACAATTATCAAAATAGCATTGCCAACACCCAGTTGACCAACACTGCCATACATTCCTGACAGAACATACGCGACAGCCTCACCAACAGCAATCAAGATTCCGAGCAACTTCTGAGCACCATTCCTAGGAAATCACATGTATGAGTTGAATAATATGTGAAAGGATAAAAATAGAAGGCTGCCTTATCAGTTACTACAAGGAACTTGCATAGGGAGATAGAATACTAAAAAGTGTAACAAACTGTAATGCTTTGTTCAATAACTCTAAAGCCTTTAGCAAATAATCAAGTAGCAGCTAATGTATATTATTAAACTCACAATAGTGCACGGTCCTCACGAACATTGTTGTCCACTTCTATAATTTTCGACCCAGCCAATAACTGCATAACCAGTCCAGAAGTCACAATGGGTGTAATACCAAGCTCCATGACAGTCCCACGGTTCGAAGCCAGAATAACACGCATCCAGTAAAAAGGGTCAGCACCCGTCGTCGAATGTATGCCATACAGGGGAAGCTGACTGCACACCAGAAAGATGAAAAGAGAGATCACAGTGTATATGACTTTCTCTCTGAAGGGAACCTTCCTATCTGCGCTCTGCACCTCTGGCAAAAATGCAAGAAATGGTCTGACCAGATGTAACACTCTAAAACCGCCTCCCATGGTAGCAAGTCAGAACCACCCAACCTGCTGCTCAAGTTTGTGTAAATGCAATCATCAGTATCATGTTGTATTAAGCAAACCAAATAGATATTATACATCAGTTACCTCATAGAACTTGTATCAAATTATCAATCACAAAATAGGGTTTCCCAAATGTGCATCATGAAAAATTAAACACGTCAAAAAAACACAAAACAGTCAGTCATAATACATCAATATTGGTGAAAATTGATCAAAATAAGAATGATTTCAACAAGATACAGAACTACACCTCCTTGAGACAATAAGTAAGCAAGTAAGCAAATGAGTAACTCAAGCAAGTAAGCACGGTATTTGTATATTATTCTTCCAGTTGAGACAATATTCTAACACAATTAAACAGATTATACCAGTAAGATGACACCTCCATGCACTACTTGCTAAGACCTTTCAGACATCTGCATTATAGAACTTTCTTAACGCCTAAAATTTTCATAAAAGTATAATACTTTCTTTCCAATTACTTCACATAACCATCAAATAGCAAAATAGAAAATTCAATGCATTCACTTTTATGTAATGCAACCCTTCAAGTTCTCAATATATCAACACGTAAACCATTGATTAATACGATCATAAAGATGACCACACTAGATAACAAAAATCAGTTGTTTAAGCACCGTTGACCAACCGATCCAAATCATACACCCAAAGTAACAGATCTAAAACTAATCAAAACATAAAATAAAAAAAACCCACGTA
The DNA here is from genome assembly GCA_023525745.1 of Arctium lappa. Lineage (NCBI taxonomy): Eukaryota > Viridiplantae > Streptophyta > Magnoliopsida > Asterales > Asteraceae > Arctium > Arctium lappa. The sequence goes on from CM042057.1 coordinate 53,322,994, forward strand.
TCAACGTAAAAACACAGAAATGCATCACTACGAAAGAAATCAGTACAGATCGATTCGTGTAACAGTCGATTTGAAACATTTTATTCGATTTTTGAGAAGAAACAAACGATTCAAGATGAGAATTATGCGTAAAAATAGACATAAGCAGATTCATAATGTAGATCCAATGATGACACTAAAAAATGTAGATAGGAAACAGTTGCTGAATTGTAATTGTAATCACTAGAATTGGAGTTCCTAAACTTAAATGTTATAACGAACTACAGGAATCAAGGATTCAAATTATGGTAATATAGAAACTCGTAAAAGAAAAACAAATACAGAAATCTGCCCTGCTCCTGTTGCTTCCAAATCCTCAGAGAATAAAGACCAAAAATAGTTGCAATCTGTGTAGTGGAAATCGACCCAACAGATCGAACGAGAAATCTGTGATCGACCCAACAGAAAGCATACCTGAAGGAATCGGGGGAGAAATCGAACGAGAAATCCGCCGCTAGGAGAGACGATGGTTCTGCGATGTCTGCGTGAAGTTGAGGAGGATGCCGCGATGTCTGCAGATGCGTTTCCAGAATGTCTGCGTGAAGGTGAGGATGCGATGATGTTAAGGTTAAAAAGAGGGGTAATCTTGTAATTTGGATCAATAAAGCTAATAGCAGGAGTGCTCAAATTTCCGACCAGTCTGGCTAACCCAACCCGAAAAAACCTAAAAAAACTTAAATCGAATCAACCTGATGTATAATCCGATAAATTTTTTTTACCAAACCGCATTGAATGGGTTGAAAACGGGGTAGGCCCAAACCAAACCGGCCCAACCCGACAACCCGATGGACAAAGGCAGTAGTTTAACTTTTCACAATTCACATGCCGCTTCTAATTTCTATCTTGCCCTACTTCAATCTGTACTTCACATTTTTCACAGCATACGATACGAGAGTCGAGAGTTACTGAGTGAGTAGAAAGTCGAAGGCATCGATTGACATCAGATTCAGGGCAGACATCGATCAATTGAATCAAATTCACGCTGGTTTGAATGGTTCAAATCTTCTCCTTCGATTGAAATCTTCTCCTTCGATTGAGGTATTGCATGTTGTGAAAGCTTTGATTTTCCCTAGGGAAATACAAATTGAACTCAATAACTACTAAATAAATTCAGATTCACGCTGACATTGAATCAGATTCACACTGGCATTGAATCAGATTCACACTGGCATCGATTGAATCAGATTCAGACATTCAGAGGTATAATTGGTTCAAGTCTTCTCCTTCGATTTAAAGCAAATACATAGAGGGACAGAGGTACTGTTGTTCAAGCTTTGTTTTTAAAATTTGTAATTTAACTTGGAAATTTGGAATTTTGTTTAGCTACTGACAATGTTTCTTGTTTTACTATGATTGATTTGGTTTGGATGTTGGAAATGGAAAATGAATGAAACACTTTCAAGACAGTAGTTGTAACACCCGTGAATTTGGAAACCCTTAACCATTGTAGTGTAACCGTATAACTCGTATGATGGAAATTTATTGAGGTTACCTCTCTATCGTAATGGAAATCTCAAGGATCGAGTCGTGCATGAAGATCTGGGCAGGACGGGGTTGTACAATGAGTTACGCGACCTGGCGCGCGACTCAGGGCTGCGGCACAGGTCGTGTAAGTCTCTGAGTTTTGGGTTCCAGCAACACGCGCGACTTGGCCCGCGACTTGAGGTCACGGCCAAGGTCGCGGGACGCTGTCTGGTCGTTTTTATACCCAAAATTTAGGGTTTTCTCTCATTTTACTCCCACTTTCCACTTCTCTCTTCCTTGGGACGATTTTAAGAGCCTAAGAGCCGATTTTGGAGCAGCTTGAAGTGAATCCGCTCTAGAGAAATCAAAGGGTTGGTGATTTGAAGCTTAGTTATGGGGAGAGTAAAAGATTTCATGGGAGATACGTGGTTTGGAAGATTCCAGGTTCCATTTGAGGTAAGCATCTTGTAAATCCAAGCTTTAGTATAAAAATCTTTGTAGATCTAAAAGTTTTACTTGTTATTGGTTCATTTATAGAGTTGATAAAATGGGTTATTTGGAAACCCTAGCTCTTTGTTGAAGTTGACTTGGAAATGGTGTAATCTGCACTCTTCGAGACTAATGGTTGGGTTTGGAATCTAGGTTTAACTTAACCTAGCAAGGTGAGTTCAAGTTGATTTGTGAAAACGTTGTACATACCAAAAATGTCCATTTTAAAGTGTTTATGTGTTTTACATGAAATTATCACTTGTTGAGTTTGTAACACCCTAAAAATAGGGGTCAATTTAAACCTGAAAACAAAAGCGGAATAAACGAGTCTAATATAAAAGGATCATCCCAAAAGGGGAAATAGTTGCATGGCATTTACAAATAAATAACTAAAGGGAAATGAATGCAACAACCTACTAATCTAGTCTATCTAGTTCTAGATTACAAACGGGTGTTGACATTTCATCTACAAAAGTATACCAATTCTATATCTAAAACACGCCTCTATATCCTTCCAAAAATGCTATAATCCTTCGATTTCCTCTCCACTCAAGCCCGAGGAAAACCACCGCTAGGAGAACCTATTATACATGTTATTTTAAGAAAAATTGTTAGGCTAAATCCAAGTGAGATCAAACATTCGTAATTGGAAAACTAATACTCTCATTTGAAATAATTTAAGAAATGCCAATGGATTTCATATAGGTAGTCTCAACAATAATACAGTACCTCTTGGGTTGACGGGGGAGACCCGCTTACTAACACAGTGACAGAACACAAAAGTAAGCCACTTGACGTATCAGTAAAACCAAACACATAAAAGTACCCGCAATGGATGTCAGGCTCAGTAGCTTTAAACGTACACCCATGGAAAGTCAACTTCAACCACATAGGGCCCTTACATTGAGATCCTCATCCAATATCGTGTACTTAGCACGTAGGGCTTATACCTCATCGGATGCCTAAACATGTCTCAATGTGGAAAACTAGTGTTCCAACATTGGGTCAAAGATTATATATATGTGGGTTCATGACGCCCAAATGCAAACAAATATTCCATTCGATGTCCACAAAACTAGACAGTAATTTCCTCAATTAAATTGTCACTGTATGTACAACATTATAAATCCAAATAATTACTCCCAAGTTTCCAAGAGGTTCCATTCATAGGGCTAAATGATACTTTCACACATAATGCATCAAGTTACCCAAATACTCATTCCATAATACTTACCCATATTTCAAAACCCAAATCTTGATTCCCATGTAAATAATCATAAGGTTATAAAACATATTTCTCATGTATAAAATCCATAACTAAATCAAAATGTAAACTATTGTCCCCAAAACCATGCTCTTCCACATAACCCCCAAAATCTCCCAAAATTAGGTTTTAGTGAAAACTCACCCAACTCAAATAAACCATACATGGAGATGTTGAGAAGGTTAAAAATACACATTTTGACATGTATAAAGTTTATTAAAAGAGAATGAACTCACCTTGTAGGGTTGTATATGAAACCCTAGAACTCAAAAGCTAAAGGAGATGAAGCTAGGGTCTTGAGGAGACTTGAATCTACCACAAAGGATGCTTAAATAACACCTAGATCACCATTAATGGTCAAGAAATATGGTTGGTGGGATGTATTGATAACAAAGGTGGATTGGGAGAGAGAGATAGAGAAGATAGATAGGAAGTAAATGAGAAAAAGGAAGAAACCCGTATTAAAGCATTCAGGGAAATTCCCCGGGTTATGTCGCGACCTTAAGTCGCGGCATAAGTCGCCCGTGTTCCTAAAATGGAAGACGAACAGTGGGTTACGCGACTTGTGTCGCGATTTGCAAGGCGCGAGATAACTCGCGTAATACACTGTTTCTCTATTCCAAAGATCAAACTTAACACGCAAATTTGGCTTAAAACGCAATATTCACAATAAGGGTAATCGCAAGATAACTATGACTTAAAATAAGGAATGCTAGGAGCCTAACGATAGAATTAATACAATGGAAGAATTCGGGGTGTTACAGAGTTATTTGATGGGTTTTGATTATTTGAGGTGTTTGATTTTATAAACCTTGTAAAACACCCACATTTGGGATTTTTGGACAATTTGATAAATGTGTCATAAATGAATGTGTTTTGGTGATTTATTGCATAAATAGATATTTGGTCAAAAATGTACTTTTAAGTGTTTGTCGGGCTTTATGCATCATTCATGAAATGGGATGTTTTGAAAAGTACGAATGTGTGAGTCTTTTGGTTTTGGGTCATTCCCGACTTCGGGAACATTTTAGAAATGGTAAACCTTTTGGTTTGGGCCGAAGGCCAATTGTGATTTGAGAAACAAAGTTTTGGAGAAAGATGTAATTTGGTTTGTGTAACCATATTGGTTCTCGTGTTTTAGCCAAACGTCTATTAAGCCTTTTGGGGCTTGATTTGTACTCGGTTGAGTCTTTGGAACATTTGTTCAGTTTTGATAGCTCATTAAGGAGCCTTGGACTATGGTGTACTTGGTTGCATCTTATTTGAGAGTTACATGTTTTGAATGTGTTAGTTCATTCGTTTGAGTCATGTAACGTTTAGACTGTAATGCATTGGATCCATAGGCATATAAGTCAGTCAGTTGGTTTAGTTGGGGACTTTATCCCCGTTTTGGGACTGGATATTGTTTATGGCTAGCGGGAGCTCGAGGTATAGATCGTGGGTGGTTGAACTCGATAACCGTGTAACCTTTATTGAAGGGCTCGAGGTATATATCGTGGGTGGTTGAACTCAATGCCCGTTTGTAATCCAATCTGGTTACTCATCGTGGAATTTAGTGTCCACGTTTGAAGTCTAGTGAGTGGTCCCCAAGTCATATTTTTATGGAAGCTTGCGGTGGTGCTCTGCAGAGCCGTATACGGAGTTAAGTCTTGCGGTGGTATCTATGGTGAGCCGGATACAGGGACTTGTGGCTTTTGTGGTGACACTCGTCTAGAGGTCGAGTAGACACTAAAGGCATTTGGGTATCTTGCGGTGGTTTGCTCGGTTGGGAGCCGTATACGGGGATCCATGGCTCTATGTGAAGCTCGAGAACATTGATAAGTGGCCCAACTTTGTGTGCCCGCCACATTCGATGGAATTCGGGTCTCCCCCGTCACCGAAAGGTGTTGTTTTGGGTATTGAATTTTATTATCCAAGTTTTCGGTGACGTTTTGTATAAATGGGTCTTTATCCATGATTTATGGGTTGAGTGAGTTTTTGGTTAAATTTAATTTACGAATGAGCATTTTATATTGGGATCTTTGTCCTTGAAGTAGTTTGGATTGGAAAACGTTTATATTGGTGTTTCTTTGCCTAAAATGCATATTATTGGAAAACGAGTCGTTTTCATATTTGAGACATATCAAATTGAAAGATTATGATTTAAATTGCATTACTTCTTTTCAACGATATCTTTATTCATGTTAAAACTCTTGAACTCACTAGGCGTTAGCCTAACCTTTACTTTTTATTTTGTCGGCATGTGCAACAGGTTTCCGGTTGGGAATAGTCTTAGTGACAATGTGAAGTGAAGAGTGCTAGTTGTGTGCTCGAGGAGTGGATATCTTAGTGAAGTCTTCCGCATTTAGAACAACTTGCGTTTGGGGGTTAAGTAGCACCCGACTGTGGTTTAGTCTTTGTGTATTATTGGAGTTTGTATTTGTTGAGGTTATTTAGCGAACTTCATAATTGGAGCGTAATGAGTTTTGAATTGTAGGATGGTGTGTTGATTTATTTGATGTTATATCGAAAATTTTTATTAGTTGCTCTTACCAAATTTGAGGGTTTTACAGTAGCTAAACAAGTTGATTGAATTTTAGAAGGGACTACCTACTGTTTCTTCTCCTTCTATTTTGAAGGGACTGCCTACACTTTCAAGATAATAGCTAAACGGTAGTTATACAAGTTGTTTTACAGGTTGAATTTTAGCTATTGCCTATTGTTTCTTCTCCTTCTATTTTGAGTGCCCAACTTGTAGTATTGGTGTAGTTACTTGATTCATGCTATAATTTAGGTGCTATTTTCATTTACTACTGTTGTGTTTTTCAATTATATACAGATTCTAATTCTCAATGGATGCTATTGCTACCCCTATTGATGTTGACGAAAAGATCAAAGAAGAACCACACGAAGATTAAAAAAAATCAGGTAGAGTATCTGATATTTGGATTCACTTTTCAAAAGTAGAGGGTGGAACTGGAAATCAAAGTGATATTTGAGTGAAGAATCTCTCGATCCAATGACTCCGGAGTTTTATTCCTACTATGGTGGAAGAATAATGGGTGTAGGTATGCCATTTTGTCTATGATTGTAAAATATATTCTTCCTATACCTGTATCTACGGTGGCTTCCGAATCCGCATTTAATACTAGTGGACGTATTTTTGACTCATTTAGGAGTTCATTAAGTCCAAAAATGGCCGAAACACTAATATGTACACAAAGTTGTGTTAGACTAATATTGTATTCAAGATTAAAAGTGAGGGTCTTTGTTGTAATTGTTGTATAGTTTAAGGGTTTGGTTGTAAAGTCAATGTAAGTTGACTTAGTATAAATAGTTGTAGTTATTTTGTAATCTAGAGACACGAACGCACATTTAGACTTCAAGAGATTTGGTAAGAACACGCACAGTGAACGTGAGACTTGTGATTACACGTGAGATCTGTGACTAAATGTAATATCTTGATTTGATTAATAAACTTGTGTTCTTAATCTGTGTTGTGTGATTAATTGCTAGTATAAATTGGGTCACAATTGGTATCAGAGCTTAGAAATCCATCGATTTGAGTTTTCAAAAAGTTTGAGTTCTGTAAAAGTTTTTTTTGATCGATTTTTGCACAAAAAGTGAGTTTTTGTTGAAATTGGTGATTGTTTAGTGGTCGATTGATGATATAAAACAGTTCTGTCGGATTGAATTTCAAAGAAAAACATCTTTTGATTGTGAATTTGAGATTTTTGTTGGTTTTTGGTCGAACGAGTATCGAGTCACTGTTTGATTAATTTGATTGTGCAAATATGTGATTTTGATCGTAATATTGTATAGGATTGTTCTTTGGACTAACGTGATTGATTCTGTGAAGTTACAAATTCGAATTTGGAGTTTTGGATCGATTTCTGGAAAAAAATCGATATTTTTGAACTTAGAAATCAAGAACTCGCAAGATCCAAAGGATTCGTATGAAGAACTCGCTAATTTGATAGATTTCGCATGATTTTTTTTTTCTGAATTCGTTAAGTAAAGAATTCACATCAGTGTATATAACGAAATCTAGAAGAATTCGCATAATCTTTTGAAAATTTGTTCAAGTACAGAATTCGTTTATCTCTCTGTTACGAAAAGCTAGAATTCGTAAAAGTCAATTTTGCGAAAAGTGGTGTTTTAAAATGTTTAAGTGAGGAATTCGTTTATGTGTCTGTTACGAATTCTAAGGAATTCGCTTATGTGTCTATAGCGAAAAGTGGGAATTTGCATCAGACTTATCTTACGAATTATGAAGAATTCGCAGAAGAAATTCTAAATTGCTTAAGGAAAGAATTCGCAATTGTTTCTTACGAATTCTTGAGAATTCGCAGTGTGTTTTGAAAACTTTTCTAAGTGAAGGATTCGTATCTCTGTGGTTTACGAATTCCTTTTGCGAATTTGTCTTGCGAATTGTATTTTCAAAATTTGTCGAAGGACAGAATTCGCAGAAGTGCTTCTTGTGAATTGTGTGTCTTGTGTTCACTCTTACTTGCGAATTATTGTCTTTGCGAATTTTTAAGTTTGAATTGCGAATTGTTCTTGATTTGAAGCTGTTTACGAATTCTAAACTTGGAATTTTTTTTAAATTTCATTTTCTGAATATTTTCAAGTTTTTCTCAAATTGTTGGGTTTAAAAGATCATTACTAGCTAATATCTTTGTTGTGTGCAGACTAATACATCTTCTCATCCTGTCGAAAGAATTGCTCTCAATGGGATCACAGTCAAAGCCTTCGGTCTTATCAATAGGAGAATATTCTCAGTGGAAGCGGAGGATGACCCAGTTCTTAAACCATAAGAACAGGGATTACATGAAGTCTATCATCGATGGTCCAGTACAACCAGTAGTCACAGTACCTGGACAGGCTGCAACTGAGACATCACCTGAAATTCCAGTTCGTTATGTCCCAAGGCCAATACCAGTATTATAGTGAAAGAGAAAAGGAGCTTCACAAAATCGATGAAGAAGCCTTGATCTATCTAACCATGGTTATCCCGAATGACATCTACAACCGTGTAGATAGTAGGGAGTCTGCTAAAGCCATGTGGGACGAATTAGAAAGACAGTTCCAGGGCACTGAGAAGTCCATACAAGCAAAACTGAACCAGAGCATAAACACTATGAAGGCTTTCATGCAAAAGATGGAGAGACTCTTTTGGATACGTATACCCGTTTCAACGTTATCCTGAATGACTTGAGGAGGAATGGGATGAACAAGACGGTATCTGAGATAAACTACAAGTTCATCAAGAACTTGAATCCTGAATGGAAAAGTTATGCAATTAACATTGAGATGACCAAGGATATGGCTCAAGAAGACGTAAATGACATCTTCACTACTTTATCTCAACACGAGGATGAAGTCAAGCAACTCAGTGAAGAGAAGAAGATAGTCAAAGACTCTTTAGCCTTGTTATCTGAAAAGAAGAAAAGATCAAGTTCTAAGCCCAGTTCCTCATCCAAGTACAAATCCAAGTCGAGAAAATCCAGAGCTCTTCTTACAGAAATTACAGAGTCAAGTTCTGATGACTCCTCCTCCGAAGCTGAAGAACATTCTGATGAAGACATTCAGAGGTTTGCTAATAATCTTGCTCTCATCACAAAGCAGTTTCAAAGAAGCTTTGGAAAGAAAAGATTCTCAAAGCCAAAGTATGAAGGATACTGTTAGATCACAGATTTATTGGATTCAAGACTGAAGACGAAAGATTCAAGAAGTTAAAGCTGCAAAGTCAATTCTCAATTAAAGTCTAGGTCAATTTGTAATAAATAGTCAAAGTTATTTTTATGTATTTTTGTTTTTCCCTAAATAGGTATATGGTTATTAGGGTGCTAGGGTTGTGTGTGTGTAAGGTGTGCCAAGAATAGAAATTATCAGCCGCCAACTCTAGAGAGAGAGAGAGAGATATTCAAATCAAGAGATTCGTAATCGTTTGGATTAAATCAAAATCAGGTTTGTTTATCTATTGTTTGATTAAGAACTTGAAGTTTACAGGGACAATCAATTGGTATCAGAGCTATATCCAGATTGAAATCAAAAAGAAATATCGTTCCACTGTTCCATCGATATCCAGATCTGTTCTTGAGTGAATGTGTGAAATTGGTTTGGAAATCATTTGGTTTAAGGTCGAAATCAGTATTAGATTGGTATTGTATTGGTTATTCGAGCATTGCACTGTAATCGATAGGATTTTTGATGATTTTGGAGTTTTTGGTTTTCACGAGCTCAAGTGCACTGTTTCATTGATCGAATATCACTTAGAGTGTTTGTTTTTGAAATTATTTGGTTGTAATATGTTCTAGATGTATTTGTGGTCTTATTGTCAAAGTTTGGGATTGCAAATCGAAGTCTAGATAGGTTTTGGTTGATTCAGAGTCGGTTTTTGAAGTTAAGTTGAAGAACACGCCAGATCATCTATTTTGCGCCAAATTCAAGTGTTTCCAAGTGCTTAGCGCAAAGTATATTTTACGCCATTGCCTCTAGCGCTTATCTGAATTTTCTCGCCAGCTTCTCTTGGCGAAAAGTGTCTTTTGCGCCATTACCTTTTGCGCCACTGTCCTTAGCGCAAGTTATCTTTTGCGCCAGATCCTCTTAGCGCAAAATTGTCTTATGCGCCAACTTTGCTTAACGCAAAAGTGTCTTTTGCGCTACTGTCCTTAGCGCATTCTGAGTTTTGCTCCAGATTCTCTTATTTTCAGTATTATTCTGTATTCATTTGATTTTATCTGGACTAACGATCAATTTCAAGTTTCTTATTGCATATTTTCAAATTCAGGATGACATCAAGAGAAGCTCTCGCCATCAGAACTGACACAAAGCCTCCAGTACTCTTCAAGGGAGAGTATGAACAATGGAAAGATAGGTTCATGGACTTCATTGAAAGACACGAACTGGGTGTTCTTATTAGGAAATCTTTGGAGGAAGGAATGTTATTCCCAAATTCAATCAAGTTCAAATTGCTAAACAAACAATCAAGATGAGAATCTTGTAATCACATGTCATTGATTAAATCATCAAGAATTACAAACTCTCTCACTTTCTCTTTCTACTTTCTCACTCTAGAATAATCTTCAATAAACTCTTCTCTAATATGCTCTCTCAATCACACTGACTTACAATCTGAAATCTTACCACAAATGATACTCACCCTCTTACAAAGACTTTACAAAGGTATTTATACCCACAACAATTACAAGGAAACAAATACAATACAATATGTTGACATTGACTTTATTAACACAATGACTTTGACTTTCACTGAGAGTTGACTTTCCAGCTTTGACTTCTTGAACTTTGGTCTTCAACCTTTATGATCTTGAATCCAACATATTTATGCTCTAAAAATCTCCCCCTTTGGATCAAGATCATTACTAAAAAGATTTAACAATGCGATCTTCTCTCTTTAAGCTTCATTTTGAATAAACTCCCCCTTTGATCAACCTTTATCTTCTCTTGTAATCTCCCATTTGATACAAACATGATTTACAATCTCTCCCTTAACACTATGAAATTCCTCTTTGATAAGCTCAGAAAATTCTCTCCCAAAGATGGTAGAAACAATCTTCAATAATCTCTTCAGAACTCTCAAACTTTGAACTTTATCATCTTCAAATCTTTAATCGTTGAAATTTCTGATACTGACATTTCTTTAAAATCATCTCCCCCTTTTTGATGAAACGAGCATCGATATCATCAAAACTTTCCTTCCAAGAAATGTCTTTGACCATTCTGATCTGTTCAAGAGCCTCTGATTCTGTGATCCATAATCAAGTATTCATCTAGATCTTTGCAAATCCAGACAAAATAAGAACATGTAACACCTGAATCAACAAATGAATCAGTTAACGTGCCTGTCAGTAACACGAAGTCACTATGTGTAACGAATACACATTGGAAAGGAGCTTTTTGATGTTTATTCCCCCAGGGCTTCCATCCAATCATCGAAACACCACAAAGACAATTTCTATGAATGTTATGACAAAGAAACAAATTCTTTGTGTGTTCGTGCAAGTGTTGAAAAAATTAAGCACAAATGATTGCTTTTATAAGGCTCAACATAGTGTAAACCACTGAGATAACAGTAGATAAACACAGACTCAATGTGTATGATTGAAGTGCGAAGGTGGGGCATACTTCCTTCTTTTTCAATATCCAGATTTTCCAAATGAAAACCAGATAGATTATATGTTGCGTCCCCATAAAAATATGAAACATTTTCTTTTTGAGAAGAAAATGAGTGGTTGGTGGGGTTTAAGCAAGAGTTGGCATGGGCTATTTGCTTGTTTCAATAATGTTCACCAAGAAATGTGAAGCATTAGTAATGTGGCTGCCCGGCTCATAAAGTAGTTGGTGCAGAGTTTAATATTCTTTTACTCTGTTCTCACACCCTCTTTCTTTTTATCATTAAGCTCACATCTAACCAAACTCTCCTTTACATTTTACCTCATCACACCCACACTCATTTCTTTTAGACTCCTCACACTCAATCACTAAGGATTAACTTCTTGGGTAGAAATCACTGGTGAACGTGATTTCATAGAAGTTCAGTTAATTCCTAGCACAAAGAACCCATATTATCCTAGAAAGCATATGTTGCTCAGATGATTTAACTTTATCAGTTAAAGCTCATATACAAATGTCAGATAAAGTGAATGCTCAGATGATATAATCATGAAGATATGAGCATTTTTAAACATTGAAGTATTTTCAAACAAGTATATTGAATGAATGAATATGAATGCAAAAGACTTGTTTGAAAATCTGACATTGTATGAAAAAGATCAGAAATGAATGATATAACAATCAAAGCTTATGGTCAGGAATAAAAGATAGATGTCTATACGAAACAAAATATAGGCATTCTTGAAATACCGTTTCGAAATGAATTGACACTCAAAATTCATTGAAGTACAAGCGGGGTGTCTTACCATCGAAAAATATGTTTTAATATGAGACATGGTAAGAACAATTTGAACAAAAATTAAACCGATGCGTGTGAATACTTGAAAGTATGTAGAAAAGACAATACACAAGTATTTATCTTTGGAAACACACGGTTTAAATCATTGAAGCTCAAAATGAAAAATAAAAACATTTAAAATCACACTTCCAATTCATGAAATCTGTTTAATAATCGGGAAGTGGTTTGAACATTTCAGAACATGTTTTCTATATCTGAAAGTTGTCCTTCTTTCAGATACATTTGAGATTAAGATAAGAAATTTACCGTTTCACACAATCTTACATCTCATGAAGTCAACTGAAGTTATAAAGATATGATCGTGTCAGCTTCTCTCATCCTGCACAAGTCTCAAAGTCATGTCAAAACAACTTTTATTCACAAAAATTAAAAGACATAAAGCAGTAAAACTTTGAGTGTACGAGTTCTGATCTGAAATAATCAGAAATCATCATCTTTACTCCCCCTGAAAATATGCATCTGAAATTTATCAGTGAAAAAGCACATGATAGACATCTACAACTTTCCTTGAAGTGTAGTTCGTCATATCTTCCGAATACATATTTCCAGAAAAATTTATATACTCCCCCTTGAAAGTTGATATCCTCTTCTGAGTATCTGAGTACACTATCTTATCAGCTCGGGAGTAATATCTCTTTTTCATCAATGAAGTACGAGTCCTATATTGTTGTGCTTAGAAGTCAAACTTCGTTGAAGTACGAGTCCTAAGTCGATGTACTTAGAAGCCTTTGTTCTCTTACTCCCCCTTGACTGTAGGTGCCTGCAACACAAAATCAGCTTTCGGCTTTGGTACCCACTGGTATTTGGGTCCATAATTGTTAGTTGCAGTTCTTATGTGAGTAATCGAGTAAGAACCATACCAGTAATGATCACTAGCTTTATGAACAAAATCACAAGTACGACAATAAGAACAATACCTCCTTTTAGATAACCTGATCAATTGATCTCTCGAATAAGCAAGATCAGGTTTACCTTTCAGCACTTTGTTCTTCTTTGCATGTGAGGCAGATACAAATGATTTGTTACCTGTCTTCTCTTTCTTCTTTCCTTTCTTTTCCTCCTTCTTCTCATCTTTCTTCTCATCTTCAACTGATTTTACCTTCCAAACCAGCTTCTCTTTTTCATATCTTTTTCTTCTCCTTCTATGTATACCTGAACCATCTATTTTCCAATCATAGAAAATGTTAGTTGTACGAATCGGATAAAATGATTTAACTGACCTTCTTGAAGAAACAATTTTCAAATGTGAGCTTGAGGTTGGCTTGTTAGAACCAACTGAACTATTTCTAGGTGTGTGGATTTTTGACTCTGGAGTCGTTTGCTCAGTCACCAGCACCTTGGAAACAATCTCTTCAAGCTCTTTGATCTTTGAAAAATAACTGTCTCTTTCTTTAATGAGCAGGTCAATCTTCTCCTTGAATTCAGGCTTCGCTTTCTGATCATTCAAAGCACTTTCAGATAGTTCAGATAACTTCACAGTAAGCTTCTTGATTTCTGTCTCAAAGATATTTCTTTCTTCTTCAAAGTCTTTCTCAGCATTCGTTCTCTGACCGGATATTTCTTTGAAGATTCCAACATTCTTCTGTTCTATGATCTTCTTCTCTTTATCAAATTTCTCTCTTTCCAGTATGATTACTTTCTCAAAGTCAGAAATCTGTTGAGAAAGTTTTATACATTTCAGCTCAACCGTCTTCTTCTCGTCAACACATTTTCTAGAAAAATCTGAGAACTTCTTAGCAAACTCTTTCTTTTCTTTCTTAAAATCTGATCTTTCTTCAACAATTTGCAATTCTAATTCAAAGATCTTCTTTTCATTAACACACCCTGTTTGCTTAAACTTGACAATTTGATCTTCTAAGTCTGAGATCTTGCATTTTAACTCAGTATATTTAGCTTCCAAAATCAATATTTTCTCATCATTCAGCCCATAAGTCTGTTTCAGTAGATCTTCATTTATTTTCTTTAATGCACTAACTTTTTCTCTCAGTATCTTCCTTTCATCATTGTATCTCTTTGATCTCTTTGAGTAGTAGTCAACTGAGGAAGCAAGATTTTTGTTCTCTAATTTGAGCTTTTCAATCTTCGTTTCATCATCATCAGAAAAATATCCCATCTTGAATTATCTGTTACAAAAAGAACTTGAAAAATGATCGTTAGAAATTCAGAAACTTTGATCACAATCAGAACTTTGTCCCCCTGCGCAGACTTGGCACGGGGGTCCCGCTATTAAAGGTCATATTACAGTTTTGAAAATTTCTCAGAAAATATTCTAAGTATAAAAACTCGTAGATCACAAAAAAAAAAAAAATTAACTCGCAAGCGCCTAAACTCGCAGATCACTATTCACTGAGAAACACGCAGGCTGAGACATGCGCGTTTGGGAAACTCGCAAACAAAGGGTTGCATGTTTTGAGAACTCGCAGATCGAATAAACTCGCAGAATACTGTTCCGCTGGAACTCGCAGATAGAGGCGTGCGCGTTTCCTGAACTCGCAAATGCCTACTTGCGCGTTTCAATACTTAGAAAATTTTTCCCAATCTTCAAACTCGCAGGCTTCGATCTGCGCGTTTCTAGAACTCGCAGATAACGCCTTGCGCGTTTTATGAACTCGCTAATAATGCCTTGCGCGTTTGAGACCAAATTCTTCAACTTGCGCGTTCTTGCGAAGAACTTGCGCATTTCACAAATCTTGCGCGTTCTTCAGTCTGTCGAACAAAAACTTGATTTTTCCATCTGATTTCGATCAAACCTTGTCCAATCCCTCTGAAAACTTGCAGATTGTGTCTATTCCATCTCACAAACAAATTACAAACCAAGAATTTCAGATTAAAACATCAAAATTTGAAATTCGATCTATACACAGTTCGTTTCAAAAACTCAAACTAAAATTGTAAAAATCCAAAATTCATACGATTCTGATATGAATTGGACCAAACAATACAAACTAAACATGTTCTATATGCAAAAACGAGTACAATGATTCCAAAAAATAGATCAAAAACATCACTGTAGCAACAAATTTGAATCTGAACAATGATTAGGGAGTTCTTGAATATGACGACCAAAAATTCTTCAATTCAATCCATTTCTGAATCCCAATCTGCTCTGATACCAATTGTTATTCCCAAATTCAATCAAGTTCTAATTGCTAAACAAACAACCAAGATGAAAATCTTGTAATCACATGTCATTGATTAAATCATCAAGAATTACAAACTCTCTCACTTTCTCTTTCTACTTTCTCACTCTAGAATAATCTTCAATAAACTCTTATCTAATATGCTCTCTCAATCACAATGACTTACAATCTGAAATCTTACCACAAATGATACTCACCCTCTTACAAAGACTTTACAAAGGTATTTATACCCACAACAATTACAAGGAAACAAATACAATACAATATGTTGACATTGACTTTATTAACACAATGACTTTGACTTTCACTGAGAGTTGACTTTCCAGCTTTGACTTCTTGAACTTTGGTCTTCAACCTTTATGATCTTGAATCCAACATATTTATGCTCTAACAAGGAATCATGCCAATTCTAATGAAGACACATACTGTTGAAGGTGAAGAAAGAGAGTATCCAGTGCCATCTGAAGAGTTCACAGAAGAGCAAGCTAAAAGAGCAAAACTGATAGACTAGCAAAATCATTCATTCTTCAAGGCATCCCAAATGAGATTTATGTGAAAATTGATAGCTACAAAGCTACAGGAAAACAAATGTGGGATCAACTGGAAAAGATGATGCTTGGATCAAAGGTTGGGAACCAGCTTAAAATATCCAACTGCCTCAGTAACTATGAAGAATTTAAGGCCAAAGTTGGAGAATTTCTGGAGGCGACTGATGACAGATTTGTGACTTTACTTAATGAACTCAGCAAGAACAAAGTAAAGAAGTCACAAATTGAGCTCAATATGAAGTTCCTCAGTATTCTTCAACCAGAATGGAAGAGGTTCACTAGACAGATGAAGCAGATGAAAGATCTGAACGAAATTCCACTCCATGAAGTTTATGAAACCTTAAGGCAGAACGAGGAGGAGGTGGATGAGATCAAGGCTGAAAAGAAAAAGGTTGAAAAGACAGTTGCTGATCCGGTTGCACTCGTTGTGAAGAAGAAAAGTTTGAGTCTCAAGAAAAAGAAAGTGATAGTTTTTGAATCAGAAGAGGCTGAAAGTGAGAATAACTCTAACTCTAACGACTGTGAGAACCTGAAGCAGGCTATGCTTATGCTAACCAAGACTTTTCAAAAGAAGTTCTACGAAAAGCCTAGCTCTAACAGTCAGAGGTATTCATCTGGTTCAAGTAACTATGATCACAAGGAGAGAATTGAAGGAAAGAGATTGGAAGAGAAGAAGCCAGAGGAAAGAAAGTTTAGAGCTGAAGAGACAAAACATCTTGAACCTCCAAAGTGCGACAATTGTGGCAAACTCGGACACTTTGCTAAGGATTGCCGAAAACCCAAAGTCCGAAACTCCGAGTACTACAAGAACAAGATGCTTCTAGCCAAGCAACAGGAGGCTGGAAAAGCATTGATGGCAGAGGCTGAATTTTGGCTTGATCACTCTGACGAAGAAGAAGAAGAGAAGGAAGAGACAACACACTTGTGCTTGATGGGTCAGATAGAGAAGGAAACCAAAGATGATTCTGATGAAGAGGATAACGAAGAGGTATGTGATATGACTGAATCAGATTTTTTGAATCAAATGCATGCTATGATGACTAAACTCCAAGAATTATAGTCTAAACTTAAGCGTGAAAAGGGTGTCATTAATGATAAAAATCAATCTATACATAAACTTAGCAATGATATTGCTGAGAAAAATGTATTGATTGAAGCGTTGCATAAAAACATTGACACTAGCGCGAAAGAGAAGACTATAATTCACAAAGAGCTATCTGAAACTGTTTCAAAATATAGATTGTGTGAGTTTGAATCTAAAGAGCTTTCTAAAATGTATTCTTCGATTTCAAAAGAAAACAAATCTTTAATTGAAAAGGTGAATGCTTTGGAAGGGAAATTATATACTTTGGGTCAAACTGAACAAACCATTCATCTAAACAAACCCACAAAGAACAGAGAGGGTTGGGGATTCGGATACGAGAATCTACAATGTCTCAAATAGGGTATATCTGAAGTGCCTGCTCTTTATGATTTTGGATTTTTAAAACTGGCACCTCAATACCCTGAACTTCAAGTTTTCAGGACTAGACTGTCTGAAAAGGATGAAGCCAAGGAAACCGAGAAAAGAAAGAACACATCTAAAATTCAACTTCCATTTCGTTATGAGAGATTGAATAATAGTTATCGTTCTGATAAATCGAAATTTCTTTCAAATGACTATTTTGAGAGTTATTCTGTAAAAGAAATGGAGGCTAAGCCCATCGAAGGTAAGCTTTACGTTTCTCCTCTCGTGTTGGAAAGTAAAATTTCTAAACTCGAGAATACTCTCGCAGAAGAAAGGATTTTGATGGACTTAGAACAGACTATTTTTTCTACTGTGTTTAAATATATTGATTTTTCTAAATCATTCAAGGCTTCAAAATCTTCTGATATGTCAAGTTTACTTGATGAAGGGTTTGATTTTTTAAACTCTGATGGTTGTTTAGATGACTGTGTTGGTAATTTTGACTTTAATGCTAAACTTCCTGATCATTCTTCTTTTGTTGTTAATTCTTCTGGATTACCAAGTGTGTTTGAAAAAGGTGAAACATCAACGAAAGTTGATAAATCAGTTCCTGTGAAATCCAAAGTTGCCAAAGGTAAGAAGAAGAAATTTGGGCATTCACAGAAACCGATCACCACTGGTAAGTCAAAGAAGAAGCATTTGTTTGATTCTCACCATTCTAACTCTAAAGTTTCAAATGTTTTAGATTTGAGAAAGAAAAGGCTTGGAGTAAAGTCGGAATGGCTACCGAAACAGAAGATCGTTGAGAAAGCTAAATCATTTTCTAGTTCTGATTGTAATAAGAAGACTACTAGTAAAGATGATTTGATTGTGAATGTTGCTATTTCTAAACCAAAACTTGTTGATTCTCGCAAGAAATATTCCATACAACAATTATTCCATTTATCTTCGTCTGCTAGAAAGTTTTTAAATTATGATAGATATGATTATGCTTCTCGAAAATATTCTGATGTTTGGTTCGACATATATCATGTTTACTCTTATCGTTCAAATTACTCATATGGTTTTCAAAAGAAAAGTGAGCCTAAATTTAAATGGGTGCCAAAATCATGTGCTAACACTGTAGGTCCCATTTATAAGTGGGTACCTAAACCTCTTGTTTCCTGATTTCTCTTGTGCAGACCCGTCATATGTGGTACTTGGATAGCGGGTGTTCCAAGCATATGACCGGGCAGAAAAGTTTGTTTTCTAACTATACAGAGAAATACTGCGGAACAGTTCGATTTGGTAACGATCAGTTTTCACCAATTATGGGGTATGGTGATGTGGTTCACGAAAATGTAACGATTAGGAAGGTGAGGTACGTAGAAGGATTAGGACACAATCTTTTTAGTATTGGCCAGTTCTGTGACAAAGATTTAGAGGTAAATTTCAAGGCCAAGAGGTGTTCGGTACGCACTAAAGAAGGTAAAGAACTCTTGGTCGGCACTCGCAAGTCAAATCTCTACACCATCAACTTGTCAAAGGTCCAGACTGACAATCAAGTGTGTCTACTCTCAAAAGCATCGATGCAACAAAGTTGGCTATGGCATCGGCGACTTTCTCACCTAAACTTTCGCTACATCAATAAACTGGTCAGTGGAAAGCTAGTGAATAGACTTCCTGAGCTCAAGTACGTAAAAGAACACTTGTGTGCAGCGTGTGAAAAAGAGAAGATGAAGAGAGCTCCACACAAATCGAAGCCTGAACCGAGTACCAGCTCTCTTTTAGAGTTGTTGCATATGGATCTCTGTGGTCCTATGCAAACGCAAAGCTTAGGCGGAAAGAAATACGTGTTAGTTATTGTGGACGATTATTCGCGATACACGTGGGTCAAATTTCTACGGTCAAAAGATGAGACACCTGAAGTTCTCATTACATTTCAAAAGACAATCCAGGTGAATCTGCATAAACCAGTCAAGCTTCTACGAACTGACAACGGCACAGAGTTTAAAAATAAAACAGTTGAAGAATATCTCGAATCGGTCGGGATATCACATCAATACTCTGTTGCACGTACGCCTGAACAGAATAGAGTAGTCGAAAGGCGAAACCGTACGCTAGTCGAGGTCGCTCGAACTATGCTAAGCCAATCTGACTTACCTCCATTTCTATGGGCCGAAGTTGTTTCGACTGCGTGCTACACTCAGAATCGTTTCATGATTATTTTCTGAGCATACAAACATCTTACTTGTATTTGAGCTTTAACTGATAAAGTTAAATCATCTGAGCAACATATGCTTTATAGGATAATACGGGATCTTTGTGCTAGGACTTAACTGAAACTTCTATGGATTCACGTTAACCAGTGTTTCCTACCCAAGAAGTTAATCCTTAGTGATTGAGGAGTCGAAAAGAAATGAGTGTGGGTTGTGTGTTGAGGTAAAATGTAAATGAGAGTTTGGTTAGATGTGAGCTTAATGATTAAAAGAAAGAGGGTGAGAGATCAGAGTAAAAGACTATCAAACTCTGCACCAACTACTTTCTGAGTCGGGCAACCACATTAGTAATGTTTCACAATTCTTTGGTGAACATTATTGAAACAAGCAACTAGCCCATGCCAACTCTTGACATTAACCCCACCAGCCACTCATTTTCTTCTTAACAAGAAAATGTTTCATTTTTCAAAGGGGAAGCAACACATTAACTATCTGGTTTTCATTTGGAAAATCTGAATATTGAAAAGAAGGAAGTCTGCCCCACCTTCGAACTTCAATCATGCACATTGAGTCTGTGTTGAACTTAATGTTGTCTCAGTGTTTACACAATTTTAAGCCTTTATAAGCAATCTTTTGTGCTTAATTCTTTCTATCATTTGCACGAACACACAAAGAATTTGTTTCTTTGTCATAACGTTCATAGAAATTGCCTTTGTGGTGTTTCGATGATTGGATGGAAGCCCTGGGGGAGTGAACATCAAAAAGCTCCTTTCCTATGTGTATTTGTTACACACAGTAACTTCGTGTTACTGACAGACATATTAACTGATTCATTTGTTGATTCAGGTGTTACATTCCTATTTTGTCTAGATTTGAAAAGATCTAGATGAATACATTGTTCAAATTGGCAACGAATCAGTGGCTCATTATCAAAGATCAGAGGTCAGAAAGAATTTCAATGACATTTCTTGAAGAAGTTTTGATGATATTGATGCATTATCCATAAAAAACGGGGAGAAGAGAATGTTTGAAGAGAAAGTTTGAAAAAATGTCCATTACAAATTTTGTTTCAAGAGCGTTTGAAAAGAGAAGAGTTAACCAAGATATGGAGAGAATACAATTTTTAAAGAAATATTCAAGTCAGAAAGTTCAAATTTTGAGGAAATTTTCTTTGAAAATATTCTGCTAACGCATTCTGAGTTGAATCTGGAGATAATTTCTTTCCATCATCTGAAAGAGCGTTTTTCTACAACTCTTGGGAAGATTACAAGATGTGTTAAAGAAAAAGAGGGAGATTGTATCTTTCTGAGCTTAAAGAGAAGATTGGATTGCTAAATCTTTTTAGTAATGATCTTGATCCAAAGGGGGAGATTGTTAGATCACAGATTTATTGGATTTAAGATCATCAAGACTGAAGACGAAAGATTCAAGAAGTCAAAGCTGCAAAGTCTGTTAATCCAAGATCGATCTAATCTTAGAGAGAGAAAGTAGAGAGACGTAAAGTACATGAATTTCTCAATATGCGCTAAAGTGTTACACAACACAAAGGCCACAAGGGACTTAAATACCCTTGGCCAATACAAGATATAAAAACTCTAAGTACACAGTATTAGCAGAAGTCTATAAATACAATGATTACTATAAAATCTGACTTAACAATCTCCCCCTTAGTAATCATTGGTGCTCCGGTTTTCAATGTAGGCTGTTACACCCATCTTCGAACTCAAAACAGAACTTCTAAGTGTCTTAGCGTAACTTCTTGACTAAAAAAAAATCTTCTCAGCATCTTTCAGTCTATGTTTCCTTTGCTGCCTTGACAAGACTGGACCAGTTTGTAATAAGCTTGAAGGAAATCAGCTTGTGCTCTAAACAACACACCTCTTTCAAATGTACTCGAAGTAGCTGTGGTGATCGGAGCTGGAACAACAAAAGAACTAGTACAGCTGAAGAAATTAGAATCTTGAGCAGATAAACTTTGAACTCTTTGTCTCCTTCTCTTTAACTTCTCCCCCTCATGACCTTGATGATCTGGATCAACTTGGTCATGTCTATGCTGGGGAAGAGACATCTTCAGATCTGCAAGATTGAGTCGAAGAAGCTAGCAAATCTTTTTACTCCCCCTACACACATGCACTATCCAATGTATTCACTTTATATACTCCCCCTTGAAATGAGATATGATCAGAAGTTCTTTCAGAATTTTCTCCTTATTCACTCCCCCTCGAAATTTGCACATACCAATTTACAAGGATATAGGAACACAAGCATAGAAACATCAATATATAAAGAAAAATATACTGAATATAATTTTGAAACAACTAAATACATAAACTTTTAAACACCAAACAAATTAAATTCTATTTAGTAAAATATCACATATTAATCCATCAGGTGAAATCAAGTATGTGTTTTTGGATACATATACAAGTTTCATTGCATATCAAGTTAATACATGTTCAGTTTCAAAAACTTTCATCAATCTATTCAGTGTGCTAGCATGCGAACTTTGATTAGCTTCAAGTAAATGCAATTCTAAAATATAATAGAGAACTTTGCCTTTACTCACACTAAGCTGTCAAGAATTAAGATTTTCACAAATTTATAGATTTATCGCAACTTAAACATATCACCAAGTATCATGAGATGTGTGCTCATTGGCATCTTTTAGTGTTGTGCACATTGGCATCTTGACATGATTGTGCTCTTTGGCATCTTTTAAGCTTGTGCACATTGAAGGGCGAGTTCTGAGCTGCTTTACTCAGAAGTCATTTAACATTTGAAGAACGAGTCCTAAACAGATACGTTTAGAAGTCAAAGTTGAAGTACGGGTTCTAAGCTGATTTACTTAGAAGCCTTAGTTCTCTTACTCCCCCTTGACAGTAGGTGCCTGCAACTCAGAATCAGTCTTTGGTTTTGGTACCCACTTGTATTTGGGTCCATGTTTGTTAGTTGTAGTTCTAATGGGAGTAAATTTGTTAGATTTGACAAACAAAGCATGAGAAAAATTATCAGAGTAATGAACATAATCATCAGTAGAGGACGAAGCATAATCATCTGAACTAGAACCAGAGGAAGAATATGAGACATCTTTTGCAATTCGAATCATTAGCTTTATTGAATATTTGTTGTATTTATTACAAACAGCAAATGAATCACTATGACAAAGATTATCTACACATTTATCCTCTTGAATTTCAGATTCATTTGATTTCTGCTTGATCCTCCATATATGCCTTGTATAAGTCCTCAAAGTCCTATCTGAAACATTAAAATCAAAAGAATTAGAATATTCAGAAATGACATTAGCTTGCTTCTTTGACTTCCTTGACCTTCTTCTTTTACGCTTTGGTTTATAATACTCATCATTTAGCGTAAAAGATTCATCAAGAAATTTTGATTTAAGATTTGAATGTGAAGAAGAGATTTTATCAAAGAAACCAAACTGATCATTCATCGATTTTGAACTAGCCTCGGAGTCATAATTTTCAGAAAAACATAAGGCTGAACAAAGTTTGCGCGACCCACTGATGGCGCAAACTGAATTTTGCGCTACCAGCTGCTGGCGCAAACTGTCAGTTTGCTCTACCAGTAGTGGTTGGCGCAAACTATCACCATTTGGAACTTTTTGCGTATTTTCCTTAGAATCAGTAGAAAATCCAGAATTAATTTTGTCATCAAAATCTTGCTTTTGAGAAATTAAATTTTCTTCAAAACTTGATTTCATAAGAAAAAGAAGTAAATCGTTTTCAAGTTCGTTTTGAAGACTTTGTTCTCCCATTTTAACTTCAAGATCAACAATTTTGCCCTATAACACTAATGGGGGAATATATCTCTTAGAATCATAAGAAACTGGAGATATATTTTCCTTATTAGTATTAATAGCATATATATCGAAATAATCATTTGATAATGAAGATTTAATGGAAGAATTGACATTTAAAACATTTTGAGATCTTCTGGACTTCGTTGATTGTTCAGGAAAATATTTTGCATTTTCGTGAGTGTAAACAAACGGTAATTCCATTTTCGTGTTGTTCATTCTTTTCTCATTTTCGATTTCTAAAACTTGCTTTTCATTCATCCAATCAATTTTAAATTGAGGAGCATATCTAGCAAGATTTAGATAATCGAATTTATATAAAGTGAAGGATTTTTCTATAGCATTGTCTAAACAATGTGGATTTTCAAAACCAAGTCCCCATCTTTCCTTTATAGACTTATAACTCCTCGGTTTATGCATATATATTGTTTGTTCAGTTTGATCTCTCAAATATAATTTTTCTTCCAACTCATTTATTTTATCAGAAAAACTATCTTTTAATTTGGTCATTTCCGTCAAAGAATCAAGATAAATCTGATTTGAAATTTCCAAGTCATTCAATTTCTTTTGAAAGTTCTCTTTTGTATGAGTCAAAATGGATTTTTCATCTTTCAAAGAAATTTGCAATTTTTCAATCAAATTTGACTTTTCTTGATTAATATGTTTTTCAGATAAAAACTTTGAACGTAAGTCATGTAAAGCAGTTATAATGACGTTCATTTGAGATGAAATAAATTTGTAATCAAACTCGAAAGGTACCTCAGATTCGTCAGTTGAAGTGTCTTCATCATCATCATCATCATCATCATCATCATTATCATCATCTCCGATAAAGCACATAGCTGCAGTTTCCTCATTTTCTGCTTTGTTATCGGAGTGATCTAGCCAGTATTCGTCTTCAGCAAGCAGAACGATTCCATTCTCTCTATTTTCGGCTAGTTCCATCTTCTTCCGGTAATATGCCGAATCCCGAACCACCTTTACTCGACACTCCTTGGCTATGTGACCCGACTTTCCACAATTGAAGCACGCAGTAGCTTTTTTAGGCTCGGGTACTTTGGCAGTCTCATTCTTTTTAGACCCCGAAGTGAAGCTAAGGTTGTTAGAACCCGACCGATGCTGGAACTTCTTGTTGTAGTGCTAAGAGAGAAGAATCATTGCTTTTTCTAGTGCCTCGCCATCGTCATCAGTTGCCCCGTCATAAGCATTCTCAGACAATGCTTGTTCGGCAAATTTGCTCGTGAGGAGTGCAATCGGGCCCACAGTCTTTGGCTTGTTCTTCTTATCAAGCTTGGCTTTCTTCTCCTAGACGATGCTCTCATCTGTCATCAAAATCTCATAAAGCTCTTGGATTTACATTGTAGAGACCTGGACATCATTCCTCAATCGGTGACATGATTTGTTCCATTCCAGTTGAAGAGCATTGAGGAACTTCAGATTAGTCTCTAACTCAGTCTTTTGCACTTTTATATTTTGCAGATCGTTTAGCACTACCGAGAACCTGTCAAAGACACTCTTCAAAGACTCACCATCCTTTGCTTTGAACTCCTCAAAATTGTTCATGTAGCGCGTTTGTCGGAGTTGTGTTGCAACTGCTGACCCAAGCATGATCTTTTCTAACTGGGTCCACATCATCATAGGATTGTACTTGAAACAATCAATTCGATTATAGATGGAATTAGGCAATGCTAGCATCAGGTTAGACTTTGTTTCGCGATCTGCTCGCTCTCGCGAAAGTTCTTCGGCAGTGGCGGGAATATCGTTCTTAGGCTTGACGAATGGTCCTTTAGTGAGTGACTTCATCATGTTTTCTCCATTTGCTTGACACTCGATGGAGTTAATGAACCGATCTTGCCATTGAGTGAACTCATTCTCATTGATCAAAACCGGAGGACGAGTATCCGATCCCAATGACATCATAATATCGTTCTTGTAAAACTGAGCTTGAAAAGAAAATTTTGACATATCCATTAAGTCAGAAAAACTTAGAAAAATGCCAAGTCTGGAAACAAAGAGAGGCTGGCGCAAACAGGTGATTTGCGCTAACAGTAACTGGCGCAAACTTGTTTTACGCGAGAAGAAGGTGGCGCAAAACTTGATTGCGCGATGAGAAGATAGCGCAAAGAACTGATGTCGATATTCTGAACTTGGTGAAAAACTCAAAAAGAACCCAGCGCAAAGTTGAGATTTGCGCTACTGAAGACGACGAGAATCTGACTTTTACTCCAGAAACTTAACCCTTGATGAACAGAATGATGATGGCGAAAACCTTGAAGAATCTGGCGCAAAAGTAGATGAACTAGCGCAAAAACAAGATCTGGCGCAAACTCAAGCAAACCAAGAAAAACTTCTAAATCAACTACAGAATCGAAACTGATGAAATTTGCTCACACAGATATAATCGAAAACAGTTTTCTAACCACAATTAACACCCAATTTTGACCAATTTGAATAAACTTTCACAAAATCTTGAATTAAAGGACGAACAGAACTCTTTCTCAGAACGGTCCAAAATACACAAAAATCCTCAAATTGATCTCCAAAAACTGAATTTCTTGCGAACCGATGTGAATCAAATATGTTCTACTATTGAAACTGGATCCAACGAACCAACTTGCAAGAAAATTCGATCAGAATTCAATAAAAATTTGTAAAAAATTCAGAAAATGGGATTTTCTTGATCGAGATCAAGAAAATCGATCAAATTCTCTGAATTGATAACAAATTCAGATTGAAAAGATGAAACTCTCAATTCTCTCAGATTTAGATTCGGCTCTGATACCAATTGTTAATCCAAGATCGATCTAATCTTAGAGAGAGAAAGTAAAGAGAGACGTAAAGTATGTGAATTTCTCAATATGCGCTAAAGTGTTACACAACACAAAGGCCACAAGGGACTTAAATACCCTTGGCCAATACAAGATATAAAAGCTCTAAGTACACAGTATTAGCACAAGTCTATAAATACAATGATTACTATAAAATCTGACTTAACAAAGTCAATTCTCAATTAAAGTCTAGGTCAATTTGTAATAAATAGTCAAAGTTATTTTTATGTATTTTTGTTTTTCCCTAAATAGGTATATGGTTATTAGGGTGCTAGGGTTGTGTGTGTGTAAGGTGTGCCAAGAATAGAAATTATCAGCCGCCAACTCTAGAGAGAGAGAGCTCTTATAGAGAGATATTCAAATCAAGAGATTTGTAATTGTTTGGATTAAATCAAAATCAGGTTTGTTTATCTATTGTTTGATTGTTTGATTAAGAACTTGAAGTTTACAGGGACAAACAGATACAAGAAAGACAAGTACAAGCTGAGGTTCGAGAAGAAGTTTGGAAAGAAAGATGAGAAGAAAGAAGAGAAAAGATAGGAGAAGAGAGATGGAAAGAAAGAAGAAACTGAGCCAAAGTATGGCAGGTGCTATAATTGTGGAAAACCTGGTCATTTCTCTAAGGAATGCAAGTTCAAGCGAATAAAGAACTCGGAGTACTATGCTAAGAAATCGTTGATAGCCAAGAAGGTTGAAGATGAGAAAGAACTGATGGCCGAGGAGGAAAACTAGTTCTTCCAGAGTTCTGATGATGAAACAGCACACTTTACTCAGGTGTGTATGATGGCCAAAGTTGATAATGATGCTGAAACATCTTCTGATCATTCCGAGTGTGATTCTGAAGTAAGTACTCTCTCTAACTCTGAACTTGTTCAATCTTTACTAGATCAGATCAATTTTATGGAAAAAGAGTTTGAAACTTTGAAAGTCAAACTTAGTATTGAAAGACAAACAATGATGAGTTTTCGTGATGAAAATGCATTATTGAAAGTTGTCGTTGAGGAGAAAGAATCAGAAAAGATGTTTTGAAAAAGGACAAAGATGTTTTAAAATCAAAGATAACTAAGCTTGAAAGAGATCTTGTTAATTTAAATGCTGAAAAAGGTGATTTTAAAATCAAATTTGAAGCTTGTTTTCAGGAACGCAACGAGGCTTATTGCAAAATTAAGCAACTGGAGGATTTGAATCTGAAAAGAGGACAGACTGAGCAGACATTGAATCTTTTAACAAATAAACTCCAAGATGTTCGTTTCTACAATGCTAAAACGGGTTTAGGTTTTGAGGAAAACGATGTTTTGAAAAGAGCGCCAGAAAATTTGTATAACTTTGATAAACTGGGCTCAACTCCTAAGAAAAACCCAGATATTCGTGATAAATTTATTACTTTCATTAAAGGAGAAACTCTTATGTCTAACATTTCTTTAAAAGGTAAAGAGGTGATTGATGATGATACATCAAGTTGTGCTGATTCGGTATCAAGTTTTAAATATGTTGGTTTTTCATATAAAGAATTGAACAAGAGTTACAAAACTAGAAAACCTGAATTTGTTGAATTTCAATCTCTGTTTTCTACTTGTTCACCAACAGAATCAGCCAACGTTGAGACAAATATTCATGAAACTCAGTGTCAGTATGATGAGTCTGACTCAGAAACTGATGTTGAGAATCTGACCCCAATATCTGAATCAGTCACTTCTGAATCACTAAAAGAGACTAAGACTGGTGAGTATGAAAATATCACGAATCAAAGCATTAAATCTGATTTTTCAAATAATATGACTGAGGAGATTTTTACAGATATGATGAATGCTTCATACCATGTACCTATTATAGATAAGTTGGAATCAAACTCTGAGCTAAATCAAACATCTAAATTTGAGAAACAAATCACAGATCTTCAAAAGATGATTAAAGAGTTGGAAGATGAGAACAATGATCTCAAATTCAAACTTGACAAGTCCTCTGAAGAAAACAAAGAACTCTCAAAAGAGTTAAATGCGTTGAAAGATGATTTGTTTAAACAAAACTTAAAAGAGAAAAATATGTTTGAGTCTCAGAACTGGAATATTCATTCTAACCCGGAGTTTGAGACCGTTACTTCTAAAACCTCTGTTGTTTACACGACTACTCCTGAATATCCTTCTAGCATTTTTGAAAAAGGAGAAGCTTCTAGTACTTCAAAGCTAAAATCATCTTCTTAGAAGAAAACTGAAAAGATTTTGTTTCCTGTTTCAGATGTGAAAAAGCAAACAGTTAAAGGAGAATGGGTGCAGAAAGATAGTGAAAATAAAGTTGTTGACAATAAATGTACTGTCAGTGATAGTGTTAGTTTGACATGTACAAATTCGAACGTTCGCAAATGTCAAAGATGTATGACTGATTGTACTTCAATGGATAAATCAAAACTTTTGACATTTGTTCATAAGAATTTTATTTACAAACACTGTCATGACAATTCATTTACAACTCACATCATTCCTCCTAAAACTAAAGTTGCTAGAAAAGCATCTCGTGCTAAACATGTTTCAAAATCTTCAACACAACAGGTCAATGTCTTTCATGCTAAGAATGATCATTTTTCTAGAAGACAAAAGTTTCATGAGCTTAATGTAAAAATGATATGGAAATGGATACCTAAGCCTCAATATGAATGTCGTATTAAGGTTAAGGTTGATGATTTAGATAAATTGCAAAAAGCTAACAAAAAAGGACCCATCTGGATATGGGTACCTAAGAAGAAGTGATTTGTTCTTTTGCAGGCCTCAAATCCGTGGTATATAGATTCAGGATGCTCGCTACTGGATTTAAGCATCTTCTACATAACTATGTTGAGGAACCTGCAGGAACAGTGGGTTTTGCAAATTCTGAGCTTACCGGTTTCATTAGAGGATACGGTTCATTAACAAACGACACCGTAACAATCAAGAAAGTATTGTTCGTAGATGGTCTTGATCATAATCTTTTCAGAACTAGTCAATTTTGCGACAGTAAATTTCAAGTTCGGTTCACTGTAGATAGCTGTTTTATTGAAGATAAGGATGGTTGTGAGATTATCAAAGATAAGCGACATGGAAATTTATATGCAGTGCATTTTCCATCACTTTCTGCAACTAGACCTGTCTGTCTAATTGCTAAAGCTTCAAAAGTTGAAAGTTGGATTTGGCATCGACACTTGTCTCATCAGAATTTTCAAGCAATAAATCAATTGGCGAGACATGGAATAGTCAAAGGTCTTCCAGAATTGAGGTTTGAGAAGAATTCACGTTGCCCTGCCTGTGAGTAGGCATGGAAATGGGGCGGGGACCTCAATCCCCATCCCCGTCCCCAATCCCTCATCTTCATCCCCGTCCCCGTCCCCGTCGGGGAATATGATCACATCCCCATCCCCATTCCCATCCCCAACGGGGAATGGGGATCCCCAACGGGGAAACGGGGATTTTCTTTTTCCGTTTATGTAAGTTATTTAAATCAAATATATGAGACACCACACATGTTTAAATATCACATATTTCCAATAAACCTAAAATCGAAAGAAATTTAATTTAGTATAAAAATCACAACATCATATAATAATTAATAACTTAAAACCAAAATAAATTCAACCGAATTTGGAAAAAAAAAAACTTAACTTCAAACGTACCAAAAGATATTGAGTAAGATTCAAAACCATATCGAGTAATTGTATTTTGATTGACATCCAAAGTACATACTAACATCCAAAAAATAACAATTTTATATTATATAAACCTAGTTAGGAAATAGGAAATAGGAAATAGGAAATTATGAATTACCAATTTAGTTTAAATAAATATATATCAAATATTAATTAAAATATAAAACGGGGACGGGGCGGGGCGGGGAGTGCGATACCCGTCCCCATCCCCGGTTTGAGACAAACAGGGATCCCCGTCCCCATCCCCATCCCCGGTTTAGCGGGGAATCCCCATCCTCGATCGGGGCGGGTGGACTGGGTTCCCCGACGGGTCGGGCCAATTTCCATGCCTACCTGTGAGATGGGAAAAATGAAACAAAGTTCACATAAAGCGAAGACATAATTCTCTTGTTCATCACCTCTCGAGCTAATTCACATGGACCTTTGTGGCCCTATGAGAACTCAGTCAATCAATGGAAAGAAGTATATTCTAGTGATGATAGATGAGTACTCTAGATATACATGGTTGGAATTTCTGCGAAGCAAATCAGATGCACCAGAGCTCATCATTGCTTTTCTCAAGAAAATTCAAGTTCGACTCCAATTGCCAGTAAAGTTTTTGAGAAGTGATAATGGCACAGAATTTAAGAATTCTACTCTTCAGAGTTATCTCGTATCAGTCGGGATCTCTCACAATTTTTCTGCTGCCTATACTCCTCAACAAAACGGCGTCGTTGAAAGAAAAATCGAACTTTGGTTGAGGCAGCAAGGACGATGTTAGCTTATTCTGGTCTTCCATTGTATCTGTGGGCTGAAGCCGTAGCTACTGCATGCTTCACTCAAAACCGTACCATTGTGATAAAAAGACATAAAAAGACATCATATGAGCTTATAAATAAGAGAAAACCGAATATTAAATTTATTCGTGTTTTTGGTTGTAGGTGTTATATCCTCAATGATCGTGATAATCTTGGTAAATTCGACAAGAAGGCGGACGAAGGCTACTTTATCGGATATTCATTGACTTCAAAAGCCTATCGAGTCTACTATAACCAAGACTATCATGGAGAGCATGAGTGTGTCTTTTGATGAATCATCCACATTGACTTCTGAACACTGCAGTTCAGAACTCAAGCTAAAACAGAAGGCTTCTATTCAAGACGGAATAGAACCCGAATCGTCACAGCCTAAGTTTTTTGACTCACATAATATAACATCTGAGTTAGATTTATTATTCTTTGATGCATTTTTGGATATTTGTGCAGATTTTGACAAATCAAACATATCCGCATCAAATTCAGAGGTTCCAATTACAACTGAAGATATTTCAGGACCTTCTGAGAATGTCACTACATCAACCTCATCAGAAAATCATTGAGGCAATACATGCTTTTAGGACAATACATGGGATTCAGTGTGAGTGATTAAAAGAACTTCCATGGATTCACGACAACCAGTGTTTCTTACCCAGGAAGTATTCCCTGAGTGATTGAGGGGAGAGAGGTAAAAAGATTGAGTGTTGGTGTGTGAAGAGGTAAAGTGAAAATGAGAGATTGGTTAGATGTGAGCTTACATGTTTAAAAAGAAAGAGGGTGAGCGAACAGAGTAAAAGAATATCAGACTCTGCACCAAACTTCTTTCTGAGTCGGGCAGCCGCATAAACTGTTATTTCACATTTCTTCGTGAATGACATTGAAAAAGGCACATAGCCCATGCCATCTCTTGCTAACACCCCGCCAGCTACTCATTCTTTTCCTCAAAAAGAGAATGTTTCATGTTTTCTGGGGAAGCAACATATAATCTATTGGTTCTTCACTTGGAAGATACTGATATTGAAAAAGAAGGAAAGTTGCCCCACCTTCGACCCTTTCTCATGCACATTTGAGTCTATGTATAATCATTGATGTCTCAATGGTTTTACATACTTTAAGCCTTATGAAACACAATCATTGCGCTAATTCTTTCATAACACAAGCACGAGCACACAGAAAATTTGTTTTTCTGTCAGAACATTCATAGAAAATACCTTGTGTTTTTCGATGATTGGATAGAAGTCCTGGGGAGTGAACATCACCTCAAGCTCCTTAAATTGTACATTCGTTGTACACAGTGGCTTTGTGCTACTGACAGGCATTCCTAACTGTTTCATTTGTTGATTTTGGGTTACAATTCCTAATTTGTCTGAATTTGAAAAGATTCAGATAAATATATTCATGAATTGACGGCTCATTCAGATCAGATGAACGATTCTCTCATCTCATTCATTGGGGGAGATTGATAATTTTTCTATCTGGGGGAGATTATTATTATTTACCAAAGGGGGAGATCATGAAGACTGTGCTCAATTGGTTATTTGGAGGAGATGTTCCAAAGACCGAGCTGACCTTGAACAAGTTTTAATGATTTTGATTCTTACAAATCATTAAAAAAGGGGAGATAAATCAAAGTTCAAGTTCAGATGGTTAAAGTTTGTATCAAGAAAGGAGGAAAGTTGTTTTTCAAAGTCAGATTGAAAGTTAAAGCAAATATTGTTGTAAAGAGATATGATATTGTTGTAAACAAAGGGGGAGATTGAAGATGTTTGAAAAGACAAAGAAAGAGATTCACTTCAAAGTTGAAGAATGTCAAAGTTTCAAAGTCTGTTGAAAGTTTCAAAGCTTATTGAAGTTGTCAAAGTTTTCAAGATGTCAAAGCTAAAAAGATTCAAAGCTGAAGATTTTTCTGAAGATAAGAAGATCTGAAGATTATTGTCAAAAAAATTTTAATCTTGAATCCAAAAGGGGAGATTGTTAGACTAATATTGTATTCAAGATTAAAAGTGAGGGTCTTTGTTGTAATTGTTGTATAGTTTGAGGGTTTGGTTGTAAAGTCAACGTAAGTTGACTTAGTATAAATAGTTGTAGTTCTTTTGTAATCTAGAGACACGAACGCACATTTAGACTTCAAGAGATTTGGTAAGAACACACACAGTGAACGTGAGACTTGTGATTACACGTGAGATCTGTGACTAAATGTAATATCTTGATTTGATTAATAAACTTGTGTTCTTAATCTGTGTTGTGTGATTAATTGCTAGTATAAAGTATAAACTGGGTCACAAGTTGGTTGAGAGTAGGTCATCAAGGGATTCGAACAAAAGAGTATTTGGATGAAACATCATCTTATGAATAAGAAGGTAAAGAAGTTTAACAAATTAATTATATAATAGTACTTCTACTATTTTATCTATTTATAACTTTGTTAGCTTTTGTTTTAAATCTTAGATGACATGAAAAACCTCAAGACCAAGAAAGCGAAAGTATCGGAGATCAAGACGTCCAATACGGTCATTGTTGATTAAGAGTCTCATTAGTTTCTACTTTTTGGTTGCATTTCATTTGATGGAAATTGCATACTAGTTGTCTAGTCCCTTAAATGATTGGTTGTATAGTTCATTAGTTTAAACTTTAAACTATTTGGATATTTGTGACACCCTAAAATGGGGAAAATAAATAAATAGGAAAATAAAATAGAATGCGTTTTATTTTATTAGAACAAAAATGCGAAGAAAAACATGAAAAAGGATCAATTATGCCATTTAATGAAAAATGAGAAATGAATAAAGGGGTTTATATGCAATTGGGCTAAAAATGAAAGAAAATATCATATTGGGGGTGAAAAGTGTAAAGTTGGACAAAGTATTCAAGTCAGGGGGTCGAATGTCATTTTTGAAAGTTAAAGGGTGGTGTCAGATGTCAACAGGTCCGAACCAGAGGGACCTGTTTTGTAAATATATAAAATCTGTAGTTTTCAGATTCGAAAATGACGGGTGATTTTTGAATCTTATTATTGGCTTATTTAGTCAACTAATATGCCAAATTTTTTAGAGATAAATGTAGAGGGCCACCCTATGAACATTTTCGTTCAATAAACTTGGAATATTACTGAGTTTTGAAGGAGAAATCGGAGCTCAAAAGTCCCTACTTGAAATCTCCGTTTATCAAGGATTGGAGGTAAAATACTCAACCAAACTTCGAGTTCTTTACATGGTTAGCTTCGTATTTCAGTTCTCTATTGAACCTTTGTAGCCTTATGTCTCAGATTTGAGTTTAAGATGCTTGATTTTGAGTTTTTACAAATTTTCGAGTTTGTTGAAAACCAAAACTTTGAATGAAGAAATGAGACTCAATAAGTGATGGTTTTGATTGATTTTTGTTCATATGGTTAGATAAAATGATTTTCTAAAATTTTGCAAAAAGAATTGATGAAAACAGTCAAAAAATAAGGTTGAGCGGTGTTGAAAAAGCAGTTGTCGGTACCTTTAGGATGCAGGTGCATCGCCGACCTGTTAGTCACGATATGGCCGGCGCTGGGTGATGCATATGGGCCAATGTTTTTTTTTCTTTCTAATTGGGCCGCTTTTTATCATATTGAGTTTGGGTTTTTTTTTTTTTTTTTTAGTTAAATATTAGGCTTTATATATACAATTATTTTGGGCCACTTATTTATATTATTTAAGCTTGATACATATAATAACTAAATTTGGGCTAAGATATCAAATTATTTTATTTGGCCCTTTAATTTATTTCAAAAGCCCAATTAAAAGAGAGATTAAAGTATTAAACTATTTATTCTGTAATAAATTAATTTAATAATCACATTTAAGGTGTCGTTTTAAAATTTATAAATTTTAAGACACTTTAAGTCAGAATAGATGATTTCACTAGTCATTAAAAGAATCAATCGACGTTAAGAATCGTTATTAAACATGGTTCTTAGGGATTTATTAAATTATTTTTATGGTTTAATAATGAGATTAAAGGGTCGTAATTTAAGTTAAATATTTATTTATACGCTTTTAATTTGGAGAGATGGATTTATGAGATTATAAAACGATTTTTGACGTTTTAGGACGTCATCGGGTTTTAGACTTGGGGGTTTGACTAATGTTAGTCGAGGTTGACCAAATTGACCAATGGTTGACTTTTACCTCGTTTGACCCACAAATATTTTGACGACGAGATTAAATGGAAATATTTGAGTCATTAAGAGACCCGATTTTAGAGTTTGACTTTAGGTAGAGTCGGGTTGACCATGGTTAACTATGTTAACTTTTGGAGAAAATAAGCCATTGATTGGTTATGGTGATATAAAATGTGTAGTTTTCAGTCAAAAGCTAGTGATAGCCGATCTACAGGCAATCAGGGACAGAAGGTTTCAGGATGTATAAGGGAAAAAAGGACACATATAGAGACTTGACTTGTCTATTGAAGTTTAATAGTTATGTCCAGACATCTATTACGAGTAAATACTGTAAAGCAACTCGGTATGGGATCAGTTAGCATTTAAGTTACATATTTACTATTTTAAAGTCTTCCGTTGTAAACAA
The DNA here is from genome assembly GCA_023525745.1 of Arctium lappa. NCBI lineage: Eukaryota > Viridiplantae > Streptophyta > Magnoliopsida > Asterales > Asteraceae > Arctium > Arctium lappa. The sequence goes on from CM042057.1 coordinate 53,358,228, forward strand.
TTTTAATTAGGCCGTTATTTTGGAGTATTTTAGAGAATTATTTTAGGTTGCGTAACATTCCTCGAGGCGAAAAAATGGGTGTTACAATATTGGAGTTGTATTCCATTTGAGTTGTATGTCGTTGGTGACTTGGTGTAAATTTGAACTATTTAAGCTTTTGATAAGAAAAAAAATAATCAGGTTTGTATTTTTATTCTTGTTAGTTTGATACTTGTTTTGTTCAACCAATTATTGCAATTTGCACGGTTTTAGGTGAAAGGTGGCAGCAGATGGCAGCAGGCGGAAGCATGTATGTAATTTATGAAATGATTAATAAATGTTTCAACCCGACCAACTCAACCCAACCCACACGGTTTGGGTTGGGTTGCACTTTTGATTGGGTTGGGTTGGGTTGAGATTTTTCAAACCGCAACGATTGGGTTGGGTTGTTAAAGTGTCTTTAACCCGGCCAACCCAACCCATGAGCACCCCTAGCTAATAAGGATTTTCAAATAAGTCAGAATGAGAAACTTATTAAAAACTCTTTATTGGTTTCCCCAAAAAGTTATAAACACTTTTTTTTCTTTTCCTAATCCAAGCACTCAAAATAACTTATATGTGGTTAGGGGTGAGCAAAGGCGGGACACCTGCCCAAAATTCCCGGAGTCGGAACCGACGGTTCTTGGAATGAAGGAACCGGTTACACCGGTTTTTTTTATTTGGGAACCGGTCCCGGAACCGCCGATTTCGGTTCCAGTACTGGGTACTCGCTGCCTACTTTTTTAATTTTTTTTATCATTCATATTATAAAAAATAAATATTAATCTGTACTACCTTATAAAGCATTTTAGCCAAAAAGACTAAATACAACTTATAAAACTTAAAGTACTACACTTTCAAACATAAAAGTCTTAAAAGTCTTAAATACATCTTATAAAGCACAATTTACAAGTCTTTGATGCAAATGATTTTCAAATAAGGCCATGCCCATACCTAAAGTACACGCTTGCGACCAACCCATGTTTTCCTTCAACCTCTTATTTCATGTCTCACATCTCAGAGCCATACTTGTTTGGTTTTCTGCATACGCTTTCTTCCTGAAATGGAGAACCATACGAGGCCTCTCTCCCCTACTTGTTGGCTCCCAATATGAAGTGGTATGGCTTCAATTGTAGACCTTGAAGAAGAAAGACATCCATTCACAAATTGATGAAGGCAAATAAATCGATCGAAACAGAGGAACCTACATCACTCGATCCTCTATCTATCTTTCAATTGCACCATATTGAAGTTATGCTCCCACTCAATTTTGATTCGAGCCTTTAGGTACCGTTCGAAAACCCTAAGTCTTTTGAGATTTTGATTTTTGTTTTGTTTTTGATTTTGATGACAATTTTGCTGATGAACATCACATTTTGTGTAACACCCGGTTTTTCGTAAAGCAAGTTCCATCCTTCGTTGGTTATCTCTCCGCCTTTCCCGCCTATCTTTTGAGTGGTAAATGTTGTGCTTTTGAACTTTGAGTCAAACCATGCGAGAATCTCAAGTTTCAACCTTTTCGGGGCTCGGTACGTGTGGCGCGATTGTGACTCGCGATAGTGACATGTGTCACTATCGCGTGGCACAATCGCCGGGGGTGTACCACCCGCGGTACATTCCCCGCGAGAGTGCCCTCGCGATAGTGACAATGTCACTATCGCGTGGCATAATCGCCCGCGGCCACTGGTTCCTAAATGCCCGAATTTCTCACCATTTCTCTCATTTCTCACTTCCATCTTCTTCTCTTTTCTCTCCCAAACACTAAAACCGAACCCTAACCCATTTTGATGGTTTTCCCCCTTGAACCACATGATTCTTCATCATCTAACTAGTTGGAACCTTAACCCACAAAACCTCCATCTTCATCTTCCTCATCAAGCTCATCGGTTGGGAGCTCGGGTTGAAGTGTTGGATTGGGTGTTCTCGGAAGCCTCTTTGTCTTCAAGGGTAAGTTTTCTTGTATTAAGGTTATAAATGCTCCATTGGTGGTTTTTTAATATTCGATATCTCAAATCTCGGATTTGGTGGTTTTGAAGAAATTAGGGTTTTGATCTTGTTTGGGGATCTTGGTATTTTTATGTTTGGAGAACGTTTCCTTATGGTTGAAAATGGTTATTTATGGGTTGGAACTTTGGATCTAGGTTTTGGAAGTTTTCGGCTTGAGGATTCATCTGGTCTTCAAAAGAGCTCGTTGGGTAAAATCTAGATTTAGCCTAAATCTAGCAAGGTGAGTTCAAGTTGATTTGTGAAAACGTTGTACATGCCAAAATGTCTATTTTAAAGTGTTTATGTGTTTTACATGAAATTATCAAGTGTTGGAGTATTTGCTAATCTTTGGATATTTGAAGTATTTAACTTTACAAACTTTGTATAACATCATATTTGGGATTTTTGGGTATTTTGATAAATGTGTCACAAATGAATGTGTTTTGAGGTATTATTGCATAAATAGATCTTTGGTCAAAAAAATACGCTTTTAAATGGTTGCACATTCACGAAATGGAGTGTTTTGTAAAGTATTAATTGCACATTTATGCGAGGTACTAGAAAGAATGGTTATAGTCTCATTTTATGATTTTCATTCTTATCAGCAGTTAAAGTTGGAAAATGCATATTTTGTGTTATGAGACATTTGGAAAAATTATAAGAGTATAAGTTCATTTGGAAAATGGGTTGTCTCAACTAATGTTGAGTTTTGAACTAATCTTACTTTTGGTCGTGGTGTTGACATATCCGTTGATCGAGTGCGTTTTATCGTATTGTTATTTTCATTTATCAATGAGTCAATTGGGTTGCTAAGCATGCGGCTTGGCATTGTTATATTGATGGGGTTTTGGACAATTGTCCAGTTTTGGGTAACTCGACTTCGAGCCTTGTTGGCAATTTTGGATGAAGCTCGTTAGGTATCGGGTGCGATGTAAGTCCTATGAGCTGCACGTTAGGTATCGGGTGCGATGTAAGTCCTATGAGCTGCACGTTAGGTATCGGGTGCGATGTAAGTCCTTCGTGCTCAAGTATTACGATATTAGATGAGGGGCTCGACATAGGAACCCGACGGGGTTGAACTCGAGTTTCCGTGGGTGTACGTTTAAAGCTACTGAGCCTGACATCTCTTGCGTATACTTTTGTTTATATGACTAGTCATAACAACATAAAATGGGCTTACTTTGTGGACCGCCACATTTTATGGAATCGGGAATCCCCCGTCACCGAAAGGTGTTGTTTTTGGGTATTGAGTTTTATTATCCAAGTTTTCGGTGACGTTTTGTATAATTGGGTTTTACCCTTGATTTATGGGTTGAGTATTATTCCCCACCCGTGTTTTGGGGTGTTTTGGGATATAAGGTTTAACCGTATCTTCATAAATGGAGAGTTTAATTTATACTTACGCTTTGAGTGAGTTTTGAGTGAAAAACTAATTTATGAATGGGCGGCTTATGTTAGTATCATTATTTTTGAAGTAGTTGGCTTGAAAAACGTCTTAATTGGTGTTCTTTACCTAAAATGCATATTGTTGAAAATGAGTCGTTTTCACATGTAAGACGTATCATATTGGAGGACTATAACTTTTAACCGCATTCTTTCTTTTAAACTATTATTTCATATATGTTGAAAACTCTTGAGCTCACTAGGCGTTAAGCCTAACTTTTTTTTTATTTGTCGGCATGTGCATCAGGTTTCAAGGTTGGGAGTTGGTCCTAGCAATCCTATGAAGAGTTGAGTCTTAGCTCTGTGCAAATGTAAGTAGTTGGGAAGTCTTCCGCAATGTTGGAGATAGTAACTAATATGAGGTTGTAGTAGCACCCGTTCTTATCATAGACTTTTGTATATAATTAATGGTTGTATTGAGGTTAAATCTTAATTCGCAGTTGTAGATGATTTGTTTATTGATGTATTTAGAAAATTTTGGAAATAGCAACTTATTTAATTCGCAGTTGTAGATGATTTGTTTATTGATGTATTTAGAAAATTTTAAATAAGTTACTATTTCCAGAATTGAGGGTGTTACATTTTGCATCTTATTTCAATAAGTCACTCAAATAAGCAATCCCAAACACCCCCTTAATGGAGATTTGATCAAATTGAATGAGAGTGAGTCCTAGGGTTTTATATCAGAGAGAACGGGGATGGTTATCATGAACGGAAAAATAAACGTCGTTGGTTAGCAAAAATCTTTTGCAACGTTAGGGAACATATAAAAGATAATGTTACACAAAGCACCCTTATACCTCAACATCAATTTCTAAATAGTACCCTATAACTCTTGATTCTGAACAACAAGTCCTTGACTCCTGGTTTATGTTTTGACTCAACTAAACTAAACTCATCAGTTGTTTACATGTGCATTTAAAGATGGCTAGTATAGTACCCATACAATATAGCAGTATCTAAAACTTTACTTAAAATCAAGTATGAAAAGTTCATGCAATTCCTTGTTGGATTTTTTTTTTAAATTTATGGAGTATTCTACCGTATAAGTAGGTCTCAATGTTTATATTTTATTTGAACGTGTTTACTAGTTGGCTATTTATTTAGTTTTATAGAGTTCAAGCGTACAACTTTAAGATGTATATATATGTATATATATATATATAGAGAGAGAGAGAGAGAGAGAGAAAGAGAAAATCAAACGAGAACAATACTTATTTAAAAGAACACGAGAACCAACAAAATCATATATGATTTTACATTAACGCATGAAAAAATCACGTAAACCTGAAGTGGTGGCCAAAGTCGTCCGCGTGGCTTTTTCTGCACGTTAATGTAAAAAATCATATATGATTTTGTTGGTTCTCGTGTTTTTGTAAATATGTATCGTTCTCATTTGAACCTGACTCTATATGATATATATATATATATATATATATATATATATATATATATATACTAGCTGTGTACCCGCACGATGCAGCGTGGATGAATCACACATATTCAATACTCCAAATTTTTTGAAAGTCATGACTCAGCAAAACGTAATTTCAATCACATGTGCTAATGCAAATATGTATATTTAGAATATGATAATATACGTGAAATGTACCCCTGAAAATATGTCAACAAAAAAATGCGTAATTATTTTAATATAAACATATTGTACAAAATATGTAACAGTTAGTTTTACCTTGTTCATCTCGTAAAAACTTCTTTTTATTCATTTATTAGGTGCCGTTTGTTTTTTAAGAGGTCTAAAGTCTGAAGTCTTATTTTAGTTATGAATAATAAGAGGTGGTATGTAAAAAGATATGAACGATTCAGACTTAAGAGCCATTAAGAGGATTTTTCAAAAAAACAAACAACCCCTTAGTCAATAGACATTGTTGATATCATAGACACAAGGGTACAATTAAAGCTCTGTGCCTATGTCTAACATAGGTTCAACTAACCTAATTAACTGTCAACTAACGTACAATAGCAATGTTCAGGTGCATTCTTTGCTTCATGAAAGACATTTATTATGCTCTTGGGCTCTTTAACACTTGAAATATCTTCAATACTAACTTATTCTAGCTTAATTTTGGCCTACTATAACCTATCCTACACAATCCATTTTTCTTGCACATCACATTTTATTGATAAGGAACTCAAGAGTGCAATATGGATATAAACCAAACAATTTGAAAATAAAAACCAAAGTCTACAAGTTAAAAATAAAAACCTAATTCTAAAAACAAAAACCAAGTCTAAGCTACGTAGCACACCATACATATGAAAAGCAGAAAACATGATTCTCCAAATATTAGATTAAAACAAACATGATTTTGTTATACCCTGGAAGTTGCTATTAGATAGGAATGCTAGTAGTAAAGGTAATATTAGTAGTAAGTTCAATAATGTTTAGTTAAGAGGTGCAAGGCTTTTTGGGAATGAGTATTCACTCGCTAAAGGGTAAAACAGGATATTAGCTTTGAGAGTTTGTTAAATAGGTGTGAAGGGTGAGGGAAAAGGCATCTGATTTATAAACAATGATTTTAGCGTGAGCCAACCTGAGTCCCAACTTCTCGAATTAGTGGAAACTATTCATCATTCTATTGCAATATCAATTTTATTGTGTTTTCATCCGAGTGTGTATCAGATTCAAACTTTAACTAAAACTTCAACAACATAAAACTCACATTTACCCCCAACTTTAAATTTGAGATGCAATGGACACCTATATGGTGATCAAGAGTAATGGTCGAAACTCGAGGTGTCGTTTTGATACTAAAAATGTTTGGGCAGAAATTTATACAAAAATACACTTCTAATTACATGTATGCAATTGGGGAGGAAGAAAAAGTTTAAAGTTTATGGTCCTCCCTCTAGCACACGGGGATCAACCCTCTAGAATGGGTATCTTTAAACAAATAGGTTTTGATACATCATATTATATCAAGTTGTAACATCAAATTGCAAAAGTGGGACATATTGTGCATATATGCTTTTTAAATATCACATTGGACTTATGAGGTTTTCATCAACTCGATTGAAATTACTATGCATATTTGCCAATTTGAATCTCTTTGAGGGAGCATTGCTAGTTCTACTATTTTTCTACATTGTATTATGTTTTATATGTAGTGTCTGCCAAATACGCAACTTTTATTTTTCTTACCAGCAAGTGCAATTCAGTGTTTTGTGTTACCTTATACTTTGCTATCCATCCCAATATCAAATGAGCGTTTAGTAGTTTCTTTAAATTCTAAGAAATATCTACATATTTATTTAGTGGTCAACTTATGAAATGTAAAATAATAAACCAACTACATTTCTCCATTTTTTTCTTGATAAATTCCTTCTGATAATGTTTTATTTTTGTCAATATCATGAGCATTTAGTAGTCTATAAATTCTAAGCAATATCATGTTTTTTTGTCCATCAAAATGAGTTTTCATCATATTTTGGACATATCATAGCTTAGTTAGCTCTGTTTTTGTGTGTCAAAATGAATTTAAATTCTTATGAACCATTTAATGATGTGTAAAATTCATACCCATGATATAAAATAGAACCTAACAAGAAGTATAACATTGAAGATGTAAGTGAGTTAAACCATGGACAGAACCAACATACAACCAACAACCCATCAAATTCCACAACAAATTGACATAATGGAAACAAATGGTAATATCCAATACTAAAATCAAAAGAAATTGGTGAGACATCCATCAAAAAACGGGTGATTTAAGAAAATGACCTTAAATTAGTTTTTAATTAAATGCATGACCTCCTGGTCTATTCAAGAAAAAATGGGTTTATACTCATGAGAAGGTCATGGATTTAATTAAAATCTCATTTAAGGTTATATACCTAAAAATCTCTCAAAAAAACCTTTTGTCTACGCTAAAAGAGTGTGACCCAAAATAGTTGTAGCAACACAAAATACAATCTTGTCCATACGTTGAAGAAGTCAACCTTATATAAATTTTTTAAAAGCTCCAACACAACAGCTATAAACAACATCTAGGATTAATTATGATGAATATTAATGATGATATATAATTGTTTGTGAACACAATTGAAAGTAGACCAAAAACCATGAAAATTAAAATACAATGGGAACCAAAAAACTAAATGGCTAAGAAGATAACACAAATGAGGAATCCAAATAAGGAAAACCTTGAAAATCATAATTGGACCTAACCCTTTCAATCACTTTCTCATATATAAGTTCTACAAGTGGATCTTCGCAAAGGAAACCGGCTGTTAGGTACCACAGCCTGTAAAATTTTGGTAAACAGGAAAACTAAAAACTATATTAAGAGCCTGCAAGGCAAATCATCTTTGTAGATGAAGCATTTTGAATAACACAAGTCTAGGAGATGTGCAATAGGGCGGTACTTTTAAGAAAAGTGTTCTAATATTTTGAGAAAAAAGACAAACTCATTAAAAATTGTTGATTGTCATCATGTAAAAAGAGGTTATGAACGCCATTGTTTTGTAAAACTATAGAAACATAAATATCAACGAAGGTAGAAAGAGATAACCATGCATGGTGTAAATGAAGATTAACAAGAATGGCATGGTAAAATAAGTACAACTTCATCCATAACAAATATATAAAGATTACTGTTCATTTTCCATTACGTTCTGTATGGATAAAGTTGTTTGTATTGATAAAACAATACAAAATTGTCTGTATTAAAAAAGATAAATGGTTGTTCGGATGTTGTGCTGAATAAACCGTCTGAATGTCCGAGATGACAATTTTACCCTTCGATCTATATTTTATGTGATTAAAATAATTGTTCAAACAAAAAACCTAATCAAACAAACTCATACCCAACAATGAACAAATGATCACACACAAATACATACATATGCAAAAAACAAACGGATGAACAAAAAAAGATCCATACGTAAAGATGAACTGGAATTTCTTTTAAACATGTATATGAAAAACGAATTGAACAGTTCCATACATAACAACGAAGGAATGAATAAAAATAAACTTCTAATAGAAAAAGGTATGAACGGTGCTGGAGTTGAAAAGATGATAGAGGTGCTAGAAGGGAAAAGTCGACGGAGGTGCTGGAAGGAAAGCAACCAAACTAACCACTGCCTTCTTTTATTGAAAGAAAATAGCCGATGGAAGACTGACGATAGAGACCAGCAGCTGGAGTTGAACAAATGATGGAACAAACCTTTAGCAGATTTGGAAGACCGGCGACAGAGACTGGCGATGGAGACCGGCGGCGGTGCTGGAATTGAAAAGATGATGGAACTAACCTTTAGCAGATATGGAAGACAGACGATAGAGATCGAATGCGATGCTGGAGTTGAAGAGATTATGGAACTAAACTTTAGCAGATATGGAAGACCGGTGATGGAGACCTGCGACGGTGTTGGAGTTGAAGAGATGATAGAGGTGCAGGTGCTGGAAGAGGAGAGTTGATGGAGCCTTCTTTTGTTGAAGGAGTCTGAAAGGTTTTTTTATGAGAAGGGTAGATTGGTGCTGAAGCTTGACAAGTGCCTTTCCTGGGCTGACCGAATAAGCTGTAAACTGTCTAATTAAGCCATAACCGAACATATAGATATAGATTACCGAATAAGCTATACACCTTATACAGCTCATTAAGCCACAAACGAACAGCTCCTTAGAGACCTAAAGGGACTGAACCCATCTTTTGGGAGAAAACTAAATGAATGTAGCAGTCTCTGTTCAAGCACTTATTTAGAAGAAGAATTGGGTTTGGACACAGATACAAAATTGAAAAAGTATGTCTACAACATATGGAGGCTGGAGCTCGAGATTTACAGGAGAGAATGTTCAATGAAGTTCATTATTTTACCAAAATCACAAGCTTAACTTGGTAGGAGCTTGTAAGGTTTTAGAGAATGGAGAAAACAAAAGCTTCCAACCTCAATTATCTATATACCTTGTTGAAAACCTGTCAATAAATCTGTCTTGAAGACATTTCAGACATGAATTTGGGAATAGGAAAAGCTTGATCGATAGAAAGAGAACATTTGAACCTTCCAAATTTTTTTTTTTGTAAAGGGTGTCCTGGGCCTATGGCCCAGACTAATCCCTTGGCAAAGCAACCGACTGCGAAAGCATGCAGCCCTGAGATTAAACCCAGTGGCCACAGGATGTGTACGCCTGGATTCGAACCTGGGGTAGATGGGATATCCCACCACATCCCCACAGGCCTTAACCAATACACCACAAGCCTTGTGGTTTGAACCTTCCAAATTTGGTGGTGATGGTAGAGTTAAAAGCATTGGGAAGAAACGATTTAGGAAGAAAGAAAGTTGAGAGTTGAAAATAAGCATGATGAAACTTTTCTAGAACAAAAGAGATTTTGAAGTCTCCCAAATTTGGTTGTGGTTGACTTGTGAGAAATTGACCATTCGAGAGCAATCTGAGTAAAAGGAACACAAGAAAGGGTAGGAAAAAAACGTGTCAGGAAGAAAGAAAGTCTGATATTGCCTTATTTGGTGGTGGTCACAAGGTTAAAAATTAATGCTATCAACACTTGTATACTACGCTTTAGAAGTTGTAATTCATAGTTTTTTGAATTTGTTGTAAATGTATTATAAGTTAGTATATATATATATAGAGAGAGAGAGTCGGGTTCAAACGAGAACCGTAACTATTTAAAAGAACACGAGAACTAACAAAATCATTAATGATTTTACATTAACACACGAAAAAAGGACTTTGGCCGCGACTTCAGGTTCGTGTGGTTTTTTTACGCGTTAATGTAAAATCACTAATGATTTTGTTAGTTCTCGTGTTCTTTTAAATAATTATTGTTCTCGTTTGATCATCCCTCTATATATATATATATATATATTTATATTATTGGGTTTCGGCGAGAAGTTGAGTTAACGTTGCGTGAGAAGTGGTTATCAACCGTTGGCAGGGCCGTTCCTAACTTTTTGGGGGCCTTGTTACAAATTGGACGGTAAAACGAATAATAAAGAAATAAATTATAAAAGTTCATACCGTACTAAATGTCTTACAAATTAAAAGAACAAAAAATGTTTATAATGATATAGTAACATGTGAGTTGTACTGCAAATTGCAAAATGAGATAAACCATATGAATTTCTGATTTATGAGAATAGAGTCCTAAACAATAAGTTAATTTTGATATCCTAACCTAAATAATATGAACATAAACTGTTCATCTTAATTTCTAAATCAATTAACCTAAACCTATTAACCTATACAAGTAAAAACCATACTCTAATTTACACAAAAATAACAACTAGACACTATACAGTAGACAAAAAAAATTTGAATTTAAGAATTAAGATATTAGACATGAACTGAAAAATGAAAATTACCTATTATGTTAATGTTGTTCACTGTCCAAAAATCGGTGAATCAATGTGAAGTGAACAGGCCCTGGAAGTGAAGTGCCCCAAAAAAGTTAGGAAGTGTAAATTGATTAGGATCGACCCTGGAAGTGAAGTGCCAAAATCTCCAAATCGTAAGAAGCAAGAATGAAGATTCACTGATGACCGATTATAGGATAAAGACTGAAGAAAAGCTTTACCTGTCGATTGTCGTATTATACAGAAGAAGAAGATGAAGCCGTTTGCAATTAGTCGTTGAACTTTGAAGAACTGAAATCGAATCGTCCATCTTTGGGATTTTCAATCGTCGATATTGGATGTAGAGATGAGTAGATGGTAGATTAGTCGACTAGAAGCAACTAGTGAGAAGCAGATTGAAGAAAGAAGAAGATCGACCGACTGTGCTTTTTCTTTATTGAAATTAGGCGACATTTCATATTTGGATTAGGATTTAGGAATTTGGGCTACACTATCTATTACATACTAGTGTTATACCCGTCCGTTGGTCGGGTACACAACATGACTTTAAAATAGATTCAGTTTTTTAATTGATCACTCTTTTTCATCATTGACGAATGTTGTTTTTCAATTGAGCAAGAAGCTTAGTCAAACTATAACCGGTTTTCCCGTGTCGTTGGCTCTCGGTTAGGTACCCTTCGGTTTGAAGGGTCCTTCTGTATCTTTCATAATAGATCATAGGCAAAGAAGGGATCAAAATTGGATGACCCCTTCTCAATTTCAAAATTTTCATGATCTCAAACGGGATACTTAGGTGTTAATGTTTCATGGTCTCCTCCTTCACCACATACATTACTTCCACATAACCTGCCAAGATAACTTATAACTTGAAATGTGTGATAAAGGAAGCAAAGATAAAACTTCAAGGGGAATGACCTTAAGTTAAAAAACCATTAAAGAGAGTAAGATAGTTGTATACAACTGTACACTACAGGGTTGCACCAAGAAGATTGCATCAGGAAGACAAAAAGTAGTCTTGTAGATAAAAAAATCAAGTTGGTGATATAGTTAGGGGTTGTTTATCAAACGCTTACCTGGGTAAGCGTTTAGCGGAAAGTCAACACTATCACTCACTGGATGCCAAAGATTGGATATAATGTTCATTCCCTGGACACTAAGATAATACATTTCATCTCAAACATTAACAATCAAATCTTATAAGCATGCTTGGGAATGTAAATTTTTTATATAACTTTTTTTTGACAAAAGCTATTTCTTGGACTTCTTATCTTCCCTTTTACAAAATTAAAATTAAATTTAAGGGTTGTTCCACTCGGGAGATTATGTAAATGACATAGAGTTGAGGTTCCGTGATGAGTTCAAGTAGATAAGTAATTGCAAAGTTCATATATACAATGTACCAACAAAAGAAATTAAGGTGATAATCTAGGGACTCCAAATGTAGAATTTAAAACACCAGATAGATACAAAAGGGAAACTTGTTTGTAAAAAGCATACATGAAGGTTGAAGCAAAGAAGGAATCTATTAAAAGACTCTAGGTTAAAGAAAAAGAAAGGAAAGCTAAGGAAGGCCCGTTTTTGGTCAACTGCGGCCTAAGCAAGACTTTGTGTTTAATCAAAGAAGTTCATTTGAAATTCCGGAGAGTTTTGAAGTATGCTCGCCAATGGATGTTTCCCCATATCACGAATCATAAGTTGATAATTATTCTAGAGGAACTTATGTGACGTCAGATGATACTTCACTAATGAGTGACCGCAACAGTGTGTCAAGTGAATCGTTTATAATTAGCTCAAATGGCACAACGGATGAAGACATTCTTGTTGCCACACAACGGTTGGATGTGAGCGATGGCGATGTCCAATGCGCTACAACAGAAGATGAATTTTCGTAGGCCGAAAGATTTAGGTCTGCAACTAAAAACATGGAATATAGTAGTGATACTTTTGCTAAGGCCGACTTTTGGAATGAATTCCACTCCTCTGGTAGGCAAGAAAAAGAAGGCACCCAACTATTTAAATTCGGTTCAAATTTGGAAAATATAAGCAAAGAAAACTTCACCTTTGATGCACCTTCCACAAACATTATTGAAACCCATCAAAAGAATATTCAAGTGACCAACAATGACTCAATCAAAAAATTTGTATTTGAAACCCATCAATTGCAAATTATATACTGTGTTGTTTTATCATTATATCAACTAAAATCACAGATATGCTCTTGAAATAGTATTGGCCACATACATGAAGTGTAGGTACACCTAGACCACTACTTAATCAAGCCTGTAAATTCATATAAAATGGTTATAGTTATGGGAAGTCCACCCAATATATGCAAAACAACATATCAGTTTTCGAACTTTTTGTCTATAATGGATATATATATATATATATATATATATGTGTGTGTGTGTGTGTGTGTGTTAAGCCCCATAACAATTAACAAATTCTATAAATTGAAAATTTCTAAATTCTACTTTTTTTTATCCTGTTGCAAATGCAGTAAAAATACATTTAACTTCATACCATCAATACAGTAGTGGGTCCCATAACATGCAATGACGAAATGTTTTTTGCAAAATATGTAACAAAGTTAAAATAAAACGTGATTTATTAATTGACACCTAACAAAATGCAATTTAAGTCAATGGTTGATCTGTCAAAATTGAATACAAATTGTTTTTCACTCACTAAATTTCAATTTATAATTTAGTGAGAAGAGTGAACAAATTTTAAACTCGGAATCAATGACTCTTGAATTCTTCTATATTGAAAGAACTTGGAATCAATAAGGAATTGAGAAAAAGATATCATATATATAAAAAAAACATTAAATGATATAAATTGAATTTTTTTAAAACATTATCTACCAGAAATTACCTTCATGTGATAAGCAATAGCCCTCATCTACTAAGAAATTAAATCAATTAAATAGAAGTAATCATATTTGTTCATGAAACTTTTTATTCATTCTACTTGGTAAACAAAATAGTTTTCCCATGTATATATCATTCGTTATGGAAACAAATAACAACTAACAATTGCAATGGTCTTAAAGACAACGTTGATGGTTGTTCGGCTGCAGATACTTTGGTATCCTTATGCAGTAGTAATCAAAATATAATGGCCATGATGAGAGCCATACTTGGCCATCACATAATATGGTTCAACTACATTTGATCTTGACCAACAATTGTTCATGGTTTGCTTTCTCGGTAACAATCACATGGACTCAAATTGAGAACACGAACATCGTACATGAATACTAATGACTTCCCTTTGGACTTGTACACAACCAAAAAAACTTAGATTCATCAACATTATAATTGGAATAATTGCAATATGTTTCATTACAAGTTGTTGTTTGATATAGATCCATTAAACCAATCCCTATTCTAGAGAACTCATGATACAACTCCTCAAAAATTTCCAAATATAGTTAATGCAACTGCTTAATTGTGAACACTGGAATACAATAGCTGAAATCCTGTAACCCATATTGGATTTAAGTTCCTTCCTACAACCTCAAAGTTGTATCAAGATCATTAAGATTATGAAGAAAATGATGCTAAACATACGGTTTTATTAACCCATTCACCTTCACCTATCTTAATAGTATCTATAAGACTTTTGATGTCCAAGAAACTTGTATGTTTTATGATTATCAAGAATATGATTCTAAACTACTCAATTTTTAATGTCCAAGAACTTCACAAAAATAAGTATAACCCCATTACATACCAGAGGGAGGTTCAAAGGAAAACATCAAAAAAATGGAAAACTAAAGAATACTCTAGTAGCCATTCATCTGGACGGTATGCACTTGTGCATACAAGTAATTTATAACATGCACGTGTGCATATGCAAAAGTGCATAATATGCACATGTGCATAAAAACCAAAAAACTAATAAATTACTTGGCCTTCCAGGGTGTTTCTCAGTTTTCCGTTTTTTTTGAGGTTTTCCCCTGAACCTGACCCTACAATACCAACAATCAAATATTGAAAGATGTACATATTGACAAAGTCCATGGACAACCTTACAAGTATACACAAAACACAAATCAAAAAATAATACTGATACATATATAAACATACAGAAATCGATGAAACACATATAAATTAGAACAAAAGTAGACTATTATAAAAAAATTATTGGTTCCTCTAAGAACCATACCCATGAACATAGACATGGACAAAGGCAATATCCCTTGACATGATCACATATACATAAAACCCAACTCAAAAACTAACATTGATACAGAAAACCAGATCGAGTTATTGCAAAACAAATAATACAAATGGGAAAAAAGTAGATTATATATTTACCTCTTATATACGAAAGAACCCTGCTTGTAGACAATTGTATTGGGAACATATGATAATGGACCTCGCTACAGACAATATGGAAGACCGTTATTAAACTTGCAAACACCTAATTTGTGCAAATGCTAAATTGTTGCCTAATGTTTCTCCAAATTGAAGTTCTTTTTTCTAAATTTAGCCTTGCAAGTGATGTACATCATAATTCCAATTTTATCCACAAAATTGTCTTTGACCGTAATTGTATTTTTGTTTACTTTTATTATATATCAATGAGATAATGAGTGGTTCCTGCTATGCTACTTTTTAGAGGTCATTCTAAACGGTTCATAAGAATGAAAATAATTTGACATACATGGTAAAGGGTTCTTGAAATTTGATTAATGAAGTTTTCATCACCGCATCATAAACAATTATAGATGATGATCATATAAGTTTCAGAAAGTAAATATAGTGTTTCTACACAACATTTAGTTAAACTAAGTATGATATTGCAAATCATATTTCATCATGTGAGCTAAGGGGTTGAAAAACATACCTTCATCAAATGAAAGCCACATGGATTTAGACCTGCAAGGGATCATTGACAAAATTCTTCGTCCTCCATCTAAAAGAATCTCCTGTTGTCTTGCAACCACTTGTATGCATCTTGAATTGCGCTGGCAAACAATGGTGATGAACTTGGATATATATAATATGGAAGACAGTCATTACATTTCATTAAAACGCCTAATCTTTATTACATATAAAATCAAATCCAAACGAAAGTGTACCACCAGAAGAGATGGATATTGAGAAAAAGAGATTTGGACTTTGGTGGTTAAACCGAACATATATATGAAAAATTACAAAACAAACCACATTTATAATGAAACACATGCGAGGACATAATTCTTTAAAATTTAAAAAACTTTAAACTAAAAAAAATCCAGGAAAATCTTTTTAAGGATTCATAGTCTAACCGTTAACAACTCTAATTTGGGAATGACTAATGTTATATCCTATACCTATACCTATACCAATACCAATACCAATACTCCTAGTTCCTCTCAAATGATACTCGATAAAATCATGGTCTTTAGACTTTTCGTGTTCATGTTTCTGCCAAGTGTCTTGGATTAGTAGGAGGACATGGTATTCTTAACTGTATGGGGGTAGAAGAGTAGACTAAGTCATTCCCTGACACAATTTCAAAGGTCAAGAAGCTAAGAATATTTAAAGATCATCATGATGATGAATTTACACAAACATCACGTGTGTGGGTTACATTACTCTCTAACTTGGTGATTACCGCTTTGGGCACTACTTGATACATTTTGCATTGGAGGTAAATCCCCATTTGCGAGCACACATAAATAGAACCAGAAGCTTGCAAATCAATATAAGTCTACAAATGGTTAAAAAAATAAAATTTAAGAGTAGGCCATGCCAGGTTACCATGTTTCGACCCAACCCAATCATCCGCCAGATCTTCGTGGATGCTTCCACAAACTTCTTACTTCATTTGATGGATGTTTTCGAAGGCAACTAACATGTCAATTTCCTGAATCAATTGACAGACCTACCTTATATTGAATTATTATGGAAGTAAAAAACAAATGATGTTTGTTTACCTCGGGACAATGAAAGTTATCGTGCCGGCAAGGGTTTGAAGAAACTCAACAACAACAACAACAACAACAACATCATTAGTATAATATTAACCACAATATCATTCGTATTATGTTGAATACCAACATAGTTGAATCTTAAGTGTGTGATCACGAAGATGAATATAAATATATACACATTGAAATTTATAATTTGTGTCAATCATGAAGCCATTTTTCAATTTTAAGAATTTTAGTCTGCTCCATTTATGTTCGCTCCCATAAATCACAAGGCCTACCATGATTTATGAAGCAAGAACAAATGTAAATAAAGTTGATGGGGATGAATCATCCTATTGATAAACAACAGATCCAAAGCTAATTCAGTTACTTGAAGATTAATGAATGATACAATAGTTGACATAAGACAATCAATTTAAACCTAGCCTCTTCCAGATGATTGGAGATGGTATAAATTAAAAAGGGGGAAGGGGACGAACCTCTCTTGACCGGGGCCCACAGCTTCAGATGCGAACATACTTAGTAGGTTCAGGGCCCACAACTTCACATTGTTCATACAACTTATTAGCAACATATAGCAAACACACCAAGACTTGTCCTGATTTAACGTAAATCATTAAAATAGTAAGTGCTTTGAAGCAGTGTATATCTGGAGATATAGATACTCTAAACAGCAAAAATAAACTAAGAAATGAAAGTGCAGTGTGGTTGTGTTTGATCAAGCAAGCAAAGGAAATGGAAGTACACGGGAATTGAAAGAGAGGAATGAAAAATTGGCATCAAATAAATTTGTTTATATTAGAGCAAAAAACTTACGAATACAACAAAAGAAGACTTTATAATTTCTTCCCCAGGGGGAGCACAATCAATCAAATCATTCAGAAAGTATCACTTCCCATACACGGTAGAAATCTTCAAGATGGAGAAAGTCCAACCGGAAATTAGAAAGGAAGAAATAGAAACCCGAGAAGGGGGGATCCAATCATCGAGTAAGCTGCATCTGGAATAAGAGAACAATGAAATTGAATGTACAAAACCTTAATTGCATATGAAATCAGATAAGAACGAACCTGGAATTTAAATTATTTGATGATCAGAGCGAAGAAGTGATGAAAGATTGGTGAGATTCCATAGTTTTAATTAAGGCTAAAATGTGAATGAATGATACAACATCAAATCAAACTTGTTTTATAACTAAAGACGTTATGGTACGATACAGAAGGAGCGCATAAATGGTAGCCATTCGCAAAACTTCTGCAGTGGATTTTTCATGCCATACAAATAATTAATAAAACATAGTGAGTTTGACATATCAGTTTTGAATCAACAACAAAAGGTATATCATAACTGTAAGTACCAAATAAATTCCTACTTGGAGAATTCACACATGGTAGCAGCCTTCATCTTCATGTGCCAGGAGAACAGGAGCACAACCTGTGAACCAATCCAAGAATATGTCCGTAAAGTTGGCATCGTGTGAGAACAAAAGTTGTTTGATTTAGAGCTAACTCCGAGCCGAAAAAATCAACCTACATAGTCATAATATATTAGATGTGGTGCAACCGTGTGCAAGGATACACATCTTTCGATTGATTGATTATTGAACTTCCAAGCTATTGAAATAGAAAGAGAGATTTTAATTAACCCTAGATGAAAAACAACATAAATTACTTACGTGATAGTACCAATCAAACCCTAATGAAATACAACGTATATGAGTTCAAGAAGTAAATTTTTTTTAAAGAGATAAATGAAGAGAGGAAATTCAAGAATCTTCAGGTGATACTTGTAAGAAATTAAAATTATTAAAAGAGAGGAAAGATAATTATCAAGAATATAAAAGTGATACTTGTAAGAACTAAGAAATTAAAATTATCAAGGAGATGAATGAAATATAATTAAAACTTAGAGCTAAATCCTCAAGATTCCATCAAGCTAGAACTCAAAAAGCATTTAGAAAATTCTCTCCAGTTATGCATGATACATTCCATAGTCTTATGTGAAACCAATATTAAATTTTTTGACATATACTTTGTGCATCCTTCATGAGAAGTTAATGATCAAAAAATTAAGAAAGTGAGACAGAAAACAAACAATAGCTTATGCTAAAACGCTTTGTCGTGCATCCAAATTCAAAAAGGCCTTAATGGCTCGTGCAACGTTTTTAATAAGGAATAGAAAAACAATAAAAAGTATGCACATACCCTATTTATAATACCCGCCGTATATAAATCGATATACATTTAATGTATAGATTTATACATTAGTTTAGTTATAAAAAAAATAATAATAAGGGAGAGTTTTATGCCTTATGTCCAACACGTGAGTTTAGGGGGGAAAGAAAAACATATGAATTATTGTTTTAGGTTGATTTTGGATTTGAGCCATTCTTGAAGGACTACTTTGGCTTAACCCAGTTAAAGTTTATAAATTAGATTTATTTTAGCACTAATCACGTATCCTGAACGGCCTCTTGATCATTAAATCCTAACCACCCAACTCATTGTGATCGATAGAGAAGAACCGACTGGGAGAAATCGATCGAGAGAATAAGGGAGAAATCGATGGCAAAGGCAAGAAACGTTCGTCAAATCATCATCGTTTGGAAGGTAAGTTTCTGTCGCGTCTCGAATTTTATACGAATATTGTTTGGATGCGAGTTTTGGGATTGTTTGGGGGCAGAAACCGATGTGTTTCGGTGGCTCGAAAGTCACCAAATCTGTCAAGTTTAATGGCAGCTTCGGAATGATGGTTAAAATCGTTTTAGAACACAAAAAAAAATTCTACTCTGTTTCATCTCAAAAACAGTCCTAAAAATTGCTTCGGTTAGTACGTTTAATTACCGTTAAGTACCGCCAAGAGAAGTGTGTGAATCGCCGAAAAACGGGTCAAACCGACTCGATTTTTAGCCGATTTGCTGCTAATTAAGGCTGTCAAGTGGGTAAAATTTTGATGGGGCTGTTGGTATGCGTAGGAGGAATTACTCATATAAAAAAAATAAGTTGTGCAGTAAATTAATGTAGGTGTCCAGCATATTGAAGTCCATCCTGCATATAGAAATCCATACGTGCATATATTATATTATATATATATATATATATATATGTATATGTATATGCATGGTTTGTTTTGTCCTTTTTTAAGCCATGGGTATTGGGGCATGATATGGAGTTCTCCAGATTTTCTTTTCACCTTATTCATGTGTTGATCCTACTTTGGCATATAGAATTTGTAGGTTTTAGGTTAGTTTTATTTATATGTTTTTTTAGCCGTTTATTGCTTGGTCTAGTCGAGTTTTGGTTACTGTAGTTTGGTCGTTTTATTAGTCGTTTGAACCTTGTTTAGCTGCTGCGTTTTTAGTTAATTTTAGTCAAAATCGCTGCTGCGTTTTTAGTTGTTTGTAGTTGATTTTGCTGCTGCGTTTTGACCGATTAGTGGTCGTTTTTAGTCGAAGTTGCTGCAGTGTTTTAACTGTTTATTAGTCGGTTATTAGGCGATTTTGCTGTTGTTTTCGGGCCGTTGATAGTAGATTTTGGTCGTGTTATCGTCAAGTAGGATTAGTTATAAGTTTTTGGGTATTTTTAGGCCGGGATTAAAGGAGTAGACGATCGGCGAATCGATAAGTTCTGTGAAGTTCTAAGGTACGGATTCCTAATCTTTTTATCCCTCTGAATTGTTTACATAAGTTTCCAAACTCTTAAGATTTCGTTTAGTTCGAATTATTTGATTTATGTTTATTCGGTTTGTTCATTCCGTATCGTCTTTCACTCATAATCGTTCAATATCACATTAGCTTTATTGTTGGGTAGAATTGGGTTTAGAGTTTAGTTCAATTAGCTTTATTGTTTTTCTTTTATTCGTTATATGTGACTTTTTGTTCTTTGAACTTAGGATGGCTCGTCGATCGCAACGTGTAGCTAACAGACGTGGTCGTACTTCAGGGGGAGACCCCATAAACCCTAATTCAGATGTTAATCAAAGTGGTGTAGACCCAACGATTTTGGCAGCGGTGAATCAGGCAGTTTCAAGTTTGTTGCCTACTATTGTGGCCCAAGTAGTTGGGGCAGCTCAACAGCATAATACCGGGGGATTTCAGCAGAATCCAGATGGGGCTATTCATGTGTGGCTTGAATCCAGAGGGGCGGTAATCCAAATCAGACTAGAGGTTCTAGTGGGGAAACACCGGATGGGGCTATTCATGTGTGGCTTGAAAGATTTCAGAAACATAAGCCTCTGTCCTTTTGCTCGGCACCGACTCCAGTTGATGCAGAAAACTGGATTGCCCACATGCAAAAGATCTTTGAGGTTCTTGGCTGCCCGGAAGTGCATAAGGTGAAACTGGCAGCTTACAAACTTGAAGGTGATGCTCATAGATGGTGGTACGCGATCAAGCAAGCTAAAGGTAACGAGTATATGGATGCTCTTTCTTGGGTGGAGTTCCGTGAAGCATTCTATCAGCAGTATTTCTCAATTGCGGATAAGAGTGCGTTTGTGAGAGAATATAACTCAATCCGCCAGAAGGATGACGAGTCTATATCAGAATATCTGGCGAGATTCGTGAGACTCGCAGGTTTTGCACGATCATTAGCCGGGACAACATTTGAGCAGACATAAAAGTTTAAGTGGTCTATTCATTACAGGTATCGTTCTAAGCTGATCAATGACAAGTTTACTGATGTGGCAGAGGCGGTAAATGCTGCCAAGAATATTGAAATGAATCGGCAAGGCTATTTGGCATCCAAATCAGATGGGAGTAAGAAAAGAAGTCGGGATGGGCAACAAATTCACCAGGTGGGGCAACAAAATCAACAACAGGGAGGTAACCGGGGGAATCAGTGGGGTCAAAGTAGTAATAAGCGTCAGGGACAGTGGCAGGGCCATAATCAGGGTCAGAGACAGTCTTATCGTCAGCAGGGTCAGGGGCAAGGACAAAATCAGACTCGTTCACAAAAGCCAGGCGACAAGAGGAATCATGATTCAGACTCTCAGTGTAATTCTTGTGGAAGGCGTCATCCTGGAAATGTTTGTTATAGGGCTACAGGAGCTTGCTTTTTGTGTGGCCAGGTGGGACATATGGCAAGGGATTGCAAGAACTCTCGTATCGATAAAGGCAATGATTCAAAGACAACCAGTGGAGTGGAGGCAGGGTGTTTGCTTTATCAGCTACTCAGGCAGCAAATTCAGGTATGATTTCGGGAATTCTTTCGATTGACGCACATGATGTTTATGTTTTATTTGATACCGGGGCAACCCATTCCATGGTCTCTTTGATTTTTGTTAGTCGTCTGAAAGTGCCTTATAAATTGCTAGAATCTCCATTATCTATTGCCACTCCTTTGGGTAATTCAGTTGTTATAACCCGAGAATATAAAGGGTGTCCTTTAAAGGTAGGAGACCAGATTCGTGAAGCCGACTTACTGCCCATTAGTATGACCGATTTTGATGTTATTTTGGGTATGGACTGGTTGTCTAAACATCGAGCAACAATTGAGTGCCAAACTAAGCAGGTAATCTTCGGTGATAAAGAGAAGCCTGAATTTGTGTATCAAGGGTCTCAACCACAAAGAGGATTGAAGATTATATCTGCCTTTAAAGCTCAAAAGTTATTTTCTCACGGATGTCAAGGTTTTCTAGCATCAGTTAGAGATACGTCGGTGGAAGAGCGTTCCCCTGAAAGCCAACCAGTTGTCAGAGAATTCGTTGATGTATTTCCGGACGAACTTCCGGGGGTACCGCCAGTTCGTGAGGTCGAGTTCACTATAGATTTGATTCCTGGGGCGAAACCCATCTCGAAAGCACCGTATAGAATGGCACCGTTAGAATTGCAAATAAGGCCGAGTGTGTCTCCTTGGGGTGCTCCAGTATTGTTCGTGAAAAAAAAAAGATGGATCGATGAGGCTATGTATCGATTACAGGGAATTGAATCGGGTCACCATCAGAAACAAGTATCCGTTGCCTCACATAGATGATTTGTTTGACCAACTTCAAGGAGCTAAGTACTTCTCGAAGATAGATCTAAGGTCAGGCTACCATCAGTTGAGGGTAAAAGAGCAAGATGTGTCAAAGACCGCTTTTCGCACTAGATACGGCCATTATGAATTTTTGGTGATGCCTTTCGGCCTGACCAATGCTCCAGCCGTTTTTATGGACCTGATGAACTGGGTATTCAGTGCATACTTAGACAAGTTTGTCATCGTATTTATTGATGATATACTTGTATTTTCTAAGTCTAAGGAGGAGCACGAAAAGCATTGGCGCATTGTTTTGGGAACGTTACGAGACAAGCAGTTGTATGCTAAATTTTCTAAATGCGAGTTTTGGCTCGAACAGGTGGCATTCTTGGGCCACGTTGTGTCAGCTAAGGGTATTACGGTGGATCCTGCAAAGGTTGAGGCCGTGACTAATTGGCCAAGGCCTACTACAGTGACTGAAGTGCGAAGTTTTTTGGGACTTGCAGGTTACTATAGGAGGTTTGTTGAAGGGTTTTCCTTTATAGCACTGCCTTTAACCCGATTGCTAAGGAAGGGCGTGAAATTCATGTGGGAAGCCGATCAAGAGAAAATCTTTGAAGAGTTAAAGAAGAGGTTGGTTTATGCGCCTGTGCTCACTTTGCCATCGGGAACAGGAGGATACCAAGTCTATAGTGATGCTTCTAAAAATGGTCTCGGATGTGTACTAATGCAACATGGTAAGGTTGTTGCTTATGCCTCTAGACAGCTCAAGCCATATGAAGTGAACTATCCCACTCACGATCTAGAGTTGGCGGTCGTGATCTTCGCTTTAAAAATACGGAGGCATTATCTTTATGGAGAAACTTGTGACATCTTCACATATCACAAAAGTCTCAAGTACATCTTCACTCAGAAGGAACTTAATATGAGACAGAGGCGTTGGTTAGAGCTCCTTAAGGATTATGATGCAAGAATCCAATATCGTCCCGGAAAAGCCAATCTAGTCGCAGATGCTCTCAGCCGGAAGAATTCGGGAAGCTTGTCATGTCTAATTACTTCTCAGTCGCATATTCTCCGAGATTTGGAAAGCATGGGTGTTCAGATTTGTGCTAAGCAGCAAGATGGGTATCTGGAAAGTTTTATGGTTGAGCCCACTCTAGTTTCACGGATCAAAGAAGCCCAAAAGCAAGACGGATAGTTATGGGCCATATTGCAAAAGGTAGGCGATGGTAAGCAAGTTGACTTTCGGGTTGATGCAGACGATGTGATATGGTTCGGAAATAGGCTATGTGTTCCCGATGACCCAGAAATCCATGAGGCACTATTGAATGAAGCTCATAATTCGCCATTCTCTATTCATTCAGGTTTCACAAAGATGTATAGAGATTTAAAGCAAAATTTTTGGTGGAACGGAATGAAGCAGGACGTGGCTAACTTTGTAGCGAGATGTCTTACTTGCCAGAAAGTCAAGATCGAGCATCAACGAGCAAGTGGATTTCTGCAACCCTTAGAGATCCCGGTATGGAAGTGGGAGGATATCTCAATGGATTTTGTAACCGGGTTACCAAAGACGCTTAAGAAGAACAATGCTATTTGGGTGGTAGTCGACCGGTTGACTAAGTCGGCTCACTTTCTCCCTATTCAAGAAGGGTATTCGGTTGGTAAGTTATCAGAACTCTTTCAGCGGGAGATTATCAGGCTTCATGACACACCAGTATCTATAGTATCTGATTGAGATCCTCGTTTTACTTCGTGGTTTTGGAAAGGTTTTCAGAATACTTGGGGCACCAGACTCAAGTTCAGTACGGCTTTTTACCCGCAAACGGATGGACAATCCGAGCGAACAATCCAAACTTTAGAAGATATGTTGAGATCATGTGCCTTGGAATGGTCCGGAAGTTGGGACGAGTACTTGTGTTTGGTAGAGTTTGCTTATAATAATAGTTGGCAAGCAAGCATTTGGGATGGCTCCATTCGAGGCCTTATATGGCCGGAGATGTCGAGCACCGGTATGTTGGAACGAGGTTGGTGAGGCAGTTATTGAAGGGCCATAACTTGTGAGAGTCACCAATGAAAAGGTGGCAGTGGCTAAAGAAAAACTAAAAGAAGCTCAATCCCGTCAAAAGAGTTATGCAGACCGTCACCGGAGAGTTTTAGAATTTCAATCAGGGGATCACGTGTTTCTTAAGGTTGCTCCGTTTCGAGGTGTCCGACGATTTGGCTTAAAAGGGAAACTTACTCCAAGGTACATCGGTCCCTTCGAGGTTTTAGAAAGGGTCGGTGAGGTTGCTTACCGGTTAGCTCTCCCACCTCAGCTAGCTCATGTGCATAATGTGTTTCACGTTTCGGCGCTTCGAGGATACAATTACCATCCATTGCATGTGGTGCAATATCCGTTAGATAAAATTCATGAAGATCTTTCGTGCAAAGAAGAACCTGAAGCTATATTGGATAGGCAGGAGCAGGTTATGAGGAAGAAATCTATACCGTTTATAAAGGTGTTGTGGAAAAATCACCCGGAACGTGAGGCCACTTGGGAGATGGAAGAATCTCTATATTCGGAGTATCCGCATCTTTTCGAAAACCTGTAAGTATTACTCTTATGTATTTACCTTTCCGTTTGATTTCGAGGACGAAATCTTCTCTTTTGGGGGGAAGAGTTATAATACCCGTCGTATATAAATCGATATACATTTAATGTATAGATTTATACATTAGTTTAGTTTTAAAAAAAATAAGGGAGAGTTTTATGCCTTATGTCCAACACGTGAGTTTAGGGGGGAAAGAAAAACATAAGAATTATTGTTTTAGGTTGATTTTGGATTTGAGCCATTCTTGAAGGACTACTTTGGTTTAACCCAGTTAAACATAAATTAGATTTATTTTAGCACTAATCACGTATCCTGAACGGCCTCTTGATCATTAAATCCTAACCACCCAACTCATTGTGATCGATAGAGAAGAACCGACTGGGAGAAATCGATGGCAAAGGCAAGAAACGTTCGTCAAATCATCATCGTTTGGAAGGTAAGTTTCTGTCGCGTCTCGAATTTTATACGAATATTGTTTGGATGCGAGTTTTAGGATTGTTTGGGGGCAGAAACCGATGTGTTTCGGTGGCTCGAAAGTCACCAAATCTGTCAAGTTTAATGGCAGCTTCGGAATGATGGTTAAAATCGTTTTAGAACACAAAAAAAATTCTACTCTGTTTCATCTCAAAAACAGTCCTAAAAATTGCTTCGGTTAGTACGTTTAATTACCGTTAAGTACCGCCAAGAGAAGTGTGTGAATCGCCGAAAAACGGGTCAAACCGACTCGATTTTTAGACGATTTGCTGCTAATTAAGGCTATCAAGTGGGTAAAATTTTGATGGGGTTGCTGGTATGCGTAGGAGGAATTACTCATATAAAAAAAATAAGTTGTGCAGTAAATTAATGTGGGTGTCCAGCATATTGAAGTCCATCCTGCATATAGAAATCCATACGTGCATATATTATATATATATATATATATTATATATATATATATATGTATATGTATATGCATGGTTTGTTTTGTCCTTTTTTAAGCCATGGGTATTGGGGCATGATATGGAGTTCTCCAGATTTTCTTTTCACCTTATTCATGTGGTGATCCTACTTTGGCATATAGAATTTGTAGGTTTTAGGTTAGTTTTATTTATATGTTTTTTTAGCCGTTTATTGCTTGGTCTAGTCGAGTTTTGGTTACTGTAGTTTGGTCGTTTTATTAGTCGTTTGAACCTTGTTTAGTTGCTGCGTTTTTAGTTAATTTTAGTCAAAATCGTTGCTGCGTTTTTAGTTGTTTGTAGTTGATTTTGCTGCTGCGTTTTGACCGATTAGTGGTTGTTTTTAGTCGAAGTTGCTGCAGTGTTTTAACTGTTTATTAGTCGGTTATGAGGCGATTTTGCTGTTGTTTTCGGGCCGTTGATAGTAGATTTTGGTCGTGTTATCGTCAAGTAGGATTAATTATAAGTTTTTGGGTATTTTTAGGCCGGGATTAAAGGAGTAGACGATCGACGAATCGATAAGTTCTGTGAAGTTCTAAGGTACGGATTCCTAATCTTTTTATCCCTCTGACTTGTTTACATAAGTTTCCAAACTCTTAAGATTTCGTTTAGTTCGAATTATTTGATTTATGTTTATTCGGTTTGTTCATTCCGTATCGTCTTTCACTCATAATCGTTCAATATCACATATTCTCGTAAAATTGTCTTGTCCTAAACATACCGTTATAATGTCGAGATTTGAAAAATACTTTATGGATTTCTCACCTCTCTTGTTGGTATTTGTCAATTCGATTTATATATGTTTGTGTGTGTATATATATATATATATATATACTTGGTTCGATTGTGTGGGCTTATTCGTATCAACTTACATAAAATTCTAACGTCTTTCGAGTCATATCTATCGGTTCTTGATATTCATTGAGGTTCAACCTCAATCGATGCTTGATTTTAATATCACCGTTAATTAAACGCGATTTATATCACTTTCGTTTGTAAGCAATATTTGGTATTTGGGTTGATTCTGATTTTGGCATTCTGTTATTTCTAGTCTTTGGAGACCATTTTTAAAGATCATGGATGATTTTATACTTGGCATTGGCACCGTTTAAATGAGCTTATTATAACTTTGTTATGTCACATGTGTTGTGATAATTTAATTCTTGATACAAATCGAGCTACTAACCACTTATGGGGGTACCATAGGCACGTCATTGTGGCACCAATGGCGTGACACTAACCGTGGCGGTGTGATCAGACCACGACGTCTCCTCTTTTGCGCTCTTGTGAGAGCTATACTTGGTGTGACGGAGATTTGATTTAGGAGGCGTATGGGTCGGCCCTAGCTTATGTGATACGTTTGTAGGGTGGGTGTAGGCGTAGTGTCCAACGTCGTATCTCACATTTAGTACGTGTGGATCTGCAGTCCAACGTACGGGCCTGTGTGGCCATATGTCTGACACTTGTCACATCGGTGTATATGCAAGTGTATGCGTTTTTGAGCTCGATATGTCCCTTCATATATTTTCGTTTAATTATGTCGACTATAAATTGGCAACTGTGTTGTCCGGCATCTTGAGATCAATTTGATTTTGCTTATGATATTGTTCCTGTCATATGTTTATATATCCGTTCACTGGGCATTTGGCTCAGCCGTGTTTTTCCTTTTCTTTCTCACGGCAGGTAATTGAAGGGGTTGCTAAGGCTACGTGAGAAGAGTAAATAAGATTTTGATCGCAAAAAGGTTACGAAAGGTTTATTGAAAATTTTAGGCTACATTTGGTTTATTGCATCGTTTTAGACTAGCTCTTTTGCAAAGGTTTACGCTTGATTTTTGTCGATTATTGGGAGTTTATAATTATTGTTGGGATGATGTAATTTCGTTTATGGAGACTCTTTATTTTGGGAGTTATATGTATAACCGTTTGTTATGTTTGACGTAACCTCCCTTCCTTTGGAATGGGGGTGTTACACTATTAGTTCAAATACTCAGTTAAATAACAGTTGAACCAAACCACAATTTAACCTACCATTTGCATTAGACACAACATGAATAGCCAACCTGCAGAAGACATTTATAACAAATTAAAACCAAATCAAATAAAACCTATAAAAAATTCAAGAATTGCAACAAAGCATCACCTTTGTAAACTTCAAAAGCACTGTAGATGCTTCAAGCAAATGGCTCCCACCTTCCCTCTTTCAAGTTATCTAACGTGCGGCCCATTCTCCGTATGTACATCTTTGACATCTGCACCATGATGAAACAGAAGAATTGATAGAAAGAGAAAATCCATCTATAATTTGAATATCATAAAAACCCTAACTCCAAATGCGATTGGATGAACAAAAATTTAGAAAACATCCATTTACCAAATTGTTGAGATAGCAAGGAGACATGATGGCGATTCTAAGGATGGCTTCAGGAATAATACCTTTGCATTCATGACCGTTGAGTTCACAACAACTGAAGTAGCCAAGACGTTATCCGAGATAAGAGCATAGTGATAGAGACTTGGATTTTCAAGATTCTCACTCCTCGGGAACTTTCTCTTCTCCGGTGAAAGAAGGTAATAATCTACTATTAGGCGTATCGATAAGCAATGGATTCCATTTAGGATTGTTTTTGCTGCTAACTGGCTCAAAAATGTGCTCTGCTTCTTCAAGCTACGAACTTGCTCGTCGGCTGATTATAGCATGGCCCTCAGCTTCCTGGTGACCATCTTGCAATCGTAAAGCTGATCTCTAGCTTTCGACAGTAGTTTGCCCATAGCTTTGATTTTCTCTAGTACGCTATAAATATTTACATAAAATAATTGGGAATATAAGAGCATCCTAGAAGAAATCTACAAAAAAAACATACATGTGAAATGCACACAGATCTATTACTGACCTCCGATTAAGATCAGCATCTGCAGTGGCATCGCCTAAAGCACGTTGACTTTCTTTAAGTTGATTTTGTAGTTCACGGGCCAACTGTGTCTTATTTTTCATCGTTGCAATGCTCTTATATACCCTAGCCATGATCATTTGATCCCGAACCAAGCGAACAATTGTATCCGTGTTCTCCTTAAGATCATCAGCTCAAATGAAATACAAACATGAAAGAATGCATCAAAGATAAATCTTTATTTGCTATAAAATCCTGGACCTTTGAGTTCAAAATTGAAATCTTTAAGCAACTTTTCAGGTTCACGGTCAATATCCCCATCAACACAACTCCAGTATCCAAAAGTTAGCTTTTATCCTCCACAATTTTTCTACGAAATCCAACGAAACTAAAACTCCAAATTCTCTAGAAACGAAATTAAAACTCCAAATTCTATGGAATAGATTTAAAATAACGAAATCAAATTACCTGTTCACCAGATACAACAACGATGGAGTGTTTAAATCAAGCAGAGCAAATACAGAAGTGATGATGAAGATACAGGGGTGCGTGAGTGCTTTGAAGTTCAAGAAACTGAAATAGATTCTCCCAATCTGGAGATGCGAACGGCGACATTAGCCGGGACCGGCACCGGGAGCTTTCTTGAATCCCTTGGCCTCCGCTAGCGAAACAACCGTAGGCACGAAATTGATCAAAAGTTCCCCAAAACACAACACCAGCGGACCTTTATGTCTGTCTCTTCCCTCCGTTGTCGAACCTACATTAACCAAATCCAACATCTCGATCAAAAATTCAAAATTGAATTTAACGAAATCCAACAGCTCACCAGTGTCCAACAGCTCAACAGTGCTCTTATAATGTTTCAAGGTACCCATCGTTGGTCCACTGGAGATGTTTGGAAAAACATAGGTGGATTTGGTCGCGTTGAAAGATGCCCTCTTCCTTTGATCCATTTTGAATTAGGGTTTCAAAGAGATGGTCAATCGCCAATTTATAGATGCAGGAGGAGTTGAAACTCCATTAAAGGCGGGAGTACAGTCGTGCGGAATTCCGATTGAAGGGGAGGAACGGTCGAGTGGGGATGGAACTCCATAGAAACAGGTGTGAGGGGAGAGTTGTGGAGGTTGAAGGCGAAGACTTGGAGTCGTGGAGAGGAATCAGGCGTGAGGGGAGAGAGGGAAACAAATGGGGAAGTGGGCTGATTTGGGGGTGGGGATTAAACTCGTACGCTGGAGATAGAATCCAGCCGTGAAATAAGGAATTTGAAGGGTCCAGATTAAAACTTGGCTGAATTTAAACAGCTCAGATCCATCCAAAAATGGTTACACTCGGCTCCATCCATATATATATATATATATATATATATATATATATATATATATATATATATATATATATATAATTAGGCCCTAAAATATTATAATTGGGCCTGTTCATTTGGGGGCTTGTTTACTTGAACAATTTTAACAGGCTTATGCACGACTCTGATCGTTGGATGCACATTAGGATGAGATGCACCAAGATAAAATGCTCCGAGATGCACATGATCAATTCCCTTATGAAGCATGATTCATGAGTAGTTTTGAGATTATAAGTAATCAATGGTTCAGATTCACTTCTCACGTTAATTCAACTTCTCACATGATCATTCGCCTATTTATATATACTAGAAGCGTACTCGCGCAATGCAACAAGATACATCACGATTTTAATGTTTCATTTTTTTTTTGTTTTTTTTTTGTTGATTTACAGTACGATCTTGGATGGTTTTGAGAAAATGATAATGTTTTTTTTTAATAAACTTGTTTAATTTAGACTTAATAATATAATGTTTTTTATATAAAAAAATTAAGTATTTTGTTAGAATTCAATGATTATCTTATATATTTTAATAACATCTAGAAAAAATAACCAATTACATATTTAATAATATAATTAAAACAAATTTATCTATACTATATTATAAAAACAGCATAAAAAACTCTTAATTACAACATTTTAAGCACAAGTTACAACTAATTAAAGTCAATTACTTAATTTACAATTTCTTAATGCTTTGGTACAACCTTTCCAAGCACAGTATCTCACATAATCATCTATTTGTGGAATGAATACTCATTTATTAATATAACTATTTGTTTTTTTGTTGGATGATTTTATAAAATAGATTTTATATTAGCATAATCTATTTTAAATGTAGAATTTACATTTAAATTTATATTAATGAGATGTAATATAAAATATTTTTTCTTCCGTATTTTTTTATATTACATCTCCTAATGATTTTTCCATATTTTATTTTATAAAATCTTTTTCCATATTTTATTTAATAAAATCTTTTTACATAATGAGACGTAATATAAACTCTTTTTTCTTCCGTATTTTTTTTGCTAATATAAAATCTATTTTATTTTATAAAATCTACACGTATTTTATATTAGCATAATATAAAATCTACACGTATTTTTTTTGATAATATAAAATCTACACGTATTTTTTTTTCACGAGCATTAAAAGAAGAAAAAAAAGAAGGTTAATATGAATTAAAAATAAAAAATAACGAGATACACTAATAAATTGTCGTATTCTTTAAAATAAAAATATTCCGCAATACTTTCCAAATTAACCAAGTGGAAAGAAAATAAAATAGAAACGATGTAGATATAAAAATATTCTTCCATATTTTTAATATATTTACATTTAAATGTAAAATCGAAAATGAAAATAAAAAATTTTAAAATATTCTCTACATTCACTATAAATATATATAGCTTCTCTATGTATCATCCGAGTACAAGAAGAAGACGAACGGTCGGGTGTCAATGACGGAACCTGCAACTGAACAAAAGGTACTCCACTATATTTTTGTTTCTTTGAAAAACTACTTTTTTATATTTTATTTTATTTACTGAGGATTTGTTTATATTTTTTAAAACCCACGATTATATTTTTCGAAGTAGGGGAATAAGATATATATACATATCTTTATTTTTATCGACTAATACTATGAGGTCTTGAAGTCAATAATCAGATAAATTTTCAAATGGTACTGAGTGAATTTGAACTATACCAGTTGAGTTGCCGGTTACAAAAGATAAAAATCATTTATTTTTTTTGTCATATTTGATGTGGGTTGAATGTTGTTAATTAATCTACAGATTTATACGTTCAAAGTGATTGTCAAGTGTTGTCGAGGAGGTTTCAGAAAAATTGCAAAATCTGTAAAAACGTATGTTCATATTTATAATTATTTCATTAATAGTGATATGTTGTGAGACATGTCGTTTATTTCATTAACTGTTAACAGAGAAATTACGTTTCATTTTAACTCGGTTCAATATTCCTATAAAAATTTATCCTCCCGTGCAATGCACGGGCCCAACACTAGTAGTAATATAATATATTAATTAATAGTGATACATGGAAATGTTTGCATAAAAGGAAGGTCCTGCACATACCAAATTGATGGGTGTTAGAAGTCTGCAGTAGTAATATGTATCTTGTGCTTTAAAACTTGTAAATTAAGAGATTTTTAAAATCTTGCATAAAATGATGGTACCTTGTGCCTAATAATTTGTATTTAAGAGTTTTTTATCCGTACTTTATAATATAGTATATATATATATAAATTTTTTTTAATAGTAAAAAGGTAAAAAAGAAAAGACTAAAATAACCCATGATTTAACTGAGTTAACGGATTTATATTTTAGTTGAAGGGAACATGACCAAGAGAAACTAAGGGGGTGTTTGGTTGGGGGTATTAGAAGGTAATCAATG
This sequence comes from Arctium lappa, assembly GCA_023525745.1. Lineage (NCBI taxonomy): Eukaryota > Viridiplantae > Streptophyta > Magnoliopsida > Asterales > Asteraceae > Arctium > Arctium lappa. The sequence continues at coordinate 53,391,083 of CM042057.1, forward strand.
GGAATGATATCCATTGTATACGTTTGGTTAGAAAAAGGAATGAAAATGGAATGATTGATAATGTTTGGTTGCAAGTAATATAATCAATCATTATAATAGAAATGTGTAAAAATTATTCCCTTACAAATTGGGGGGAATGAACCATCTATGCGTCAACTGTTGTTCTAACCCCACATCCATCTTCCCCATAAGTTTTCTGTTGACTATTGCATCCCAGAAGCATCAAGAGGTTGACGACGATTGCAGCCCAGGGACGTTGTTCGAGGAAACCTGGTTTGTTTAGTTTATTTTCCAATCTTGTCTGGTCCTGTGAACCGATTTTCTTCAAATCTCATTTCTTGGTCGTGGGTTTCAAGATCGTGGGTTTATGAATCGATTTTCTTCAAATCTGATTTCTTGGTCGTGGGTTTATGAATCGATTTTCTTCAAATCCCATTTGGTCCTGTTAATCGATTTTCTTCAAATCTGATTTCATGGTCGTGGGTTTCGTGGTCGTGGGTTTATGAATCGATTTTCTTCAAATCTCATCTGGTCCTGTTAATTGATTTTCTTCGAATCTCGTACTCCAATCTCATTTCGTGGTCATCGGTTTATAGATGAAATGGGAAGAAGATGGTGGTGGAGATGAACCACATAACCAGGGAAGATGGTTTGGGACTTTGGGGAAGATGTACGGCAAAGTGGGTTTGATTTTTTATTTATTTTTATATAATATCAATAATGGAGTAATATGATATAATGGAATAAGAAATAATGATTCCCATTCTACTTTATTATCATTATCAATCCCATTTTCATTCCTTCCAACCAACCAAACGCCCCCTAAATACCATAGGGACCAAAACTGTAATAAACATATTTATAGAGACCATAGTTAAACAGAACATAAAAACACAGGGATCAAATCCATAATTCACACAAAAGAAAAAGAAAAAGAAAAAGAAAAAGAAAAAGAATGGTTGACGGGTCACCTGCTCCGAACGGTGGACCACAAGTCCTAAACTCGTCAACATCACCATTCCCCACCGAAACCCTCTCCGATTCTCCATCGCCGCAATGAACATCTTCAGGTTTTCCGGCGACATGTTCCATTTAATCAGCATCTTAGTCCTCCTCCTCAAAATCTACGCTACCAAATCATGTTCAGGTAAACCGACATTTCTCTCCTTCTCATGTATTTCAGCGTTTCTAGGGTTTTACCAGGGCTTTAGATCGAATACCACCTAAACTGATGTTGTTTTCCGCTAGGGATTTCTCGGAAGACACAGGAGCTGTATGTCCTCATTTTTTTGGCGCGCTACTTGAATCTATTCACCGCCTTTATCTCTCTGTATAATACGGTGATGAAGGTGGTGTTTATAGGGAGTTCTCTGGCGATTGTTTATTGCATGCGGTGGCACCATGTAGTAAAGCGGTCGTACGATCGCGATCTGGATACATTTAAGTATCAGTTTTTGGTGTTGGGCAGCTTCCTTTTGGCTTTAGTGCTTCATGAGAAGTTTACATTTTTGGAGGTTAGTCATTGTTGATGTTGGCCTCAATATTAGTTCTAACTATGCCAATCTGTGTTGGGAGCAACTAGGATCATGGATTAATTGAGTATTAATTTTTTAAATCCTTTTGGATTTTGCAAATATGGCTTCCCGCGATTGTTTCACTGCATTCTCTATTTCTATTACTATTATGATTGGCTAAGTTGTGGACCTGTTCATTGTTGGTTAGTAATATCAATGGTCATCTGCTATTTGCCGGTTTAAGGAAAATCCCAAGTTTAGTTTTTTGACCTCTGATACAGCAGACAGGTTGAATTACTTCCCCACTGTACAACTTTGATTTTAATAGAATATAGTTGCTACGGCGAAGAAAAATTGTCCTGGATCTTGGCATTTGATAAAATCAGAGCTTTCGTTCTTGGTTTTTGAGCACCAATCTGGTAAGAAGCATTTGCTACATGATGAAGTGAAACCCGAACGGAAAGTAATAAGGATTAAGGGAATTCACTGTTCAGGTACTGTCTTAATTATTTCAGTTTTATACCTTGGAATTCTTGGCAATCAAGTAAAGTGAGACTTCATATATATGGTTTTTGTTGTGAAATTGTGATGAAAGAGCATTAGATGGTCACTCTAGTGATCAAGCTGAAGATGGAGAGAACTTAAAGTGTGCTTGTATGTTTGTGTATTCCATCTGAATACGGTTCTGTTTTATATGTGTTGTGTATTTCATCTGAATATGGTTATGTTTTAATGATCTTCTGATTCATTTATAAAATATTTTCTTATTTTCATGTCAAAGTGCTCTGTATTTGAACAGTTACTCTTGGGCTGTATAGTTACTTTTGGACTCTGTGCTCATTAGACTAGAGTATTATTTCTAGTGGATTGTGGAACGAGGTGACAAATGCATTGGCTGGGTTGGACGGTTTGGACCAGATAAATGGTCATATGTGCATTGTTTAGATGGGTCATGGCCATATTGGTTGAGTCAGTTTGGGCTGACCCTTAGCCCAAATTCCTGTTTTCTTCTTGCTTTTTTTTTTCTCTTACAGTGAAATTGATTTTCACATACACATATATGTGTGTGTATGTGAATATTTGAAATGTTTTAAAGACAATGCATGTAAAATTTAAAATAGTAAAAGGTATATTAAAATGTATTGTTTTTTCTTTTTCTTATGCTAGGGTGAAAATTAATGGGATGTATGTACAAAGGTTAAGGCTGTGTGGGTGAGTTAGGGGTGGTATGGTCTGGGGGAAGAGCGCGAGATAGAGGCCAACTGTTTCTTTTTTTGGGGGAGGGGGGCTAGGCTACGGTTGGGTGGGGTATCCAGTAGGGGTTGGGAAGGGAGTTGTAACATGTGAGTTGTGACTACATAAAAAATATATTAATATGATGTCCAGTTTGATATTCTTTTTTGAAAGCTATCAACCCATTTGACCCGTGAATTTTGACTCATTAGGACCCAAAAATGATGGGTTTACATGTTTGGTTTTGTTTCAAATGGGTTAATTATGCCAGATCTGGTTGTGGACACCAATTTTGTTTTTTGAGAACTTCTCATATGGAGAAAACGTGATGTTGCTGGATGATGCACATTGTTATTCCCTGTTCTTTAGTAGCACCAGTTTTCTTTTATTAATTGGAGCTTTTCAGGTTTATGTCATATGTTTAGTTAAAATACTATTTCATTTAGCACATTCTCTGTGCAGCATACTGTTTTGTTGTCTTCTGTTCGTTATTGTATTTTTTTAAATCTATTTCATTGGGTTCATTTGTAGCCTGTGCTGTTAATATCGCGATATATCGCTCCTATCCAGAATATCGTTGTTCAAATATCGCTATTTATATCGGGTACCGATATATCGGCGATATTGACCGATATATTGGCGATATTTTGACCAAAATATCGGCCGATAATACCGATATTTTCATCGACTTCTTCTTCTTCTTAATTAGCGAGAAAACAAGTTAGGTTTTTCCAATAAACGTCGTTGACTTCTTCTTTCTTCATCGACTTCTTCTTCTTCAGTTCTACATCGACTTCTTCTTCTCTTCTTCTACTGTTTAGTGAGGTGGTCGACTTCTTCTGCTGTTTCTTCATCGACTTCTGCTGTTTCTTCTCCATTTGACTTCTTCTGTTGTTTCTTCTCCATTCGTGTTCCAAGTTCCAACACAGAAGGTACTGATTGGAGTTATAATCTGTCTTTTGCTTAGATGCATTCTATTAAATTAGAGTTAGAGTTATAATCTGTTTTTTGCATTCTATTAAATTAGAGTTAGATTAGAGTTAGAGTTAGAGTTAAATTAGAGTTAAATTATCATATATAATTTTAAGAAATATTATATGAACCGATATTTTTGGACCGATATATCACTGATATTTCTGATATATCGAATATCGCTCCCTGACCGATATAGCACCGATATCCGATATTAACAACATAATTTGTAGCTAAACACACTACAATTGACTCGGTGTTTATGTACTTGGATTAATCGTTACAAAATTGGAGCCTTGGAGGGTTAAGTAGGACCAAGTGACAATGTACTAAGTTGTATCCTTTTTTCTGTTCCTCACTGATGGCATCTTCTTTTAGGTTGTTTTTATCTTCTTTTCAAATTTTAGTTACAACCTATGTTTATGAGCTGAAAAGTAGCACATAGACAAAGTATCCCACCAAGTTACAACTGCAGAAGGTCCTCAGGGAATAAGTGCAGGCTTTGCCCCATAAGTTGTAAGTTCAAAGATACGAGAGGACACATCAGGAATAGACATAAGAGGATGGGGCAAAGCCTTTGCTCTTTCGTATAAACATGTTAAGGTTAGAGGACTACCTTCATATTGTAATTTGTTAACATCCAACTACCTATTTATTTTGACTGTTCTTAATGTTCATCAGATAAAGAGTCACTTCTCTGAACTCCTTTTGAGATGCCTGGGGGTTAGGGCTTAGATGGTGGAAGAAGGCATGGTTCTCATAGTCGGTAGGACCATATACTAGATGATGGGAGGCAAAGCTTTTGTTCTCTTATACAAACATGTTAGGGTTAGAGGACTACTTTCAGATTGTAGTTTGCTAATATTGAGCCACCAAATTTTGTGTACTGTACTAATGGTCACAGATAAAGAATCACTTCTCCGAACTCTTCTCAAGATTCCTGGGGTTAGATGGTGGCAGAAGGCATGGTTTTCATAATAGGACACATCTTTTAATCGTCTGTGAGATGTTTGAGGCTAGGTTGTGGCAAGAAGCATGATTTTGATGATGGCATATGCACTTATTCTAGTCTTCATATCTGTGGATGAGAAGTACTTGCATCAGTTCACTTAAAAGGATTAGTTGGCGAGCGTACATGGATCGCTGTTTTCAAGGCTAGTAAGTGCCGACATGTGTTGCTTTCTGAGGCTGGAGTTACAATGAGTGAAATGGACTTTATATTTGTTTGTCACACACTTCTATTTTTTTGCCACTATGCTATCAAACATAAGCGAGAAGTGCCGAAGAAGAAGTAGCATGACAGACAGACACTGGGTTTGGTCGTGCAAGAGTTAAGCCATAACCAGAGATTGAACAAAGCCAAATTCTAAATGTAATAGCACATGTGTCTTACATCATATATTTATGGCTATTCAATGCCAGGAAAACCACTTTAAAGAACAAAATGTGCTGTTCATTTGAGTAGACTGAAAATGCTGAATTAAATACACCCTTTGTTCTCGCACAAATCCTGCTAAATGCTAGTAGTTTTTAATCTACTTGTAGTTTTATTGATTTGAAACTCTGGTGCCTGGGCTGCCTGCTGATAGTAACCACCATCCGCGCACGAAAGCAACCAGTAAGGTTGCACCTTTGTGACTGGAAGTTCCTGGGTTGAATCACAAAAGCTTGTTGCAAATAGGTGCAAGGTAAGGGTGTTTACAAAGATTGCCCTTTCTAACTCTCGCATGTCGACTTGGGACTCCAGGGTCAGGCCTTCTGTGGTCCGCCTGTTCTCCTTAGGTTTCTGCTTTACACCGTATCTAATACTGCTTCCTTCTCCAATTAAATGTCATAATTGAAAGGCATGAGGGTGGTGGCGCCTTTCAGCTTTTATTAGGTAGGCTAAGAAAACTTTGATTTATATGTCTTCAATAGTGTTTAGTGTCTTGTATTAAGCTTTTATACTTCTTTATTCTTATGCAAGGTAAGTCTGGAAATGTAGTATGAAATGCAAGGTTACCTAACAAGATAAAAAAAGGACACTTGCTTGTCAATGGGCGTATAGTCTTATGTCTAGCAAGAGATTGGTATTCACTTAATTTCTAGGAAGTGTCTACGATATATTTCTCATGGTTCTATAATTATAAAAATAATATAAAAATCTTGGTGTTTGGATAAGCTGTTATATCTTAATGTTGCTAACTTGCTAGCAATGTGATACTTTGGCAGATCTTTTGGGCATTTTCTATCTATCTGGAAGCAGTTGCTATTCTCCCTCAATTGGTTCTGCTGCAACGAAGTGGAAATGTTGACAACTTGACCGGCCAATATGTTGTCTTTCTTGGGTATTCTCCCTTCTCTTTTCTTTCCCCCTTTCCCATATTACTTACTGTTGTTCTTTATAATGTTGCTATTTTCATTTACCTGGCTACTTTGTTGAGATATGTCCTGTTAATGAATTAACATCTTTGGTTGCAATTCACCATGCCAGATGCACACTATCTATTATTGATCTTTAAATGCCCCTTTGATCCATATTACAATATCTAGAAGATATTCATCTGTTGGTCACTTGGTTGGGAGGCCTCATCCAAAGCTCATACCTGAACTTTCTTCACATGATTATATGTAATAGCTCTCATTAAAGATTGTACAACATATGCCCTTTGCTCTCTGTCTTTTCCTTGCTTGGTTGAATATATTTTCCTAAATAACGTAGTCCTTTTTCAGTAGGACCCTCATAGAAAAATGGCATTAACGTGTTAGACATCTTTTTAATGCGGGAGATGGTTCTAACTCAGCTTTCCTTTCACTAAAAGCTACCCTTGGCATGTTAGGAACTCCATTTCATGATTACAATGTCTAGCCTTTTTATTACCATGCCGGGCCCGGTTATGCGCACCTAGGCTTATTTCACAGGCCCTGTATTTAACAGCCAGTCAAACCCTCCAATCACCCAAGGGGGCTTGAATTGGTTATATATGGGGAGCAAACCCGAGACCATACTAGCTAAGCTACCCAAGACCTTACTATATTAACGTAATCTAGTGTGCATTTTCCTAGGTATGACTTTTGGAAAGAACAATTGCACTCAACTGCATGTGCTAGGTTTTTTTTTGTCAATCAGTCATCTGAGACTCTATACCCTATTAAATAGCATAAAAGAAGAAAAAGATCCAAGCTTGTAACTTCTATTCTCCTTATGGGTTATAAGTATCTCCTCCTTCTATTTTAGGGCCTACCGTGCATTGTATATTCTCAACTGGATTTATCGGTATTTCACAGAGGCCCGTTTCAGTGGATGGATATGTAAGTTGCAAAAATCTCGAAGCCCTATCAGTTTATCATGTTGTGTATACATATATGTGCTGTGTTTGTAGGTGTTCATATTTGATTGTGCATTACTTTTCCTTCTCTTTCAGCCTGCATCTCTGGCTTACTGCAGACGGCTCTATATGCTGATTTCTTCTACTATTACTTCATAAGGTAGTGAATGATTCTACCTTAAGCATAACAATAATAGGCCTTCTTTATGAAAACAATCTTAAGCATAATGATTATAGGCCTTATTTAAGCCGTGCCGCCCTTGGGGGGGGTGTCCTTATGAGAACAACCTCTCTACCCCTTGGGGTAGAGGTAAGGTTAGAAATGCACAAAAATGCCCAAGCCCAGGCCTAGGCCTTAAAGCCCGATCAGGTCTTTTTTTTTAATTCTGAAAAACCTAGACAGGCCGGGCCTTACAAGCCCAGTGAAGAGTGAAAAAGCCCAATCGGGCCTATTTTCACACCCAAAGGGCCTGGGCCTGAAAATGCCCGGGCTTAAAAAATTCAGGGCTTTCTTTGCTTACCGAAGATGGGTCTCGAAGACTTGGGCCTTTTGCATCTCTAGTATCTACTTACATCTTACCATCCTCAGACCCTATTCCATGTGGGACTCATTGGTTTGTTTGGTTTATCAGCTAAACTAACCATTCAAGCCGGCCTGGGGGGAGAGGGGGGCTTACAAAAACAATCTCTCTACCATACCAAAATAACCAAACCATAGAATCCATAATTCAATAATACTACTAACTATAAGTCTTAAAGCATCAACTTAATACTTAAAAGTTCTAATCATAAGTTCATGAAACATTACTGCTGCCGCCGGAGTACTGTTGTTGGAGTCCCTTTGTTTCTTGGAGAAAAAGTAGAGAGGGAGAGTGAAGAAGAAAAAGTAGAGAGGGAGAATGCAAACCGGTTATGTTAATAGAGAGGGAGAATGAAAAGGTACGTCAAAGTATACCTTTCTTCTTGATAGGGATAGGGAGAGCTTAAATAGGTAAGTTTAAATATTAATAAAGGACAAAAAAAAGTCAAAATAAAGGACAAACACTATTTTTTTATATATGGACATAAAAGACAAAGATATGAAAGGATCAGACCAAAAAAAAATCTACTTTTCCTTTGCCAAAAAAAGAAAAAACTCTACTTTTCCTTTGCCAAACTCATAAGTACGCCTCACCGCACCGCCTCAGAAGAAAGGCGTACGTGCTGTTCTAGGGGTGTGAGGCGGTGCCTCAGGCACGTTTTTTGGACGCCTCGAGGCGTCCGCCTCAACCATTTTTTAAACCATGGGTCTAAGTACATTTTACCCTCCAGATGTGTGTGGGAGTCCACTGAGTTTGTTGGGTTGGTTTCGTATCAGCTAGACTAAGACTAACCAGACAAAGCAAATTGCTTCATTTTGTGATGTGTCCAGTTGGAAAAATAATTCGAAGCTTCAATTGCCGGCATGAGCCAAGCATCAATGTAACGACAAGTTGAAAGCAATAGATGAACTTCCATTGGTGATTTTAGGCGGTGGGTTCATCAAGTGAAGGTATCGTTTAAATCAAGATGACACTGCGACTCGTCAACCGCGATCTTATATTTAGATCAAAACTAGTTGTTGAAAATGTAGGTGAAGTTTTTATATAACATGTAAAGATGGTTTAGTTTGGCTTAAAGTCGTAACTTCATTCATGTTCCTTCTTTTTGGTATGCAAAGTGGTGTTATAGTTGGTGTGAGAATCCATGGATGTTGAAGTTTCAGCTCAAACCCAAATGGCTAATTTTCTCCTTGAACCATTGCTCTACGGTCCTCCTAACCAGTCTGGGTTATTTAACATTAAGGGGTTGTTTGTTTACCTCTTAATGGCATCCTTAAGAGGTAACCTCTGATTCACTCAGGGAAGAATCTTGTTTGGTAAAAAAAGAGAGTAAACTCTAATTTGGTCCTCTTGGTTTACTGAAATCTTTAAAAGTGGGACCTATGCTTTGATAACTCTATAAATTGTCCCCGTGGTTTTTATTTTGCTCTGCAAGTGGTCCCCTGTCACTAGCTCCGTTAATTTTCTCTGTTAGTGACACGGGCATTTTTGTCCATTCAAGTTTCCTCTTTCTTTTTAACCAGGCCTTAGACAAAAACCTGTTGAAGTCGATCAAAAGACCTGTTGGTTGAAGTCGACATCCCTGTTGAAGTCAATCAAAAACCCTTCGACCGCCATCAACGTCCAGTTCAGTTCCCGGCGAGACTATCACCGTCTAGTTCCTGGCGACCCTTCCCCTTCTGTGTTTTCTCCGATGACCTCTAGTTGATTATGTAGTCGCAAAAGCAGATTGTGGATGCGTTTGTGAATGGTTTGATCGCGATCAGGAAGCAACCAAGAACAGAAACAATGGCGGCCGATTCATAACTTCTGATATGTTTATTAGTTATTGTATTCAATAATGTGTTTTTAGTTGAGAGAAAACATACGTTCTACTTTGTCATCAATGAATGTTGTTTTTTATGTGGGCCTTTTAAGTTTCGAGCCCTAATGATCATTGTTCTTCATACATCAATGCAATTGCAAAAATTCCATTCAAATCTTATTTCACTCTTTGTACCATTGTTTTGATTTTCACCTACTTTATATGTGGGGACTATCCAAATTGCATATTTAAACATAATGTGTAACTGTGGACCAAACATGTGCAGAACACTAAACTTTGAATGATACAATAGATCATCCATAAATAATGATTACTGGAAGAAATTCATCAAGAAAACTCTTCTGTAATTTGCCTCACAAATCAAGGGACCTGCTGCTATGGTGATACAAGCATCACCTTTCTACCCCTCCTCTACTTTGTGTCCACAATCATATGGATTTATTATAACTGAATTTGGATCACAGATTATCTGCTTTTCAATTTCTGCTTGTCTCCACAATCATATGGATTTATCATATACAACATTGTTGATCCAATCTTTCTATCAAGAAGGGAGACCGGAAGATGCCAAAAAGTTAATGGAAGAATGCCTCAATAAAGGATGCACTGTTAATGTGGTAAATTTTACCATTAAAGAAGCGGTTGAAATGACATAGGGGCCGTTTACCCAAAACTTACCCGGTAAACGCTTACCGGCAATAATCAACACATTCACTTAACTTACCGGGTAAGATTTAGGAGCCGTATACCAAAATGCTTACCGGCAAGGACATTACCCTCACTTACCTGATCGTATAGACCATCAAAATTGATTATTGTTGAGCGTTTTAAAGCTAAACCCTTACCGGGTAAGAGTCATTTCTCTCACTTACCGGGTAAGACTCTACGTCTTTGTTATGGCTTTTACCGGGTAAGATTTTAGGTAATTTCTATGCTCAATAGGTAAGGATCGTAAGGTACGTGATACCGGTAAGCACTTACCCGGGTAACTATTTTGTAAACGGTCCCTTAGTCCATTAAAACGGTATCATGTGCAACATTTTTATCTGGTAAGCGCTTACCGGGTAAGAGTCGTCACTCTCACTTATCGGGTAAGAGTAATTGCTCTTCATATCGTTGATCACTTCTAATGCTTCTTTTATTCTACCTGAAACGCAAAATCACTTTAGCATACAAGTGTAAACTTCTTGTTCAGGGATTTGGGAAATCCTTATCATGTCATCCGCAATAATGTGAATGGCATCAATGTCTCCCGAACGTGCTAAGCAATGTAATAACAATTTGTACGAACTTGAATCTGGTTCATTTCTTTAGAAACCATCTCCTTGTAAAACTTCATGGCAATGTTGGCTTATTTACCTATTACAAAGTGTACGCATCATTACTTTATAAACCGCCAAATTGGGCTCAAAACCAGACTTCTTCATGTTCTCAAATAGCAACAAGACTTTTCCAATTGCATTCGACTTCCCCTAGTGAGAAATGAGAATTTTCCATGTCTTAATATCCTTCTTACACAAGTTGTGATAAATGACTCATTCTTAAGCTTTATCCAATTAAAGAGCCTTAAAGCTAAATCAGGCACTTTGAAACACCTCTTCAGAACTTTATCAACCTCGACTCCAGTTACATACGGGTTTCCATCCATGATGATTATTTGTTCGAAAAATCATCACCTGTTCATGGTTGATTCAGATTTGAATAGTGCAACAATTTAAGCAAAATTCCAATGTTCAAGCTGTGCTTATTCAGAATTTTTTTGTAGCTGTCATGTGCAGCTGTAACAGTTCATGCTAGAACAGTTTCACAACAGATTTTAAGCACTATGCACTCAGAGTTTGATCCTGTTAATTCGGATTTATATGGCTGTGAAATCAGAATTATGAACTTTAAAGCAATTCAAGATGAAGTGAAATCTGTCCAGCAGCTATCTACCGTGAACAAAAAATTTAAAATTCTGAATTAATATTAAGGATTTACATTTGGTAGTAAACCTCAAGTGCATTGGTTTCCAAAGACTTTTGAGCAGAAAATAATGGGGCAATTTCTCTTATTTCTGTTATTGCGCAAAAATAGGTGCAGTCTATATCTGAAGCAGGTTCTTCAATCAGAATGATTATGCAGACAGTCTATCTGAAGCAGGTTCTTCAATCAGAATGATTATGCAGAGTTTGAACAACTCTGTTGATACAAAGTTGCTAATCAGATCCTACAGAACTCTGCCCTTGTTGATTTAGAAGCTAAAAAATCTGTCGAGAGATGTTCTCTGAAGGTTAAATCACAGTGACCAAACATAAAGGTTAACAGTGACCATAAACAGAAACAATTTATACATTGATCGATTCTTCAACAGGCCTTTTGATAAACTTCAACAGGTTTTTGTCTAACGGTCCTGGTTAAAAAGAAAGAGAGGAAACAGAATAGACAAAAATGCCCCTGTCACTAACAGAGAAAATTAACGGAGTTAGTGATGGGGGACCATTTTCAGAGCAAAATAAGAACTACAGGGACTATTTATAGAGTTATCAAAGTTTAGGTCCCACTTTCAAAGATTTCGGTAAACCACATGGACCAAAATTAGAGTTTACTCAAAAAAATAAATAAATAAATAACCTCCCGTATGATTTCAAATATCTCTCGGCCATTATTCATCTAGCCCCAACCCAAACCATTTAGTGGCCTCCCTTTTCCTTGATTGGCTTTCAATCTACCACTCCTCTCATGATGTTAGTCCTCTCACGCTTCACTTCCTCACGTCATTGCTCTCAGCCGCACCACCGTAACAGACGGCCATATTCTCACTTATCTATTCTATTCAGTGTTTACTACGTGTTGAATATTTACTTTAATTTAGGGTTTTGAGTAAGTAGGGTTGTGATTATATAGAGAAGATGTCTACAAAGAATTGCTGAAATTCACTGATCTAGATGCCGCCTCTTTGTAGTTCGGTACATAGATGGCAACCATGGCATACGGAAAAGTTGGGGTGTGCAGAAAGTCAACCGATCCAATAGAAACCGACTGACCATAATTGGATATCCAATTGTAATTGGATCGACATCCAATATGGATTGGTTGGTTTTTGGATGGCAGTCCAGAACCGACCAAAACCGACCGACCGAACCGACCAATATCCAAATACCCATCCAGTTTTCCATCCAACTATCATCCAATTATTTTTTTGCAATTTGCTTAAATTTAAATTTGTTTTGTGTTATTTTATGAATTCTTAGTGTCACTTGTGTTGGTTTTAACACAAATTAAAAGTGATTAATCAATTTGTTTCATTGTTAAAAAATTGCGTTAAATTAACACATTGGATGGATATGATCTTATCATCCATCGGATGTCGGATGGATCCAATCCGATCCAATGGATATCCGATCTTATCCAATAGATGGAACCGATCCGATCCAATCATCAATTGGATTGGAAAAATCCAACATCCGATGGATGATAGGCTCGGTTCGGTTCCTCACCGATGAACACCCCTACGGAAAAGCTCATTGAAAGGATAGAAACTCAAATTTCTCTTGCGATATCGTTTTTTTTTCTTCACTAGATTCCTACTCGCGCGCAATGCGGTGCAAAACATCTTGAATCTAAAGCTGAAAACTCAGAAGAATAATCTTGTTCCATGTTCAGTTTTATACATTCAAGGTCAATATGGTCAATTGGGCAAAAAAGGCTTAAAAAGATTCGCTCGATAGTGGGGTCTTCAAAGCCATAGCATTTGTTGTTCTAGCACGCCAACCTATGCATTACTGATATTTTTCGTAACTTGTTAAAAAATTAAAATCCAAAATTTATGTTTAACAAACTCAAAAGACAAATCATATATAAGAAAAATGGTAATAATACCCATAAACTGTTGTGTTATGATGAAAATATTGAGTAATACAATTTAAAAAAGAAAGACGGATGAAAAGTCCAAGACTTTGATATCCTATGAATACAAGAAGTATGCATGAAAATAAGCTCGAAAAATGTGACTTCATGTCAAAAAATCTAGATTCTCAATCTGCTTAACTTTCATTAATGTATTTGGGTTAAAAAGATCATTCCACTTATGGTAGGATACCTCATAGCTATATGCTTTGCAAACTCTAGGTACTTTGGAAGTTGGAGAGCCAAAAAGCATCTTGGACCATTTTCCTTCGATCTATATTTCGGAGAGATCGAGAGACGAATTTGTTATTGAAGGTTGTAGTCGAAGAAGAATGATGGTATAGGAGTGTTTTTGGGACATGGGATGTGGTTGATTTGAGGGAGTTGTCTTGGGAACGTGGGTTAAAAGTAGGGGTGAGCATCGGATGCGGGTACCCCGCCTTTGGAACTGAAACCGCTTCGGAACTGCCGGTTCAGTTGATGTGATTGGTTCAGTTCCGGTTCTTAAAATATGGAACCGATTGGACCAGTTCTCATTTTTTTAGAACCGTTAACCGCTGGTCCGGTTCCGGGACTGGTACCCAGTCCCGTTGGGTACCTAGAACCGGAAACGACGGGTAACTGCTATTTTTTTAATAAAATATATTTTATTTATTTATAAAAATTTAATAAACTACCGTTTAGGAAAACATCATTTGTAGTATTTGTTAACATCAACTAATTTTAATGTCGTGAAGTGTTTTGGAAGCACTATTTGTAGTATTTATTTGTTTTGGAAGCACCGTTTGTAATAAAATTTTTTTTGTAAGCATCGTTTCTAGTATTTATTAGTTTTTAGTTTTTATCGTATTAGTTTTCACATTTGTGTTATTTATTTCTTTACGATGAGACTTTGTAATATATTAATATTTACATTTTTATAATATGAATGATAAAAAAAATTAAAAACAGCGGGTACCCGGTGTACAGGAACTGACATTAACATGAATCGTCGGTTCCAGTTCCGGGAATTTTAGGCGGGTAACCGCCTTTGCTCACCCCTAGTTAAAAGAGATGTTCCAACAGTTGGGGGAGGGATGGCCAATGAAGCGGAGAGAAAATACGGAGATGGTTGGATTGTACACTTGTACGTGTCTTAAGTATTTCTTGAAATTGCGTTATTGAAAATTTTAAGACGACTACATCATTGAGTCACACTTTAAGATGTGTACATCATACATGGAAGATAGTACCTTTAAAAAACTCAAAAAAAAAATCGTAACTCGTCTTTTATAAAGGAGTATAGATGAAAAATGAAAAATTAAGGGATATAAAACAAATTAAATACATAACTATACGGTATAAAATGTAAATTTTAAAAACAATTCACTACGTATTTATGCTATTTAATAATATGATTAAATCCAAAAATATTCAATATTTGACTCATTTTGAAGGTATTGATGAAACAATTATAATTGTATAATTTGTAAAAAAAACATATTTTTTTAATGTATTTTAGTTAATATCTGATTATGTATATTAATATGATAAAAGTGTAAAATTAAAAAGGAAAAATGAAAGAATATAAAGAAAAGTAAACAACTAATTATAAGGGTATAACGTGTAATTTAAAAATAAAAATTAACTTTATTTTTAATTATCATGTTAAACGTGGCAGGTTTTGAAAGTTTTAAACTTGTACATAATGTATTGAGATTTGTACCTCTTAAAAATTTAAGAATAACCATAATAAAATTTTTAAAGAGTATAGATAAATGTAGATAAGGGTGCGGTGCAAAATTAAAAAATAAAGATATAAAATAAATAACTATAAGGTATAAAATATAAAAGTTCTAAAAATAATTATGATATTTAATAATAATATTAAATCCAAAAATATTCAATATTGAGGTCATTATGAAGGTATTATGACATGATTATAATGATATAATTTATAAAAAAGAAACGTATTTTTAAATATATTTTGACTCATATACGAATATGTTAATTTGATAAGGGTGTAAAATAAAAAAATTAAAAAATTAAAAAATAAGGGTGGTAGCAGTAAACTGTATAGTCCACAGTTTGGGGCACAAGTATACACCGACATTATGATCGCTACAAGAAATAAAGTGGTAAATATACCGAAATCGTATCCACATGGATTGAACTTCAAAGTTCCGAGTACTAAATCGAGAATACACCGATTTCAATTAGAGAATAAGAAAATATTTTGAGCGAGTTTGATGTTTTTAACAATGAAATTTAAATAAGAAACTAAAATGGGTTTGGCTGTAAGTTTCACTTAAGACAATTGTAGTAATAAAATGATTAGAAACTTTATGTCACAAAAACGTCTATAAAGATTCCGATCTCTCGAAAGTGAACCATTATAGACCGTACCTACAAAGTGCCCATAAAGTCACCATTATTGTCGATTCTTGATTTGCCGATTTAGTTAAATTGACAAAAATACCAAGTTCTATTAGTGTGAAAATTTATATCCAAATCTTTTTGTAATATAAATCTCGACCAATATTTGAACCTTACTAAATCATACAAAACTCGTATTTCTACGTAGTTATCAAAGACCCTCAAATCTTTGTGCATCACTTAAGCCGTGTTTCGGATCCACACATTTCTGGGTCAAATATCTAATATTAACACTTCAAAATGATCGGATTATCCGAGTTGAGTTTAAGTCCTGACTTAAGTGACCAAACTTAAGAGTGAGCAATAATGGCAACACCCAAGTGTTGCCTACTAGTCTCAAGTTTGACTCACACCTACACCCAAAAGGGTGTGAGCCTCATAATAAAAGTAAAGAACATAGTAGAGGACGAGAAATACTTAAAAGTTACTTGTGTTAAAGATAAAAATACAAACTCCAACCCATAGTGGGTAGCAACTGAAAATTAAAGACTATAAAATTAATTACAACTACAAAATAAAATTGCAAGAGAGCTGAAACTTCTACATTGTTGAGCTCCTGGTCTCTCTAATACTTATCCAAAGTCTTCTTTTATAGTAGCAAGATGACCATTTATCCTATGGACAAAAGCATTCTTTTATCTCATGGACAAAAGCATTCTTTTACCCCTTAGATAAGCATGACATAGTATTTCCAAGGATTTCCCAAATCTTATAAAATCTCTAAATACGGCTCATAATATGCAAATAAAAGAAATAATCGGTGTTTGTCCAATGGTAGCTCGAGAGTGTCCACAGTGGGCACAATCACAGTCCAACAATTAACCCCAAAAACTGATACATATAACCATAAAACATCCTCAACAACTCGAAATAAAAATAAATTAATAAAAAGAAGAAATATGAACATATAAAGAGAAAACACAACTAAAATGGAAGAAAAAGTCACTCGAATGATGTCTCTAAATAACTGCTTAAAATGAGCGTTATCATACCCCAAGCTTAACTTGTTAATTGTCTCCAAGTAACTAAATGACACAATTAAAAACAAATGAAGATATAAACACACAAGAAGTAGTAGGGGACGTTTGGTTCGCTAGATTCCGCCGAAATATGATGGAATTGGAATGGTCAATTCCATTGACCAAATTCCATCCTGCAGTTTGGTTACCAATGGAATGGAATTGAATTCCATGAAATCCTTTAATCATGGATTTGGTCATTCCTTCTTAAAATGGATGGAATTGAATTCCATTCCATCAGATTTTCTCAAAATGACACAAATACCCTCCTAACCCCTCTCTCCTCTCTCTCTTCTCTCTCTCTCCTCTCTCTCTCTCTCTCCTCTCTCTCCTTTCCTCCCTCTCTCTCTCCCCCCTCTCTCTCTCCTCTCCCTCTCCTCTCTATCTCTTTCGACATTTAAAAAAATATAAATAAAAAATAAAAGAAAGGGTATTTTTGTCATTTTTCAGAATTCCATTCCAATTCCTTTGCAAACCAAACAGACAGATTCCAATTCATTTGACTGATTACATTCCATTCCTGCCAACCAAACTGTAACACCCGAATTTTCGCTTAGTAAGTTTCTATTCATCTCCAGTCATCTCTTCACCTTCCGTTTATCTTTTGGGTGAAATAAGTTATACTTTCGAACCTTAAATCGACCCATGCGAAAATCTCGAGTTTTGGACATTTTTGGGCTTCAGTACAAGTGGCGCGAGAGTGACTCGCGATAGTGACATGTGTCACTATCGCGTGGCACAATCGTCGGGGGTGTACCACCCGCGAAACATTCCACGCGAGAGTGACTCGCGATAGTGACACATGTCACTATCGCCGGGCACAATCGCGAGAGAGGTGCAGTCGGGTTAAAATCTGATTTTAGCCTCATTTCTCATTCTAACTCAATCTTTTCTTTTGTCATTTCCTCTCAACTTCTCCCTTTCATAGAAACCGAACCTAGGGTTCATTTACTCCTCAATCGTATCATTTATTGCTAGAAGTTGGGTGTTTCCTCCAAGGTTTCGGTTTGGAAGCTTCACCACCATCTCCATCTTTATCCTCTTCATCACCTTCAACAATTTCTAGGGTTTTCACCCAACCCTTTTCTTTGTTCTTGAAGTTTGGGAGTGCATAGCTCATCTTGGTGATCTAAAGGCATTTTGGTTGGTGGATTGGAGTTATGGTTAAGGTAGCCTCTTGTTCTCTTCATTTATGGAATTAGGATTTTTTGGTTATGTGCTGAGATCTTGTGTAAAATGCTTGGGGAACAATTCTAAGGGTTGATTATGATTATTTATAGTCTGAAATGTGTGGATCTAGGTTTTGAAAGCTTGAGTTGAAGAGTTGGATGGATGTCTTCGGAAAGCTTTGGGTGGGATCTATGCTTTTGGAGTTCAATGATTGTGGATTGAAACCTAGGTTTAACTTAACCTAGCAAGGTGAGTTCAATTTGATTTGTTTTATATGAAATTGTTAACTGCTAATCATCTAATAAGTTTTGGTTATTTGGAAGTATTCAACTTTATAAACTCTTAAAATACCCACATTTAGGACTTTGGGCATTTTGATAAATAAATTATATATTTTGGGTATTTAAATGATTTATTTCATGGAGTATGTTTTTGAGTGTAAAGGCATTTTATTGGGTGTCATGGGATGATTTGAAAGGATAAAAGGTATAAACCCACTTGGAAAATGTTTTGTCCCAATTTAAATCATGTTGGAGTTATTTGTGTGAGTTGAAGCATGGGTTGCATTGTTCTGGGTCGTTTACGTTTGATTTCATTTTATGATTTTCAACGTTGGGTCTTTGGATTTGTTGAGCGTATGGCTTAGTTTGGATCTTGTTGGGTTTTGGGGACGCTTGTCCGGTTTTGATAGCTCAAAGTAGAGCACTTGGTTATGATTTACATTTATTGCATCTTATTTGGGAATTACATGTTTTGAATGTATTAGTTCATTCGTTTTGAGTCATGTAATGTTTCAGCCCCGTCTGCTATATTCTTAGAAACTTGAGTTTACTCATATCTTGGACGTTTATTTTATAAAGCTTACTCGAATTTCATTATTCGAGCATTACCATCATTCTCGTTTTGAATAAGTGGTGGAGTTCATTATTTCATGAAAGAATGTTTTGGCGTTGAGGCATCCATTTATAAAATGCGCATTATTAGTAAATGAGTTGTTCTCTTATTTTTGTTAAGTAAATCATTTCAAAGGATCATGTTTATAAGTTGCAACACTTTCATTTACGTTTTCCTCTATAATCATGATGTAAAACTCTTGAACTAACAAGGCGTTAGCCTAACCCTTTTTATTTGTCGGCATGTGCATCAGGTTCCATTCCGGGATTAGTTCTAGCGACTCTGAGAAGCGGCGAGTGCTAGTTGTGTGCTCGAAGAGGTGATTAGCCTGATAAAGTTTTCCGCACTTTTATTGGAGATAGCGATTGTCATTGGGATTTAGTAACACTCGACTTTAGTTAGTCTTTATGTAAGACTCTATTTATTTGTTGATGGTTCAAATTAGAAATGTATTTCAATCATGGACTATTAGTAAGAGATTTTATTATTCTTTAAGGTATTTTTGAAAATTTTTATTTAGGCGCTCTTTCCAAATTTGAGGGTGTTACAAGTTGGTATCAGAGCTTAAGTTTGAGAGAATTAGGTTTTGATTTTGAATGCCTAGACTCAAACTAGCGTAGTTTTAAGCGTTTGAATGTGAGATCACACAATTAGGCACTTTAAGATTTGATTATTCGAGGTGAGTGGAGCCACTAGGAACGGGAATCACGCCGAAAATGGCAAGGATGATCATATACAGAACGTTCATAATAGCACCTGACCAGTGTTATGGTTAACCTACGAGTTACGTATGTATGCTTGAACTGCCTTGGTGTGATAACCGTTGGGGTAGTGAAACAGTTTCTATATGGGTAGCCATTAGAAGAAGTCGATGATTTTAGTATTCGTCACTTGGAGTGACAGTAAGTTTGGTGATTGTGTTACGTGGACCGTGTCGGGTCAGAATGATTGGTTGGATTAGAACCATAGACATTGGAACCAATGTATTTCGAGGATAAATTATGAAGTGAACCTATGAAATCCTTGATCTTTTCCTTAAGATGTTTGAGCATCCGGTTGACGATAGTGTGACTAAGAAATCGAGGAACGTGGTTTCGAGGCTTTGAGTGCCGACCAAATTCATGCACGAAATATATTTCTGAAAAAAAAATTGCATCGATTGATTCTCATGTTTCCAAAATCACCATGTGGATCGTTCCATGAAATCTCGAAATGTTTAGCGCACACAAGTTTTAGACCATGATCTTAAACATGCATAAAACTATTTTATTGCATGTGGTTGCAGACTTTGTCGAGACTTTGTTTATTCTCATTGCTGCCTAACACTATTTTCGAAGATGGTAATGTTCGTATTTTGACGTTTCTTAGAGTCTTGGGCAAGTAACTACGGCTTATGACCTTAATATTGGATCTCCTCCACGTATGTTAAGGTTTTGGACGAATAGTTACCTTTCATTATTTTGATGTATGAGTTTTATTGAGAATTTTATTTATGGGGTTTTATTGATTTGACGTGGAAATTTTATTAGCGTCCAAGGGTGTTGTTTTCCCCTTTGGGTTTCGTGTGAGCAGTTTGGCTGCACATAGCAGGTATGCATATATTATTGAGAATTTTCATCGCGGTGTTTTAGCCAATGTTTTGGAACAATGAGAGCATATTTTATTTGGCTTTGAACTCAAAACCGACATAAATTATTTCATGTTTTAACCAAGTGCATACGCATATCATCCTATTTGTTTTGTGAAATAAACGGTCGAATGCAAGTTTTGTTGTGAAATCTTATTCCATGCTGCCTTGTGGCTAAAAGAGGGAAAAACTTTGAGAGTTCGATATTATGAGCATGTTGTTTTGAGAGTTCGATTTCCATAAGCTAAGATATAATTCACCAACTTTATGAAAATTGACTTTGCAAACTTAGATCCATATGACTTTGAAGGGTTGGTGTTTAAGACTTCTCACTTTCCTTACATTTTTTCATCTTCCCCCAAACTTATCTTTTTGGGTTACACGAGAATTTTTTTTTATTTCTATTATGTAATTGATGTGTTTTACCCATCTTTTTTTCCCTCAAAATGTCAACTTCATTTATATATATACATATATATATATATATATATATATATTCTTTATCTTTCCAATTTTTCAAAGGATTTAGCTCTTCTTTTTTCAACACTTGAGTTTTATCCCCCCAAACTTAAAATACTCGATGTTCTCATGAGGGAGGGAATGGTACGGCTCAAAGGCTCGGGTAAGGCAACAAAGGAAAAGTGTATAAGCCAAGTGTTTAAAAAAATGTTTGTCATTTCTAGGGTTTCAAACAATCAAGATGGATACCGGGGAATTGTTTGCTTAGTTCTAGAAATCTGCTAGTAGTAGATAGATTATTCAAACTATGAAACAAAAAAAAGTAAGGATATATAAGATGCATGAGACTTTTTTTTCATCCCAAAAATTTTTGATACTAGTTAAAAATGAATAGACTCAAAGAACACACAAAAATGTAAAATAAAAGACACAAAATTGGAGTAGAGAGTAAAAAGACAAGTTTACATTAAGGTTATGTAGGATGCAATTCACCACCCCGTGAGTGCATTTTCAAAAAAGTGGAGTGGTTTCAAGATAATAGTATTCTCCATCATACCAAAGAATCTTCCAACAAATCCACCACCCAACGAACACGATCTATGTAACACCCTAAAACTTAGAGTAATTTAAAATTCAGAAAAATAGGCAATATGACATTTGTATTTGGTATAAACCTCCCAAAAAGGGGAAAAGTATTGAGCCTTTACAAAACCTGTGAATGGATATGGAAATCAACAACAAACTAATCTAAAACATGACTATCTAGATTACATCGGTTGTCAACCCAAAATCACCAAAAGATGGGACTTAAACAATTGTCCAACATCAAATACTAGTCATCTCAAAAATGCCTCTAAGACCAAGCTCGTCACTCACGACCTTGGCGATCCACCGCTAAGGGAACCTGTAATACATATCATTTGAGAAAAAGTGTTAGGCTTAAAGCCTAGTGAGAACATACAGTTTATAATTTCAAGAGATATAAACAAATGTATCAAATGTAAATCTTCTCAAAAAGGTTTAGTTTACAAATGAAATCTTTGTCACATAAGGACCGTTCGGTCCGAAAATTCATCTTACGATGACGGGGGATACCCGATTTACCAAGGATTGTGGCGGAACACAAAAGTAGGCCACAATCCGAGTTGTGAGCTAAATACTTGGAATCCATGGCCACGAACAACTCCGGTCCGTACTAAGATGTGAGGGAGGGTCCCCGAGGAAACCAAATCATACTCGTTCACTAGGACTACGTTATGATCCATGGCTAGTAACCGGTCTCACATAACCGTACCAAAGGCCCCCGAGGGTCAAATGCATCCATAGATATAAAAAGGGGAATAGACATCCCAATAATATAAGCCGACTCAATATCTAGGGATCCACTAGTAATAGTCTATACTTGTCACAATTTCATTTGTGACCAACCATACTTAGTCATATGGTTCCAATAACATTTTATAACCAAAATGCATTTTCAAGTTTAACTGCTGATACGAATGAAAATCATAAAATGAGATTTTATATACTTCCTTTCCACTAACCCACATAAATGTGCAAGTAAAACTCCATTTTACTTCAAATAAGATGAAACCCTTTATATTTCTTGAAAATGATTAGGAACCCTAAAATCTCCCAAAACTCAAGTTAGGTCAAAAAGCAATAAACTTAAATCCAAACCCAAGGAGATATGTAGGAGTTCAAAAATGTAAGATTTGATATGTATAAAGTTTAGAAATGATAGTAGGAACTCATCAAGTAGGTTTTAGAAGAAAAACCAACAACCTAGATTAGAACTCTTTGGAGAAGATGACAATGGAGGTTGAGACTTTAAGCTCCACACTTGAACCCTTAGAAGAAACAACCAACTTCTTGCAATAAATGAGGTAGAGTTGGGGTGAGAAAACCCTAGTTTTCGGATATGGGGAGTTATGAGGGTTTGAGAGAGAGCAAAGAGGGTAGATAGAGTAATCAATGAGGTGAATGGGGAAGAAACCCGCTTAAGGGCGTCCAGGGGAGTCCTGCGGCTTATGCCACGGCCTCAAGTCACGGCATAAATCGCCCGTGTTCCTGGAATGGAAAACGGACAGTGGGTGTCGCGGGTTGTGCCGCGGCTTGCAAGTCGTTGTGTACTCGCGCAAGTCCCTGTGATGTTCTAATTCCACCAAAACTCAAATACCTAAACAAGATACCTAACGGTGTGCTAACGACAAAAGTTAAACACAAAGGACACCAAGATTAACATAACGAAAATTCGGGGTGTTACAATCCTCCCCAACTTGGGAATGATTTCGTCCCCGAAATCCAAACTACTCGAAAAGATGAGGATATCTTCGCTTCATATCCTCCTCAGCTTCCCACGTCACGTTGGCTCCCCGATGATGCCTCCATTGCACCTTGACTATAGTGACCTCTTTGTGACGCAATTTCTTAGACTTTCTCTCTAAGATAGCGTCGGGTTCTTCTACACAACGGTTTCCCTCGTCCACTCTTAACTCCGAGAGGGGAATGACGCTTTCCTCATCCGCCAAACACTTCCGAAGGTATCAAATGTGGAACGTGTTGTGGATTCTGCTCAGCTCTGGTGGCAGTTCCAATTGGTAGGCTTGCAAACCAACCCGCTTAAGCACTTTGAAAGGTCCAAGGAAACGGGGACTCAACTTCCCACGTTTTACGAACCTGATGATGCCCTTCCATGGAGACACCTTAAGCATCACTCGGTCGCCCACCTAAAACTCCATCGGCCACCTCTTCTTATCGGCATAGCTCTTCTGCCGATCCTAAGCCGCTTTCAATCTTTCTCGAATGCTTTTGACCTTATCGTCCGTTTCTTGCACGATTTCAGGTCCGACGAATTGCTTCTCTCCCGCTTCAAGCCAACACACAGGAGTTCAGCACTTCCGCCCGTACAACGACTCAACTGGTGCCATCCCAATACTCGAGTGGTAGCTATTGTTGTACGCAAAATTCACCAAAGGTAGGTGAGAGTCCCAACTACCCCTGAAATCGATGACACAAGACCTCAACATGTCTTCCAGCGTTTGGATCGTCCTCTCGCTTTGACCGTCGGTTTGTGGATGGTAAGCCGTACTCAACTTTACTCGCGTACCAAGCTCTTTCTGAAAACCGTCCCAAAAGTTCGAAGTGAACTGACTGTCGCGATCCGACACAATCAACAATGGTACACCATGCCTCGAGACCACTTCATCGATGTAGAGTTTTGCTAACTTGTCCATCGGCAAAGTCTCGCGCATAGCCAAAAGGTGAGCGCTCTTAGTCAATCTATCGACTATTACCTAAATGGTATCGTGACCTCGAAGAGTTTTAGGTAACTTCGTCATGAAGTCCATGGTAATATGTTCCCACTTCCACTCGGGGATCTCTAAGGACTGAAGACTCCCATACGGCCGTTGATGTTCGGCCTTCACTTGTAAGCATGTCACACAATGCTCTACGTAACGTGCCACATCAAGTTTCATTACAGGCCACCAATAATGCAACTTCAAGTCCCGGTACATCTTTGTACTTCCCGGATGAATGGAGTATTTGGACTTATGGGTATCCTCAAGAAGTAGCTCACGATTACCTTCAACTTTGGGCACCCATACACGACCGTTGAATAGTTTGACTCCACGGCTATCTTCCATTAAGAGCAAACGTTGCTTTGTCATGACTTCATCCTTAAGGTTCTCTTCCAACAATGCTTCCACTTGATATGTCTTGATCTTATCCACAAGACTTGACACTAACTCGATTCTAGAAAGGGTAGCCCGAATACTTCCGCTATAGTCCTTCCGACTTAACGCATCGGCCACTACATTCGCCTTACCGGGATGGTAAAGCAACTCACAATCATAATCATTGAGTAACTCAAGCCACCGCCGTTGCCTCATGTTTAACTCTTTTTGATCAAAGACATACTTCAGGCTGTTATGATCCGTGTAGAGTGTACATTTAGTGCCATAGAGGTAATGTCGCCAAAGCTTCAAGGCGAACACCACCGCCGCTAACTCCAAATCGTGGGTGGGATAATGCTTCTAGTGAATTTTAAGTTGCCTCGAGGCGTAAGAGATCACATTGCCTCTTTGCATCAACACACATCCTAATCCCATTTTCGAAGCGTCGCTATAGACCACAAAGTCTTCCGACCCTTTGGGTAGCGACAAGATTGGAGCTTTACACAACTTCTTTTGTAGAATCCGGAACGCCTTCTCTTGCATTTCATTCCAAACGAACTTCACATTCTTCCGAGTTAAAGTTGTCAAGGAAGAAGCGATCTTCGAGAAGTCTTGAATAAATCTCCGATAATACCCTGCCAGACCCAAGAAACTTCGGATCTCAGACGGACTCTTGGGAGGCTCCCAATTCATCATGGCTTCAATTTTGGAGGGGTCCACTTTCACTCCGTCCCGAGTGACAATGTGACCCAAGAACTGCACCTCTTCAAGCCAAAAATCACACTTGGAGAATTTGGCGTACAGTCTTTCTTTTCTCAACACGTCGAGAACTTCACGAAGATGTTGCTCATGCTCTAACTCGATCTTGGAGTACACGAGTATGTCATCAATAAATACAATGACCGACTTGTCAAGGAATAGTCATCACACTCTATTCATCAAGTCCATAAACACCGCCGGTGCGTTAGTTAGACCGAATGGCATCACGAGAAATTCGTAATGGCCATAACGCATTCTAAAAGCTGTCTTCGGAACGTCTTCTTCTCTCACCTTCACCTGGTGGTAACCCGAACGTAAGTCGATCTTGGAAAAACACCCCGCTCCTTGGAGTTGATCGAACAAGTCGTCTATCCTTGGAAGCGGGTACTTGTTCTTCACCGTTTCTTTATTCAACTCACGGTAGTCGATGCACATTCTCATTGTGCCATCCTTCTTCTTAACAAACAAGACTGGAGCTCCCCAAGGCGACGAGCTCGGTCTTATGAAACTCTTCTCCAAAAGCTCTTGGAGTTCTGCCATCATCTCTTGCATCTCCGATGGCGCCAACCCGTAAGGAGCTCTAGCAATAAGAGATGCTCCCGACACGAGATCAATCCGAAACTCCACTTGACGATCGGGTGGTAACCTGGGCAAGTCGTCCAGAAAGACATCGGGAAACTCACGCACAATCTTCACATCTTCAAGCTTTAACTTCTCGAGCTTGGAGTCAATCACGTAGGCTAGGAAAGACGAGCATCCTTTCACCAAGCATTTTCGCGCCTTTGCCATGGTGATTATTGCTACTTCCCCTTTCCTCTTCTCACCATAGATCACAACAACTTCACCAAAGGGATTGGGAAGTCGAATTAATTTCTTGGAACATACGATCTCGGCATGATTGTTTGCTAACCAATCCATGCCGACCACCACATCCAAACCTCCGATTAACATTGGCATCAAATCGATCGGGAAATCTCTCTCTTCAATTCCGAGAGTACACTTCCTCAGAACATCGTGGATCAGAACTTGACTACCATCTGCTATCTCTACCACTAACGCATTCTGTAACACCCGGAATTTTGATTTGGAGTACTTTGGAGCGATATATATATAAAGAATCGTATCTCACTCGTCCTATCCCTGATTTAAAGTGATTCAAGTTCCTATGGGAAATTAACACACATAACTACAATCTTGGTGTTTTAAGTTTTTGTAAATTCTAGCCGCATAAGACCCGAAACCAATGTCGAAGTTTGGGAAAGGTTAATCTGGTACGAATGGAAAGAAGATTAAAAGAATTAAAGGAGCTACTAAAGCACAAGTAAAGGTTGTGGCAGATTGGGAAAGATGCATACTTGCATGCTGTTAGTCTCATGGTCGAATCTTGTTGACAGCAATTTTTTTTAAACATAAATATAGCAGGTTGGGCCCAAGTGAATGTGTGAAGCCCATCTGTGAATTCAATCCCACCCTTGGCCTTGACCCACTTCCTTAGTTATTATTAGGTCTTCAATGTTTTGTTTTATAAAAGAAAATGAAAGAATACCCAAATTTGAGAGTTAATTGGGGAGGCAGTCGCCAACATCCTTTAGGTGCCAAATGCCTCTTTTGTTTAGAAAAAGAAAATATGTCTATCGGTTACATTCGATTTGAGTCGATGGTATCGATAATTGAAGATTCAAGTTGTGGATTTTAATGGAAATGTAAGACTAGCTCTTTAAAGAAAGATTGAAGAGGATTAAAGCTTCTTGACGATTTATGACCCTAGAAATTGAAAGGTATGAACTCATTAACCCATTAATCGCTTCTCTAATTATTAGGTAGAAATTTAAGGTTCTTGAAATACTATGATTTTTGATGTTATTAAAGTTTTTGTTGGAAGAAATACCTCATATGGTAAATAGTGGGTTTGTTAGTATTTTGCAAATTAATTAAATTAAAATTGAAGATCTACCTTTGTTGATAAGTTCATTTGAGGTTTAAGGATTCTAAATTTGAAAGTTTAATTTACAGCTTTTAGATGGGTTTTGATAAATTAATCTATAGGAAATATGAGTTAAATCATTTTATATAATTTGAAGTTGATGTGGTTTATTTTAGGTGCTGTCCAGATTTTATAAAAATCATAATAAATCGCTCATAGATCGATTTGAGGCGTGTAATATATCATTGGAACCGTTGAGGTGTCCTTAACAAGTTGTATGTTTTGAGGAAGAGCTGATTCGGAGTGTAATTATGCCAAAAAAATCGTTTTTTAGGACAACACCGTTTGATGACGGGATTAAGTAAACCGACTTCAAATATTTGTATAAAATTGGTTTTAAATCCGTTGGGGGTGATTCTTGATGAGTTGGAAAGGTCATAGGGTTGTTTAAATATTTTGTTTAGAGTCATTTCATTGATTTGGTAATTATACATGGTTTATCTAGGTAGCGAGAAGTTTGTGCAAGTTGGATAAAAACTAGGATTAACCTAACCTAGCAAGGTGAGTTCAAGTTGATTTGTGAAAACGTTGTACATGCCAAAATGTCTATTTTAAAGTGTTTTATGTGTTTTACATGAAATTATCAAATGTTGGGTTATTTGCTAATCTTTGATTATTTGAATTATCTAACTTTACAAACCTTGTATAACATCCACATTTGGGATTTTGGGGCATTTGATATATGTGTCACAAATGAATGGGTTTTGAGGTCTTATTGCATGAATGCATCTTTGGTCAAAGAAATACACTTTTAAATGTATGTCGGCGTTTTATACATCATCATGAAATGAAGTGTTTTATAAAGTATTACTTGCACTTTTATGTGAGCTACTTGAAAGAGTGCTTATAGTCTTATTTTATGATTTTCATTCTTATCAACAGTCAAGTTTGGAAAATGCATGTCATTTGTGTTATGAGGCAATTTGGAAAATATAAGAATATAAGTTCAATTGGGAAAATGGGTGCCTCGACTAATGTCGAGTTTTGAACTAATCTTACTTTTAGTCGTTGTGTTTGCATATCCGTTGGTCGAGTGCGTTTTATTGTATTTTTATTTCATTTACCAACGAGTCAATGGGTTGCTAAGCCAACAACTTGGTATTTTTATTTCGATTGGGTTTTAGGACAATTATCCAGTTTTGGTAGCTCGACTTCGAGCCTTGTTGGCGATTTTGGATGAAGCACGTTAGGTATCGGATGAGATGTAAGTCCTTCGTGCTGCACGTTAAGGTATCGGATGAGGTATAAGTCCTTCGTGCTCAAGTATTACGATATTGGATGAGGAGCTCGACGTAGGAACCTGACGGGGTTGAACTCGAGTTTCCGTGGGTGTACGTTTAAAGCCACTGAGCCTGACATCTCATACGTGTACTTTTGTTTATATGACTAGTCATAACAACATAAAATGGGCTTACTTTGTGGACCGTCACATTTTATGGAATCGGGAATCCCCCGTCACCGAAAGGTGTTTTTTTTGGGTATTGAGTTTTATTATCCAAGTTTTCGATGACGTTTTGTATTATTGGGTTTTACCCTTGATTTTATGGGTTGAGTATTATGCCCCACCCGTGTTTTGGGTGTTTTGGGATATAAGGTTTAACCGTATCTTCATGAATGGAGAGTTCAATTTATATTTACGCTTTGAGTGAGTTTTGAGTTAAAGCTAATTTATAAATGGACGACTTTTATTGGCATCATCATCTTTGAAGTAGCTTGGTTTGGAAAACGTTCAAGTTGGTGTCCTTTGCTTAAAATGCATATTATTGGAAAACGAGTCGTTTGCATATTCAAAGCATACCTTTTGAAAGATTATGAATTAAACTGCATTATCTATTTTCACAGACATCTTTATTCATATGGAAAACTCTTGAGCTCACTAGGCGTTTAGCCTAACCTTTTTATTTGTCGGCATTGTGCATCAGGTTCCAGTTGGGGTTTGGTTCTAGCAGCTATGAAGAGTTGAGCCTTAGCTTTGTGCAAATGTAAGTAGTTGGTGAAGTCTTCCGCAACGCTGAGATAGTGACTATTATGGGGTTTTAGTAACACTCGTCCTTATCATAGACTTTTGTATAGAATGAATGTTAGTATTGAGGTTAAATCTTAATTCGTGGTTGTAGATAATTCATTTATTGATGTATTTAGAAAATTTTAAATAAGTTGCTATTTCCAGAATTCAGGGTGTTACACATTCTCTAGACTATTAGTGGGCATAGCAATCTTTTGACGAAACAATTCAGATATAAAAGAGAAACTGGCACCCGTATCGAACAGTACACGAGCAGGTACGGAGTTTAGAAGAAACGTACCCGATACCACATCAGCGGATGTCTTGGACTCATCGACCGTCATCTGAAAAACTTGACCCGAAACCCTAGATGGGTTCTCTTTCTTCTCCGGCGCTCTTCCCGACTTGAGCTTCGGGCAATCTCTCTTCATATGACCTGGTGTCTTGCACTCATAGCAAACAAGTCCTCTGATCGGACAGTCGCGGGTGATGTGATCAGATTTACCATACTTGTAGCAAGATTGAGGAGTGGGGTTACAGTTGCCATGGTGCTTGCTATGACACCTTTGGCACCATTTAGCTTCTTGATAATCGCTGAAGCTTCAGTTTCCTACAAAAGGTCGGGTTCTCTTGGGAGGAACGAAATTGCTCTCCACTTTCTCTTGTCCACAGCCACCACAGTTTTCTCCGGTTTACTCTTCGCGTAAACCTCTTCCATGAATTGTGCCTCCTCAATAGTCTCACGAAGGTTGGAAGCCTTCGAACTTCGGACCATGGTCATCATGTCCGACGGTAGACCCTTCAGATAGGCCTTAATCTTCTCCTTCTCTGATGAGGCCACATGCCCCACTAACCCCAACTTTTCCATGAATTGACGGGTATACTCCCTCACCGTCAAGTTCCCTTTCTCAAGAGACCGAAACTCCGCCTCGATCCTATCTATAGCCCTCTCGTTGCAGTATTCTTCCAATAACTTCACCTTGAATTCGCCCCAAGTCAGATGGGCCAAAACAGTAGGAGAGAGGGTGGACTGGATAACATTCCACCATGTCAGCGCCGTATCCCTGAGCAGTTGAGTACCGAACTTCACCCTTTGGTCATCTCCGCACTCAGATGAACCGAAGGCTTGTTCGACCGCTCGAATCCACTTTACACATGCAACCGGGTCTTCGAAACCAGATAATTTTGGTGGTCCACAACCCAGGAAAGATTTGTAGGAACAAGTCTTCCCACATCTCGGAGCACCAACAACCATGTGCTCCTCAGTTCTGATCCCATTACCAGTGCCTCCATAACCAACCACGACGTTTTCAGCAACCTCCTCATTTCTCTTGAGGCTAGCATCACGATCCTCTAACAACTTCAAGAACGCCTCTTGCTGCTTCTCCATGGCCGACGACACCATTTGCATGATGCCCACCATCATGTCAGCTTGAGGGTTTGCCTCTTGAATCACTGGGTTGGTGGATGCCAACTCCACTCGAGGCACTTGCTCCACTTCCCCAGTGAATATCGGTGGCATACCAGGAGGAACGACAGCCGACACCCTTACCAACGGGTTTTGATTGGGCGAGCTAACATCGCGAAGGTCTCCATCGCCTAACTGATGACTTCGTGTGTTCACCATATTAGAACTATGACTGCAACACAAGCACGATAAAGAGTAAGAGAGAGAGAGAATAAAACACGAAGGAAAACGTACTACCATGTCACCAATTGTCATAGTAACGACATTTCAAGCACATTCACATAAAACATCCTCATAATAACATTAGCTAAGTGAAATTATGAACATATAATACATAAAGGTTCTCGTTACCATCGCCACAACGCTTGATAACCATAATTTCCGTCGACTCTAAGACTAACCCATCTTAAAAGTTCTACCCAAACTCATGAATCAATGCTTAACATACTCAGTCTAAGTCTAGACATCTTACATTCATTCCAAGTTCACTTAAACTAGAGGCAATATGACATTTGTATTTGGTATAAACCTCCCAAAAAGGGGAAAAGTATCGAGCCTTTACAAAACCTGTGAATAGATATGTAAATCAACAACAAACTAATCTAAAACATGACTATCTAGCTTACATCGGTTGTCAACCCAAAATCACCAAAAGATGGGACTTAAACAATTGCCCAACATCAAATATTAGTCATCTCAAAAATGCCTCTAAGACCAAGCTCGTCACTCACGACCTTGGCGATCCACCGCTAAGGGAACCTGTAATACATATCATTTGAGAAAAAGTGTTAGGCTTAAAGCCTAGTGAGAACATACAGTTTATAATTTCAAGAGATATAAACAAATGTATCAAATGTAAATCTTCTCAAAAAGGTTTAGTTTACAAATGAAATCTTTGTCACATAAGGCCCATTCAGTTCGAAAATTCATCTTACGATGATGGGGGATACCCGATTTACCAAGGATTGTGGCGGAACACAAAAGTAGGCTACAATCCGAGTTGTGAGCTAAATACTTGGAATCCATGGCCACGAACAACTCCGGTTCGTACTAAGATGTGAGGGAGGGCCCCCGAGGAAACCAAGTCATACTCGTTCACTAGGACTACATTATGATCCATGGCTAGTAACCGGTCTCACATAACCGTACCAAAGGCCCCCAAGGGTCAAATGCATCCATAGCTACAAAAAGGGGAATATACATCCCAATAATATAAGCCGACTCAATACCTAGGGATCCACTAGTAATAGTCTATACTTGTCACAATTTCATTTGTGACCAACCATAGTTAGTCATATGGTGTTGATCCAAACTCTCTCAGTGATTTGATAACGACCCTCTTCTATACTTAGTAAAAATTACGTTTTAATATGTATTAGTGTTTCACCATCAGCGATCAAACTGAGTCTG
Source organism: Arctium lappa (assembly GCA_023525745.1). Lineage (NCBI taxonomy): Eukaryota > Viridiplantae > Streptophyta > Magnoliopsida > Asterales > Asteraceae > Arctium > Arctium lappa. Next base: position 53,423,291 of record CM042057.1, read on the forward strand.
TTCAGTTATCGCTGATAGTCTTCTTATAAACATCTAGTATGTATTAGTGTTTCACTATCAGTGATCAAACTGATTCTGTTCAGTATCACTGATAGTTTCTGATGTAAACAGTAACGTAATCCCTGAAGACAAGTCTCGCGTCAACAGATGTTCATAGCTGAATCGAAGACGAAGCTGCTGAACAAAGACAAGTCTACTAGTGACATGATGCGGATATCAGTGAAGCAAAGACGAATCTACTTATATGCGAAGGAACATGAGGAAAAGCTTCAGCAATCGCTGAACTCTTGTTGTCTCTGAAGAAAGAGATACTCAACAATCGAATGATCACTTAGCTTATGCCTCAAGTTTCCTTTTGTCTCACCTTGCACAACTTAGTACGATATGTCAGAATGGACATGTCTCTGCCACAATTCGTATAACACCTCTTTCAACTACACTGTTCATTGTCCGGCCGAAAGCATGTCTCTCAAAAGTCAGACTCCCAAAGCCAATCAATGAACGCCACGTGTAAAGTGCCCTGCCATGCATTTAATGCAGAGGGTATAAATAGGAAGATCACCCCTTCATCTGAAGAGTGCTCAATCCTTGAACCCCAAATAGAAACCTTTGTTTTCTATATTCTAAATCCCCCATTCTCTGAAATTCTTGTGCAACCATCTTAGTGTTTCTTAAGTTTGTTTAGATTTAGTCTGTCATAATCTTATTCCGCAACAAACTTGTAAATTGTATTTGATTTATCAATAAACAATTTATTAAACTTTAATTCTTGTGTTTGTATTGTCATAGTAACGGCATTTCAAGCACATTCACATAAAACATCCTCATAATAACATTAGCTAAGTGAAATTATGAACATATAATACATAAAGGTTCTCGTTACCATCGCCACAACGCTTGATAACCATAATTTTCGTCGAGTCTAAGACTAACCCATCTTAAAAGTTCTACCCAAACTCACGAATCAATGCTTAACATACTCAGTCTAAGTCTAGACATCTTATATTCATGCCAAGTTCACTTAAACTAGAGGCAATATGACATTTGTATTTGGTATAAACCTCCCAAAAAGGGGAAAAGTATCGAGCCTTTACAAAACCTGTGAATGGATATGTAAATCAACAACAAACTAATCTAAAACATGACTATCTAGATTACATCGGTTGTCAACCCAAAATCACCAAAAGATGGGACTTAAACAATTGTCCAACATCAAATACTAGTCATCTCAAAAATGCCTCTAAGACCAAGCTCGTCACTCACGACCTTGGCGATCCACCGCTAAGGGAACCTGTAATACATATCATTTGAGAAAAAGTGTTAGGCTTAAAGCCTAGTGAGAACATACAGTTTATAATTTCAAGAGATATAAACAAATGTATCAAATGTAAATCTTCTCAAAAAGGTTTAGTTTACAAATGAAATCTTTGTTACATAAGGCCCATTCAGTTCGAAAATTCATCTTACAATGATGAGGGATACCCGATTTACCAAGGATTGTGGCGGAACACAAAAGTAGGCTACAATCCGAGTTGTGAGCTAAATACTTGGAATCCATGGCCACGAACAACTCCGGTTCGTACTAAGATGTGAGGGAGGGCCCCCGAGGAAACCAAGTCATACTCGTTCACTAGGACTACATTATGATCCATGGCTAGTAACCGGTCTCACATAACCGTACCAAAGGCCCCCAAGGGTCAAATGCATCCATAGCTACAAAAAGGGGAATAGACATCCCAATAATATAAGCCGACTCAATACCTAGGGATCCACTAGTAATAGTCTATACTTGTCACAATTTCATTTGTGACCAACCATAGTTAGTCATATGGTTCCAATAACATTTTATAACCAAAATGCATTTTCAAGTTTAACTGCTGATATGAATGAAAATCATAAAATGAGATTTTATATACTTCCTTTCCAGTAACCCACATAAATGTGCAAGTAAAACTCCATTTTACTTCAAATAAGATGAAACCCTTTATATTTCTTGAAAATGATTAGGAACCCTAAAATCTCCCAAAACTCAAGTTAGGTCAAAAAGCAATAAACTTAAATCCAAACCCAAGGAGATATGTAGGAGTTCAAAAATGTAAGCTTTGATATGTATAAAGTTTAGAAATGATAGCAGGAACTCACCAAGTAGGTTTTAGAAGAAAACCCAACAACCTAGATTAGAACTCTTTGGAGAAGATGACAATGGAGGTTGAGACTTTAAGCTCCACACTTGAACCCTTAGAAGAAACAACCAACTTCTTGCAATAAATGAGGTAGAGTTGGGTGAGAAAACCCTAGTTTTCGGATATGGGGAGTTATGAGGGTTTGAGAGAGAGCAAAGAGGGCAGATAGAGTAATCAATGAGGTGAATGGGGAAGAAACCCGCTTAAAGGCGTCCAGGGGAGTCCCGCGGCTTATGCCGCGGCATAAGTCGCCCGTGTTCCTGGAATGGAAAACGGACAGTGGGTGTCGCGGGTTGTGCCGCGGCTTGCAAGTCGCGGTGTACTCGCTTAAGTCCTTGTGATGTTCTAATTCCACCAAAACTCAAATACCCAAACAAGATACCTAACGGGGTGCTAACGACAAAAGATAAACACAAAGGACACCGAGATTAACATTACGAAAATTCGGGGTGTTACAATCTAGGCAAAATTCCTGATCTCTTGATCACACAAATCCTCCCAACGATCCATGACATGACCCCTGTAGGAGCATCGTGGTCACAAAAAGAAGGTTGCACAATATGAGCAAAAATCATTAAGTTATGAATTTAGCATCTTGAAGCACCTCTTCACTATTGGGAAGTAAAGAAACTTTGCTCATGTGCTCGAATTTTGCCTCAAAAATCTCCAACTCTTTCTCAACATCACTCTCATCTTTACCAACACATTTTGATTTTTCATTATCAATTGGTAAGGGACCTCTACTTTGATTTTTCAACTCGTCGACTAGTTGTCCCATCTTAGTATTCAAGGCTTCAAAAGATGATGTAAAATTTCCCAATAATGTTGTAAAACTTTCCATTAAGCTTGAGGAATTTTTTTTCAAAAGAGTGAGATGGTTCGAGTTGTTCAAAAACATTTTTGGGTGGGTAGTTAGGAACAAAGGACGTGAATCCATGGTGAGGATCACTCCCTTGAAAATCACACAAGTAATCAAAATTCCCCTCCCATGATTGGTCAAATATACTTATAAACGTGTCATTCCAATCTTGATAGGGAGGTGAAAATAAATGGTAGGTGGCATCAACTTGAATATTTGCCAAAAAGTTAGGATGTTATTCCCATGAATAATCGAAAATATTAAAAAATGGGGCATCCCAATTAAAACCATCCATTATGGTGAAAGAAAAAACAATGAAAAACTCAACTTATAACTCAAGAAACTCTTGAAATTCGCCAATCCCCGACAACGACACCAAAAACTTGGTAGCGGTAAACTGTAAAGTCCACAATGGGGGTGCAAATATACACCAACATTATGATCGCTACAAGTAATAAAGTGATAAATATATCGAGATCATATTTACATGGATTGGACTTCAAACTTTCAAGTACTAAGTCGAGAATACACCGTTTTCAATTAGAGAAGAAGACACTGCGAGTTTGGTGTTTTTAACAACGAAATCTAAATAAGAAACTAAAATGGGTATGAGTGTAAGTTTCACTTAAGAAAATTGTAGTAACAAAATGGTTAGAAACTTTATGTCACAAAAACGTCTATAAAGATCCCGATCCTTGAAAGTGAACCTTCATAGTCCGTACCCACAAAGTGCCCATAAAGTCACCACTATTGTCAATTCTTAATCTTAACAATTTAGCTATGTTACAAAAAATATCAAGTTCTATTAGTATGAAGATTTATACCCAAATCTCTATGTGATATAAATCTCGACGAATGTTTGAACCTTAATAATCATACAAAACCCGTATCTCTACGTAGTTATCAATGACCCTCTCAAATCTTTGTGCATCACTTAAGCCGTATTTCGGATCTGCCCATCACTGGGTCAAAGATCTAATTATTAACACTTCAAAGTGAGCGACTTATCCGAGTTGATTTTAAGTCCCGACTTAAGTAACCAAACTTAAGGTTTAGCAATAATGGCAACACCCAAGTGTTACCTACTAGTCTCAAATTCAACCCACACCCACACCCAAAAGAGTGCTTAGCTCGTAATAAAAGTAAAGAACATAGTAGAAGACGAAAAATACTTAAAAGTTACTTGTGTTGAGAATAAAAATACAAATTGTTGCCCACAGTGGGTAGTAGATGAAAATTAAAAACTATAAAATAAATTACAACTACAAAATAAAATTGCAAGAGAGCTGGAACTTCTACATTGTTATTGTTGAACTTTTAGTCTCTATAATATTTCTTCGAAATATCCTTTTATAGTAGCAAGATAACCCTTTATCCCATGGACAAAAGCATTCTTTTACCCCTTGGATAAGCATCATGACATAGTCTTATAAGATTTCCAGGGATTTCCCAAATCTTATAAAATCTCCAAATACGATAAAATCTCCAAATCTTATAAGATCTGCCCGGCTCAGAAAGAAGTTTGGTGCAGAGTTTGATATTCTTTTACTCTGTTCTCACACCCTCTTTATTTTAATCTTTTAATCTCACTTCTAACCAATCTCACTTTTCCATTTTACCTCATCACACACCAACACTCAATCTTTTTAAGCCCTCTCCCCTCAATCACTTAGGGAATACTTCTTGGGTAGGAAACACTGGTTATCGTGAATCCATGAAAGTTTTGTTTAAGCACTCACACTGAATCCCATGTAATTTTCCTAAAAAATATGTATCTCAATGATTTTCTTGACATTTAAGTGCAAGAAATCATATGTCAGTATATTTATGCTCAACAAAAATCAGAATGAAATTTGAGCGTTTTAAGCATTTAAGATTTCTCAAAACTTTATAAGAATGAATAATCATGAAAGAATAGATATGTTTTGAGAATCTGACAATGATTAAGATCAGATCAAAAATTCATGAAGAAGAATAATAAGGGAAATCAAAGACGAATGTTGTTTATATGAACAATATATAAACATTTTATCAATGAAAGCACATATAATGATGAAATGACGTTTGAGTCAAACAACATTGAATACAACCGGGAGTATTACCATAGAAAGATTTATCATTTGATACATGGTAATAACAAATTCAAAACAAATGTACTGAATCGATGTGTGTATGAATACTTGACAAAGTATAATGACATAACAATTACACAAGTATTTGTCATTGGAAACACACGGTCAGATAGTCATTAAAGTATCCAAAATAAAATCATTTAAAATCGCACTTCTCAATTCATGAAAAACATGTTAAGAATAGGAAGTGGTTTGAACATTTAAAAACAAATTTTCACAAGTGAAAGTTGACCTTCTTTCAACAAGTGATAGAGTATAAGGATTAGAAATATATACCTGTAAATCAAAATCCTTAACTCCCCCTAAAATGAATATTTTCAGTTAAGTATCCATGACAAAAACATCATATATCCTCCATCTTGATATCTATAAAAATTCAAGTTATTAGAAACATATAACAATGAAAGTATAACCAACTATTATCTCCTCCCCCTAAAAGATAAAGCAGTTAACTCCCCCTCAAATAAAAAAAACTTCTAGAAAAGATGTTATCATCTAAGCATCCATCAAAAGAAAAACATTTGAGTACGGGTTCTAAACTAAGTTATTCAGAAACCATGATTACGTATTCTCCGGTGAGAATAGTAATACTCATTTTTACCAATGAAGACCGGGTTCTGATATGATGTAACCAGAAACCATAGTTCTAAAACATTGAGGAACGGGTCTTGAACTGTTTTATTCAAGAGCCATGATTCTTTGAAGCACGGGTTCTGAACTGATTTATTCAGAAGCCTTTGTTCTTTCTCCCCTTTAGTCTTCATTTACCTGCAACACATGTTTAGCTTTTGGTATCCACAGGTATTTGGATCCAGATTTGTTAGTTGCACTTTTAATAGGAGAGATATAATAAGAACCATACCAGTAATTCACATAACCTTTACTTACAAAATCATTTGCACCGCAGTAAGAACAATTAATTTTCTTTTGTGCTAACCTAATCAATTGATTGACAGTGTAAACAAGATCAGGTTTGCCAAAAGTTTTACCGTTTGGAACATTGCTCTTCTTTTCAATCCTGTTTGAATGAACATTCTGAATCAGCTTGATCATCTCTTGGTGATTGAAGAATTGATTCTGGCGTCTTTGGCTCAGTCAACTTCACCTTGAACATGATCTCTTCAAGTTCCTTTATTTTTGAAGACAAACTGTTTCTTTCCTTTAAAATCAGATCAAACTTTGTTTGCAGTTCAGACTTCGTCTTCTTTTCTTTCAGAATAGTTGATGAGAGTTCAGATAATTTCTTTGTAAGCTCCTCTATCTCAGTCTCAAACACTCTTCTTTCTTCCTCAAAATCTTTTTCCACACTATTTCTCTGTTCAGATATCTCCTTGAATATACCAACATTTTTCTGTTCAGCAATCTTCTTTTCCTTCTCAAACTTATCTCTTTCCAAGATAATAACTTTCTCGAAACCTGACATTTGTTGAGAAAGTTTTGTACATTTGAGTTCTAAGGATTTCTTCTCATCAAAAGCTTTTCTTGAAAAAACTAGAAAACTTTTTAGCATATGTTTTTCTGTCTCTTTCAAACTCTTCTCTTTCTTTCTTGACAATCTTGACACCTTGAGAAAACTTGTCTTTCATTTCTGTAATCTTTCTTTGAAGTTCAACATTTTCTTTTTCAAACTTTTCTCTTTCAGCTCTAAGATCTGGACTTTCAGATTTATCTTTCAGACTTGTTAATTCTGATTCAAGCATAGAGACTTTGATTTGCAATTCAGCTTTTTCAGCTTTAATCTTTGAATTTTCTCTGTCACATTCAGTTGCCATTCTGGTGTATATCGATAATTGCTCAAGAAGATGTTTGATATTTGCTTTAGCCTCTAAAAGATTCATCCTGTCAAAATTAAAATTGAAACCTTGAGACATCTTGAAATCTGTAATAATATGATCGTCAAAAGAAAACTTTGATTATAAGTACAATTATGTGCACACTTTCAAAAATGAATACAACGATTAAAATCAGAAAAATTTTCAGAAAATTAAAATCTAAGAAACAAATTAAAAATTTGTCTTCAAAAATTAATTCCGAAAAATCAGCGTGAAAATATCTCACTTGAAACCTTCAAACCTACAAAAAATAAGAAAGATATATTAGATATGCTCAGAAACAGTAAAAATGGCCAAAAATGACATAAAATGGACTAAAAATGAAAAGAAAATAAAAAACAGGGACTAAACATGACAAACATGAAAAATCAACAAAAAAAGGACTAAAAACAAGCAAAAACGACTAAAATATGAAGAAAATACGAAAATAGGGACTGAAACTGACAAAATATGAAAGTAACACGAAAAACGAGGACTAAAAGTGAAAAAAATACTAAAACATGACAAAAACGAGAATTAAAAAACAATAAAAAACAATAAAAAACACAAAATTACAAAGTCTAGGGACTAAAAATGTAAAAACACGAAACTTACAAACTAGAGGGACTAAAAATGACAAAAGAACAAACAAAAAACTAGAGGGACTAAACATGCAAAAACCTAAAAGATAAAAAACTACAGGGGCTGAAATTTACACTTTCTGAAAATTAGAACTTGAGGGACCAAATATGCCAAACCCCAAAACTAATACTAAAGGGACTAAATATGCCAAAATTGAGAACTATTTAACAAAACTAACTAATCTAACGAAAAAGGACCAAAAATGAAAGAACTTTAACCAAAAATCTAACAAAGATTAACTACAGGGACCGAAAATGACAAATCTACAAAATAGTTAACAGACCTAACAACAATTAACGGAAATAGGACTGAAAATGTAACTAAAACTAACAGAACTAACGATCTCGGACCAAAATGTCAGAAATCTAACAGAGCTAACAGAGTTCCATTAGATACTGTTCATCATCTCTTCCAATAACGATCTGTGAACTTTTATCGACGATATGTTCTTCGTTTTTCAACGAAAATCGATAAAACAAGTTGAAAAACACTCCTTTTTCGATGAATAATTGATTCCCACGAAAAACTTTAGCTCATGCAACGAAATAAAAACCGTATATCGATGTGAACAACTCCGGCGAGATAAGCTTTTCCGACGACTTTCTTTCGAGTTTTTAACTCTTTAAAACACTTGTAAATCAATGGTGATCATATAAGGAACAATATTAGAAGATAATTCATCGAAAAACACTGCTCAAAAATCATAATTTTCGTTTTCTGGCGAACCCGATTTTCCGATGAACTTTCCGTCCAAACTTCAACCGCGAATATCTTGCTCGATAATTGACCAAATTCGATTTTGAAAGTTGATGTGATCTCTAAATCAAACAAGGAACAGATTAGAAGCATTAAGATCGAACAAAAACAACTCCATCTTAGACCCACTTGAATATCACGACCGGAAATTTTAAAAAAAAAATCTAACTCAGGAATTTGTTACAATGGAGGAATTCGTATGATCTTCAGAGATATTAACTAAGTAAGGAATTCGTAAGTGACTCTTATACGAATCGTTGAACGTTATACGAATTAAAAAAAAACTTGCGAATTCCTTGCATGAACAGTAACCCTGCGAATTCCTTTGTTCAGTGTGACTTGCGAATTCCTTTGACAAACAGTAACCCTGCGAATTCCTTTGTTCAGTGTGACTTGCGAATTCCTTTGAAAAACAGTAGCCTGCGAATTCTTTGAAACATCTTACGAATTCTTGTTGACTTGCGAATTCTACTTCGAAAATGGTCTGCGAATTGAGTTCTTCATTAACATGATGCGAATTTTTCCAGCAATGTTGCGAGTTCTTGAGTCAAAGCACCATCATCATACGAAGCTTGAAGCACCATGCGAGTTCTTGTCTGTTGTACTAGTTCTTCAAGAACACACAGTTCATCTCTTGAGTTCTTCCCATGATTTTGAAATATGTGACCTGCAACACCGAAGGCTCACAAAAACAAATGTTAAAAGAATGAATTATGGATCTAAAATTAATGACAAACATATTTTTGAAACCTTTTTCAGATCAAAAATTCAAATCTGGAAATTTTAATAACACAAGAACACTTATCAAATCAAGAATTTCAAAAGTGAAATTTAGACTTTAAAATTTGAAATCTTTGAGAAAATCATGTCTAAAACACTTTTTAGGAATAAATCTACAGAAAAACAGATCAAATCAGTCACGGATTTTGAAAAACAAACTTAAAAAAAAATGAACAGTGAACTTTTTCTTCAAGAACGTGAATTTTCAAAAATTGTCAAATTGAATCAAATCATTAAAATTCTTGACAAATCACCAAAGAAAAATGATTTTAATATCAAAAACGAAATCAAACAACATATACTCTCATCAAAATAAAATCAAATCGATAGAATCAAGAAGAAATTTGAAGAACATATGATAAAGAAGAAAATTTTAAAAAACTTCCTAATTTTCAGATCCGGATGAATTTGATGTTGAATTGATGCACAAAAACTTTCTCCCAAGCTCTTATACCAATTGTAAACCCAAAACAAATACAGATTTCAATCTCAAATATTGAATTTCATTGATTCTTGAACTTTCTCTCTCTACAATTTCTCTCTCTAAAATATCTCTCTCTCAAACGTATATGACAATGTCTAAGTCCTTCCTACAAATTACAAGACCAAAACCTATTTATACCCTAAGATAACAAAGCAACTAATCTAAACCTATTTGACTATTACAAGACTTTTAACACAAGTTTGACTTTTGACCTCTTTGACTTTACAACACAATTACAAACAATTACATTTTGACCTTTTCATCTTGAATACAATTCTTAGTCTAACAGAGTTTATCTTCAACTTCAGGTATTGGACTTGTATGTGCCGATGCTTAGAAATCGAGTTTTGAAGGTCGGGAAGGCTTTCGGCGGCAGTGCCACGCGAACTGTCACTATCGCCGAGGCACAATCGCGGTGAAGTGTTGGAGCCGCTGTACAATCCTCGCGATTGTGACCACGATAGTAAAAAGTGTCACTATCGCAGGGCACTATCTCTGGAAACGTACCGCGAATGGGTTTGTAGCGGGCGATAGTGCCCCGCGATAGTGACATTGTTAAACCCAGATACTCTAGTTGATAATTAACACACAACACAATATAGATCAAGAGATAATAAGATCAGAATAACATACCATAATCCCTTGAATAATCAATGAAAACCTTATGTGTTCTTGATACCTTGAATACGATTACAGAGAAAACAACACAATATAGATCAAGAGATAATAAGATCAGAATAACATACCATAATCCCTTGAATAATCAATGAAAACCTTATGTGTTCTTGATACCTTGAATACGATTACAGAGAAAACGGCTACCTGACTAATATGATAATTATTGTAACATATGAGGATTAAACCTAAAATCTAATAACTAAAAACTATTTATACTTAGGCCTAATGCCTAATGGGCTTATGGGCTTGAGGCCCACAATTAAACTAACTATTAACCTATTACAAATCAAACCCTCTAATTAACTTTAACATAATTGCAATTTAAACCCTTAACTTTAACTTTAATCTTGAATACAATTTATGATCCAATAATCTCCCCCTTTGGGTTCAAGATTAAAATTTTTTTGGCAATAGTCTTCGGGTCTTCACTTTTCTTGAAAACTTCAGATACCTTTCGATATGACGTTTGAAAACTTCAAAAATTCTTGTATATATCTTCCTCTTTGAGTATTCTCCCCCTTTTTGATGAGTGGTGAGAATCATCATCATCAAAACAAATCAAAACAATCTCCCCCTTGTCTTTATAGACTTCAATTAAGCAAGGTCTTCATGTATAGATCCCTGTGTGGAAATAAGAGCAGTCTCTTAAAATGGAGAAAGTGATTATTTCAATCTTTTCAGATTCAATTAAAATTAAAGCGGTAACCTTGAATCAACAAATGACTCAGTTGAAATGCCTGTCAGTAACACAAAGTTACTGAGTAACACAAAGTTACTATAAAAGGAGCTGGTTTTGATGTTGGCTCCCCAGGACTTCCATTCAATCATCGAATAACACATGGTTATCTATGAACGTTCTGACAGAAAACAAATTTCTGTGTGCTTGTGCATGTGTATGAAAGAAATTAAGCACCGATGATTGATTTTCATTATAGGCTCAAAGTATGTAAACTTGTTGAGACAACAACAAATTATACATAGACTCAATGTGCATGAGAAAGGGTTCGAAGGTGGGGCAACTTTCCTTCTTTTTCAATATCAGTATCTTCCAAATGAAGAACCAATAGCGTATGTCCCGCGTCCCCAGAAAATGTGAAACATTCTTTTTTTGAGAAAATAATGAGTAGTTGGTGGGGTTGTATGCAAGAGATGGCATGGGCTAGGTGCCTTTTTCAATGACGGTCACCAAAGAATGTGAACCAATCAGATAATGTGGCTGCCCGACTCAGAAATAAGTTTGGTGCAGAGTTTAATATTCTTTTACTCTGTTCTCTCACCCTCTTTCTTTTAATCTTTTAAATCTCACTTCTAACCAATCTATCTTTTCCATTTTACCTCTTCACACACCAACACTCAAATCTTTTGACCCCTTTCCCCTCAATCACTCAGGGAATACTTCCTGGGTAGGAAACACTGGTTATCGTGAATCCATGGAAGTTCTGTTAAGTTCTCACTGAATCCCATGTATTTTCCCTAAAAGAACGTGCTGTTCAACAGTCTTTTGTACATGAAAGCATAAAGGAATACAATTACATGAAGAATAAAAGTTGGAGAAGTCAACACATAAGTGTGTTTGACAATGCAATTCTCCCCCTCAAACTAAAAGTGGTTTGACAATTAAGCTCTAAATTAAGCTCTACGTGAGTTTTTTTAATTAAGCTTATAGACGATTAAGCTCCCCCTCAACTGAAGATTTTTTTTTAAAATAAATTAAACAGAAAGCAGAAATATAAAGCACTGAAGTGCGGGTTCTAATCCGATGTGATTAGAAGCCATAGTCAGTTGAACAAATATGCACATCGAAGAAATCATGGTAATCATTTGTGAAAATGATTCCTCGATTGTTAGCAACAGTTTGAAAATGTAGAAAACACAAGATTGAGATTTTAGAATACTCCCCCTCGAATCATGAGTAAGGTTAAGAAGACATGTTCAACATACCTAGTTTGCTGATTAAAAACTGAAATCTCTTTTCATCCAACGGCTTGGTGAAAAGATCAGCTAACTAGAAGTCAGTTTGAACAAATTGCATTTCGATATCACCTTTTTCTACATGATCCTTAATGAAGTGATAGTGTACATCTATATGCTTGGTCTTCGAATGCTGAACCGGGTTAGCAGTTATGGCGATTGCGCTCTTGGAATCACAATAAATAGGAACACACTTGTAGTTGTATCCAAAGTCCCTTAACTGTGTCTTCATCCAGAGGACTTGAGAATAGCAGCTAGCAGCAGCTACATATTCAGCCTCGGCAGTGGATGTTGAAACACAGTTTTGTTTCTTTGAGGTCCAACTTACAAGTTTATCACCTATAAATTGACATGATCCAGAGGTGCTTTTCTGGTCTAGCTTACATCCTGCATGATCAACATCTGTAAAGGCAGTTAGTTCAAAACGAGAATCCTTTAGATACCAAAGGCCTAAATTAGGAGTGCCTTTGAGATATCTAAGGATTCGCTTAACAGCATTATAGTGCGACTCTTTAGGATTAGACTGATATCTCGCACAAAAACATGTGGCAAACATTATATCTGGGCGACTGGCAGTCAGATAAAGTAAAGAACCAATCATGCTACGATACACCTTTTGATCAACAGGTTTCCCGGAGGGATCTGCGTCTAAGATTGTACTAGTAGCCATTGCTGTTTTCATGATTGAACTGTCTGACATATTGAACTTTCTTAACATGTCTTTTATATATTTAGCTTGATTAATGAAAATGCCTTCGGGTAATTGCTTTACTTGTTAACCAAGAAAGAAATTTAACTCACCCATCATCGACATTTCAAACTTTGTTTCCATGATTTTAGAAAAGTTATTGCAAAATTTCTGATTTATCGACCCAAATATTATGTCGTCAACATAAATCTGAATGAGAATCAAGTCCTCACCTTGTCTTTTAAGAAATAAGGTAGTATCAACTGTACCTTTCTTGAAACCAGAAGCTAAGAGAAATTTAGTGAGAGTTTCATACCAGGCTCGTGGTGCTTGGTTAAGGCCATAAAGCGCTTTGTCTAACACATAGACATGATCAGGGTGATGAGGATCAACGAAACCTTCAGGTTGTGCCACATAGACCTCCTCATGCAGAACGCCGTTTAGGAAAGCCGACTTTACGTCCATTTGATAGACTGTAAAGTTCTTGTGCGCTGCATATGCCAAGAAGATTCTGATGGCTTCGATCCTTACAACCGGGGCGAATGTTTCGTCGTAGTCAATGCCCTCCTGTTGACAGTACCCTTTTGCAACCAAGCGAGCTTTGTTTCTCACAACTACTCTAGCCTCGTCTTTCTTGTTTCTAAATACCCACTTAGTTCCAATAACGGATTTACCATTAGGTAGTGGGATCAAGCGCCAAACCTTGTTCCGTTCGAATTGCAGAAGCTCGTCTTGCATAGCAGAAATCCAGAAGGGATCACGTAGAGCTTCTGATGCTTTCTTTGGTTCTAAGGAACTAAGGAAGCTTGAAAACATGCAGAAATTTGCTGATGCGGACCGTGTCATGACACCAGATTGTACGTCACCTATCACGTTATGCAGGGGATGATCCTTAGTCCAACGATGTGTGCTTGGTAAGGATTCAACTGTTTGTTGCGTATTTGACGCATTGTTTTCATCGTGCACAACAGGTAGATCCACAGATGTACTCGAGACATCTTGTACTGGTGTTTCTGATACTGAAGCTTCTGGACGCGGTTGAAGTACTCGTGACTTCATTTCCAAAAGGACTATCTGTAGAGACATATTCAGCATTAGTAGAGTCAGAAACTAACGGTTTACTTGTACCTGATGGAGATGCAGTTTTAGTGACATCTTCGGAAGGTCCAGACATATCTTCAGAAATAGTAGGGACCTCCGAACTTGTTGTTGATGTAGATATGCCTTTGTCAAAATCTGCACAAATATCATTGAAGACATCAATAAACAGTAAATCTAACTCAGATGAAGTAGAGTTAGAGTTAGAAGTAGTAGATCCTTTAGAAGCTGGTTCTATTATGGGGTGAATATAAGCTTTGTTCTTAAGTCCGAGTTCTGAACTGTTGTGTCCAGAAGTCCTTGTAGAGTTCTCATCAAAGGAGACATTCATGCTCTCAACAACCGTCTTGGTTCGAATAATGTAAATTCGATAAGCTTTGGATGCCAAAGAGTATCCAACAAGATATCCTTCATCCGCTTTCTTATCAAGTTTTGATAGACCTTGTCGCTCTCGCAGAATGTAACACCTGCAACCAAAACCCCGAAGGAATTTGATGTTAGGTTTACGATTGTTGATTAACTCATATGCTGTTTTATTAAAGCGCTTGACCACAATGGTACGAAAGCATAGTACGAGCTTCAAGTGATACATGGGTAGATCAGAATATGAAAGCATAGTACGAGCTGCTTCAACAAGAGTGCGGTTCTTTCGTTCAACAATGCCGTTTTGCTGTGGAGTGTAGGCTGCGGAGAAGTTATGCGAAATGCCCACAGAGATAAGATAACTTTGCAAGGTGTCATTCTTGAACTCCGTGTCGTTATCGCTGTGAATAGTTCTGACTGGCAATTGAAGACGTACTTGAATGCGCTTGATAAAAGCGATGATCAATTCTGGCGCATCTGACTTGTTGCGAAGAAACTCGAGCCATGTATATCTCGAATAGTCATCTATCATTACTAAAACATACTTCTTGCCATTGAAAGACGCCGTTCGCATTGTGCCACAAAGGTCCATATGAAGAAGTTCAAGTGCAGATGAGGTTGATGATTCAACTTTGGACTTGAAGGAGCTTTGCTTCATTTTGCCCATCTTACATGCAGAACATAGTGAGTCTTTCTCAAACCTCATTTCTGGTAGACCTTTGACCAGACCTTGTCTCTGTATCTTAGTTATGGATCGGAAATTCTGATGAGACAAGCGGCGATGCCATGTCCACGATTGTGCTTTAGAAGCTTTGGCTAGTTGACCTACTGGTTGTGTGGCAGACAGTGTAGGAAAATCTACATAGTATAGATTTCCACGACGCTCAGCTTTGAAGACTTCGTAACCATCGGGATCCTCAAGATAACAATGAGTTGTTGTGAAGCGGACTTGATATTTCATGTCACAGAAGTTACTAGTGCTGAACAAATTATGATCAAGCCCTTCTACATATAACACTCTTTGAATCTTCACAACTCCATTATCCAGCATTCCATATCCTCTGACGTGTCCTTCTACTTCAGAATTTGCAAAATGAACTGCTCCGGCAGGCTCCTCCACATAGTTATGCAAGAGGTGCTTGAATCCTGTCATGTGGCGTGAACATCCGGAATATATCACCCACAATCGACAGGCCTGCAAAAGAGACAATTAGTTTTGCTTAGGTACCCATATCAAGATGGGTCCTTCGCGGTTATCTTCATGCAATTCAGGAATATCAGCAGGTTTAACTTTAACCCTCCATTCATAACGGGGTTTTGGAATCCATTTCCAAACCATCTTAACATTTAATTCCTGAAAATGCTTCTTAGATTTAGGATTGGCAACCTTAGGTCGAAACACTTTGGGTTGTATGGAAAAATTAGAATTAGAATTGGAATGAAGGTTTAGTTTAGCTTTTCTTTTACTCTTTTTGGACTTAGCAGTGGAGTAGTATTTGAAAGAATTATCCCAGCAGTGTTTGCAATATAGATTCTTTCGAGCAAAATTCATAAACTTAGATTTATCATAACAAATCTTACATTCATGTCCATCAAAAGAATTACTTTTCAAAATAACACAGTCTGAAATACAACTATTCGTAACAAAAGATTCACTAGAAGTCAAACTATCATTTTTATTCAAACTAATATCTTTATTCTTCTTACTCCTCCCAACTCCATTTCCTTTTATATCTGAAACAGAAACAGGAACCTTGTTAGTCGGTGGTTCTTTTCTAGAGTTACTTGAAGTCTCACCCTTCTCAAAAATACTAGGTGGATATTCAGGACAATCAGAGTAAACAACTGAAGGTTTTGCAGGAGCATCAAATTCTGGATTAGTTCTTACCTTCCAGCTTGGGTCATTGAACATCTGTTTATCATTTGAGGCATTTTTAAACAAAGTAAGTTTCAAATCATTGATCTCTGTGCAAAGCTCTTGATTTTCTTTCAAAGATTTTTCAAGTTTAAATTTGAGATCAAAGTTTTCATCTTCAACCTCATCAAGAGACTGTTGCAACATATCAATTTACTTCATCAATTCAGATGTATGATCACTCACAGAATTTGACTCTTTTGCAGTAGAAACAGGATCAGAATCTGAGGCATTCATCATTTCAGAAAACCTTTCCTCGGTCATGTTTTCAATAAACTCCATTTTATCATTTTTAGAACAAGATCCATTCGTGATGACAGTTTCTTCTTCAACCTCTTCAACAAGTAAAGGTTTAGAAGCAATGGGATTTGAGACTGATGGTATAGTAGATGGATCAACATCCAATTCATACTCATAATATTTGCATGCAGCCTCAGGTGGAACTGTGTCATTGCTGATTGATTCTTTTGAAGATGTGGTAAACAGCGAATCAAACTCAGTTAATTCGATCTTTAGAGTTTCATAGCTTTTGTTCAAATCACTGTATTTAAAACCAATTGATTTAAAAGAATTTTGAGAATCAGTTTCACAAGACTTGTCCTTCCCTATTTCTTCTCGACCTTTGGTCTCTGTACAAGGTTTAGAAGTACTTGCTTCAACAAAGGTTGCACGAATGTTAGGAATGGGTCTGATTGCGGAGCCAAATTTATCAAAATTATATAAGTGCTCCGGTGCCTTTTTCAAAATTTCATTAGTTGGCACACCAAAACCTGGTTTAAGTTTATAAAACCTTTCATCTTGGAGTTTATTGGTCAACAGATTTAATGTCTGCTCAGTCTGACCTCGTTTCATGTTAATATCCTCCAATTGCTTGATTTTGGTGTAAGCTGCATTTCTTTTTTGAAAAAAGACTTCGAATTTGATTTTAAACTCACCCTTTTCAGCATTAAGATTTACAAGATCCTTTTCTAAGCCAGATATTTTTCTTTTTAAAGATTCTTTTTCAGCTTTTAAACCACCCTTTTCTTTTTCTTTGTCTTCCACAACAACTTTTAACAATGTGTTTTCATCATGAAAACTTAAAACTGATTGATGTGCAGAGCTAAGTTTACCTTTCAATAAAGCAAATTAATCTTTCATACTATGTATTTGGGCCATTAGAGATTCAATAAGGTCAGAATTATCACTTATCTCAGAGTTTGCATCTTCGGAATGTGCCTCAGAAGCTTCATCGTCACCATCCAGTTTTGCCATGTAGGAAACTTGGGTGAAGTGTTCCTGCTCCTCGTCATCAGAACTTTGGAACAACCAGTTTTCTTCTTCAGCCATAAGCACCTTTCCTTCTTTAGCTTTTTTGGCAATGAGTGACTTCCTAGCATAGTATTCTAAGTTCTTGACTTTCTTGAATCTGCAATCTCTGGAGAAGTACCCAAATTTGCCATAGTTGTAGCATCTTCTTGGTTCATCCTTTCTTTCTTCTCCTCTCTATTTCCTTCTCTTTTATCTTCCTTCCTGTCTTCTCGTCCTTCCTCTCTTTTTCCATGCCTTTGCTTGTATCGCATCTCAGATTTCTCTTTCTTGTAACCATCATACTTTGGCTTTGAGTAGTACTTTTTCTTGCCAAAGCTCTTCTTGAAGCGTTGAGTAATTAGAGACAACTACTCAGAGAACTTCTGTATATCCGGATCAAAATCAATCTCCAGTTCTTCATCACTCGAAGTAGAATCAGATTCAGTAAAATCCATAACAAGAGCTTTAGACACCTTTTTCTTTGACCTTGCAGATGATACAGGACTTTTGCCAGCTATGAGAGCCACTGAATCCTTCAGTTTATTGGACTCATTATTGATGGTTCTCACCTCATCCTCATGCTGAGAACGAGTAGAGAAGATATCAGTGACGTTTTCTTGAGCCATATTCTTTGACATCTGAAGGTTGTTGGCAAAGCTCTTCCATTCAGGATTTAGATTCTTGATGAGCTTATAATTTATCTCTGAAGCAGATTTAGAGATATTGTTCCTCCGCAAGTCATTGAGAATGATATTATATCTGTTGTAGGTCTCTAGCAGTGTCTCTCCTTCCTTTGCGTGAAATCCCTCATATGCATTAATGCATAGGTTCTGCTTGGCTAGGATGGATGCTTCACTTCCTTCAAACTGTCTTGATAGTTCATCCCAAACTTCTTTAGCTGAGCTCCGACTATCTACACGGTTGTAGATGTCATTTGGTATTGCCATTGTCAGCTAAATGAGAGCCTCTTCATCTATCTTGTACAACTCTTTCTCCTTTTCACTGAAGTACTGGTACGGTTTCGGGACAAATCTATCAGGAATCTCTGGAGAGGTTTCAGTTTCTGCTTGACCAGGTACTCTGATCATTGGATTTACTGGACCATTGATGATTGATTCCATGTATTCTCTGTTCTTGTGATTCAAAAACTGGATCATTCTCTTCTTCCATTGTTGATATTCATCAGCCATGAGGAGAGAAGGTTTGGACTGAGAGCCCATTGAGAGAAGTTGATTCGACATCTTAGCTGTATGGTTAGAAATCAAACTAATCTGTACCAAGACAATCAACTAGATGTGATCGTTAGAATCAAGTATAGGATAAAGACTACACTAAAAAATTTTCAGAAAAAATAAATTTCCAAAAATAATTAAATGCAGAATTTGCATAGTATAAAACTCAAATTAATCACAGAAAATCTGGCGCAAAAAATCTGGAGTTTTGCGCAAGCAGTGGGTAGCGCAAGAATGAGGTTTGCGCTAGACGAGGGTCGACGAAAGGAGATATGCGCGAGTAAGAGGTGGCGCAAAAGACACATTTCGCGCGAGAGGTGAGTCGCGCAAAAGGAGATTTGCATGAACCGCAGGTGGCGCAAAGCTTAGGTTTGCGTGATATGTGGGTCGCGCGAAGAGGAGCTTTGCGTGACAAGGTAGTGGCGCAAAGCTGAGAGTGACCAATATCTTGCTTCGACTGGGGTGTTTCACGACCGGGATGTTGCACGACCGGTGCTTCGACCGGTATCTGGTCGACCGGACAAGAGAGTTGACCGGTAAAGTGTGCGGCGATAGGGACGACTGGTAAGGTGCGACCGGGGTGTATTCGACCGGTGTGGACCGATATCTCGACCTGTATGGCCCGGGTGTTGTGACTGGGATGTCCCCGACCGGACTTGCGACTGGGAATTTTTGTGAGGAGATAGACCTGTATGGAGGATCGTTATGCAGTCGACCAGACAGTATATTAACCGGTATACACGACCAGGACCGAAGATGATGAATAATCGACCGGTATGTTCTTGAGAGATCGACCCAGAACACGAATTAACCTAGAAACCAAATCGAGAACACAAATTCAGATGCAAAGATCAGACTTTAGTATCCATTAACATATATCGATTAACATGTAATCAGAATTAATGATTAAAAATCACTTTTTATCACCTAATTTGAAGAACACAGAGGTCGATAGTTCAAGAATGTGTCGAACCCAGAATTCACAAAATCATCAAAAATTCAATCAATTAATGCTTTAAAGTGCAATTAAACTATCAAATGATATTCAATAGCATAAAACTCATCTAATCAGATCGATTTCACGCAAAAAAACACATTAATTCAAGATTTTGATAAGTGCACAGTGAAAAGTCGATGAACACAATATAATCCAATAAACTTGATTCTTTAGGCTTTGATACCACTTGTTAAACTCAGATACTCTAGTTGATAATTAACACACAACACAATATAGATCAAGAGATAATAAGATCAGAATAACATACCACAATCCCTTGAATAATCAATGAAAACCTTGTGTGTTCTTGATACCTTGAATACGATTATAGAGAAAACGGCTACCTCACTAATATGATAATTATTGTAACATATGAGGATTAAGCCTAAAATCTAATAACTAAAAACTATTTATACTTAGGACTAATGCCTAATGGGCTTATCGGCTTGAGGCCCACAAATAAACTAACTATTAACGTATTACAAATCAAACCCTCTAATTAACTTTAACATAATTGCAATTTAAACCCTTAACTTTAACTTTAATCTTGAATACAATTTATGATCCAACAGACATATGTCACTATCGTCGGGCAAGGTCGCGGTTGGGGTTTGGAGGTAAAAAAATGACCCAACTGATCCATTTCTCATTTATTGCAAGTGTGGAGCTTCTTGGTGCGATTTTTGGGCGATTTTGGGTGCCCTAGGTCAGTTTTCCTCACCTCTCTCTTCATTTATTCCTAGATGATGTTATCCTAAGATTATTTACTCCTCATTCTAGGTGGTCAAGTCTTTTTGTGAAGATCTCAAAGTTCTCAAGTGCTAGATCTCTCCAACTAGAAATTGCTAGGGTTTGGAATAAACCCATTGTGAGTTCATACTTCCTTTTTATCAAACCTTATACACATCAAAATGCATTTTTGACTTCTAGGTATCTCCTTGTTTACACTTTCATTGTTGATGAGATTTTGACCTAACTTGGTATTTTGGGGATTTCTAGGGTTTCTTACCATTTTGTAAAATAAAGAAATAACCCATGTCTTAGAACTACAAATATGGTTGGTTTCATATTTTAATGGAGTAAATGTTCAACTTATGGCATTTTGGCCAAGTTCATGTTTCAAATGATGGTATGGGTATTTTGGTTGAAAGTGGCATTTCGGAAAAAGGAAATAAATGGTTTAATGTGAGGAAGTCCATGTTTACATTCAAAGGGTTTTATATATATTTGGGAATGAGAAAATAGTTTTATTTCTCACGTTTGAGCTTTGTATTTTCTTATCAGCAGTTAACCATAAAATTGTGATTTGGGAAATAAATGGTATTATGAACTATATGTTTGATTATGGTTGGTTACAAGTGTTATTGTGACAAGTCTAGACTATTACTAGTGGATCCATAGGTATAGAGTCGACTTATTATTTGGGGGTAATTCCCGTATGTAGCTAGTTGAGACATTGGGCCCTAGGGTGGCAACTTGGTATGGTTATGTGGGACCGGATACTAGCCGTGGGTCGTAAATGTAAATCCTAGCGAATGAGCATGACTAGGGATCATTGGGTGCCCTCCCCCACATCTTTGTACGAGTCGGCGTGTTCGTGGCCTTGATCCTAGTATGGTGAGCTCAAAACTTGGAAAGTGACTTACTTTGTGTTTCGCCACAATCCTTGGAATTCGGGTTTTTCCCGTCATCGCAAGATGAAGTCTGGGTCGGAAGGTCACTATGTGCTTATCAAACCATTTACAAAGACAGTTGTCGAAAACAGTTTATTCACGTTGCATTTAATTCTTCTTACTATTTTTCATATAAACTGTATGTTCTCATTAGGCTTTAAGCCTAACACTTTTTCTCAAATGATGTGTATAACAGGTTCCCTTAGCGGCGGGTCGTCAAGGGGTTGAGAGAAGAGTGTGGTCTCTTGAGAGCATTTTTGTATGATAGATATTTTGGAGTATTGACGTTTAAAACAATTACTTTGTTTTTGTGATTTGGGTTGACAACCTATGTAATATATATAGAAGTAGTTTAGATTAGTTTGTTGTCGTTTCCCATGCATCCTTACAGGTTTTGTGAACGCTTACTCATTTACCCATTATTTGGGTGGTTTGCTCTATTTATAAACGTTATATTTCCGAATTTTCAATTTTCAAAATTACCCGAATTTTTAGGGTGTTACACCTATGAGCACCGGGCGACGCCGGTCTACAGAAAATGATTCATCGAAGATGAAGGGCATAATCCTAATCACAACTATGGTCATCGAAGAACAGATAAGACAGAGACAAATGTAAAACGATTAATATCCTAAATCGTGAGGACCAAATCAAAACTCGGTCCTAACATCAGACCCCGGATCCATTTTATTTTAAAACCCCAAACTTCCAAACTTAAACATATATCATATTGGAAAGGAGGTCTAACCTCAAGAACCGATAACCCAACCAAAACTTCTTCAATAAGACGATAAGAATCTCTATCTTTAACAGGGATTGAATGCTTACCTCTTTGAAATAAATCTCCACCAAAGGATGTTGGCTATTAGACCCAAATCAGATTTCCAAGAACATCAATCGATGTCCATTCTTCTTTCTCAACGCCGCACACACACTCACTGATATTCCAATAAGGGAAAACATTAGGGTTTTAGGCCATTATATACTTCCTTATTTTACATTCCAGACCTCAAGAAACTTATTTCACAAAAAGACCCCAATAGTTAAGACTTTGTAACTTTGGACCTTACAACTCTCCCCCACTTAGAATGGATTCCGTCCTCAGAATCTCCTTGCCAAAAAGGGTGTGGATATTTGGTCAACATATCCGCCTCTAGTTCCCACGTTGCGTCTCGTCCCTTGTGGAACTTCTACTGTACCTTCACCAAGTTGATATTCTTTGTCCTTAATCGCTTAACTTTACGATTCCCAATAGTCTCTGGTTCCTCAACGAAGTTCAATTTCTCAACCACTCTCATGTTCTGCAAAGGCACCGCCATAACACATCCACCAGACACTTTCTCAATTTGAGACGTGGAAAGTGTTGTGAATACCCTTCAACTCTTCGGGTAATTCCAACTTGTACGCCATTTCTCCAACTCGCTCAATGACTTCGAAAGGACCAAAATAACGTGGGTTTAACTTCCCTTTTTTTTAAAAGCAGACCACTCCTCTCCATGGCGATAATACCAACATTACTCTGTCCCCAACTTGAATTTTGATGTCCTTTCGTCCTTTGCCCTTCACCCCTTTCTGAACACAAAAAAAACTCCCCAAAACACCATCTTGACGCAGTGTCACCCTTACACTTTAACTTCAAGGCTACAGGTACAGATTCCTTTCATTCAACAATACGATTCTTGGTAAAGCCATCTATGATTACACCTAACAGTAATGACACAACACCGATCACTAGCTCTTTTATGGCCCACAGTTTCACCGCGCAAGACAAACATTATCCGAAACATCATCCATACTTAATCCTTTGGATATCCATATATTTATATCTAACCATGTACCATCCTTCGTTCTTCTGCCCATTTATTCCCCCGTCGAGCTGAGTTAAACCCAAAGGCGCAAGGCAGAACACCACCGAATCCATCAATCTCCTAAATTTCATAATCACATCAGCGTCCATTTCTTTCCAACGTACAGTGATACAACCCCATGTAAGAAAATCCCGATTTACACAAAATTAACATCAAAACATACTGGCCATACACATTGCCTTAATACTTACTCCCATCCCCAACATCGATTACTACTACTTGATAATACCCATTTTACCCATAACCATAAATACCAATATGTCCATACCATGCATATCTCAACCAAAATATCATTCCCACATATTTCTTTGCACATTTGCATAAATACTTGAGAACGTAAACTTTCCACATATTCAATGCCCGAATAATCCGTCCAAGAGTTTAGCTCGCCCCAAACACATAACCGAATACCACTAACCCATCTCTAACCCATAACTTCCCTAGTTTTTATTCCGGTTTCACTTTCCCTACAAGAGGAGCAATACTTTCTCACAATACAAGTTTAACTTGCCCGACAACAAACTTAATGCTCACTCAGAATGCTTATCACACTAATACTTACTTACATTCTTCGATCTATCCCATTTGAGCATCTCGATCAACCACTTTACATTGCTTCTAGGAAAACATAGACCACTACTTTCAGATAAAGGCTTACTAAAGGTTTCAAGCTTTAGACCAGACACACACGGATTAATAATAACCCATAACCATAACCGTAAACTTCCTCTTAATTTCGCGTGACGTTCAAATGCTCGCAAGGATGACCCTCATAGCCATACTCCACATTCTTCTGTTCCACCAGGCGAATTTCTCAGTTTCAGCTTACTCCCTTATGGCGACATACTAGCCTCATTTTCTCAACAACCAAACTTCAATCTGACAATCGGGATCTACTTATCTCCGAGAATACTTTACATTGTCGGTCGAACTTCAATCCATAACAAGGCACTACAACCAATCTCATAAAACATTCCCATTAACGTTTTGTTGGAATCAGATGAACCCACCCAAAGTTCACCGCAACCGAGGAGAATACGAGTTCTTCTTCTAGGCAGTCGCCATTTATCACCCAACCCACTTATCGCATTAGAATCTCTCTTCAAAATTTCCAGCCGAGATTTACGCTTACCCTTGCCCAACATTATGACCCAAAATTTATCATCCCTTATAACGACAATCCATTATTACATCACTGACTTACACATCTAATCTGGCATAAAGTATCAACCTGTCACACCCCGCTAAAGCGGAAACACGGAACATGACAGTTCGATAGACATAGCTTTAGGATACAGAAAGAAATACCACCATACATTCAACCATTGTTTACAACAAGTTCCAAAAGTTTACATTCCTATTACATCTTCAAAAGTTGAAGTACAAAAATCTCTATTATAAAAGTATTGCATGCGGTTTACACAAGAGATAAACTTTAATCGTTTCCATGTACCTTCTTGTTCCCTGAAAAGCATGTTCAAAATATGGTCAACTACGAGAGTTGGTGAGTTCACAGGTTTTTAAATATGCACAAGTCAAGTTTATATGCAAGTTGTCTTTGAAAATCATACCGAATACCACTAACCCATCTCTAACCCATAACTTCCCTAGTTTTTATTCCGGTTTCACTTTCCCTACAAGAGGAGCAATACTTTCTCACAATACAAGTTTAACTTGCCCGACAACAAACTTAATGCTCACTCAGAATGCTTATCACACTAATACTTACTTACATTCTTCGATCTATCCCATTTGAGCATCTCGATCAACCACTTTACATTGCTTCTAGGAAAACATAGACCACTACTTTCAGATAAAGGCTTACTAAAGGTTGCAAGCTTTAGACCAGACACACACGGATTAATAATAACCCATAACCATAACCGTAAACTTCCTCTTAATTTCGCGTGACGTTCAAATGCTCGCAAGGATGACCCTCATAGCCATACTCCACATTCTTCTGTTCCACCAGGCAAATTTCTCAGTTTCAGCTTACTCCCTTATGGCGACATACTAGCCTCATTTTCTCAACAACCAAACTTCAATCTGACAATCAGGATCTACTTATCTCCGAGAATACTTTACATTGTCGGTCGAACTTCAATCCATAACAAGGCACTACAACCAATCTCATAAAACATTCCCATTAACGTTTTGTTGGAATCAGATGAACCCACCCAAAGTTCACCGCAACCGAGGAGAATACGAGTTCTTCTTCTAGGCAGTCGCCATTTATCACCCAACCCACTTGTCGCATTAGATTCTCTCTTCAAAATTTCCAGCCGAGATTTACGCTTACCCTTGCCCAACATTATGACCCAAAATTTATCATCCCTTATAACGACAATCCATTATTACATCACTGACTTACACATCTAATCTGGCATAAAGTATCAACCTGTCACACCCCGCTAAAGCGGAAACACGGAACATGACAGTTCGATAGACATAGCTTTAGGATACAGAAAGAAATACCACCATACATTCAACCATTGTTTACAACAAGTTCCAAAAGTTTACATTCCTATTACATCTTCAAAAGTTGAAGTACAAAAATCTCTATTATAAAAGTATTGCATGCGGTTTACACAAGAGATAAACTTTAATCGTTTCCATGTACCTTCTTGTTCCCTGAAAAGCATGTTCAAAATATGGTCAACTACGAGAGTTGGTGAGTTCACAGGTTTTTAAATATGCACAAGTCAAGTTTATATGCAAGTTGTCTTTGAAAATCATACGCATAACCCAAACTTCAATTCATTGATTCATGAGTATCATAATTTAGCTTATATGACAAGATGTATGCATTGATACAACCACGTTGAGCCACTACTAAACCTTTCCGGACCAAATCAACGCCCCATGATCTACCTCAGAGGTGGGCTTTAACCACATGTGTAGTTATATTTCTCTAGTACAGTGCACCCCTACTCGTCAGTATAAGGTGGGCTTGTCAGACCAAATAGCGCTATCCACTAATACTATAGGCCCATTTCTGGGTTAACTAGTAGTGTACCCAGGGACTTAACTATTTTAAAACTCAACATATCATTGGCATACATGTCATATAACTTCTACACCAACCGATTTACAACAAAGCCTCATAAATTTCAATACATAACGCTTTATATCAAAGTCTCATGAATCTTTAAATATTCAATTTTTAACATGCTTTTCACCCCAAGTTCAATCAAAACAATAAAAGTGGGGCTTTGAATACTCACCTCGAATAATGACGCAAAATACGCAATAGCAAAATCCCCTATCCCAGAGCTTCTAAATTCCTATAGAGAAAGATGCACAAAGAGTGCTAAATGTCAAATCCAGCCCTTAAGCCTAACTAACCAATCCCACGTCTTATAAAATGCCAATGTATGTGTTTTTATTGTCAAAATAAGAATTGATGGTCATTATAACATTCTTATACCATAATACATAAATTTGAGGTTTTTAGAACCATCTTTCTGGATTTCAGCACTTGCTGTCCAGAAATTGTAACCACAGAATGGCTTTCAAAATACAACCTCCCAATTGACAATCCTAACCATTTTTTTATAAGAGCTAAAATACTGAATTAAGAACTCTAAGGTAAAATTTCATGAATTTTGGAAGTGTTTTGATGCCCCAAATAATTTCTACAAAACAGTAGGTTACTGATTTTTGAATCAGTTGCGCACTTCTGTTGTGGCATGCTTTTGGAGGATCAAAACTCAACATAATTCAGTGATCCATATATGGATGCAAAGCTAACTCAAAAATATACTATATGAAAATGAATTCACCTCATTTAGATGATTTATGAGGGAGTTATGGTCGTTAGAAGTAGGGTGTACTAATCTGTCAGCTTGGGACAGATTGCACAATTTTCTTCTAAAATACATTTGAATGACCAAAACCTCATAATTTTTAGTGATTATTGATTCATTTGAAAACTAACTCATCAAATTAGTGTATGAAAGCAAAAAGACCAAATTTCATGGAGTAAATATTGAGATACACAGCTTGGAAGTGGAAGTTTCATTCTTGACAGCAGGCTGTGTAGACAAAGTTTTTGTATTAAGCATTAGGAGGTTCATTTTTCCATGGTTTCTTGTGAAACCATTTGGGTTTAAACCCTTTTTCACTAAATAATGATGTTAAGAATGAAAACATATACCTTGGACACATTTATAACTACAAAATTTCATCCAAAGTGAGTTGCATGTGACAAAGAACACTCAATAAGTGATTTTTCATCACTTATCAATTTTCAAGACTCTTAATCACACAAGATTGAATAATCTTATCATAAGAGTTTGTTTAAACTTGAAATTACTACTAAAATGTTGATTATAAACCAACTAAAGCATCAAAATTTTCGTACACAAAGTTGCACCCATGATAAAATTGACATAATCAACAAGAGACTCAAAAATTTCACTTTTTAACTTGGTTTTTCATGGAAGATCATCTTATGACATCATTTTATGAATGTTTTATTCATAAAGGATGTCCATTTCACTTCTAAAACCATAAATGAAATATTTCTACACATGCATGAGGATTTTTATAAAGTTCAAAACATAAAACTTGAATAAAACATGAAGAAATGAAGAAATAGGGTTTGTACCTTGTGTAGATGATGAAGTAAACTTGGAATCCTCAATAATCTTGATGTTTTGATCTTAAACCAATCCTTATTTTGCTGGAAATTTTTGTGTTCTTGGTGGAGTTTTTATGAAGAAATCGAAAATGAGAGAGAGAGAGAGAGAGAATGAGGAGGTGAAAAGTTGATATCTAAATTTTTAGAGTTGAAATGAGCTTTCAAATGAATTTTTTTTTTAAAAAGAGAGGGAGAGGGTGGAGGGCCGGCCTTGGCCTCTCCAAGCCCATTTCAATTTTTTTTTATTTTAAAAGAATACAACATAAACTCTCAAATAAAACAGATAAATTGAGAACCGACAATTTATAAATTCTCAATTCTCTCTAAATTGAGTAAATTTTTACAAATAAATATATTTTTACCTAAATAATATAAACCTCATTATTTTAGGTATTTTAGACATGTGACATAATATTTGGCATTTTATGGGACGTTTTAGTCAGTTACTGATCCGAACCGGGCTTTCTAAACGACTACTGAAATATTTCGGGAAAAATTATAATCTAACCAATCTAATTAGATTCTAGAGAAGTAAATTCTATGAACTATTCTCTAATATCTTAAAGGATTCTAACCTTGAGGATTTTAATTTCTGACGGATGTCACACAACCACTTGATCATACCCATAATACGTCATTTGCAATCCTTTTCATATAATCTAGTCACCCCTTCTTCTCACCACATGACACAGTTACACTTGAATTTTTTAGGAGGCGAGACCAAGTCCTTACGATCATCCGCACACATAACCAAACTTGCCTTCATAACTAACTATTAGCATGCAAGACCAGTCCCATCTCCTGGCCTCATCTCTTCTCTCATCCAAACGTATCACATCTCCCAATATCCCGATATAGTCCATGCACTCACTTTAATGGTACTAAATACTTCTCCCCTTCGAACTGTTAAAATCTCACAGGTAACAACCCCCCCCTCCAAGTAACCACCTTCCATTACCATAACATTCCGACATGGTTACCTCACCTCCGACAATATCCACTTTCTCTAAACGCCTGACCTTCCAATCCTTCGACAACATCTCAAACAGTTTCCAACTTTGATCTGTGAAGAAAAACGACAAGATGATGCTCCCATAGTGCCCCCCCAACCGCCAGATCTTCTAACGGAGCTTACCTTGCTCAATGGATCGCGCTTAGCTTAACACTTCGCCGTCTCCACTTGAAAGAGGTTCACGATTTACTTGGAGAGAGATCTAACTTACGAAATCATTCCAATAACTCAAAACTCAGGCTCAACCCCTTTTTAACTGTGCTTCAATTACGACAAAACACTGATAACAACATGATGAACTTCTGAGCAAGGCTCCATCTGCCATAATACCATTGATGCGAAAATCCCCTTTTTCCGACTTTACCGATCTTCCCTCTTTTCCTTAATAAATATCAAAAGTATAAAACGCCCATCACTGGCTTAACCGACACATTCCCTTATCTCCGGTTCTTTCTTTGTACTTCAAACCACTAACCCACCCGACCTTTTAAGTTCATAGCCTTCATGCATGACATTTCTATAATTGAAAGTTTTTTCTCATATTGAACATTCAAAAGGCATAATACTTGAAATCATTTTTAAGCACACATGACTCAACACCCTCATAACTCAAAGTTATGCACCACGATCTCGAGCATAATTCACATGCAACTTTCGATAAAATACCATCTTGACCAAATAAGACAGTGTCGTGACAATCGTGCTATGGAAAGAAATCTTCCCTATACACTAGGAAAGTTTTGAACGAAACCGCTTGCCCGAGTTAAAACAGTTGGTTCTCGCATGCGGTTATAAGATATCACGTGTCAAACCCATTTCGATTGCACAACTTGCAGTCAACTATTTTCGTGATTTTCGCAATGAAGTTTAACTCGTGATGAAGAAAATGATCTAATTCACAAATCGATAAATTCAAAATTTTATTATGCAATGAAAAAAAAAATATAGGGTTGCCTTTCTGATTTAAACACACACTTGCGCTCGTCAATTTGTTCCAAAAAATATGAAATTCAATTTGTATGCATCCACTTTTAATCTTGAATAAGCTCTCGAGATACCTTTATAGACACCAAGCATGAACTCACATGCAATTGAAGGCTAATCATTCATTTGAGGTCAACTGTTACAATCACCCAATTATCCTGGCATCCAAACTTTGGCTAACGATCATTTTCTCGTTCTGACAACCGCTTGCAATTTTGGTGTTTCACACTCTATCTAATAGATCACCCCACCAAGTTCTCTTTTTGAACCATGGTGTATAATTTATACAATTTCAGTCTTTGATTCCCTACAGGTCGATAAACCAATCACATTTTCTCCTCATTCAGTTCCACCAATAGTTTAATGCAATCACGATTGGGAGATCATAAGATTCCATTTTTCTCCCAACCTTGAATTTAAACCTTTCAGAATCTTAACCCAAACCTTTTATTTATTTTTCTTTCGGAACAGATCAACACATCAACTACCATCATGGGAACTTACTTGACACTTAAAGTTCCCTTTAATCAATCTTTCACCCAATTTGAGCACAAACCGCTCTACCTTGGTTGGTTTGTTATTGCCTTGATAATGCTCCTTCTAGAGTTTATCATCAAACTCTAGAAGCAATCTCACGCACCGCATCAAACTATTGCCAACAACGCATGACTAGAAATTTATTCCATCCCAACACCCCTTCATAGGCTAACCCCACAAAATAACCTTCCGATCACGGTGAAAGATAAACTATCCCTGCATAACCAACGTTCTATTGACCTCTACGCATAGAGTGGTATTTCGAGCACGTACATGCATTTGTAAATTCGCAATTACATTGGCCAGATGTAATTCCAAATTTACCTTACATGTTAGTCCCCACCTCTCAAACCACACGTTCCTATAGCGGTACCCCTAGGGCATCCTAGTTTCTCGGTTGTGTCCCATATCCTACAGTTTAAGTTTAGGCCCAACTGGTCGCCTAAATCCCTTAAACTATGGCTCTGATACCAATTTATAACAACCCAACAGTAATAAAGTAATCCAAGCAAAGTAGCATAGTCTCAAATTCCCAAAATCGGGTCCCACTACAAATATTCAAGATTTAAAAAAAAGAACTCGAAAAAAACGGATAGTCAAAGCTATCACAACCGAGAATCTAGAATAAGCATCTACTCCGCATCTAAGGCAACGTTTCCAAACGCTAACTATCAACATTTCTCTTTACCCTTGGACGAACCACCAACAGTGACCTTACCTAAAAATGATTTTAAAAACATTTTGAAAACAAGAGTTATACCGGGAGGGTCTAGTTAATTCCCAACAACAACCAAAAAAACAGAATAATTAAATAATAATAAATTACTTAATTAATAACAACTCAACATATACCCTTCACAGGATAATCACCCGACCGTCTCCGGGGCCCCCCCAAGTAGATCCCCAACCGGCCCCCAAGTCGATGCCGTTCCCACGTGTAAGGAAACAAATTCAAAACACGCAGGTTAATCATCCCCGATGGTGTAAGGTAAGCCATGGCACCCACATTTCATTCCATAATCCACTTCTCATTTTATATAGCACAAAACGTAATTACAAGCAATAAACTTAGTAATTAACTCGATATCTCCATGTTCAAAATCATTCAACGAGAAAAGATACTCAACCCATCATCATCATGTGTAACCCATTTCCAGTTTAAGAAGAAAAGGTTTTAAAATAAGGGAACTCACTTGATGACAGACACCACACTCACGAACGCTAATCACGAATGGGTCGGATCCCTACAATTAAATTTCAATAGTGATAATCATAAGTTTTGGCATGATCTTAAGAATTCCTTTGCTCTAATCCATACTAGGAGGAAAACGCCTATCGAAAAGAGTACGGAAGAGGCTACAACCCAACCGAACAAACAGCCCCTAATGTGATAGCAGCCGACGGCCACCCCGGGCGACCTCGGTCGAGCACCAGGCGGCACCGGTCGATTAGGCGTCGGGCGCCCTGGTTGTGCAA
The DNA here is from genome assembly GCA_023525745.1 of Arctium lappa. NCBI lineage: Eukaryota > Viridiplantae > Streptophyta > Magnoliopsida > Asterales > Asteraceae > Arctium > Arctium lappa. The sequence goes on from CM042057.1 coordinate 53,455,362, forward strand.
CACACCGGGCGACCTGGTTAGGGACACACCGGTCGATACCGGTCGCATAGCGTCGGCCACCCCGGCCGAAGAGGCACCGGGCGACGTGGTCCATAGAACACGGGGTGACGCTGGCCTATGAGCACCGGGCGGCGCCGGTCTAAAGAAAATGATTCATCGAAGATGGAGGGCATAACCCTAATCACAACTATGGTAATCGAAGAACAGATAAGACGGAGACAAATGTAAAACGATTAATCGCCTACATCGCGAGAACCAAATCAAAACTCGGTCCCAACATCAGACCCCAAATCCATTTGATTTAAAAACCCCAAAATTACAAACTTAAACATATATCAGATTGGAAAGGAGGTCTAACCTCAAGAACCGATAACCCAACCAAAACTTCTTCAATAAGACGATAAGAATCTCTAGCTTTAATAGGGATTGAATGCTTACCTCTTTGAAGTAAATCTCCACCAAAGGATGTTGGCTATTAGCCCTAAATCAGATTTCCAAGAACTTCAATCGGTATCCCTTCTTCTTTCTCAACGCCGCACACACACTCACTGATATTCCAATAAAGGGAAAGAATTAGGGTTTTAGGCCCTTATTTACTTCCTTATTTTACATTCCAGACCTCAAGAAACTTATTTCACAAAAAGACCCCAATAGTTAAGACTTTGTAACTTTGGACCTTACAATGAGGAGGAAAACGAAGATTGGTATGAACCCAAGTCATTGGGTCTCCTATAGGTTTCCATATAGGTGGTGTTTGGTTTCTTGGTTGATTCAATTGATAGAATTATGTCCATGTGTTGGGTTTATTAGAGCATTTCTAACAGCTTCCCCAAAATTTCTCTAAAATGGATAACCAAAAGTCAAAATCTCTGAAAAAAATTACATCTATCTCCAACAGATTCCCCATCTTCGAGAATCAAACATTAATTATGATATTAACTTTTCCTTACTCGATTTTCGAAAATTACCCCATGTGCTCTATAGTACGCATTTCGTCCCTAACCTTAATCGGTGTTAAGTTCTTTCGTCAAGTGTCGGACCTGCTAGTCATGTGAGACATTTTTGTCATTTTCCATTTAATTCTATAAAGTTCTTTTTTATGTACAGTTGTGTAGAACATTTTCTTTTATAAAATGATAATGTCTATTTACGTTCTCTAAAATGGTCATTTCCTATCCTTATATATCTTATCATCCACCCTCTACTTTTTTAGTTATCATAAGTAGAGCATGGCATTTCAATAGGTTATTGTACCAAATCCCACACCCCATCTTGGTGCCATATTGTCAGGATCGAAATTCTAAACACGAATTTAAACTAAACACTCAGAAACTATGTTAAAGAAGTCGCGGAATAACACTTTAACAATAAATCAATCAAACAGTGTATGAACTCAAATCACAAGTTATATTGAATTAACTTAATGATTACAAACAAAACCTCAATCTGTTGAACAGGCTCAACAGACGTTCTATACTTCTCTAAAGAAAGGATTAAAACTAATCTTGAGGTTAATTCTCTCTAAACGTATATGCAAAACTTGTTAATCTAACAAAAACTTCTAGACTATATATACAGAACTGATTACAAGATAATTACTAAAGAAATATTGATCTTCAGCATCCATTCCATAATTATCTTCATCATTATCTTCAGCTCATAGTCTTTCGTTCCAAGTCATCATTATCAACATTAACATCATAAGCAGTATTAATCATTCAGCAACATTAATCTTCAAGCACTACTAACTAATAACAGTATTAACTTTCAAGCAATATTAATACCTCTAGCAGTAGTAATCCTACAAGCAATAGTAATACCTTTGAATAGCAGTACTAAAGTCTTCAAGTAGCAATATTAATGTATTCAGCAGTATTAATCTTTAACACTTCAGCAACATTATCCAGACTTAGCTCATATCTGACCCAACAATCTCCCCCTAACTTAACTTTTGAAATCCAGAAGTTAAGCTCTTCAAAAAATGGTCTTCATGATGCTTTCAAAACTTCAGCTCAATTTCCAAGATTAGGATCCAGACCTAGACTTTGATTGATAGTTCTTCTGATCACTATTCTAGCCATTTCTGAACCTTTGGGGCAGACCAACTTTGCTCTCAACATCCCTTGCAGCTTTGCCTTGGTGTGGTCATACACCTTGTCAACCAGGTAATACTCATGATAACTTTTGTCAATTGTAATGGCATAGACTCCACATCTTTCAAATAACATCCAATTATCTATTCTTTTAAATCCATTCTCAAGATGCAAGTCTTTGATAACATACTGCACTCTTTCAGGATCAAACATCATGCACAAGTACTCCATGGCCATATTTTTAAATCTCATCCCTGCTCCTTTCAGTAAATCTCCATACAAGTTCAAACCAACCTTGTACATTTCTTCCAAATCCACCCTCGTACAACTTCTGATTATTTTACCCCATGTAGCATACACTTCATAATGATCACCCATTCTCTTTATTCTGAAATACTTTGTTCTTTTATCCACTAGAGTATCCCAATGGATAATCTCTGGAGCTTCCACAGATATGGGATTAACTTTCACTGGTTCTTCATCTGTTATTGTCATGTACAACTCAAACTATTCCTCAGGTTGTCTTGGTTGTTCTGATTGTTGACTTGTTGGCTCTTGATTCTTCTCTTGCTCTGCTGAAGGTGCAACAAGATGTTCTGATGGTTCTGCTTCTGTTCTTTGACTTTCCTTCTCCTTCTCAACTTCTTCAATTCTTGGCCTCTTTGCCTGTTTCTTGGTAGCAATAGACTTCTTTCTTTTTATAGCTCCAATTTTCTGTGCTAGAGACTCTTCCTTCTTGACCTAAGTCTTTTCTTTTGTAGGAGTGCCTTCTTTACTGTCAGAGAAGGGCTGTTGAATATTCATATCATGTCTCTCTTTCAATTTTCTTTCAACCTCAACCCTCTGACTAAAGTCTCCTTGAAGCTTGGCCATCTCCTTCTTGTACAACTCCTCTATTTTGCTGAAGGACATGTTAGTAAACATTCCTTCAGGGAATCCAATGGACCCTTTCAGGAAGTTTATCATCTTTCTCCTTTCCTGTGCAGCCAGAAAGGTCTTAGAAGGCTGTCTTTGTCTTGTCTTTGATGGTTGCCTTTGCCTAGAAGCTTTCATGGTAACTTTCTTAGCAGCAAGCTTTAAACTCTTCTGATATTCTTCATTTAGCTTTGAAGACAAATCTAAGGCAATCTGTCTGTCTTTAGCTGTTTGGATTTCTTCCTTCTGTTTAATCTCTTCTTGCAGCTTCTTAGATAACTCTTCATCCAGTTCTATTTTTGGGGATTTCTTTGATGGTTTCACAGGTTCAACCACTTTTTCTTTCCCTTTCCTTTTGATCTCTGCCTCACTGATCTTCTTCCTTTTCTGTTCTGAGCCTCCTTCATTGATCACCACTCCCTTAGCCTTTTGAGTAGCTTTGGGAGTGTCATTCTTTGCTTTGACCAATGTTTAAGTAATCTCAATCTCTTCCACATACATACCAGTTTCTGCTGCTACCTTCTTTGTTTCTACTGCTGGTTGTACAGTTTCTGCTGCTGACTCAGTTACTGCTGCTTTACCAATTTCTGCTGCTTTCACAAAAGTTTCTGCTGCTTGTTCTATTTTTGCTTCTTGTTCTGTTTCTGCTGCATAGGCAGTTTCTACTGCTTCTTTCTCTGTTTTAGCACCAATCTCCCCCTTAAATTGAGATTCCATGCCAACAGGGCATTTCTTTTCACTTTCATCCTCTTGAGTCTCCCCTTTTTGGAAGCATCATGATCAATGTTCCTCTTCTTCAAAACAAATTGGGTTTTTTTTCTTTTTGTGCACCAATTTGAATACCATCTTCTTAAGTTTGGAAATCTGCAATTGTTGAGAAGTGATCACCTTTTTCATCTCTTTTATCTCCAAATTTTGATTGTGAACTTCCAGACTTATTGTACCAAGAGTATCCATCAATTCTTCATAGTTATATCTATCCTCACCTCCTTTAGGTGTTTTTACCACCCTTGAAGGATCCTTAGATCTTTTAGTAGAGGCCTTCTGCCTAGCAGAAGCACCTTCTACCCCCGTGGTTTCTTGGCACCTGGGACCTTTAGATGATTGCTCACCTAAAGTTGCAGTGGGGAAGGTCTTAGAGATGTTCACACTAGCCTGATCCACACCTTGTGCAGAATCAGTAGTGTGAGCCTTGCTGCCCACATGCTCTTCCTTCTCCTTAGAGAGCACTTTCTTAGGGTTGGGAGACACCCCTATGGTTTCCCTTTGGATATTCTCTAATGAAGAATGAGAGGGCTTGCAGGCTGTTGGGGTGAAGATACAAGAAGGGAAGGAACCTTCTGTACCTTTTTCCTTATATATGTTTTGGTGATGGGGGATTTTGGCTTGACAACAGGGATCTGAGGAGGATCATTAGAAATGAATGGTGTGTGTAGGTCATCAGTTGGTTGGTCAGACGTGGGCTTTGACCCTGATGCCTCACCATAGGAATGAGACATAACCATCATTGTAGAGAACAATGGCGTCTCTTGTCCAGAAAAGTCCTTACTTGGTCTTTTCATGTTGGAGAATACCTTCCCTTTGGGAGGTTTTGGTACATACACCTCATTAAAAGAGGGTAAATCCGTCAATTCATTATTTAGTACTTCTTGCACAAACCTTGGATACATATAAAAGCTTTTGGTTTTGGTATCCAGGTTTGACATTAAATCATTGAAAATCATTTGAGAAAAATTAAACTTTCTAGAGGTAGCTAAGCAGACTAGAGCATAAGCTAAGGTACTGCTGAACTCACTCCATCCAGTTGTTTTTTTAGAAATACAATGTTGCAGAGTATGAACCAAAAATCTCCATTGAGGTGAAAATTTGCTTTTAAAGAACTTATACACCTCAGTGGGACCTTCATACCCCATTCGACTAATTGATTGGAAGAGATCTTCCTTAGATAGAGAGGTAATACCTGAGGCATCATCTAGTCGTAGATGAGTGCGTATGCATCCCTCTGTGATTGTGATAGGTTTATCACAAACCCTTGAGTGAATGACCTGATTGCCTTCAACATTCTGGATGGACGCATTTGCCCAGAACTGTCGCATGTGTTCCACATAGATTGTGGGATTGACAGTTAACACATAGGCAATGTGAGATGCTTTCAGGAAATCTACAATTTCTTCAAACCCCACTGCTTGTTTGGGTTTCTACAGCATTGCGAGTTCATTGTGATCATCCACAAATTCCAGTCCTGCCATCGTTCTTGGGATCGAAGCAATACTAGGGTTTATGCATTGGAAAACAAGAATGAGAGAGAGAGAGAGAGAACACTCGTAGGAAATTCAAAGAGTCGTTTGGATTTTGGCGGTCAGAGAGGGTATTATAGGTGGAGGGTTTCAGTTAGAAGCAGTACTAAGTACCCTAGCAGCATTAACAAGCCCACAGTTCTAACCTATATAAGCAGTAGTAACACATACCAGCAACATTAACACAGACTAGCAGTATTAACACAGATTAGCAGTAGTAACACACACCAGCAACATTAACACAGACTAGCAGTATTAACACATACCGGCAGTATTAACACTGTCTGGAAGTAAAAATAAGGTAAGCAGTAGTAACTTTGCACTGGCAGTATAAACCACCAAGCAGTATTAACCACACTTAACCATATTTGAACTGTCAGTAGGATTAATAGTGAGAGCAGTATTAACTTAACCAGAAGTACTAAGTTTCTAATCAGCAAGGTAATCTGAAACACTTAAACACACATAGTTAGCAGCACCATGCACAATACAATATGAGAAAGTAAGCAGGAAGGAATCTATATAGAAATGGTACATAAAGAAAATCAAAAGAGGCTTATTCAGTGTTTATCATGCCTACACTTGTGACCAAGAATGTGAATCTGCCCACATCAAAAGCTTTGGTGAATAGATCAGCAAATTGGTTACTTGTGTGTACTTTCAAAACCTGAATTAACTTCTTTTCATTGCAATCTCTAATAAAATGGTACCTGATTTCTATATGCTTGGTTTTAGAGTGCTTGACTGGATTGTTAACAATGCTTATAACACTGTTGTTATCAATGAAGATTGGAGTGTGAAGAAAAGTAACACCATAGTCCAACATCTGATTCTGAATCCATAACACCTGTGAGCAGCAGCTTGCAGCAGCTATATACTCTGCTTCTGTTGTAGAGGTGGACACTGTGGTTTGCTTTTTACACTGCCATGAAACTAGTCTTGCACCCAAAAACTGACATCCTCCTGATGTAGACTTTCTATCCAAGTTTGCACCACCCAAGTCACTATCAGAATATGCAAGTAGATCAAATGGTGAGTCATGAGGATACCAAAGACCCAACCTAGGTTGTCCTTTGAGATATCTGAAGATCCTCTTGACTGCTTGAAAATGAGATTGCTTAGGTCTTACTTGAAATCTGGCACACACACAGACAACAAACATAATATCTGGCCTTGAAGCTGTTAGATACATGAGGGAGCCTATCATAGATCTATAATAATGAACATCTATATCCTCCCCCTCAAGATCTGCAGTGATCTGTTTGTGTGTTTCCATAGGTGTGCTTGCAGGCTTTGAATATGAAAATCCAAACTTTGTAAGTATATCCTGCACATACTTGGATTGGCTGATGAAGATACCATCTTTCTTCTGTTTAACCTATAGCCCAAGGAAGAATGTAAGTTCACCCATAGAGCTCATCTTGAATCTTTTGTGCATCAGCTCCTCAAACTCCTTGCACATATAATCTTTTGTGGATCCAAAGATGATGTCATCCACATAGATTTGCACAAGCAGGATGTCCTTCTTCTTCCTTTTGATGAAAAGAGTCTTGTCAATTATTCCCCTTTCAAAACCATTTTCCAAGAGATAGGTAGACAGAGTGTCATACCATGCTCTTGGTGCTTGATGTAGCCCATAGAGTGCCTTCTTTAGCTTGTATACTTTATCAGGAAAGGTAGGATTCTTAAACCCTAGAGGCTGACAAACATATACTTCTTCATCAATTTTCCCATATAGAAATGCACTCTTGACATCCATCTGAAATACTCTGAACTGCATGAAAGAAGCATAGGCTAGAAACAGCTTAATTGCCTCAATTCTGGCTACTGGTGCAAATACCTCTTCATAGTCTATTCCCTCTTCTTGTGTATACCCTTGTGCCACAAGTCTGGCCTTGTTCTTGATTACTATCCCTATCTCATCTTTCTTATTCCTGAAGATCCATCTTATGCCAGTTGCCCTGTGTCCTTTTGGAAGATCAACCAGATCCCATACATCTTGCAGTACAAACTGCAGGACCTCCTCTTGCATTGCTTCTATCCAACTTGGGTCTTTCGTTGCATCATAGGCCCTCTTGGGTTCAATCTGGGATAGAAAGAAAGATAACAAGCCTGTCTGTATGTCTTTCAATCCTCCTATCTTACTTTGATGCCTTGTGATCCGAGGAGAATTGATGTCACCAATCACCAACTGAGGAGGATGATTTTTCTGAGTTCTTGTTTGATGTGAAACCTCCTCATTGATATTTGCATCCAGATTAGAGTCATTCTTCTCTGGAGTGCTTCCACCAAATACTGAAGAATTTTCTTCATCAGTATCATCTTCTGACAGTATGGGCATCTCAGGACCTGTGGTTCCTGAAGGATGAGCATCCTCTTTATCACTCTTATTCTCTTCATCACCTTTATCCTCTTCATCTGCTTTAGCATCTTCATCCTGTTCTGGATCAGAATCTTCTGATTCTGAATTATCTTTCTTTTCTTGCTGGCAAAATTCAACAGGATCTATTGTAGGTATTGGAAACAACACAAACTCTGGACTCTGTGCTTGTACCTTTTCTAAGCTTGGTCCTGCAATTTGCACATTACTAAAACCTAAAGCATTAGTTAGTGAATCAATGTCAAACAACCAATCAGGACCTGTACCAATTGGATTTGGTGTGTTCTCATTGCATTTGACATTGTCACTTTCCTCTATAATCCTTGAAGAACTATTGAAAAATCTATATGCCTTACTCTGAGAAGAGTATCCAACAAGAAATCCATCCTCAGCTTTGCTTTCAAACTTGCCTAAGTGAGATTTGGTGTTGAGAATTGTGCAAGGACACCCAAAAGGTTTGAAAAATCCAATAAAAGGTTTATTCTTGTTAAAAAGTTCATAAGGTGTTTTTCCTTGGGATTTGACTACTAGAACTCTGTTTTGGACATAACAAGCAGTATTAACTGCTTCTGCCCAAAAAGTAATTGGTAATTTTGAATCTGCCAACAGAGATCTAGCAGCCTCAATCAATGTCCTATTTCTTCTCTCAGCAACACCATTCTGTTGAGGAGTTCTAGGAGCACTGAATTGTCTCTCAATACCTTTAGTCTCACAAAAGCTGTTTAAGTCACTATTTTTAAATTCAGTTCCATTATCAGATCTGATGACTTTAACTCTTAGATTTGTTTGGTTTTCAACCCTAAGAACAAAGGATTTGATCAATCCACTTGTCTCATCCTTAGTCCTTAGAAAATATACCCAAGTGAATCTAGAGAAGTCATCAACAATGACTAAGCAGTAGTGTTAGGGCTAATTTGTTAGTTAAATAGAAGTTCAGGGTAGATTATAACAAGTTATCATAGTTGTAAGCTTGTTGGGCCTAAAAGCCCATAAGCCCATTAGGCCTGCGAGCCTACGTATTTAAAGTTGATTCTATTTCATTTGTTAGTTGAGAAATTCATTATTTCAGTTTACTAGTCATTAGGTTTACATACCTTAATCATAAATTCTCTTTGTAAACCTTAACCCTTTGAAGTTATATCAATCATATGACTAGTTGATGTGGCCTATAATCTGTTCATCATTGTTCTTATGTACTTGTGATTGCACTGCACTGGGATCTACAATTGGTATCAGAGCAGATAGGCAAAAAGGTTTGATCCAGTAAAAAGGTTTGTCTGAAACCCTAAGATCAATTTCTTGTGTTAATTGCTTTACTTGCATTAATTGATTGTTAGTGGTTAAATTCGGTGTTATCTGTTTGATCGGTATCTGTTTGCTTATGGTTTTAGTCAATCTATTTTTTTTTGAAAAACAGTAAGATTTCTTTAGTTCGGTCGAATAATTTTCTGAAAATCCTTAGTTCGGTCGATTATTATTAGGGCTCTGTTCGGTCGATTATTGGTTACTGTTGATTGTTTATCGATTGAATCGTTTTTTGGTTGATATTGTTTGTTTCTTTCGATCGAAGGAGAAGATCTGGGTTTTGGTTTCGGTCGAATCCCAGATATTCTTCGGGTTCTTCGGTCGAACTCTTCGTGTTCTTCGGTAATCGATCTTATCTATATTTGTGTTTATCGTATTTAAAGTCTTTCGATCTGAGTATTCGACCGGACACTTGTGCTCCGGTCTTGCCCCTTCGACCGAATAAGAGTTTCTCCAGTCTTGCCCCTTCGACCGAATAAGAGTTTCTCCGGTCTTGCCCCTTCGACCGAATACGTGTTTCTCCGGTCTTGCTCCTTTGACCGGATACGTGTATCCCCGGTCTTGTCCTTTGACCGTATACGTGTATCCGGTCGTATCATTCGACCGGATAAGTGTATCCCCGGTCCTGTCATTCGACCGGATACCTGCTTCCTCCGGGCTTACCTTCGACCGATTTCTTGCATACTCCGGTCTTTCGTTTGACCTGATATTCTGTTAGACCAAGTGTTTCTGTGTTTCTTCTAGTTTTATTGTATTTGGATCATCCTGCTTGCCTAACGATCATTACAGTGCTCTTAAGTTAAGAAGTAAAGATGAACTTAAGGGATGCTCTAGCCATCGGTTCTGACCAAAAGCCCCCGGTGCTCTTTCGGGGAGAGTACCCTGAGTGGCATTACCGATTTATGAATTTCATAGAAGCAAAATCCAACTATGAAGATATATACAAATGCCTGACTGAGGGTCTACAAGATTGGCCAATGAAAGTGGTACCGGGAAACCCAGCTGAAGGAAGTCCAGAGCGTCAGATTCGGAAATCTGTTGGTGATTTTACTAAGGAGGAAAAGGAAATGTACGAGGCGGAAAAGCTAGCAAAATCGTACCTTCTTCAAAGTCTACCGAAGACATCTATGCTTGTATAGATAGCTTCAAAGATTCATCGAAAAAGATGTGGGACCAAATAGAGAAGATGATGATGGGAAGCCACATCAATAACCAGCTAAAGGTAACCAACTGTATCACCAGATATGATGGGTTTAAAGCAAGAAAAGGTGAAACGCTGACGGAAACCTACGAGAGGTTTAATATGCTTCTGAATGATCTTCAGAAAAATAAGATCACAAAGACGAACACGGAAAATAACATAAAGTTTATGAACAACTTACAGCCTGAGTGGAAACCGTTCGTCTCCCATATACGCCACACTCAGACCCTGGAGAAGCTGTACCTTCATGAACTCTATGAAATGCTGCTTCAGGACGAAGAAGAAGTAATGGAGCTTATTGGGAAAGCAGAGGAAAAGCTAGCAGCTGATCAAATAGCACTCGTATCTGAGAGAAGAGGCAAGTCCGTCAGCCGATCATCTGGAAAAGAGCCCGTGCTGAGTGATTCTGAACCTGAAGATCCTGATAGCGACTCGGATCCAGAACTTGCTAAGATGAAAGAAGCAATGGTGTTTCTCACCCAAGCATTTCAAAAGAGGAAGTTTTTTAACAAGTCCTCCAACAAACAAAGAGTCTCTACTCGACGTGATCATCGAGAAAAGTCTGAAGGTAATAGTCGCTTTGAAGCTGGTAAGAAGTCTGACAAGAGAAATGAGGAAAAGCCGAAAGATGAGCCGATCAAATGCTACAACTGTGGTCGGTTAGGTCATTTCGCCAAAGATTGTCGCAAGCCAATTGTGCGCAACGCCGACTACTACCGCGCCAAGCTGCTTCTTGCCAAAGAAAAGGAAGTCGGTAAAGCTCTAATGGCTGAAGACGACTACTGGTTACAAGTGTCGGATGAAGAACCTGAGGATGCTGAAGCTCATTTGTGTTTCATGGGCCAACCATTCATCACCATCCGATACTGATGAAGAAGATCACAATGCTCCTTGCCAGGTATGTGCCCCTTTTCATGAACTTTACTTGATCAAATGCAACTCTCATTGCACAAACTTGATTCTTACAAGCAACTTTTAAAAGAAAAAGAACAACTTCTCTCATCTTTAGAAAAACGTGTTACTAAACAGTCTGAATTTATGGAAAAACAAAGCTTAGAAATTTCTAGCTACCTGTGCACGATTTCTAATTTAAGAGAAGAGAATGTGAGTTGTTCAACAGAGTCACAAAAACTAATGACCAAAGTAGATGACCTGACCGATAAGCTTCGTACGTCTGAGACCGAGAAAATTGATTTGTTGAATCAAAACGTGGCTTACAAAAATGAGAACATAAGGTTATCTAATCAGTTAAAGAAGATGGAAAAGAAACTTTATAGACTTGGGCAATCTCAACAAACGTTACATCTAATTACACCAAAAGAACCCAAGCATGCGAATAGGGGTATCGGTTACGATAACCCATATTATTTGAAAAAGGCCTTATCCCAAGTTCCGACGATGTACGCATCCGAATTTCTTGGATTAGATAAGACCTATCCTGAATACAAAATCAATTGGACCAAACCAATTGAGGATGAGGATTGGGAAGAGGATGAGTTAAGAAGGGAGACCTCTACGAAAATGAAACTTCCTTTTGTTTATGAATCTTTAAATGCATCTTACAACGAGGACAAACCTGTTTTTCTATCAAATGACTACTTTAGAAGCTATACTCAAGCTGAACTAGATACTAAAACCGTTCAAAATGAGGAGGAACAACCAGACCATAAAGTCTATGTTCCACCTCTGATTTTAGAAAGAAAAATTGTTCAGCTAGAAGAGTCGTTTGAACAAGAAAGAGACAGATTTCAAAAGGAAAAAACAAGAACTTTTATCACAAACTGAGTGCCTCTATTCCACTAAAGAGGAAAATGTGTTAGTTAAGGAGAAAGAATACTTTCAAACAGAAATACAGAGGTTAAATTCACAACTGGCTGCTTTGGCAGCAGATCGCCTGAAAGAGCAACTTCACAAGGCTGAACCTCAAGCTAAGCCTTCAAATCTCCAAAGTGAGAATACTCATCTGTTTGAAAATTCTTATCCTGCCTCCGATACATCTTCCTGCAAAGCTTTTATGGGTGGCTCGTCACCAATCATTTCAAATAAGGGAAAAGAGCCTCATGTTTTTGAAACGGATCAGTGTTCTGCTTGTAAAAATGCTTCCGCAAATGATCCTCTCTTAACAAACTCTTCCGCTGTCCTGAACTCCTCAAGCGATAAGGTCCTTTCTGATGAGGAACTAGAATTTTCCACATTCTTGAATTCTGAGGTGTGTTTAGATAGCAATTTGAGCCAATTTGATTTTAATCCTTCTCTACCTAGCCATGTTGATTTTTTAAATGAGTCATGTGAGCCTCCGGTTAAATTTTATAAGGGTGAATGTTCCACATCTGCCCCGCAAAAACCTTCTGTGAACAATTATTCAAAATCTTCCAAGTCTAAATCTAAAAGGCGTTCACAGAAGAAGAAAAAGACCGGTAGCTCTCAAAGGTCACAATCTTCAATTTTAAAATCCTCTGACTATGGGTTTAACGGCATTTCAGATACGTATGGTCGGCGGAAAGAAGTGAAATATGCTTGGGTAGCTAAGAAGTCAAAAGAGAGCTCGGCAACATCAGAATTAGTTGATCCTGTCTTAAAGTCTAGAAAGAACAATAACAATCATGATGTTTTTATTTCTAAACCTTTAGTTGAATGTAATGGAACTCTTCCTTTAAAAGTTTATTCGATTCCGCAATTACTTCAACTGTCTCATGATTGTCTGTGTTGTTCTTATTGTGGATCAAATGATTTTGTTGTTAGTCGTTATGCATCTGATTGGTTTGGCTCATATCATATTGCTCATAATCATTCTCATTGTGATGTTTCCCGTGATAGACAAAGACCCAACTCTAAACGGGCCTCTAAGTCGGGTGTTAAATCTAACCCCAAATGACCCATTTACGAATGGGTACGTAAAAAGAAATAACCTGTTTTGCAGGACGGTCATGTGTGGTATCTAGATTCAGGTTGCTCCAAGCACATGACCGGAAGAAGGGAGCTTCTCACAAATTTCACCGAGAGGTTTTGTGGGAATGTGCGTTTCGAAAATGATCACTACTCTCCCATCAGGGGTTACGGGGATATTGTCAAAGATAACATCACGATCAAGAAAGTCTCCTATGTCGAAGGTCTCGGTCACAATCTCTTCAGTATAGGTCAATTCTGCGACAAGAATCTCGAGGTTACCTTCAAGGCTAAAAGGTGCAGCGTTCGAACTGAGGATGGTAAAGAAATACTTGTTGGAACGCGACGCACCAACCTCTATACGATTGACCTCTCGTCCTTGAAAGCTGACAAGGAAGTCTGTTTGTTGTCCAAAGCATCTGCTGAACAAAGCTAGCTATGGCACCGTCGTCTCTCGCACTTGAACTTCAAGAATATCAACAAGTTGGTGCTCGGTGGCCATGTCAAGGGTATGCCAGATCTAAAGTTTGCAAAAGAGCATCTGTGCGCTGCCTGCGAAAAGGGCAAAATGAAGAAGGCGTCCCACAAGCCTAAAGCCGTTCCTAGTCCTTCTCGGTCCCTTGAGCTAATTCACATGGACTTATGTGGACCGATGCGCGTTCAAAGCATAAATCAAAAGAAGTATGTCCTGGTGATGGTTGACGATTTCTCTCGTTACACTTGGGTCCGATTTCTCCGTTCAAAGGACGAAACTCCCGAGTTGATTATATCACTTCTGAGGAGCATTCAAGTCAATCTCAACCAAGTAGTTCAGACAATCAGGACGGACAACGACACTGAGTTCAAGAATCAAATACTCACCGGTTATCTCACTTCAGTGGGTATCTCGCATACTTTCTCCGCCGCTCGTACTCCTCAGCAGAATGGGGTGGTAGAGCGTCGGAACAGAACTCTTGTTGAAGCAGCGCGCACGATGTTATCTCATTACAAGATACCACTATTTCTTTGGGCAGAAGCCGTTGCTACCGCTTGCTACACTCAAAATCGGTCTATCCTACACAAGCGGTTCAACAAGACACCGTACGAGATCAGCAACAAGCGTATCCCGAACATCAACTACTTTCATGCTTTCGGATGCACCTGTTTTGTCTTAAATGATAAGGATGATCTTGGAAAATTCAGTCCCAAAGCGGATGAAGGAGTGTTTATCGGCTACTCCCAGCACGCCAAAGCTTACCGTATCTATAACAAACGGACGAAGACCGTCGTTGAGAGCGTAAACGTGACTTTTGACGAGACCGCTGAAATGGCTTCTGAACATATCGGTTCAGAACCCGCGCTTACTGGTGTGTTAGCCTCTGGTCAATTTCGTTCAGAGGCTACACAATCTCCAGTAGATTCAAATCATGCGTCTGAGTCAAGAGCACATCTTTCTGATTTGGATCTGCTGTTTGAATTCTTTTATGATGACTTATTTAATGTTAAGTCTAATGCTACGTCGTGTGACAAGAATCCTGCTCAAGCACCCGAAGTGACACAAGTCACTGGCCCTACCGACTCCGGTGGTTCATCCTCACCGGGTGATCCATCCTCTACTGCCAATGATCAAGCTTTCCCGAGCTCAAGTGATGGACATCCTCTTGCTCAAGTTCCTGATGACGGTGCTCTTGAACCGACCCCTGTTTCAGTTTTACTCCCTGAACCGACTCCTATTGAAGGTGCTCCCGAAGCTACCTCTCCGGCAATCCCGGATCCTCTTTTCGGTTCATCACCAGTTGAGTCGTCCTCTTCTCCGGGTTCGACTCCCACTAAGGACCTTTCACCTCACAGGCCATCATCCCTCGAGGCAGTTCAGGATTTACCCCCAGGTGGTCATGTGGATTCTGATACCTCCCATCAGACATATCAACCTCATCCACACACCACCAAGTGGACTCGAGCTCACCCCCTGCATCAAATAGTCGGTGACCCCAATACACCAGTTCAGACTCGATCCACCACCGCGAATGACTGCTTATTTTTCTCGTTCCTCAGCCGTATCGAACTTTCTACTGTCTCTGAAGCGCTGAATGATCCGGATTGGGTAATAGCTATGCAAGAGGAACTCAACCAATTTGAGACCCTCAACGTATGGCGCCTAGTTCCCCGACCTAAGAACAAGACGGTGATAGGGACTAAATGGCTTTTTAAGAACAAGAAGGACGAACACGACATCATTGTTCGGAACAAAGCGCGTCTAGTGGCTAAAGGATATCGCCAGCAAGAAGGAATTGATTATGATGAGACGTTTGCATCGGTTGCCCGCATTGAAGCGATCCGCATGTTCCTCGCCTACGCCGCTCACAAAAATTTCATCGTCTTTCAAATGGACGTGAAATCCGCGTTCCTCAACGGCGTTCTCAAGGAGGAAGTGTATGTCTCGCAACCCGAAGGCTTCATGAGTACTGAAAATCCGCATTACGTCTACTTTCTTGACAAGGCCCTCTACGGTCTTAAGCAAGCACCACGAGCCTGGTATGATGCACTCTCATCCTTCTTAGTCAAGTCTGGCTTCTCTAAAGGTAAAATCGATACTACTTTATTTATTAAAAGAGAGAAGAAAGATATCATTCTTGTACAAATTTATGTTGATGATATAATCTTTGGCTCCACGAACCCCAAGTATTGTCAAAACTTTTCTTCCTTAATGAGTAAACATTTTCAAATGAGCATGATGGGGCAAATGAATTTTTTCCTGGGTCTTCAAGTAAAACAATTACAAACAGGAATTTTCATTAATCAATCTAAGTACATCTCGGATATTCTTCGGAAATACCAGATGGAAAAATCTTCATCTCTGAAAACCCCCATGTCCACTACTCTAAAGCTTCACTCCGATCCTGACGGTAAGGATGTGAATGCTACTATTTATAGAGGTATGATTGGCTCTCTGATGTACTTAACGGCTAGTCGTCCTGACATTATATTTTCGACATTCTTGTGTGCAAGATTTCAGTCGAAACCTAAAGAGTCTCACTTAGCTGCGGTTAAGCGAATCTTCCGATATTTAAAAGGTACTGCTGATCTTGGTTTGTGGTACCCAAAAGAGACAGGTTTTGAATTGACAGCATACTCGGATGCTGATCATGCTGGAAACATGCTGGACTGGAAAAACACGTCGGGTCATGTTCAGTTCTTGGGCGATCGTCTTGTCAGCTGGGCTTCTAAGAAGCAAAACTGCGTGTCCACCTCCACCGCCGAGGCGGAGTATGTAGCAGCCGCCAGTTGCTGCTCGCAAGTCATCTGGATGCGCACCCAGCTCAAAGATTATGGATTTAATTACTCCCGGATTCCCATCTACTGCGACTTGAAGAGCGCTATAGCCATATCAACCAATCCCGTGCAGCACACGAAGACGAAGCACATTGATGTGCGCTATCATTTTATAAAAGATCACGTGGAAAAAGGTACTATCGAACTCTATTTTGTTAATTCAGAGCATCAGTTAGCAGACCTATTTACCAAAGCCTTGGACGAAAAACAATTTTATTACCTTGTGTCCAAGCTAGGTATGCTAAATCTGAAAGTTTGATCCGTACGCAGCTCTCTACGAGTTTCGTTCAATAACGAATGACTGTGACAACTGCACCAGTGATTCGTCTCTGGTTGCTATTCTCCACACTTCTTGGTTATTGCATTTTACTCGTACAAATTCTGTGTCTGTTACAAACTTTTGTATCAACAAAGTAGATTTCGTGTGTTACTAGTTTTTCTTGTGTTCTTGTTTTTCTGTTTTCGTGGTGTTTTCGTGACTCTTTGTGCAGTTCATTCTTTGTTCTCTGAAGAGCGTAAGTTGTTAGTGATGGATCTACAAGCCGGTAATGTGTTCAGGGGGAGCACTAGCGTCAGTTGGTTGGTAAGTCTCACGAGTCCTCCATTCGAGGGGGAGCAGGTAAGAGGGTTCTGTGTTTGGACCTCCTCTTGGTAAGTATTCGAGGGGGAGCTAAGTCTCGAGCCGTCAGTTTTATTTTTCTTTCTTGTCTTCATAGGTTTCATTTTTTTTGTTTTGTTTTTTTCCCTCTTAAGTTTTGTTTAAGTTTTTTATATTTCCGAAAATTACAAAAATATTTTTTGTTTGTGTGTGTTTGGTTTTCTTTGCTTCGTTTACTTGCTTTGCTTCCCTTTTCCCCGGCCCAAGCCTCTTCCCCGGCCCAAGCCCAAGATCGGGGGTTTAAAACCCCGATCGAACCATAGGCTACACATTCGTTCTGTTCTTTCCTTCTCATCGACTATCTCTCTCTCTCTCGCCCGGATACCTATTCGACCGAACCTCTCTTTCGACCGAACTCCATCGACCGATCTAAATCGTTTTGCTTCTTCTTCGATCGAACAAGGTAGGATAATCGATCTTTCGGTGTTTTAATCTTATATCGATCGCGTTTTTTCGTTGTTTAATCGCCGAAGATACGTCTGTATCGTTGTCGCTTTGTCTTCTCCGGGGGTATACTCCGATCTAGGGTTACGCCCCGGTCGAAGGCTCCCCCGGTCAAATGGTCCCTCCGGTCGAATGCCTTATCCGATCATGCACTTATCCGGTCTTAGTAGAACCCCGGTTGAATCTTATCCGGTCGAATCCAAGTTTTTGGTGCTTATAGTTACACCTTTTCATATGTGTGTTTATGAGAAAATTTTGGTGGTTATATGTACTGGTGCAAGTCTATGCGCCCTGGTGGCTAACCCTATTTCACGAATAGAGTTTTGTTCTTCCAAGATTTGGAGTTACTATCCGTTGTGATTTAAATCATGACTGTATAACTCCAACAACTATTATCTTTTTCCAAACCTGCGTACTAATCGATTAATTCTTCACAGGTACAATGGCACAAAACCAGCCACCAGCGATTGATCCAATCGCAGATGCGGAACTGATTCCCGAGGATCAGTTCCTCCCTCTTACAGCCAATAACTACCATCTCGATGTAACCCAACCTGCTATTCAATATCAGGTCATCATTGAGATACTCAGGGGCCATCCAATCTCGTATGGTCTAACGGAAACTGCAACCGTACCAATCTTATACTTACAGCAGTTCTGGAATTCTCTCCATGCGCTAGAGGCCGATGGCGGATTCCATCTTGAAGGTCGGATAGATCACACACTAGTGCTTCTCACATGTGATCTCTTCCGACAATTCCTTCGGTTACCGACCGCCGGATCCGTAGCAGGCCGAGAAGACTTCGACCCGATTGTCACTGATGCTACACTGTGCACCGACCTTCTCTCTTTGGGTTACGGCGCAGAACTTCGCATTCCATCAACCTTCAACCGCAAACATCTATCGACGATATGGTACACGTTGTTCACATACATCAATCGGTGCCTTTCTTCTATAACGAAAGGCATTGATCAGACGAGCGCCCCGATTCTACGCATCTTTCACACGGTGGCTTTCAATCGCCACGTGGACTTTGCCGACTTTCTATGGTTTGAACTCATTCAGAGAGTCTGTTCTACTGCATCTCGCCGGTCAAACTTCATTCCATTCATGCGGTTCCTACAGATCGTTATCCGGAACTATATGAACCTGTATCCCGAGATACAGCGCCGCTCTACCCACCCGACGTGTCCACAACATCCAACTCGCAAGATTCCTTCCCGCGCTGATCCGGAAGGTGTTGTCGCCCGACAAATCCCAGTCGGGGTACTAGACCATGCTCGTCCCACGGCACTGAGTGTGATAGCTTATAGGCACACACACAACATTCCAGCTCCTATGGTCCGGCCAGGACCGGCAGGACCTGCCCAGGGAGCAAGACTTGAGCGACGTGAGGGTCCGCGTCCACGAACGAGAGGCGGGAGCGTCCGGATAGCTGGGGCTTCCGGACAGGGTGTGTCGAGAGCTATTATCGTGAGGGGATCTGGCGTGGGCAGTGCCGTTGGAACGAGCCAGCCTAGTTCTTCAAGACAACCATCTTCGCCGACTCTAACCGCGACTCAAATGGCAGAAGAGGCAACAGATTCTGAAGCCTTTCATGTTCAGTCCTCTTCTGTCGCCGCCACTGAGGAGACAACAGCGCATTCCGCCTCGGAGGAAGCTTCGGCCCAATCCGAGTCTGCGGCAGAATCAGGTTCAACCGACTCTGAGGAGACAGCCAATCAATCCGACAATGAGTCGGACCCAGCCACAAACGTATCGGCATCAAATGAAGAGTCTTCTGACTCCGATGGTGACGATAATCAGCCCTCATCTGGAGAGATAAGGAGAGCGAAGGGAGTCTCAGTTGAAAATCAAGAAGTAAGCCGTGTGAGGGAAAGACGGAGTAAAATACATTCCGAGAGTACACGAGTGACGGGACAACCATCTTCGGGTGTATCCCCCCTAGCCACGTCTAGCCAGGTAGCCACATCTACTACCCAGTCTCATGTGTTGGGATAGGGTATTGAAGAAGTCACCGTGGACCTAGCGGCGCATTTGCACACCCCACCAAGCCACTCCACCATCTCTCAACAGATGGTGGTTTCACATTCTCACGGGGACTTAGCACATCCGCTATCGGGCTCTCACTTGGAGGGTCCCGATATTGAAACAAGAGAACAACTGCCCCCGTTCTCGACATCTTTGCAAGCACGGAGTCTAGAGCCAATTGTTATACATGCCATTCCTAGGACACAGATTCCTTTTTCGGCTATTGCCGATAGCCTAAGTGGCCCGGCCGGAACACCCATAGTAAATCCGCCTTCGGGTAGTTTACGAGGATTGGGTGGATGTCCTACCACGGCTATCATCACGCCAACCGTGAACGTAGGCGGCTCGACTTCTACAGTCGTAGCTACAACGGGAAGTCTAAGTGACCCCGGCGTTACCCCAACCGAGTTCGTCTCAAGGGAATACATGGACGGCGCCCTAAAGGCTGTCCAATCTATGATGAGGGAAGAGATGGACAACATCAATCGACTGATCAAAGGCAAAGGTCCAGCGACTGAGCCTGAGACCACACCTATTCCACCTTCCCTACCAGCCACATATCTTTCTATACTTGAGCTCAAATCCATCCTTCTTGCCAAACTTCTAGCCCAGTCTCAAACCGAACTCACCCAGGATGCCGATTTGCTATCTCTACTTCGTTCTCAAGCGTCCACACCTACCCCACCTAACCCCAAGTCTATTGTATCTACCGAAGCCTTCCAGATCTAGCAAACTATGCTTCAGTCACTTCAGCAAACAGTAGCTGTTTTGACTGAACGCCTATCAGCAGTGGAGGATACCTGCC
The DNA here is from genome assembly GCA_023525745.1 of Arctium lappa. Lineage (NCBI taxonomy): Eukaryota > Viridiplantae > Streptophyta > Magnoliopsida > Asterales > Asteraceae > Arctium > Arctium lappa. The sequence continues at coordinate 53,475,690 of CM042057.1, forward strand.
GTAGCCAGGCAGAACGGCTCAAGCGCCGACATGATGATCAGGATGATCCTGATCACCATGAGGGGGAGAAGCGCCAACGTCTATCTGAGCCGGAGACACATGTAGTGGAGTCAGAACAGGGTGAACAGGGTTTGGGTTCTGGTACTCGATCAGAAGGGCAGGGACAGGAATGGGAACAATGTATGGAGTTATTGCTGTTTGATATTCCAAGGGTTGAAAAGCCTGAGGAATTTGATGAAGGTTCTCCGATAGTCCCTGAAGACTAGGCATTGATACTTGATCCTTATGAAGTTTATGAACCGACGGAAGAATGTGCTAATACTGAACGAGCGCTGGTAGTCATGCAAGCCGAAATAGATGAGATTCTTCATCCGGACTATTAGCCAGACGATCAGACTTCTGTTGCGGTTCCTCTTTTGACCTATTCTGTTGTTAATCCTGATCTTCCTGAATCAGATTTTCCTGTCAGATCTCCTCCAGCATCACCAGTTATAGGAACAAAAAGTACTACACCAGTTCGTCCATCCAAATGGGAAAGAGTCCGAATAAAAGTTCCTTTCCTTGAAGAAAGCCAGAAAAAGATCTTTGCCCACTGGATACGTAAGTATGATGAAGTTGTACTGCATGGTCTACAGTCAATGAAAAGCAAGGAACAACAGCGTGAACTCATATTCGTGTACAAGAAGTTTCAAGTCAAAAACAACAAGACAAAGCTGAAGATTACATCGGTTGATCAGATATTGTCTAGTTTCTTCATGAAAGTAAAGTATTCAGATTTCATGGTGACTAGAGAAGATGGTCAGAAGTATTGTTTTTCTGAAGCTGACTTTCCGTATCTTGAACCACAAGATCTGCTGTTCATTCTTCGAGACCTAAAGACCAGAACTAATAGACCCAGGGAAGTCATTGATGCACTTGAGACAGTAAAGAGATATATGAAGTGTGCAATGAAGCTTGCCTCGGTGGAAGATTTTTAGATTGGGTTAGAAAGCAACCAGCTAAAGATTAATCTGCTCAAGCCTGATTTGAAGATTCCGTCTGATGCCCAGAATGTACCTGCATTTACTGTGATAAAGCTTCCAGAGTTTGGCATGACCTACTTGAACGACAAAGGAGTTATGAGATTCATTCGTCTTAATCAGATTGCCAGATTCTGTGACGGTACATTAATGTTGCTGAAAGAAAAGTTGAAGCGTGTACTTGATAAAGATGAAAAAGGGGTTCAGCTTTTGGATCCTAAATACAAGTCACTTGTTCTTGAAGCACTGGGTGAAATTGAAGAGCGACTGGAGTACAGGACTCAGATTCGATATTTCGAGATCAGCTTTGGTTTCCGAAAAATTTATGTTCCTAACTGGCGTGACTATCAACTTCTATTTAAAGGGGGAGATTGTTAGGGCTAATTTGTTAGTTAAATAGAAGTTCAGGGTAGATTATAACAAGTTATCATAGTTGTAAGCTTGTTGGGCCTAAAAGCCCATAAGCCCATTAGGCCTGCGAGCCTACGTATTTAAAGTTGATTCTATTTCATTTGTTAGTTGAGAAATTCATTATTTCAGTTTACTAGTCATTAGGTTTACATACCCTAATCAGAAATTCTCTTTGTAAACCTTAACCCTTTGAAGTTATATCAATCATATGACTAGTTGATGTGGCCTATAATCTGTTCATCATTGTTCTTATGTACTTGTGATTGCACTGCACTGGGATCTACAAGTAGGATTTCTTACCAATACTCATCACATTTGTAGGACCAAAGAGATCCATATGCAATAACTGAAGAGGTAAAGCGATCGTATTTAATTCTTTGGACTTATGAGAAGTTTTGTGCTGCTTGCCTTTAAGACAAGCAACACAATGATCATCACATGAAAACACTTTTTGAGGTAAACCTCTTACAAGGTTGTTTTTCACAAGAATGTTCATTGTTTTAAAATTCATGTGACACATCCTTCTGTGCCAAAGAGATGATTCATCTAAGGAAGATTTTGAAAACAGAGAGTTTAATGATGAACCAGATGAAACATTCTCTAAGTCCAAACAATAAACATTATCCTTTCTAGGAGTTCTAAGTAGTATCATATTTTCATCAACTACCTTGAATCCTGGAGCAAGGATAATACATTCAGTCTCAGTAAATAGTATACTATATTTCTTGTCAAAAACCTGTGATACACTTAACAGGTTGTATCTCAATTGCTCAATATAGTAAACATCTTCAAAGGACATCTTAGCTTTTGATACCATACCTTTTCCACTGATCTTACCTCCTGCTGGATTATCACCAAAAGCAACATGTCCTCCATCAGACTTTTTGAAGTTTTGAAGGCAGGCCATGTTACCTGTCATGTGCCTAGAACAACCACTATCTACATGCCAAATGCTCTTCTTCTTGAGCTGTTGGTTGCCCTGCACACAAGATAAAATAGTTAGTTTTTAGAGGGAACCCAAGCCAAAGTGGTCTTGGGTTGCCCTTTCTCATCAACATATTCATAATCAGTAATCTTATTCTGGATGAGATGATCAGAGTTAGGAATCTCATGGCTGGAATACTTTGTCAAAATTATAGGCTTGGCAGTATTAACACTGGTAGCAACACTATCCTTGTTAGCAGTACTAACTTGGTCAGCAGTATTATTTCTGTTAGCAGTACTATTTGAAGTTGCAATACTAACAGGTTTCTTGACTTTTGGAACCCAAATCTTGACAAAGTTGTTTGCTTTCTTATTCTGTGAATTACTCCTTGATTTGCTTGGAGTGTTTTCTTTTGATTTAGCAAACTTATTCTGAATATGATATTTCAAAGGTGCTGTTTTCACATTCTCCGCCATGTGGTTCCTTTTTGATTTCTTCCTATAACCAAAAGAATTTTGTGTTTGTCTTTGAAAAGTAAATATTTGGTTAATAGGATTGAAATAACAGTGTTTGGCTAAATGATTCAATTTGCCACAAATAAAACAAGGCTTTGGTCTACTGATTTTGCTTAGATCAATTCCTTGTTTTTGAGCCCACTGATTATTTCTGTTTCTCTGAATTCCCCTTATTTTATCATGTTGATGGGGCTTGTTCTGTTGACAAGTACAGGGATTTACAATAGTAGTTTGCATATAATTATTTCCCTGTACCTTTTCCTTTCCTTTCCTTTCCTAGAGGTCTCAGCTTTCTCTTGACAAATGGTTTACCCCCCCTCTCATTTGTAAGAATGTGGTTTTCTAAGGGAGTTTCTTTATGGTCTTCCTTATTCTTACCCTCAGTATTCTCTTCTTCAGACTCTGCCTCAACCACTACTGTATCTAGTGGATCTACTTCAGTGGCTCCTTCAGGTAATTCCTTCTTATCTTGTCTTTCTAAGAGGTCTGAGGTGGGTGGAATATAATTGTTATTGTAAGGTGGAGGGGTGTTGTTGTAGCCTATTCCTCTTCTCAGTTTGTCATGAACTTGACTTTTGAGTAAAGAGTCCATTGCTTTAGAAGCATTGGAATATTTCTCAATGTCTAGTTTGGCCTTCTCAAATTCACTCCTAATTTTCTCACATTCCTCTCTAGACTTTTCTAGCTTAATCTCTATCTCTTTCTTCTCCCACTTCCAATAGTTATGATCATATGAATGTTGAAGTTCATTGGCCTGGTATGACTTAATTTGTTCTTCATAATTCTCAACGATCAAACTATACTCTCTTCTATCTTTCTCCAACCTTTTAAGGTCATCACACATGCTCTGATTGTGATCCCTGTACTTCTTAACAGTTTCAAGACAAGCTTTAGAGCAAAGTTTAGATTTTACCTCTGTGGGGATTTCTGTGCTTGAAGACTCTGAAACTTCAACCATGATGATTATTGATTTCTGAGTTTCTTGCTCTGATACCACTTGTCAGGATCGAAATTTAAACTAAACACTCAGAAACTATGTTAAAGAAGTCGCGGAATAACACTTTAACAATAAATCAATCAAACAGTGTATGAACTCAAATCACAAGTTATATTGAATTAACTTAATGATTACAAACAAAACCTAATCTGTTGAACAGGCTAAACAGACGTTTTATACTTCTCTAAAGAAAGGATTAAAACTAATCTTGAGGTTAATTCTCTCTAAACGTATATGCAAAACTTGTTAATCTAACAAAAACTCCTAGACTATATATACAGAACTGATTACAAGATAATTACTAAAGAAATATTGATCTTCAACATCCATTCCATAATTATCTTCATCATTATCTTCAGCTCATAGTCTTTCTTTCCAAGTCATCATTATCAACATTAACATCATAAGCAGTATTAATCATTCAACAACATTAATCTTCAAGCACTACTAACTACTAGCAGTATTAACTTTCAAGCAGTATTAATACCTCTAGCAGTAGTAATCCTACAAGCAGTAGTAATACCTTTGAATAACAGTACTAAAGTCTTCAAGTAGCAATATTAATGTATTCAGCAGTATTAATCTTTAACACTTTAGCAACATTATCCAGACTTAGCTCATATCTGACCCAACACATATAATTAAGTTAACCAGAAATTACTAATGGGGTGTTTGGTTTGATAGAATGTTTTGAAGGGATTTGAAATTTTGGAATGATTTGGATAGTGGTGTTAAAAAAAACCATTGCACCGCCAAACCGGTCAAACCAAGTTAAAACCGAACGTTTTTCGCAGTTTGAGCTGTCTACTCTGAAAAATAGCCAAACCGATCGATCCAGTCTAGTTTGCGGTTTGAACATTATTTTGAGTGGTTTGGACCGGACGACCTGCAAAAATACACATGTACAACTATATTTAGTTTTCATGTTGTAGAGTGTAGACTCATTTAATATATGATCCAATTAAAAAATTGTCTATAACATAAAGTTTTTATTATTTACATCTTAATTGTCCGCATTCCCTAAATTGACAAAATTTCGATATCCGTAAAAAACCAAAATGGAAAATTCCTAACCCCTTCGACTTGCTCAATATTTGTCTAAAATTTCAACTATTTGGTGGACTTGTTTAATTTTTTTCTACTTGCTCAATGTTCTTTTAATAATTTTGGAGATAGATATTTATTTTATAATTCGGTATACTATTTTTAATAATATGATATTAGTATAAATTTTATTTTGAATATAAATATATGTTTATTTAGTTTAAATCCCATATTAGGCCCAAACAACCAAAATTGGTCATACCAGACAACCTTTTTGTGGTCCGACTTGACCGGTTTGCTCACTTGCTACCAAACTGCTCAGTTTGAAAATGTGAAAATGTTCTAAACCGTTGTTGCGGTATGGTTTGGGGTTTGAGGAGTTAAACCATCCAAACCGGACCAAGAACATCTCTAGATTTGGATTTTAGTGTGTTTGGTTTTTAGGATTTGGAATTGAATTGGATTTCATTCTTTATAAAAACAAATTATAATTTATAAATAATAATAAAAATAATTAAACTACCTTTTCATTAATTGATTATTACAAAACAATTTTTTTTAACATATTTAAAAAAAAATTATTATATAGAAATCGTACGAAATCCCGTGAAATACTAACCACCTCTGTGGGATTTGAAAATTATATGTTTGTGGGATTTCAATGAAATCCGGCATTTCAAATCCAGGAAACGTTCAAACCAAACATGAGAATGGAATTGAATTCAATTCTAAATCCCTCCAAATTCAATCCAATCTCGTAAACCAAACGGATCCTAGAAGGCCATATTTGCATGTATTCTCGAATATAAGTATAATACCAAAAAAAAAAAATCCGTCATCCGAATGTTATATAATTGTGTGCATAATTAAGTTGTATCTTATTCATTACTTAGTTGTACCTTAGACTCTAGATTAAGTATGACCATGTTGAGGAGCCAAGATTAGTCAATTTAAAACTTATATTAAACTTGAAAATTAAGAAAAGTTATGACTAGGGTAGATTTTGGAATTTCTAGAAGTTGAGGGGACTAAATTAAAGAATGTTTAAAACTTGTATTTATATAAGTAAAGAAAAAAAAAGGAGATCAAATAGGTTTATTTGTTCTTCAACATTATAATCGTGTCGTGAAAGAGGAAGAGAGGGTTTGAGAGAGAAATGAAGAAATCAACAATTTTCTTGAGGATTTGAAGAGCTTATGGTGTAATATTGAAGATTGGAAGTCAAAAACACTAAGGTAATCCTTTGATACCTTCAATTTATGGTTTTTATGATTGAACACATACTAAGTATGTGTATTCTTCTTTGTTTTAGTATATTAGGTGATTAGAAATGGATGGATTCTCTTAGTTTAGCTAAAATCCTTCACAAATCGAAGTTATGTTTTGATTTTGGGTCTTTAATCTTGAAATTGGGTTTTGCATGAGATTATATGTTCAAGTAATGGTCAATCTATGTTATGTTGGTTCAAAATGTTCAAGGTTTGGTAATTGGAACCATGGATGTAGTTTTAAGCTCTAACTTGTAGTTGTGTCCTCCATGCGTTTGATGAAATGCTTCAATAGAAATGCATGTGTCAACAGATTCTATCCAGTGAGTCCACAAATTCGTATAAAATAATTGGTTGATCCAAATAAGGTGTATGATACATCGTTGGAATTCTTAGAGTGTCTAGAACAACTTTGTAGTTTACCCCAAGATCAAATTCTGACTTTAAATGGCCCAAAACAGTGTGTTTTTTAGACTCGTCACATTGTACTCGAGATCAGCATGTTGTTTTTGTAAAATTTATTAGTACTCGGGATCAGCATGTTGTTTAAAGTGTCTTAAGGATATTATTAGTACTTTGGGAGGTTCATAGATAATTTTAGGACCCTTGTGACTTGTGTGAACTTAGAATTCCAAATTCCATTACCGATAATTCAAAGAATTGGTGTAGGATTTGCAGGAGGCTATAAAGTTAGGATAGGGATCATCTCAGGTACGGATTCAATCTTCTTTGACACGGGAATGGCCATTTGATGTGGTCATTTCATCCACAAGATTCAATATGAATCCAAATATCCACAAAAGTGGGTATGTGAATTGGTTATCCGGAATTGTTTTCAACTCTTGATCAGTTTTGCTTTTAATTGTTGTGTTTTGATTATATAACATGCTTTTTGATCCGTTTGTGATTCCTTTTATGGATTTTGCCGGATAACGGACTTCTATCGGATATGAGTTTATATGTCTTAATCCAATTGCTCATTACATGAACTTTTATATGAATTTCCGAAATCAAAACATGTTGAGAAATTAGAAACTCTTTTTGGGTTATGCTTTGATTTAATGAAATTGAATTTCATGGTTGGGACTTTGTTTTCCGAACACCGGACTTTGGGGCACCTTTGTCTGGGATGCTACCATAGTGGCTACAAAGACTATGGCGTCTTCAACGAATGGTACTTTGTACCCGGCTTTTACGGAACAGGCTACCTGAGGGCCTATGGATTGATCCTAGATGTAGTTCCAGAACTTGAGGTCGTGGTTAAATCCACGGTGGGACTTAGGCGGTGTGTGCTCGTACCCCTAAATCCCAATCGTCCGGTTGGTTTGGGCGACCATCGGACAACGTGTCTTTGTTGCACGGAATTAAGAACTTATATGATTTGAGACTTTGATTTTGACATCCGTTGTTTCGAATTTGTAGTTGTTTTCGAGTTATATTCAGATCATCATGATTTCGGTTTATTGATTCATTGAATGTATATATTTTCAACCAAGTTGATTTAAATGGTTAATTCATTTTTCATTGTACCTAATTTTATTAATTTGTTCTTTGGATTACTATTTTTTTTATATTATCCGTTCACTGAGCATGTCGCTCAGCCGTGTGTTTTCTTTGCACGACAGGTACTTGATGTAGAATCGGGATTAGGGCAAAGTGACGAGAGCGACACAAATGACTTTTTGGGATATTCCTTTCTAGTGACGTTATAACTTTTGGTTATAAATTAATAGTTATGCTAAGCTTTTGGAATTGTTTTTTTTGTAATGTAAATAATATTTAGCATGCTCTGTACTTTCCCAACCTCTTTCTGCAAATGAGGTTCTTTTGGGTTTATGTGAATATATATATATATATATATGTGTGTGTGTGTGTGTGTGTGTGTGTGTGTAACGGAAACTGTCTTATATATCTCGGGACGGGGGTCGTTACAGTTATGGTATCAGAGCCTATGTTTTGTCTTGTAGTTCGTTATAAGCTTGACCTGTGAGGAATGGGTAGGAATAGGAAAGGGTAGTGTAGGAATTGTATAGATTGGTTATTTCTATTCCAAATCGCTGCTTTCCTATCTATTTGATATTCAATTCTTAATCTGTATCTTTGTTCCTATAGTATGTCAATATTTCAACCCCAATGGGTAATTCTATATGCATTGTCTCAAAATTTGAAAACTGCCCATTGATGATTGAGAACTGTATTCGAGAGGTAACTTTACTCCCTATGAAGTTATCGTACTTTGATTTAATTATGGGCATGGATTGGTTAGCTCGACACAGAGCTACTATTATTTGTAAGTCGAAGCAAGTTATATTCGGAGACGTCAGCCATCCCGAGCTCATTTTTCAGGGTGTACCTCCGAAAGAGGGAACCCGAGTTATATCGTCCATAAAAGTTGAGCAATTCATGTGGCAAAGTTGCGAGGGATTTCTTGCATCTCTCCAAGATCCAGATCAGGTACCGATTTCCCTTGATTCTATTCCTATTGTTAAAGAATTTCCAGATGATTTACCGGGTATTCCACCGGTAAGAGAGGTCGAGTTCTCTATCGAATTAATTCCAGGGGCCTCACCAATTTCTAAAGCTCCATGTCGTATGGCCCCTACTAAAATGAAAGAGTTGAAGGCTCAAATTGAAGAACTTCTAAACAAGGGTTTTATTCGTCCCAGTGTCTCTCCCTGGGGAGCCCCTGTTTTGTTTGTCAAAAAGAAAGACGGTTCCATGCGGCTCTGTATAGATTACCGTAAGCTAAACTGTGTTACCATCCGAAATAAGTATCCATTACCCAGGATCGACGATTTGTTCGATCAGCTACAAGGGGCAAGATACTTTTCAAAAATTGAACTTTGCTCAGGATATCATCAACTTAGAATCCGTGATTGTGATATCCCCAAAACCGCTTTCAGAACACGTTATGGTCACTATGAGTTCATAGTTATGCCATTCGGTCTTACGAATGCTCCAGCGGTTTTCATGGATCTTATGAATCGTGTCTTTAAGGACTATTTGGATGAGTTTATCATTATTTTCATTGATGATATACTAATCTATTCTAATTCCCATGAAGATCATGAACAACACCTTCGTATAGCATTGGAGACACTCAGACAGAAACAACTTTATGCTAAGTTTTCCAAGTGCGAATTCTGGCTTGAACAAATGACATTTTTGGGTCACGTTATATCTGCTGAGGGTGTGACAGTAGACCCAACTAAAATTGAAGCTGTCACAAAGTGGCCAATGCCAACAAATATATCTGAAGTCTGTGGTTTTCTAGGTCTCGCGGGCTATTACCGACGTTTTGTCGAGGGATTTTCTAAAATAGCTCTGCCTATGACTCGATTACTACGAAAAGGTGTTAAATTTGAGTGGGGCTCAGATCAAGAAACCAGTTTTGAAGAACTGAAGTATCGTTTGGTCACTGCACCAATTCTTGTTTTACCAACAGACACCGGCGGTTTCCAGATATACAGTGACGCCTCAAAGCAAGGTTTGGGTTGTGTTTTAATGCAACATGGCAGAGTGATCGCATACGCCTCACGACAGTTGAAACCCTACGAGGTAAATTATCCGACTCATGATTTAGAGTTGGCTGCGGTCATCTTTGCTCTCAAAATATGGCGTCACTATCTGTATGGTGAGACATGTGAGGTATTTACAGACCACAAAAGTCTGAAGTATATCTTTACTCAGAAGGAGCTAAACATGCGCCAGGGGTGGTAACTTGAGCTTCTTAAAGACTATGATGTCCGGATTTAGTATCATCCGGGCAAAGCAAATGTAGTCGCAGATGCACTCAGTCGAAAAACTGCTGGACAAATCTCTTCCTTATTAGTTCCCACACAGTTGGCTACAGAGATTGATCGATACAGTTTGGAAATCTATCCGCATAATGATCAAAGTTTTCTATCTAGTTTGATAGTAGAGTCGACTCTTATATCACGGATAAAAGCCGCCCAACAGAATGATGGTGAAATTTGGACCATTCATGATCAAATTCAGAATGGAACAAATTCTGAATTTCGAATTGATGACGATGGCACTCTATGGTTTCGTGATCGACTCTGTGTCCCAAACGACACCGAGTTAAAAGAAGCTGTCTTGAAAGAAGTTCATGACTCCCCTTTCTCTATTCATACGGGTACTACCAAAATGTACAGAGATCTGAAACAAACTTTCTGGTGGAACGGTATGAAGCGAGACATCGCAGAACATGTTTCACGTTGTTTAACTTATCAGCGAGTCAAAATCAAGCATCAACGCTCTAGTAGACTCCTTCAACCTCTTGAAATTCCAGTATGGAAATGGGAACATATCACAATGGATTTCATAGTTGGGTTGCGCAGAACATCTTCTAATTATGACTCTATTTGGGTGATTGTCGACCGTTTGACGAAATCAGCCCATTTTCTTCCTATTCATCAGACTTGGTCTATATCTAAACTGACTGATCTCTTCCAGTGTGATATTATTCGACTTCATGGCACGCTAGTTTCTATAACTTTTGATAGAGACCCGCGTTTCACTTCTCGATTCTGGGAAGGTCTACAAAAAGCCTGGGGTACTCGATTAAATTTTAGTACCGCTTTTCATCCCCAGACAGACGGTCAGTCTAAATGCACCATACAGACATTAGAAGACATGCTCCGAGCCTGTGCTTTGGAATGGAATGGGTGTTGGAATGATTATCTCTTTCTTATTGAATTCTCTTATAACAATAGTTGGCAATCAAGTATTGGCATGGCTCCCTATGAAGCATTGTACGACCGAAAATGTCGATCACCAACTTGTTGGAACGAAGTTGGAGAAAAAGTGATCGAAGGTCCTGAGCTTATCCAAGTTACGACTGAAAAGATCGAGGTAGCCCGACAGAAAATGAAGGAAGCACAATCTCGTTAGAAGAGGTATGCTAATAAACATCGTCGACACCTCGAATTTCGACCGGGTGACCACATATTCCTTAAAATTTCACCGACTCGTGGTACTCGTCAATATGGAATTAAAGGCAAGTTGAGTCCTCGGTATATCGGTCCATTCGAAGTCTTGGAAAGGATCGGTCAAGTCGCATATCGGTTAGCGCTGCCCCCTCAGTTATCCCATGTGCATGATGTTTTTCACGTATCTGCATTACGCGGATATCACGATCACCCCCTACATGTGATAGACTATCCTCTCAACAAAATTGAAAAATATCTCTCCTATCGAGAAGAACCAGAAAAGATTTTAGACCGAAAGGAGAGGGGGACGCGTAGAAAGATAATTCCGTATGTCAAAGCGTTATGGAAGAATCATACCGAGCGTGAAGCGACATGGGAGACGGAAGACTTTATGAGACGTAAATATCCCGAGCTCTTCTTATAAAGTAAGTCTTTTAAATCCGTAACTAGATTTCGGGGACGAAATCCATTTTAAGGGAGGGAAGTTATAATACCCCCCCAAAAAAAATCCGTCATCCGAATGTTATATAATTGTGTGCATAATTAAGTTGTACCTTATGCATTACTTAGTTGTATCTTAGACTCTAGATTAAGTATGACCATGTTGAGGAGCCAAGATTAGTCAATTTAAAACTTATATTAAACTTGAAAATTAAGAAAAGTTATGACTAGGGTAGATTTTGGAATTTCTAGAAGTTGAGGGGACTAAATTAAAGAATGTTTAAAACTTGTATTTATATAATTAAAGAAAAAAAAAGGAGATCAAATAGGTTTATTTGTTCTTCAACATTATAATCATGTAGTGAGAGAGGAAGAGAGGGTTTGAGAGAGAAATGAAGAAATCAACAATTTTCTTGAGGATTTGAAGAGCTTATGGTGTAATATTGAATATTGGAAGTCAAAAACACTAAGGTAATCCTTTGATACCTTCAATTTATGGTTTTTATGATTGAACACATACTAAGTATGTGTATTCTTCTTTGTTTTAGTATATTAGGTGATTAGAAATGGATGGATTCTCTTAGTTTAGCTAAAATCCTTCACAAATCGAAGTTATGTTTTGATTTTGGGTCTTTAATCTTGAAATTGGGTTTTGCATGAGATTATATGTTCAAGTAATGGTCAATCTATGTTATGTTGGTTCAAAATGTTCAATGATTGGTAATTGGAACCATGGATGTAGTTTTAAGCTCTAACTTGTAGTTGTGTCCTCCATGCGTTTGATGAAATGCTTCAATAGAAATGCATGTGTCAACAGATTCTGTCCAGTGAGTTCAAAAATTCGTATAAAATAATTAGTTGATCCAAATAAGGTGTATGATACATCGTTGGAATGCTTAGAGTGTCTAGAACAACTTTGTAGTTTACCCCAAGATCAAATTCTGACTTTAAATTGCCCAAAGCAGTGTGTTTTTGAGACTGGTCACATTGTACTCGGGATCAGCATGTTGTTTTTGTAAAATTTATAGAAAATCAATGTATTATCCAAATGAGATGAATATAAAACTATTAGATTCCTAAGAGATCATATAACAACTTTCATTTTGATGGTAACTACTGTTTTGGCTTATAAATGGGAGGAAAAGTCAGAAACTTTAGGTATCAGATAGCTGTTAATTTTCCAGAATGTGTTCTTCTTTGAAAATAAAATCTAGTGTTCTAAATGGCATGTAAATTCATGTTTACCTTGTTTAAAGTGTCTTAAGGATATTATTAGTACTTTGGGAGGTTCATAGATAATTTTAGGACCCTTGTGACTTGTGTGAGCTTAGAATTCCAAATTCCATTACCGATAATTCAAAGAATTGGTGTTGGATTTGCAGGAGGCTATAAAGTTAGGAAATGGATCATCTCAGGTACGGATTCAATCTTCTTTGACACGAGAATGACCATTTGATGTGGTCATTTCATCCACAAGATTCAATATGAATCCAAATATCCACAAAAGTGGGTATGTGAATTGGTTATCCGGAATTGTTTTCAACTCTTGATCAGTTTTGCTTTTAGTTGTTGTGTTTTGATTATATAACATGCTTTTTGATCCGTTTGTGATTCCTTTTATGGATTTTGCCGGATAACGAACTTCTATCGGATATGAGTTTATATGTCTTAATCCAATTGCTCATTACATGAACTTTTATGTGAATTTCCGAAATCAAAACATGTTGAGAAATTAGAAACTCTTTTTGGTTTATGTTTTGATTTAATGAAATTGAATTTCATGGTTGGGACTTTGTTTTCCGAACACCGGACTTTGGGGCACCTTTGTCTGGGATGCTACCATAGTGGCTACAAAGACTATGGCGTCTTCAACGAAAGGTACTTTGTACCCGGCCTTTACGGAACAGGCTACCCGAGGGCATATGGATCGATCCTAGATGTAGTTCCAGAACTTGAGGTCGTGGTTAAATCCACGGTGGGACTTAGGCGGTGTGTGCTCGTACCCCTAAATCCCAACCGTCCGGTTGGTTTGGCCGACCATCGGACAATGTGTCTTTGTTGCACGTAATTAAGAACTTATATGATTTGAGACTTTGATTTTGACATCCGTTGTTTCGGATTTGTAGTTGTTTTCGAGTTATATTCGGATCATCATGATTTCGGCTTTATTGATTCATTAAATGTATATATTTTCAACCAAGTTGATTTAAATGGTCAATTCATTTTTCATTGTACCTAATTTTATTAATTTGTTCTTTGGATTACTATTTTTTTTTTATATTATCCGTTCACTGAGCATGTCGCTCAGCCGTGTGTTTTCTTTGCACGGCAGGTACTTGATGTAGAATCGGGATTGGGGCAAAGTGACGAGAGTGACACAAGTGACTTTTTGGGATATTCCTTTCTAGTGACATTATAACTTTTGGTTATAAATTAATAGTTATGCTAAGCTTTTGGAATTGTTTTTTTGTAATGTAAATAATATTTAGCATGCTCTGTACTTTCCCAACCTCTTTCTGCAAGTGAGGTTCTTTTGGGTTTATGTGAATATATATATATATATATATATATATATATATATATATATATGTGTGTGTGTGTGTGTGTGTGTAACGGAAATTGTCTTATATATCTCGGGGGACGAGGGTCGTTGCAATAAGTGAGGTACCCTTATGATACACATCTCTTGTGCTCCCATAGATTCACAAGATCATTAAGAAGCTTGGATCATTCTCATTGTTGATTAAACAAACCTATCACCATTCAACCACAATCAATCAAAAGCATTTAAAGTCCTTCAGGGGTTAATCATCACCACTCACTCATTTAAGATGTTAAGAATAGTTGAAGAGCTCTCTTTGACAAAGGTTCATGTCCTTTTATGTTATTTGCATTCTTTGTTAGTTTTCCCATGGCTTTTACACAAAATAGATGATTGTACATCCTATTTACAAATTGCAAAACTATAGTCAGAATAGGAGTTCACTTTAGTCAAGGCCTCAATCTACCTGCCCTTGGGTTTTGGCCAACTTCATATTTGCCTATAGATTCTTTGTAGCATCAAAGGCTACACTTTCATTAAAATACATGCAAGATGCCTTTTGGATCTCCTACCTCATTGATGAGTAGAATTTTTGCCATAAAATACACAAGGAAGCAAGTAATGACAATAAAACATGGCCTTTCTCATCGATATTATCGTGTCAGTGTCAAATATATATCATGCCAATACAATGTAGACTTTTGTCAATCCTTATTATGTTAATCAAATAATAAGTTGGTATCCTTACGTCAACAAAAGATGAGATATTAATGAATTCAGATCGAAGAAGGTGTGTCGCCCACAAACATAAGCAATTTAGAAGCTTTGTAATCCCCAAAACATTGAAATTTTGGCACCATCATTTATTGTTGACTAAAAGTGATTTACCTCTTTCATTATGACTATGAGATAGTGCAATTGGGGCACTCTAGAAGGTGGCATCTACCTCTTTTTGATCTTCAAACCATTTATGTTTTACTAAAGAAAGTCGAGAACCATGTGCGTAACAAAGGATGGTTGGTCGTATACATAGATGATTGAGCCCATAACACTTAATAACACCATTTCCACCAAAACCACTCAACGGCCGACACCATGGAGGGTCGAAATTCTCTTTGTGATGGCTTGAATCAAATATAATTTTTATACAAAATAGATTAAAAAAAGTTATATATCGATACTACTACATTAAAATGCTATAACAATTATTTTCAAGACTCTTGAAAATTCACTCTTTAAGCTTGATGTACAATTTAATATTAAAATGCTATAAAAAAGTTATACAACTGGTCCATACCCACTCTCTACCAACCTCTCCTTAACTCACATCCCATTTTTTTAATTTATAAGTTATAATTAATACCCTTATAATTAATTATCAAATTTCTTTTTAATCTTTACTTTTTCATTTTTTCATTTTAGACCCTTATTATATTAAAATAAATAATCGTATATTAACTAAAATGCATCACAAAATGCATTTCTTCTTTTTACAAATTTATACCATTGTAATCGTCTTGTCAACACATTTGAAATAAGTCCAATATTAAATATTTTTTAATTTAATCGTATTATTAAACCCAAAAAATTGGATATATACAAATTACTTTGTTTTATATTTCATACGTTTTAATTTTTCATTTTACACCCTCATCAAATTAAAATTACATGATCATAGATTAACTAAAATACGTTATAAAAATGCATTTTTTTACAAATTATACAATTATAATCTTTTCTTCAATAATGTCAAAATAAGTTATATACTATTCTATAAAAATTCTAAAACAATTATTTTCAAAAATATTGAAAATCTATATGTTAAGCTATGCACAACCCCTCCACACTCACTCCCCATCAACCTCTCTTTCCCTCGCATCCCAAATTTTTTAATTTATAAGTTATAACTAATACCAATATAATAAGTATTGAATTTACTTTTAATTTAGACATTTACCATATTAACATAAATAATCATATATGAACTAAAATGAATTAAAAGATGCACTTTTTTCTTTTTACAAATTATACCATTGTAATCGTTACGTCAATACCTTTGAAATGAGTCGAATATTGAATATTTTTTAATTTAATCATATTATTAAATATAATGAATATATACAAATTAATTTGTTTTATATTCTTAACGTTTTAATTTTTTATTTTACACTCTTACCATATTAAAAATACATAATCATAGACAGAGGCGGAACACATGCTTTAGAATTCGAGGGGCCAACCCTAGTCTTTCATAAAAATGTATAACATAAACAATATAATTAATATTCATTTTAGAAATCACAAAACAAACACTAATAAAAGTTAAAACATATTAAAACTCTAAAAAAGACCAAAAACGTGATTATTTTGTACCTTTTTCATCAAAGTGGAACTCGATGATCTTTTTGTAACTTTAAAATCCTCCACGATTTCCTCCAAGCTAATCTTTTCTGCAGCTTCCGTTTCAATAAACAAGACCAAAGAGTTATTCAATAACTCATCTTCCATTTTATTCCGTAGCTTTGTTTTCACAATACCCATTGCTGAAAATGACCTCTCTGTTGTTGCAGTAGAAACTGGCAGAGTAAGTATGATACTAACTACCCAATAAATAAGATCAAAAGTGGTCGTTCTTCTAGTCTTTACAAACCATCGACACAATTCTGAAATAGATGTCAAATGTTCATAATCTGCATGTTGAACAACATCGACCTCATAATGTTGAAGTTGCATCTTCAACATTAGTTTCTCATGGTCACTAGAATCTTTCGGATAAAACTTCTCTACTAGTTGACATATATCAACACTTCGAAAAGGCTCGTCAACATTTTTAGGATCTAAAGTTGATGAAAGGTGAAGCAACTCCATCGAACTATCACTAAAACGATGATCTAATTCAATCAATTGACAATTAATTGCTTCATAAAAAATATCCACTCGGTAGTGATGTTCAAGTGTATGATCACTATGCTCATTACGGGCTCAAGCCCCCTACTGAAATAGGAAGAAGACAAGTTTGGTATATCAATGTTGCGTACCTGACAAAATGATTTAACAAGACTAAGCAAATCATCCCATCTTTCATCCTTCATTCTTTGTAATAACACTTTAGTGGATGCAACTAGCCTCAATGCATTGAATATATCTTGTTCTCGCCTTTGTAAAGCTTGACATAAAAAATCAGTGATCTCCATAATTTCCTTCTTAAGATGCAAAACAAAAACAAACTCAAATGTCGTAATAGTCTCATATGTTGAATTTGCATTTCCTTTAATTGAAACAGTGGCCTCTTCAATAATTTTAAGCAAAACCTCACACGTTGGGCTAAACATTTTAATTAAGCTAGAAACGGATTTGAGGTGAGAACTCCATTTAGTATCTCCAGCTCGTTGTAATGTACCAATTTGATTTAGGCCTCTACCAGTCTCTAACTCATCAACATAAATTAGGTATGCAATTTCTTCGGCTCGTGCATTTTTTAGTTGGTCGGTGCGCTTGGAAGAAGCACCAACAACATTGACAACAAAAGACAATTGTGTAAAAAACTTACGCAATGCAATAACTCCTCGTGAGGCAATCATTAATGCCAATTGCAATTGATAAGCAAAACAATGAACATAATATGCATATTGGCAATTATTTAAAATCAATGCTTGCAAACCCTTAAGTTGACCTCGCATGTTGCTTGAACCATCATACCCTTGTCCATGAACGGACTTGATATCATGGTTGTAATGTGATAATAAAGAATATATCCCACTCTTGAGAGTTTGTGGTATCGGGAACATGAACAAGACCAAAGAAACACTCTACAATAAAGCCCTATTTATTAACAAATCTCAAAACAATAGCCATTTGTTCTTTGTGAGACTCATCTTGTGCTTCATCAACAAGGAAACAAAACTTCCCACCACCAATCTTCTCACAAATCATCCGTTTTACCTTATTCGAAATAAGTTTAAAATCTCCTTTTGAATCACCGGTGACATATACGATGCATATTTAGAAGCATTATGAAACTATTATTTAATTTCAGTGCTAAAATTACCAATTGCCTCCAACATTTCAAGAAAAGTTCCTTTGTTGATAGAATTTGGTTTTCATTATGACCTCTCAATGCAATTGCTTGAAATGCACACCAACAAGCTGAATAAATACCAACCATCAATCTTTTTCTATTGTTCTCACATTCTTATGTTGTAAATTTTTCATACACATTCCGTATATCTTGTGCCTCATTCAACAAATCATCCCATGCTTTTTGTGCAACATTGTGGAAAGATGTGCAATCAGTTCCAATATGATGCAAAAATACGCATTTCTTCCCCCCAACTTTTTTCTGATTTTGAAATCCATCTATTGTAAATGCTTGTTGGCCATAGTATCCAGGCCCAGAAGGCTTGTTAAACAAAAAACATGGGAAACACAATACGACATTTGAAGTCTTTGAATATTCAAGCCAAGAATGTAACCTAAACCATGATGCTTGAAAGCTCCGTTGATGAGATTCGGGTCCAGATTTGGGATATATGGGAAGTATTGGTTGGAGGGGACCAAGATTCATATAAGCTCGTCAAACTGTATCACGTTGATTAATAGGATAATCATAAATTTGACGACGCAAACCGGGATCTTGTTCTAGTGTACTAAGATCAATATCGTTATTTTCAATTTGAACTTTTTTGTTGGGGTTCTCAGTAACTGGGGTACTAGATGTAGGGGTGTTCTCAGTATTTGCTATCTCTTCGGTATCTTGAGAAGAACTTGTATGTTTTATTTTAAAAAACCCATGAATAGTAGATTGCTTTTTCATGTTGATATACATTTTAATTTTAGAGAAAAAGTGTTACACAAAATTTCACATTGCACAAGTTAATGTATTGAAAACTTAAATTTAAAAATTGAAGTACCTCCATAAGCTTGTAGCCTGCTTGTATGTCACAACTCACAAGTCTCGTGTTTAATGAACTTCTTTTACTTATTCAATCCGACAATTGTGCACAACTAAACATAGACAACAACCAATAAATGAATAAATTAGATGATTAAATATAAAAATCAACAAAAACATAACAAAAAATAAGGGTTAGACTTACCAATGGATAACGACGTTTCGAGTTCCGACGTCTAACCGATAATTAATGGAGATTGTGGGATTATGGATTTGGTTGTACAAACGACTAAAGAGAGATGTGGGTTAGTAGGTTTCACCTTTTCAAAAAATAAATAAAAAATTTCACAAACTTGGTATCCTAGCTTAAATAGTTAGACAAAACCAAGTTTTCCCAAGATTTTCCATCTTAAATTTAGATTTCAAGTAGCTTGTGGTTTCTCTTAGTTCATCAAGAGTGTCTATTATGTTCATAACATCGACATATAAAGCTACATTGAAGATCTGGAGCTTGTTTTCCTAAATAACTACGCAAAGACATGGTTCATCGTTCTTATATACCATTTCCCAATCAAGTATTCACTTAGGCAGGTATACCACATCGCATAGATTGCTTTAATTTATAAAGTGAGCGTTTTAATTTTATTGCAAACGCATTTCGTGGTTTAGAGTTACTTGATTTTGGTAATGTAATATCATCAAACACTTTCATATATCTTTGAATCTAGATCCCCGTAGAGATATGTGGTAACCACATTCATGAGCTGCATTTCCAGTCCTTCGAAAACTACTAGGCTAATTAATTAGCAGAACGTTATAACGTCCATCACAGGAGAGTAAGTCTTCTCGTGTTCAATCCAGGGCTTTGTGAGAAACCTTGCACCAAAGGAGAGTCTCATACATTATGACTTAATTATTTTCATTACGCTTTATGACAAATGATTTATCTATGTCTTACAGGCTTTACACTTGGTGGGTTAGCACTACTAAACCAAATTCCTGTTCATTTGTCAAATAATATGATTCTCCTGGATTCCCTATTTAGGCCAATTTGCTCTTTGTTGATATTTTTCAACTGAGCATGGTTCAATGTCAATGTGCTCTATCACCTCATAAGCAACAATATATGTGAAATATATCAACAATATTTGATCTCTGGAATCAATATTAACTTCAGAGCGTCCTCCAGTAAGGATTCATAGACATAGTTTAATCAGAGATAATCTCATGAGAGGTTTATGTATTGATGACAAATAGTTGTGCCTTACTCTTGTCTTCCTTTAGATGAGTATCTATCGAACCAAGTAGCTTCGCCCATTTCAGTTTGGGAGCTACGACCTCAACCACACCTCCACCATGTGTGATTGCAATGCACTTTCCAACGACGTTGTGCCCTTTTTTGGGGACTTTTACCTTGCAAGTATATTTGCAGCTCGTATATGTGATCTTCTCACTTCTGGAATAACATTAAACGTATCAGGTATCAAGTCTGATTCATTTGACTTTAACTTTACATTATGAAGTTTGGGGATCAACATTAGACAGATTGGGAATATTCAATGACACTTCCTGTCGTTCCTATGGAAAATCCTTTTTCCTATCTCCCCCTAACGACGGGAAGACTGTCTCATCAAAGTGACAATTCGCAAATCTAGCGGTAAAAAGATCACCCGTCAAGGATTCTAATTAGCGGATAATATTTGGAAATTCATATCCAACAAATATACTTAATCATTTTAAAGACCCATTTTGGTGCGATGTGGGGGCACAATTGGCACATATACTGCACAACCAAACATGCGTAAATATAAAATATCAGGCTTATATCCAGTTACCAACTAGTACACATGACATTGGTTAGCTAGTAACAGGTCTCAAAATGAAGAAGTAAAACTGTGTATAGTATTTCATAACCCCAAACACATGTAAGTAAATCGGTGCGCATAACGAATGTCTTGGCTACAATCTATATTCTTTTGATGACAATTTCTACGAGACCATTTTAGATATACGTATGGGTTATAGGAAACTCTACATTGATCCCAATACATATGCAATAATCATCAAATCCTTATGATATAAATTCTCTAGCAATCCAAGTCATGTACACCTGATGAGATAATCAAGGGTGGTGAGCCCTTAAACGTATTACTAGTGCTAGGAGTGCACCATTTCATGTGGACAATAATACGACATACATTCATCGTGTCGAAACCAGAACTATAAAGTACTTTAATGGCCCACATTTTGGATGTTTATGTCCATAAATATCATGTTGTATTCGTTGTAAGAATGGAATATTTTGGTATTATGTCCTTGGCTTTAGGATGGTCTCATTCCTGTCTTGGCTAAGGATCAGGGTGTAACACCCGTAATTTCGGGTCATAAGACGTTACCTTGAATTAGTTGAGTATTCAATAGTGATGTGTTTGAGTATTGTTGTTTGGAATCTATTTTGATCTGGCCAACTTTCCTCATCAAAACATATGATTAGTTCGGGTCGAAGCCACCCCAGAGGACCTGGGGCGACTATGCCCGGCGACTATCCCGTCGGGGCATAGTCGAGTGTCAATGTCGCAGGTGAGGAGAGGGTTTCTGGTTAGAAGTCAGCTTGGGGGTCTCGGCGGTGACAATGCCCCACGACTATGACCAGGACATTATCGGTCGGTCATAGTCGCCGACGGGGGCCTGTTGTATAAAAATCAGATTTTTGAGATTTTCAGATTATTTGTGTTTTGGGAGCAGATTTGGGGAACTCTTCTTCAGCGATTTTAGGTGAGTTCTTAACCCTAGATTCCATCTCATCATTTATTGAACTTCAACAAACATTAATGAGGAGTTAATGCTTGATTAGGGTGAACTTGTGGTAGACCCATCTTGTATCAATCTCTCAAGTCTTCAACTCACCATCTACCATCTCTAGGGTTTGATTTCTTGTAATAAATCACTAAGGTGAGTGTACTTCTTGACTCTTCTACTTATATACATGTCTACTAATGTGTTAATAACTACATCCACCTTTTTCTCACCTTGTAAGTGAGTTTGTGAAGTTTAACCTAAAATCCCTTTTCGTGGATGATGTCTCAAATAATGAATATTAGAGGAAATACCTGAGTTTAGCATGTAATATGAGTTGTATGAAACTAGTGGATTTTGTATTGGTTTTGTTAGCCTCTTGATGAGAGACTAAAGACCCGGTTTGATTTGAGGTCTCCATTAGACTAAAGAACCGGTTTGGGTTGATGTCTCCATTAGACTAAAGATCTGGTTTGGGTTGAGGTCTCGAATAGACTAAAGACTCGGTTTAAGTTGATGTCACAAATAAACTAAATACTCGGCTTGGGTTGATTTCCCGAACGGCTAAAGATCTGGTTTGGGTTGATGCCGCTGAGTTTAATGGTTTGAGTGGAATTATAAGTACGGTGGCAAAACAACATTGTAATTTCATGTTTAATGACTGGTGAAGTATTGGGATGAGAACTATAGATTCCCAAGCGTACATAAGTTGTAATTTCGTTTCTTAAATTACTTTACAATTATATGTTCTCACTAGTCTCTAGCCTAACACTTGTTTCTTTGGTTGTATCGCATGTTCATAATTTCGCTTAGCTAACGTTATTATGAGGATGTTTTACGTGATTATGCTTGTTTTCCATTGTTATGATGATTAATGAATGTAGTAGTACGTTTCCTTGTTTATAATTCGTATAATCTTTATCTCACCTATATTCTCGTGCGTGTGTGGCAAACAATGGTAAGCGCTCAAAATCGGCCGGAGGGTCATGAGGCCTCGTCATCTACGGCCGACCACCCTAGGGGTACGATGATAGACTTGCCCCCGCGGACACAAAATGTTTTGGGTGGAGGACCCGAACAAGTACCCCGTCATAATATAGCCTTGACTCATCCGATAATGGAAGAGGTGACTCCGGAGACAAGAATGATGGATCGAATGATGCAAGCCATGAATGCAGCGATGACTCAATAACAAGAAATGTTTCTGAAGTTACTGGAGGACCGAGATGCTACTAACCGCAGAAATGAGACGGTTGTGGAAAACATTCTAGTGGCGGGATCCGGGGGTACGGGACCCGTAATTCCCACTAATGAGACCCCAACTCCAGAAGCGAGGCAAGTGTCTAAGACTTGCACTTTCAAGGCATTTCTTGGGTGCCGACCACCAGAGTTCAAGGGTACAGACGATCCAATTATGTAAATGAATTGGATTCGGGAGATGGAGCAAGCTTTCAGGTCAAGTGAGTGTGGAGAAAACCAAAAGGCAACATTTAGCTCTCAAATGTTGAAAGGGGCGGCCCTAACGTGGTGGAATGTGTACTCCTCCTCGGTGGAAGCTATGATTTTTGCCAACTTGAGTTGGTAAACCTTCAAGAAGAAATTGATGGAGGAATTTTGCAATGAATGGGCCTTGGAACGATTAGAGGAAGAGTTCCGGAATTTGAAAAATGGGAACTTGTCTCTGAAAGAGTATAACCGTTAGTTCATGGATAAACTAGGCTTGGTGGGACATCTGGTTCCGATTGAAAAGGAAAAGATCAAGGCCTACACCAAAGGGTTATCGAGCGAGATGAAAAATCTAGTTCGAGTGTCTAAAGCCTCTACCCTTCGTGAAGCAATCGAAGAGGCTCAGTTGGTGGAAGACTCCTATGGCCCGAGCAAGATAGAGAAGAGTGGAGCGATTGAGAAAAGAAGGTGGAAAGGGAATTCCGCACCCTCAAGGAGGGCAAAACCTTTCAACAACAATTACAATGGGAACGAAGGTGGATGCGAAGCTAGATGGTGCTTTAAATGCCAAAGCAAGCATTTTAGGTCGTGCGCCTCGGGCAGGTCAAATTGTTTCAAGTGTGGAAAGTCGGGTCATGATCGATGTGATTGCCCGGTCAGAGGAATCACGTGCTTAGAATGCAAGGAACCGGGTCATATCCGTAGTGAGTGTCTAAAGTTGAAGACGGGGGGAAGCGGAGCAAAGAAGACGGACCCCCCTAGAGCCTTGGCAAGAGCGTTTCAAATGACAACCGAGGAGGCAAAGGCTTCAACGGACATAGTGTCCGGTACATTTCTCCTAAACTTCGTACCTGCGGGTATATTTTAATTCCGGCGCGAGTTTTTCGTTCATATCGAATTCTTTGTGTCAAAGATTAACTGTGCCCACTAGTAGTTTAGAGGATGCTTTAGTGGTAGATCTAGCGGACGGTGATCAAGTAGTGATTCAAGATGTTCTTAAGGGTTGTAATTTGGAGATCAAAGGAAAGGAATTTCCGGTTGACCTAATGCCAATGATCATCAGGGGACTTGATGCCGTTACTGGGATAGACTGGATAGCAGATAATCGTGCCAAAATCCTATGTGCCAAGAAGCTGATTCGAATTCCGATCTTGAATGGCGAATCAGTATCCGTGTACGGCGAAAGACGAAAGGGCGAGATGATAATTATTAGCTTGGTGAAGGCACGAAAGTGTTTATCGAAAGGATGCTCATCCTTTTTAGCATACGTTGTAGATGCCAAACTCGAGAAGAGGAAGCTTGAAGATGTGGAAGTGGTAAAAGAATTCACCGACGTGTTCCCGGATGACTTACCAGGATTACCACCTGATCGCCAAGTAGAACTCAAGATCCTCAAGTAGAATTCAAGATTGATCTAACACCGGGAGCGGTCCCGATAGCTAGAGCCCTGTACCGTTTGGCTCTGTCGGAGATGAAAGAGATGATGAGTCAACTTCAAGACCTTCTCGAGAAGGGATTTATGAGACCGAGCTCGTCATCGTAGGGAGCACCGGTCTTGTTCGTAAAGAAGAAGGATGGCACGATGTGTATGTGCATAGATTATAGGGAGTTGAATAAGGTTACGGTGAAAAATAAGTACCCACTCCCTAGAATCGACGACTTATTCGACCAACTTCAAGAAGCGGGATGATTTTCAAAGATCGACCTCTGTTCGGGCTATCATCTAGTGATGGTCAAGGAGGATGACATTCCGAAGACCGCGTTTAGGACGCGCTATGGGAATTACGAGTTCTTGGTGATGCCCTTTGGTCTGACGAACGCCCCGACGGTGTTCATGGACTTGATGAACCGCGTGTGCTGACCGTTTCTTGACAAGTCGGTCATCATGTTCATCGATGATATTTTGGTTTACTCTAAGGGTGAAGCCGAGCATGTGCAACATCTTCGCGACGTGTTGGAAGTCTAGAGGAAAGAGAAGTTTTATTCAAAATTCTCCAAGTGTGAATTTTGGTTGAAGGAGGTGCAATTTTTGGGTCACGTAGTCTCGAAAGACGGTGTGAAAGTGGACCCCGCGAAGATAGAAGCCATGATGAATTGGGACCCTCCTAAGAGGCCATCGGAGATCAAAAGCTTTTTGGGCTTAGCGGGTTACTTCCAAAGATTTATCCAAGATCACTTCATCGTTGACGGCATTGACCAAGAAGAACGTAAAATTTGTGTGGACCGAAGCTCAGGAGAAGGCGTTTTGGACGTTACAAAAGAAGCTTTGTGAAGCTCCGATTTTGTCCTTTCCAGAAGGGTCGGAAGATTTCGTAGTATATAGTGACGCCTCGAAGATGGGTCTTGGGTGCGTACTCATGCAGAGGGGGAAAGTTATTGCCTACGCGTTAAGACAACTAAAAGTGCACGAGAAGAATTACCCACACATGACTTGGAATTAGCAGCGGTAGTGTTCGCATTGAAGCTGTGGCGACATTACCTCTATGGCACGAAGTGTACCTTGTACACGGACCACAAGAGTTTAAAGTATGTCTTCGATCAAAAGGAGCTAAATATGAGGCAAAGGAGGTGGTTAGAGCTACTCAAGGACTACGATTGCGAACTGCTTTACCACCCGGGTAAAGCAAATATGGTGGCCGATGCGTTAAGCCAAAAGGAATATAGTGGAAAGCTCCAAGCCAAGCTTACAAGGATTGAGTTAATATCAAGTCTTATGGATAAGATCAAGGCGTCACAAGATGAAGCCTTGTTTGAAGAAAATCTCAAAGATGAAATGATGACCAAGCAACGACTACTTTTGACCGAGGATAGCCGAGGAATCAAATGTTTCAATGGGCGTGTTTGGGTGCCGAAGATTGGAGAAAACCGAGAGTTACTTTTGTAGGGCACACATAAATCCAAATATTCATCCACCCGGGAAGCACGAAGATGTATAGGGACTTGAAGTTGCATTACTGGTGGCCAGTTATGAAATTTGATGTGGCACATTACGTGAAGAGATGTGTGACTTGTTCACAAGTAAAGGCTGAGCATCAACGACCCTATGGAAGCCTACAATCATTGGAGATACCCAAGTGGAAGTGGGACAAGATTACTATGGACCAAGCTTCCGAAGACTTTGAAGGGAAACGAAACCATTTGGGTGATTGTCGACCGATTGACGAAGAGTGCTCATTTTCTGGCAATGCGGGAAACCTTGCCAATGGATATGTTGGCGAAATTGTACATATATGAAGTGGTCTTTAGACATGGTATACCCTTGTCTATAGTCTCTGATCGCGACAGTCGGTTTACATTAAGATTTTGGGGAGCCTTACATCAAGAGGTGGGTACTCGAGTGAACCTGAGTACGGCGTACCACCCACAGACCTACGACCAAAGTGAAAGGACAATTCAAACCTTGGAGGACATGATTAGGTCATGTGTGATCGACTTTGGTAGTAATTGGGACACCCATCTACCCTTGGTAGAGTTCGCTTACAACAACAGTCTTTAGCATTGGGATAGCACCATTCGAGGCCTTGTACGGTAGGAAATGTAGAACCCCCGTATGTTGGTTAGAGGCAGGCGAGAAACAATTTTCCGGACTGGAGATTGTGCAAGAGACGGCCGATAAAGTTAAAGCGATCCGAGAACGTCTGAAGGAGGCGCAGGACCGTCAGAAAAGTTATGCCGATAAGAAGAGACGACCGGTGAAATTCCAAGTGGGAGATCGGGTGATGTTGAAAGTGTCCCCTTGGAAGGGTTTGATCCGGTTTGGAAAGCGGGGGAAACTAAGTCCCCATTTCCTTGGACCGTTTACTATCCTCGAGCGTATTTGACTTCAATCTTTTAAACTAGACTTACCGCCGGAGATGGACGTAATCCACCCTACTTTCCATGTGTGTTACCTGCGAAAGTGTTTGGCAGAAGAGGAGAGCGTCATACCGCTATCCGAAATTCATGTGGAGGATAACCGTTGTGTCGAAGAACCCGAAGCTATTTTAGAAAGAGAGATCAAGAGACTTCGTTGTAAGGAGGTCGTGATGGTCAAAGTGCAATGGAGACATCACCGAGGCACGAAAGTGACGTGGGAAGCGGAGGAGGACATGAAACATCGATATCCTCATTTGTTTAAGTAGTATGGATTTCGGGGACGAAATCATTCTCAAGTTGGGGAGGATTGTAACACCCGAAATTTCGGGTCATAAGACGTTACCTTGAATTAGTTGAGTATTCAATAGTGATGTGTTCGAATTTTGTTGTTTGGAATCTATTTTGATCTGGCCAACTTTCCACAATGAAAAATCGGATTAGTTCGGATCGAAGCCGCACCTAAAGGACCTGGGGTGACTATGCCACCGGGGAATAGTCGTGTGTCAATGTCACAAGTGAGGAGAGGGTTTCTGGTTAGAAGTCAACTTGGGGGTCTCGGCGGTGACAATGCCCCGCGCCTATGACTAGGGCATTGTCGCCCGGTCATAGTCGCCGACGGGGGCCTGTTGTATAAAAATCAGATTTTCGAGATTTTCAGATTATTTGGGTTTTGGGAGCAGATTTGGGGGCTCTTCTTCAGTGATTTTAGGTGAGTTCTTAACCCAAGATTCCATCTCTTCATTTATTGAACTTCAACAAACATTAATGAGGAGTTAATGCTTGATTAGGGTGAACTTATGGTAGACCTATCTTGTATCAATCTCTCAAGTCTTGAACTCACCATCTACCATCTCTAGGGTTTGATTTCTTGTAAGAAATCACTAAGGTGAGTGTATTTCTTGACTCTTCTACTTATATACATGTCTATTAATGTGTTAATAACTACATTCACCTTTTCTCACCTTGTAAGTGAGTTTTTGAAGTTTAACCTAAAATCCCTTTTCGTGGATGATGTCTCAAATAACGAATATTAGAGGAAATACTTGAGTTTAGCATGTACTATGAGTTGTATGAAACTAGTGGATTTTGTATTGGTTATGTTAGCCTCTTGATGAGAGACTAATGACCCGGTTTGGGTAGAGGTCTCAAATGGACTAAAGACTCGGTAAGAGTTGATTGTCATATAGACTAAAGACCCGGTTTGGGTTGAGGTCTCCATTAGACTATAGACCCGGTTTGGGTTGAGGTTTCCATTAGACTAAAGACCCGGTTTGGGTTGAGGTCTCCATTAGACTAAAGATCTGTCTTGGGTTGAGGTCTCGAATAGACTAAACACTCAGTTTGAGTTGATGTCACAAATAAACTAAATACCCGGCTTGGGTTGATTGCCCGAACGGCTAAAGATCTGGTTTGGGTTGATGCCACTGAGTTTAATGGCTTGAGTGGAATTATAAGTACGTTGGCAAAACGATATTGTAATTTCATGTTTAATGACAGGTGAAGTATTGGGATGAGAACTATAGATTCCCAAGCGTACATAAGTTGTAATTTCGTTTCTTAAACTACTTTACGATTATATGTTCTCACTAGGCTCTAGCCTAACACTTGTTTCTTTGGTTGTCATGCATGACAGGACATCCTAGTGTCGGGAACCTTCGGGAATGAGTGGTTGATCGCATGATCGAGAGTGGTGCTTTAGGGAGATCTAGAGACCGATATATACGTTTGATAGTTACACATTTTGGAAGGATAACGACACCCGACTGTAATCTAGTTAAACAATTTAGATTATTAGGTTGTCGTATTCATATTCTTCATTCTTTTGAGTTGTGTAGACT
Organism: Arctium lappa; assembly: GCA_023525745.1. Classification (NCBI taxonomy): domain Eukaryota; kingdom Viridiplantae; phylum Streptophyta; class Magnoliopsida; order Asterales; family Asteraceae; genus Arctium; species Arctium lappa. Next base: position 53,504,612 of record CM042057.1, read on the forward strand.
ATACTATATTCCCCGTTTCGGATTGATACTTTGGGATCTATTTGGCAGGTTATTGTTTAATCTGGTTTCGCTCAATTTATAGCCGTCATATTGTCGAAATTTTGAATTTTATTTTTCCTCTAATTTTAGGGCGTTACAAGTTGGTATCAGAGCAGTAGTTTAAGTGAACTAGGTATGAATGTAGAATACCTAGACTTAAGCTGTGATTTTAAGTGATGAACGAGTGAGATTGGGTAGAACTCCTAAGATAGGATGGTCTTAGAGTCGACGGAAACTACACAAATTTGGGAGTTATGGTAATGGTGATGAAAATTCTTATGTATCACAAGTTCATAACTTCGCTTAGCTAATGTTATTATGAGAATGCTTTACGTAATTATGCTTGTTTTCCATTGTTATGATGATTAATGAATGTAGTAGTATGTTTCCTTGTTTATAATTCGTATAATCTTTATCTCACCTATATTCTTGCACGTGTGTGCCAGCCAATGGTAAGCACTCGAAATCGGCCGGAGGGTCATGAGGCATCGGCATCTACGGCCGACCACCCTAGGGGTACGACGACAGACTTGCCCCCGCGGACACAAAATGTTTTGGGTGGAGGACTCGAACAAGTACCCAGTCATAATATAGCCTCGACTCATCCGAAAATGGAAGAGGTGACTCCGGAGACAAGAATGATGGATCGAATGATGCAAGCCATGAATGCAGCGATGACTCAACAACAAGAAATGTTTCTGAAGTTACTGGAGGACCGAGATGCTACTAACCACCGACATGAGATAGTTGCAGAAAACATTCTAGTGGTGGGATCCGGGGGTACGGGACCCATAATTCCCACTAATGAGACCCCAACTCCAGAAGCGAGGCAAGTGTCTAAGACTTGCACTTTCAAGGAATTTCTTGGGTGCCGACCACCAGAGTTCAAGGGTACAGACGATCCAATTGTATCCATGAATTGGATTCGGGAGATAGAGCAAGCTTTCAGGTCAAGTGAGTGTGGAGAAAACCAAAAGGCAACATTTGGCTCTCAAATGTTGAAAGGGGCGACCCTAACGTGGTGGAATGTGTACTCCTCCTCGGTCGAAGCTACGGTTTTGGCCAACTTGAGTTGGTCAACCTTCAAGAAGAAATTGATGGAGGAATTTTGCAACGAACGGGCCTTGTACCGAATAGAGGAAGAGTTCCGGAATCTGAAAAAGGGGAACTTGTATTTGAAAGAATATAACCGTCAGTTCATGGATAAACTAGGCTTGCTGGGACATCTGGTTCCGACTGAAAAGGAAAAGATCAAGGCCTACACCAAAGGGTTGTCGAGCGAGATGAAAAATCTAGTTCGAGTGTCTAAAGCCTCTACCCTTCGTGAAGCAATTGAAGAGGCTCAGTTGGTGGAAGACTCCTATGGCCCGAGCAAGATAGAGAGGAGTGGAGCGATTGAGAAAAGAAGGTGGGAAGGGAATTTCGCACCCTCAAGGAGGACAAAACTTTTCAACAACAATTACCGTGGGAACGAAGGTGGACGTGAAGCTAGATGGTGCTCTAAATGCCGAAGGAAGCATTGTTTGGTGTTTTCTATAAGAGCTAGTACTTTTGCTTCTTACATTCTAAGTAGGTATTGAAGTTTCATTATCAATCCCATTTTTCTTTCTATGGGGAAAGTATAAGTCTATGTCAAAGGTATCAAAAGATTAATTTGATACCATTCCAATGACGTTGCGTTGGCGCTGAGCTAAATTTAGCTAACAAGTTCTCTGAGAAATTCAATATACGGTCGAGTGTATTGTGCTAAGTACGATAATGCACATATTGTACATAGATAGGGAATTCCATCTCCCCAACACTTTTTCGTCATCATCCTTTAGACCAAATGGATCTTTCCTTATATCCAACACTTTGACTGATCATGGGAGTGCTAGTCGGATGCACTTTGTCCATATTAAATTGTCTGATTATTTTCTAGACATATGCGATCGGTGAATTAATATTTCACAAACTCGGTGTCCTAGCTTAAATAGTTGGACAAAACCAAGTTTTCCCAAGATTTTCCATCTCAAATTTAGATTTCAAGTAGCTTGTGGTTTCTCTTAGTTCATCAAGAGTGTCTATTATGTTCATAACATCGACATATAAAGCTACATTGAAGATCTGGAGCTTGTTTTCCTAAATAAATACGCAAAGACACAATTCATCGTTCTTATATACCATTTCCCAATCAAGTATTCACTTAGACGGGTATACCACACCGCATAGATTGCTTTAATTTATAAAGTGAGCGTTTTAATTTTATTGCAAACGCATTTCATGGTTTAGAGTTACTTGATTTTGGTAATGTAATATAATCAAACACTTTATATATCTTTGAATCTAGATCCCCGTAGAGATATATGGTAACCACATTAATGAGCTGCATTTCCAGTCCTTCGAAAACTACTAGGCTAATTAATTAGCAGAACGTTATAACATCCATCACGGGAGAGTAAGTCTTCTCGTGGTCAATCCAGGACTTTGTGAGAAACCTTGCGCCAAAGGAGAGTCTCATACATTATGACTTAATTATTTTCATTACGCTTTATGACAAAAGATTTATATATGTCTTACAGGCTTTACACTTGGTGGGTTAGCACTACTAAACCAAATACCTGTTCATTTGTCAAATAATATGATTCTCATGGATTACTTATTTAGGCCAATTTGCTCTTTGTTGATATTTTCAACTGAGCATGGTTCGATGTCAATGTGCTCTATCACCTCATAAGCAACAATATATGTGAAATATATCATCAATGGGTATGTATGATCTGTCTATCGACTCATATGCACTCTCATAATTCATTTGAGATTTTTTGATCTCTGGAATCAATATTAACTTCAGAGTGTCCTCCAGTAATGATTCATAGACATAGTTTAATCAGAGACAATCTCATGAGAGGTTTATGTATTGATGACAAATAGTTATGCCTTACTCTTCTCTTCCTTTAGATGAGTATCTATCGAACCAAGTAGCCTCCCCCATTTCCATTTGGGAGCTACGTTCTCAACCACACCTCCACCATGTGTGATTGCAACGCAATTTCCAACGACGTTGTGCCCTTGTTTGGGGACTTTAACCTTGCGAGTATATTTGCGGCTCGTATATGTGATCTTCTCACTTCTGGAATAACATTAAACGTATCAGGTATCAAGTCTGATTCATTTGACTTCAACTTTACATTATGAAGTTTGGGGATCAACATGAGACAGAGTGGGAATATTCAATGACACTTCCTGTCGTTCCTATGGAAAATCCTTTTTCCTATCTCCCCCTAACAACGGGAAGACTGTCTCATCAAAGTGACAATTCGCAAATCTAGCGGTAAAAAGATCACTCGTCAAGGATTCTAATTAGCAGATAATATTTGAAAATTCATATCCAACAAATATACTTAATCATTTTAAATACCCATTTTGGTGCGCTGTGGGGGCGCAATTGGCACATATACTGCATAACCAAACATGCGTAAATGTAAAATATCAGGCTTATATCCAGGTACCAACTGGTACACATGATACTGGTTAGCTAGTAATAGGTCTCAAAATGAAGAAGTAAAACTGCGTATAGTATTGCATAACCCCAAACACATGTAAGTAAATCGGTGCACATAACTAATGTCTTGGCTACCATCTATATTCTTTTGATGACAATTTCTACGAGACCATTTTAGATATACATATGGGTTATAGGAAACTCTACATTGATCCCAATACATATGCAATAATCATCAAATCCTTATGATATAAATTCTTTAGCATTCCAAGTCATGTACACTTGATGAGATAATCATGGGTGGTGAGCCCTTAAACGTATTACTAGTGCTAGGAGTGCAACATTTCATGTGGACAATAATACGACATACATTCATCGTGTCGAAACCAGAACCATAAAGTACTTTAATGGCTCGCATTCTGGATGTTTATGTCCATAAATATCATTTTGTATTCGTTATAAGAATGGAATATTTTGGTTTTATGTCTTTGGCTTTAGGATGGTCTCATTCCTGTCTTGGCTAAGGATCAGGGTATACAAAAGTTTTAGGTATTCGAGAGGGCATATTATGATAATTGTGTTGCTTCTTATGCTGCAGAAGTCAACATTTGCAATTTGCCTCATTTTTGCCTTTCACTCGAAAGAGAACGTATTTATGTGTATTTTGCAAACACGGATCACTATGTCATGACCATGGTGTCCCATGTGAAACATATATGTGTCATTGACCAAAAATTCTTTATTGGTGACAAAATATGATCTAGTGACCTAGATAATCCACTAATTTGACACATTAATTTCTCTAATATATGTTCCTTTCATATCATTAGAGTTGATGTACATATAATCAATTCCATTCTTATAATATGATTTCTAGTTGATATGAATATCTTAACAAGGTTTTCATTAATATAGTGTTTTAATGACTATTAATCTTGTACCAACAAGAAAGTGATAGTACATCATCTAAGTATTTTGATTGGATAAATTAAAAAAAATAAATGTTAGTCAATCTCTTTAGATTGTGTGAAATGTCCTATAAAAACTCAAGTTCTCCTCGACATATTTCTACACGGAACGGAGAATATTGAGAGTTTTATATTTGTCTTTGATGTATTTTTTTACATCTATAATGGTTATCGATTTGAGTGTGTATATTAATTTTATGTTTAACATAAATTTCATGGAAGCATATGCTTAATCAATCTTAAATTAATATGATATAGTTTATTTTCAATTTGTTCCTTTCTCGAAAGAACTAGTGATTAATGTATTTCTTCTTTGACTATCCAATATCAACTGGCAGTAGTTGCATCTCTACTCCCAAGGATTGTAAAATCCTTCCAACTATGACCCTGACCCTCTCCACGGTTTTGTCCACGTGGTACATAGATGCCACGTGTGAGAAATTGTCTTTCACTCACTATTATTTGGAGTTGTTCCACCTCTAACACTTTCATTATTGATCTCGAGAATTTTCTTTGTCCCGACATATCTGGTGTTGTTATTTAAAAGAACCTTGTTGTGTCTCTCAACTACTTGCAGTAGGTTGATGAGTTTGTCTACAGATTGCGTTTCAACTTATATTGGTTCATTAATATTTACTGATACAAGAAAGGTGGAAATAATGTTATAAATCATGTCATCTTCTGTGAGTTCATCGCCACAAAGATTGAGACGCATTTTGGATATAACATTTCTTTGTTGAAATCAGTTACCTTTTTGTAATCGAGTAAGTGGGTTTCATTCCGTTGTATGATTAGTTCCGGAAGTACATATTCATGAGTACTCTGGATTCTCCCTTTCGGGGCATCCTACAGTTCTTTGGGGGTTTCTAGTAAAGGTTTTCCTATGAAAATTAGGATTTATATGTCGTCTCAAACATGATGTTTGTACCTATTAGAAGGTTGGTTTTAGGGTCAATAGGGAGATGATGGACTTTAGGTATATATTCTTGTACATTTTCGACAAAAGTAGTTTTTACATTGGATATTCATATTTGTACTCAAGTTCTTTTGAGTTTAGGACATTGAATCACGGATGGGTTGTTTCAATCATTTACGTATATAAGGGATAATGTATGGTTTTCTAAAACAATGAATAACGATCTATAATCATTATATTATGTATGAAATTTCATCATCATAATAATACGGATTATGTATGCTTACATTTTGTTGATAATACTTTATTAATATTTCAATTTGCAAAAAGAAATCACTCAATCTATTGGATTTCCAGATAGTAGGGGAATTACATGGATTTCTTAAGTCCCTACAAACCTTGGGCTATTTATACCCGTTTGACAAAATCCAATCGATATTTTACGATTTACTTAATTTGAAGATAACATTGTTAATTATAGAGGTTTTGACATAAGGCCAAAATGAATATGAGTTTGGCATATGAAGCCAATTTCAGTGTTTTAATACCTTAATAGTATTTTAGTAGATTTCATCATTAGAAAAATAAATATTGGTTTTGACATAAAGTCAAATTCAAACTTGTAACATATTATTAATATTTCTGGAGCTTTTGGTAAAAGACCAAAATATATGGGGGTTGGAAGTATAACTTCTAAAAACTTAATTATATGATTGGAATTATAAGTAGGAACTTATAATTAAGGTATTCATTGAATATATTATGTGGGAGATCAAATTCAAATGCTAAATCTTTAAAAAAAATCAACACTTAAATAAACATTTGAATAATGTATACATAAATCAATGCAAAAAGTAATACACGATTAAATTAATAAACATTTAAACAAAATAAATAAATACTCAAATATTTTTATTCAAATATGATCATCCTTTAATAATTATATATATGGTTGTCAAATGAGTTCATGTATAAAAAAAACGATTTTTTTAAAAAAATAATTTTTTTCTAGTCTACCAATAAATTTATTAAATAACATTTAGGAAAAAAAACGTAAAAAAATATATTTTATAACTGGTTACAATCTTAAAGATATACATACCAAAAAATATAATCAACCAATTTAAAAGAAAAATAAAAATAAGCAAAAGATATTTAGCTATCAATTCCTAATAATAAAGATCTCATTTTTTTAATTAAAAAAATAATAAAGATCTTAAAAAGATCATATTTAATAGATGACTTATGTTGATTAATTGATAAAATTAAAATCATAGTTAGAAAGTGTAACATAAAACTTAAAAATAATTTTATAATTATGTTTAGAGACATGAGTTTACCTTTTTTCTAAAAGAAATAAAATAATTAAAAAGAACACATCGAATTTCATCCCCCTTTTTTTCAATAAAATAGTATCTCCTTATATATCAATCGGTAGAAAAAAAAAGTTTCTCTTTTATTTTTAAGGCTCAAATCAGATGAATAAAAGAATAAAAACAAAAATATGTTCATATATTTATAGTCATGTATATTTATCACCATATTTGATTGTCATCATATAAATATTAACCATAAATTTAAATAGAAGCAAATAAATTTATATTTAAATTTTGTAAGTATACAAAAACAATACATCAATTACGATATCATGAGATGACAAAGCAACATCATCAATATACTAGATTATCTATATTATATCATCAAAACATAGGTTTTTTCCTTTATGTCATAACCATTCTGATGAAAGCAAAGACCATATTTATTTCTTATGGTATTAATTTTGGAGATTTATGTGGATTTAAAACAAGTATACTAACAGTATTCGAGTTAGAAGTCGAAATTTTTTTACTTGGATTATAGAAGTATTCGAGACTGATTGATGAAGTTGGAAGCCAAAAATCTTTCCATCAATTGACTGAGCGTACGTGCTGATAACGTGTTACAAAACAATCAATAAAGAGAGAATAACAATAAGACAGAGAGAAGAAGTCTATAATTCTCATTAATTATAAGTCTTTTAAATAGGGAGGAGTTTACAAATAAAACGAAACATTCATTATAGTAATCTAATACTAAGAAAATATTCCGTCAATCACTTCCTTTTGATAATCACACATAATCCTTCAATAGTTTTTTTTAAGGATTTGGGCTTTTTAATTTTTATTGTCTAACTAATAGTATATGACTCTTAATAAATATGGGATTTCATATTTTAATGGATTAGATTTTTTAATAGAGGGGCCCAAAAGTGAAAGGAGCAACATATTAAAAAATTACTTAGAAATTACCATTAAAGCAAAAAAATCAGGGGGCTTGGCAGTGGCGAAGCCCTATATTAACTAAAACGTATTTTAGTTAATATACGATTATATGTGTTAATATGATGAAAGTATAAAATGAAAAATATAAAAGTAAAAGGTATAAAGTAAACTAACTAAATAATTATAGGGGTATAAAATGTAAATATATATATATATATATATATATATATATATATATATATATATTTAAATCAATATTTGCCGTGATATATGAAACACATCACCCACCAACCTAAAATCGCGGGGTAACCCCACTATTTTTCAAAACCTTTGCTAACCCCGCCATGGGTAAAATTACGGGATAAAATCCTAGAGAAAATGGGTATTTTGGCAAAAAGGGAAGATTTTGGGTATTTCGGTTACTGAATTTTCATATTTGGGCATTTTAATTAAATTCCCTTAATTATATGTAAAAATTACTTTTTAAATAATATAAAAAATGGAGAAGCTGTTGGAAAGTGTGTTTGAAGCTCCCACCACACCCTTTTCATCTCTCCGCTGTCCAAGACGCTCACCCCGATCAGTTTTCTACCCTTCCCTATTCCCCAAGAGACCACTTTAATTCAGGATTGGTATCCTTCATCTTTCTTACATACCTTGAAGAAAGTCTCCTTCTCAGATCCCTTTTGATGACCATCCCTTCCATTTAGCCATCTCGCCCTAATTTACAAATCGACGTCGAGGAATTTTTGCTACATAAAACTTGTGTCATCTATATCACTTTACTTTACTAGGTGAAGTAATTACGTCTTCATCTCCTATCTCCTAGAAAACATCCCAAATCTTTTCTTTGTATTTTTTGTTTCTTTCTAAAAACATTTCAAATCTTTTCTTTGTATTTTTTTGCTTCTTCCATTCCTGCTCTCTAGGGTTTTTATTGAAATCCCTTCTCTAGGGTTCTTCACCAGGCAAGTTGATTTTTCTCATACGTTTTATTTATTTATTTATTTATTTATTTATTTATTTATTATTATTATTATTATTATTATTTTTATCATTATCATCATTATTGTCTTCTTGATAATTATTCAAATACATTTTTTGTCTTGCACAATTGAGGTTGCTGCAACTTTAACCGTCTATCTTGCTGGAAATGGAAGCTAGATGATTCCATTAGAGCTTCCGAAAGGTGACCTATAATCTTTTAAGCTTAATTTGAACGATTTGTAGTTTGTGGGACTTGATTCTTTTCGCCTAAAATTCGTTCAGCCTTAAAATTTTGATTATTTTGAATCGTCTTGATAAACTTTTATTATTTATATATTGGTGTTTTGGCTTTTTACAAGTTTTATCTCTAAAGATATAATTAGAAATGTTAGCGTGTAGCTTTGAAAATTGATGATCTCTTTCTTTACATGGGCTTTTGTTGGAGAGAATTTTGTAATATGTTCGTTAACTCAATTAAACATTGTGTTAGTACATGAATTCAATCCAATTTGAAAGTGATGGGCATCAGTTGACTCATGAATTCAGTCCAATTTGAAAGTGAGCATCACCATCATTTGCACTTGTTAAAGCCAATCTCAATTATTGCACACAAACTGTTTGATCTATGGCTTCTCAATTTTTGCTTTAGTTTCGTTTGAATATTGATGAGATGGTTGTTGGATGACAATTGGTTTAATTATTATTGAAGGAGACACATTTATCACTTTTTTGGTCTAAACTCAAGACCTAATTTCACTTGGTATCTTGCTTATTTATGCTATATTTTATGGGTCTTATGGTTAAAACTATCAGAGTTTTACACACACATACGTAGAGTCATTGTTCTTTTCAGTAAATGGTTCAAAATTATATATTTTTTGACATGTATTTCTGTAAATATAGGTATATATAAATGCTACATTATGTACTACAATCTTATATCGCTCTTTAATGAAACATGATCCTCTAACTATTTTTTCGGTTTTTGGTGATGTGCATATAGAAGTGAATACGAGCCATATTCAACTGTTGAATGAGGCTTGGTACTTATTTGAGGCTGCTAAGCTATTCGTTTAGCCTACATGGATTGCAAAGTGCTCTGTTTGCAACTTCTTTCTTTTTACCACTGAGTCGTTTTATGTTTGCCTGAATCCCACCAAATAAACACCTGAATAGGGCATCAAACAGACAGAAAATACAATTATACCATACACGGGTAATTTTTGCATTTTGGTGAGTTTACTTTTGGTTTTCTTCTTGGGTTTGTGTTCTTCATTTGTCCCTATTTGTGAAAGTTAAGTTTGTTTCTGTTGTAGGTCTATTCTCTGTAAAAATATGGCTTCCTTGTAAATCTATTTATAATTCAACAAAAACCACACAAATTTGTCGTTGTAAGAATTAAAAGGAAAACTTTTGCAATTTGTTTTTATGAGGCAATCCTGAGTTTTCTGAAAACTACTAACTAACAATTTTGGGTGTCATTTATTTCAGCTAGAACTATTTCCATCTCATGTATTGATAACACTATTAAAATTTTAACTTACTGCACTCCATCTCTGCATTTTTAAGTTCTTATCATATCAATTAGATGTCACTAATTTTGCTTTCTTTAGTCTCTCATTGGTTTTTTCAATGATGATTGGTGATAGTATTGTCTTTTGAATTTAACATAGTAATTAGACCTAACTCTAGATGAACAATAGTTTCAGGTGGTTTTTTTTGTTTTCTAAATTTCCAAATTTATAGGGGATTCAGATGATAATCATGCTTCCACTCCATATGGCAGAAGAATGATGATTTTCTGATTGCACTTTCTTTTGTCTCTACATGGATCAATGCAAAGTTGGTGCTAATGCAAAGTTGGTGCTAATGCTGCAGAGTAAGTCATTAATTGCAAAATTTAAGTCATAAGCTTCTATTAGTTGGGTTTTTTCAAATACTTAATGATAACTAGGGTGGAAATGAACGCCCTGTCTTTAATTAAATACAATGTTTGACCGGCCACACGGTTTAATTAGATTGTTTGACGGCTAGTCATATATTTAAAATAGCCATCAATAATGGCACGGATATAAGGTGGATTTATGGGGAATTTCAGAAGATTGGTGAAATTTTATGGTTTTCAGTTAATGGATACAAGCAAAATTTTTGGTGGATATGGCTTGGAAATTAGCTTGTTGATCATGTTGAAGATGAAATTCGTGATCTTTAGTGGCCTGATTATGGAATTAATAGAAATTGATTTTGCAATTGGACAATTAATTGGGTATGGTAGAATTGGTCAGTACAAGTCGTGTTGTGGCTTCGTTCTGGTCCTTTGTGCTGTGCAAATCAGATGAGGTGTTCTTCAAATATTGACGCAACGTAGATTTGCGGAAGGATCGACAAACGTCTAAACCCTTTTAACGATTCGAGAATTATGAATTGTAAATCTCAAACTTAAGAGAAAACTCTTAAAAACTAAACTTTTATTAATCAAACTTCATGAAACAATCAAAACGATAAACCCTATTTATAACCTAAACTAGGAAAAAGATAAATACATGAAATAAATCTAATCCTAATCTAACTAGAAAAGATAATTATTAAATCTAATTTAAATTTAAAGATAACTAAAAGAAAATTAGAATAAAAGAAAAAGGAATATAACAGTAATATAAGTATTGGTTGTTCACGTGAGGAATTTGGAGTTTGGGTTTGGGAGGAATTTGGAGTCCAGTTGCATGTGAGCCAACTTTAGTGAAATCAAACAGTGTGCAACATGAGTTTCATGTGGGTTAGGCTACCACATGCAACTTGCACCAAACTCGCTTAGGCCGCTGTTTATGATTCTCAATTAATTGCTTTTTCGATGCAAATTCCGAGCCTCTTTCGAGCTCGTTTTTCTCTTCGATCTGATTTTCCTCTTTTCCAATTACTTTCAAAAATCCTTATTAACTCTCAAATTCTCCCTGTATCAAATATGGGGGGAGCAGACTAATGATGATTTGGAGTTTGGATACCGAACTTAAAATTAATGGGATGATGGATATTTATTTGGGCTATACAAATTTTGATTGTGGGCCTAAGGTTTGGTATAAGGTTTTGAAGGCAAATAATGTTTTTGATGGTGCCTTTGGATTTGGCTGACTTAATGTTTAGGTTTAAGATGATGCCTTTTCGATTTAGTATTAGGCCTTTTATGATCTTTTTTCCTAAACATTTTTAGGTAGATGTTCTAATTTGTAAAAATAGGTAATGCTCATTTAATTTTTTGTATTTCTCTTTTAGTTTCTCAATAAAGTTTTTTAGGGGTTCCTTCTCCTTTTTCTTAAAGAAAAAAACTTTTCATCAGCAATAAACAAATAGAGAATGATTGGGTATCAGAATAATGCTAATATCTATGTGTTGATCATGTGATTATTTGTTTTTTCTTGTGAAGTTATAATTTTAGTTATGGTTATAGGATGTCGATAAAATTCCATTCAATTGAGAATGCAATAAAAAGTCTTCTTGATATATAGATGTTGTAAAGCAAACTTTTTATTTTTGACAATTGCCATGAAACAGAAACCATTCATTAACAAGGAATGAAAACTTGTTAACAGTGGATAAGGCAGAGAAACAGACATGGAAAACAAAACCAACTCAAATTTGATGTACAAATAATTAGAAGCTCTCCTAAGCCACCTATCCTTGTATATAAAAGAATCATACGTTGAAGTAACTTTAAAACTCGTTGAAACGTGTGCAACATATAAATCCCATTTGAAGTACAAATGGTCTACTTTTTTGGAAAACGAATTGCGAATGAAAACTCTAATTATCTATACTATATTATAAAATGTCACTTTCAATTGTTCTTGAAGGTATAAATTTGTAAGATTAGTGTAGTATTTTAAAGATTCATAAAAAACCATATTAAATCCACGATCTTCCAAATTCCATAAAATATTTTCCTTAAAACCAGCTCTCATGTAAACCTTTTGCCATTTAAGTAATAATAGATCTAACTTTCACCTCAATTACTTATGTTTTTATAAAATATTTGATTACACCCCATTGCATTGCACGAGTCCTCTACTAGTGTGAGTTTGATATGCAAAACAAAGTGGAACAGGACAGAACAGAGTGGAACAGAACAGAACAGAACAGACTTGTCCCATGTTCGGTGTGACCATATGTGGGACATGCTAGAACTAAGTGGAACAAACATGGGACACACTTGTCCCACTCCAACCCCCTGGAACTAAGTAGAACAACAATATTTTGACTAATATACCATTTGTTAAAAACAAAAACATAAAACATGTCTTCTCATCATCCACGCCTCCAAGCTAGGGGTGTACAAAACCCGAATAGTACGAAATCCGAATCCGCATCTGAACCAAAAATTGCAAAATTTAAGTCATAAGCTTCTATTAGTTGGGTTTTTTTTTCAAATACTTGATGATAACTAGGGTGGAAATGAACGCCCTATCTTTAATTAAATACAATGTTTGACCAACCACACGGTTTAATTAGATTGTTTCACGGCTAGTCATATATTTAAAATACCCATCAATAATGGGCAGCCACACGGTTTAATTAGATTGTTTGACGGTTAGTCATATATTTAAAATACTCATCAATAATGGCACGGATATAAGGTGAATTTATGGGGAATTTCAAAAGATTGGTGAAATTTTATGGTTTTCAATTCATGGATACAAGCAGAATTTTTGGTGGATATGGCTTGGAAATTAGCTTGTTGATCATGTTGAAGATGAAATTATTGATCTTTAGTGGCCTGATTATGGAATTAATAGAAATCGATTTTGCAATTGGAGAATTAATTAGGTATGGTAGAATTGATCAGTACAAGTTGTGTGGCTTCGTTCTAGTCCTTTGTGTTGTGCAAATCAGATGAGGTGTTCTTCAAATATTGACGCAACGTAGATTTGCGGAACGATCGACAAACGTCTAAACCCTTTTAACGATTCGAGAATTACGAATTGTAAATCTCAAACTTAAGAGAAAACTCTTAAAAACTAAACTTTTATTAATCAAACTTCATGAAACAATCAAAACGATAAACCCTATTTATAACCTAAACTAGGAAAAAGATAAATACATGAAATAAATCTAATCCTAATCTAACTAGAAAAGATAATTATTAAATCTAATTTAAATTTAAAGATAACTAAAAGAAAATTAAAATAAATGAAAAAGGAAAATAATAGTAATCTAAGTATTGGTTGGTCACGTGTGTTAGACTAGAATTGTATTCAAGATTAAATAGAGGGTCAAAGTTGCAATTGTTTTAAAGTTCAAGGGTTTGGTTGTAAAGTTAACGAATGTTGACTTAGTATAAATAGGTTGGTTTCTTTGTAATCTAGAAGATACACGCATAAAATTCATTCATAGAGTTGGTAAGAACTCGCACTGAACGCACACATAAACGTGAGACTTGTGATTACGAGTTAGATCTGTGATTAATTGTAATTCATATGATTTGATCAATAAATTTGTTCTTGTTAATTTGTGTGTGAAATATATGCTAGTAATCTGGGTCACAATTGGTATCAGAGCTTAGAATTCATCAATTTGAAAGGTTTTGAGTTCGTTTTCTGTGTTTGAGTTTCTTGAGCGGATTTGTGAGCAAAAATGAGTTTTTGATAAAATTGATTGTTGATTTGTGGTCGAAAAATGTTATAGAATATCTTTCTTGGATTGAATTGCATTGGGAAACTATTTTTGATCATTAATTTGTTGATTTTGGAAGTTTTGTGTTCGAAAGTAGTCGAGTCACTGTTTGATCAAAATGGATGTGATAAAATGTAAATTTAATTGTGATATTGCATTGGATTGATCTTGATACTAACCTGATTGATTTTGTGAAGTTACAGCATCAAATTTGGAGATTTGTATCGATTTCTGGATTAAAATCGAATTTTTTAGACTGTGAACTCAAGAACTCGCAAGATTTGAGTATTTCGTATGAAGAACTCGCAGAATTCAGTTTAAGCAGAAAGAATTCATATAATAGTTAATCTGAACTCATTAAGTAGAGAATCCGCATATCTATAATATACGAAATGTTGTAGAATTCGCATAGATTGTTTCTTAAAAATTTCTAAGTGTTGGAATTCGTATACCTCATTATCCGAAATGCAAGGATTCGCAGAAGTGTGTTTTGCGAAAAGTTGAGTTTTGAAATATTAAGACAAGAATTCGCAGAGAACTTTATGCTAATTGCATAGAATTCGCATACCTGTGTAATGCGAATTGTGTAGTTTTTGAAAGCTTGAGTGGTGCGAATTGCAAGGTTTTCGCATAATTTTCATACGAATTCTCATGCTTTTCGCATAATTTTCATACGAATTCTCATGGTTTTCGCATAGTGTTTCAAAGATTATTTCTAAGTAACGATTTCGTATCTTCTTGTTATACGAATTATGTTTGCGAAGAGCTTGTATGCGAAAAGTTTTAAGATTCAAATTTTTTTTAAGGTTGAAATTCGCAAAAGAGAGTTGTGCGAATTGTAAAGGATTCTGTTAGAACATAAATATGTTGGATACAAGATCAAGAAGACAAAAGTCAAGGTTTAAGAAGTCAAAGCTGAAGAATGTCAACTCTCAAGTGAAAGTCAAAGTCAATTTGTAATAAGTCAAAGTCAATTCTTTTGTATTTTATTTGTTTCCTTGTAATTCTTGTAGGTATAAATACTTTGTTTTCTTGTATTTTCAGTAGAAGTTGTCTGATTGAAAATCTGAGAGAGAGAATTCTGTAGAGAGAGAGAGAGAGTTCTAGAGAGAGAAAGTGTAAACGTTGAATTTGAAAGAAATCAAACAGGTAATTGATTTGTTAAATCTTGTTTGTTTGATTATCTTGTTTTAGAAACTAGAATATGGAACAAACAATTGGTATCAGAGCAGATCCAAAATCGAAATCAGATCAAGAAATCAAGATACTGTTCATCGTCACCGTGTTCTTCAAAGTTCGGATGTGTTTTTGAGTGTTAGTGTGATTTTTGAGTTGTAATTGGTTTATTAGTGATCGATGAATGTAATAGATTGAGTTTGTATAGATAATTTCACGAAAGACACTGTAATTTTCATGAATTTTTGGATTTTATTGAGTTTTAGTTCACGAGTTTTTAGAGCACTGTTACATAGATCAATCTTGTATTTTTGTTGTTTTGTTTGTAATCTTTGCATTGTAATTGGTTCGAATCATGGTTTAGAAGAAATCTGCAAATTTTCAGACCATTTGATGGAGATTTGAATCGAATTTGAAGTGAAAAATCAAGTTTTTGTTCGAAAAACTTCAAGAACGCGCTAGATCTTCAAAACGCGCAAGTTCATCGAACAAACGCGCAAGACTCATCCGCAAGAACGCGCAAGTCGAAGGAAAGTTTTTGATCAAAACGCGCAAGCAACGACTAGCGAGTTCTAGAAACACGCTAGTTGAAGTCTGGGAGTTTGGAAAGGTTGGAAAAAATTCTAAGGACCAGAACGAGCATGTAGTTATCTGCGAGTTCTACAAACGCGCTAATCGAAGGGTGCGAGTTTGGGAGGAATAGTGTTCTGCAAGTTCTTCCGACGTGCGAGTTTGAAATATCGGGAAAATTTTCTAAGTGTGGAAACGCGCAAGTAAAGCTAGCGAGTTTTGTTTAAACGCGCAAGCTTTGATGAGCGAGTTTTGGAAACGTGCATGCCTCAGTTAGCGAGTTTCGTCGTGATTAGTAATCTGCGCGTTTAGGCGTTAGCGAGTTTCAGAGGGAATAGTCATTTGCGAGTTTGTTCAAAATGCGCAAGTAGGCACTTGCGAGTTCAGGAAACGCGCCCGCTGCTATCTGCGAGTTTCAGCGAGTTCTTTTGATCTGCGAGTTTCACATTGAATAGTGCTTTGCGAGTTTCAGCGCCTGCGAGTTTTAAGCTTTAACAGTGACTTAGCGGGACCCCCGTGCTAAGTCTGCGAGGGGGACATATTTTTTATTGTGATAAAAAAATTTTGAATCTCTATTTCAAGATTTCTTGTATTTTTGTGATTTCATATTTTGGACTAACGATCAGTTATAGTTTCTTATTGCATATCTTTTTCAAACAGGTACAGACAAGATGACTTCTAAAGATGCACTTTCAATTGGTACTGATGTCAAGCCTCCTGTTCTGTTTAAAGGTGAGTATGAGTAGTGGAAGGATAGATTCCTGGATTTCATAGACCGACATGCAAATGGGGAATATATTATGCAGTCAATTACAGATGGTCATATGAAACCAATCATAGTTCACGTACCTGCTGATGATGATTCATCTGATAGTGGACATGGTGATGAGGAAAAAGAACAAAAGACAAAACCAGTTAAAGTGGATGTATCACAGTACTCTGAAGAACAGAAAATTCGTTATAAAGCTGACAAGCAAGCAAGATCTTTTCTACTTGAAAGCATTCCTAATGAGATTTACATCAAGATTGATAGCTACAAGGATGATGCTAAAAAGATGTGGGATCAATTACAAAAGATGATGATGGGATCCAAGGTAGGGAATCAGATGAAAGTGGCTAACTGCATCAATAGCTACGAGGAATTCAAAGCCAAAGAGAATGAGAGTTTGGAAGACACATATGAACGGTTTGTCTTGCTTCTGAATGAGTTATCCAAGAATAAGGTTAAAAAGAAGCAACTTGAGAACAATGTCAAATTCTTGAGCATCCTACAACCAGAGTGGAAAAAGCATACTCGTAGGATAAAGCAAATGAAGGATCTCAATGACATTCCATTACATGAGGTATATGAGACTGAGGCAAAATGAAGAAGAAGTGGAAGAGAAAAGAGCTGAGAAAAAGAAGGCAGAGACAGTTCCTGAACCTATTGCATTGGTAGCTGGAGAGAAGAAGAAAGAAAAGAAAGAGAAGAAGAAAAAGAAGAAAGTGATTACAAGTTCTGAATCTGAATCAGAATCAGATGGAGATGATGGAGAAAGCCTCAAACAAGCTATGATATTATTGACCCGAGCTTTCCAAAAGAAATTCTACAAGAAGCCGGGATCAAATTCTCAGAGATATTCTTCATCCAGTTCTAAGAATCATGAGCACCGAGAAAGAGTGGAAGGAAAGCGATATGAAGAGAACCGGTATTTGGAAAGGAAGCCGGAAGAAAAGAAGAAGTTCGTGAATGATTACACCTTTGCTGAAAAGCCAGCAAATGATCCAATTAAATGCTACAACTGTGGCAAGATTGGACATTTTGCTAAAGAATGTCGAAAGCCAAAGGTTCGAAACTCACAGTATTATCAGAACAAATTACTATTGGCCAAACAGCAAGAAGCTGGCATAGCATTAATGGCTGAAGACGAATTTTGGTTGGATCATTCAAAGGGTGAGAAGAAGAGAAAGAAGAAACTGCTCATCTATGTCTAATGGGAAAAGTGGTGAAGTATGATGAGTCAGATGACGAGACAGCTGATGAGGTATTAAACTTAACTCAAAAAGATTTCATTACCAAAATGGAAGCTATGATGGTTGAGCTTAAATATTTACAAAATAAATTGAAAAAGGAAAAAGAAATAGTTGCTAAAAGGAACAAGAAGATCTTTGAGCTTAATTCGTCTGTTATTGGGAACAAAGATCTGATTGATTCTTTATGCAAGTCTGCTTCTGATTCTAAATCACAAGTAGATTGTTTTGAAAAGAAGATTTCTAAGTTTGAAGTTAAAATTTCTAAGTATGAGTTTGAGAAAAGAGAATCTGCACTAACTGTTCATAAATTGCAGGTTGAAAACAAGCTTTTGAATAAGAAGGTAAATGGTCTGGAAGCCAAACTTTACGCAAGAACAGATCAAACCATTTTTCTTAATGCACCTAATGAAGAGGCTGATGTTAAGGAAAAATGGGGACTTGGTTTTCAAAACCCCCATTACTTAAAGAAAGCCATCAGAAAACAACCAGCACTTTATAATTTTGATTTTCTTGCTTGTGATGGTAACCATACTCATTTAAAACCCAAATTTGTTACCAAATTACCGGAAGAAGTTGAGGTCAAAGAAACTGAAAATAGAAAGAATGTTAAGAAAATGCAACTACCATTTAACTATACAAAGTTAAATGATAGTTATCTTTCAGAAACACCAAAAGTTCTTTCAAATGATTATTTTGCTAGTTATTCTGTTTCTGAGATGAAGGCAAAACCTGCACTTGCAAAGGTTTATGTTCCTCCACTCATTCTTGAAAGCAAAATAGTTGAGTTGGAAAATGTTTTATCTGATGAAGAAATTTTGGTTGATATTCAACAAAGTGTATTTTCTACTGTATTAAAGAACACGATTTTTCAATCTACATCTACAAAGTGTTCTAAAGTTTCTAAGGCACCTCAAACTTCGTCTGATAATTTTGATGACTTATTTGAGTCTGCAAATGATTTTCTTAATTCTGATGATGGGTGCATAGACGAAATTGATATGTTTGACTTCAATGCTCCTCTTCCTGATCATTCTACTTGTCTTACAAATGAAAAAGTGTTACCAAGTGGTGTTAATATTGATGAATCATCAACTAAGGATGGTGAATCAGTTTCTATAACTGCTGATTACTATGCTCAAGGTAATAAACATAAGAAACAACGATTACATAAACAGAAATACACTGGTACACAAAAGAAACTCAGTCTCAGAAATCTGTTTTTCTTAATAAATCTAAATCTTTTATTTCAGATATAAGCAAGAAAAGGTCGAAAGCTCGAACTGAATGTCTACCAAAACGGAAGGATGATGAGATAGTTGGATCAGTTTCTGATAATTCTTGTACTAAATCTGTTAGTAGTGATTCAGATGTAGTTGGTCAATGTGCTTCTCATAAACAAAACCTTGTAACTTCTTACAAGCGATATTCAATAAAGCAATTGATTCAATTATCTCCTATTACTACTAAATCTTATTATAATTATCGGAGAACTGATTTTGCTTATTCTCATAATTCTCCTGATTGGTATGGATCTTATCATGTTTACTCTTCAAGATCAAATATTTTTAAAGGTTTTCAAAAGAATAGAGGATCCATTTTCAAATGGATACCAAAAACTTGTGCTAATCTGTTAGGGCCCGTTTTTAAATAGGTACCTAAAGTTATTGTTTTCTGATTTCTCTTGCAGACCCGGCATATGTGGTACTTGGACAGTGGATGTTCCAAGCATATGACTGGGCAAAAAGCTTTATTGTCTAATTATACAGAGAAATTCAGTGGAAATGTCAGATTTGGAAACGATCAGCTTTCACCAATCTTAGGATATGGTGACATCATTCAAGACAACATAACGATAAGTAAGGTGAGTTATGTCGAAGGCTTGGGGCACAACTTATTTAGCATTGGTCAATTCTGCGATAAAGGGTTAGAGGTCAACTTCAAATCTAAGAGTTGCTCGGTTCGTACTGAAGACGGCACAGAACTCTTAGATGGACATCGCAAGACAAACCTCTATACCATCAACCTGTCCAAAGTTCAGATTGACAATCAAGTTTGCTTAATGACAAAAGCTTCAATGCAACAAAGTTGGCTCTGGCACAAACGTTTATCACACCTGAACTTTCGTTATATCAACAAGCTGGTTAGTGGGAAATTGGTAAAAGGAATTCCTGAGCTGAAATACGAGAAAGAACACTTATGTGCTGCATGTGAGAAGGGTAAGATGAAGAGAGCTCCGCATAAACTGAAGCCTGAACCAAGCACTAGTTCTCCGTTAGAATTGTTACATATGGATTTGTGTGGTCCAATGAGAACTCAGAGTTTGGGTGGAAAGAAATACGTGTTGGTTATTGTGGACGATTACTCAAGATACACGTGGGTCAAATTTCTTCGTTCAAAAGATGAGACATCGGAAGTTCTCATTACATTCTTAAAGGCGACCCAGATGAAAATGCAGCGACAAGTCAAGTTTCTTCGAACGGACAACGGCACAAAGTTCAAAAATAAGATAGTTGAAGAATATCTCGAATCGGTCGGGATATCACATCAGTACTCTGTTGCTCGTACGCCTGAACAAAATGGAGTAGTTGAAAGGCGAAATCGGACGCTAGTCGAGGCCGCTCGTACTATGCTTAGCCAATCCGATCTACCTCTATTTTTGTGGGCAGAAGCTGTGTCAACTGCATGTCATACTTAAAATCGATCCATAATACACAGCCGTTTTCAAAAGACTCCATATGAGTTGATCAACAACAGAACACCAACAATCAAGTATTTTCACATATTTGGGTGTAAATGTTTTGTGCTTAACGACAGAGAGAGTCTGAATAAATTCAGTGCTAAGGCAGACGAAGGTATCTTCATTGGTTATTCTTTAACATCGGCAACATATCGTGTTTATCTGAAGGAGTCAAAGACAGTTGTTGAGAGCGTTAATGTAACATTTGATGAAGATATGGCTTCTGAACAACTCAGTTCAGAACCCGTGATCACTGGAGTATTAGCTTCTGGGCAGATCAGTCCAGAACCTGTTTCTACAGCCAATAATTCGAATAATGCTTCTACATCTATTTCACATTTAACTGATTTAGATTTGTTATTTGAATTCTTTTATGATGAGTTTCTAGGTTCTAATGTATCTAAATCTACTGTGGCTGACAGGTCTGAAGACACAAGTTGTAATCATCCAGTCACTTCAGAGGTCATAACTGAACAAGTATCCCCCGTTCAGTCAGAAACTTAAATTCCTACTGTTACTCCTACAGTTGAAGATGCACAAGCAAATGCTGAGCCAGAAGTAATAGTTTCAGTTGGGTGTAACACACTGTCAACTCAACAGCCACAATCTGCTGTTCCAACTGAAACTTATGTACCTGAGATTTCAACCGCAAACCCCCCTCATGTTGTTCAAATTGAAGATTATGATAGTGGATTTTTAGATGATGATCATGTCAAACTTCATCTACTCCACTCCCTCATGAGCATCGCTGGACCAAAGAGCATCCTTTACATCAAGTAATTGGAGATCTCAACAAGCCTGTACAAACGAGGTCAGCGACTCTTAATCAATGTATGCATGACTCATTCCTCAGTAAGATTGAGCCCAAGCGAGTATCAGAGGCTCTTGTTGATTCGGATTGGGTATCTGCTATGCAAGAAGAGATCAATCAGTTTGAAGCCCTAAAGGTTTAGAGATTAGTTCCAAAACTAGAAGGTAAAACCGTGATAGGAACTAAATGGGTATTCAAGAATAAAAAGGATGAATATGGTATCGTCATAAGGAACAAAGCTAGACTTGTTGCCAAAGTTTATCGGCAAGAGGAAGGAATAGACTACGATGAGACGTATGCTCCAGTAGCGCGCATAGAAGCAATCCGCATGTTTCTAGCCTACGCAGCTCATAAGTATTTCACAGTCTTTCAAATGGATGTGAAAACAACCTTTCTGAATGGTATTCTTAAAGAGGAAGTGTACGTGTCTCAACCAGAAGGGTTCGTCAATCCAGATAAGCCAGATCATGTCTACATCTTGGACAAAGCCCTGTATGGTTTAAAACAATCCCCTCGAGCATGGTATGACATTTTATCTAAATTATTGGTCAAGTCCGGTTTTTCTAAAGGTAAGGTTGATACCACTTTGTTCATCAGAAAGGAAAAAGCTGATATTATTCTTATACAGATATATGTTGATGATATAATATTTGGTTCTACAAATCCAAAAAGTTGATACCACTTTTCTAACCTCATCGTGTCACGTTTTCAAATGAGTATGATGGGAGAGATGAATTTCTTTCTCGGATTACAAGTTAAGCAGTTTTCTAAGGGGATTTTCATTAACCAATCTAAGTACATTTTGGACATTCTTCGGAAGTACAAAATGGAAAATTGTAAACCAATTGGAACCCCGATGACACCAGGTACTAAAATTAGCACTGATCCTTCGGGTAAAAGTGTTGATGTTAGGACTTATAGAGGTATGATAGGATCGTTAATGTATCTTACATCTAGTAGACCAGATATTATGTTTTCAACATGTTTATGTTCTAGATATCAGGCTGCTCCTAAAGAATCCCATTTGGCTGTTGTCAAAATGATTTTTAGATATCTGAAGGGGACTGCAGATCTTGGTTTGTGGTATCCTAAGGATACTGGTTTTCAACTGACTGTCTATTCAGATGCAGATCATGCAGGTTGCATGTTGGACAGAAAAAGTACTTCAGGTCACGTTCAATTTCTTGGAGACAAGCTCGTTAGTTGGGCATCAAAGAAACAATTATGCGTTTCCACATCGACTGCTGAAGTTGAGTATGTAGCTGATGTCAGTTGTTGCTCTCAAGTCCTGTGGATGCGAACACAACTACGAGACTTTGGATTCAAATTTGATAAAATTCCAATATATTGTGACTCGAAGAGTGCAATCGCGATATCTGCTAATCCTGTCCAGCATACGAAAACCAAACACATTGATGTCAGGTATCATTTTATAAAAGATAATGTAGAAAAAGGAACAATTGAACTTTATTTTGTAAAAACAGATTATCAACTTGCAGATTTATTTACCAAACCCTTAGATGAAAAGAGATTTAATTTTCTTGTCTCTAAGCTTGGTATGTTAAATCTTAAGACATAATTGGTTGTTACCTAATAAAGTTACGTATTGTTATTTTTCATCATTTTCTTTATTTATATGTCTGAAGGATATCTGCACTTTAATTGTTTGTTCATGATCTCAGGGGGAGTAAGAGAAGATTTTAGATGATTTACATTATTTTGAGGGGGAGCATAACTAATTTCTGCATTTTACTTAACTGAGAAATTTTTTGTGATGTATGATTTTAGGGGGAGCATATAAGTCAAGTCAAAAGGAGTAAGACTATAATTTCTGATTATTTAAGATCAGAACTCGTACTTTAAACGTTTTATTGCTTTATGTCTTTTACATTTAAATAAATTTGTGAATAAAAGTTGCTTTGACTAGACTTTGAGACTTGTGCAGGATGAGAGGAAGCTATCAAGATCATATCTTAATGACTTTAGCTTGACTTCATGAGATTTAAGACTGCATAAAAAGGTTAAATTTCTTATCTTAATCTCATATATGGTTGAAAGAAGGACGACTTTCAATCATAAGAAAACATGTTCTTAAATGTTCAAACCACTTCCCGATTCTTAAACAGTTTTCATGAATTGGAAGTGTGATTTTAAATGTTTTCATTTTATTTGTGCTTAAATGTTTACAAACCGTGTGTTTCCAAAGATAAATACTTGCGTATTGTCTTTTCATATACTTTCAAGTATTCACACACACTGGTTTGATTTCTTGTTCAAATAGTTCTTACCATGTCTCATATTGAAACATAATTTTTCGATGGTAAGACACTCCGTTTGTACTTCAAAGAATTATTGAGCGTTATTTCATTTCAAAACGTTCATTTTAAGAATGTCTATATCTTGGTTCGTATAGACAATATCCGTTATTCTTGACCATAAGCCTTAGTTGCTATATCATTTATTTCTGATCATTTTCATACAATGTCAGATTTTCAAACAAGTCTTTTGCATTCATTTTCATTCATTTCAATATACTTGTTTGAAAATACTTCCATGTTTCAAAATGCTCATATTTTCATGATTATATTCTGAGCATACATATATCTGACCCATATTTTCTATGATTTAAATGTTCAAGATAAACCATTGTGAGCAACATATTGTTAGATCAGATTTTATAGTAATCATTGTATTTATTTTACAGCTTTATTAGTGTTATCTGTTTTGTTAATGCCTTGGGGTATTTAAGTCCCCTTGGCTTGTTAGTTGGATAACGAACATACTTGGTTTAATCTGAATATACTGTTGATTTCAAGAGTTCACTTTCTCTCTCTAGATTCTCTCTCTATGATCTTGTGATCTTGGCTCATCAATTGGTATCAGAGCCTCCAAGATCTTGAGAGGATTGAGATTTAGTGTAATTACTACTGTTTTGTGTGATTAATTCGGAAAACTTGATCGGATTTTTTTGTTTTTCAAGAATATTCTCGTTTTCTGGATTTTCATTAATTTCACTCTGCTTTGTGATTGAATTGATTCGAAATTGATGTTTTTAGATGCGTTTTATATAGTCGATCTAGTTTGTTTCTTGTTGATTTGCATAAAAACGTGATTTGGTGCTTCGATTTTAAGTTTGAATATATTCTGAAAAGTTCGAGTTCTGTTGTCTGTTCTATTTTGATTTTGAAGATTCAGTGTGTTTTGATCGATATTGTCATATGAATTATATTAGAAACTTGTTTTCGTTCAATTCTGTGCAATCTGTTTGGATTTAATTCATTGTTATAATTGAATTAGAAGATTTATAGTTTAGTGTTGAAATGCGGGTCACTCATCTGAAACGCGGGTCACTCATCTGAAATGCGGGACATTCATTCTTATGTGCATGTTTGTTATAGATTGTGAAGTATGCGTGTGTTTAATGAAGAATGCGGGTTATTCATTTTCATATTTTTAGAATGCGTTTTCATCATTTCTTCATTGTAAAACTAACGTTTGAGTGTTAGTTTTTTTCTCAGGGTGTAGATTCTTTGGACACGCGTTTCTACAATTACGTATCATCCTTAACACGCGTTTCTACAATTGCGTGTCAGTCTTAACACGCGTTTCTACAATTGCGTGTCAGCCTTAACACGCGTTTCTATAATTGCGGATCATTCTGGACGCGCATTTCTCTTGGACACGCATTCTTGAACACGCATATCTCTAAGAAAAGCTTTGAGTATCTTTCTGGACACGCATTTCTTAGTAGTGCGTTTCATCTACGACCCGATTTTCTCTCAACACGAATTTCTTAGGAGTGCGGGTCATCTTCACTTGGTCAATTTTTCTGAATTCCTGATTTCATCAATTATGTCTCTACAAGCTCAACTTTATAAGAACGATCTCATGATGTCGTTGGGATCTGAAACACGTCCACCTGTTCTGATTAATGAGAATGAATTTGAACAATGGCAGGACCGGTTTGTTAATTTCATCGAAAGGCAATCAAATGGTGAAAATATGATGAAAGCCTTGACTGAAGGTCCCATGGTCAAGCCAAGGAAAGTGATACCAGCTGTTGGAAACACTCCTGCCACTGATACAGAAAAATCCCTGATAGAATATGATGCTGATGAACTTCTGAGATACCAAGCCGACAATCAGGCCAAGTCTAATTTGATTCTTGCTCTACCAAATTCCATTTACAACAGAATCGATTGTTTCAAACACAATCCTATGCTAATGTGGACACAACTGGAGAAAATCATGCTTGGTACTGCTATGTCAACACAGCTTCGTCAGACAAGATATATGAATAACTTTGAAGAGTTTAAAGCAAAAGATGGGGAAAGTCTGAAAAGTGTCTTCGACAGATTTTGGACTGTTATTAATGATCTGTATAAGATCAAGGTGATAAAGAATGAGTTGGAGACCAATCTGAAGTTCCTTAATGCACTCAAACCAGAATGGGAAAAATCATGTCATCGCATGAGGAATGATCCCAGAATTTCCAAAATGCCCATTCAAGAAATGTTTGAAATTTTGATGTCTGATGAAGCAATGGTTCTGAAGAAGAAAGCTAAGCTGGATAAGCAGAAGCCAAAGACTGTGGATCCAATCGCTCTTTTAGCTAGCCAAATGGCTGAGCAAGCCTTAACTGAGTCTGCTTATGATGGATCAACAGATGATGATGGTGAAGCATTAGAAAAAGCCATGATTCTTCTGAGTCAGCATTTTCAAAAGAAATATCAGAAACGGACAGGATCAAACAATCTTCGATTTTCTTCTGGATCAAAGAAGATAGAACCCAGTTCTACATCAAAGCCTTTCTTTCCCAAGTATGAGTCTGGTACAGTAGCTGAACCAAAGAAAGAAGAGAAAAAGGCTGTGACTTGCTACAACTGTGGCAAACCCGGGCATATTTCAAAGGATTGCAGAACGAAGATTGTGAAAGATGTGGATTTCTATAAGAAGAAATTAGCATTGGCTGAAAAGAAAGCAAGCGGAACAATTTTGTTGGCTGAGGAAGAATATTGGTTGGATCACTCAGATAACGAAGCTGACAATGTTGAGACTGCTGCGATGTGCTTCTTTGGAGACGACAACAGTGATGATGAGGATGAGGACACATCAACTGATGAATCTGAGGTACCATCTGATTTTGATTTTAATTTCATTTCTTCGCAATTGAATGTCATCACAAATGCTTTACATGACTTTCGTTCAAAGCTTTTATCCGAAAAATGCGAAAATCAAGAAAAGTCTGTTCAAATTGAAAAATTGAATATTTCTCTGAGTGATGAAAAAGCAATTTTAAAATTTACAAAAGAGAAATTTCAAGAAAGAATAGAAGATTTAGAAATTGAAAAACAGATTTCTCATGATTCTTTGACTGAATTGTCTAGTTTAAATCAAGAGTTTTCGGATAAAATTTTTGAATTAGAAGGAAAGTTATATAAACAAAATCAAACTGAACAAACAATTCATATGCATAAACCAAGGAGCTATGAGTCGATAAAAGAAAATTGGGGTCTTGGATTTAAAAATCCTCAGTTTTTAAAGAAAGCTAAAATTGAGATTCCCAATTTTTATGATTACGACTGTCTTGGTCTTTCACACTATGGTTCTCAATACAAACCTTTTTGGACAAGTGCTAAAGAGACTACAGTTGAGGAAGATAAAAAACGGATGAACAACAAGAGAATGGAAGTTTCTTTTGTTTATACTCAAGAAAATGCAAAATATTTTCCAGAAAAGTTAAAAAAGAGAAGACAAAAGTTAAACATTGGTTCTTTAACTAAATCTTATAAGTCGAATGATTTCTTTGATTTAAATGCATCTAATCCTAATAAGGATAGTATATCTCCAGTACCTTACGATACTAAGAGATATATACCTCCATTAGTATTAGAATGCAAAATATTAGATCTGGAAGAACAAAAGATTTTGAGCAAAATTGAAAACGATGTCATTTTTTCTTTTATGACCTCTCATTTTAACGAAAATAATTCTGGTCTTCTCAATTCTTCCATCAACTTGTGTTCATCTGATGCTTCTACAAATGAATTATCTGATGAAAATATTAGATTTTATGATTCTAGCTCTGAGGTTTATACAAATGAATTATCTGATCAGTTTGGTTTTATCGATAAAACTTCTTCTTCTAAATCAAATATTTTATCTAAAATTGTTGATGACACTTTTACGCTAAATGATCATTTTTATAAAACAAAGCGTAAAAGAAGAAGGTCAAAGAAGGAAAAAGAAGAAAGAGTTTGATATTTCTGAAAATTCTAATTTTTCTGATTCATCTATTACAGATAGGCCTTTGAAGAAGTCTATGAAGTCAGCTTGGCTAAAGAAACAGAGATCTGAAGAATTTGTCTCTGTAGAGAATAAATGTGTAGATTCTCTTTGTAAACAAGACTCATTTGCCATTTGTAATAAAACTACAAAATATTCTGTAGAGCAAATGGTTCAAATTTCAAAGCATATCTCATATTGTCTCTCTAGTTCTGATTCTGATGATGAATTTACTTATGTAAATGGTTTGGGTTGAAAATTTATCCTAGACATATGTTTGATTTCAAATGATTGATAAATTTGTGATATTTTACTCTGTAAAATTTAATTTGTTTAGTATTTAAAATTTTATATGTTTAGTTGTTTCAAAATTTACATTCAGTATATTTTTCTTTCTACATTAATTTCTGATCACTGTGTTCTCATAAATATATTTTAATGGGTTTATGCATTATTCAAGGGGGAGTGAACAAAGAGATGTATTTCAAAGATTTTATCTGTTTTTGAGGGGGAATGTCTGATTTTCTTTACATGAATGTTATCTCGAATTGTCTTATCTAATGCATTTGTGTAGGGGGAGTCAAAGAGCTTTCAAAGATAAAATTTTTCTAAGGCAGCTTTGCGCTTCACACATGGCCCGCAAAGCTTGTTTTGCGCATCAAGCATTACACGCAAACCTTGCTTTACGTATCAAGCATGGCACGCAAACCTTGCTTTGCGTCTCCCATGTGGAACGCAAACCTTAGTTTGCGCTTCCTGCATGGAACGCAAACCTCCTCTGTTTTCTCTGTTTCTTTGATTTTGCATATCTTAAGCTGTCTCGTCTCCAACATTTGCATGACCAAGTTGATCAAGATCATCAAGGTCATGAGGGGGAGAAGTCAAGGAGAAGTTAAAGAGACAAAGAGCTTAAATGTTTATCTGCTGATCAAGATTCGCTCAAAGATTCTATTCTCTCAGCTACAACAAAATCTTTTGCTGTTCCTGCTCCGAACACCACAGTTCATTCAAGATCATTCAAAAGAGGTGTATCGTCTTGAGCTTAAGCAGCAAAGAAAATTTTCAATCTGCAAGATGCTGAAAAGAATTTTTTTTTTCTTAAAAGTCAGAAAGCTTCTGAAAGTCGCTTTGTTGGTCCGTGTTGTTATAGAAGATAATTTTTGAAGACCAAAGCGCCAATGATTACTAAGGGGGAGATTGTTAGGTCTGATTTTATAGTAATCATTGTATTTATAGGACTTGGTCAATACTGTGTTTAGAGGCTTATATGTCTTGTATCTGACCAAGGGTATTTAAGTCCCTTTGGTCTTGCTTGTTGTTAAGTTTCACACGCACAATCTAATACAATTTCTATCTTGCGCTCCATCTATCTCTCTCTCTACTTTCTCTCTCTAAAGTTCTAGTGATCTTGGACTCTCAATTGTGTTTCTTCTTTAATATGTGATGATGTTCATGCTTTATTTGATCAATCTCAGATGTTTTGGAAAAATAAATTTTTGAAAAAGAAAAAGGAAAGGACTAACAAGAAGGGACCCATATTTATATGGGTACCTAAATCTCAGTAATTGTTGATTGTGCAGCTAAATCAATTATGGTATCTGGATTCGGGGTGTTCCAAACACATGACTGGCAACAAATCTCTACTTTCAAATTTTAAAGAAAAATGTTGCGGTCGTGTCAAATTTGGAAACTGCGAGACGGCTCCCATTCTTGGTTATGGTGATCTTATTCAGGGTAACATAACTGTCAAAAGAGTAAGCTATGTCGAATGTTTAAGTCACAATCTCTTCAGCATCGGAAAGTTCTGCGACAAAGATCTTGAAGTCAGTTTCAAGTCAAAAAGGGTTGCTGTAAAGAATAGTAGTGGCATGGATTTACTTGTTGGAAAGAGACGATCAAATCTATATACCATTAATCTTTCCCAAGTAAAGGTTCCATCAGATGTTTGTCTTTTATCAAAAGCTTCTATTCATGAAAGCTGGGTGTGGCACCGTCGACTAGCTCATCTCAATTTAAAATATATGGATCGCTTGGTCAAGAATGATTCAGTGAGAGGTCTTCCAATCCTCCGTTTTCAGAAAGACCATCTATGTCAGGACTGCGAGAAAGGAAAGATGAAGAAAGCATCTCATAAACCAAAGGCTGAACATTGCACTGCGGACATTCTAGATATAATTCATGTTGATTTGTGCGGACCAATGAAGACAAAGAGTATTGGGAAGAAGAAATATGTTTTGGTTGTTGTTGATGACTACTCCAGATACACATGGGTGAAATTTCTCAAATCTAAAGATGAGACACCTGAAATTCTCATCAACCTCATCAAAACAATTCAGACAAATAAGCAAAAGCAAGTCAAAGTTATGAGATCAGATAATGGCACAGAATTCAAGAATTCAACTCTTCAAGCATTCTATGATAATCAAGGTATACAACAACAGTTTTCTGCTGCAAGAACACCGCAACAGAATGGAGTTGTTGAAAGAAGAAACAGAACGCTTGTAGAAGCTGCTAGATCTATGCTTGCTTATTCAGTTCTTCCTTTGTCTCACTGGGCCGAAGCCATTTCAACTGCTTGTTATACTCAAAACAGATCGATTCTACACCGCCGGTTCAACAAGACTCCATATGAATTGATGAATGGTATCAAACCCAACATCAAATATTTCAAGTCTTTCGGGTGTAAATGCTATGTTTTGAATGATAGAGATAATCTGAACAAATTTAGTCCAAAGGCAGATGAAGGCATATTTCTGGGCTATTCTTCTAACTCTGCTGCTTACAGAGTCTTTCTTCTCTCGGCAAGAAAAGTGATAGAATCAGTAAATGTCAAATTTGATGAAGCTGCCAATTTGGTTTCTGGACAACACAGTTCAGAACCCGCTATTACTGGAAATTCAGCTTCTGAACAAATTAGTACAGAACCTGCACTTCAGTCGACAAATCAGGATCCTTCTAATTCTCTGTCTAATTTTTCTGATCTTGATTTTCTATTTGAAATTTTTTATGATGATGTTCCTAAACCAAACACTGATAATGTGTCAAATGTTTTGAATCAGGAATCTGTGAGTGCATCAAATCCTAATTCCGCTGCATCAATCTCTGAACCTGATGCTTCTTCAGAATCTCCTGAAATTCAAGATATACCTACTGAACATCATCCGGATCAAATCATTAATGAACCAGAAAATTCTGAAACTATTCATGAGGAATCTGTAGAAGATGAAGTTGTTCCAGAAGAGAATGTTCAACAAGAAGTACAAACTACATCTGGTCAACAAGAGCCTGAATCTGATGTCATGGAAATACCTCCTCCTCCAGTTGAAACTATATCTGTGTCATCTTCTGACATTATCCCCTCTGAAGATCCTCCTTAACAAATAGAAGTGGTTCAAGAAGATATTGCTCCTCTCCCTCATACAACAAAATGGACAAGATCTCATCCAATCTATCAAATAATTGGGGATCCTCAAGCTAGTGTTTCTACACGCTCCAAGTCGGCTTCTTCCAACGAATGTTTGTACACTTGTTTTTTAAGCAAGATTGAACCTAACAAAGTATCTGAAGCGTTGGAAGACCCGGACTGGATTTTAGCAATGCAAGAGGAACTCAATCAGTTTAACGCGCTCAAAGTATGGAGACTTGTACCACGGCCAAAGGGTAAAAGCATAATTGGTACAAAGTGGATATTCAAGAATAAAAAGGACAAAGATGGTATCGTCGTGCGGAACAAAGCAAGGTTAATATCCAAAGGATATCGACAAGAAGAAGGTATTGACTATGATGAAACCTTTGCACCTGTCGCCATATTGGAAGCTATCAGAATGTTTTTAGTCTTCGCTGCTTATCGCAATTTCACAGTATATCAAATGGACGTCAAGACAGCATTTCTCAATGGCAAATTGAAAGAAGAAGTATATGTATCTCAGCCAGAGGGATTTGTTGACAAAGATCGCCCTGATTACGTTTATTTTCTCGATAAAGCTTTGTATGGTCTGAAACAAGCTCCAAGGGCATGGTATGACGAGTTGTCAGCTTTCTTGGTCAAATCCGGCTTCACCAAGGGCTCGATAGATACTACTCTTTTCATTTATAGAACTAATCTTGATATTTGCTTAGTACAGATATACGTAGATGATATTATTTTCGGTGCGACTAACAAATCTCTGTGTAATTGGTTTTCTGATTTAATGACCTCTAGATTTCAGATGAGCATGATGGGAGAAATCAATTTCTTCCTCGGCTTACAAGTGAAGCAGCTTCCAGATGGAATTTTCATCAATCAGTCAAAGCACGTATTTGACATTTTGAAGAAATTCAAAATGGACAAGTCTACTTCTATTGGCACGCCTATGGCTCACGGTGCTAAACTCGGACTGGATCCAGATGGAAAAGTTGTGGATCAAAAGACATACAGAGGGATGATCGGATCACTGATGTATCTTACTGCAAGCCGCCCGGACATAATTTTTTCAACGTTCCTGTGTGCTCACTTTCAAGCTAAACCAAAAGAATCTCATATTTTAGCAGTCAAACGCATTTTTAGATATATCAAAGGAACTCCTTATTTAGGATTATGGTATCCTAAAAGTTCTGACTATAGCTTAATTGCTTATTCTGATGCAGATTATGGTGGTAATCAATTGGACAGAAAAAGTACCTGTGGTCATCTTCAGTTTTTGGGTGACAGACTGATGAGTTGGGCGTCGAAAAAGCAAAACTGCGTTTCCATATCAACAGCCGAAGCTGAATACGTCGCTGCAGCTAGTTGCTGTGCTCAAGTGCTTTGGATGAAAACGCAACTTCGCGATTATGGAATGCTATACAAGACTGTGCCAATTTATTGTGACAGCAAGTCCGCAATTACGATATCAGTAAATCCTGTCCAGCACACCAAAACCAAGCACATAGACATGCGATATCATTTTATAAAGCATCACGTGGAAGAAGGTAATATTGAATTATATTTTGTACCAACTGAATATCAACTTGCTGATATATTTACAAAAGCTTTAGATGGAAAACGATTTAATTTTCTGCTTTCAAAACTTGGCATATTGAATTTAAAAGTTTAAAACTTTACAAATTTTATTCTATAAAGTTTAATATTTCAGATGTTCTTTAAGTTGAATAAAATGTGTGTCTATGATCTTTGACAAGTTGCCTTGTTTATATTTAAAGGTTCATATGTTCAATGTTCAAATCTTTCAAACATCGAAAAGTCAGCAACATGTTTGACGCTTTAGATACTGCTTTAAAGATATGTGAGTCGGCATATTTATGGTTTACTTTGCTTGAACAACCTAAGTGATCAAAATTGTAGATTGTAATGAAAATATGGGCTAAGCTATTCGATATAGATCTGAGTTATTGAGATGATTTTATTTTTAAGCTTTTAAAATACAGAAATCCTTGAGTTTAAAAGTTTGTACCTGTGACCTTTCTGGTTTGGGAAAGTAAGTTCTGTGGGATGCTCGTCATCTGGTCCCCTAAGGTCATTTGATCTAGGAGTGATCGAACAGAAATCCTGCAATAGAACCAGATCGAAAGTCATGTTCTACTGGTATAAATGGGTTTAGGATATGTCGATGTAGCCTTTCTGATCTGGGAGAGTAAGTTCCAAGGGGTGCTTGACACCTAGTCCCCTAAGTCCAACTGGTCTGGGAGCGGCTGACCCAAATCCTGCAATAGGGTCAGATAGAAAGTTACGTTTATGACATGTTCTTTACTTAATAAACTTCTTGATTAAAAAGATGCCAAAGTGCACAAGCTTAAAAGATGCCAAAGAGCACACTCATGTTAAGATGCCAATGTGCACACAGCTAAAAGATGCCAATGAGCACACATCTCTTGATACTTGGTGATATATTTTGAGCTGCAATAAACCTATAAATTTGTGAAAGTCTTAATTCTTGATGACTTAGTGTTTGTACATGCAAAGTTCTTCATTTTATGTTTAGAATTGCATTTTTTCTTGACGCTAATCAAAGATCGCATGATAGCACACTGAATAGATACCTGCAAGTGTTTAACTCTGAACATGTCTTAACTTGATATGCAATGAAACATGTTTTTGTATCCAACAACTCCCGTTTGATTTCAACTGATTGATAAATCTGGAATATTCTTCTGAGTAGACTTTAATTTGTTTAGTGTTTAAAAGTTTATATATTCAGTTGTTACAAAGTTTATATTCAATATGATCATCTTTAATATTGATGTCTTTATGTTTGCTATCTGTGTTTTTGTCATTTTGTCTGTGCATATTTCTAGGGGGAGTGCATATCTGGTTTCTATTTATGATATTATTCTGTTTTTGAGGGGGAGTGAATGTTGCTGATTAATTACTTCGTGTGCTGATCAGAAATTCATAAGGTAAGTATTTCTGAATTTACTATGCAAATGCTAAACTAATTTGATAAATTTTGTGCATTTGTGTAGGGGGAGTAATGGGGGCTTATCAGGTATTTTTTAATAGTTAATATTTTTTTGTTGTTAGAATATATAGGTGTAATAGTGTCTGTTCATTTTCTTTATTCATTTTGAACGTGTCTTCACTATTTCCCTTCCCTCCATCTTCTCTGCGTATTCTTCTTCTTTTCAGATTGTGCTTTTGGAAAGATCAGGTGAGTTTTTTTTTGTTTTTCATTATATGTTTATAGATTGATTAGTCTTTCATTACTTAGTTTTAATTTTTTTTCTTCTAGGTTTCGTATTGAGAGCTTTAACTGACTTGCGTTTTTTTCACTGTTCATAGTTTTTCTAAAACTCAGATTCGAGTTCAAATAGATCGATTTGCTTATTGGGTTTAGTTTAGACCTTATTATCGACTATCAGGTATGTTTTCTTTTACCTTAATTTCGTTTTTCGTGCTTTTAATTTTTGTTTTTATGGAATCGGGTTCGAACAACCGATTTTCTAGGGTTTTATTTTAAATCAAGTGAAGAATGCGTTTCACCTATGACACGCATTTGTCAAGAATGCGTTTCACCTGTGACACGCATTCGTCAAGAATGCGTTTCACTTGTGACCCGCATTGTAAGAAATGCGTATCACTCGTGACCCGCATAGTATATTTTGTTTTTAACTCGGAACCCGCATTCCTCTAGTATTTGTTGTATTTTTATTTTTTGTTTGTTTGTTTTGTTTGTTTCAAGTATGCAATGCGTTTCATTAAGGACACGTATTTCTTTCTATGTGTTTCCTTTAGGATACGCATTACTCAGAAATGCGTTTCCTTCTTCACCCGCAATCCTTGTAATGCGGTTCATGAAGGACCCGCATTCCTCGTAATGCGTTCCTTTCTTCACACGCATTTCTCAAATGTGTTTCCTGAAGGACCCGCATTTCTTCCTTAGTGTCTCCTTAAGAACCCGCATTCCATACTTAGTATTTTTTTTTGTTAATCTTTGAAATGTCTTTTGTTTCAGAATATCATGACTTCTCAAACAAATACTGATCCAATGATTCAAGATGAGAATGTCATTCTTCAGGATCCGGCAGATCAAACATCTCATGATACTCCAATGCCGTCTGTTCCATCTGTTGGGGCTGATCTGTCTATATCAAGGCGAAATCCAAATGATGTATTCCCGAATGTCATGTACATGCCTTATAAGCATAACAACTACTTTGTTGATTTTGATCGCATCAAGATTCATCCTGTCATACGAACTATTCTTCGTGGACATCCGTTGTCTCAAGCTCTTTGTTCAGTTGCAGATGTTCCAGAAGTCTACGTACAGCAAGTATGGCATACCATCACTAAGAATGAACGGGCACGTCCTCATCGATTTGATCTTCAAATTGATCAATTTAATTCATATATGTCTTACAAGCGGTTAAGATTGATTCTTGAGCTTCCTGAGCCTGATTCTAGACCTGGAAGGACAACATATGACCAGTTTCCATCTGAAGAAGGAGTGTATGAAGGCATCAAACGCCTAGGATATGTTGGTCAACTGAACAGGGTTGTAGACTTTGACAAGTCTAATCTTCCTCCTGTCTGGTATTCTTTATTTTCAGTCATCAATAGATGATTAACATCCAAACATACCGGCACGGATAGTTCTAGTCTTCACTATCTTCGACTGTTCCATGCAGTAGTCTATGACTTGCATGTTGACTATACGATTATTTTCTAGAACGAGCTATCTGAAATAGTGCAAGACAAGTTAACCAACAAGCGTCGGAAGTTCATTCCTTTTATCAGATTTCTAAAGCTGATTATTAGAAGCATGTTTCGAAGCAATTCGGCAATTCCTCGAAGATTATCTTGGCCGCAAGTTCAGGATACTGAGATGCTTTTTCTTAAGAAACAGAAGAAGTCTTTCATTTTTTCAATGACCATTCCTTATGGCTTAATTGCTAATTATGCTGACATGTCCGATCCCAGTGTCATTGAGTATTGTTTAGAAAATGACTTTGAAGAGGCTGAACAGGAAGTACCTTCTCATGGAACTCCAGCTGGTACTACTCATGAAGAGCAAATTGAAGCTTCTACTCAGGAAATAGTTACTACTGTTGTAACTACCATGGTGACAGATGTTGATCCTTCTACAATTCTACAAGATGTTGCTACACTTCACATAGAATCTGTCATTGCTGATATTGAATATGAAGATAATCCTGATAATAGAGGAAATGTTTCTATTGATGAAACAGTTGTTGCGAATGATGATGTGACAAATCCTGAGGTTGCTGATGATGATATGATTGATGTTGATCATGCTAATAATGATGCACCAAATGATGATTTTTCTGATAATGGTGATAATACAACCAGTGATTCAGATGCTGGTGATGATGATGATGATCAATTGCGCTTGAAAGTGTATGAAAGGAAGTCCAAGACACCAGAAATGCTTGTTTCAACAGAAGTTCTATCTGATGATGATTCTGTTCCAGTTAATCCATTAATTGCACATATTCAAGTTGATGAATTGGATACAGCTTTTGATCAAGCCACTGAATTGGTTCAAAGTCAAGCTCCAGCAACTACAATTGCAGATATTCATTCTACCTCAACAGCTGTAGAGCTTACATCTGATCAAGCTCGGGTTTCCACTGATAAATTCTCAACTCTGAATAATGTAATTCGGCAATTATCGGAGAAAATGGATGCTGAAAAGGAAGCACAGATTCTGAAGTTAAAAGCTCTTTTCAAAGGGCAGATGCCTGAGATTGATACTTCAGTGATTCCTACAGAGATTCCATTCAGACGCTCATCTGGGGTTGTTCTACGAGAGCAGTCTTCTGTTGTTCAATCTTCTGCTCCAGCAATCATGTCAATCCCTCTACCACCGTTGTTTACACAGTCAATTGGGATATCTTCATCTTCTAGTATACCTATGTCTTCTTCTACAACTCCAGATCTTCCTATTTCAGAGTTGAAAGATTTGCTCTATGCTCGTCTTATTTCTCTTTCGCCACCAGAACATCAGGATCAAGATCTCATTTCTCTGCTTCGAAACTTTCAACCTACGCCTCCTCCAGTATCTTCATCTGAATCTGACAGGGTCTATGTTTCATCTACTGAATTTTAGGAATTCAAATCAGAAGTTAGATCCAGTCTATCTGATCTTCGTTCTTTCATGACACAGGCTTTTTCAGATCTATCTAACAAGATTGATCATCTAGATCAATCATGCAGGACTGAGGCTGGTCCGTCTCTTAAACACCGACATGACCAAGATGATCCCGATCATCAAGGCCATGAGGGGGAGATGGCAAAGAGACAAAGAACAGAAGGTTCTTCTGAAGCACAAGAAGTTGGTCAAGAAGGAGTGGTTGGAGATAGAGAAAAGAATGCTGATACTGTTCAAGATTGCAGTATTCAAGACTTAATAGATGTAATGATTGACAATGTTGATGTATCTGTCTTGCATAATGAATTTAATTTGTCTGAAGCAAATTTTAACAATTTGCAAGTTGTAGTTTATGTGGATCCAGATGTCTCAGGTAGAGCTAATGAAGTTGAAGAATCAGAAGCAGCAAATGATATGAGATCTTTCTTCGCAAACTTCATTGAGATAAATTCAGATGATGATGAAGAAGTGAGATTTGAGAAAGTTGCTCAAGTTAAAGAAGAAGATTGTGATAATATCATTATCTTATCTGATACAGAGGATGATAATGTTTTCATGGATGCAACAGATACAAAAGAGGCTGAATTGTTATATGTTGATCTTCCAAGTCAAGGTGAGATTCCAGAAGTTGATCAACCTTTGTCTACTCCTGTAACTACTTCTTCTCCGACAACCAAAATTCCATCAAGTGCATTTGAAGTTGGTGAGTCGTCTAGAGCTCAAGCAGTTATTCCGTCTTCCGAACCGATAATTCCTCCATATCTTCTAGAAGAAGGAGAAGCTTTATCCAGGCAACAAAGACAGAGAAATCTACAGCAAAGATATATGGCTTCTAGACTCAGAACTGCATTTCTTGAAGATATCCAAAGCAATATCTTTGTTTCTAGTAGAAGGACACTCAATATATATGCCATTCTTGGTGTAGAGAAAGAATCAGAAGCTTATCAGCATGAGTACTTAACATTCATCAAGTGCCAGCGCAAAAGGAATAACTCTGTTGCTTCTCCTCATTTAATTGTTCGAGTTATCAGCGTCACAATTAATAAGTTCATGAACATATGGTATCCAGACCTTAAAGTGGAAAGAAGAGACTGCAATCAGTACAACTTTTCAGAAGCTGATTTCGTTGATCTTTCAATTGATGATATTGAATTCTTATATGATCATTTCAGGAATCTTTATCACCGGACTCAGGATATTTCTCAAACTCTTTTTGTCATTAAACGGTTCATTCGACGGCAGATCCGTTTTTTTTCGTGTGCTTGACTTCCAGATGGCAGTCGAAAGTTTTCAGCCTGTGGTTAATCTTGAAAGGCCCAACAAAAGTTTGCAGAATCTAGAGTCATATCCATTATTCACCATTATTGAAGATCCATTCGGAGTAGTTTACAAGAATAACTCAAGTGAAAAATGTTTTCTACGTTTTGATGAAGTTGGATATTACTCTGATGGAACTCTAAAGGTGATCAAACTTCAGTTGGAACATCGTTTGCAAGAGGCTAGAAGAAAGTTTTTGGAATCAAGAAGAGAATTATATATTCTTGAAAATGATGAAATTCATCTGATCCGTAGATCTCTGAACACTATTCAAGATAGACTGAATCTCCGTTCAACTCTGCAACGTTTGGAAGTGTTAGTTGGGCTGAACAGATTACGTCAACGAGAAGAACGCCAATGATCTTTCAAGTCATCTAGATGGTCAATTTTGTTTTTTTTTGAAGATTTTTTTTAAGACCTCGGCGCCAATGATTACTAAGGGGGAGATTGTTAGATCAGATTTTATAGTAATCATTGTATTTATTTTACTGCTTTATTAGTGTTATCTATTTTGTTAATGCCTTGGGGTATTTAAGTCCCCTTGGCTTGTTAGTTGGATAACGAACATACTTGGTTTAATCTGAATATACTGTTGATTTCAAGAGTTCACTTTCTCTCTCTAGATTCTCTCTCTATGATCTTGTGATCTTGGCTCATCACATATGCTTTGTAGGACTGGGTTCTTTTTGCTAGGACTTCAATGAACTTCTATGATATCATGTTAACCAGTGATTTCTACCCAAGAAGTTATTCCTTTAGTGATTGAGTGTGGGGAGTCAAAAAGAAATGAGTGTGGGTGTGATGAGGTAAAATGGAAAAGAGAGTTTGGTTAGATGTGAGCTTAATGATTAAAAAGAAAGAGGGTGAGAGATCAGAGTAAAAGAATATCAAACTCTGCACCAACTACTTTCTGAGTTGGGCAGCCACATTACTAGCGTTTCACAATTCTTTGGTGAACGTTATTGAAACAGGCAAATAGCCCATGCCAACTCTTGCTAAAACCCCACCAGCCACTCATTTTCTTCTCAAAAACAAAATGTTTCACATTTTAAAGGGGACGCAACACATAATCTATCTGCTTTTCATTTGAAAAATCTGGATATTGAAAAAGAAGGAAGTCTGCCCCACCTTCATACTTCAATCATGCACATTGAGTTTGTGTTTATCTACTGTTGTCTCAGTGGTTTACACAACTTTGAGCCTTATTGAAAAGCAATCATTCATGCTTAATTCTTTCTACACATGCACGAACACACAAGGAATTCATTTCTTTGTCATAACATTCATGGAAATTGCCTTTGTGGTGTTTCGATGATTGGATGGAAGCCCTGGGGGAGTGAACATCAAAAAGCTCCTTTATATTGTGTATTCGTTACACACAGTGACTTCGTGTTACTGACAGGTATTTTAACTGATTCATCTGTTGATTCAGGAGTTACCTGTTCTTATTTTGTCTGGATTTGCAAAGATCTAGATGAATACTTGGTTATGGATCACAGAATCAGAAGCTCAGTTTGACATATCAGATTGGTCAAAGACATTTCTTGGAGAAAGTTTTGATGATATCGATGCTCAAATCATCAAAAAGGGGGAGATGATATCAAGAAATGTTAAAGTTTTAAAGTTTGGAAGAGATGGTATCAAGAAATGATAAAAGTTTTAAGAGATGATTTTCAGAATTGTCCAAGTCAGAAAAGTTCACAGTAAAGATTTGAAGATTTGAAGAAGATCAAAGAATTTCTGAAGATTTGAGGAAATTTTCTTTGAAGATTATTTGCTAAAGCAATCCGAGCTGATTCTGAAGATAATTTCTTTCCAAAGCCTGAAAGTATTATTGTGAAATTTTTGGGGAGATTGTTAATCGTTTGAAGACAGTTTTTGGAAAGAAGACAGTCAAAGAAAAAGGGGAGATTGTACTGACAGAGCTTAAAGTGAAGACTAAATTGCTAGATTTTTAAATAGTCATCTTGAATCCAAAGGGGGAGATTGTTAGAGCATAAATATGTTGGATACAAGATCAAAAAGACAAAAGTCAAGGTTTAAGAAGTCAAAGCTGAAGAATGTCAACTCTCAAGTGAAAGTCAAAGTCAATTTGTAATAAGTCAAAGTCAATTCTTTTGTATTTTATTTGTTTCCTTGTAATTCTTGTAGGTATAAATACTTTGTTTTCTTGTATTTTCAGTAGAAGTTGTCTGATTGAAAATCTGAGAGAGAGAATTCTGTAGAGAGAGAGAGTTCTAGAGAGAGAAAGTGTAAACGTTGAATTTGAAAGAAATCAAACAGGTAATTGATTTGTTAAATCTTGTTTGTTTAATTATCTTGTTTTAGAAACTAGAATCTGGAACAAACAGATTCACATAAGGCTTCATATGAATTGTTTGTTTCTGATTCTCTCTTATATGTAAATTCTATACTTGTGCGAATTGTAAAACTTGCATATACGAATTTCAAGTGTTGTTCGAATTCTAATACAAATTTTCATGTGAATTGCTACTTGTTTCTTAACATTTGCGAATTCTAGACTTAAAGTTTTTAGAAATTTTAGTTTCTGATTTTTTTTTTCATGTCTTGTTCAAATTGTTGGATTAAAAGATCATTACTAGCTTATTTCTCATTGTGTGTGCAGATATAATCATCATGTCTAAAGAATTGCTTTCCATGGGTTCTCAATCAAAACCTCCGGTCTTGTCTATCGGAGAGTACTCACAGTGGAGAAGGAAAACGATTCAATTCTTGAATCATAAGAACAGAGAATACAAGAAATCCATCACAGAAGGACCAGTTCAACCTGTTGTAAATGTACCTGGACAAGCTGAAATAGAAACTTCTCCAGAAAATCCTGACAGAAATGTACCAAAGCCATATCAATATTTCAGTGAGAGGGAGAAGGAACAATACAAGATAGATGAAGAGGCTCTTATCTATCTCACTATGGCCATTCCAAACGATATCTACAACCGAGTAGATAGTCGAGAATCAGCCAAAGCCATGTGGGATGAGCTAGAAAGACAATTTCAAGGTACTGAGTGGTCAATTCAAGCCAAGTTGAACCAAAGTATTAATGCATATGAAGGATTTCATACCAAGGAAGGGGAAGCTCTGGTGGACACCTATATAAGGTTCAATATGATTTTGAACGACTTGAGACGAAACGGGATGAACAAATCAGTGTCTGAAATCAACTACAAGTTCATCAAGAACTTGAATCCCGAATAGAAGAGCTATGCCATCAACATTCAGATGACTAAAAACATGGCACAAGAGGACGTTAATGACATCTTTACTACTCTTGCTCAGCATGACGATGAGGTGAAGCTTCTAAATGATGAAAAGAAGATTGTCAAGAACTCTTTAGCTCTACTAGCTGAAAGGTCAAAGGGTTCAAGCTTAAAGACCGTTTCCTCATCAAAGTACAATTCCAAGAGATCCAAGGCCTTCCTTACAGAGCTTAGCCAACCGAGTTCTGAAGAATCCTCTGATGACACTGAAGTACATTCTGATGACGATATCCAAAAATTTGCTGAAAACCTGG
The DNA here is from genome assembly GCA_023525745.1 of Arctium lappa. Lineage (NCBI taxonomy): Eukaryota > Viridiplantae > Streptophyta > Magnoliopsida > Asterales > Asteraceae > Arctium > Arctium lappa. Next base: position 53,546,959 of record CM042057.1, read on the forward strand.
CCCTCATCACCAAGCAATTTCATAATAGCTTTGGAAATAAATGGTTCTCAAAGCCTAAGTATGACGGGTACAGGAAGGAAAGATCAGAAAAGTAAAAGCTGAGGTATGAGAAGAAGGAAGGAAAGAAAGAAGAGAAAAGAGATGAAAAAAGAGAAGAGAAGAAAGAAGAGAAAGCTGAGCCTAAGTATGGCATGTGTTACAATTGTGGTAAACCTGGCCGTTTTTCAAAAGACTGCAAGTTCAAAAGGGTAAAGAACTCAGAGTACTATGCCAAGAAATCTTTACTGGCAAAGAAGGCAGAAGAAGGAAATGAACTGATGGTTGAGGAAGAAAATTGGTTCTTCCAAAGCTCTGACGATGAATTAGCACACTTCACACAAGTGTGTATGATGGCAAAGGTTAATGATGAAGTTGAAACTTCTTCTGACCGATCTGATTGTGAATCTGAGGTAAGCAATCTTTACAACTCTGAATTGTTGAATCTCTTATGGCTCAGATTCAAAATATGGAAAAAGAGTTTGAGAACTTAAAAGGCAAACTTAGCAACGAAAGAAAATCAATGATGAGTTTTCGTGATGAAAACGCATTATTGAAAGTTGTTGTTGAGGATAAAGAATTAGAGAAAGATGCCTTAAAGAAAGAAAAAGAAGTTTTAAAATCTAAAATTACTGAGCTTGGAAGAAATCTTGTTAATTTAAATTCTGAAAAAGGAGACTTTAAAATTAAGTTTGAAGCTTGTTTTCAGGAGTGGCATGAAGCATATTGCAAAATCAAGCAACTAAAGGATTTGAATTTAAAGAGAGGACAGACTGAGCAAACATTGAATTTACTTACAAACAAACTCCAAGATGTCCGATTTTATAATGCTAAGAAGGGATTAGGTTTTGAAGAAAATGATGTTTTAAAGAAAGCCCCTGAAAACTTGTATAATTTTGATAAATTGGTGTCAAAACCTAAGAAAATCCCGAACATTCATGAGACATTTGTTAAAGCCGAAACTCTTAAGTCTGACATCTCTTGTAAAGGTAAAGAAGTGATTGATGATGATACATCAAGTTGTGCTGATTCAATTTCAAGTTTTAAATCTGTTGGTTTTTCTTATAATGAATTGAACAAAAGCTATAAAACCAGAAAACTTGAATTTGTTGAGTTTCAATCATTATTTTCTACATCATCACCAACATAATCAGCCATCATTGAAATAGATATACCTGAAACTCAATGTCAGTATGATGAATATGAATCAGAAACTGATGTTGAGAATCAGTTACTTTTAAATCTCCAAAAGAGATTAAGACTGATGAATGCTTAAATGTCATGAATCATAGCATTAAAACTGATTTTTCAAAGCAAATGACTGAGGAGATTTTTTAAAACATGATGAATGCTTCAGATCCTGTTCCTATCATTGAGAAGTTAGAATCAAACTCTGTGATGAATCAAACATCTACTTTTGAGAAACAAATCAAAGATCTTCAAAAGACTATTGAAGAGTTGGAAGATGAGAATTGTGATCTCAAATTTAAACTAGACAAATCTTTTGAAGAAAACAAAGAACTCTCAAAAGAGTTAAATGGTTTAAAAGTTGATTTGTTTAAAAAAAAATTGAATGAGAAAAGGATGTTTGAATCTCAGAAATGGAATGTTCATTCAAATCTAGAGTTTGAAACTACTACTTCCAAAACCTCTGTTGTTTATACTGAAACTCCTGAATATCCTCCAAGCATCTTTGAGAAAGGAGAGTCTTCTGGTACTTTAAAGAAAATTCATCTTTTAAGAAGAAAACTGACAAAGTTTCATTTCCTGTTTCAGATTTAAAAAGGAAAAATGGTAAAGGAGGATGGAAGAAGATTGAGAGTGAAAAGAAAGATGTTGATAAAAATGATTGTAATGTTGCCATTAGTGCTGATCTGTCATGTAATAGTTCAAACGATTCTAAATGTCAAATTTGTATGAATAATTGTACTCAATTTGATAAATCAAAATTGTTGACATTTGCTCGCAAGAACTTTATATGTAAACACTGTGGTAACAATGCTTTTAAATTTCACTCTATTCTTTGTAAGCCAAAATCTGTTAAAAAGGCATCTCACGCTAAATCTGTCTTTAAATCCTCAGCACAACATGCTAAAGTTTTTCATGCTAATAATGCTTATCATTCTAGAAAACAGAAATTTCATGAGCTAAATGTAAAAATGGTTTGGAAATGGATACCTAAGCCTCGTTATGAATGGCGAATCAAGGCTAAGGTAGATGATTTGAATAAATTGCATAAAGCTAACCAAGAAGAACCCATTTGGATATGGGTACCTAAGAAGAAGTGACTTGTTCTTTTTGCAGGCCTCACATCTGTGGTACATTGATTCAGGATGCTCGTGACACATTACTGGATTTAAGCATCTTTTACATAACTATATTGAGGAACCTGTAGGAACAGTCAGTTTTGCAAATTCTGAGCTTAACGGAATCGTTAGAGGACACGACTCATTGAAAAACGGCACCGTGACCATCAAGAAAGTACTGTTTGTAGATGGACTTGATCATAATCTATTCAACACAAGTCATTTCTGCGACAGTCATTTCCAAGTTTGGTTTACTGTTGACAACTGTTTCATTGAAGACAAGGACGGTTCTGAGGTTTTTAGAGCAGAACGTCAAGGCAATTTATATGTAGTGCATTTTCCAACTCTTTCTGCATCTAGATCTGTGTGTCTAATTGCCAAAGCCTCAAAAGCTGAAAGTTGGATTTGGCTTCGGTGCCTGTCCCACCAGAATTTTCAAGCGGTAGATCAATTGGCAAGACATGGCTTAGTCAAAGGTCTACCAGAATTGAGGTTTGAGAAGAATTCACTTTGCCCCGCCTGTGAGATGGGAAAAATGAAACGCAGTTCACATAAAGCAAAGACATAATTCCCTTGCTCAACACCTCTGGAGCTTATTCACATGGACCTTTACGGCCCAATGAGAACTCAGTCTATTAACGGAAAGAAGTATATACTTGTTATGATAGACGAGTACTCAAGATACATTTGGCTGGAATTTTTACGAAACAAATCAGACGCGCCAGAGTTGATAATTGCCTTCATAAAAAAGATCCAGGTTCAACTTCAACTGTCGGTTAAGACGTTGAGAAGTAACAATGGCACAGAATTTAAGAATGATACACTTCAGAGTTATCTCACGCCGGTTGGGATCTTTCACAATTTTTCTGCTGCTTACACACCTCAACAGAACGGTGTGGTCGAAAGGAAGAACCGAACCCTGGTTGAAGCTGCTAGAACAATGCTGGCATATTCTGGTCTTCCAATGTATCTGTGGGCTGAAGCCATAGCGACTGCATGCTTTACCCAAAATCGTACCATTGTCATTAAGCGACATAAGAAAACAACGTATGAGCTTATAAATAATAGAAAGTCGAATATTAAATTTTTCGCGTTTTTGGTTGCAGGTGTTACATCCTAAACGACTGTGATAATCTTGGCAAGTTCGATAAGAAAGCGGACGAATGCTACTTTGTAGGATACTCTTTGATGTCAAAAGCCTATTGGGTCTACAACCGACGAACCAAGACTATCATGGAGAGCATTAATGTGTCGTTTGATGAATCATCTACATTGACTTCTGAACACAACAGTTCAGAACTCAAGCTTAAACAAAAGACTTCTATTCAAGACAGAATAGAACCCGAACCTTCAAAGACTAAGTCTTATGACTCACCTAATGTTACAACTGAGTTGGATTTACTATTTCTTGATGCATTTATGGATATTTGTGCAGATTTTGAAAATTCAAGAATATCCGCATCAACATCAGAGGTCCTAACTGTTATTTCTGAAGTTATTTCTGGACCGTCTGAACCTGTCACCACAACAACCTCATTAGGTACATCTACACATATTATTTCTGACAATACTAATTTGAATTCTGCATCTGCAGATACTGATTCTGGAAAATAAGTTCCAAGTACTTCTTCTATTGCTCCAGAACTACATCAGTCAGAAACAAATGTACAAGATGTCCCGAGTACATCTGAGGTTGAGCCTGCAATATATGATGAATATGATGATGACAACACGCAGATCTCTGTTCAACCACTTCCAAGCACTACAAGATGGACAAGAAATCATCCCCCTACATAACATCATAGGTGATGTACATAGTGGAGTTAAAACGCGGGCGACATCTGCAAATTTCTGTCTATATTCGAGTTTTCTTAGTTCCCTTGAGCCAAAGAAAGCATCAGAAGCCTTGCGCGATCCTGACTGGATTTTAGTTATGCAAGACGAGCTTCTACAATTCGATAGGAACAAGGTCTGGTGACTTATTCCACTACCTGAAGGAAAATCAGTGATTGGCACAAAGTGGGTTTTCAGAAATAAGAGAGATGAAACTGGAGTTGTAGTTAGAAATAAAGCTCGCCTCGTTGCAAAGGGTTATTGCCAACAAGAGGGAATTGATTATTACGAAACATTTGCTCCTGTAGCACGGATTGAAGCTATTCAGATCTTTTTATCATACGCAGCCCACAAGAATTTTACAATCTATCAGATGGATGTAAAGTCTGCATTCTTGAATGGGATTCAGCATGAAGAAGTTTATGTTGCTCAACCCGAAGGCTTCATCGATCCGAAACACCCAGATCATGTCTACGTTCTAGACAAGGCACTATATGGATTAAAACAGGCACCGAGAGCATGGTATGAAACGTTAACCCAATTTCTACTATCTTCAGGGTTTAAGAAAGGTACAACCGATACGACTCTCTTTTTGAAAAAGCAAGGTGAAGATATGATTCTAATTCAGATTTATGTGGATGACATTATTTTCGGTTCTACAAATCCTAAATTTTGTAAAAACTTTTCAAAAATTATGGAATCTCGATTTGAAATGTCAATGATGGGTGAACTGACATTTTTCCTTGGTCTTCAAGTAAAACAGTTATCCGAAGGCATTTTCATCAATCAGTCAAAATATATCAGAGATATCCTAAAAAAGTTTAACATGTCTGAAAGTTTAGTGATGAAAACACCAATGGCAACAGGCACAATTTTAGATGCTGACCTTTCTAGTAAATCTGTAGATCAAAAAGTGTACCGTAGCATGATTGGTTCATTATTGTACTTAACAACAAGTAGACTGGATATTATGTTTGCCACGTGTTTCGGTGCTAGGTATCAAGTGAACCCGAAGGAATCTCACCTAGTCGCTGTAAAAAGAATTCTTAGGTACCTTAAAGGCACTCACGAGTTAGGCCTTTGGTATCCTAAGGGTTCTAGTTTTGATCTAACTGCCTACACAGATGTTGATCACGCAGGATGCAAACTGGATCGCAAGAGCACGTTTGGATCATGTCAGTTTTTAGGCGACAAGTTGGTAAGCTAGACGTCAAAGAAACATAGTTGTGTATCTACATCTACCGCCGAGGCTGAATATGTAGTTGCCGCAAGTTGCTGTTCGCAAGTCCTCTGGATGAAGACACAATTGAAAGATTTTGGATATTCATATCAGTGAGTCCCTATTTACTGTGATTCCAAGAGCTCTATCGCCATAACAGCTAATTCAGTGCAGCACTCAAAGACTAAACACATTGATGTACGGTACCACTTCATCAAGGATCATGAGGAAAAGGGCGATATAGAGATGCATTTCGTGCAAACAGACTACCAGTTGGCTGACCTTTTCACCAAACCGTTGGATGAATAGAGGTTTACCTTTCTAGTCAGCAAATTAGGTATGTTAAATGCCATTCCATGATTCTAGGGGGAGTGTATCTTGCTTTGTGCTTATATTGATTGTGTTTTGGAAATTATGAACAGTTACTTCTATTCATCATTTACTGACGAAGGCGGAATAATTTTTTTAAAATATGATTACCAAAATCTTTTATCTTGCAGGTTAATTTTTTTCAAGTGACAATGGTTTCTGGTTACATCAGATCAGGACCCGTTCTTTAGTGGTAAATTGAAAATTACTATTCTCACCGGAGAATATGTAATCATGGCTTCTGAATAATTAAGTTCAGAACCCGTACTCAAATTGTTTTTCTTTTGACGAATGCTTAAAAAATAACATCTTTTTAAGAAGTTTTTTTCATTTGAGGGAGAGTTCGTGCATTACATTGCTATATCTTTTAGGGGGAGGAGATAATAGCTAGTTGTACTTTCATTGTTATATTTTTCTGATAACTTGAATTTTTATAGATATTAAGTGAAAGAATATATGATGTTTTGTCAAGGAAGCTTAAGAGAGAATATTCATTTTAGGGGGAGCTTACAGGTATATTTTCTGAATCTTAATCTTTACCACTTGTTGAAAGATGAACAACTTTCACTTGTGAAAAATGATTTTCTTAAATGTTCAAACCACTTCCATTCTTAAAATGTTTTCATGAATTGAGAAGTGCGATTTTAAATGATTTTACTTTGGATACTTTGATGTTTATCTGACCGTGTGTTCTTAAAGAAAATTACTTGTGTATTTTCTTTTCATATACTTTGTCAAGTATTCATACACACATCGGTTCAGTACATTTATTGAACTTGTTATTACTATGTATCAAATGATAAATCTTTCTATGGTAATACTCCCGGTTGTACTCAAAATTTATTGAGATCAGACGTCATTTCATCATTATATGTGCTTTTATTGCTAAAATGTTTATATATCTTCCATATAAACAACTTTCGTCTTTGATATCCCAATTTAATAATTCTTCATGATAATTTGATCTGATTTAATCATTGTCAGATTCTCAAAATATTTCTATTCATTTCATGATATTCATTCATTCAAATTGTTTTAAGAAAATTTAAATGCGTAAAATGCTCAAATTTCATTCTGATTCTTGATGAGCATACATACACTGGCATTGATTTCTTGTGCTTTAATGTCAAGAAAATCATTGAGCAACACATGCTTTTAGGACAAATACATGGGATTCAATGTTTGAGCTTAACAGACTTCCATGGATTCACGTAAACCAATGTTTCCTACCTAGGATGTATTCCCAAGAGTGATTGAGGGGAGAGGGGTCAAAATATTTGAGTGTTGGTGTGTGAAGAGGTAAAATTGAAAAGAGAGATTGGTTAGAAGTGAGCTTAAATGATTAAAAGAAAGAGGGTGAGAGATTAGAGTAAAAGAATATCAAACTCTGCACCAAATCTTTCTGAGCCGGACAGCCACATAATCAGATTGGTTCACATTCTTTGGTGACCATCATTGAAAAAGGAAGTGAGCCCATGCCAACTCTTGCAAACACCCCACCAGCTACTCATTCTTTTTTTAAAAAGAGAATGTTTCACATTTTCTGGGGATGTAGCACATACTCTATTGGTTCTTCACTCGGAAGATACTGATATTGAAAAAGAAGGAAAGTTTCCCCACCTTCGACCCTTTATCAAGCACGTTGAGTCTATGTACAATCATTGTTGTCTCAATGGTTTGCATAACTTTGAGCCTAAACAACAATCACTGTGCTAATTCTTTCATAACACAAGCACGAGCACACATAAAATGTGTTTTTCTGTCAGAACATTCATAGAAAATATCTTGTGTTTTTCAATGATTGAATGGAAGTCCTAGAGAGTGAACATCATTTCAAGCTCCTTCCTTTGTACATTCGTTGTACACAGTAACTTTGTGTCACTGACAGACATTCCTAACTATTTCATATGTTGATTCAGGGTTATCATTCTAATTTGTCTGAATTTGAAAAGATTCAGATGAATACATTCATGAATTCACGGCTCATTATCAGATCTTTTGGGAAAGATTGATTTCTTTCATACATGGGGGAGATTGTTACTCATGAAGACTATGCTTATCAGATGGTTTGGGAGAGACTATTCAAAGATGTCATTGAAAAAGTTTTGATGATTCTTGTTAAGTCTGATTTTATAGTAATCATTGTATTTATAGGCTTGGTCAAATACTGTGTTTAGTGTCTAATATTGTGTTAATAGACCAAGGGTATTTAAGTCCCTTTGGTCTTTGTCTTTGTAAGGTTGTTAACGCATATATTCAATACATTGTTACTTTGAGCTACATTGTCTCTCTCTCTCTCTACTTTCTCTCTCTAGGATTTAGTTGATCTTGGACTCACAATTGGTATCAGAGCTAATCTGAATCTGAGAGGACTGATAGAAATCATTTTTGTTTCTGAATTTGTGGATTAAAGCAGAAGATTTGATAGATTTTCTTGATATTTTCAAGAAAATCTCGTTTTTTGCTTTTTCATCAAATTCGGACTGTTTTTAGGTCGAATTGTGTTGCAAAATTAGATCTTTGGATTCGTTTTTGGGTTATAGAACATTGTTGATTCATATAATTTTGCAAGAAAACCAGGTTTTGATCATCGATTTTGAGAATTAGTAATTTTCTGAAAAACTCGTGTTCACGTACTATTTCATTCTTGAATTTTCGAAATTGTGGTTTTTGATCCATTTAGTTGATTGAAATGTGTTAGAAATCAATTTTCGATCGAGTGTGAGTGAAAAGATCGCATTAGTTTTGTTTTAGAAATCGAGTTTTGGAAGTTTTCTTGATTTTCTATCGGTTTGCGTTAGATTTGAGATTTGCTCTAGTTCATAGTGGTTTGCGCGAGTTCATCGTTTAGTTTGCACGATCTTCCTAATTTTGTCTTAGTGTGTTTCAGGTTTTCATCTGCTTCAGAAATCAATTCTTCATGCAAAGTGCAATTTGCGTTTCTCGTGTATCACGCAAAGAGAACTTTGCGTCTCCCCTGCATCACGCGAAGTTCTGTTCACATCTCTTGTGTCTCACGCAAAGCCCAGTTTGCGTTACCTTCTGCTCACGCAAAGTGAAATTTTCGTCTCACACTACTCACGCAAAGTTGGTTTGCATCACCAACTGCTCGCGAGAAGTATAGTTTGTGTTTCACTCATCCTTCTGCTCAAGAGAACCTCATTTCGTGTCTTCAATTTCTCGAGAGAATCAAGTTTGCGTCTCATATTGTTCACGCAAAGTTCAGTTCGCGCCATCAACTAATCGCGCAAGACTAGTTTGCGCCTCGTGCTGCTCACGCAAATCTCAGTTTGCGCTACCTTCCTCTCACGCAAAGCTCAACTTTGCGCCATCTCAAGACTTAGCATTTTTCTGGATTTCTGAAATATGGATTCTGACAAGTTCGCTTATCAAGCTCAGTTCTACAAAAGTGATCTTATGATGTCTTTGGGTACAGAAAATCGTCCACCGGTGCTGATTGATGAAAATGAGTTTACACAGTGGCAAGATCGGTTCCTAAACTTCATTGAGTGTCAAAAGAATGGAAATGACATGATGATCATTCTATCAGAAGGACCGTTTGAAAAACCCAAGTTGGCTTCTGGATTATATAAGCCTACTAAAGAATATTCATCTGAAGAGTTGTCGGCATATCAAGTTGATCGTGATATAAAGGCAAATCTGATGCTAGCCTTGCCAAACTCTATCTACAACAGGATTGACTGTTTCAAAACTCATCTTAATCTTATGAGGCAACAGCTTGAGAAGATTATGCTTGGATCTTCAGTTGCGACTCAACTCCGACATACTCGTTATATGAATAAGTTTGAAGAATTCAAAGCCAAGCACGGGGAGCCACTGAAAACTGTGTATGACAAATTTTGTGTCGTGATCAATGATCTTAGTAAGATTAAAGTTGAAAAGATTGAGCTTGAGACAAATCTTAAATTCCTCAATGCACTTCAACCAGAGTGGAATAAATCCTGCCACATACTGAGGAATGATGTCAGAATATCTACAATGCAGATCCAAGAGATGTTTAAGATCTTACTGACTGATGACTGCATTGTATCTGATAAGAAGACCAAACTGGAGAAGAAGAACAAGAAATCAGTAGACCCGGTTGCACTTCTCACGAAACAACTGACAGAACAAGCATTGTCTGATAATGCTTACAACGGGTCAACTGATGATGATGGTGAGGCACTGCAGAAAGCAATGATCCTTCTCTCACAGCATTATCAGAAAAAGTTCCAACCACGTTCCAACACTTCTCGCTTCACTTCTGGGTCCAAGATTGTTAAAGTGTCCGAGCCAAAGACTGTTGCTTGTTACAACTGTGGAAAGTCGGGTCACATTTCAAAGGAATGTAGAGTGAAGAAGGTTAGGGATTCGGCATACTATAGGAAGAAAATGGAACTGGTCGAGAAAAGAGAGAATAGATCTGCTCTTCTTGCTGAAGAAGAATTCTGGCTGGATCATTCTGACGATGAAGCTGCAAATGTCGAGATCTCTCAAATGTGCTTTGTTGGAGATGACCAGTCAGATGATTCTGACACTGATGAAGACGAGATAATCTCTGAATTTGATTATGATTTTATTTCTTCACATATAATAATTAATGCTTTACATGATCTTCGCTTAAAGTTATTATCTGAAAAGAATTTAAATTCTGAAAAGTCAGATTTGATTGACAAATTGAAAATTTCTTTGAAAGATGAAAAATCTATTTTGGAAAATACAAAAGACATATTTCAAAAGAAATTAGATGATTTGGAAAAATCAAATAAATCTTATCTTGAATTTTTGACCGAAATGACCAATTTAAAAGATAAATTTTCAGATAAAATAACAGAGTTAGAAGAAAAATTATACCAAAGGGATCAAACTGATCAAACCATATTTATGCACAAACCAAGGAGTTATAAATCTATAAAAGAAAGATGGGGACTTGGTTTCGAAAATCCTCAATTTTTAGAAAAAGCTAAAACTGAAGTTCCCACAATTTATGAATATGATTATCTAACTCTTGCACATTATGCTCCTTGGTTTACATTTCATTGGACAAGTGAAAAGCAAGTGTTAGAAATCGAAAATGAGAAAATGATGAATAACAAGAAAAATGAAATTCCTTTTGTTTATAAGTATGAAAATGCAAAATATTTTCCTGATAAATCAAGGAAAGGCCGAAAAAGTTTAAATGATATATCTCTCGTCAAATCTTCAATGTCTGATGATTTTGTTTCTTCTTATGCCCCTGATTCTGATAAGGAAAATATTTCTCCAATCATTTATGATTCGAAAAATGTACTCCTCCTTTAATATTAGAAGGCAAAATCATTGATCTTGAAGATAAGATTGAAGATCAAAATATTTTAAAAGAAATTGAATCTGATATCATTCTTTATTTCATGACGTCAAGTCTTGAAGAAAATTTATTTTCTCAAAAACAAGATTCTATTTCTAGCCTTTCTTTTGATTGTCAAGTAAACAAAAAGGAAGTTCTAAATTCTGATATATATTCTCAAAATAATTCTGACTCCGTGGAAAGTGTAGATTTATTGGTTGATCAGTTAGGTGACTTAGGTAAAATTGTTTCTTCTGATTCGGATATTAAGTCTAAAATTCTTGATGAATCTTTTACGCTAAATGATCAGTATTATAAACCTAAGCGTAAAAGAAGAAGGTCAAAGAAGTTAAATAAACAAGATACAGTCATTTCTGATAATTCTAATTCTTCCGATTCTAATTTTTCAGATAGGGCTTTGAGCAAGTCATCGAAGCAGATTTGGAGAGCGAAGCGGATATCTGATGAATCTTAGTTTGATGGAGATAGATATGTAGACAAACAATATAAAAGTGATTCATTTTCTTATTGTAATAAAATTTCAAAATACTTTATAAAGCAAATGTTTCAAATTTCCAAAAATGTCTCATATTCTTCTTCTGATTCTAGTTTAGATGATTATGCTTTGAATTCATCTGATGACTATGCTTATTATTCTGATGATCTTACTCGTGCTTCTCATGTCAAATCTTATAAATATATCCCCATAAGAACTGCAACTAACTTTCATGGGCCCAAATACAAGTGGGTACCAAAATCTTAGATTGACTCTAAGTTGCAGGCACCACATGTCAAGGGGGAGTAAGAGAATCAATGGCTTTTGAGTAAATCAACTCAAGACCCGGACTTCAATGTCAAAATGGTTTTTGAACACAACAGTTCAAAACCCGGTCTTACATGTCAAGACTTTGGCTTCTGAGTAATTCAGCCCAGAACCCGTGCATCATAGACTATGACTTCTAAACATTTCAGTTTAGAACTCGTTCTTCAATGCTTTTTAAGCTTCTGACAAATGAGATATTGTGAGTACATCTACTTTAATTCCGCTGCATTCATCTTTGATTATGATGTTATTCCAGTTTTCTCTATATTTTTCAAGAATCTGAGCTTGTTTAACTAATCCTGAATTTTGTTCAACCCAAATTTTTGTTTTATTTGAGACACAAATTTATTTTATCCAATGTAAAAGATGAAATAGTTGAATTTTATTTTGTTCTGACTAAATATCAATTACAAGTTTAAATCTTCACAAAATTTATTCTATAAAGTAAAAGTTTTACAGTTTTTTCTTTCTTTTGAATAAAATGTGTGTCGAGGATAAATTTTCAAGTTGCTTTGTTAATATTGAAGTTTTATATGTTCAACTTTCAACTCTTTTAAAAGTCGAAAAGTCAGCAACATGTTTGTAGCTTTTGATATTGCTTTAAAGTTGTGTGATTCGGAATATTTATAGTTTACAATGCTTAGAAAACCTAAAAAGTCGGAATTTTGGATCGTAATGAACATATGGGCTAAGCACTTAGATGTAAAATATTGTGATTGAGATGAATATTAAATTCTTATAAATCAGAAATCTCTAAGTTTAAAAGTTTGTACCCGTGACCTTTCTGGTTTGGGAATATAAGTTCTGTGGGATGTTTGTCATCTGGTCCCCTAAGGTCATTTGATCTGGGAGTGATCGAACCCAAATCCTTCAATAGAATCAGATCGAAAGTCATGTTCTACTAGTATCAATGGGTTTAGGATGTGTCGATGTAGCCTTTCTGATCTAGGAAAGTAAGTTCTAAGGGGTGCTTGACACCTAGTCCCCTAAGGCCAACTGGTCTGGGAGTGGCTGACCCAAATCCTGTAATAGGGTCAGATAGAAAGTTACGTTTACGGCATGCTCTTTACTTAATAAACTTGTTGATTAAAAAGATGCCAAAGTGCACAAGCTTAAAAGATGCCAAAGAGCACACTCATGTAAAGATGCCATAGTGCACAATACTAAAAGATGCCAATGAGCACACATCTCATGATACTTGGTGATATTTCTGAGTTGCAATAAACCTGTAAATTTGTGAAAGTCTGAATTCTTGATGGATTAGTGTGAGTATTTGCAAGGTTCTCTATTATATCTTTAGAGTTGCATTTTCTTGAAGCTAATCGAAGTTCACATGCGAGCACACTGAATAGATTGATGAAAGTTTTTGAAACTGAACATGTCTTAACTTGATATGCAATAAAACTTTCTTATGTATCCAAAAGCATACATTTGATTTCATCTGATGGATTTTATTGTGATATTTTACTAAGTAGAATTCTATTTGTTTATGTTTAAATTTTTAAATATTTAGTCATTTCAAAATACATATTCAGTATATTTTTCTTTCTACATCGATGTTTCAATTCTTGTGTTCTCATATATTTATAAATGGGTTTGAGCATTCTTCAAGGGGGAGTGAAAAAGGAGATAATTTCTGAAAAGATCATATCTGTTTTTGAGGGGGAGTATCTGAATCTCTATATGAATGCTAACTTGAATTGCCAAATTTAGTGCATTTGTGTAGGGGGAGTCAAAGAGCTAATCAGGTAAAAATTTTAAGACTTCAAGTCAGATTTGCGTCTCAAGTTGGTAGAGCAAAACTTAATTTACGCCAACAGCTTCTAGCACAAAACAAGCTTTGCGTTTCCTGCATGTCGCGCAAACCTCACTTTGCGCTTCCTTCTGTTAGCGCAAACCTAACTTTGCGCCACCAACGTGTAGCGCAAACCTTCCCTATTTTCTCTGTTTCTTTGATTTTGCAGATCTTATGTTGTCTCGTCTCCAACATTTGCATGACCAAGTTGATCCAGATCATCAAGGTCATGAGGGGTAGAAGTCAAGGAGAAGTTAAAGAGACAAAGAGATTAAACGTTTATCTGCTGATCAAGATTCGCTCAAAGATTCTATTCTCTCAGCAACTACTTCAACTACTTCTTTTGTTGTTCTTGCTCCGACCACCACAGTTCATTCAAGGTCATTTAAAAAGAGGTGTGTCGTCTAGAGCACAAGCTGATGAACCGATTGTTCGCAAAAGATTATTTCAATCTGGTCCAGTCTTGTCAAGGTAGCAAAGACAACTTAATCTAAAAGATGCTGAGAAGAAATTTTTTCTTTAAAAGACAGAAAGCTTCACAAAGTCGCTTTGATGATCCGTGCTGATTTAGAAGATGAATTTTGAAGACCAAAGCGCCAATGATTACTAAGGGGGAGATTGTTAAGTCTGATTTTATAGTAATCATTGTATTTATAGGCATGGTCAAATATTGTGTTTAGTGTCTAATACTGTGTTGTATTGACCAAGGGTATTTAAGTCCCTTTGGTCTTTGTCTTTGTAAGGTTGTTAACGCATACATTCAATACATTGTTACTTTACGCTACATTGTGTCTCTCTCTCTACTTTCTCTTTCTAGGATTTAGTTGATCTTGGACTCACAATTCTGTTCTCACAATTCATCAAAAAGGGGGAGATATATAAAGGTTTCAAAGTCAGTCAAAGTCAAAATCAGATCAAAGTTGATATTATCAAGAAGTCAAAGGAGATGTAATGAAAGGGGGAGATGTTCAAATCAAATAGATGGTTGTTTGAATCAAGTGATTTCAAAGTCAAAATTTGAAAGAAAGTTTGAAAGTTTTGAAGATTTGTCAAAGTTGTTAAAATAAAGCCAAAGGGGGAAGACAAAGTTTCAAAGTATTCAAGATTTAAAGTTGATAATGATTTTTGCTGAAGATTGTTTGAAGATAAGAAGACCTGAAGATTATCGTCAATTTTTTTTTTTAATCTTGAATTTAAAGGGGGAGATTGTTAGACTAGAATTGTATTCAAGATTAAATAGAGGGTCAAAGTTGTAATTGTTTGAAAGTTCAAGGGTTTGGTTGTAAAGTCAACGAATGTTGACTTAGTATAAATAGGTTGGTTTCTTTGTAATCTAGAAGATACGCGTATAAAATTCATTCATAGAGTTGGTAAGAACTCGCACACAGTGAACGCACACATAAACGTGAGACTTGTGATTACGAGTTAGATCTGTGATTAATTGTAATTCATATGATTTGATCAATAAATTTGTTCTTGTTAATCTATGTGTGAAATATATGCTAGTAATCTGGGTCACAACGTGAGGAATTAGGAGTTTGGGTTTGGGAGGAATTTGGAGTCCAGTCACATGTGAGCCAACTTTGGTGAAATCAAATAGTGTGCAACGTGAGTTTCATGTGGGTTAGACCACATGCAATTCACTTGCAAGTCGCTTTGGTTCCTTTGGTGAGTTTCATGTGGATTAGGGCATATGCAACTAGCACCAAACTCGCTTCGGCTGCTATTTATGATTCTCAATTTATTGCCTTTTCGATGCCAAATTCCGAGTCTCTTTCGAGCTCATTTTTCTCTTCGATATGATTTTCCTCTTTGCCAATTACTTTGAAAAATTCTTATTAACTCCCAAGTTCTCCCTGTATCAGTCACCCTCACTTGAAAATAACTCGTCCTCGAGTTCACTTGAGAAACGTCTTCATCCGACCTGTAGAACATTCGTTTTTTCAAAACATTTGGATTCGCAACTTGGACTCCAAAATTCAAAATATTTGACGGGTCTTCAAATCCCAACGGAGGTTGTTGTGATCTTCTCCATACGAGCGATATTTTATCAAACTCGAAAGGGTAAGAGATTAGAGTAACTTTATTGGGTATTGTTTCGGTTTGATCAAGGGAATTGGGTGCGGTAATAATGGATACAAAATCTTCGGGATTAATCTTCTTGACTTCTCGCAACAAACATTTTGTTGGCCCAGGAATATTCTTAACCGATTCACGTTTCTTTGGTGGCTGGTCCGAGATCTGGTCCGAACACTTTGGTCTCAGTAAAAAATTCTTGTTGTGACTCGGTCACGACGGGGATGACTTCCTCTTCAAACTTGTTCGGCAAAACTTCGTCTATTTCAGATGGCTTTTCCGGAATAGGTAGTTGATTGACTACGGAAGAAACTAATTGTATAATACGGTTATAGTTGTTGCTCTTCTTGTCGGTGCTTTCATCGAAGCTATTAACCGCGGTCATGGCGATCTTTCGGTCGCCCCAACAGAATAGTACGATGTTGTCTCGGTGCATGTAAGTGACGTTATTATCGAATTTCCAAGGTCAGCCCAATAGGATATGGCATGCATCAATATCGAGAACATCACATATAACTTCCTCTTGATAATACTTTTCGATTGATATGGGTACCCGACAAGTTTGCGTGACTCTAACTTGAAAACAGTTCTTGATCCACCCAAGAGAATAAGGACATTCATGGGGTTGAGTGGGTAGATTAAAGTAATCGACCAGTTTCTGGGACACAAGGTTCACACCACTTATGTTATCGATAACTAGGTTACCTACCTTTTTGTGCACCGAACAATGCGACCGGAAAAGATTTTCGTGTTGGCTTTCTTCCTTCGACGAAAGTAGTACTTGTTGGAGTATGATATTGATCTTTTCTTGGCAGGCTTCTTCGGATTTAGAACTCGATAGATCGACCCGGTTACGGTTGCCATTACATGAAGCCATAACCGGTCCTTCAAACCTGTCTCTTCTCCGACGATTGTCGTTGATGATGTGGGGTTGAAGTATGTTAACAGCCGTTGTCAGATTAGTGAGTGATGTGGATAAGGCCATATTCATATCTACTAAACCCGCTTTGGTAGTCGGTCGTCGATCTGCAATTGTTAGTGAAAAGGCACGTGAATCCTGCTCTGATACCAACTGACGCAGCGGGGGTTTGCGGAAGGATCGACAAGCGTTTAAACCCATTTAACGATTCGAGAATTACGAATTGTAAAACTCAAACTTAAGAGAAAACTCTTAAAAACTAAACTTTTATTAATCAAACTTCATGAAGCAATCAAAACGATAAACCCTATTTATAATTGTTAAGTCTAAATATTGTATCCAAGATTTAATAGGAAAGTCAAAGATGTAAAGTCAACATTGTCATTGTATTAGTTGTCAAAGTATGTTTTGCTTTACTTAGTAGTTAAGTCTTAGTTAATCTTGTGGTATAAATAGGTGTGGCTTTGTAATCTTGTGGTAACGATCTAGAGAGTTGTAAGCACACATTGTAATATTCAGATTTGGTAATATTGAAGATCTACTTTCTCTCTCTAGACTCTCTCTAGACTCTCTCTCTAGTTTTTGATCTTAATTGTCATATTCTTGAGTAACTGCTTGATATGTTTGGGATTTTAGTGATTAACAATTGGTATCAGAGCTAAACCAAACTTTTCAGAAATGATTTGATCAAAGTTTGAATTGAAATCTGGAGTTTTAGATCGAAAATTTGACTTTTTCGAATTTTTTTCAAGAACTTGAGTTTTGGTACTGTACATCCGAATTTCGGTGGAAAATTCATTTTTGATGCAAGAAAATGGAATCATTAGATTCGATTGTGTTTAGGATTGATTCTTGTATGGATTACATATCGTAATTCGATCAAATTCGATGTCAATTCTTGATTTTTGAAATTTTCTTGAAACTCGAACTCGAACACTGTTCTTGATTGATTTTGTGAAGATTGTTGGTTTTAATTGAAAATTGACAGTAAATTTGTGCTTAGTTTTGTTTGTCAATGATACTGATAAGTTTTGGAGATCAAATTTGCAGATTTGGATCGATTTGAGATAGTCAGAGCCAAGAACACGATTTGCGCTAGTTCATAGACATTTGCATAAGCTTATCCAGGTTTTAAAGCAAAGTTTGCGCAATCAACGCCTCACGCAAAGCAAAGTTTGCGCAATCAACGCCTCACACAAAGCTTACTTTGCGCAATCCAAGTCTCACGCAAAGCTTACTTTGCGCAATCCAAGTCTCACGCAAAGCTTACTTTGCGCAATCCAAGTCTCACGCAAAGCTTACTTTTCGCAATCCAAGTCTCACGCAAAGCTTACTTTGCGCAATCCAAGTCTCACGCAAAGCTTACTTTTCGCAATCCAAGTCTCACGCAAAGCTTACTTTGCACAATCCAAGTCTCACGCAAAGCTTACGTTGCGCAATCCAAGTCTCACGCAAAGCTCACTTTGCGCCTTTCACTGATAACGAGAAGCTTACTTACGCAAAACTCAATCTTGCGCAAACAGTGTCTTTTCCATACTTAGTCAAATTTTTCAAAACTTAGCACGGGACCCCCGTGCTAAGTCTGCGGAGGGGGACATTGTTCTGATTGTGATCAAATATTTTCTGATTTACAGTTTGGGAACGATCATTCTTATCAAGCTGTTTTCTTATTCAAGATGTCAATTTTGTACAAGTCTGAGATATCTGATATTGAAGTTGAACGAAATGATCTGAAAATTAAAAATTCAGAATATCTCAAAAAGATTCAGGAGTTGCAACTTAAATTGTTCAATTGTGTTTAAAACTCCTGAATGTATAAAGTGTACTAATAATATTTCTAAATTTTCAGGTATCGTCTATGAAAAGGAGAAAGAGATAAAAGAGAAAGAGAGAGAGATTATAAATCTTCAAAGCCAACTGAAGATTACTGAACAGAAATCACCTGAGCTACAAGCAGAATCAGTTGAGCTTCAAAACAAGTTGAAGGATTTCGAAGATAATATATCTGTCTTGAAAAGGTCAAATGTTGATCTTCAAAAGAGGATATCTGCCTTGTTATTAGAGAATGCTGAAAATAAAACTAATTTTGAAAATGAAAAGAAAAATTTTTCAAAGAAGTTTTCAGATTTCTCTAAAAAGTGTTTTGAAGAGAAGAAGTCAGTTGAGCTTAAATGCATAAAATTTTCTCAACAAATTTCCGATTTTGAGAAAGTACTTATTTTGGAAAGAGAGAAGTTTGCTCAAGAAAAGAAGGCCATAGAACAAAAGAATTTGGGATTCTTTAAGGAATTATCCGACCAGAGAAATGATTCAGAGAAAGAGTTTGAAGAAGAACGATCAATCTTTGAGACTGAAATCAAAAGGTTGACTTCAAAGTTATCTGCACTATCTGCTAATGCACTGAAAGAGCAGAAAACGAAGTCTGAATTCTCGAAGAAGATTGATCAGCTTGTGAAAGAAAGAGACAATTTTGCTTCAAAGATCAAAGAGCTTGAGAAGTCTGTCTCAAGATCAAATCAGAAATCTGTCTCTTCACAAAGGTCAAGATCTTTTGATCAGATTCATCGAACTAACATCTTCTATGATGGATATTTAGAAGGTTCAAGTACATCTTCAAGAAAGAGAAACTGGTGTGGCAGAAGAAACCAGTTAAAGATGAGATGTCAAATGAGCTGAAAGGGAAGACATCACGTGTACATGTACATAAAGCAAAGAAGAACAAAGAGCATAAAGGTAAACCTGACCATATATACTCAAAAGATCAATTACTCAGGTTTTCAGGTAATAAATATTATTGTTCTTACTGCTGTACACATGATCATATTCACAAAACGAGTGATCATTTCTGGTATGGTTCTTACTCTATAACCCCCACACGTACTGCAACTAACTTTTCTGGACCCAAATACCAGTGGGTACCAAAGAAGAAAATTGATTTTGTGTTGCAGGCACCTCAAGTCAAGGGGGAGTAAGAGATCAATGGCTCTTGAATAATAAAGTTCAAGACCCGCACCTCAATGTCAAGATTATGGCTTCTAAGCACATCAGCTTAGGACCCGTATCTCAACAATTAAAGACCTTTACTCCTGTCATGATCAGAGATTGTACTCAAATACTCAAAAGAGGAAATCAACCATCAAGGGGAAGTACATTCTCTTCTGAAATATGCATTAGAGAGATATGACGGATTACATTCCCGAAGGAATTGTAGATCTCTATCCTGTACTTTTTCTCTGATAAATCTTACTGATATGACGGACTACATTCCAGAAGGAATTGTGGATCTCTATCTTGTTTTCTTTGATAAATCTACTGTTGCATAATTTATAGGGGGGGGGGGTAAAGGTGATGGCTTCTGATCAAATAACAGATCAGGACCCGTTTTTTTTAATGATCAGAGAAGGATATTCTACTAATATCCAGGGGGAGCTTCAAAGATCTAAATCATTCTATCATGATTTGAGGGGAAGCTTAAAGGTAAATATCTTCTGATCTAGATCTCTGATTGTTTGCAAGAAGAACAACTTTCAAGCATGAAAAACAGTTCCTGAAATGTTCAAACCACTTCTAGTTCTCAAAAGGTTTCATGAATTTAGAAGTGTGATTTTAAATGTTTTTCATTTTTGAGCTTAATGTTTAACTGACCGTGTGTTTCCAAAGATCAGTACTCGTGTATTGTCTTTTCCATATACTGTAAAGTATTCACACACATCGGTTTAGTATTTCATTTGATTTGTTATTACCATGTCTCATAACGAACAATTTTTCGATGGTAATACCCTCGTTTGAAATTCAATGTTGTTGAACTTCTATCTTCATTTCATCTTGTGCTTTCATTGATATAATTGTTTATATTCTTTCATATAAACAAAGCATCCAATTTTTTTTTGATACCCTAACCAGTTAATTTGATCTGATTGATACATTGTCAGATTCTCAAAACAGTTTTCTTGATTTCATTTCATTCATTCAATATCCTTGTTTTGAGAAATCTTCAAAGTTCAATTGCTCAAATCTCATGGGCATAAATTTTGATAATGTTTTCATACATTCTATGTGCTTAACTGTTCAGTTAAATTGTTGAGCAACCATGCTTTTTAGGACTTACATGGGATTCATGTGTGAGCTTAAATAGAACTTCCATAGATTCACGTAAACCAGTGTTTCCTACCCAGGAAGTTATCATCGAGTGATTGAGGGGTGAGGGGTCAAAATCAAAGAGTGGGGGAGATAACTCATCTGGTTGAGTTTTTCTCATTGTGTGAAGCGGAAAAATGGAAATGAGAGTTTGGTTAGAAGTGAGCTTTAAATGATAAAAAGAAAGAGGGTGTGAGAAAAGAGTTAAAAGAATATCAGAACTCTGCACCAACCACTTTCTGAGTCGGGCAGCCACATCTATTGATTGGTTCACATTCTTTGGTGACCATCATTGAAAAAGGCAGTGAGCCCATGCCAACTCTTGCAATTACCCCACCAACCACTCGTTTCTTTCTTAACAAAGAAATGTTTCATTTTCTTTGGGGACGCAACATATCTGCTATCTAGTCTTCACTCGGAAGATTTATATATTGAAAAAGAAGGAAAGTTGCCCCACCTTCGCACCTCTTTCATGCACATTGAGTCCGTGTAATACATGTTGTTGTCTCAACAGTTTACACAATTTGAGCCTTTTGAAACACAATCATTGTGCTGATTTCTTTCATACACAAGCACGAGCACATAGAAAATTTGTTTTTCTGTCAGAACATTCATAGATAAACCTTGTGTTTTTCAATGATTGAATGGAAGTCCTGGGGAGTCATCTTCAAACCAGCTCCTTACATTGTACATTCGTTGTACACAGTAACTTTGTGTTACTGACAGGCATTCCTAACTGTTTCATTTGTTGAATCAGGGTTACCACGTTCATTATGTCTGAACTTGAAAAGATTCGGATATATACAGTTCATGATTCGGCTCTTCAGATCACAGTGCGGAAACTGTCAAATGGGAGATTGTTAGTTGATCACAAAGGGGAAATAAAAGTCTGAGCTGAAATTGATGAAGTTTTGATGATCATGATGCTCACATCAACAAAAAGGGGGAGAATTTTATAAAGATTCAAGTTCAAAGTTCAAGTCAGAAATTCAAAATGCTTCCGCTGATTCAAAGTGAAAAGATTCTGAAAAGAAAATTCAAAGATTCAAGAAGGTTTGTTCTTCCAAAGATGGTTAAGAGATCATAAGTGATGAAGATACAAGTTGTTTCAAAGTTGTCAAAGTTTTTCAAAAGTTTCAAGATTTCAGATTCGCGTTCAAGGCATGTTGACTTTCCAAAGCTTCAAAGATTAAAAAGACTTTTCAAGATTCTTCAAAGGTCAAAAGACTGAAGACTGTGAAAGCTTCAAAGTTCAAAGTCTAAGAGACAAAAGCTGAAGGATCAAGAGCTGAAGATCAATATCAAATTTTTATTAAATCTTGAATACAAAGGGGGAGATTGTTAAGTCTAAATATTGTATCCAAGATTTAATAGGAAAGTCAAATATGTAAAAGTCAACATTGTCATTGTATTAGTTGTCAAAGTATGTTTTGCTTTACTTAGTAGTTAAGTCTTAGTTAATCTTGTGGTATAAATAGGCGTGGCTTTGTAATCTTGTGGTAACGATCTAGAGAGTTGTAAGCACACATTGTAATATTCAGATTTGGTGATATTAAAGATCTACTTTCACTCTCTAGACTCTCTCTAGTTCTTGATCTTAATTGTCATATTCTTGAGTAATTGCTTGATATGTTTGGGATTTTAGTGATTAACAATAACCTAAGGGGTTGTTTGTTTACCTCTTAATGATGCCATTAAGAGGAAAGGGTCTGAATCGGTCAGACAATATCTTGTTTGGCAAGACTTTTAGAAAGGCTCTGAATGATACAATCTCTCTTAATCGCTCCTTGCCCTCTCCCTCCCCCATACGATTCAGATCCCATTTTTTTACCATGTTATCCATCTCCTCCCTCTTCATTTCTCCAAGTACGTCTCTCCTTATCGAATCTATCTTCTCGATTCCTCCTTCACTCACTCTTCAGATCGAACCCAAAAGATAATCTCTTGATTTTATCGAAGACCAAATTCCCGCACCTGTTGAGGAAGAAACTACAACAATGTTGAAAATACACAGCATCCGATTCAAAAGGTAATCTCTCGACTCTGTTTTTGGTCTTGGTAATCTCTCAGACATATGCTTTGGGTTTAAACCTACTTTTTGAATCATTCCCACTGTTGATTTTGTTTTGGGTTTAAAACTCACGGCTAAAAATTAAACAAGGATGGTTAGGTTTATGATGATTTTGTATGTTTATCCATGTCTCATGGTTCTATAAACCTCACTGGCTGAAAATTAAACAAGGATGATTCTGAGAATGTTTTAACTTGAACCAACATAATCCATATTAGCCATCTGTTTTTCGATTCAAAACCATATGTTTTTGTTCAATCGATTTGTTTATCTCCGATTCATAACTATCGACTAGAACCAGCGATTGAAACCATTTGCTTTGATAGATTTTAGCTTATCTCATTTTCTGGTTGAAAAATCACCGATTGAAACCATCTATTTGATCAATTTTAACCATCTCGTTTTCTGATCAAAATCACTAATTGAAACCATCTGTTTGATCGGTTTTAGCCATCTCATTTTCTGGTTATTGAAACTATCTGTTTGCATCGATTTTAGCCGTCTCATTTTCTAGTCGAAACCACTAATTGAAACCATCTGTTTGATCGATTTTAACCATCTTATTTTTTGGTTGAAATCACCAATTAAAACCATATGTTTGATCAATTTTAACCATCTCATTTTCTTGTCAAAACCACCGATTGAAACCATATGTTTGTAATGATTGAGATCCAACTTATTAGGCTTGTATCAATTATTCATGGATTACGACAATAACCCCATGTTCATTAATGAAGCACAAGAACAAATTGAAGGAGGCGAGGAAGAAGAGATGGATGCAACGCCTTGGGGTTCCCAAGACATTAAGTACATGGCTAATTTGCGAAATGAGATTGCAAATCAATCGGTGTCAAATGCTTCAAATTAGATGTTGTACGTAAAATCTTGTGTTTGAACTTGCATTTCATGTATTTTTTTTGTTATGCCAAAACTTGAACATGCATTGTTGTGTTTGTTTAGATTGATAAGAATCATGTATTGGCTTGGACCATTAATTATTTTCTAGTTTTCATTTAAAAATTTCAGTCAGAACTTTTGTTAAACGTTATTTTTCATTAAACACAAAACTGGTGGTAAAATGGTAATTTTATGCCATTCAGACTGTTCATTCAGAGCAGTTTTCAAACGATCATTTTTTATCTGACACTAAATCATACAGACTCTCTTAACCATTCTGGTCACTTAATCATGCAGCACTAAATCATCCAGTAACTGTCAAACAACCCCTAAACTAGGAAAAAGATAAATACCTAAGATAAATCTAATCCTAATCTAAGGCCCTGTTTGTTTTCCCTTTTTTTGCTCTTAAATGACTCTTTTCTCTTAATCGGTAAGACCATCCTTAAATAAGTGTGTTTGTTAATTTTAAAAAATAAGGGGATCTGATCCCTAAATTACCTCTAAATAAAAAAGTGAAAGTATTACCTCTAATTCGGTTAGAGGTATTGTCGATCTCTTTTATATTTATCAGGCTACCTCCCCTTCATATATATCGAGTCCCTCCCCTTCAACCTCTCCATCGAGCTTCTTCTACTCTACCAGGTACTCCATCATCCCCTTTTCTTTTAATTTTAGGGTTCTTGTTGATGATGTTCTAAAAAATCGACAGGCTGGACTCCATAGCAGACCATCTATTTTTTAACAGACCATTGACTTTAATAGACCATCGACAGTCATAAGCTACTTATTGAAGCTTTTACCAATTTTCTTTATTCTGTAATCTCCCTGTTTGTGGTGGTAATAAATTGTAATGGTCAATTTTCTCTGCTTCCTCTGCGTTTTAGTTTGGCCGCTACAATGTTTCGTTGTTTTGGTTTGGTTTGCATCTTGCAAACCTGATGAATTTGTGGTGCAGACCTGTTTGTGTCCCATGCTCTTTGTAGCTTGTGTTTGTTGGTGGGTAATAAATATTTTCTTTTCAAAAACAAAATCCTAAGACTTTTGTTCTTTGTTGGTTCTCAGATTAAGGAAGCATAATTCCATTTCAGACAAAAACAAACAGTCTAACTGATTCAGATTTCAGAATTCAGAACCACCTCTTAAAAATCAGAAGTGAAATCAGACTTCAGACTTCAGCACCTCTTAAAAAACAAACGCCACCTAACTAGAAAAGATAATTACTAAATCTAATTTAAATTTAAAGATAACTAAAAGAAAATTAAAAGAAAAGAAAAAGGAATATAATAGTAATCTAAGTAATGGTTGTTCACGTGAGGAATTAGGAGTTTGGGTTTGGGAGGAATTTGGAGTCCAGTCGCATGTGAGCCAACTTTGGTGAAATCAAACAGTGTGCAACGTGAGTTTCATGTGGGTTAGACCACATGCAATTCACTTGCAAATCGCTTTGGTTTCTGTGGTGAATGTGGTGAGTTTCATGTGGGTTAGGCCACATGCAACTAGCACCAAACTCGTTTCGACCGTTGTTTATGATTCTCAATTTATTGCTTTTTCGATGCCAAATTTTGAGCCTCTTTCGAGCTCGTTTTTCTCTTCGATCTGATTTTCCTCTTTTCCAATTACTTTCAAAAATCCTTATTAACTCTCAAATTCTCCCTACATCAAATATGGGGGGAGCAGACTAATGATGGTTTGGAGTTTGGATATCCAACTTAAAATTAATGGGATGATGGATATTTATTTGGACTATACAAATTTTGATTGTGGGCCTAAGGTTTGGAATTAGGTTTTGAAGGCAAATAATGTTTTTGAGGGTGCTTTTGGATTTGGCTGACTTAATGTTTAGGTTTAAGATGATGCTTTTTCGATTTAGTATTAGGCCTTTTATGATCTTTTTTCCTAAACAATTTTAGGTAGATGTTCTAATTTGTAAAAATAGGTAATGCTCATTTAATTTTTTGTATTTCTCTTTTTGTTTCTCAATAAAGTTTTTTTAGGGGTTCCTTCTCCTTTTTCTTAAAGAAAAAAACTTTTCATCATCAATAAACAAATAGAGAATGATTGGGTATCAGAATAATGCTAATATCTATGTGTTGATCATGTGATTATTTGTTTTTTCTTGTGAATTTATAATTTTATTTATGGTTATAGGATGTCGATAAAATTCCATTCAATTGAGAATGAAATAAAAATCTTCTTGATATATAGATGTTGTAAAGCAAACTTTTTATTTTTCACAATTGCCATGAAACAGAAACCATTCATTAACAAGGAATGAAAACTTGTTAACAGTGGATAAGGCAGAGAAACAGACTTGGAAAACAAAACCAGCTCAAATTTGATGTACAAATACTTAGAAGCTCTCCTAAGCCACCAATCCTTGTATATAAAAGAATCATACGTTGAAGTAACTTTAAAACTCGTTGAAAACGTTTGCAACATATAAATCCCATTTGAAGTACAAATGGTCTACTTTTTTGGAAAACGAATTGCGAATGAAAACTCTAATTATCTATACTATATTATAAAATGTCACTTTCAATTGTTCTTGAAGGTATAAAATTTGTAAGATTAGTGTAGTATTTTAAAGATTCATAAAAAACCATATTAAATCCACGATCTTCCAAATTCCATAAAATATTTTCCTTAAAACCAACTCTCATGTAAACCTTTTGCCATTTAAGTAATAATAGATCTAACTTTCACCTCAATTACTTATGCTTTTATAAAATATTTTATTACACCCCATTGCATTGCACGAGTCCTCTACTAGTGTACGTTTGGTATGCATAACAGAGTGGAACAAGACAGAACATAACAGACTTGTCCCATGTTTGGTGTGACCATATGTGGGACACGCTAAAACTAAGTGGAACAAACATGTGACACACTTGTCTCACTTCAACCCCCTGAAACTAAGTACAAAAACAATATTTTGACTAATATACCATTTGTTAAAAACAAAAACATAAAACATGTATTCACATCATCCACACCTCCAAGCTAGGGGTGTGCAAAACCCAAATAGTCTAAAATCCGAATCCGCATCCGAACCGAAAATAAGGCGTTTTTGCAAAACCCGAATACCCCGAAATCCGATAATCCAAAAACCGACATTTGGGAGGATATCTAGGTTCGGATTGGGTTTGATCGTTGGCCACCCAACCCATCCGAAAACCCGAAATAACATATATCTATATTTTAAATACTATATATATATATATATTTAATTATTTATTAATCTAATTATTTTTTGAAAATCGTAAGTTATAGTTTGTTGAAATTTTTTCTAAATTTTAAACTTGCTATCGATTTCATCAATCTTTTCAATCGATTGTATTCATCCTAAAAAACGATTGAATTTATATATAACTTTTGCATTATATAATAATACCCTAACTCGACCGACATCAATCCGAAACTGACCAACCCAAACCCGAAACAACCTAAAATCCGAAACTTAAAATTTGGGTTTTGATTTCCATATCCAAAATCCAATCGTGATAAATTTGTTTTATGTATTAGTGATGTAAATTAGTTTTATATGATGTAATCTATGATTTTTCATCAGGGGTAAATTCGTCATTTAACCAGTCTAGTCATGTTCTGTCATGTTTTGCTAAACGCTGGACAACTGTCCTGTTATGTTCCATCTTGTCCTATCATGTCCTGTCTGCGTACCAAACGCACCCCTAGTGACTAGTGTGTGTGTGTGTGTGTGTATATATATATATATATATATATATATATATATATATATGGAGAGGTTCAAATGAGAAATGCTAAGTGTGTGAGAAATAGAGAAATGATCATAGCCCTTCATCTGGTAAACATTTGCGACTTTGTCCGTGAAGAACCAGATAATTTCTTGTGTGGTTTGTAGAATATAGAGGGGTACTTTCATAAAATATAAGGGACGAGTTCATATGTGAACCTGTGTGATTCACATATGAACTATACGTTCACATGAGAATCAGTTAATTAGTTCACATGAGAATCAGTTAATTAGTTTATATGTGAATCACAAAGGTTCATATGTGAATCTGTTATTTAGTTCAACTGATTCACATATGAACCTATAGTTACTTAGTTCATATGTGAATCAGTCAATTAATTCATATATGAATCACAAAGGTTCATATATGAATCATTTAAAAAAATTCATATGTGAATTACACTGGTTCACATACGAACATATAGTTCATGTGTGAATAATATAGGTCCATATATGAACTCGTCTCGTATATTTGTAAAAATTACAAAGTTGCCCTTCAATTTTTGGAATAACCGCAACTTTTGACCAGTCGAAGCTGCAATTCTTGACCAATTAAAGATGCAATATTTGTCAAATCCGATCTTGATTGTATGAATGGCTAGGATTACTCTATTTCTCACACACTTAGCATTTCTCATTTGGACCTATGGCTATAAATATATATATATATATATATATATATATATATATATATATATATATATATATAGAACGGTAATCAAGTGAGAACCACAAAAATGTTAAGAACCTTAAGAACCAATATTAACCATCTAATCACTTTAATCTAACAACCTTAAGGTTGCGTTTGGTACATGGGACATGACAGAACAGGACGGGACAAAACTCACTGTCCCACGTTTGGCGTGACATGGGACAGGACAAAAATTCACTATCCCACGTTTGGTGCGGCTTGGGACAGTGACAAAGACCGGACAGGGTGGGACAAGATGGGACAAAAAAGAGTATTTTCTTATTCCACCAAAATAGGTGGAACAACATGGGACAAAAGTGGGACATAAACTAAAAACCACTGATCTATCGCCATTTGATATATAATCCTAATTTGGTATTAGTCTTAAGGGTCACCACTACCTATCGCCGCTACTACCACCACCAGTAGCCACCGCTAACCATCGTTGGCCACCTCTACCTATTCCTCCACCATAACAACCTCTTCCACCACCTCCATAACCGTCGACTATCGCCACCACCACTATCATCGTCAACCACCTCCACTAACACTGATCACCATCACCCATGGTCGCCACCACCGTCGACGACCAACCGGTAGCCACCACCATCCATCGTCGACCACTTCCATATCTTCCCCCACTACAACAACTTCCTCCAACGCCTCCACAACCACCGCCTATCGCCACCTCCACCGGTCACCACTACCCATTGTCATCGCCACCATCGACGCTCACTGCCAACCACCGTTGGCCACCTTTGCCTCTTCTTCCACTACAACAATGTATTTTACCATTGTCCACCGCCACCACCACTATCATCGTCGACTACCTATACCTCCACCACACCAACCACAACTACCTCCTTCACCACCACTATCCACTATCTTTCACGTTCTTCACAGCTACCGTCCTTCACCAGCCACCCATCACCTTTATCTTTACCCGTCACGGCAACCAGGGGCGGAGCCAGGATTGCGTATCAAGGGGAGCACCAAACATAAATAAATAAAATATAAATATTAATGTTTTTAAAATGGAAAATTAGGGTAACCTAACTAAAATATTTGTATCGATCTCTCATTGTTAGAATTATTCTTATCTAGCACATCTGATGAATCACCGGTTGTTCTGCTCTTTATTATATCAATGAATATTAAATATTGAACTAGTTAATATAAAATATACTAAAATCATCACTTAACAAACAATTATGAATTAACAATATATAAATGAGCAACCCTAAAATCGAATCAATTATTATTATGGACTAAATTCACTGAACACCTTACATAATGGTGCCTAACACTTCAAAATTTTCAATTTATGTTATATAATTATATGGTCTATATTTTTTATAATTGTAACTCTAAATTTAACAACTTTAAATTTAAATTCATCAAGAACAATGACAATTTAGCATTAATCAATTGTGAGGCTAACATGAAGCTAGCAAACATATCAAATCGAACTAGATGAAATAGACATTTAAATATATAAATTAGGTTGCTTTGTAATGGTTTTAAAAATATGATGGTTATTTTCAAAAATTGACCAAAATACAAGGACTATGTACATTTACTTTTCTTAATTATCATCATCATCACTCTAGACTATAGAGTCTCTACCCACTCCCACCCTACTACTGCACAATGTTTATGTATGACCAACCACTGTATTTGAAGGCTGAAGCTATTATATATAAAGAAATCCAAAGATTCAGGGGAGCAACTGCTCCCTCTCGCTACTACGTGGCTCCCTCTGGCTCCCTCTCGCTACTACGTACTTAAAATGTACATTTACTTTTCTTAATTATCATCATCATCACTCTAGACTGTAGAGTCTCTACCCACTCCCACCCTACTACTGCACAGTGTTTATGTATGACCAACCACTGTATTTGAAGGTTGAAGCTATTATATATAAAGAAATCCAAAGATTCAGGGGAGCAACTGCTCCCTCTCGCTACTACGTGGCTCCGCCAATGGCGGTAACTATGCCTCCGCCAATTCATAAAGATCTTCAAAATTGAATCAAATATTATATTTTCTTTGTATGAATAATATTTTTTCGAACTACCATCAATTATTTCAGATTCTTCATTCAAATTTCCTATCATTGTTTTTGTATATATTTATATGTATCAAAATTGTGTAAAAAAATAAAAATGTTTTTTAATTAAATTATTTAAAGATATATTTTATTTGTGTTATTTATAACTATTATATGACATATAAAACTATCAAACAACTTTTAAGGAAACTTGTCCAGTCATGTCCTATCCAGTCCTAGTTGTACCAAACACAAGACAAACTTTTGTCTTGTCCAGTATCCAGTCCTAGTTGTACCAAACACAAGACAAACTTTTGTCTTGTCCAGTCTAGTCCTAGCCTCTAATCTGTCCAATTCTATCATGTATTGTCTCGTCCAATCATGTCTGCGTACCAAACGCTATTAATTAATGTTCCATTTATAATTAAGTAAGGATTTGATGGTAATTTTCCCTTTTCATTATTATTTTTCACTTCCCTTTTTATCGATATCAAAACTTAAAATCAATTATTATTTTATTTTTATTTAATCTTATGCGATGTAATTTATTTGTAATAATAAGATATTTTAATTTTCATTAATTGATAATAATCTTTTATATTCCATTAGTTGATTGTATTATTAATTAAATTTATACTCGCTTACTTTCTCACATATACATTATTTAATGGTAACGTGTGGTAACGTATAGAAAAACATACATCTTTATAAAATATATTTGACTATTTAAAAAAAATCACATGGGAACAGAAAATATAGTAAATATAAAGATATTGTAATCAAAACATCACCTGGATTGGAAACACCAAAATTTTATTTCACATAATGAATAATAATACAATGTAGCTAAAGTTACACAAATTTAGTGTTGTTTGAGATTGTAAAAACAAAACATAGTCGACGTAAAATGTGATGTGAAAGTGAAACACTAAAGTGTTCTTTTATATTGTAAAACAATATAATGTCGCTAAAGTGAAATAATAAAATGTTGTTTCACAAGGTGAAACAATGTAGTGTTGTCTCACAATTTTGAAAACAAAAGTTGACGTGAAATGTGATGTGAAATACTGAAATGTTGTTTCATAGTGTGAAACAACACAATGTTGTTAATATGAAACAATGTAGTTTTGTTTCACATGGTGAAACAATGTAGTGTTGTTTCACATGGTGAAACAATGTAGTGTTCTTTCATATTGTGAAATAATATAATGTCGCTAAAATGAAACAATAAATTGTTGTTTCACAGAGTGAAACAATGTTATGTTGTTTCATAATTTGAAAACAAAACAAAACTTAACGTCAAATGTGATGTGAAACACTAAAGTGTTGTTTCATATTATGAAACAACACAATGTTGTTAATGTGAAAAAATGTAGTGTTGTTTTACATGGTGAAACAATGTTGTGCAGTTTCATATGGTGAAACAATTGTCACAACGTGAATAAAAAACCAAAATGACGTGAAATGTGATGTGAAATGTGATGTGAAATACTAAAATGTTGTTTCACGAGTTAAATCACTTTTATTGTTTCGTGTAAAAATTGCAATTATTAAAGAAAATGTAAAAAAAAATATATAATGATACTCGTGTCAAATTAAAGAAAATAAAATGTTCGTTTTTTTGTATAAATTTTTTGATTTAAAATTCTATTGTAATTAATATAATTTTGATTTAAAAAGGAGGTGATGTTTAATTTAAATTATATATTTTAAATAAGAGATAGAAAGTGAAGAGATTTACCTTTATACCCTTTTAAAAGGTATGCTTGTATGTAAATGATACCATACATGCAAAATGTTACATCCCAATTCTCACCATTGATTAATTTTGATTGTGGTTAAGATTGATTATTATAGTTCTCAACATTTTTATGGTTTTCACTTGATTTAACCTATATATATATATATATATATATATATATATATTATAAAGTATTTGAGAAAAATTCTTAAAAAACAATTGTTAATGCTTAATGTACCACTATTTACTGTTAATTACTTAAAATCTTTTAAAAACAACCATTAATGATTTATGTACCACATGTAATGCTAATTACTTAATTTTCAATCCTTATCTCTTAACCCTTCAACTCTCCCAAAATCGTCAAACTCATAATAATCCATTCTTTATTCCTCATCCCCAATTTTTTTAACAGATTTTATCCCTAATTGTCGCTCACTCAAATTTTTTGAACAGATTTCATCCCCAATTGTCGCGATTAGCAGCGAAATAGATATAGATGTCGCTCAAAATCCGTTCTTTAATCCTCATTCCCATCAATTGTGGCTCAAAATTTCGTGATTTCATCCTCATCGTCTACTCATATATATATATATATGCATCAGTTTCTTTCAATCCTTTGTTTTTGCCTTCAAGGTACGTCTCTTTTTGTTTATGCCTTCAACAGAGGTTACTTGTATATTTTTGTATATGGATTCTTTTAATTTTTGTGAGTATCGAATGTAGTTGCGTTCACTCAAAAATTTTGTGTTGCAGTTTTTATCTATTTAACTGCTGTGAGGGCTTGAGCTTGGTTTGGTTTTTGATCGAAATTGGATTTGAATTTTGTCGACAAGTTGATTAATCTTCAATTGATTGAAATTGCATATGAATAAAGTGCATTGTGCACACTTAAGGAATGATTTCTAAATGTCGTCCAAGCGAAGTCCTTGTGCTTTGGTTGGAGGCTCCTATTTGAAAATTGATTACACTTTATGGGGGTTATATTCTATGCTTTCTTTGATTGTACCATCTTATGTTGTATTATCATTCTTTTGCTATTCATTTGTGCAAAAAATTAAACATGTTTAATTGGTTCTTGCTCAGGTTGTTCAATCTCTTGTTTTGTTCTTATACAAACAACTTTAGTATCCAAAAGGACTCAAACCTTCCAAGGTTAGGTTCATTTAATCTTTTATTTTTGTTTATGATTGTAGTTATTTACAATATGTGTTTCCTTCAATTTTTTGTGTTTGTTCGTTTGTTCTTCAAACAGAGTAAAAAGCTTCCTAAGGTTCGTTTCCTTCAATCTTTTGTTTTGCCTCTTCAAGATTCAACTTCTAGGGTTTCTTTTTTGACATTATGTTTATGTTCTTCTTCGCTTGCCTTTTGTGAGCAACATATAAGGAATTGTTGAAAACTGACCATTTCATTTCTATTTGGACTTAGGGATTAAGTATAGTAAATTATATGGTATATAGTTAATGGTGTTAGCTGTTGGTTTATATTGGTGTAAATTAGTACAAGACATATACAAAGTTTACTATTGTTTGATAAACATTCACTACATAGAACATCAGTAGTGGTCTCTTAAGTCTTTTAGGTCTATCTATTTTGATAGCTTGAGTTCATATTGGTTTACATTTTAACGAACCTGAGATCATAGTTGACAACATCCACCTTCCATCCACTCCTTATCTTTTTTCTCAAAATAACAACTTTTGATTTGATCAGGGTGAATGTTTCTGACCACAACTGAGAATTATGTTGTAACCAAAAACTTAAATGTTTGCTGCTCCTAAATGAATACTGATGTAGCAGAGGAACTCGCTGAAGAGCTATCAATGTTTTTAAGATAGAAAGGTCAACTGAAAGTCGATGCCCATCCATTATCTCCAAATTAATTTTGTTTATTTTACCATAAACCCACCCAAAAGCACTTTCCACCTATCTTTATTCTTTTTATGTTTTAGTCGGTCTACAATGAGTTAGATTAGCATTTTGATGGACAATGTAGTTGTGGCAATGAAGTTTTTAACTGTTTTATGATCTGTGGAAATTATTTACAGGTTTTCAAAAGCTGGCAACTGTTCATATCTTCAAAAGGTGAGTAAAAGATCTTTCGTTTGTTTGAATTATTGATTACTTGTGCCTTATCATCTTTCTCTTTGATAAAGAAAAATAAACATGCAACATCTGCATATAGTCATTACACTATTATGTAACGCCCCCTTCTTTGTGTCATTATGGTGGGATTTATGGTGTATAAAAATATATATAATAATAATAATAGCATTATTAAGTATTAAAAAAAAGGGGAGTGGGGTTATTGGAGTTTCACCAAAATTTGTTGGAGTTATAATATATATATATATATATATATATATAATGTAATGCTTATCGTGCTAACCACCTTGGGGGAATCCGAGAGAAAGTAGGCGACTTCCGTTTCTTGCAGATGAGGGCGACGTGGATGTAGAGATAAAAGGAGAGGGTTAACTCCTCCTTATTTATTGGTTTG
Organism: Arctium lappa; assembly: GCA_023525745.1. NCBI lineage: Eukaryota > Viridiplantae > Streptophyta > Magnoliopsida > Asterales > Asteraceae > Arctium > Arctium lappa. The sequence continues at coordinate 53,581,523 of CM042057.1, forward strand.
GTGGTTTTCAAAGAGAATGTGAAAGTTTGAGAGACGAAATTTTGGAAAAGAGCGATTAAGATCGAGAAGCGAGAAGAAGACGGTGCTCAGAATTAGGATTTGACTTCATTTCGGTAAGGTAAGAAATTCTCGTACTTTTCGATTTAACGTTACTTTTAATCCATATAGTGAATGAGTTCATGTATGGGTTCGAATAATGGACTAACGTCAACTTTGAGTATGTGTCTTGGTTCGGGATATTCAGAATAATGGTTGGGTAGGAGTTCACGTATTGGCAGTGTTTAATCGCGCTTACTATACGAGTTATCACATATGTTATGTATGGTTTTAAAGGTGATTAAAAGCCTTGGAGTCAAAATCGAAAAAAAGAAAAAGAAAACGTAAACAAAGGTAGAAACCGAAACATATGCAGCGGTGGAAGGCTGTGTACAGTTGGTGCATGAAAAAAGGGTTTTGAAAGCGGGTTATAATGAAGGCTTCGTTGAGGTTGGAAATCATGCATACAAATATATGTGTGTATATACATACATATATATATATATATGTATGCATGTGTGAAATATATAGTGATATATGCATGAATATGTAAGAAATATATATGTATGCGTAAAGCTCTGTATATGGGTGAGGAAAGCATGTAAAGTGACGTCTGGATTTTGGTTGGGAAAGATTTTAAATAAACATATTACTCTGCATGTATGTGTTGAAAGAGACAGATTGAGCTCAAGCCTCGCATCAACTGTTGGATGGATATATATATATATATATATATATATATATATATATATATATATATAATTTTTATTTATTTATTTATTTATTTATATATTATTCAACTTTTGAAGGTATTATAACTATATCATCTAATAAATTACTTGAATTAATAATTTGTCTGATGTGTTGGGTTACTTATTATTATGTGACCACTTAAATTTGGGAGTGGAGAATTAAAATATAAAGGATCAAGTCTACAATTATAACACGGGGGTAGACTTATAGGTTTGGGAGCTAAGCCGTAATTGACTGTAGTTGACATTTGGTGAGTTGGGTCGTTAATGGAATGTGATTTGTAATTTGTAGGTCGTGGGTCAGAAGCTAAATCTAACCAATCTACGCAATCAGGTGAGTTTTCATGTGATTTACCCTAGGATGTATGCATATGTATCTTATACATTATTTTGGAGCATGCTTCAATGGGTGAAAATATTATTGATATGAATGTTACATTTTGGAGATATTTACATGTTATTGTCTGTTGCCATGACATGTATGAAGTGTTGGTGTTTTGGTGATTTGCATGCGATTATTTTACTATTTTTAAAGTTACTCGCATGCTATGTTATTTATTTAAATTTGGTGATCTATGAAACGGGTTTTAGTGTACGTTGGGATTACAACCGGTTTGCCGGTAAAAACAAACGGGCTTAGTCCCGTGAAGGAGATACATTATTAGGTTTTATTATTTGGAGTTTTATTTGGAGATACATTATTAGGTTTTATTTGATTATGTAAAGACTCTCTCTCTCTTTCTATGATTAAATGAAGTGCTAGTTTTTTTTTTATAATTGGTGCATTATTATTATTACTACTATTATTATTTTGGAAATAAATGTATGTTGAATGATGTGGGGTGGTGATAAGTCATTCATGGAAAATGACGATGTTTTGTCATGACAAAATGGTGTCTCGAAGCTCAGTAAGGACTTCAACCCCGAGTGGAGAGGACGTTAAAGTCGGGGTATCGCCTACAAGACAAGGTCGAGGTCGAGGGCGCACCACCAGCTTGGGTGCAGCTCCGTCTGCCCAAGCCAGTTCCACCGCATGTAGAGTCAACATAAGGCCCAAAGCTACTGGCCGGGTTGAGAATCCATTTACTGAGGAGGTGTTGACTGAAAGAATGACCCAGGTCCTTCAGAACACGTTGTCGGCTATGCTTGAGGCAGTGTTGGAGAACCGACACAAGCAAGAGGAGAAGAAACGGGTGAAAAAGAAGACAAAGTGGTGGTGACTCTGCCACCTAAAGAGAAAGGATGTAGCTACAAGACTTTTAGCAGCACCCATCCTAAAGAATTCAAGGGAGACGAGGGTCCAGTTGCCTTGATGAACTGGATTATGAAGATGCAAAGTTGTTTCAATATTTTCAAATGCACTGAAGAGTAGAAGGTGATATATACTTCAACAACTCTTGCCAAATCGGCATTTCATTGGTGGGAGGTCGAGTGTGTAATCATCGGTGAAGAGGGTATGGCCACCATGACGTGGGAGAAGATGAAAAGGTTACTTATGGACAAGTATTGTACCAAGTCTAAAGTGAAGAAATCTGAGTATGAGTTCATTAGGCTAGAGCAAGGGTCGTTGTCAGTTCAAGAATATGTCAACGAGTTTTTAGAAAAATCAAGGTTTGCCAGCTACCAGGTGGCAACCGAGCAGAGGAAGATTTAACGCTTTATGGATGTGCTGAGAGTGGAGATCAAACAATATGTGGACATGACTTCCCCGTCAACTTTCGTTCAGGAAGTAGAAATGGCAACGGTGCCTGAGAAGAATAATACAAAGGCGTTTGGGGAAAAGAAAGATGGTAAGAATGGGAGGGGCCGAGTAAGTTGGTGAAGAAGCCAAAAACTACTTCGGCACCAGTTAAGACCCGTGGAGAGGAAATCATTATTCCCCAGTGCAACAAATGCAGCCAGAGGCATAGGGGAGAGTGTAGAGCTGGAAGCTTATCATGCTACAGGTGTGGAAAGCCTGGGCATATGATGCGGGAATGTCCAGAATCCAAATCTTGTTACAGTTGTGGGGCAACGGGACATCTAAGTTTCCAATGTCCCAAATTTCAAAAAGGTCCAGTGAGCAACTCAAAGACAGTGGGTGATGGGTTCGACAAAGGTTCAGGAAAGAAGAAGGAACTTTATCCGAGGGACGTGGAAGAGCCTATACTATCTTTGGAGCAAGCTCGGGAGACTCCTGACATGGTATCATGTATGTTTCCTATCAACAACGTCTATGCTCATGTATTGTTTGATTCGGGTGCAAATGGTAGTTTCGTGTCTGCTGCATTTCGTCACTATCTGAATAAGGATGCCTGTAGGCTAGAAAATATTTACAATGTAGAAACCGCCGATGGAGGACAGATTAAGGTTGATGAAGTAATTGATGGTTGCACAATATGTATAGATGGTAAGGAATTTCCTGTTATGTCAATGTGCTTAGGTGGGTTTGATGTAGTCTTGGGGATGGATTGGTTGTCCAAAAATCATGCCCAGATCATATGTAACAAGAAGATGGTCAACATTCAAACCCCAGAAGGAGAAATCGTTCACGTGTATGGGGAGCGAAAGAAAAATGTTGTTGGGTTGATCTCAACATTGAATGCGAGCAAATGTCTTCGGAAATGATGTCTAGCTTACTTGGCTTACACAGTTAACGCCGAATTGGAGAAAAAGATAGTGCCAGATGTACCAGTAGTGAACGAGTACCCAGAAGTGTTCCCAGATGACTTGCCAGGATTACCACCGGAATGTCAGGTTGAGTTCCAGATTGATTTAGTACCGGGTGTGACGCCGATCGCAAAGGCACCTTATTGGTTGGCCCCGATGGAAATGCAGGAATTAATGCAGCAACTTCAGGAGCTGCTAGATAAGGGATTTATAAGGCCGAGTTCGTCACCATGGGGAGCGCCAATATTGTTTGTTAAGAAGAAGGATGGCACGATGAGAATGTGCATCGACTACCGTGAACTAAACAAGATCACGATCAAGAACATATACCCATTGCCAAGGATATATGATTTTTTCGATCAACTTCAGGAGGCTAGTCATTTCTCAAAGATTGACTTGAGATCTGGTTATCACCAACCTTTGGTAGAGTTCGCGTACAACAACAGTTACCATTCTAGTATCAGAATGGCACCGTTCGAGGTATTGTATGGACGGAAGTGCAGATTCCCGGTTTATTGGCTAGAAGCGGGCGAGAAGCAATTCTCCGGGCCGAAAATAGTTCAAGAGATGGCGGACAAGGTGAATGAAATTCGGGAAAGGCTAAAGGCGGCTCAAGACCGACAGAAAAGTTATGCGGACAAGAAAAGAAGACAGGTCGAGTTTCAAGTGGGCGACCGTGTCATGTTGAAAGTATCTCCATGGAAGGGGATTATCTGGTTTGGGAAGCGTGGGAAGCTTAGTCCTCGTTTCGTTGGACCCTTCGTCATTTTGGAAAGAGTTGGGTTACAAGCCTACAGGTTGGACTTACTACAGGAAATGGATGGAATACATCCTACGTTCCACGTGTGTTACCTTCGCAAGTGTCTAGCCGAGGAAGAAAGCGTGATCCCTTTATCGGAAATTCGGGTGGACAATGGGAATCGTTGTGTGGAAGAACCGGAGTCGATTTTAGAATCGAAAGTAAAGAAGTTGCAGCATAAAGACGTAGTTATGGTTAAAGTCCAATGGAAGCACCATCGGGGTGTTAACATTACTTGGGAATCCGAAGATGATATGAAGAAGCGATACCCTCACTTGTTTAATTTAGGATGAGATTTCGGGGACGAAATCCCAATTAGGTGGGGTGGATTGTAACACCCGGGAAAATCTAAAGGTAAGTAATTGATTCTCATATTTCGTTAACTGTTTTAATTGAGTAATTAAAGTCCTTTATGATTGCCTATTATCTTTCCAATCTTCTAAATGAGTTATATGGTTATTGATATATTTTACCTCATGCTCGTTATCGTTTTCGGTTGAGTTTTCGGGCTGTTTTGGGTGCCACACGATTGTGCCACGTGATTGTGCCATTGGCACTATCGCGAGGGCACCATCGCCGAATGTGTACCGTAGGTTGGGGGGTGGTCGCGATTGTGCCATTGGCACTATCGCCGGGGCACTATCGCCCAATATGTACCGTGAGCGGGGGAGGCCTCGCGATTGTGACACGCGATAGTGCCCATGGCACTATTGCTGGGCACTATCGCCCGTGTGGTCTGGTTGATTTAAAACACCTTTACAGCCTCTATTCACCTCACAACTTCAAAATCTGACCTAGGGTTTGCTTGAGAGCGTTTTTGGGGGCGATTTTCCTCACTTCTACACCTTCTAACTTCATTTATTACATAGAGATTGTTGGGGTTTTCAAACATTTAATCAACAACCACTTCAAGGGTACATTCAAGACCTAGCAATCAAGTATTTGGAGTCTCAAGACTTCATTCTTCTCCATTTTATCTATTTTCTAGGTTTTGGTCCAAAAAGCTAGTTAGTGAGTTTACTAAACTTTTGTTAAAACTAGATACACATCATAATCTTCTACTTGTTCTTATAGTTGGGTATTGTTCAAAATGTTCACCTCTATGTGTTCAAAAAGATGATGGTGTTCTTATAAACTATTATATGGGGAATATACTTGTAAGTATCATGCCATGATTTACTCTAGTTGTTCATATATTTGGGGTTTTCTCCGTGTAGACATGCTATGGGTATTTGGATATGTTTAAGGGATACTTGTCTTGTCTTGGTATATGATGATTTATACTTGGAACATTCTTTTGGATGATATTATATCCACAAATGATTATTATGATATTTGAGTCTTATGTTAGACTTTACATGGCATTGGATGGTAACATTGTACCCATGGTTGGTATTGACATATGTTTGGTTGAAATATACCTCAAAACCTCCTATATGCATTATGTTGGACGAACCAAGTCAGTAGACACTAGGATGATGTACTCTTGGGTGCTACCGTGTGGGTATGTGCCTAGACCTCCGCCATTCGGGGTAATGCCATGGTTGTAGTCCTTGGGTGTGCCGGGCCTTTGGGTGTCACTCTCAGTAGTTGGCACTAAGGTACATTGTCTCTTTGGGTGGAACTTGATTGGTGCTATGGGTATCCCCCATTGACTCCACATTGGTTGAACTTTGGTTAACTGCTGATAACAATTGTGACTGTTAATACATGCTTATTATTGTTCAACTCGCTAGGCTCTTTGGCCTAACACTTGTTTGGTGTCGATGTGTATCTCAGGTTCTTGTGGCGTCGGCTCTAAGCTAGCATAATTGCTTGGGGATTACTTGGGATTGGACATACTTTTGATAGAATAACTTTGGGTTTTTAGATGATAAACCTTTTGTAATCTCTTTTCTAGTTGTAGAAATTAGATTAGTTGGTTGTTAATTTATTGTCCGTTAAATTACAACTGTAATTAAACAGGTTTGTATAATTCTCCGTTTTTGGGAGGCTCTTGCCATGGCAATTTTATATACCGCATATCCGTGTTTCGGATTTTTGTTATCCCTATTTTTAGGGTGTTACAAGAAACAATTATACTTTTAAAGATCAGAACAGATACGTACAGAAAGTTACAAGATAACAAAATGTAACTTTGAAAGAAAAATGACTAAAAAGACACAAACTTGAACATGACACTTGACATTTTGAATTTGTTCTGACAAAATAATGTTGTATTGCCAAATACTTAAAACTTTAAAATTTTTTGAGAATAATTTCTAAGTATGAAACTCTTAAGAACAATGAATTTTGCAAGATTACCAAAACTCTCAAACACTTAAACTCTCATAACATATAAATCTTGAAATTTTTATAGTAGAACTCTCATGAATCTGCCCATTGTGAACGTCAAAACTCTTAAAGAACTGTTATATTTGAATTTGCATATTACTGTTCACTGATAATTTTGAATTTCAAATTTCTAAAATTCAAATTTGAATTTCAATAATCTGAATTAATTATTTTAATATGTATGAAATGTTCAGATTAGAGGTTCCATATCACTTTGAATTCGAATTTAGTCCAAATCAAATATTTAAAAATGAAGTCCAACAGTCCTGTTCATAAATTCGAAATTCAAAACTTCAAAAGTTTAGTTCAAAGAGTTATGAGTTCAGTTCTTGTTCAAGATTATATTCAGCAAATTTGTTCAAATCATCGAGTTCTAAAAAAATCAAAACTTTCAAGTTACAGAATCATGTGTATGAGTTCAAGTTCAAAGTTCCAATAGTCAAGGTAACCTGCAAAAAAAATGAAATCGATACAAAACCCAGATGCAATACAAGTAATAAGTGCAATACAAACACTAGTATTGAAAGAACAAGATTCAAAATTAATCCAGTGTCATCGTTCATGGAAGATGAACAGTCACGAAGTTGAAAAACATTCGAAAACCCTAGTTCTTGAAATTGAAACTGTAAACAAAACAAACAAACAAGAAACAATAATCGAACACCAAAGATATTAAGACCAACACTTGAATCTTCGAATTATATGAGCCTGAAATCAAAAAGTCGCAAACAATGTTTGAGAGAAAAAGCTAAGTGTGAAAAATTCGCTCAAGAAAGTAATGAGAGAAGTGAGGTGAAAACTGGAAAACATCGAAATATATACCCTTAGAGTAAAGTGACACGTGGCACGATTTGATTGGGTACCTCGCTTCTCGCATAACACATGGAAATGAGCTTGCCGCACGATGAATGGCAAGTATGTGTGCACTTCTCGCATGAACGATGTGCGCGAAGTGGTGAAACTCGCACGACTAAGCTTGCGCGAACGAGATACGCGGATGATACTATGTGCGCGAACAACAATGAACAGTAACTACTCGCAAGTAGTTATGTGTGCGAAGTAGAAACGCGCATGACATAGCTTGCGAGTTTTGGACTTCGCGCAACCTTTGTCATGCGCGAAGTGAGAACTCGCACAATGAAGTGTGCGCGTTCTACACTTAGCGCACGCAATGATTTGCGCAAAGTGTAAACTCGCATAGTGCTATGCGCGTTCTACACTTAGAAATTTTTTTTGAAAATTTTCTAAAAATGGAAACTTTCCAAAAATGCATTAAGCCTCTTTCTAAAAACAACAAGTTTTATAAAGACACTTTTAAGCACAAAAATTAACTTTTTCTCTGAAAAATTCTTTCTGATTTAAAAAACATTCGAAAAATACACACTCACACACTAACTTACAAACTTTCCATTTTGCTCCCCCTTCACATGTGCAAGTCTGTGTTTCTCCCCCTTGATATAACATTCTGCTCATCTGACTAAAGTACGAGTCCTGATCTGATGTGATCAGAAGTCATAATCCAATGTATTATACTGTAAAACAAGATAAGTCTTTGGTACTCATTGAACATGAGTCCAGAAATGTTAAAAGCATCAAACTTTTCAAAGAATATATTGACCAAAACACTTAAACATATAAAAGCATATCTAGCTCCCCCTCAACAATAGGTACATAAATTAGAGCCTAGAGGAAACCTATGAAAGATTTGTGCTTCTTCTGAACGAACTCTCCAAGAACAAAGTGAAGAAGAAGCAAATAGAAAACAATGTCAAGTTCCTAAGCATTCTGCAACTGGAATGGAAGAAACATACCCAACGGATGAAGCAGATGAAAGACTTGAGCGACATACCTCTTCACGAAGTCTATGAGACTTTGCGTCAGAATGAGGAAGAGGTAGAAGAGAAAAGAGTTGAGAAAAAGAAAGCAGAGAAAGTTCCCGATCCTATTGCATTGGTAGTTGTAGAAAAGAAGAAAGAAAAGAAAGAGAAGAAGAAAAAGAAGATAGTAGTTTCAAGTTCTGAATCAGAATCTGAATCCGATGGTGATGATGGAGAAAGCCTCAAACAAGCTATGTTGTTAATGACCCGATCTTTTCAAAAGAAATTCTACAAGAAGCCGGGATCCAATTCTCAAAGATACTCTTCATCCAGTTCTAAGAACCATGAGCACCGAGAAAGAGTTGAAAGACAGCGACATGAAGAGAACCGATATATGGAAAGGAAGCCGGAAGAAAAGAAAAAGTTTGTGAATGATTACACCGGTGCTGAAAAGCCAGCAAATGATCCAATCAAATGCTACAACTGTGGAAAGATTGGACATTTTGCTAAAGACTGTCGAAAGCCAAAGGTTCACAATTCTCAGTACTATCAGAACAAACTGCTATTGGCCAAACAACAAGAAGCGGGCATAGCATTAATGGCTGAAGACGAATTTTAGCTGGATCATTCAGATGGTGAAGAGGAAGAGAAAGAAGAAGTTGCTCATCTCTGTTTAATGGGAAAAGAGATCAAGTATGATGATTCAGGTGATGAGACTGCTGATGAGGTAATAAACTTTACTGAAAAAGATTTCATAACCAAAACGGAAGCCATGATGGTTGATCTTCAAGACTTCCAAACAAAATTGAAAAAGGAAAAAGACAGAGTTGCTAAAAGAAACAACAAGATCTTTGAGCTTAATAAGTCTGTTATTGGGAACAAAGATCTAATTGATTCTTTATGCAAGTCTGCGTCTGATTCTAAACTTCAAGTAGATTGTTTTGAAAAGAAGATTTCTGATTTTGAAGTTAAAATTTCTAAGTATGAGTTTGAGAAGAGAGAATTTGCACTAATTGTTCATAAATTGCAGGTTGAAAACAAGCTTTTGAATAAGAAGGTAAATGGTTTGGAAGCCAAACTCTATGCTAGAGGCCAAACAGATCAAACCATTTTTCTCAATGCACCTAACGAAGAGGCTGATGTTAAGGAAAAATGGGGACTTGGTTTTCAAAACCCCCATTACCTTAAGAAAGCCATCAAAAAACAACCAGCACTTTATAATTTTGATTTTCTTGCTTGTGCTGGTAAACATACTCATTTAAAACCCAAATTTGTTACCAAATTACCAGAAGAAGTTGAGGCCAGAGAAACTGAAAATAGAAAGAATGTTAAGAAAATGCAACTACCATTTAACTATGCAAAGTTAAATGATAGTTATATTTCTGATACACCAAAAGTTCTCTCAAACGACTATTTTTCTAGTTATTCTGTTTCTGAGATGAAGGGAAAACCTGCAGTTGCAAAGGTTTATGTTCCTCCACTCATTCTTGAAAGCAAAATAGTTGAGCTTGAAAATGTTTTATCTGATGAAAAACTTTTGGTAGATATTGAACAAAGTGTGTTTTCTACAGTTTTAAAGAACATTGTTTTTCAAACTAAATCTACAAAGTGTTCTAAAGTTTCTAAGGCACCTCAAACTTCGACTGATAACTTTGATGACTTATTTGAGTCTGCAAATGACTTTCTTAATTCTGATGATGGATGCATAGAAGAAATTGATATGTTTGACTTCAATGCTGCTCTTCCTGATCATTCTACTTGTCTTATAAATGAAAAAGTGTTACCAAGTGTTCTTAAAACTGATGAATCATCAACTAACGTTGGTGAATCAGTTTCTGTAACTGCTGATTACTATGCTCAAGGTAAGAAACATAAGAAACAGCGATTACAGAAACAGAAATACACTGGTACACAAATGAAAACTCAATCTCAGAAATCTGATTTTCCTAATAAATCTAAATCTTTTGTTTCAGATATAGGCAAGAAAAGGTCGAAAACTCGAACTGAATGGCGGCTAAAAAGGAAGGATGATGAGATGGCTGAATCAGTTTTTGATAACTCTTGTACTAGATCTGTTAGTAGTAATAATGATGTAGTTGGTCAACTTGCTTCACCTAAACAAAACCTTGTAACTTCTTACAAGCATTATTCAATAAAGCAATTGATTCAATTATCTCTTATTACTACTAAATCTTATCATTATCGGAGAAATGATTTTGCTTATTCTCATAATTCTACTGATTGGTTTGGATCTTATCATGTTTATTCTTTAAGATCAAATGTTTTTAAAAGTTTTCAAAAGAACGGAGGGTCCATTTTCAAATGGATACCAAAATCTTGTGCTAATTTGTTAGGACCCGTTTTTAAATGGGTACCTAAATCTATTATTCCCTGATTTCTCTTGCAGACCCGACATATGTGGTACTTGGATAGTGGCTGTTCCAAGCATATGACCGGGCAGAAAGCTTTATTGTCTAATTATACAGAGAAATTCAGCGGAAATGTCAGATTTGGAAACGATCAGCTTTCACCGATCTTAGGATATGGTTACATCATTCAATATAATAACATAATGATTAAGAAGGTGAGTTATGTCGAAGGCTTAGGGCACAACTTGTTGAGCATCGGTCAATTCTGTGATAAAGGGTTAGAGGTCAACTTCAAAGCTAAGAGATGTTCGGTTCGTTCTGAAGACGACAATGAACTCTTAGTTGGCAATCGAAAGACAAACCTATATACCATCAATCTGTCAAAAGTTCAGATTGACAATCAAGTTTGCTTAATGACAAAAGCCTCGATGCAGCAAAGTTGGCTCTGGCACCGACGACTTTCACACCTGAACTTTCGTTATATCAACAAGCTGGTCAAAGATAAGTTGGTAAAAAGACTTCCTGAATTGAGATATGAGAAAGAACACTTATTTGCAGCATATGAAAAGGGTAAGATGAAGAGAGCCGCACATAAACCAAAGCCTGAACCATGCACCAGCTCTCCATTAGAATTACTGCATATGGATTTGTGTGGTCCAATGCACACTCAGAGCTTGGGTGGCAAGAAATACGTGTTGGTTATTGTGGACGATTACCCAAGATACACGTGGGTCAAATTTTTTCGATCAAAAGATGAGACACCAGAAGTTCTCATTACTTTCTTAAAGATGACCCAAGTGAATATGCAGCGAAAAGTCAAGATTCTTCGAACCGACAACGGCACAGAGTTCAAGAACAAGATTGTTGAAGAATATCTCGATTCAGTCGGGATTTCACATCAATACTCTGCTGCTCGTACGCCTGAACAAAATGGAGTAGTCGAAAGGAAAAATCGGACGCTAGTCGAGGCCGCTCGGACTATGCTTAGCCAATCGGACTTACCTCTATTTTTGTGGGCAGAAGATGTGTCGACTGCATGCCATACTCATCGGTCCATGATACATCGCCGTTTTCAAAAGACTCCATATGAGCTGATCAACAACAGAACACCGACAATCAAATATTTTCACATATTTGGCTGTAAATGTTTTGTGCTTAACGACAGAGAGAGTCTGAATAAATTCAGTGCTAAGGCGGATGAAGGCATATTCATCGGTTATTCTTCCACATCTGCAGCATATCGTGTTTATCTGAAGAAGTCAAAGACAGTCGTCGAGAGCGTTAATGTAACATTCGATGAAGATATGGCTTCTGAACAACTCAGTTCAGAACCCGTTATCACTGGAGTATTAGCTTCTGGGCAGATTCGTCCAGAACCTGTTTCTACAGAGAAAAAATCGGATAACGCTTCTACTTCAATTTCACATTTATCTGATTTAGATTTGTTATTTGAATTCTTTTATGATGAGGTTCTAGGGTCTAATATACCTAAATCTGTTGTGACTGACAGGTCTGAAGACACAAGCTGCAATCATCTAGTTACTTCAGAAGTTTTAACTGAACTTGTATCCCCCGTTCAGTCAGAAACTCGCATTCAAATATCTACTCCTACAATTGAAGATACACAAGTAATTGCTGAACCAGAAGTAACTGTTTCAGTTGGAGGTGATATATTGTCTACTCAACAGCCAGAGTCTGCTGTTCCAACTGATACTTCTGCACCTGAAACTTCAACTGCAAAACCCCCTCCTATTATTCAATCTGAAGAGCCTGATAGTGGATTTTTGGATGATGATCATGTTCAAACTTCATCTACTCCACTCCCTTATGAGCATCGCTGGACCAAAGAACATCCTTTACATCAAGTAATTGGAGATCTTAACAAGCCTGTACAGACTAGGTCAGCGACTCTTAATCAATGTATGCATGACTCATTCCTCAGCAAGATAGAGCCCACACGAGTATCAGAGGCTTTAGCTGATTCGGATTGGGTATCTTCCATGCAAGATGAGTTAAATCAGTTTGAAGCCCTAAAGGTTTGGAGATTAGTTCCAAAACCAGAAGGTAAAACCATGATAGGAACTAAATGGGTATTCAAAAACAAGAAAGACGAAGATGGTATCGTCATAAGGAACAAAGCTAGACTTGTTGCCAAAGGCTACCGGCAAGAGGAAGGCATAGACTACGATGAGACGTATGCTCCAGTAGTGCGTATAGAAGCAATCCACATATTTCTAGCCTACGCAGCTCATAAAAATTTCACAGTCTATCAGATGGATATGAAAACAACCTTTCTGAATGGCATTCTTAAAGAGGAAGTGTACGTGTCTCAACTAGAAGGGTTCGTCAATCTAGATAAGCCAGATCATGTCTACTTCTTGGATAAAGCCCTGTATGGTTTAAAACAAGCCCCTCGAGCATGGTATGACGTTTTATCTAAATTCTTGGTCAAGTCCGGTTTTTCCAAAGGTAAAATAGATACCACTTTGTTTATCAAAAAGGAAAAAGCCGATATCATCCTTATTCAAATATATGTTGATGATATAATATTTGGTTCTACAAATCCAAAATACTGCAAAAACTTTTCTAACCTCATGGTGTCACGTTTTCAAATGAGTATGATGGGAGAGATGAATTTCTTTCTCGGATTACAAGTTAAACACTTTTCTACGGGGATTTTCATTAATCAATCTAAGTATATTTTGGACATTCTTCGGAAGTACAAAATGGAAAATTGTAAACCAATTGGAACCCCGATGGCACCTGGTACTAAGATTAACACTGATCCTTCGGGTAAAAGTGTTGATGTTAGAACTTATAGAGGTATGATAGGATCGTTAATGTATCTTACATCTAGTAGACCAGATATTATGTTTTCATCATGTTTATGTTCTAGATATCAGGCTGCTCCTAAAGAATCCCATTTGGCTGCTGTCAAACGGATTTTTAGATATCTGAAGGACACCGCAGATCTTGGTCTGTGGTATCCTAAGGATACAGGGTTTCAACTGACTGCTTATTCAGATGCAGATCATGCAGGTTGCATGTTGGACAGAAAGAGTACTTCTGGTCACATTCAAAGAAACGATTATGCGTTTCCACATCGACTGCTGCCAGTTGCTGCTCTCAAGTCCTATGGATGCGAACACAGCTACGAGACTATGGATTCAAGTTTGATAAAATACCTATCTACTGTGACTCGAAGAGTGCAATCGCTATATCTGCTAATCCTGTCCAACATACGAAAACCAAACACATTGACGTCAGGTATCATTTTATTAAGGATAATGTAGAAAAAGGAACAATTGAACTCTATTTTGTAAAAACAGATTATCAGCTTACAGATTTATTTACCAAACCATTAGATGAAAAGAGATTTAATTTTCTTATCTCTAAGCTTGGTATGTTAAATTTGAAGACATAATCAGTTGTTACCTAATATAGTTAAGTATTGTTATTTTTCATCATTTTCTATCATTATTTCTGAAAGATATCTGCACTTTAATAGTTTGCTCATGATCTCAGGGGGAGAGTGAAATGCATTTTAAGATGATCTACATTATTTTAAGGGGGAGCATACCTAATTTCTGCATTTTACTTAAATGACAAATTTTTGAGATGCATGATTTTATGGGGAGCATATAAGAAAAAGGAGTAAGACTATGATTTCTGATTATTTCAGATTAGAACTCGTACTTTAAAAGTTTTATTGCTTTATGTCTTTTAATTTTTTGAATAAATTTTGTAAATAAATTTGTTTTGACTAGACTTTGAGACTTATGCAGGATGAGAGAAGATGACACGATCATATCTTAATAACTTCAGCTTGACTTTATGAGAATTAAGATTGAGCAAAAAGGTAAATTTCTTATCTTAATCTCAAATGTATCTGAAAGAAGGACAACTTTCAGATATAGAAAACATGTTCTTAAATATTCAAACCACTTCCCGATTTTTAAACAGATTTTATAATTTGGAAGTGTGTTTTTAAATGTTTTCATTTTATTTTTGTGCTTAATTGATAAACAAATCGTGTGTATCTAAAGATAAATACTTGCGTATTGTCTTTTCTATATACTTTCAAGTATTCACACACACCGGTTTGACTTTGTTCAACATGTTCTTACCATGTCTCTAAATTGAAACAATTTTTCTTCGATGGTAAGACACTCCGCTTGTATTTTAAAGAATTTTGAGCGCTATTTCATTTTGAAACGTCATTTCAAAGAATGTCTATATTTTGTTTCGTATAGACACATATCCATTATTCTTGACCATAAGCCTTAATTGATATATCATTTATTTCTGATCATTTTCATACAATGTCAGATTTTCAAACTAGTCTTTTGCATTCATATTCATTCATTTCAATATACTTGTTTGATAATACTTCAATGTTTACAAATGCTCATATCTTCATGATTATATCACTGAGCATACTTATATCTGACTTGTATTTTGAGTTTTAACTGATAGTGTTAAACCATTTTGAGCAACACATGCTTTATAGGAAATAAGGGTTCTTTGTGCTAGGAATTAACTGAACTTCTATGAAATCACGTTAACCAATGATTTCTACCCAAGAAGTTCATCCTTAGTGATTAAGTGTGAGGAGTCAAAAAGAAATGAGTGTGGGTGTGATGAGGTAAAATGGAAATGAGAGTTTGGTTAGATGTGAGCTTATTGAATTAAAAGAAAGAGGGTGTGAGATTAGAGTAAAAGAATATCAAACTCTGTACCATCTACTTTCTGAGTCGGGCAACCATATTACTAATGATTCACAATTCTTGGTGAACATTATTGAACCAGACAACTAGCCCATGCCAACTCTTGCTTAATACCCCACCAACCACTCATTTTCTTCTCAAAAAGAAAATGTTTCACATTTTCAAGGGGACGCAACATATAATCTGTTAGAACATAAATCTGTTGGATACAAGATCAAGAATACTGAAGGTCAAAGTTGAGAAAGTCAAAGCTGCTAAAGTCAAATCTCATTAAAAGTCAAAGTCTATTTGTAATAAGTCAATGTATTTTGTATTTTGTATTTTCCTTGTATTAGGTTTTAGTATAAATAGTTTTTGTCTTTGTAATTTGTAAGTACAAACTTAATTAGTGAATATTCAGTTGCATCTAGAGAGAGAAAGTTAGAGAGAGAAAGAGAGGTCATTAGAGAGAGTTCTAGAGAGAGAGATATTGTAATCTTGAAATTGAGAAGTTAATCAAACATGTATTTGATTCTTATTCTTGTTTGTTTGATTAATCTTTTATTAGAAACTAGAATCTGGAACAATCATAATCTATCTGGTTTTCATTTGGAAAATCTGGATATTGAAAAAGAAGGAAGTCTGCCCCACCTTCGCACTTTAATCATGCACTTAGAGTCTGTGTTTATCTAATGTTGTCTCAGTGATTTACACAATGTTGAGCCTTATTGAAAAGCAATCATCGTGCTTAATTCTTTCAACACTTGCACGAACACACAAAGAATTCATTTCTTTGTCATAACATTCATAGAAATTGCCTTTGTGGTGTTTCGATGATTGGATGGAAGCCCTGGGGGAGTGAACTTCAAAAAGCTCCTTTATATTGTGTATTCGTTACACAAAGTGACTTCGTGTTACTGACAGGCATTTTAACTGATTCATTTGTTGATTCAGGAGTTACAAGTTCTTATTTTGTCTGGATTTGGAAATATCTAGATGAATACTTGGTTATGGATCACAGAATCAGAGGCTCAGGTTGACAGATCAGAATGGTCAAAGACATTTCTTGGAAGAAAAGTTTTGATGATATAGATGCTCAAATCATCAAAAAGGGGGAGATGGTATCAAGAAATGATAAAGTTTTGAGAGATGTTTTTCAGAAATGTCCAAGTCAGAAAATTCAATTCTGAAGATGTGCTGATTATTGAGGAAATTTTCTTTGAATATTATTTGCTAAAGCAATCCGAGCTGATTCTGAAGATAATTTCTTTCCAAAGTCTGAAAGTATTATATGAAAGTTTTGGGGAGATTGTTAAACGTTTGAAGATAGTTTTGGAAAGAATACCGTCAAAGAAAAAGGGGAGATTGTACTGACAGAGCATAAAAGTGAAGACTGAATTGCTAGATCTTTCAACAGTGATCTTGAATCCAAAGGGGGAGATTGTTAGAGCATAAATCTATTGGATACAAGCTCAGGAAGACTGAAGGTTAAAAGTCAAGAAAGTCAAAGCTGAGAAAGTCAACTTTCATTAAAGTCAAAGTCATTTGTAATAAAAGTCAAGTTGTATTGTATTTGTATTTTGGTTAATTTCCTTGTATTTTAGTTGTAGGTATAAATAGCTTTCTATTTTTGTTTTGTAAAAGAAGTTGTCTAGTTGAGACTGATAGAGAAAGTGTGTGTACGTAGAGAGAGAATCTTTAGAGAGAGAGAAAGAGATTTCTAGAGAGAGAAAGATTGTACTCTTGACATTTGAAAGTGAAATCAAACAGGTAATTGAATTCTTGTTTGTGTTTGTTTGATTGATTGTGTTTAGAAACTAGAATCTGGGAATAACAATTCTTGGCCGTGAATGAAAAAGAGATCAGGGGCATGAGAGAGAAGGAGGCCGAGTAGAAGGCCAAGATCGAGGAGCTGGAGGAGGAGTTGAAGGTCGTCGAGGCTTTCACTCGGTGGACGACGAAGGCGTCCATCATAAGGCGTCACCTGGTTGGGAAGAATCCTCTTTCCAACACCGAAGAGGACCTCAAGATCTACCTAGCGGAGATCGGGAACGAAAAGGACCTGGACTCCGAGGATGAGAGGGACATCGAAGTGGTCGAGGTCGAGGAGGAGGCCAAGGTAGACGAAGTTCAGGCGAGTGATGTCTCTACGTCGTAGCCAACAGAAGATGCTCCTCCGTCTTGAGTCTTTTGTTTTTATATCTTTATTTAACTTTTTTGTCTTTTCTATGGTCGACCGTTGGTGGTCGAGCCTTCCATGTGTAACCATTAACTTTGGTTTATAATAGAAATGGTTTTTATCTATGTTACTTATGTCAAACGTTTTTACACATTATGCAACAACATTCATGACATCGCACAGAACTTTTCAAACTTAAAAGTCATATGAACAAACAGTTGAAACATAAGACATTCAATCCATAAATATTCGTGATTCAACATAACAGATAACCTTGTGACTGAGGCATTTCAAATAATTTTCCCCAAGGATTCTTGCGACTAAGGCAATCCAAGTAGTTCAAAGATTCTCGCGACCCAGACATTTATCCATAATAAAATTTCTCTAAGTTAAAAAACTTAGAATTGAGTTGTACAAGACCAAGTCGTGTAAAAGACTTGCATTATTATGTCGGGCGATCCTGCAAGGAAACAATGTCAGAGGTTGGTCGTTGCTTAACCAATGACCCTCTGATGTCTAAGTCAGTACTAGTCGTGAAAAATAATCATAAGAAAAAAGTATGGCGGACTTAGAAAAAATACCTCTTGAGGTTGCATTCCAACTACGCGGGATTTCTTGGTCATCGAGAGTTTGGAGCCTATAGGCGCCTTTTCCTACGACTCTAGATATACGATATGGCCCTTTCCCATTTAATGGAAAGCTTACCTACGTTCAACTCTTGAGTGTTCTGAAATACTCGACGTAAGACATGATCGCCCTCTTGGAAGACTTTGGTCTTTACGTCTTTGTTGAAATGTCGCTCGACTGATTGCTTTTGACACGCCATTCGAATCAAAGCTGATTCTCTTATTTCTTCAAGGGCGTTGAGATCATAACTTAGTTCGACTAGGTTATGGTCGACTGAGGTATGCCTCGATGTGGGTAGTTGTAGTTCGACTGGTAAAACCGCCTCACATCCATAGACCAGGGAAAAAGGGAGTTTGTCTCGTAGACGTACGGGGAGTCGTACGATTTGCCCATAGGACCGATGGAAGTTATTCGACCCATTTTCCTTTTGCTGCCCTCAGTCTCTTTTTGATCGACTTTATAATGGTCTTATTGCTTGATTCTGCAAGTCCATTCGACTGAGGGTATCGTGGTGTCGACGTCGTAAGTTTTATATTGTGATCCTCACAAAATTGCTGAGTTCTTTCGCTTATGAATTGGGATACATTGTCGCAGACAATCTTGGATGGTATCCCGAACCTACATATAATGTTTGTCTGGATAAAAGAAATCACCTCTTTGTCCCCGATTTGGAAAAAAACGACTGTCTCTAACCATTTAGAGAAATAATCTGTAAGAACAAGTAAAAATACCTTTTGCCCAGGGGCAGGTGGTAACTTACCGACGATATCCATTCCCCATCCCATGAAGGGCCAAAGAATCAACGTCGAGTGTAAAGGTTCAGAGGGTTTATGCATCGTACCTGAATGTTGTTGACATGCATCGCAGCTTTGCACATACCTAATGGCATCTTATCGTAGTGTCGGCCAATAGTAGCCTTGTCATGATATTCAGTTGGCTAGACTACGACCACCTGAATGGTTGCCACATTCACCGTCGTGCATTTCCTGCAAGATGTTCTGGACTTGCGTTATGCTTGTGATACATCGTAGGTTAAGTCTAGTAGGCGATCGTTGATAAAGTCTGCCTTATATCATGACATATCTAGATGCCTTGAATCTGATCTTTCGAGCTTCCATTTTGTCCTCAGGAAGTTGGTCGTGCATTAAATAATTCATTATGTCGCTCGACCAATCTTCTTCTTTGTTGTCGATCTGGACAACGTCATCGTGATCGATAGATGACGTTGTGAGATGTATCATGGCTATCGTGTCGAATAGTGATTTGCTAAGTGTCGAACCAAGATTGTCTAAGGCATCAACATGAGTATTCTGATATCTTGGGATTTGTTCGATCGAGAAGGGCTTGAAATTTTCTGATTTTGCTTTGGCTACCTTGAGATATGACGTCATCTTTGAGTCCTTCATCGCGAATTCGCCATTCATTTGGTTCACGACAAGGAGGGAGTCGCTTTTGAAATGCAACCCTTTTTTCCCCCAAGTCGAATGCCATGCTCATACCCACGATTAGGGCTTCATATTTTGCTTCATTGTTGGTTGCTTTGAATTCGCATCGTATGGAGTATACCATCTTGCCCCCCTATGGAGACTTTAAGACAACGCCCAGTCTTGTGCCTCTATCATTGGACGATCTGTCGACATGTAGAGTCCAGGGTTTGTCGTCGTGAGTCTCCACAGAAAAAGCTTCGTCTTGCGCTTCTTTCTCTAGTTCAGGACTAAAATCAGCGACGAAGTTTGCTAGGACTTGCTATTTGATCGTTGTCCTTGGTTTGAAATCGATGTCGTAACTGCTGAGATATATACTCCATTTTGCAAATAGACCTGTCAGTTCTGGTTTTCTCAAAACGGACTTAAGTGGAAAGTTAGTAACAACAATTATAGGACTCGAAGTAATGTCGCAGCTTTTTAGCAGTTGTAACTAACGATAGTAATAGTTTTTCCATCGATGAGTACCTAGTTTCGGCATCGAGTAGAGATTTACTTACATAGTAGATAGGAAGTTGATGTTTGTCATCCTCTCTTACCAGGACTACACTTACCACGTTAGTGCTGACGGCTAAGTAACGTTTCAAGGCCTCATTGTCTTGAGGTTTTGACAGTAGTGGAGATGACGCCATGTATTCTTTCACTTTGTGCAATGCATGCTCGTGGTCGTCTGTCCACTGGAATCCTTTGTTTTTTCGAAGAACGTTGTAAAATAGGTGGCATTTGTCTGACGATCGTGAGATAAACCTATTTAAGACTTCCATACGACCAGTCAGGCGTTGAACTTCTTTGAAATTTCTCGACAACTTAAACTCGATTATGGCCTTGATTTGGTCAGGGTTAACCTCGATCCCTCGTCTTGTCACCACGTACCCTAGAAACTTCCCGGCGCTTACCCCGAAAGAACATTTCGTAGGGTTAAGCTTCATATGGTATTTTCTGAGGATGTCGAACGATTGTCGCAGATGTTCGACGTGGTCGATAACTTGCCTCGACTTGACGAGCATGTCGTTAATGTACACTTCCATGGTATCTCTAAGTTGATCCTTGAACATTTTGGTGACCAGTCCCTGGTACATGGAACCTGCATTTTTCAAACCAAAAGGCATCACCTTGTACAGTAAATACCTCTATCTGTCATAAAGGTTGTCGTTTCTTGATCATCAATGTGCATAAGCATCTGATTGTATCCTGAGTATGCGTCCATGAATGTCAAGAGTTCATGTCCAGCAGTCGCATAGACTAGAGTGTCGATATGTGGTAAAGGAAATGGATCCTTCGGACACGCCTTGTTCAAATCTGTAAAGTCTATGCACACCCTCCACTTGCCGTTTTTCTTTTGTATGACCACGACATTGGGTAACCAATCGGGGTACTTTACTTCACGAATCTTCCCGGTTTTAAGGAGGTTGTCGACTTCGTCATTGATCACCTTGTTTCATTCGGGAGCAAACTTTCGACATTTCTGCTTAATTGGTTTGACTGACGAATTCACATTTAACTTGTGAGAAATGACTTTGGGGTAAATACCGACCATGTCTTCGTACGTCCAAGCAAAACAATTAGCATGATCCTGCAAAAAAGAGATTAGTTCATTTTTAATGGAAGGATTGAGTGTTGAACCTATGAAGATGATTTGGTTCAGTTTGCTTTGGTCCAGGATAACTTCCTTCAGACGATAGTCATTAACGGTATCGAGAGTATCCTGGTTCTGTAATTGCTAGATGGATTGCTTTATGGGTTTCATCGTCGTCTTGTAGCAATCTCGAGCAACTTTTGGTTCACTCTTGATCTCCTGGACTCCCCATGGTGTGGGAAATTTTATCGTCTAGTGGTACGTCGAGAGGACTGCCTTCATGTCGTGGATCCAGGGTCGACCGAGAATGATATTGTATGCTGACGGGCAATCGATGACGTTGAATCTGGTTTGCTAGTTGATTCCCTTAGCGTAGACCGGTAAAGTGATCTCTCCAAAGGTGCTTTTCGTATCTCCATTGAAACCAACCAAGGTCGTTGAACTTCGAACAATCTCTGACTTGTCGAGTTCCATGGCTTTGACGGTGTCGAGAAATATTATATTCGTTGAACTTCCTCCATCGACCAACACCCTTTGGGTCAAACAATTGTCGACCTTAAGTTGTACAATTAACCCGTCGTGATGTTTTTGATGTAAGTCGCCCAAGTCATCTTTGTCGATTGTTATCTTCATCGATTCTAGCTCGAATTCTTCTTTAGGTCATAAGGATCAAGGAATTGGTTGATTGTTTGCTCCCTGACTAGCATGCCTATTTCCGTGGAGTTAGTCAGGCCACAGATGTCGGATCCTCCCATAACACAATTCATGACTTTCTCATGAAGAGGAGATGGTGGTCGAACGTTGTTGTCTAGCGCTGCTGGTTAGTCGAATAGTTTTTTGAGGTTGCCTTTCGGGACATGCCAAGTGAGTTCTTTTTTTAGGGCAATGCAATCATCTGTCATATGACCATGGTCGCCGTGAAAGTTGCACCATTTAGTCTTATCTTTCTTGCCATCGTCTTTGTCGCTTTTCTTCGGCCAACGGATGGTCGCTTGTATGTTTCTTAAGGCCTCGACCAAGTCCTTGGAAGTCCCTTTGAATCCATAAGAGGAGATCTTGGGGTATTGAGGGAACTTGGTCGTGGTCATGGTCTTCTCTCTATCAAACCTGACATTCAATATTTGTCGTGACGGCTCTGTTTTGATTGGCGTCTTGGCCTTGAAATCTAGCTTCTTCACACTTAGCATTTTTTTGTCACTAGAGTGCTTACGACGAAAAGCAGCGTCGTCTTCGACCCTCATATAGGCCAAAGTTCTCGTTCGTATGTCTTCAAATTTTTATGGGGGGTATTTTTTCAAGTCAGTGTAGAGACCTGAACCTTCATCTAGATCACGTTTGTGAGCTTCGATCGCGGTCTTAATGTCGCAATTACGGACACTGATCATTTTTGCATTGAAGTGATTGAAGTAACTTCGGCTGGACTCTCCAGCCTTTTGCACGATGTAGTATAAATTGCTAGTCTGCTTCTCCATCTTGCGACTACTGGCGAATTGTTGGGAGAATTGGTTTACCAGTTCAGCGAACGAACCAATGGATTTTGGTTTGAGGCCAATCAACCATTGGAGGACTGCACCCGTGAGGGTCGCCCCAAAACTCTTACACATGCACACCTCTTGGTATTGGTGTGGAATAGATATTGTCCACATTAACTGTTTATATTGAGCGACGTGTTCGATCGGATCCGTGATGCCAGAATATTTTGGTGTGAATGTTGGGATAATGTATTTCTTGGGGACGTCAACCTTTGCTATCTCGTCGACAAATGGCGACACTTGAAATCAAGTGTGAGGCTCGACGTCAACTAGCACGGCAGCTCCTGGTAGTTTGGCAACTAGCGACAGTACACGTTTGTTTTGTTCTTCCAACATCTTCAATCGTTGAGCGACTAGATCGTCTTGCTTATTCCCTTGAGCTACTGTCGGTACGTGCCCAGAATTCTGGAAACCATTTCGCTACGTCGAGTCGAAAGCATCTACATTGTAATGGAAGGTTGGCATCATCATTGTGGGAATTGACGTTGTTGGAGGCATCGTGAGAATTGGTGTCGTCGAGTGAAAGAATGGTGGAAGAGGCGGTGGCATCGTTGGCATAGGTTGAGTAGGTATGCCAGGGAAATGAGGTCTTGGATAGTTTAGGCGTGGAGGTCCCGACCAAGGCATGTTGAAGCCTCTAAGGCCGTTCGAGGGTCCCGCTGCGTTGCTAGCATTCTGATTTCTTAATGACGCGATTTCTTCAGCAGCTTGTCTATTTTTGATTCGACAAGGCATCAATGCGACCACGTACAACCGTCAACTCCATGTTCATCTGGGCTGTGATTTGTTCTTGGGTTCCTTGAGGAGTTTCCATTATCCTGTAGGAAAAACACACTCGTGAAAATTGTTAGTTCGGTGCACAGTTGTTGAGGATTTTTTTTTAGATGGGGCCCATGGTGGGCGCCAAACTATTAATGCCAAAAATCGTCCTTTGGAAGATTTAAGGTCGGTGTGGAGCTTTATCCAACTAAAGAAAGTAACCAGAAGACAATTCGTGCGATAATAATAGAAATAAAGAGACAAGAGATTTGGTGACGCGGAAAAACCTCAACGAGGAAAAAACCGCGGACGACAAATGGAAGTCGTCGAGCACTATGATCGCCAAACAGGGGCGACGTCCTTATGTATTACAATGTTACACACGACAAATACGAAATATTAGTATATAAACTAACAACAAGTGTAAATCATGTATAAAATTCTTCGATTGGGTGTACAAAACTTCAATCGTGTAATGCGAGAGAGGATTTTTGATTGTTCTTTGTATAACTTGTAAATTTGTAGTAGCAGATCTCCAAATGGAATGTATGTCTTTGGTATTTATAGTCTTTGATCTTCATAAATGTGTCACTGATTCTTGGTGTAATGGTCGAAGCTGTTTAAATGTTCATGATGCCCGATGTCAGTTATATCTGTTAAGTCAAGATTGTATTCAAGATTAAATAAGGGGTCAAAGTGTAAAGTTGTATTGTATAAGGTTTTGTTTGTTAATATTCTTTGTAAGTCAAAGTATTTGACTTTGACTTTAGATAGCTTGTAAGGTCATATTGACCACATATAAATAGTGAATGTCTTTATAATTGTCAAAGTAGAATCTAGAGATCAAGAACACAGACAGAGAGAAATAGGTATATGACACTGTGAGATCTGTGACACAAGAAATCATTGTAATAGAAGTTATATCAATCAAAGAAATGATTTCTACATATTCAGTGTATGATTGTTAAGCTTGGATTGGACTTTCAATTGGTATCAGAGCCTAATTCGAAGAAATCAATCAAAAAGATGAACTCACACCCTGTCGACTGTATATTGGATCAATTTCGCAAATTTGATGTTATTTTGTGCAAAGTCTCGATTGTTTTGTGATTGATTAGTGTCCTAAACACTTTTAGTATTGTTGGATCCTAGATTTAATCTTATAACAATGATATAAAACAATTAATAAGAATAAGAATAATGAAGTAATATAGTTTTAATATCAAAGCAGATTCAATATCACAGTTTATAATAAGATATATAAATCATAGAAGATCTGTCTCTTGAATACTTTAAGTATATTAAAAGATGATTCATTTACAAGATCTATCAAAAGCACACTTTTGTCAATG
This sequence comes from Arctium lappa, assembly GCA_023525745.1. Classification (NCBI taxonomy): domain Eukaryota; kingdom Viridiplantae; phylum Streptophyta; class Magnoliopsida; order Asterales; family Asteraceae; genus Arctium; species Arctium lappa. The sequence continues at coordinate 53,606,494 of CM042057.1, forward strand.
GACTGATGGTCCTATTTATAGGAACATAAAGTGTATAGTGTACAATTCTGACATAAAAAGCATGCTTGAACAGTGTCTTACCTAAAAGGTAAGCTCAAGACATGCTTGAACAGTGACCTACTCTAAAAAGTAAATCTTATCACTAATGACGTGTCATCTGTTCTTCTGTCAAAACTTGTGTAACTTTAGCTTTCTTCAGAGAGGGGGTCTTCAGAGCTCTGATGTAGGTGCCTCTGATGAAGTCATCTCTGATGGCTTCTGCTGAAATTCTCTAACTCTGGAAAGTACTTCAGAGGCAGGTTTGTCCTCTGAAGTCTATCTCTGGAAGTCCTCTGAAATAGGACTTAGAATATTTTCAATACTTTTACAATTTAGAATTGGGGCTAACAATCTCACCTCTAAGTATTGAAAATAAAAATTTGCAAAACTAACAGAGAAAGAAAATTTAATCTAGAAAGCATAGAGGAGAAAGTCATCCTCTTTAAATGTTACTTCTTCAAATGATGAAAATTACAAAACAAAGAAGATTACAAAAACAAAAAACAAAAGTTACAAATAAAGAACTAATTACTTTCACCAGAGCATATCCTATGGAACTTCATTATCAACTCTCTAAAGTTAATCATTGAGCGAATTTGCAAGTCTAGCTTTGCCAATAGGTCAGCTTTGTGTCGTTCTTTCTTTGTATGAATCATCTTCAACACACCCATTAGAGTCCCATCTTAGTATTTAGCGACCTCTGAAGCCAAGAAAATTTTATTAACTTGATTCACTTTGTAGACGAATCCCAGAGGTTCTGGAATTATTGATCCGGTCTTGTACTTGTCTAAATCAGGGATCTTTTCTATTGGTTTAGTAACTCTGAGTTTTTCTTCTCCTAGATTCAGAGCTATCTGAAAGTCCAATTTTGCTCTTAGCTTGATGTGAGCGTTCATGGCACTGTAGACATCATACTTACCTATTTTGTATTGTCTTCCTCGATCATATCTTGTTACACAGCATGCATGAAGTTGAGGCAGATCATACGGACTTAGATTTACAAGATCATTGTCATTGAACTCATAAACCTTCTTGTCAGCTCTGATCACAATGAAATGCATTTATGTTATTTTGTTGTAGGCAAACTTCTTTTCGGAGATATCATTTATTTCTATGATGATCTCCTCTTAATAGACTTGCTCTGCAAGCTGTGTTTTTGCCTTGATGAACCTTCTCTCATAATCTTGCATATTTTCCTTAATCCTTGGGTTCAGAGGAAGCACTTGGGTGTTATCAAGATTGAATTCAGAGTAGAGATATCTGAAATGATCTTCGATTGATGTCTCTGGCTCAAAATCAAGAAAGCTTGGAGGTTGGGTGAACCAATGCTTGTCTTCTGATCAGGTTCAGTTGGAGGAGCCTGTTCATCAACAACCACGGTATTTTCTACAACAGACAATGGAGTTGTCTCTGGTTCCTTTGCTTGGACTTTTGGAAATTGTGGAGGGGTGTCATTTATGGTGGATAAGAAGATGACTTCCAGCTTTGCAGTGTCTGAAATTTGGAGCTTTGTCTCTGAAGTAGAGGGATGATGAGGTTGAGCATTTTTGTACACATACTCTTCCACATCAATCACTTCAATTTCTTCTTCTTCTTCAGGAGTTTCTGCTTCTTCAGGTTCTGATTCAAAAGCATCTCTCATCACAAAGTGTGGTCTTTCTGGTGATGAGAATGCATCTTCTTCAGAGGTTGAGATGTCTACCAGTTGCTCATCTTCATCTTCATCTTCGTCCAGAGCACTAATGGTTTATGGCATTACATTCATTACTTGGATGATTGGTGCTTCTGAGGAAGATGGTGCTAAGAATACAACTGGTACTGGAGATTCTAGTACTGTTTGGTTGTCTTCAGCAGAGGTGGAGTGCCTCTCTGGTTCCTTTTCTTGTACTCCTCTGTCTCTGTTGGATAGGGAAGGACTTGAATCTTTCTTCTTTTCAGTCTCTCTTGGTTGAGCTTTCTCCTCCTTTTGATGGCTTGATGACCCTTGAGGTTGATCGTCTTTGTCATCAGAGTCTTCAAATCTGGACTTCTTTCTTGCCTCTTCAGAGCAGACAGTCTCTGGAGTTTTTCTTTTCAGCTTTCCTTCTGAAGATAGGACATTCTTCAGAAGGTCTTCAACGGTCTTGGTCTGGTGGCTTGCCTTAGCAACAAATTTTCTCGAGATCTTCATCATTCTGTTGGTGACTGATTTAGAGAAATTTTGCAGGTCAGCTTTTGTGATGAGCTCTGAAGGCAGGGGAGTTGGTGGAGCAATTGGGATAGGAATATTGGCGATTGATTCTGCTAATGTCCTCAAGACTTCCTCTTAGAAATGAGAAAAGTCTTCAGAGGGAGTCGCGATTGCCTTTAGGAGCTCTGCTTTGGCTGCCTCAATCTCTTTTGATAAGACATAGGAATTGCCAATTACTAGCTTTTCCAGAGCTTCCATCCTTGAACTTTTAGCGTTGAGTGTTGTGCGCAGCTCAGAGACCTCTGAAGTGAGCTTTGCAACTTTAGAGTTTGAGGCAGAGGCCTCTGAGGTCTTCTCCAGCTGAAGTTTTAGATCCTTCAAAGATCCTCTGACTTCATCACCAAAGATTTTGAACTCTTCTTTGGTGACATAGTCAAAGTGGGAAAACTTAGAATCAACACATGATTCTAATATACCCTCGAGAACAGAGGGGCCTTCTTTCGGAGTGTGTTTGATGTTGGCTCCAGAAGGACTTCCCATTAATCCTTAAGAATCCTTTTTCAAGGATTTCTCTATAATGGTTCTAATAGGTTTCACATCCTCTGAATCAGAGTCAAAGAGGAAGAGAACCTAACGTGAGTAGATACCTTGTTGTCCAGGCCAAGGAGTCCTTGTGCAACTAGTTCATTCTATTGTCTCTCTGATAGACGAACCCTAGGAGAGATATTGAGTCTCTCTTGTACTAAGGGACGAACACCTATATTATGATCCACAGAGGCATCATGTGTGTGGGTAGGTATTGTACTCTAGGGTAATTTAGTACTTTTGTCTTTGGAAAAATCCTTTTGGGAGGACTTAGCCATTTCAGACGTATCCCCTTTGGTGCTTGCTTCAGAGGTAGAATAATGTGCCTCTGAGCGGTTGGCTTGGGTAGGGCTCGAGGTGTGCACCTCTGTTTCAATATCCATGGGTGTTGGACCACCCTGAATAGTAGATTTGGTAGCACGAGGAGTTGGGTTTTGGATTCTTTCACTTGTGCCTTCTTGGGCATCTTTTTCTACCTTACTTCGCTCGGCCTCTAAGTTAAGAAACTCTCCCTCTGGAGTACTCTCAGACTCACCTTCCTCATCTCTGACAAATTTATGCTCTTCGTCAGAGGTAGGGTTCTCTGTTCTTCTCTCACTCATTCTCACAGAGCCACCCTCTGGTTGCTCTCTATAATGTTGTTGAGTAGCCTCAGAGATATCATTCTCTGATTCTAACTCAGGCTCATATCCTAAATGTGTTGGGGATCCCACCATCGGTTCTGATGGTTGGGCAACACGACTAAGAAGAATACGGTTTTCAGAATCTGCAGGAAGGTACTCAAGCATAGACTTTGGGAATCTTCTCTCATTTGGGTAAGGAGGAACAACAGTAGGTTTGAATGAGTTCATCACAAACAGTGGTGTTCTTGGTCCCTCCTCAGTGAAAGACTTCCATTCCATGGCTCGTCGAATAACTAGAGAAATGAATCCAGGAAACAGTATCGAGATTGGTTGTTTCCCTTTTGCGAGATCCTTATTCTTTCTGTCCACAGCAGTCAACAGTTCACAGAAAAGTAGATTAGCCATGTTGATACTTCGGTTGAAGAAAAGGGCGTACATGATGGCTAAGACAGTTGGATGAGTTTGGTCTTGACTGCTGATTTTACATGTTAGTGTACGATTCAACACACTAAACATGAAATTCCAGGTAGGAGGAAGGTATTGGCGTCTAAACTGGCTGAGGCGTGTTATCCCCTTGTTGTAACCCAAATGATGAAGAAACTGTAGAAGAACTTCAGGAGTTGGTGGTTTTTCAAACTGTTGGATTTGGAGTTCTCTTGTAGTCGGTAGGTAGAATCTTCGAGTCAAGATGTCAGGTGTGATTCTGATGTTGATCCCGTTTTCGCCTAGGTCAATGTATCCGACCAGTCCTCCTTGTTCGTCATTGTATTCACTTGAATACCACCATTGTTGTACATATCTTAGAGGAACATCTTGAGCGTATTCAGTTAGGGCAACGTTCAGTTCATACCGACTTAAAAATTCTAGAACAGGACGAAACTGTTCGTCGAACTTGGCAAGGGTGATGTCTAAGTGGTAGTTATTGCCTTTGACTGGAACATAGAACTGAGCCAGGTTTAAACTTGGAATGATTTGACTAGAGTTGTCTGAGTTTGAGCTTGATTTGCCATTGTTGCAGGTTTTGAGCTTGAGAGTTTACAGAGAGAGAAAAAGTTGAGATGAAATTCTGAGAGCGTAAAGAATGAAGTGAGGAAGAAATGGGTTTTTATGGACAATGGTAGTGGGAGTGAGGCTATGGAAACAGCGATTGTGAGTTCCCATGTCAGAAAAAACGTTCCATCAACTCCCTAATCAATAGGGTATACGTGTAGTGGAATGATGAAGGGACGCTTGATGTCAGATAACCGTCAGTTGGATTTTTGACTTTAATTTGATGGTTATCCATAAAAGTAACCCATACACACATCCTTTTTCAAAAGAAATTCCTCTTTTTCTAAAGACATTTTTAGAAGAAATTTATTTGAAAAGAATTTAAAACTTGATTAAAAGAATATCCAAAAAATATTAACATCAAATGTTCAGATATTGCTTCAGAAGATGATTTATCAGAGGTTCTGAAATCAATATCAGAGATCAAATGATAATCTCTTGGATACTTGAATTTTGAAAAGAATCAAATTTGATCAGAGACTCTGATATAAATATCAGAGACTCTGATATAAATATCAGAGATAAGATCTGAGACTCTAATATGAATATTAGAGACTCTGAAGCTTCCAATTTTCTCTATCTCCCCCTTGACAGATGATGAGTAAGTTTCGTTTGCCCCCCCTTGACATATGCTTAGAGACAAAAGAATGATATTGACCGTTGGTTAAAAAGTCCAGAGTCTCTGAAACTAGTCTCAGAGGCTCTGGGTTTAAACATGCTACTCCTGTCAGAGGCTCTCATGTATTGATCGGAGACTCTGATGTTCTTCTTTGTGTTAGGTATACATGTTCAACATTCCCAACATGCTAATTAAGAAATTGAACCTTCGTTCATCTAAGGCTTTTGTGAAAATATCAGCAAGTTGGAGATCAGTTGGTACAAAATACATTTCAATTGTTGCCTTTTCAACATGATCTTTTAGAAAATGATACCTGACATTAATGTGCTTTGTCTTGGAATGTTGTACTGGATTGGCAGAGATGGCTATGGCACTTTTGGAATCATACAGAAAGTGAATTTTGTCATATTGCAAACCATAGTCTTTGAGTTGAGTTTTCATCCAAATGACTTGGGAGCAACAACTAGCATCAACAACATATTCTGCCTCTGCAGGAGAAGTTGAAACACAGTTTTGCTTCTTGGATGACCAACTCACTAGTTTGTTACCCAATAATTGACAACAGCCAGAGGTACTTTTTCTGTCTAGCTTGCAACCTACATGATCTGCATCAGTATAGGCTGTTAAATCAAAACTAGAGAGTTTTGGATACAAGAGACCCAAGGAAGGTGTGCCTCTAAGGTATCTAAATACTCGCTTGACTGTAGATAAATGAGATTCTTTGGGATTTGCTTGATATCTAGCACAGAGACAGGTTGCAAACATTATATCAGACCTACTAGAAGTTAAGTATAGAAGTGATCATATCATGCCTCTATAAGTCTTGACATCTACAGATTTTCCAGAAGGATCAGACTCAAGTTTGACTCCTGTGGCTATAGGCGTTTTCATAGAAGTTGAATCATTGAGCTTGTACTTTTTCAAAATATCAGACACATACTTAGATTGACTTATAAAAGTACCCTCTGAAGTTTGTTTTACTTGTAAGCCTAGAAAGAATGTTAATTCTCCCATGAGACTCATCTCAAATTCACTCTTCATCAACTCTGAAAACTTGTCACAATATTTCTGATTTGTAGAACAAAAGATAATGTCATCAACATATATATGTACTAAAAGCATCTCATTTATGTACCTCTTGATGAACAGGGTAGTATTAATTGTACCTTTTTCAAATCCATTATAAATCAGAAATATGGACAGAGTAGCATACCATGCTCTTGGAGCTTGTTTAAGTCTATACAGAGCTTTATCAAGATGATAAACATAGTTAGGAAACTCTGTACTTTCAAACCCAGGTGGTTGCTGAACATAAACTTCTTCATTCAATTTACCATTTAGAAAGGCAGATTTAACATCCATTTGATATACTTTGAACCTTTTGTGTGCAGCATAGGCTAAGAAGATTCGAATTGCTTTTAGCCTAGCCACAGGTGCAAAGGTTTCATCATAACAATACCTTCTTCTTGGCAATATCCCTTAGCAACCAATCTAGCTTTGTTTCTGATTATAATGCCATCCTCATCCTTTTTATTTTTGAAAACCCATTTAGTTCCAATTGCAAATTTTCCTTTAGGAAGGGGAACTAGGGTCCAGACTTTATTTTCTTTCAAACTCTTGAAGCTCATCCTGCATGGCAGTGATCTAATTAGGATCTTCAAGAGCTTCATTTACCTTCTTTGGTTCAATGATACTCAAAAAGTTTACAAAATAACATTCATTGATTGTGGCAGATCTGGTTTTGACTCCATCTGAAGGTGATCCAATGATCTGATCATGTGGACGATCCTTTGTCCATCTTGTTATTGGAGCATGAATGTAAGGTGGAGTTTGAGCTTCAGAGATGGCAGGTGGTGACATCTCTGTTGTGCTATTCAGAGGCTCTGAAGTGGGTTCCAGAGATGGTGAAGCAGGCTCTGAAGTCTCTTCAACAGATGTCTCTGGAGATTCTTTAGACGTCTCTTGTTCATCTTCTGCTTCTGAAGAGATTTGTTCTTCAATTTGTCTTGATTCATTGCTTGGACCTGTATTTAAAGAAGCAGAAGTTGTGATTTCAGATGGACCAGAGAGAGTTGTACCTGTATTTTGGGGTTCCTCTGAAGTTGCTCTATGAATATCTCTAAAAAGAAATTCTGAGTGTTCATCATCAAAGAAATCTTCAAATATCTTATTTAGTTCAGATTCTCTCAACTTTGATGATTCAAAGATATTTTTGGTTGTTGGGTTGATATCTCTGTTGGCAAGGCTTTTGGCATCATTAAAAGACACAATGATACTCTCTTGGATTGTTCTTGTTCTCAGATTGAACACTCTGAAGGCTTTTGAGACTAATGAATAACCAATGAATTTTCCTTCATATGTTTTCTTGTCAAACTTTCAAAGAGACTCTATCATTCAAAATGTAACATCTGCATCCAAAAACATGAAAATATTTAACATTAGGTTTCCTATTGTTAATGAGTTCATAAGATGTTTTCTTGAATCTTTTGACAATGGTAGCTCTGTTTTGAGTAAAACAGGTTGTAGCTACTACTTCTGCCCAAAATTTTGTTGGGAGATCAGATCCTACAAGCATTGTTCTTGCAGCTTCAACAAGTGTTCTATTTTTCCTTTCAACAACACCATTTTGTTGAGGGGTTATTGCTGCAGAGAAGTTAGGAGTGATTCCTTCTTCTGAAAGGTAGGAGTTGATTTTGGCATTTCTGAATTTTGTCCCATTATCACTTCTAAGCTTCTGAACTTTGCTGTTGAGCAAGACATGCAATCTTTTTAACAACCTTATCAAAATATCAGGTACATCAGATTTGGCTCTGAGGAATTCTATCCAATTATATCTAGAGTATTCATCAATTAGAACCAGAATATACTTTTTATCTGATAGACTCTGCACAGAGATTGGACCACAGAGGTCCACTTGAAGCATATGCAGAGGTCTAGGACAATTATTATCACTTTTGGTTTTATGGGAAGATCTTTTCATTTTTCCCATTTTAGAAGCAGAACAAAGATGATCTGTGTTGAACTTCAGAGATGGTAATCCCTTAACCAGATTGAGTTTGACCAACTTATCAAGTGAAGAAAAGTTCAGATGAGAGAACTTCTTATGCCAGATCCAGGCATCTTCACTGTTCAGAGATACTAGACAGAGTTTCTCTGAGCCAATGTTTATATGTTTGGTAAAATTCACTCCATATAAGTTACCCTTTCTGTCTGCTCTCGGGATTTCTTGACCTATTTTTTATTGAAGAAGTGAACAATGTTTTTCTTGAAACTTCACTTCAAAACCATGGTCACAGAGTTGACTTATGCTTATTAAGTTGTATTTTAACCCATCAACATAAGCAACCTTTGATACAGAAACATTACCTCTGGTTAGCTCACCATAACCCTTAATCTGACCTTGCATATTATCTCCAAAAGTTACTGCTCCTCCTGATTTAGCTTTGAAAGAGGATAGCAACTTCTTATCTCCAGTCATATGCCTTGAACATCCAGAATCTAAGTACCAGATGGGCATAGACTGTTTCTGCAAAACATATTAGAGTTTCTTAGGTACCCATCTCATTATGGGTCCTTTCTTGTTAGACTTCTGAGGAGTTTGATGAACATTTGGCATTTCAACTTTTGAAGTTTTGCCAAAATTGCTCTTCTTTTTCTTTTGAGGCTTTGTCTCTGAATTTTTATTCAGAGATTGATTCAAAAAACAATGAGAACCTCTGAAATGATTTTTCGGTTTAATCATGAGTTGAAAGCACTTGCAATTACTAGAACAAGAAGAAGTAGGAGAAAAGTTTTTCATTTCATTGAATGCATTTGGTACACTTTGATTCTTTATCAAACTAGCACTAGGAATATTACAAGTATTCCTAACTACTTCCTTCTTTTTGGCTTGAAAGACAGCCTTCTTTTCAAGTTGCCTTTTCTTGTTCAAAAACATCTTCTTCTCTTTGTTGCTCACTTTACAAACAGGGTCAGAATGGTTAATTTCTTGCCATTTGCCTTTTTGTTCAGGAGTGAATTTGACTAGTTTATAAGTGTAGAGTTGAGAAGTGTTAGTTTTATTCTTGGCCTTTTTTTAACTCTTTCTCAAGGTCTAGAGAAGTTTTTGTTTATAGACACATGTCTACAAAATTAGGACAAATTGGTATTCTGGGTTTGTTTTTCAAAACTGGAACAGGAATGTTCAAAATTCCAGAGATAACTACCTCTGAAATTTTCAAAATTTCTTTAGGTCTAGAGACTTAAATGATTCTTTTCATGCTTTCTTTCTTTTTCAAATCAGCCATGACATTTTCCTTATAAATTCTTTTAATGTCGTCCTCAAATGTAGTTCTGATGCATTCATCTGACATTGGTGAATACAGAGGTTCATCTGGATTGAGTGAACTCTGAGGTTCATCTTCAGAAGTACTAGTTTCAGAGGTACTTTTTTTAGATGTCTCTAATTATTTTGTGATAAAAGAATCAAACTTAAAAATTTCTCTGGGATCATTGCTTTGAGGTTATGTAAAGAGTACCTCCGAAGTCTTTTTTTCTATCTTTAATATAGGTTTTGGAAATGTTTTTGCTTCAGAGTATAAGACATTTTTAAAATTCAGAGCTCTTGCTTTTGATCCTTCTGAGGTTTTTGTTCTTTTGAAAATTGTTCAAAGATGGACAGTCAGAGCTCTGGACCTTTCCCTTACAGAAAGTGGAAGAAAGTGTAGTTTTCTTCAATCCAGTGAATGGATCCAATTCATTGAATCCCAGTCCTTGAGTGTCCATTTGAGAATTTATTTTTATATGCACATCTTGAACATCTAGATAGCTTTTGATTTGAAGTTCTTTCCTTTCTAGAGATTGATGTAGGATTTCTCTTTCCTTTTGAAAAAAGTTAGTTAAGACAACAGAATTGAGCCTTTTCATACTCAGATCTTTTAACTTCTTCTTCTTTGGCTTTTAACACTTTTTCCAATTCTTTCAGTTTCTCAGAAAAAGATTTTTCCTTTTGTCTCTGAGCTTTTTCAAGTTCAGATTGTTCAACAAAAATTTCTTTCTTTTCTGACTCAAGAAGATCCTTTTCTCTTTTATAAAAACTTAGATCTTTTGTCATTTGTCTTCTCTTTTCTTTTTCTTTAAAGAGTTTTTGCTTTAAATTCTGAAAATTATCTGTTAGCTTAAGAACATCCATTTCAAGTTCACTATCAGAGGTGGAAGGAGAATTTACCTTTTCAGAGCAGTCATCTGATGATCCATTAGTCTAATCATATGCAAAAGCCATACCACAGAGATTGGTAGGCTCTTCCTCTCCATCACTTGTAGAGTCTAATAGTCAATCTTCTATCTCTACAACAAGTACTCTTTCTCTAACATTGTACTTGTACTTGCTTTTGTAGTAGTCTTGATCTTTGACAAGTCTACCTCTGCAGTTTGTAGAGAAATGGCCTGGTTTTCCACATCTAAAACATCTTCCATCATTTTGATTTGGTGGAAGAGCAGCAACAGTTTCTGTTTTTCTGAACTTGTGGTTGTGGCTGAAAGTATCTCAGAGGTTGAGGATATTTGAGTTGGAATGGTTGATGAGTTCTTGATTGTTGTGCAACATCATGATTGTTGAAATTTGTACCCTTTTGATCACTATGTGGAGTGAATCTGGGCTCTTGTTGAAATCTTCTTTCTGGATTTCTTCTTTTTTCATCATCTCTCCTGCCTTCAAAGATTTTCTTGCCAATTTTCTTGTTAAATTGGTGAGTGATTAATGCAAGAGATTTGGCAAAGGCATTGATGTCATCATCTGAGTCTGAGTCTGAATGTTCATTTTCTTCAGCCATTAGAACCTTTTTAGATTTCCTTTTTGGTTCCTTTTTTTAAAGAGTTCTTTGTTTCTGCACTACAACCTTCTTTTGGTACACCTTTTTGTTTTGAAATGAAGGCAAGTGGTCCACCTAAAGAGGTTTTTGACTTTTGTTTAACAAATTCTTTTTCCTGTGCAACAAGAGTGCCATAAATATCAGTCAATGACCATGATTCAAGATTTTGATTGGCCTGTATTGACATGGACAGTTGTGACCATTCTTCATTTAATCTTTTAAGGAAAAGAACATTGTTTTCTTCTTTTGTCCTCATAACTCCAAACTTTTTACATTTATTGATGAGAATGATGAATCTTGAGTATGTTTGGTGCAAGGTTTCTTCAGGTAGTGCATGAAAGTCATGGTACTCGTTTATGCAAAGATTTCTTCTATTTATCTGTGTTTGTAGGCCACCTTCAAGTTGATTTAACAACTTATCCCATATCTCTTTTGCAGTTGTACAAGAATCAAGTTCTTGAAATATATCATTGGGAATGGCCATAATAAGTAATCTAACAACTTTTGAGTCATTTTCCATCATTCTAGTTTCTTCATCAGTGAAGTTTGAAGTTTTCTTTTCATAGTATGCAGGTATTTCAGCAGTATCTGCTGTTGCTGGAACTCTTGGTACCAACACCATTGGTTGGTGAGGTCCATCATTCACTGATCTTAAAAGATCCCTGCCCATACCTTCCAAGAAATTTACCATCCTTATTTTCCATTGGGGATATTCATCCCTTAGAAGTGTAGGAGGTTTGGTTAATGATCCAGCTGTATAAATGGCACTTATACTGGAGTTTGCCAATTTAAAGAAGAGATGAAGATTTGAAGAACTTATGCTTTTCTGAGAAGATCTTTTATCAAGAAGTGAAACTGTGATTTACTTTCAAATCTAGAGCATATGAAGTTCTTTTTAATAAACCAAGGTTTATATGAACATGCACAGATATTGAAAGCTTGAATCAGTAAGATATAAATCTATCCGAGTATGCAGATTTGATCTTTCTTTGTTTAGAAAACGAAGGGAGGCTCTGATACCAATTGTTGGATCCCAGATTTAATCTTATAACAATGATATAAAACAATTAATAAGAATAAGAACAACGGAAGCAATATAGTTTTTGTTAAGCCCAGATTATAGTTGATAAAACAATCACACAACACAATAAAGATCAAGAGATAAATAATTCAGATTAACATACCAACGATCCCTTGAATAATCAGTTAAACCGTGTGTGTGTTCTTGGTGAATACAGATAATACCTCTTGTGCGTATAGAGAGAATACGACTGCCTCTCTTAATCACCAATTATGATTGTTAACCCTAAAACTAATAAATAAAACCTATTTATACCTAGGTCAACATGACCTAATTATTATTAACTATTTACTAAAATACCCCCTAAGGTATTAAACACTATTACAAATTAGACCATTTATTAACTTTAATCTTGAATACAATAATTTGATCCAACAATCTCCCCCTTTGGATTCAAGATTAAAAAAAATTGGCAATAGTCTTCGGGTCTTCTCTTCTCTTGAAAAATGTATCGGATATGACGTTAGTAGCTTCAGAACTTGTATCTTTACACAGTCTTCATCAAGTCTTCTTTCTTTAAATGAAGTGTCCTTCTGACGATCATCTTCAGTCCTTCTGATGATCATCTTCAGTCAGAAGTCTTCAGCAATCTTCAATCAAAAATTATTTCTTTCTCTTTGTATTCTCCCCCTTTGTAAATTCTCCCCCTTTTTGATGAGCGGTGAGAATCATCATCATCAAAACTTGTCAAATCAATCAAGGAATTTCTCCCCCAAATCAACAAGTAAGCGTAGTCTTCATGTAACGAGCCCTATGTAGAAATAAGACTAGTCTCTCCGAATGGAGAAAGTGATTATTTCAATCTTTTCAGATTCAAATAAAATAAATGTGGTAACCCTGAATCAACAAATGACTCAGTTTGTAATGCCTGTAAGTAACACACAGTTACTGAGTAACACGAAGTTACTATATAAGGAGCTGGTTTTGATGTTGGCTCCCCAGGACTTCCATTCAATCATCGAATAACACATGGTTATCTATGAACGTTCTGACATAAAACAAATTTTTGTGTGCTCGTGCATGTGTATGAAAGAATTAAGCACCGATGATTGCTTTTCATTTTAGGCTCAAAGTATGTAAACTTGTTGAGACAGCAACAAATTATACAAAGACTCAATGTGCATGATAAAGGGTCGAAGGTGGGGCAAATGTCCTTCTTTTTCAATATTAGTATCTTTCAAGTGAAGAACCAATAGCATATGTGTTGCTTCCCAGAAAATGTGAAACATTCTCTTTTTGAGAAAAGAATGAGTAGCTGGTGAGGTTTTATGCAAGAGATGGCATGGGCTAGGTGCCTTTTTCAATGATGGTCACCAAAGAATGTGAACCAATCAGATTATGTGGCTGCCCGGATCAGAAAGAAGTTTGGTGCAGAGTTTGATATTCTTTTACTCCGTTCTCTCACCCTCTTTCTTTTAAACTTTTAAATCTCACTTCTAACCAATCTCTCTTTTCCATTTTACCTCTTCACACACCAACGCTCAAATCTTTTGACCCCTCTCCCCTCAATCACTCATGGAATACTTCCTGGGTAGAAAACACTAGTTATCGTGAATCCATGGAAGTTCTGTTAAGTTCTCACACTGAATCCCATGTATTTTCCTAAAAGAACGTGTTGTTCAACAATTTTTTGTACATGAAAGCACAAATAAGCACAGATTTACATGAAGAATAAAAATTTGGAGAAGTCAAAACATAAGTGTTTTTGACAATGCTATTCTCTCCCTCAAACTAAAGGTGGTTGGCAATTAAGCTCTTTGACCATTAAGTATCCAAAAATCATTTAAAATCACACTTCACAATTCATGAAAAGTTTTGAAGAATAGGAAGTGGTTTGAACATATAAGAAACCATTTTTCACAAGTGAAAGGTGTTCACCTTTCAACAAGTGATAGATTGTAAGAATTAGAAAAATATACCTGTAAATCAGAATCCTTAACTCCCCCTGGAATGAATATTTTCATTTAAGTGTTCTCTTTCTTTATATCTGTAAAACAACAATTCATCAGAAAAATATGACAATGATAGTAAAAATCATATTTATCTTCTCCCCCTAAGAGATATAACAATTAACTCCCCCTCAAATCAAAAACTTCTATAAAAGATGTTATCATTTAAGCATCCTATTAGACGAAAACATTTGAGTACGGGTTTTGAACTTAAGTATTCAAAAGCCATGATTACTTATTCTCTGGTGAGAATAGTATCATTTATTTTTACCAATGAAGATCGGGTCTTGAACTGTGTTATTCAAGAGCCATTATACATATTCTCCGGTGAGAATCAGAAAATACATTAGTAAAAGTATAAAGCATATAAGCTCCCCCTTAATATCTGCATTCAGAAGTCAAATTCTTTGATATTGAAGTTCGAGTCCTAAGTTGTTGTACTTAGAAGTCAGTGTTTTGACAATGAGGCAAGAATCCTGATATGTAGTAATCATAAGTCATTGTACTTTCTCCCCCTTAAACCTTGGTGCCTGCAACACAGATTTAGCTTTTGGTACCCACTGGTAATTGGGTCCTAATGGGTTAGTTGCAGTTCTAGTGGGAGATATAAAATAAGAACCATACCAGTTATTCATATAATCTTTGTTTACAAAATCATTTAAGCCACAGTAGGAACAACTAATTTTCTTTTGTGCTAACCTGATCAATTGATTGATAGTGTAAACCAGATCAGGTTTGCCAAAAGTTTTACCTTTTGAGGCATAGTTCCATTTACCAATTGATGTATGCACAAATGATTTATTGATCTTCTTCTCCTCTGAAGATCCTTTAACTCTCCAGATCCAATTTCCTTTGTCTTTCTCATCTGCCCTTCTCCAGAACCTTTTTCTCCGAGACATGTTCTGTTTGAAGTTACCTGAGCCATAAACATCTTTGTCATAGAAAAGATTAGAAGGACAAATTTGATCTTTATGTTCAGAAGTATGATCATCAATTACATCAAACAAAGGATTATTAGAAACATTAGTAAAAATTGAACTTGCTGCTGAATTGAATGAGCATTCGAATGCAGTTAGATCATCTCTCGGTGATTAAGCTATTGAGTATGGCGTCTTGTGCTCAGCCAGCTTCACTTTGAATACGATCTCTTCAAGTTCCTTTATCTTTGACGACAAACTGTTTCTTTCCTTTGCAATCAGATCAAACTTCTTATGCAACTCAGATTTTGCATTCTTCTCCTTCAAGATGTTTGTTGACAACTCAGATAGCTTTCTTGTCAGCTTAGCTATCTCAGTCTCTAGAACTTTCTTTTCTTTAAAAAAGTCTTTATTTACCTCCTTCTGCTCAGCTTTCTTCTTCTCATTCTCAACCTTGTCTCTCTCCAGAATGATAACTTTCTCAAAGTCTGAAACTTGTTGAGAAAGCTTAACACATTTAAGCTCTAATGATTTCTTCTCTTCAAAGGATTTTCTTGAGAAATCAGAGAATTTCTTAGCAAATTCTTTTCTTTCTTTATCAATCTTCATCATCTCATCTTGGGCTTTTGTGTTGTTTCTGTCTTGGGTTGCCTTTTCTTTCAGCATATTGATCTCAACCTCAAGACTGAAAACTTTATCTTTCAAAGAGTTTCTTTCAGCAGAAATTTGACAATTTATTTTTCTCAGCCCATCAGATGTTTCACTAGCATTGTTTGCTCTTCTTCTCAATTCCTCTAGCTCTCTTTGCATTGATTCCTTCTTTGACCAGCTTGAGCTAGAATTAATACTTTCAGATCTCTTTAGCTTTGCTTGAAGATTTAAGATCTCCTTTTCTTTCCACTCAATAATTCTTGAAAAATTAATCTTTGAGTTAGAGATCCAGTCTGAGCAAACAAAGTCTTTCTTTAAATCTTTATCATCTTTCAATTTATTAATTTGTTCTAGAAGAGATGAGTTCTGAATCTTCAAATCTTCATTCTCAGCTTCTAGTGCTAGAATCTCTGGGATATATGCTAAAGCACAATCTCTCTTGGTCAGCACTGTATTTCCCTTCTCGTCTATGTAAGGCATGATGATATTTGTACCACTTAAATCAACTTGTAAGATCTTAGAATCAAGAATTGGAAAAACTCTACACTCAAAGAAATTTCAGAAAAATGAATTTCCAAAAATAATCAAATGCAGAATTTGCAAACAGTATAAAACTCAAAACACCTATAAATAAAAATAAATAATAATGAAAAATGTAACTGAGAAAATCTGACGCAGGTCACAAAATGCGCTAAAGGACAATGGCGTAAAAAGACAACTTTGCGCTAGATGAACCTGGCGCAAAAGAAGCTTTGCGCTAAAAGGCGCTGGCGCAAAAGAAACTTTGCTCGAGAAGAGGGTGGCACAAGAAGGTGTTTTGCGCGAGATCCAGGTCGCGCGAAGTAGGTTTTGCGCGAACAGACAGTGGCGCAAAAATGAGGTATGCGCGAATAGGCAGGTGGTGCAAAATAAACCAAGTATCACGACCGGTGTCTTCCTGCGACCGGTGTCCTCCTTCGACCGGTGTTGAGATGGACCGGATCTGAGTATGTGACCGGTGTCATGTCGACCGGTGTGGATCGAGGTCGACCGGTGTCTCGTCGACCGAAGTTCTGTCTGACCGGTGTGTCTACGACCGGTGTCCCGACCGGACCAATGTAACGACCGGTGTCAGCGACCGGACTACGGTAGCGACCGGTATCGACTGATCGGGGTGTTGACCGGACTTGAATAACGACCAGTGTTCTTGAAGAGTTCGACCCAGAACTCGATTATCAACCCAGAAACCCACTTGAAACACTCAAACTCAATGCAAAAATCATACTTTTGTATCCACAAACATGTATCGATCAAATCCCAATCAAAAACAATAATTAAAAACAACTTTTAATCACTCAATTTGATAGAAGCAATACTCGACAGTTTTATGAACTTGTTGAACCCAGTATCCAAAAAATCATCAAAAATTCAATCGATTTATGATTTTAAGTGTAATTAACCAATCAGATGTTTTTCAATACCATAAAACGCATCTAATAAACTCAAATTTATGCATAAAAACCCATTAAATCATGAATTCGACATTCACACAGTGAGATATCGATGAATACAGATTTAATCCATAAAGCTTGATTCTTTGGCTCTGATACCACTTGTTAAGCCAAATTATAGTTGATAAACAATCACACAACACAATAAAGATCAAGAGATAAATAATTCAGATTAACATACCAACGATCCCTTGAATAATCAGTTAAACCGTGTGTGTGTTCTTGGTGAATACAAATAATACCTCTTGTGCGTATAGAGAGAATACGGCTGCCTCTCTTAATCACCAATTATGATTGTTAACCCTAAAACTAATAAATAAAACCTATTTATACCTAGGTCAACATGACCTAATTATTTTTAACTATTTGCTAAAATACCCCCTAAGGTATTAAACACTATTACAAATTAGACCCTTTATTAACTTTAATCTTGAATACAATTATTTGATCCAACAGTTTTAATATCAAAGCAGATTCAGTATCACAGTTTATAATAAGATATATAAATCATAGAATATCTTTCTCTTGAATACTTTCAGTATATTAAAAGATAATTCATTTACAAGATCTATCAAAAGCACACTTTTGTCAATGGAGTGATTGTCCTATTTATAGAAACATAAAGTGTACAGTGTACAATTCTGACATAAGAAACATGCTTGAATATTGTCTTACCTAAAAGGTAAGCTCAAGACATGCTTGAACAGTGACCTACTCTAAAAAGTAAATCTTATCACTAATGACGTGTCATCTGTTCTTCTGTCAAAACTTGTGTAACTTTAGCTTTCTTCAGAGAGGGGGTCTTCAGAGCTCTGATGTAGGTGCCTCTGATGAAGTCATCTCTGATGTCTTCTGCTGAAATTCTCTAACTCTGGAAAGTACTTCAGAGGCAGGTTTGTCCTCTGAAGTCTATCTCTGGAAGTCCTCTGAAATAGGACTTAGAATATTTTCAATACTTTTACAATTTAGAATTTGGGCTAACAAGTATAGATCAATTGCACTTGAACACTTAATTTGGATTCAATTTTGTAATTTTTGTGTTTTTTGAAAGGTAGAGTTCTACGCACTGTATTGTGATCGAGATGTACATTTGAGTCAATCTGATTTTAATTCTTTGATTGAAATCGATTCTAGTAGTGTTTGTGGTCAAATTGGTGGATTTGCAGATTGAAACTCAAAGATTTGTGTGGGTTTTCGATCGATTTAAGTGATTTTTGGCCGAAATACGAAGAACTCGCATAGAACACGAAGAACTCGCAAGATCTGAGTAATTCGTATAAGCTTGTACATAATTCGCATGGCATTGGATTTTTGAAAAGTCTAAGTGTGGTTTTCGCATAGCGTTGGGTACGAAAAGATCAGAATTCGTATATGTCTTCATACGAGAAGGAGGATTTCGCATCGTTTGTTATACGTAAAATTGGTTTTCAAAATTCTAAGGGAATAATTCGCATCTCAAAGGATACGGATTTCAGTGTTTCGCATCGTACAACATACGGATTTTAGTGTGTGAAATTTTATAAGTATAGAATTCGCATAAGATCATTGTATGAAAAGTGTGAAGTTGAAAATATTTCCAGGTCAAGAATTCACATACAGAGGCGTGCGGAAAGAAGAAATTTGCACCTCGAAGCGTGCGGAAAGAAGAAATTCGCATAGAGAGGCGTGCGGATTTGTTGGTTGTGCGAATTCTTAATCACTTGGTGTGCGAATTGTTTTGGGTGTGCGAAAAGTAATTCATTTGGTGTGCGAATTTTGTGAAGTATAGTGGTGTGATGATTTCTGACTTAGAATTTTTTTGGAACGAGTTGTACTTTATTGATTATTCGAACTAACGATCATTCCAAGCTCTTATTCTACAGATCTCAAGATCTCTCAAGCTTATAGTTATGATTTTGGACAGATGAATATTTCTAAAGCTAAAGCGAATGTTAAGCAACTTGTTGGACAATTGTCTATCTACACCATAATGGCAAATGACTGCTCAAGAGAAAATACAAAGATTAAAGCTGAGAAAGCTGAGTTGCAAAGTAAAGCCTCTGCTCTTGAATCCGAAGTAAAAGATCTGAAAAGCAAACCTGAAAGCCCAGATCTTAAAGATGAAAGAGATAAATTAAAAGAGAAAGTGTTTTGTCTTGAAGTAGAAATAAATGGCTAAAAGAGGAAGCTTCTCAAATGAAAAACAACTCTAGTGTGCAAAATGAGCTGAAGAAAGTTGAAGAAAATAGAAAAGTTTTGGAAAGGCAGAATGTTGAGCTGAAAAAGAAAATTTTGGAATTAGAAGCTAAGATTGTCAAATTCTAGAATGAAGACTCAGTCAAGAAGAGTGAGGACATTGTCAAAGGTTTAGAATCTGCAAATGTCTTTACAGAAGAAGTTATCAGTCTTGGAAAAGCAGATCTCTAAAGACAAAGAAGAATTTGACAAGGAAATAAAATTTTTTGTTCAAAAGTTTTCTGATTTCTTAAGGAAGTCGTTTGAAGAGAAGAAATATGTTGAATTGAAATATGCTAAACTTTCTCAACAAGTGACAGACTTTGAAAAAGTTATCATCATGGACAGAGACAAATTTGAGAAAAAAGAAGAAGAAAATTGAGCAGAAGAATATTGGTGTCTTTAAAGAAGTATCTGATAAGAAAAATACTGTGGAGAAAGATTTTGAGGAGGAAAGAAAAGTTTTTGAGATGGAAATAAAGAAGCTTACAAGGAAACTATCTGAGTTGTCAACTACTGTTCTGAAGGAGAAGAATGTGAAGTCTGAGTTGCATAAGAAATTTAACCTGCTCTCAAAAGAAAGAAACAACTTGTCTGCAAAGATAAATGAACTTGAAGAGATCATGTTCAAGGTGAAATTGACTGAACAAAAGAATATAGAATATAGACTTTTAAACACATCTGTTTAGGATTCACACTTCAAATATCAAAAGAGTTATTGTACTCCGACGCAAAAAAGAAGATCAATCTTCAAGGGGGAGTACTTATTATTTCTTCTGATAAATTAGTGAATGCAAATTTTTAGAAAGAGTTTGACTTCTGAATTTACTTTAATCCTAGTAATTCAGAACTCGGTTTATTGATTAAGGATTATGCAAATGTTAAGGGGGAGCTTATAGGTTTTATATTTTTACTGATACATTCTCTGATTTTTCAGGAGGAGATTAAAAGATAAATTGATTGTTATTTTTAGGGGGAGTTACTATTCTCACCGGAGAATATGTGACATTGGCTTCTGGATAATTCCGTTCAGAACCCGTAGTTCAATGTTTTTACTCTTACTGAAGCTGAATAGATACATCTTATTCAGGAAGTTTTTGTTATTTGTTTTAGGGGGAGTTAGTTAAAACTTTCATTGTCATATTTTAAGAGGGAGAATAGAGAACTGATGTTAATTGTTATATTCATATTGTTCTCTGCTAATAATTTGACTTTTTATAGATACAGAGGGGGAGTATCTGATGTTTTTTGTCAAAAGGAGCTTAAAAGATCAATATTCATTTTAGGGGGAGTTAAGATTTCTACGTTGAAGGTATATCATTTTGAATCTTAATCTTTACCGTATTTTGAAAGAAGAACGACTTTCGGATGTGAAAAATGTTTCTTAAATGTTCAAACCACTTCGTGTTCTCAAAAGTTTTATGAATTTCGAAGTGTGATTTTAAATGTTTTTCATATCGATACTTTCATGTTTATCTGACCGTGTGTTTCTTAAAGATAAATACTTGTGTATTATTTTTTCATATACTGTCAAGTATTCTTACACACATCGGTTCAGTACTTTTATTTGACTTTGTTATTACCATGTCTCAAAAGACACATATTTCGATGGTAATACTCCCGGTTGTATTCTAAATTATTTGAAATCATACTTCATTTCTTAATACTTGTGCTTTCATTGTCAAATTGTTTATATCTTGTTCATATAAACAAATATTCGTTCTTTGATATCCCAATATATTTTTCTTCATGATATTTGATCTGATCGAATCACTGTCAGATTCTCAAAACACTTAACTTGATTTCATTTCATTCATTAAATTTCATTGTTTTGAGATATCTTAAATGTTCAAAATGCTCAAATCTCATTCTTATTTTTGATGAGCATATATTTTCTAATAATGATATCTTGTGCTTATATGTCAAGATAAACTGTTGAGCAACATTACTTTTAGGACACAATACATGGGAATCAGTGTGTGCACTTAAAAGACTTCTGTGGATTCACAATAACCAGTGTTTCCTACCCAAGAAGTTATCACGAGTGATTAAGGGGAGAGGGGTCAAAAGAATAGAGAGTGGGTGTGTGCTGAGGTAAAATGTGAAAAGAGAGATTGGTTAGAAGTGAGCTCAAATGATTTAAAAGAAAGAGGATGATAGATCAGAGTAAAAAAATATCAAACCCTGCACCAAACTTTTTCTGAGCCGGGCAGCCACATTATCTGTTGTTTCATAATTCTTTTGAGAACTTCATTGAAACAGGAAACTAGCCCATGCTAACTCTTGCATTAAAACCCCACCATCTACCCATCTTTTTCTTAACAAAAAGATGTTTCATATTTTAAAGGGGAAGCAGCACATAATCTATCAAATCTTCGTTTGGAAGGTGTTGATATTGAAAAAGAAGGAAAGTTTCCCCACCTTCGACCCTTTATCATGCACATTGAGTATGTGTATTACTTGTTGCTGTCTCAACAGTTTACACTATTTGAGCATGTTCAAGCTTTAAATGTTTCAATCATTGCTACACTTGCACGATCACACAAGGAATTAGTTTTCTTGTCTTAACATTCATAGAAAATTCCTTTGTGGTTTTTCAATGATTGAATGGAAGCCCCGGGGGAGTGAACATCAAAAAACTCCTTTCTAATGTACATTCGTTGTACATAGTGGCTCTGTGCTACTGACGGGCATAATAACTGATTCATATGTTGATTCAAGGTTACCAAATTTCTAATTTGTCTGAATTTGAAAAGATTTGGATGATACATTCTATGAATTGACGGCTATGTTCATATCCGATCAGGTGGAGATATTCTTTCATGCGAAGATTGTAATACAAGCTAAAGAGATTATTTTGAAAGATTGATTGCTTGAATGTGATCAAAAGGAGAGATTGAAGAGATCATCAAAGTTCTGAAGATTTCAAATTTGTGATGAAAAGATTTCCAAAAAAAGAGATTATTCAAGATTTAAAGTTGTTAAAGATTTCATTTTGAAGATTCTGCAACTAGAAGATGACATAAAGATTATCGTCAAAAAAATTTTAATCTTGAATCCAAAGGGGAAGATTGTTAAGCCAATATTGTATTCAAGATTAAATGAGGGGTCAAAGTGTAAAGTTGTATTGTCTAAGGTTTTGTTTGTTAATATTCTATGTAAGTCAACGTATTTGACTTTGAATTTAGTTAACTTGTAAGGTCATGTTAACCACATATAAATAGTGAATGTCTTTGTAATTGTCAGAGTAGAATATAGAGATCAAGAACATGCATAGAGAGAAATAGGTATATGACACTGTGAGATCTGTGACACAAGAAATCATTGTAATAGAAGTTATATCAATCAAAGAAATGATTTTTACATATTTAGTGTATGATTGTTAAGCTTGGATTGGACTTTCAATATTTGTTGGATTTTATGAGCATTAAACCTGCATTAAAGGAACAAGAAAATAACGTTGGGTCGTACGTTAGTATAGTCGTGGTCGAGAGTATTCTTGCGATGGTCGTGCGACGCTCGACCGACTTCTACGGAAGTGTCGACGGGTGTTGCATATGTGTCTGGTCGACAGGACCTTATCTTAATACAAGACCAATCGTGTGAAATGTGCATTAAATGTCATTTGTCGTGTTCGTGGATTTTTGACCCAATCAACGGCTATCTTCCGTTAGTAGTTCTCGTTGCTTCACCATGACTTTGGCCTTGAGATTTTCTTCATGAAGCGCTTCAACTTGACTTGCTTTGATGTCCTCTACTAGACTTGATATCCCGTCAATTATAGTAAGGGTTACTTTGACTTCACTCCCATAATTCTTTCGGCTCAATGCATCCGCCACCATATTGCCTTTATCGGGGTGGTAAAACAGCTCACAATCATAGCCTTTCAAAAGCTCTAACCGCCTCATTTGCCGCATGTTGAGGTCTTTTTGGTCAAATATATACTTCAGACTCTTGTGGTCGGTGAAGAGTGTACACTTTGTACCGTAGAGGTAGTGTCGCCATAGCTTTAAGGAAAATACTACCGCCGCAAGTTCCAAGTCGTGAGTGGGTAGTTCTTCTCGTGGTCCTTGAATTGCCGCGATGCATACGCTATCACCTTCCCCCTTTGCATCAAAATACACCCAAGACCCAATTTGGAGGCGTTGCTAAAAACCACAAAGTCATCGGATCCTTCGGGTAAGGATAAATTTGGTGCCTCGCACATTTTCTTTTGAAGAGTCCGGAAAGCTTTCTCTTGAGTCTCGGTCGATAAGAACTAAACATTCTTCCTTGTCAACGATGTGAGCGGAGAGGCGATCTTCGAAAAATGTTGAATAAAACGTCGATAGTAGCCGGCCAAGCCCAAAAAGCTTCTTATCTCCGTTGGACTCGTCGGTGGTTCCCAATTCATCATCGCTTTAATCTTCGCAGGGTCTACCTTCACTCCATCCTTGGATACCACATGGCCTAAGAATTGAACTTTTTGTAACCAAAACTCGCACTTTGAAAACTTCGCGAACAACTTCACTTTCCGAAGAATCTCCAAAACCTCCTGCAAATGTTGACTGTGTTCGGCCTCGTCTCATGAGTAAATCATAATATCATCGATGAAGACTATAACAGATTGGTCTAAGAAAGGTCGGCACACGCGATTCATCAAGTCCATGAATACGTCTGGAACGTTAGTCAACCTGAATGGCATGACTAGAAACTCATAATGACCATATATTGTCTGAAACGCTGTCTTCGGAATATCACTCTCTTGCATCCCGCTCCATGCAATTGATCGAAGAGGTCGTCGATCCGAGGAAGTGGATACTTGTTTTTTACGGTGACCTTGTTGAGCTCACGGTAGTCGATACACATCTGCATGGAACCATCCTTTTTCTTCACAAACAAAACTGGAGCTCCTCACGGTGACGAGCTCGGTCGTATGAATCCCTTCTCGAGGAGTTCTTGTAATTGAGTCATCATCTCTTCATCTCCGTCGGGGCTAGATGATAAGGAGCACGGGCGATCGGAGCGACACCCGAAGTGAGGTCAATATGGAACTTCACTTGGCGTTCCGGTGGTAGTCTGGGTAAATCTTCCGGAAAGACATCCGGGTAGTCGCGTACCCCATCTACATATTTTATCTTCTTCTTCTCGAGTTTTGCATCGATCACGTAGGCCAAGTATGAAGTACACCCCTTGGCCAAGCTCTTGCGCGCTTTGAGTAACGAGATAATCGTGTTGGCTTTCCGATTCTTCTCCCCGTAGACTATCACTTCCCCACCCTTCGACACGGGAACTTTAATCATCTTCTTGGAGCAAAAGATGCCAGTGTCATGCTTAGCTAGACAATCCATCCCTACAATCACATCAAACCCCCCGATATCCGCCTGTAGCAAATCTATTACAAAGGAATCCCCATCTAAGTCTAAGGTGCACCCATCAAAACGTTCCCGAACTGACATATGTTCCCCATTTGCCACTTCTACTACTAGTGCATCGGAAAACATACAAATAGGAGTAGTGAAACTCTTGCAGAAAGTGGTAGACACAAACGAACGGTTCGCACCAGAATCAAACAAAACACGTGTAGGTAGAGAGTTTACTAGGAACGTACCCGACACGACATCAGCAGTCACTCTCGCCTCCTCCGCCGTCATTTGGAAGGCCCGACTTGGTGCTTTCGGTGGAATCTCCTTCTTCGGTTTCATCTCGCTTGAAACTCCTTGAAGTCTCCTCACTATCTTGGGACAATCTCTCTTAATGTGCCCCGGCTCCCGGCACTCAAAACATACCGCCCCCCGGGAGGGGCAATCCCGACTCACATGGTCCTTTCATCCATATGTGAAGCACTCGGTCGTGTTAGAGAAAGGTCTCGGATTACAATGCCTGAAATGCTTAATCTTACACTTGAGGCACCACCTCGCCTCACGTCATGGCTCTACGTTCCTTCCCCCACTAAAGGGTTTGGATGGTCGTGCGGACCCGGTTGGCCCTTCCCACTTTCGCTTCTCACCTTGTTGACTCATCTCTTCTATTCCTTGAACGATGTCGTCCTCCACCAGTTGGGACTCCTCAATGACTTCTTGTAACATATTCACCCGAGCGTTCCTCACACCCGTCTTCATCTCCGCCGGCAAACCCCTCAAATATGCCTTTATGTTGGATCTTTCATCCATGGCTAGATGCTCGACCAAACTGAGCTTCTCTACAAATTGTTTTGCATAGTCTGCAACATATAGATTACCCTTCTTTAGATTTCAAAATTCCTCCTCTATCTTGTCAAGAGCCCTTTCGTTGCAGTATTTTTCCATTACCTTCTTCTTGAAGGTTGGTCAAGTGAGCTTGGTCAGAACCTTCGGAGTAAGGGTCGTGCGAGTAAGGTTCCACCAGCTTAAAGCTTCCCCTCAGAATAATTGAGATGTGAACTTGACTCTTTGGGGAGTCGTCACATTCGCTTGATTCAAAATCCATCTCTACTTCTCGTATTCAATTCATACATGCCACTGGATTGGTTGTTCCGGAAAACTCTGGGGGCTTGCTACATAAGAAAGTCTTGTAGGAACAACCCCTTTCCTTCTGCTTCTCAACCTTTATCGCTTGCTCTTCCGTCCCAATTGCGTTATTGGTACCACCCGACCCAATCACCGGATTGTCTCCTACCGTTTCATGCCTCTGGTGGCTTGTATCATGATCCTCTAGCATCTTCATGAACTTTTCATCCCGCTTGTCCATCGCAGAGTTCATCATCTGCATAATACTAGCCAATAGGACCGATTGAGGGACCGCTTCTTGGACGACCGGGTTCTCGGTCTCCAAGTTCACTCGGGGAACTTGGTCCACCACTCCCTCCAACAAGGTGGTCCTTTGGGGACCCGCTGGAACACCCGTTGGAGTTACCCTTCTTGAAGCTTCCGGAGCAGTGACACTCACCTCATTACCCTCCTCGGGTACCACTACCCGATTCCTCGTGTTTACCATTATGAACTGTCACACATGATAAAGATCATATCGATTAATTCTTTAAAAGATTAGCGGTTTGGTACGTACTACTACAATGATCAATCATCATAACAACAACTTCAAGCACGCTCATGTATTTATAAATTCATAATAGCACCGACCAAGTGAAATTTTGAACATACATTACATAAGAATTCTTGTCACCATCATCACAGTTTCTTAATCAATGCATTTCTATAGTCCTAATACTCTCCCCACCTAGGGATGCTCTACCCGTATGGACAGTGATACTATAGGCACAATCAGCTTAAGTCTAGGTATATTCAACTCGACACCTAGTTCACTTAAACTAAAGCTCTGATACCAACTTGTAACACCCCAAAAATTGGGACAACAAAAACTTCCGGAAAATATAAATTTTGGTATATAAGTAATGCCAAGGCACGAGCCTTCCCAAAAATGGAAACAATAACCGCCTGTTATGATTACAAATATGTAATAATAATGTAATGAGGGATAACAACCCTTTAATCTAATTCCTATCTAGAAAAGAGATTATATTAAGTTGTCATCCAGTTTCCAAAATATGCATCGTCTATGTTTGGCGTCCCAAAAGTTCTCCCAAGCTCACATTTAAGATCTATTAAACCTTCTTGGCGGTCGCGCCGCTAGAACCTGAGATACACATCAAACCAATCAAGTGTTAGGCCAAACGAGCCTAGTGAGTTGTACAATAACATGGCATATTCATTTAGAGTTTATAAACAATAAGAATCATAAAGGAATCAATGGGGGAGACCCAAAGCACCAACGAGTTTCACCTCAAGAGTCGATGTACCTTGATGTTTACTCTCATAAGCAACATCCCGAAGGCCCGACACATTTGAAGACTATCTCCAAGGCATTACTCCAAATGGCGAAGATCTAGGCACATACCGTAAAGGTGGCACCCCAATACTACATCCTCCTAGTGCCTACTCGTGGTTCATCCAATATACATAACATCCATCATTATACACATTCCACATAAAGTAAAATACATGTATAAGATCCCGAATAATTCCAATCCCATTTTAGGTCCAAAGCTCCAAATCATGTAAGTTTACATGTCATATCCCTTCATCATATATTATCACATAACCATATCCCAACTCTTACCAACAAATAACCTCATCAAACCCACATAACAGTTTATGACCAAAACTCCAACACTTACCAAATATAGAAATAAAATCAAACTTATCAGGTGATTAGCATAGGTAAAGAGGCATGAAGTAATAACTAGTAACATGTTAAGAAGTGTATCTCATTTAAAATATTTAGAAGAAAACTCACAAACTAGGTTTTATAGAAAACCCTAGAAACTTAGAAGACCCCTAGCTTTGATGGTGAAGAAGGTAGAACTTGCTCCCTAGTTGGAATGCTTCAGTAAATGACCTCCCAAGTGTAATAAATGTTTCTAATGGAAGCTCTAGGATGAATTTATTGAGGGAAGAGGGTTTGGTGAGGAAGAAATCGCCTCCTCACTTGAAACATCGTTTAGCGTTTGTGTTGTAAGGAAAAGTGAGCTGAAAATCGATCAAAGGAAGTATTTAAGTGACTTGCACCCGCGGGCGACCTTGCCCGGCGACATTGCCATGGGGCATAGTCGTCGGTCAATGTCGCGGCCTTCCCAAGCCTTACGGTACAAACCAGGCGATAGTGACCGGCGATTGTGCCCATGTCACTATCGCGGTGTCAATGTTGCGCCACTCTCCCAGGTCACGGTACATGGTCAGCGATTGTGACCATGGGCACCCCGAGGCCTGAAACTCTTGATCTGATTTCGTCATTGGTCGCATGGTTAGACATCCCATTACAGTATAGTCTAATATCTAATTCCAAATATAAATTTTACACGCTAATGGATTCCACGTTCCCGAATTTAATACAATATTTAAATTACGAGGAGTGAATACTTACCTTGATTTTTCGGGTGTTACACAAATGGTGCATGGATGTGACATGGTATCTTAAATTTACACCTTATAAAATTATTACTCAAAATGTTATTATTGAAGTTAATGGGATTTTATTATACAACTGCTTTCGCATACGGATAATTATACTGCTTATATACAACCATCCAAGTTAATGGACTGATTCATTTTCCTATCCCCTCCCCTATCAAATACAACTCTTATTTCCAGTGATAATCCGTACATGATTTTGTACTTTATGAATGAAATAGGTAGGAAACCCAAGATGTGGTTTAATATGGGTGATTTTAGTTAAGCGTCACTAATATTCTTCGATAAGGTTTTATAAGGAAATTTCTATAATCATGTATAGGAGTAATTAGAAAAACCCTATACATACAATGAACATGCTAACATGTTGATGCATTATGATGTGGTAGACTAGTAGTTAAAGTTGGTTGATTGGAACCATCTCTTTTTTCATTCATTTTTTACTTAAGTCATGTTCATAATGTATATTTTTTACATTAATTAATGTAATTTTAGTTTTCCATTAAGCAGGACTATTGTATTTGTAATCCATTTAAACATTCATTAATAACACGATGGAAGAAGTTTAATCCATGCTTCTTATTATTACACATTTGTTACAATTACATTTGGTTTGTATTTATTATAATCATAAGACATTTCTTACGAGGCAAGTCTACATATGGATGTTTCGAGTGAACTCTTATTGTTTTTTTGTGTGTACAAATTTGTATTGTTATAATTCTATTTCGTTCAAACATACATATCGGATCTTATTTGTTAATTATGAGTTGTATTAAGTTAAAACCATTATTCAAAAATCTAAGAACAACAACTGATGTGGGTTTGGAAACCCATTAATCTTGCAATTCTCTTTCAAATATCTAATCAATCAACCAAAATAACCTTGAATATATATACCAAAGGGTTCTCAACTCAAAACAATATAAAACAACAAAATGAAATCAACTTGAGCATAGAATAGAGAGAAGCACGAATCAAGATTATGGGCTTGAGTTGTCAACCTCGAACTCGAGATGTATCCCGTCGCTTTGCACAGGGTATACAACTCATATATATATATATATATATATATATATATATATATATATATATATATATATATATATATATGCCACCGTTATATATAGAAAAACGTTCAAACGAGAATGCTAACTATTTAAGAAAACAAGAAACAATAAATCATGTAAAAAATCAAATGAATCATATATGATTTTATACGTGAATCATATATAATTTTATATGTACTCGACTGTTCTTGTGTTTACTCAAATAGATGTTGTTCTCGAATCCACCTCTCTCTCTCTCTATATATATATATATGTTTCAACTATACATATTTAAAAAAGATGATCAGTTAATTACTTAATAACATCAAATTATCTATTTATTCCTTTAACTTTTGTGGTAAATTAACTATTTATCAGTTAATTTGATCAAAGTTATAATTAAGATGATAGCATAAAATATAATATTTGAAAACTAAATTTTGTATTCAAATATAGAATTAAAATACAAGAACCTTTTTTTATCTTTTTCATAGCGAGACACTGGTATCTTCAAGCCGCCCCAACAAATATCCCACGTGGAAAAACGTTCCAACATGGCATAGCATTATTGGCTAGAAACTCGTGTCATCGGAACCAATTTCTTGACTTTTTTGATTTTGGAATTTATATAAAGCACCCTTCAAGCTAAGTCAATAAAGCCCCAAAAGTACTAAAAGTTTCTAATAGTTCACAAATTTACAACTTTTGATTCAAATATTCAAAGTTCACCCAAGTTACATGGTATTTAGTAGAGCTGGAAATTGGCTCATAGAGACGGTTAAAGGTGGATACCCACCGCTAATAGGGTTGGAATTACCTGCCTTGACGGGTAAAGGAGAGAGGACAGGACAAGTGTTGAATTACCTGAAGTAGGTTCTGGACGAGATCGAGTCGAGGATGATATTATCCTCCCATAATCCGATCTTGCTTTACACACACACACACATATATATATATATATATGTATATATATATTCTATATAATTATTACTTTTTATTAAATGAGTATATAAAGGGTTCTTGTACCCACAAAGTTTTTTTTTCCTAAACCCGTCTAGGATTAGATAGGGTGGGAAAAGACATGAGGCATAAACAAGGAATCAAATTTGAGATCATGGAGGTGCATTCCTTGTGCTGTATCCATCCCTGGTATTGAGTAGTCTATGTGTATTTTTGATGATTACTAATACTAAAAAATGCCAAATTATGTTTGTGCTTCAATGTATGCATTTTTTTCATCCTAGATGATGCACATATGGAAGAGTAATGAAAAAACCATTACAAGTAATCTATTACGTGTTGATCTAACTTTATATATTTTGATCATAAAAAATCAAAAAATTAAAATTATTAAAAAAAGTTTTTTGGTTAACACTAAAACTTGGATTCATAAATAATCTTTAGTTCGTTGTAAAACATTACCAAGTTCTTAAAATCTTTTAAAATTTAAATTTACAACTTATGACTAATATATATATATATATATATATATATATATATATATATATATATATATCTATATAGGGTGCGTTTCTTTTGTAAACCAAACAATTTGTACAAACTATGCAAACCACTATTTTAGGAAACAATAGATATATTTATGGATAATGATTATGATTCATTAATAATGATTGTGATATATATGGAAAATGTTAAGTTTATTCATTATAATCATGATTTTAAATTAGGAAATGTTAACTTTATTCATTATAATCATGATTTTAAATTAGAAAACATAATAAAATCATATATTAGACTTGATGAACGGCTAAGATTGGTTCACAAAGTTTGCACAATCTGACTGGTTTGCAAAAGATACGTCCCCTATATATATATATATAGGGGCAAGTTCAAACGAGAAGCTAAACATTTTACGAGAAGACGAGAAGTGTTTAATCATATATTATATACAAGCTTAATCATATATGATTACACATATGTTATAATGACAATACATAGACGTTTAATCATATATGATTAAACACACATACAGGCCATGTAATCATATATGATATCACACTTCTCGCCTTCTCGCAAAATGTTTAACTTCTCGCATGATCCTTCCTCTCTCTATATATATACACATATATATACATACACATCTTCTTAAAATAGTAGGCTTGAACTCTATAAAACTAAATAAATAGCCAACTAGTAAACACGTTCAGATAGAATATAAACATTGAGACCTACTTATACGGTAGAATACTCCATAAATTAAAAAAAAACCCAACAAGGAATTGCATGAATTTTTCATACTTGATTTTTAGTAAAATTTTATATCCCACTATATTGTTTGGGTACTATGCTAGTCACTTTAAATGCACATGTAAACAACTTTTCGGTTGAGTCAAAACATAAACAAGGACTCGTTGATCACATCAAGAGTTATAGGGTACTATTTACAAATTTATGTAGAAGTAGAAGGGTGTTTTGTGTAACATTATCTTTTATATGTTCCGTAGCGTTGCAAAAGATTTTTGCTAACCACGGGACGTTTTCCGTTCATGATAACTATCCCCTTCTCTCCGATATAAAACCCTAGGGCTCACTCTCCTTCCATTTGATCAAATCTCCATTAATTCAAGCCTGTAAGTCTTCGATCTACATTATGAATCTGCTTATGTCTACTTTTACGCATAATTCTCATCTTGAATCATTTGTTTCTTCTCAAAAATCGAATAAAATGTTTCAAATCGACTGTTACACGACTCGATCTGTACTGATTTCTTACGTAGTGATGGATTTCTGTGTTTTTACGTTTATATGTCGGTTTTTTATTATGTTCTTATTAGTTTTAGATCTGTTAATTTGGGTGTATGATTTGGATCGGTTGGTCAACGGTGCTTAAACAACTGATTTTCCTTTTCTAGTTTGGTCATCTTTATGGTATCGTATTCATCAATGGTTTACGTGTTGATAGATTGAGAACTTGGGAGGTTGCATTACACGAAAGGGAATGCATTGAATTTTCTATTTTGCTATTTGATGGTGATGTGAAGTAATTGGAAAGAAAGTATTTTACTTTTATGAAAATTTTAGGCGTTTAATCTAAGTTCTATAATGCAGATGTCTGGAAAGTCTTAGCAAGTAATGCAAGGAGGTGTGATCTGTTTAATTCTGTTATAATATTGTCTCAACTGGAAGAATAATGTACGAATACCTTGCTTGCTTGAATTACTCATTTGTCCTTTCGCAAGGATGTGTATCTTCTAAGTACGTCAGTATGTATGCTGTACTAGTTTGAAATTACGAGGGTGTAGTTCTGGATCTTGTTGAAATCTTTATTATGTTGATCGGTTTTCACCAATATTGATGTATTATGACTGACTGTTTTGTGTTTTTTGACGTGTTTAATTTTTCATGATGCACATTTGGGAAACCCTATTTTGTGATTTATAATTTGATATAAGTTCTATGTGGTAACTGATGTATAATATCTATTTGGTTTGCTTAATGCAATATGATACTGATGATTGCATTTACACAAACTTGAGCAGCAGGTCGTGTGGTTCTGACTTGTTACCATGGGAGGCGGTTTTAGAGTGTTACATCTGGTCAGACCATTTCTTGCATTTTTGCCAGAAGTGCAGAGCGCAGATAGGAAGGTTCCCTTCAGAGAGAAAGTCATATACACTGTGATCTCTCTTTTCATCTTTCTGGTGTGCAGTCAGCTTCCCCTGTATGGCATACATTCGACGACGGGTGCTGACCCTTTTTACTGGATGCGTGTTATTCTGGCTTCGAACCGTGGGACTGTCATGGAGCTTGGTATTACTCCCATTGTGACTTCTGGACTGGTTATGCAGTTATTGGCTGGGTCGAAAATTATAGAAGTGGACAACAATGTTCGTGAGGACCGTGCACTATTGTGAGTAATAATATCCAGTAGCTGCCACTTGACTATTTGCTAAAGGCTTTAGAGTTGTTGAACAAAGCATTACAGTTTGTTACACTTTCTAGTATTCTATCTCCCTATGCAAGTTCCTGGTAGTAACTGATAAGGCAGCCTTTTATTTTTATCCTTTCACATATTGTTCAACTCATACTTTCCTAGGAATGGTGCTCAGAAGTTGCTCGGAATCTTGATTGCTGTTGGTGAGGCTGTCGCGTATGTTCTGTCAGGAATGTATGGCAGTGTTGGTCAGCTGGGTGTTGGCAATGCTATTTTGATAATTGTTCAGCTATGTTTTGCTGGGATCATTGTCATATGTCTAGATGAACTTCTCCAAAAGGGATATGGCCTTGGATCTGGAATTTCGTTGTTCATAGCCACTAATATCTGGTATGCCAAGTACCTGCCTCAACAAGACATATTTTGGTTACTCCTGAAATTCCCTAACTTGCATCTTGGTTAATCATGCAGTGAAAGCATTATCTGGAAAGCATTTAGCCCTACCACTATTAACAGCGGACGTGGTGCTGAATTTGAGGGTGCAGTCATTGCCTTGTTCCATCTTTTGATTACTAGATCAGACAAAGTCCGGGCGTTGCGGGAAGCTTTCTACCGGCAAAATCTTCCTAATGTGACGAATCTGCTGGCCACTGTTTTGATCTTCCTTATTGTTATCTACTTTCAAGGCTTCCGTGTTGTTTTGCCTGTGAGATCAAAGAATGCTCGTGGCCAACAAGGGTCATATCCCATCAAGCTGTTCTACACTTCCAACATGCCAATCATTCTTCAGTCTGCACTTGTATCCAACCTTTATTTCATCTCTCAGGTATCCATATTATATATGCATCAGCAGAGGTCAAGCATCTGTACTACTTATACTTATTCTCCATTACGTGCAGTTGCTCCACAGAAAATATAGTGGGAATTTCTTGGTTGATCTATTGGGTAAGTGGAAGGAGTCTGAATACTCAGGCCAATCTGTCCCAGTTGGTGGCATTGCTTACTATGTGACTGCACCTTCAAGGTAAAGATACCCCTCCCCCTTTTTTGATTGATTAGCAATTTATATGCCTCCTGTTGTTCATTCATACTGTGATTTCAGATTAACAAACATTTTATTCTTTGATGCCTTAACTGATACCTTATTTTTATCTTGATTGCGCATCAGCTTGGCGGATATGGCAGCCAATCCATTCCATGCTCTTTTCTACTTGGTGTTCATGCTAACAGCTTGTGCACTATTTTCAAAAACCTGGATTGAAGTTTCTGGATCATCTGCCAGAGATGTTGCCAAGCAACTTAAGGTATTGCTCATTTGAGATCATCAATACGCTTCATTTGATTGTGTTTCTCTTTGCATGATTTCTGGTTTCTAATGATGCTTTTGCATAAGAGTATGGCAAGAGGCCATTTGGGTCGGATGAGGTTTAGATTGTGAATTGCGTGGTCAAACCCTATCCCACTAATATATAATTATCGTCTTTGTTAGTTAGGGGCTAATGGGGTGGTAAGCGTCACATGGTTTAAAGAGAGCCCATGATTCATAACCAAATGCTTAAATGCCTCTTAAATTGAGATAACTTTTGGAACAAAAAACATTACGGATATATTGTATTGATTGCGACATGCTAATAAATAAATAAGTGACTTGGATTGGAACTTTGCTAAAGTACGGGGCCGTTTACTAAACGCTAACCCGGTACTTTACCGGATAAACATGGCATGGCCCAAGAATCTTACCCGGTAAAACATGGCAAGGGCCAATAATCTTACCCGGTAAGAGCGATGATAAGGATGGAGAGTCTTACTTGGTAAGTGAGGGCGACGACTCTCATCCGATAAGCGCTTACTAGGTGAATTATTGCATACAATACCATTTTCACGAACTATAATCTTACCCGGTAAAGTAAGTTAAAGAGTGTCGAATCTTAACGCTAAGTGCTTTCCTGGTAAGTATTTGGGTAAACAGCCCCTAAATGGAAATGTTGCAATTTTTGGGACAAGTTGAAGTAGACACTGTTGGACTTGGCTTGTGTACATCTTCTTACCTTCGCAGACCTTACTCCATGTGGGATAGGCATGGCAACGGGGCGGGAAATGCAATCCTCGGTCCCGGCCCCGGCCCTGGTTTATCTATCTTACCCCCGGCCCCGGTCCCCGGCGGGTACGGGGATTGGAATCCCCTCCCCATTTTTTCTTGGGCCTATCCCCCGCCCATCCCCGGTAAATCCCTGGTCCGGTTACATTTAAAAATTAAGTTGACTTTTTTTTTTAAATTAAATTCGTAAATTGTAATTGTATTAAGTGAATGAAGTAAAAAAAATAAATAAATAAAGCACGCTTGTCGTAAATAAATTAAGAAAAAAATATAAAAATAATATTAAAAAGGGATTAGGATTATGTAAATTAACAAAAATATTAGAAAATTATATATTAAATATATACGGGGGCGGGGCAGGGCGGGGAATGCATTACCCGACCCCGGTTTTAGACAATCGGGGATCCCCGGTGCCGGTACTCGGTTTTATGGGGAATCTCCGGCCCCGGTCGGGGAGGGTAAACCGGGTTCCCCAACGGGTCGGGTACAATTACCATGCCTAATGTGGGACTCAACTCGGTTTGTTTGGTTCGATTTGAAATGATATGGAGTTTGTAATCAATTTATAGGAGCAACAAATGGTGATGCCTGGTCATCGGGACTCAAACCTTCAGAAGGAACTGAATCGGTACATCCCAACTGCGGCTGCATTTGGAGGAATGTGCATTGGTGCGTTGACGGTCTTAGCAGATTTCATGGGAGCCATTGGTTCTGGGACTGGAATTTTGCTGGCGGTTACAATCATATATCAATACTTTGAGACTTTTGAGAAGGAGAAAGCTAGCGAACTAGGCTTGTTCGGATTTTAAGTTTTATTGGCCGGCAGGTGTTTTGGGTTCTTGTTTTAGATATACTCCTTTTAGACAGACATTTTTGTTTGTAGACCTGAAACCCTTTAATTTCTTTTGTTGATGCATACACGATAGGGGTGCTCATGGGTTGGGTTGGGTTGGCCGGGTTGGAAGGCACTTGAGCAACCCCACCCAATGTTTGCAGTTTGGAAAAACCCAACCGAATCAAAATTGCAACCCAACCCAAACCGTGTGGGTTGGGTTGGTCGTGTTGAAACTTAAACACATCATTTTACAATCTAAGTGATTCTATTTAAAAAAACTAAAATCAAAATGGAAATATAAAAATAAGGCTAATAAGAGAATATAAGAGTCTCTTGCCTCATGATTTTATCGATGTTGAAGACTTGAAGGTTAGATTCGTATGATTTTAATCGGTGTGGTCTTGTGGACAGATCCAAACTACGGCTAAGATAGGAACATTTGAAAACTTATGGAAAGAAGAATCGTTAAAAGTCTAAAACCATATAAAAAAGTAAAAGCGCACAAGTTTTTAGTCTGGTTGACGGGTTGGTCGGGTTACTTTGGGTCTAACCCGTTTTCCACCTACTAGATGCGGTTTGGACAAAATTTGTATCGATTATGTATCGGATTACCTCGTCATGAGTTTTTTTTTTTTTTGTATTGGATTGGCCGAATTGGTCGGAAATTTGAACACCCTTAATACACGATGGAGGGATCTTGTTTTTGTCTTGCTTCTTCCTTTTTCCCTAGAGAAACTTATATAATTATTTGGAAATACATGAAAAAAGTTCCAATTAATATCATCATCATCATCTGATTGTTGAAGATGATGTTCATGTTCCATTACGATTTCACTATTCGACGTTAATGGTGAACTCCAGGAATATGTGCTTCCTTTTTCATCGGTCATTTCCTAGTCAACGTATGTAAGTTCTCTCTAGTGGTTGAGTCTCTTGAATTCGGTCGTCACTATCTAAATAATTCTTGAGGCAACTGCAAATCTTGATCGATTGCAGTATGTATAAGCCTTGTCCTTCGTTCTGAAAGCAACATGCCATTAAAAGAAAAAATAGATTATGAAGCTACGAGGCTAGCTTGGACCGTTAGTAGGTCTCTTGCAATGATGGAGAGCATCGAAAATTCGCCATACTTTTCTTTGTACCATGCCAACCGCCAAGATATCAAAGTGATCAAAATTGTCCACAATCAACAAACCAATAAAGTTAGAACTCATATAAAAATATTCAATTCATTATGGTCGGTACAAGTTCTTTGATTTTTTGTAGATTGATAAACTATATTATTATAAACCGTTGATGCAATATTTGTTCTTTGAGTAAACTCTAATTTTGGTCCCTAAGGTTTAGTGAAATCTTTGAAAGTGGGACCTGAACTTTGATAACTCTAGAAACTGTCCTTGTGGTTCTCATTTTGCTTTGAAAGTAGTCTCGAGTCACTAACTCCGTTCATTTTCTCTATTAATGGGAAGGGTATTTTTGTCTATTAGTATTTTTTACCTATTTCCTTTGTCTTTTCCTATTTTGTCTTTTACCTATTAATTATTTATTTTTTATTCTACCAAAAATAGAAAAAAATGATTATTTAATTATATTGTTTTAATATTATATATACATATATACAAATACAGTTGCAGACTTGCAGTACACTGAGAAAGAAAGTACCTCTTCGTCAGCGGTGACCCCCACCCCATCCTGTCTTGTTCGCCGACGACACCCCCCCTCGTCCCCTTCCCGTCGTCTTCCGCCCAATATAAGTTCATCTCCATTTTTGATCCAGCTCCGATCTACACTCATGAGATGGGTTCAAATAACACTCAAATTTTGAACAGGTTGTTTTTTTTTGAACGACAAGTTTAACACACACGTTCCCGGGGTATCCGGGCTCCCACTTAAGGGTGCCACCCGACTAATCCTCGTCGATCACGGCCCGGTCCAATTAAGGAAACACAAGGCCCATGATCTGGAATATCTCCACATGCTCTCCACAGGGTTTGAACAGGTTGTGAGAAATCACTCATGAAGTTGTATCAAGTTCAGAGATACAAACCTAAAAACCAAACCCAAACCACAATTCGCTCCTTTCGTCTGGATTCAAAAACCACCAGCTCCGTCTGATTCAGAACCCAGAAACCGCCCGTCAATCTGTATTCAGAACAAAACGAAACCAGGAAGTTTGCAAAACACTAGCACATATATCACATCGTCCATTGAAACAGTGTGTGTCTCCCAAAAACTCCTCGCAACAGATCAAGAGTGTGTTTGTTTCGATGAAGACATACAAAGAGTGTTTATGGGGGTGTTGCAGTGTCTTGAGTTTTAACAAGAAGTCTTACGTGTGTGTGTGCGTGTATGAGAAAAAGAGAGAGAGAGAGAGAGAGAGAGAGAGAGAGAGAGAGAGAGAGAGAGAGAGAGAGAGAGAGAGAGAGAGAGAGAGAGATCAACATTAAGGTTTTAGGTGAACGATGAACATCTGTAGGTTCCAATTGAGATGGTGAACGAATTTGGGACGATGGCCGACGGTGATAATGGTCGCCGACTTTGATGACTCTTGTAAACTAATATGAACTAATAAAGTATTATTATTTCAAAATGAATTTTGAAAATTAGATAAAAAGTCTAAATTACCCCTCATTTAACAGACATTGTTTAACGGAGTTAGTGACCAGGGACCACTTTCAAAGTAAAATGAGAACCATAAGGACGAATTTTGGAGTTATCAAAGTTCAGGTCCCACCTTCAAAGATTTCACTAAACCTCAGGGACCAAAATTAGAGTTTACTCTTGTTCTTTTGTTCTTTCCACTCCCTTTGCTACCCGATGGCTCTTTCCCTTTGCTTAAAACACCAATGTGAATTCTATTTTTGCCGAATCTAGCACCATATGTTTCAAATAAGTTATGAAGCACGAATTTAATATTGGCAATTTGGTGTTAGGAAACTCTTTGATCTGTCTTTGGTTAAACCTATAACAACGACTCGTTTATTAAATACTCTACGCCATCAATGTTAATTGTGAGGTTTAATATGAGAACACATATAAAGGTTTAGAACACATGTATTATCGGTTTTTTTCTCACGTGTTTTACTATTTTAGAACGACGACACACATGTAAATATTGGTGGTAATATATCTTTTTCCTTATATATCCATTCAAGCATTAATGGGTCGAGCTCCAACTTATACGTGAGTCAAATGCTGTCTTACAAGGCTTAGCACCTACGTCTTGACAAAAAATTTTATATGATTGAGTGACTATTTTACTCCAACAAAAAACCATTCTTAATTTTATATATAAATTTGTCCAAG
Organism: Arctium lappa; assembly: GCA_023525745.1. Classification (NCBI taxonomy): domain Eukaryota; kingdom Viridiplantae; phylum Streptophyta; class Magnoliopsida; order Asterales; family Asteraceae; genus Arctium; species Arctium lappa. The sequence continues at coordinate 53,645,859 of CM042057.1, forward strand.
GTCGCTGCGGCAATTTTCACCCCTACTTTTACGGTTAAATTTATAACACGGCCATACAACGGGTATGGAAAAAACATCTCCACATATAGGCTTCAAAGAAAATTTTAATTTTTTCTTACATACATACGGTATTATTAGACGCGTTGTCAAACGAAATGCTAATTAGTTTATCTGACAAATGATAAAATTTAATTGTATTTTTTTTTTGGCATTTTTAATATTTCATTTCTACCAAGTGGGTAACTGATAACTCTCAAATATTGAGAGTTAATTCCTCTCTTTTTATATTTCATTTTACCACATTTTCACCCAATTTGTCCCTCATCCCTACATTTGGTCTTAATTGTTCAAACATGTTGATGAAGTCTCAAGAACGCAAAAATTTCGGTTTCACTAACTTTTGTGCAGAACGTGGCCACCTTGCCACCACTTTGTCACCACGTTGGACGTTGGCAGAAAATTTGTTGATAAGATTTAGCCATTTTTGGAAAGATTGACTTTTGAAGAAATGAAAAGAGTTTTCTGATCTTTCACTAGAATAATCAAGGAAGAGGACAAAAAATGTAAGTCCAAGGAAGGTTCAATACTCTTCCTTAAAGCTACTTTTGGAGGAATTGTCACATCAACACATTTCTTCTTCCTTGGGCTATAAATTGGGGCTTGGAGGAACCATTTGAGCATCAACAACTTCCAGGAGCATTCAATACATTTGGAGCTTAGCATTTAATTTTTAGTCTCTCTTTAAAGCTTGTAGTTTAGTTGCATTTAATTTTAAATTCCTTGTAATAGCTGTCGCCAAAATGGCCACCTTGTCACCACGTTGGCAGCAACCTTTAAGTTATTTATGCAATTTATGTTTATGTTTTCTCCTTCTCTCATGTCTTTTACTGTTATTATGAGCTAAACACCCCTTTGGGTATGGGTATGAGCCAAGGCTAAGACTAGTAGGCAACACTTGGGTGTTGCCATCTTTGCTAACTCTTAGACTTTGGTCGCTCGAGTCGGGACTTCAACTCAACACGGACAAGCCGATCACTTGTTAGTGTTAATATTAGACCTTAGACCTCGAGAGGGGCGGATACTAAATACGGCTTGAGTGATGCAAAGAAGATTTGAGAAAGTCTTTTATAACCACGTAGAGATACAGATTTTTGCATGACTTTAACTAAGGTTCAAATGTCGGTCAATATGGGTGTCACAAAGAGATTTGGGCGTCCATATCCATACTGGTGGAACTGAAACCCTTAGAGGTTTACTTAGTTAAGTCGGCAAGTCTTGAGTTGGCCAAAGTGGTGACAAAGTGGGTGCAACGTGGCCACGTTCTGAGGAAACTCACTTTCGAGAGAAAGGGGGTTTTAAGGTTGTCGTGTGTCATTTTGTTTCTGACCATGTTGTTACTACATCAATCTTAGTTAATGCTTGTACCCACATCCTACCTTTAATATTGTTAATCCCTTTTAATCGTTGTTTAGTTTGCTTAAATCTAACAAATATCAATATTGTTCTTAAAACTCAAGCGAGCACTAGAAGTTCACGAAAAGTTCTCTGATTCTTAGTTGACTAGTCCCTGTGGAAGCGATCTCGGTACTCTACCATTTTATTACTTATAGCGATCATAGTGTCCGGTGTGCACTTGCACCGCCACTGTGGCAACATAGTGGCCACGTTGTGGACCTATACGATTTTCCGCTATCAAGTTTTTGGCGCCGTTGCCGGGGACTAGCGCGATTTTGAATCCTAAGATGTTGACTTTTCATTCGAGCCTGTGTTGCTTGTGTCCTTTTTTTAGTATTTTCCGTGTTGTATGCCATGGATACAACACGGTGAACTTGTACCTCTTGACCCCGAAATTGAAAGAACCATTAAAAGACGAAGAAGAGGTAGGAGAGGTCGGCAAAATCAAAACATGGTTGGAAATGGTGGAGATCCTCCACCACCACCTAATGAAACAACCATAAGAATTGTCGACGATAAAGAACGGGGAATACATGACTATGCAACACCCGAATTTGATCAATTAAAATCGGGTATTCTTAGGCCCAACATGGTTGCACAAACTTTTGAACTAAAATCGGTAATGTTTCAAATGATCCAAGCAATGGGTCAATTTGGAGGGTTACCGTCGGAAGATCCGCACTCACATTTAAAATCATTTTTAGAAATGACAGATCATTTTCGCATTCAAGGTGTTACGACAGAAGCCTTACGGCTTACGCTCTTCTCTTACACATTGAGAGATAGAGCCAAAACTTGGCTAAATTCTCAACCTCCTCACTCCATTGATAGTTGGACAAGTTTGGCCGAAAAATTTTTAAAAAAATATTTTCCTCCAACTAGAAATGTGAAGTTTAGAAATGAAATCTTGATGTTTCGACAAGAGGAGGAAGAAGCGGTTTCGGATGCATGGGAGAGATTCAAAGACTTAATTAGAAAATGTCCTCATCATGGAATCCCTCATTGCATCCAATTAGGGACATTTTATAATGGCCTCACTAATTCCGCTAAAATTATTCTTGATGCTACGGCCGGTGGCGCTTTCACCTCTAAAACTTATAACGAAGGATATGACATTTTGGAGAAAGTGGCCAACAATAACACCGATTGGTCAAACCCACACACTCTTGCTCCTAAAAATGCATCGGGTGTTCATGAAATTGATGCCATCACCGCCTTAAACGCACAAATTATAGCTTTAACTAACTTGGTAAAAAATAACATGAACTTAAATGGAGAAAAGAACCAAGTCCAAGGCATAAATGAATCTTGTGTGTTTTGTGGTGAGAATCATGCTTTGAGTGTTGTCCCGGTAATCCCGCTTCGGTTAACTATGTAGGAAACCATTCTAGGAATAGTCCATTTTCTTCAACTTATAACCCAAATTGGAGAAATCACCCGTGGTCGGGAAACCAAGGACTTCAACCCCCCGGGGTTCATCAAGTTCCAAACCGACCACCAAATCCCCCGGGATTTCAACAAGGACCGTCTCATACGTACCAAAGTGGGCAATCCTCACAACCGTATGTACCGAGACAACAAAATGCATTGGAGAGTAATAGTTCGCTTGAATCTTTACTCAAAGGTTTTATAAACCAAACCAATGCAACTTTGAGAGGTTTTGAGACTCAATTGGGGCAATTTGCCGCCGAGTTGAAAGGAAGACAAGTAGGCACCTTACCTAGTGACACCGAAACCCCTAAGGGTAATCACAAGGAGCACATTAAGGTCGTGACTTTAAGAAGTGAAACAAGAGCATCTAAACCTAACGATGAAGTTTTAATTGATGCCATTGTGCAAGATGAGACCACACATGCTTTTGACAAAGAAAATTTTTCGTCACTTTTTCCACCCAACGTGGCTGGAAAGTGTAACAACCTGAACATTTATAATTACATTAAAATAATATTTCCTATTCAAAAACAGCCCCAGGCTTACAATTCAAAGTATAAGGTTTACAACTACAACCTATTACACAACTGAGTCAAAAAGGAAACTATTACAAGGAGTCTTCTAGCTCCTGGAATTATCTCACACCTTCTCCTTACCCTTATCTGTACTTGCTATCTTGCGATAACCTGAAACAGGATTATAATTTTGAAAGAGCGAGGGTTAGACCAATGGTCTAGTGAGTCCCCTCCAAACACTACTGCAACAGTTCAAATATTATTTAAAACATTTAAACAAAGCCTTACGCTTCACGAGCGTAACTCACTTTACTGATCAAACATTTATCATACTTTTACGCTTCGCAAGCGTAACTCGCACTACTGACCAACACTGCCGTCAAAGACAGTATGTCTGTCTCGTACTGCCTTATTTTGGGGACACACCCCAATGGCATAAACGGACCATACTCCCCGGTACGAGCAGGCGGGTCACACTTCCCGACTTAGGTCAAAACTTCTGAATCAAATGTATGCATACATCTAATTAACAATATTATATAAAACGCGTTTATATAACATAACATGAATATTCCAACATAAATAAATCAACCTTTTCAATAAACCTTCTCAATTTTTGATAATATAAACGTGCAGTTTAGAAAACTCACATTTATCAAATAACTGTCAAAATCGTAAAGGATTTAGTTTGAAAGACTCACCTTAGATCTTAGATTCTTCTCGCTTAAAGTCTGCTTTCTAACGATTGACCTCACCTATGATGGTACCGAAATAAAAAGGATAAGCTAACTCGCAGATAACATTCTTTCCCTCTCTAAATGATTCAAAAACAACACTCTGCTACCACTCCGATCGAGACCACCCCGGTCGAGACCGGTCACCACTCCGGTCGAGACCGGTCAACAATATACCGGTTGACACCGGTCGTTCACTATACCGATCTACACCGGTCATTCATCACATCGGTCGACACCAGTTACCGGCCCCCCTCCAAGCCTGGTCGACATTCAAACAGAGTCGACGACTCAATACATCGAACCCAGAAAACCTTAGCTCCTTAAAATCGTCCAAAAACACGGATAAAAACTTAAATACCAAGACTATTTATCGAATATAACACTTAGATAAAAGTATTAGGCTAGAATCATACCTTTATTCACAAATAAATCATACGATTCGTCAAAACCTAATCTCCCTTCTCCTTGCTCTCGTTTTCTTCAGTCGCTTCAAAAATATCAGTATGAAATTTGATAAGATTTTTAAGGGTTGAATTATATATATATATATATATATATATATATATATATATATATATATATATAACCCAAGTTACATATATCCCCCCTAAACTTAGAGACTTGCTTAACTTTTCACCCAACTTCTAAAATTATTAAAATTTTCGGACCCAGATATTACAGAAAGTGCCCACCTTCGGGACAGAATACAACATGTCCTTCACCTCTTGTTTTGCCATCTGCACAACCTCACCAAAGTGGAGAGACAGTGTCCACTTCACAGCACAAAAAGGCAAGTCTTAGCCAACCGGAGCTAGACTTAAGAGACCTTCCTTTTCCCGGTAGGATGAAAAATAAAAACGTCGATAATCATTTCAAAAAGTTTTTGGACATTTTTAAACAAATCCATATTAACATACCTTTGGTAGAAGCTCTCGAGCAAATGCCAAGCTATGTTAAATTTTTGAAAGACATCCTTAACAAAAAGAAAAGGTTGAGTGAATTTGAAACGGTAGCTTTGACAAAAGATAGTAGTGCCCTCCTCACTTGCAAAATTCCACCTAAGCTAAAGGACCCGGATAGTTTCACCATCCCTTATTCGATAGGAGGTAAGGAAGTTGGTCATGCCTTGTGTGACTTAGGAGCAAGCATAAATCTCATGCCGTTGTCCATCTTCAAGAAGTTAGGAATAGGAGACGTTCGACCCACCACCGTGACCTTGCAATTAGCAGATAGATCCTTGGCACATCCCAAGAGTAAGATTGAGGATATTTTGGTCCAAGTTGACAAATTCATTTTCCCGGCCGACTTTTTAGTTTTAGACTATGAAGCCGATAAGAACGTCCCCATCATTTTAGGACGACCATTTCTTGCCACGGGTAGAACTTTGATCGACGTCCAAAAGGATGAGTTTACTATGAGGGTAAATGATCAACAAGTGACATTTAACGTTTTTAAGTCCCTTAAGTTCCATGATGAAGTGGAAGATTGTTCGGCCATAAATTTGTTGAGTGAGAACCTAGGTGTAGATATTAAAATGTGTGGTGAAAAGTTTGGAGAAGAGAGCGAAAATGAGCTTCAGTTTGAGAGTCCAAAGAAAATCCAACCACTAATAAGAGAGAACCCGTGTTTGAAAGAAATGAGATTGAGCCACCATAAACCCAAGAAAAAGCATTTTTTGTCCAATGGTGTGTCGTCATCCTCCAAAATCTCTTGTTGAGTATCGAGAAGGCTAGAAATAGCCTTTTAATAAAATGTTTTTTCCCAGTCATTTTTAGCATTACAACTTTCAATTTTTGTTCAAAAAAAAACTTGGAAATTTTCGGAGTTGTGCAAAGTGGCCACTTAGGTCGCCACTTTGTGGTCTGAGCTGATAAAGACATCGGTGAAATTTTAATTTTCAGACTTGTTCAAAATTTTTATGCATGGATAAAAATTCCCTTTTTGTCCACTAGTCCTTCCATGCATCTTTATGCAATATCAGCTTGGTCCAAATCATTCTTTTACCCTTTGTTTAATTTTTAGCTTTGTCCTTTTTTTTATTGTTTACTATAACTTTTGCAGGTAGTTTTATTTTTCAGCTTTTGGTGATATGAACCGGCGGTTAAAAGGGTTTTCTCTTAAACAAAAGTGGGTTTTCCAAGAAAAGTGGCAAATCTTTTTAAAGCAAAAAAGAAAACTCCTTGTTGTCCCATCACCTTTTCTATCCCATCATCATCATCATCTCTTTCTAACCATCATCACACACCTTTTTTCTTTTGCAACCCCAAACCGTAGGTCCACCATCACCAATTCAAAAAAAAAACCCTTCACATCCTATCTTTTTAGCCATCATCACCCTCTCTAATCCCATCATCAACCATTTTATCTTTCTTTTTATTCCTTTTTTCCTACACTTCTATTTTATTTTTTTTAGATGTAACTTGAAGCCATGAAAAAAAAATAGCAAAAAAAAAAACAAAGAAAAGAAAAGAAAAAAAAAGAAATTGGTCTGCACCCATTTATGAATACACGGAGGAGTCACCGACAGTCGACGGTGGAAGCTTCGACCACCACACCATCGATTTTCGCCGTCGGTTTCTACCATAAGCACCACCGCCCCTTCATCTACTGTTCTGCATGCCACCACGGTGTCCGAGGCTGCCCCTTCTGCCACGGTGGGTAAGCCGTAAACATTCTCGATATTTCATCACGTATGTTTGAACTTGTTTTGTTCGTTATCTTTTGGGATTTGTGGTACTTTTATTTTGATTCGAACTCGTATATTTTGGGATGTGACATTGTGCTAAATAGTAAACTCTTCGATCGCTTAATCATGATGATTCCTGGTTTCTTGTATGTCTTGCTTGTTATTCATTTGTTTTGCAGGACCGCATACTGGATTGTTACCATTCTTTGACTTTAACGTGATTTAGGCCTTTATTTCATTTAGCCCAAACACTCTTCCATTTGAAACCAAGCTTCACAATTCTTACAAATCCTAATGTATTACATTTTTTCAATGAGGACATTGATGATTTCAGTTTGGGGGGTGGGGGCTGTTGCAATTTTTTTTTTTCTGATAACCCAAAGCCAAAGTGGTCACTTTGTCACCATTTTGGCAGCAATCACAATGAAAAAAAAGATAAATCCAAATGGGTTTAGTCAAAAGTCAAATGGTTAAGACAATACAAAGAATAAATAGTCAAGAACCAAAGAAAAATAGGGCCGTACAAAGAGAGATAAGTTTGGGGGTCATTTCGAGAAATTTAAATTGAAAAACCCAAATACAAAAGCCCAAAACAAGCCCTATTGATTAAAGTCAAATTTTTGGGATGCATGAAAGGAGGTGGTACCTTTTCAAACAAAGTGCTTCACTCAATTAAGAAACGTCGAGGTATTCGGTATGAGTTTTCCATTCATCGAAAGTAATCAACCATTATTGATCATCATTCGAGTCGTTTTTGTTAGTTCTTTTCTTTTTACTTGAGGACAAGTAATTACTCAAGTTTAGGGTGTGATAACTCTCAAATATTGAGAGTTAATTCCTCTCTTTTTATATTTTATTTTACCATATTTTCACCCAATTTGTCCCTCATCCCCTTCATTTGGTCTTAATTGTTCAAACATGGTGATGAAGTCTCAAGAAGGCAAAAATTTCAGTTTCACTAACTTTTGTGCAGAACGTGGCCACCTTGCCACCACCTTGTCACCACGTTGGACGTTGGCAGAAAATTTGATGATAAGATTTAGCCATTTTTGGAAAGATTGACTTTTGAAGAAATGAAAAGAGCTTTCTAATATTTCACTAGAATAATCAAGGAAGAGGTTAAAAAATGTAAGTCCAAGGAAAGTTCAATACTCTTCCTTAAAGCTACTTTTGGAGGAATTGTCATATCAACACATTTCTTCTTCCTTGGGCTATAAATTGGGGTTTCGAGGAACCATTTGAGCATCAACAACTTCCAGGAGCATTCAATACCTCTGGAGCTTAGCATTTAATTTTTAGTCTCTCTTTAAATCTTGTAGTTTAGTTGCATTTAATTTTAATTTCCTTGTAATAGTTGTCGCCAAAATGGCCACCTTGTCACCACGTTGGCAACAACCTTTAAGTTATTTATGCAATTTATGTTTATGTTTTCTCCTTCTTCTCTCATGTCTTTTACTGTTATTATGAGCTAAACACCCCTTTGGGTATGGTTATGAGCCAAGGCTAAGACTAGTAGGCAACACTTGGGTGTTGCCATCTTTGCTAACTCTTAGACTTGGTCGCTCGAGTCGGGACTTTAACTCAACGCGGACAAACCGATCACTTGTTAGTGTTAATATTAGATCTTAGACCTCGAGAGGGGCGGATCCGAAATACGGCTTGAGTGATGCAAAGAAGATTTGAGAAAGTCTTTTATAACCACGTAGAGATACGGGTTTTTGCATGACTTTAACTAAGGTTCAAATGTCGGTCAATATGGATGTCACAAAGAGATTTGGGCGTCCATATCCATACTGGTGGAACTGAAACCCTTAGAGGTTTACTTAGTTAAGTGAGCAAGTCTTGAGTTGGCCAAAGTGGTGACAAAGTGGGTGCAACGTGGCCATGTTCCGAGGAAACTCACTTTCGAGAGAAAGGGGTTTTTAAGGCTGTCGTGTGTCATTTTGTTTCTGACCATGTTGTTACTACATCAGTCTTAGTTAATGCTTGTACCCACATCCTACCTTTAATATTGTTAATCCCTTTTAATCGTTGTTTAGTTTGCTTAAATCTAACAAATATCAATATTGTTCTTAAAACTCAAGCGAGCACTAGAAGTTCATGAAAAGTTCTCTGATTCTTAGTTGACTAGTCCCTGTGGAAGCGATCTCGGTACTCTACCATTTTATTACTTATAGCGATCATAGTGTCCGGTGTGCACTTGCACCGCCACTGTGGCAACATAGTGGCCACGTTGTGGACCTATACGATTTTCCGCTATCAGTAACCAAATTGCTCAAATGTAATGGTGCCTTTTATAATTAAAAACTTTGTTGTTAAATGAGCCGTTCACTCGATTGTGGTAAATTGTGTGGAGGTTCCAAATGTTGCACATTAGGGCGATATAAGTTAACATTTTCGAAAATAAATATTGCATCCCCGTTATGCAATTTTCCATAATTTAAATGCATCACATTCTAGAGTTAAACTAGTTGTTGGTATCTCAGTTGGAGCGATATTTTGATCCACCTCGTAAGTTCAACGACATACATCCAAAAGTATTTGATTGGTCCAATCGTCGGTTGTGTGAGTGACATTTTAGGGTGGAATTTCCTTCGGTCGTAAGAAGCACACGACGCTGTCTATATTGTGCTATCCTTTTCCCACTAAACATAATCGCCAAAACAAAATGTCCCCAAGTGGGGGCTTTTTGGTTATGCTCTTCAATTAGTTCGATAACATGATCTTTGCAGGTTGTGACAGAGAACCACCAGGAATATTATATCAGACTTGAGAACCATTTGGAAATGGAATATTATTGGAACTTGAAAACCAGTGGATTTAAAACGGCTTAAGAACCGAATAAAATGAGAGATTATTTTTTCTCGATTTCAAATATCTTGAAACAAAAATTATCGAGGCCAAAAACGAAACCATAATGTAACGTAAGAGAAATTGAGAGATTGAAAGAGACCGAAGGAGATAGTGTGAAAAAGCAACAAAAAACAATTTCTATTTGTGTAGAAAAAGAAAGGGTAAAAAGGTAATTTTCATAAGCTAGTTAACTATACAAAAAGATAATCTATACTATATTATAAAAGATGACATAAAAAACTCTTAAAAACAAGTCTTAAAGCTTAATGTATCGCTATTTAATGTTAATTACTTAAAAAACACCCATAAAAGCTGTATGTACTACATTTAATGCTATTCATTAATTTTCAATCATTATCTCTAACCATTTTAACTCCCCTAAAATCATTTCCCACTTTAACTCCCCCAAAATAATTCTCAGCATATTTTAGATATAAAAAATCTAAAATATAATTAAAAAATCTTACAGAATATTTTATAAAAAAATTATATCATTAAACCAAAATAAATTACATTATATTATCAAGTCTAAATTAAACAAATTTATATAAAAAAATTATTATCACTCTCTCACAACCATCCAAAATCGTAATGTAAATCGACAAAAAACAGAAAATAAAATGAAACATTAAAATCGTGATGTATCTAGCTGTATTGCGTGGGTACACTTCTAGTTCATAATAATTCAAAGATCACATACTAGTTCAGATATTGCGTAATAATTTGCATACGAATCTCCAAAATAAATGTTTCATAAACAGATTACGTAAATCAATGGTACTCTTTGTTTTGAGATCTTGATAATGCTTCCTTAATTTCTTTCATGTTCTTCTTTAGTAAAATACATGAACTTTATGTCATTTTATAAGTCCTGAACGAGATGTAAAAAAGGACTCTTAAAATGTACAATTTTTTTTTCAATATATTTTTTTAACATAAAAAATAACATTACATTCAAGAAATATTAATAATTCATATAAAACTATTTTTCTGAGCATCTCTTAACGCAAAATCAATCAATATTTATTTTATAAAGTAATATTATATATCATATCATTTTTACATACCCTCATCAATTCGTTCCACCATTAAAAACATCCTTACCTTTAATGTATAGATTGACATAATTTTGGATCACAATGTTGACTATTCGGAGCAACACTCGCTGTAAATCAATTTAAGTCACTTGGCTTCCGCCTCACCTCATGTTAATGTTTTTCATCACCGTTTAAACTTTTAGAGTTAACACAAACTTTTTCGGAGCCATCAATCTTAAAATCAAAAGTCCATGATGGTTATGGCTTGAGATCTTATTTTTGTTTTAAAGATAGGAGAGTACTTAAGATTCATGCACTCAATAACAAGAAATCTTATATTCTAACATAAAATAGAATTCACGTGGATAAAATGATCAAAAGAGTCCGCACGAGATGAATGATAGAGAATATAACAAGGTTTACTAGGCAAGTATTTTTACATTTTGATACTAGATAAAAAAAACTTAGAAAAACAATAAACAATACTATAAAGTGAACAACAAATTAACTTTTTACATCTTTTCTTCTTTAATTAATCTATACTATATTATAAAGTACGGATAAAAAACTCTTAAATATAAATTTTTAGACACAAGGTACCATCATTTTATGCAAGATTTTAAAAATATCTTAATTTACAAGTATCAAAGCACAAGATACATATTACTACTGGAGACTTATAACACCCACCAATTTGGTATGTGCAGGACCTTCTTTTTATGCAGACATTTCCATGTATCACTATTAATTAATATATTATATTACTATAAATTTGTTTTAATTATACTATTAAATATGTAATTGGTTATTTTTTCTAGATGTCATTAAAATATATAAGATAATCATTGAATTCTAACAAAATACTTAATTTTTTTTATATAAAAAACATTATATTATTAAGCCTAAATTAAACAAATTTATAAAAAAAAACATTATCACTTTATCAAAACCATCCAAAATCGTACTGTAAATCGACAAAAAAATAAAATGAAACATTAAAATCGTTATGTATCTTGCTGCATTGCGCGAGTACGCTTCTAGTTAATTGATGATGTATGGGCCTTTAATATAATACTAAATTCTTTTTGAGTCATATTAGATACTAATTTTTTTTTTTGTCTAGTTTATTTACTAATTTTTTGAACTATTATTATATACTAAAAAAAGTTGGGCCTCTATTTCTTGTGGCCCTGGGGGTGTGATCGGCCCGCACTCCCACATGGACGACCCTTAGTATGATGGTACTCATGAAAAAGTAACATAATTAAACTATTGGGGCTGAAAGGGTCATCACCAATACATAAAGTGTTTGTAGAAGAGGTTGAATACAAACCAACAAATTTTCACATTTTAATTTTGTATGTTTATAAAAACAAAGAATTACAAATTTGTTACGAAATCTAGAAAGGTAAGATTTTACCTTAAACAATCTGGCTTGTGATAAATTTGCTCACAAAGGGGAAACTAAAAGAGTAGAAGAAGGTACTCTTTCAGATATATAAAACTGAGATAGTCTTCAGATGTTGATGTCGATTTTGCCTAATAAGCTATCACACAGAATATCTATCAAAACGGGTAACTTGCAATATTGTCAAAAGCCACCTTTTATAGCCACCAATGCATTAAATATTGCACCCGACTTTATGTAACAACCCAAAAATTGGGATAAACAAAAATTTCCGGAATTGGAAATGTGATATATAAAAATATTCCAAAACACGAGCTCAACCAAAAAATGGAGACAATAAACGTCTGTTTAATTATAAGTCTGTAATAAATAAGCAATGAGGGAAAACAACTCTCTAATATAAATCCTATCTAGGAAAAAGATTAACTCAAGTTGTCATCCAAACTCCAAAACATATCTTCTATAATTGGCGTCCCAAAAATTGCTCCTAAGCTCACATCTAAAGTCTACTAGACCTTCTTGACGGTCACGCCGCTAGAACCTGAGATACACATCAAACCAATCAAGTGTTAGGCCAAACGAGCCTAGTGAGTTGAACAATAACATGACATAATCAATTAAATCAGTTAAAGACAGTAGGGGCCACAAAAGAATCAATGGTGGAGACCCATCACACCAAAGAGTTTCACCTCAAGTCAACGTACCATGATGTTCACTCTCGAGAGCAACATCCTGAAGGCCCGACACACTAGAAGACTACCTCCCAGGCATTATTCCAAATGGCATAGGTCTAGGTGCATACCGTCATGGTGGCACCCTAAGACTACATCCTCCTGGTGCTTACTCATGGTTCATCCAATACATATATAACCTCCATCATTATACATACTTTACATCAATAAAATACATGAATAAGACTTCAGTAGTTCCAATTCCATCGTAGGTCCAAAACCCTAAAATATGAAATCCATCAATATCCAATACTTCCCATGTTAACACATAACCATGATATAAAATCTTGCCAATAATACTTCATCAACATCCACATAAAGAATATTAACCAAAACCCCATTAAATATCAAAAGTAGAAAATAGGTCAAACTTATTAGGTGATCAAAATATATGCATAACCATGGATTAATAGCAAGTTGCATGTCAAGAAATGTATCTCATTTGAAAATAGTTGATAGAAACTCACTATCTAGGTTTTGTAGGAAAAACCCTAGAAATCCAACAAGTCTTGAAGATGTGGTTGAAAGTGAGGAAACTTGATCCACACAATAAATCCTCCAACTCTTTAGGAGAATAACTTTAAATATTTTCTTCAAACCAAATCTAAAAGACCCAAAATAAATGTTTGATAAGAGAAGAAATTAATGGAGGAATTAAGTGGGTTTGGTGATGGATATCGTGAGAGAGAGTATGGAAGTGAGAAGGTGCCGTAAAAAAAATAAAAATGATGGAAGAGGGTTTTCGTCTAATCTCAAGGGGAAGCAAATAAAAGAATAAAAAAAAGGGGAAATAGGGTCAAAGGAGGTATTGAGGTGTCAACAAACAAGAGGAGGAGAGGTGATGGAGTCACGTGGGTCCCACGTGACATACCCTCCCAAAATGGGATTTGGGGAGACACTCTCCAGTATCCAACGCGACTTTAATGCTAGTTCTCTCATGGGAAAGTCACTCAAAACCCACGCCTCACTCACTCTTGACCACTCATCCATTTTGACCACAAATCCAATTTGACCATATTTATTTTATTAATTATAACCCAATACATATTAGGCTTTTAGTATTAAATTCTTTTAATAATATTATTAATATTATCATTTTAAATTTCCAAATCTCAAGGTATATTCGACATAATAAAGTTATATGTATATATATTATTATTGTTAAAATTAAAACATAATTCATGTATTTATTTAATAAGGATTTTAAATAAATAAATAAATAAATAAGAATTAGATAACACACACAAAAATTGAGATTTATTTACTTCAATTTTTTTCGGGTGTTACAATCCTCCCCACCTTAGAGATGATTTCGTCCTCGAAATCTCGTCCTTACACGAACAATTGAGGATATCGCGTCTTCATGTCCTCTTCGGCTTCCCAAGTCACATTTGCACCTCTATGGTGTTTCCATTGGACCTTAACCATAGTTATTTTTCTATGGCGAAGCTTCTTCATCTTCGTTTCCAAAATGGACTCCGGTTCCTCACACAACGGTTTCCATTGTCCACATGAATCTCCAACAAAGGGATGACGTTATCTTCCTCGACTAAACACCTCTGTAAGTAGCATACGTGAAAAGTAGGATGGATTCCGTCCATTTCCGGTGGCAAGTCTAGCTTGTAAGCTTGTAGTCCAACCCGTTCTAATATAGTGAATGGTCCAAGGAAACGGGGACTAAGCTTCCTGCGTTTCCCGAAACGAATAATCCCTTACCACGGGGATACCTTCAATATGACTCGCTCTCCCACTTGGAACTCGACCGATCTCCGCTTCTTGTCCGCATAGCTTTTCTGACGATCTTGAGCCGCCTTCAAACGTTCTCGGATACCTTTTACCTTGTCCGCCATTTCTTGCACGATTTTCGGTCCCACAAATTGCTTTTCTCCCGCCTCGAGCCAACACATCAGTGTTCTACATTTCCGTTTGTATAGCGCTTCGAACGGTGCCATCCCAATGCTCGAATGATAGTTATTATTGTAGGCGAAATCTACTAGCGGTAGATGCGAATCCTAATTTCCCCCGAAATTTATAACACACGACCGGAGCATTTCTTCAAGAGTCTGAATAGTCCTTTCACTTTGGCCGTCCGTTTGGGGATGGTAGGCCGTGCTCAGTTTGACCCTCGTGCCCAACTCCTTTTGTTGGCCATCCCAAAACTTGGAAGTGAATCGATTATCCTGATCCAAGACTATGGATAGTGGAACACCATGATGCGATACCACTTCATCAATATAGAGCTTGGCTAGTTTGTCTATCAGCAACGCCTCTCGCATCGCCAAAAAGTGCGCACTCTTCGTGAGTCGATCCACCACCACCCAAATAGTGTCGTGACCCTTCAAGGTTCTCGGTACTTTGGTGACGAAGTCCATTGTGATATGCTCCCACTTCCATTCTTGAATGGCTAATGGTTGCAAACTCCCATAAGGATTTTGATGTTCCTCTTTGACTTGAAGGCAAGTGACACATTTTTCAACATAGTTGGCCATATCGAGCTTCATTATCGGCCACCAATAATGCAACTTTAAATCTCTATACATCTTGGTGCTACCAGGATGTATAGAGTACTTGGATTTGTGAGCCTCCGCTAAGAGCAACTCACGGATCCCCTCCAACCTTAGGTACCCAAATTCTTCCTTGGAATAGCTTAAGGTCGCGACTATCTTCCGTTAGTATCTCCCGTTGTTTGACCATGGCTTCGACCTTGAGATTCTCTTCACGAAGTGCTTCGGCTTGACTCACCTTGATGTCCTCCACTAGGCTTGATATTACATCAATTCTAGTAAGGGTTACCTTGACTTCACTCCCATAACTCTTTCGGCTCAAAGCATCCGCCACCACATTGGCCTTACCGGGGTGGTAAAGAAATTCACAATCATAATCCTTCAAAACCTCCAACCACCTCCTTTGCCGCATGTTGAGGTCCTTTTGGTCAAATATGTACTTCAAGCTTTTATGATCGGTGAATAAAGTACACTTCGTCCCGTAGAGATAGTGTCGCCATAACTTCAAAGCAAATACCATCACCGCTAGTTCCAAGTCATGCATAGGGTAATTCTTCTCGTGGTCCTTGAGTTGTCGCGATGAATACACTATCACCTTCCCCCTTTGCATCAAAACACACCCGAGACCCAATTTAGAGGCGTCTCTATAAACCACAAAGTCTTCGGATCCTTCGGGTAAGGATAAGATTGGTGCCTCGCATAGCTTCCTTTGTAGAGTTCGAAAGACTTTTTCTTGAGTCTCAGTCCATAAGAACTTCACGTGCTTCCTTGTCAATGACGTGAGCGGAGAGGCGATCTTCGAAAAGTCTTGAATAAATTATCGGTAGTAGTCGGCTAAACCGAAGAAACTTCTGATCTCCGTTGGACTTGTCGGTGGTTCCCAATTCATCATCGCTTCAATCTTTGTCGGGTGTACCTTCACTCCGTCCTTGGATACTACATGGCCCAAGAATTGGACCTCTTGTAACCAAAACTCACATTTTGAGAATTTCGCGAACAACCTTTCCTTCCGAAGAATCTCCAAAATCTCCTGCAAATGTTGTCGGTGTTTGACCTCGTCCCGCGAATAGATCAAAATATCGTCAATGAAGACTATAACCGATTTGTCCAAGAAAGGTCGACATACCCGGTTCATCAAATCCATAAATACGGCCGGAGCATTAGTCAATCCGAATGGAAAGACTAGGAACTCATAGTGACCGTATCTCGTTCGAAATGCCGTCTTTGGAATATCGCTCTCCTTCACCCGCACTTGGTGGTAACCGGACCGTAAATCTATCTTGTAGAAACATCCCGCTCCTTGCAATTGATCGAAGAGATCGTCGATTCGAGGAAGTGGATACTTTTTCTTGTCGGTGACCTTGTTGAGTTCACGGTAGTCGATGCACATCCACATGGACCCTCCCTTCTTCTTCATGAATAAAAGTGGAGCTCCCACGGCGATGAGCTCGATCGTATAAACCCCTTCTCGAGAAGTTCTTGTAGTTTTGTCATCATCTCTTGCATTTCCGTCGGGGCTAGACGATAAGGAGCACGAGCGATTGGTGCGGCACCCGGGGTAAGGTCGATATGGAACTCTACTTGTCGTTCCGGCGGCAGTCCGGGTAGATCTTCCGGGAAGACATCCGGGTAGTCGCGCACCACGTCCACATCTTCCACCTTTTTCTTTTCTAATTTCGCGTCGATTACGTAGGCTAAGTATGAAGTACACCCCTTGGCTAATCTCTTTTGTGCTTTGATTGATGAGATAATCATGCGGATCTTTCAGTTCTTCTCTCCGTAGATTATCACTTCTCCACCCTTAGGCAAGGGTACTCTAATTAATTTCTTGGAACAAAATATACCGGCATCGTGCTTAGCTAGCTAATCCATCCCGACAATCACATCGAACCCCCCGATATCCACCGGTAGCAAATCTATTACAAAGGACTCCCCATCTAGTTCTAAGGTGCACCCAATGAAGCATTCCCAAACTAACAAGTGTTCCCCATTGGCTACCTCTACCACTAGAGCATCAGACAACAAACTAACAGTAGTAGTGAAATTCTTGCAAAAAGAGGTAGACACAAAGGAGCGGTTCGCACCAGAATCAAACAAAACGCGAGTAGGTAGAGAGTTCACTAGAAACGTACCCAACACTATATCCTCCATTGCCCTTGATCCATCCGCTGTCATTTGGAAGGCCCGACTTGGCACCTTCGGTGAGATCTCCTTTTTTGGCACAACCCCGCTGGAAGCTCCTTGGTTTGCCCCTTGCTAACTTGGGACAATCTCTCTTGATGTGCCCCGGCTCCCGACACTCGTAGCAAACTCCCCGGGAGGGGCAATCTCTACTCATGTGGTCCTTCCGTCCACACTTAAAACACTCCATCGAATTAGAGAAGGGCTTCGGATTACAAGGCACGAAGTGTTTGCTCTTACACTTAGGGCGCCACCTCGCCTCCCGTCGTGGCTCCATGATGAAATTGTAAATTTCCCAATCACAATCAAACAATCTATCAATCTAAACAAGATTTGACATTCAAAGTCTAGAGAGAGAGTAGAGAGAGAAACAATCACAAGTATATTGATGTAACAATGATGAACAACCTACAACTATTACAAAGCAACATGGTATTTATACCACAAGTCTAAAAACACAAGCTTAACACCTAAGTAAACTCATATTGACTAAACATTGTTTGACTTATCTTGAATTGACTTTTCCTATTAAATCTTGGATACAATAATACACTAACAATCTCCCCGTTTGTATTCAAGATTTAACAAAAAATTGAAAACCGTCTTTAGCACTTGATTCTTCAATCTTTAACTCTGACGACTTTGAACTTTGAAGCTCTTTCTGAAGTTGTTGAAGAATCTAGAAAAGTCTTTTGCACTTTACATCTTGGAAAGTCAACAAGTCTTGAAAAACAAATCATTTAAAGTCTTTAATCATTTGAACTTTGAAATTCTTTAACTTCTTTGAAACTTCGAACTTTTTGAAACTTCGAGGGATCTTTGAACTTTTTATCTTCACCTCTTTGATCTCTTGACTGTCTTCATTAAAACAAACTTTCTCAAATCATCTTAATTTGAACTTGTCTTCAGAAATCTTTTGAGAGTGATTTCTTTTCATCAGATTTGAACTTTCAGAAATTCTCCACAAGTCTTGACTTTATAACTCTGAAATTCTTTGAAATTGATCTCTGTAGATTTCTCCCCTTTTTGATGATTGTGAACATCATAATCATCAAAACTTTCTCAAATTTAGCACTTTCTTTGAATCTCCCCCTTTTTCAAATATTCTCCCCCCTTTGAGATACATTTGATATTCTCTGCCCTTTGATCTGAATAGCTGAATCATGAACTGTGTA
Organism: Arctium lappa; assembly: GCA_023525745.1. Classification (NCBI taxonomy): domain Eukaryota; kingdom Viridiplantae; phylum Streptophyta; class Magnoliopsida; order Asterales; family Asteraceae; genus Arctium; species Arctium lappa. Next base: position 53,664,572 of record CM042057.1, read on the forward strand.
TACCCGAATAATTTCAAATCCAGATATAATGAACGTTGTAACCCTGATTCAACAAATGAAACAGTTAGAAGTGCCTGTTAGTAACACGGAGTTACTGTGTACAACGAATGTACAATTTAAGGAGCTGGTTTGATGATGACTCCCAGGACTTCCATTCAATTATTGAAAAAGACAAGGTTTATCTATGAATGTTCTGACAGAAAAACAAATTTTCTGTGTGCTCGTGCTTGTGTATGAAAGAATTTAGCACAATGATTGTGTTTCATAAGGCTCAAATTGTGTAAACTGTTGAGACAGCAACAGGTATTACACGGACGCAATGTGCATGAAAGAGGTGCGAAGGTGGGGAAACTTTCCTTCTTTTTCAATATCTAAATCTTCCGAGTGAAGACTAGATAGCAGATATGCTACGTCCCCAAAGAAAATGAAACATTTCTTTGTTAATAAAGAAACGAGTGGCTGGTGGGGTAATTGCAAGAGTTGGCATGGGCTCACTGCCTGTTTCAATGATGGTCACCAAAGAATGTGAACCAATCAGAAGATGTGGCTGCCCGACTCAGAAAGTAGTTGGTACAGAGGTTTCATATTCTTTTAACTCTGATCTTACACCCTCTTTCTTTTCAACATTATGCTCACTTCTAACCAAAATCTCTTTTCCATTTTATCTCAAATCAATGAGAAAAACTCAACCGGATGAGTTATCTCCCCCATTCTTTGATTTTGACCCCTCACCCCTCATTCACTCAAGGATAACTTCCTGGGTAGGAAACACTGGTTTGCGTGAATCCATGGAAGTTCTGTTTAAGCTCACACATGAATCCCATGTAAGTCCTAAAAAGAATGGTTGCTCAACAGTTTAACTTGAACAGTTAAGCTCAAAATGATAATATTGTCAGCATGTATGCTCATTTAAAATTAAGAATGAAATTTGAGCATTTGAACAATGAAGATCTCTCAAAACAAGAATATTGAATGAATGAAATGAAATCAAGAGAATTGTTTTGAGAATCTGACAATGTATCAATCAGATCAAATGAAATGGTTAGGGTATCAAAGAACTAGATATTTTGTTTATATGAACAAATATAAACAATTTAGCAATGAACGCTCAAGTTGAAATGATGATTGTTGCTCAACAACAGTGATTTACAAACGGGGGTATTACCATTGAAAAATAAGTTCGTTTAGAGACATGGTAATAACAAATTAAAATGAAGTACTGAACCGATGTGTGTGAATACTTTACAGTATATAGGAAAGATAATACACGAGTATTGATCTTTAGAAACACACGGTCAGTTAAACATTAAAGCTCAATATTGAAAAACATTTAAAATCACACTTCTTAATTCATAAAAACTTTTGAGAATAGAGAAGTGGTTTGAACATTTAAGAAATTGTTTTTCATGCTTGAAAGTTGTTCTTCTTTCAAACAATCAGAGATCTAGGATTAGAAGATACTTACTTTTAAGCTCCCCCTCAAATCATTATATCATGATTTGTTTTCTTTTAAACTCCCCCTGGATATTTTCAAAATATCCTTATCTTACACAATTAAGAACGGGTCCTGACCTGTCATGTGATCAGAAGCCACAATCTTGACACTTAAATCCATGTTTTGAACGGTTTTGTTCAAAAGCCATTGTCTTTGACATTGAAGTCCGAGTTCTAAGTTGTAGTACTTAGAAGTCATCCATCTTGCTCTTCCTATACCTGTGGTACCTGCGAAGCAGATTTAATAGGTTTTGGTACCCACTGGTATTTGGGTCCTGGTATGTTAGATTTAAAAATCCACTTCTCATTAGATGTATATCTTTTAAAACCAGAACTCTGAGAAGTTATTCTATAAGAACCGTACCAGTTATGAGCAGATTATTTTTGAACGAAGTCATTCTCTCCACAATAAGAACAACAGATCTTCCTTTGAGCAATCATGATAAGATGATTAGTCGAGTATATATATCAGAATTACCAAAAAAATTATCTTTATGCACACTGTTCTTTTTGGTATTTGTTGTGGATTTGAATGATCTGTCATCCTTCTTCTCTTCATCAGAATCTTTTACTCTCTAGACCATCTGATTTTTCTTAGAAGACTTTCCAAGAGATTTGATGTAAAAATTTGCTGAACCATCAACAAATTTATCATAAAACAAATTTGATGGTTTGATCTGATTTGAGTTGACAATATTTGGTTTGACACTTTTGATTTTGAAAACATTTTTATTATGAATTGAACTTGAAGCAGTTTTAAAAGAACAGACTGATTCTGTTGAATTATCAACAGGTGATTGACTAATCACATCAGCTGTTACTTTATCTAACAATTCAATGTTTGCAGCTTTTAAGTCATTTATCTTTTTAGTTAAAATGTTTCTTTCATCTGAAAGTGTGTAAAACTTTATTTTCAAATCAGATCTTGCCTTCTGTTCTTTAAGAATATCTGATGATAGAACAGAGATCTTGGACATGAGTTTGGATATTTCAGTTTCAAAATAAGAACGTTCTTGCTCAAAATCTTTTTGTAAGTTCTTGGATTTATCAGAAATTTCATTGAAGATCCCAACATTTCTCTTTTCAGAATTTTTCTTTTCAGATTCAAAAGATTTTTTCTTTTCTTTGAAAATTTGTCTTTCCTTTTCTAATAAATCTTGTAAAACTGAGATCTGTTTGGGAAATTCAGTGTTTTTATCTTCAAGAATTTTTCTTTCCTTAGCAAGTGTGTCTCTTTTAGTAATTAGAATCTTTTCAAAATCAGACACTTGCTTGGAAAGTTTAATGCATCTCAGCTCAAGATCCTTTTTCTTTTGCAAAGTTTTCTTGGAAATCTCAGATGATTGTTGAGTTGAAGATGTCTTCAAATTTGATTTTTCTTTTTCTGCTTGGAGGCTTGTTTTCAGTTCAGCATTTTTCTTCTCCAGAACAAATATCTGATCTTCAAAAGCCTTAAACTTCTGTTGAAGCTTGATTGACTCATCTTTCAGCTTGGATGATTTCTTTTCAGTCGTCTTCAGTTGGCTTTGAAGATTTGCTTGAACTTTATCTTCTTTAATGTTTTTTTATCAAATCAACATTTTTCACTTTCAATTCATATGCAGTTTCTTCAGAAGACATATACTTTTGTTGAAATTTAACTGATTCATCTTGTAGCTCTGATGATCTTTGTTCAGTTCTCTTCAATTGGCTCAGAAGATTTTCAACATAAGACTCCTTCATCTTGATTACTTCTTCAAGAGATTGAATAGTATTATCTTTTATTCCCATCATTTTCTCTCTATCTTTAATCTCTTTTTCTTTCTCACTGATGATACCTGCAAAATGAGATTTATCCATGTTAGCACACTTTTTACAGTCAGAAGTTTTATCAGAATTTGACAAATTTAATTTCAACTCTTGAATCTGCTTTAGAAGCATTGAATTCTGATTTTTCAGTTGATTTCATTCAGCTTCTATTTTCGGTATCTCAGGCATGTACAATATAGCACAATCTCTGGCTGATAGTACAATATTCCCTCTCTCATCTGTCTTTGGCCTCTTGAAAGAAAAAGTTAGCTTAAAAAAATGATCGTCAAAAATCAGAAAATTATGACCACTATCAAAATATGTCCCCCTCCGCAGACTTAGCACGGGGGTCCTGCTACCCGGTTAGTGGGTGGGGTCAAGGGGCAACGCCCTTGCGAGGGTATGGGGGCAGCGCCCCAGAGAAAATTTTTTGACATATTTTTCTCTAGAAAGAAATGCTTGAAAAAAATGATCGTTCCCAAACCAATTCAGAAAAGTTGACTGAAAGTCAAACTTGGATCACCACTTGAAAAAAATTTCAACTCTAAAACTCGCAGATCAAGTAAACTCGCTAAGAACTAAAACTCGCTAGTCACTATTCACTGAGAAATGCTTGAAACTCGCAGACCGACAAAACTCGCACACCATTGTTTCGAACAAACTCGCAGACCAAACGACTCGCAGAACACTGTTCCTGATGAACTCGCAGGCCGAACCATGCGCGTTTAAGAAACTCGCAGATGCTTACTCGCGCGTTTTAGCAAACTTGCAAGCAAACTCGCAGATGGAAGAAACTCGTAGATCAAAGAGCTAAACTCGCAACCTTTGATGTGCGCGTTTTATGAACTCGCAACCTTTGATGTGCGCGTTCTATGAACTCGCTAACTTCATCTTGCGCATTCTATGAACTCGCTAACTTCGACTTGCGCGTTTGAGACCGAATCTTCAACTTGCGCGTTCTAGCGATGAACGTGCGCGTTTCACAAAATCTGCGCGTTCTTAGGAAGAACTTGCGCGTTTCACAGATCTAGCGCGTTCTTGGGTTTTCCTTGCGAGTTCTTCACCTTTTCGATCAAAAATCAAGTAAAACTTGATTTCTGATTCTGCAAATCACACAATTAGTCTGTTGATCCCAGTTATGATGTTCTTTAACTTGATTTAACCTTTTACTACACACAGATTAAAAAAGTAGAGTGCGGAAGCGTTTAAGATGTGTAGAAGAGATTGAACATGCAAGGTAGTAAACACACAAGTAATTAATGAACAGGAAGTAAAGTATTATATGAAAGTTACTCAAAGAACTGTTTCATTAATTACTCAAGAACACCAAGAACACGCACTGTTATGTGCAAAAATGCTCAAGGATTATGCAGACTGCTATTTTGTGTGTGCTCTTATATTTTGTGCTCTAAGGTGGTGCTCCCTTAATATAGCAGAGGGATGCACCCCTTAGTACAAGACAAAAACTGACATTCCATAAACGGAATGCCACCTGTAAAGTAAACATCGTGGGACGCCCATTACTTTGATCTTGAGGATCTTCGTTCAGCAGAACTCACGTGTTCTGCACGTGGTCTTGTCTTGAACTCTAAGAAAAGCTTCAATATTGATCTCCAGAGCTTAGCCTTCACAGAGGCTCTGTGAGTGATCACAGAGGCTCTGTGATCTGAGAATCATTATCATATTTGTCCTCTGGCGCGTCTTCTACGAAGTGGTCTTCTGAGCTTTGTATCTTCTGCGGTGACTTTCGAGATAGCAGGGGTTTCTATACTTAGCCTATTTTTCAACGCTTCTAAACATGGTAGATGGAACTAACAATCTCCCCCTAAGTGTTGAAAAATAAAAATTTGGAATTTGGAGTGATGGCTAAGCTAGAAACAAAAGAGGTGAAAGGAACTCAACCTCTGAATCTTGATTTTCATTTAAAATAAAATAATGCCAGAAGGCAATTACATTTGACAGTGGATACACAAATTTTTTTTTACAAGACATCAGAGCCTATACTTTGGCATCTGGGAAATCGTTGATCTTCTTTCCAAACCCACCTTCTTTCTTCAGTTCTTTGTAGTAGTACACGCACAGGTCTCTGAAGCTCAAGGTTGCACCTATGTCTGTCAGAAGGACATCTGCAACTTCTGTGGGTAATAGTGGGTTGCCTCTATGCTTGATAAGTAGATCTTGAATGAGCAGCAGAGATTCTGTTGAGTACTTTTGGCTTTCTATCCCCCTGAATAATTTCTTTTCTCCTTTGGGTTTTAAGTACACAAGACCAAAAGAAGGTGAAGTGATGATGGAGTTCGGCAGAATGTTGGCAGAGGGAGGTAAGCTATCTTCTGGTGGAGGGAAGTTGACCTTTTTGACTCCCAAGTCAAGTGCCACTTGAAAGTCAGCTATACTGTAGAACAACAACTTTTCTCTCATGACCCTCTTGATGGTGAGATGTGCTTCTTGGTATTCCTTCTTCCAGCTAAACTTATCCTCTGTCCATTTGAATAGCTCCGAAAGATCATGAGGATGAAAATTCGGTAGATCTGCGTCTGTGAAAGTCCATATCTCCTTATCTTCCCTTTTCACGGCGTATTAACTGAACCAGAAGTTCTTACACTTTGTGTGTCCAAGCTTGATTGCCACAACCTATGTGATCTTGGCCATGTTGAAGACTTTGGATTTTGGCTTGGCTTTATCTTTATAGAATCTCCTTCTCTCCTCTGATACAACTTCCTCTGAGAGTCTGACAGGGGGAAGGTCTTGAGCTCCGCGACTATAGAGGTATTTGTACACTTCTTCTTCAATGTCCTTCTTTGGAGGAACAGGGAAGGGTCTTCTTAGGCTCTCAAAGCCTTGGATAACCTCTGCAACTCTATCCTTTGATGGTTTGTCAAGTGGTTGTAGGATGGGGAGTTCCGACAGAGGTTGCAGATCAAAGGCCCAGTCTTCCTCTTCAGGTTTCACTCTTTTGAAAGCATCAAAAGAGCTCTTTAGTAGTTTCTCAGAGGTGGGAGGAGGAGACTTGACCTTCTTCAGAGGTTCTGTAGCTATTGCCTTGCCTTTATCTTTGGCAGTTGGTGGGGATTCTGTGATCTGGATTATGGTGGGAGAGGGGGCTGCAGAGACATTTTGTTTAGATGTTCTCTGTGGTTCAGGTTCTGAGCTCATAGGGACTTGGTTTAGGGGAGCCACTGATATTGGTGCTTCTTTTGTGGATTGCAGATTCTCCCCCTCATGAGGACCACGACCGGAGACATCAGGATCTTGGTACTCATGCCCTGCCCTCTTCTGTCCTGCTTGGGTTTGGCAGGTGACAGGTTCCTTCCTCTTCTTTGGCTTACAGAGGTTGTTATCGACATGTTTTGTGATCTTCTTGATTGCGTTCTCTGCAGCCAATGACAGAGCGTTGATTTCGATGTCTGACTTGAAACGAAATGTGGCTAGGGATTGCTTCAAGTCTGCTATCACCTTCTGCCTTGGTCGTTGAAGTTGGATCGAAGGAGGTTTTGGTTTTGCAGAAACTGATTTCCCATAGCTTCCAAGTCGGCTTTCGTTGCAAACACAGAGGGGTCTGGGGCAGAGGTTGATGCCTGTGTGTGAAAGGGGACCATAACACTGCGAGTTATGTCCTTTATTTCCTCTCTGAGCCTGGCCATTTCGTTCACTCCGGTCTGAACTCCTTGCGTAGCATATTTTGGGAACTCTTCTGTGCAAAGATCCCCTAGAACTTGAATCTGATTGGAGTGGGCGATGATGGTTTGACCGCAGGCTTGAAGGTCAGCTTTGGTCGCGCACTTTGTTTTGAGGGAGTGCAGAGCTTCAATATTGGATTTTAGGGCCTCTACAAGGGTTTGAGAGTTGTATTGGGACTCTCTGGAGATAGATCTTTGCAACTCGTCAAGTTTTGTGAGCACCATGTCAGCAAAGGCTTTAAACTTGCCCTTTGTGACAAAAGTGTCAGCGGTAACCTCTGGAACAACACATGTTCCAGATTTAGCCAACGAGTCTTTGGAACCTACAGAGCCTGATGTTATGATGAGCTCTGAAGGATTTCCTTCCAATCCTCGATGTTCCACAGAGGAAGCATCTATGGAAGTTCTGTCAATATGTTCTTTGAGGGAGGGTTCAGAAACTCCCTTAAGAGCTATGTTGAAAGGATCCTGTGGTTTTTCTAGAGCCACAGTATCATCGTGTTCTCGCACCACCAACTCTGAAGTGGTTTGGGTGTCCCTCTTGTGTGTGACAGAGGTAACAAATACCTCTGTGTGTGGAAGAGACGTGTCCTGGGGCGATTGGACACGGGAAACAACACTTTCACCCTTTTGAGAGGGTGAAGTGGGTTTGGTTTCCCCGGATTGTGATACAGAGGAAGAAGGGATATCCTCTGTCTGGATGGCATGGGTAGGGTTCGGACTATGCGGTCCTGTTTCAATACCCCTCTGCACTAGAACTGCAGGGGTAGAAGTGTGGGTTGCACTGGGAGTTGGTTTTGGTGGTGTGCCAAAGGCATCTTTTGTTTCCCTCTCCTCCAACGATTTTTTACTTGGTTCTTCTTCTTCATCTTCGCTCTGTGACCTTCCTGTCACATCTTCTATTTCCATTTCCACGGTTTCCGCTAATCCTCCAGAGTATTGGAGAGAGACCTCTCGTGCTATTGCAGAGGCTACTTGGATTGGGCTCTGAGGTTTATCCTCAGGGGACTCTTCAAGGACTAGAGCTCTTTTTTCCTTCTGCAGAGGTTTTGCCGGACCCTCTGCAGGTTTGGTTCTTGCAGCAAGGTATTCACCCAAATCTTTCCTTTTCTGTCGGAGGGCTTCCAATAATTGTTCTTTTTCGGCAAGCGTCCTCAATTTTCCTTTCTTTTTCTCATAGACTTTGATCGCAGTAGTTTCGTCTGTGGCTTTCTCTTCTTGCACCTTTTCTTCGATGGTCCTCTGGGATTCTTTGGCTTTGGAACCTCAACGTCTTCGGTTCTTTTCTTTTTGCTTTTCTTTTTCGCCTTTTTCTCACTCCCCTCCCCTCTAACTGATGGTCTCTCTTTCTCACTCACTTGAGCCTCTACGGCTTCAACTTCTGTCCGTACTCCCTCGTCTCTCAAGTAAACTACAATGTCTCCTACTTTGAATCCTACGCGAGGGGGGGTTATAGGACGTGGTTCTGGTGTCCTGTTCCCTCGTATGTATTCCCTAACACCCTCTTCACTACCCAAATAAGTCAACATCTTTGTTGACAGAGGTCTGGCTTCTGGATATCCTGTTTTGATGGTGGTGGGTTTATGAGACTTCATCTCGTGGAGTTTGATTGTCTTACCCTCTGCTGGCAGCTTTCCTTCCCCTATTAGGTCATCGCCTAGAAGCAGTCCTAGGAAACGTCGAAATACAATGTTCTTTGGTTCTGTCACTCTGTCTTGGTACTGCTGTTTGGTAATCACGACATTTTGGATCTCTCTGAAAATGAGCCCAGCGTAGTCCAGTGGGAGATCGTAGTAAATCCCATACATGATGGCCCAAATTGTATGGCTTGATTGATCCGGGCTTCCAACCTTCGATGTTAGGCATCGGTTCAGAATCGAGAAGAGTACGTTCCACAGAGGAGGGAGATTCTGTCGTCTGAAGTTTGTTCTTTTGGTGATTGGAACTGCGTAGCCAATGATCCTCAGAAACTCTAGTATCTCTTCCTCTGTGGGCTCCTCTGAGAATTTATGCAGGTTGAGATCTGATTTGGTGGGAAGTCCAAAGACATCGGAGAGTTTCCTACGATTGATCCCTAAGTCCAGAATCTTTTCAGTTGATGGATGGGTTGCATAGCCAATGATGCAGTGTCCATATTTATCCATCTTGGCATGGCGAGCACTTAGCCAAAACTGTTGGATGTAAGATTCAGGGATGTCATTTCGCTTCATCGTTAGGGCTTTAACCTGGAAGTGATTCTTGAGGAGTTGAATCAATGGTGCAGCTTCAGTGGGGAAACCAGAGGGATTGAGGTGACAAAAATGGTTGTTCGGTTTGTTGTTCATTTGGGTCAAGTGATAGTCATGCCTGGTGAAGGACAACATTATGCTTGTAAGCACATGTTCTTGGACAACGGTGTTGGGAACTGAAGAAAAACTGAAGTATGGTTAATGCTGCTGGTTCAAAGATTACTACTGCTAGTGTTATTCAAGGTTAATACTTCTGAGTATTACTACTGCTAGTAGAATTAATACTGCTAGTCAAAGTTAGTGCTGCTTGAACAAAGTTAGTACTGCTTAGCTAGTTAGTACTGCTAGTAGTTAGTGCTGCTTGGTAGTTAATGCTGCTAGAAGAAATTTAATGCTGCTAAAGATTAATACTGCTTATATGATGAAGATTCGCATGAAAGGATATGGAAGCTTAAAGATATACATGGAAGATATACTGAAGATTTGTTTATTTATTGTAAATTATCTTTTTTTTAGTATATGTATAGAATGTATAGAATAGATAGATAACTTTTGATACAGAATTTATTCTAAGTTATAGAGAGAAATCAACCTCAAGGCATAGATCCTAATTCTAGAGAAGTAGAATTCGTATTGGTGAGCCTGTTCATCAATATTGAGGTTGAGTGTGTAATCTTGTAACTTTAAAGCATTCAATACAAGTTTACAGTTTGTTCTTCATATTTACTGTGTTGATTTACTATTTCATTGAATATCAAAGTGTTATTCCGCAAACTTCTTTGATATTGTTTCTGAGAATTAATTCTTGTTGAGAATTCGATCCTGACAAGTGGTATCAGAGCCAATCTCTCTCAGAAACATCTATTCATCATGGAAAATCTTACAGAATCAAGCAGTACTTTGGTCTCCAAGGTTCCAATGCTCAAACCCAGTGAGTTTGACATGTGGAAGATCAGAATCAGACAATATATTCTTCTCACTGACTACTCAATGTGGGATATCATTGAGAATGGTCCTTCTGAAGCTGGAAGGATAGGACCAGATGGGAAAAGACCTCCACCAAAGACAGATGGTGAAAGGAAGATCAGACAGACAGAGATGAAGGCCTTGAGCACTCTGCTCTTGGCCATCCCCAATGAATATCAGCATCAATTTTGCAACTGCACTGATGCTCAGATTCTTTGGAATGCTCTAGAGAAAAGATTTGCTGGAACTAAGAGCATCAAAAGAAATCAAAGAGATGTTCTAAAGCAGCAGTATGAGAACTTTACTTCCTCAAAGAATGAGTCTATGACTCAAACTTTTGATAGGTTCAACAAGCTCATTGGTGAACTGGCTACTGTAGGAGTGAAGATGGATCAAGATGACATCAACAGAAAGTTCCTCAGATCTCTTGGGGATGAATGGACTATGTACACTGTCTCATATAGACAGAGTGACAATCTGGAAGAGAAAGAACTTGATGATCTATACAATGATCTAAGAGTTTTTGAAACTGAGGTAGAGATCAAGAAGAAGCCTACTGGTTATGTCCACAATGCTGCACTTCTTTCAGCATCCACTGATACTACTGCCAACCCTGAAGCAGTTAGTACTGCCAGTGGAGTAAGTTCAGAAAAAGGCACTGAAACTATCTTTGAAGCCTTTTTGTCCAGTCATAGTAACACTTCATTGATTAATGATGATCTGGATCAACTTCACCCTGATGACCTGGAGGAGATGGATATTAAATGGCAGATGGCCATGTTATCCATGAGGGTGAAGAAGTTCATTAAAAGAACAGGAAGGAATAACTTCTCTCAAAGAAGAGAAGATGGAGCTGGTTTTGACAAGACCAAGGTGGAATGTTATAAGTGTCACATGAAAGGACACTTTGCTAGAGAATGCAGGAGTGCTGTTCCAAACAACAACCACCAACAAGCTCAGAATGGAGGCTACACTCAGAACAAGAATCCTGCTCAAGCCCTTGTTTCTCAACAAGGAATGGGATTTGACTGGAGTGATCAAGCTGAGGAATCCATTCAGAATCAAGCTCTTATGGCAGAAGTGTCTGATCTCCCCTCTGAGGTAATTTCTAATCTTTGCACTAAATCTTGCATTGACACTGTCAAAAGATACAGGGATCACAATCAAAGTATGTGTGATGACCTCAAAAGATTAGAAAAGGATAGAAGAGATTATGTGTTAATAGTAGAGAGATTTGAAGAGCAAATCAAAGGCTTTCAAGCTAATGAACTTCAACACTCTTATGACACTAACTATTGGAAGTGGGAAAAGAATGAGTTAGAGACCAAACTGTCTAAATCCTTAGAAGAGAGTGATAGGCTGAAGGAGGAACTGTCTAAAGTTAAGCTTGACATAGAAAAGTTTTCATATGCTTCAAAAGCAATGGATTCTCTTCTAAAGGCTCAGATTCATGATAAGATGAAGCCTGGTATTGGATACAACAGTACACCTCCTCCTTACAACAACAATTATATCTCTCCTACTCCAGACTTGTTAGAAACCAAGGAGAAAAAGGACTTATCTGGGAAAGCCTTTAAGATAGATCCTTTGGATGAAGTAGTAATTAAGGATTTAACTGAGAAAGAAGCCAGTGAGAATAGAGATAATGATGTGAGTAAAGAGATCCCATTAGAAAACAACATTATCACCAATGAGGGATGTGGGAAAATCTGGGTCAAGTCCAAAGAGATAGAGAAGACAAAAGGAAAGGATAACAAGGCCCATTACAAACAAACCACGATTGTGAATCCTGGATCTTGTAAACAGTGTGATTGCAGTAAAGCCAAGAGCCTAAATTCTGGTTTAAAAAGAGGAAATCAAAGAAACTGGAATAATCAATGGGCTCAGAAGCAAGGAGTTGATCTGAGTAAAATCAATAGACCAAAACCTTGCTTCATATGTGGCAAGTTAAATCATTTGGCTAAATATTGCTTCTTTAACCCTATTAATCAACAGATGACCTTTCAAAGATTTGTGCAAAAACCTGTTGGTTATAGGAAGGTTGGAAAGAAACATGGTGAAAAGAAAGGCCCCATGAAGAAAAAGATTTTAAAAGAAAGTATTAAAATGTGGGTGCCCAAAAGCACTAAAACTGTTAGTACTGCTGACAGGGTTAGTGCTGCTGGAAGTATTACTGCTGCCTGTGTTAGTACTGCTGAAAATATTAATGCTGCTAATACAGTTAGTACCTCTTCAAAGGTTAATACTGCCAACACAGTTACTGCTGCTAACACAGTTACTACTGCTAACAAGGTTAGTACTGCTAAGCATGCAAGTGCTGTTAAGGCAATGAGTACCTCTAAAACCAGTACTGTTTCTAGCACAAATGTTTCCAAGCCTATTATTGTGACAAAGTACTCCAAGAATGAGGAGTTAAAATTCAAAAATCTTGTCAAGAAAGAATGCAAGTATTTTGATGAGAAAGGGGTACCCAAGACCACTTTGGCTTGGGTTCCTAATTCATACTAACTGATCTATCATATGTGTAGGGCAACCAACAGCTAAAGGGAAAGAGCATATGGCATGTTGATAGTGGTTGCTCTAGGCACATGACAGGTAACATGTCATGCCTACAGGATTTCAAGCATATCAATGGAGGACATGTTGCATTTGGAGATAATCTTACTGGTGGTAAGATAAGTGGAAAAGGTAATGTCACCAAAGGTAAGATGACATTTGAGGATGTCTACTATGTTGATCAATTGAAATACAACCTGTTAAGTGTATCACAGGTTTGTGACAAACAACATAGTATATTATTTACAAATACTGAGTGTATGATCCTTGCTCCAGGGTTCAAGGTAGTTGATGAAAGCATGATACTACTTAGAACTCCAAGAAAGGACAATGTTTACTGTCTAGATATGGACAATGTTGATAGTGATTCATCTCTAAATTGTCTTGTTTCAAAAGCTTTTGTAGATGAATCCTCTCTATGGCACAGAAGGATGTGTCACATGAATTTTAAGACTATGAATAAACTTGTTAAAAACAACCTTGTAAGAGGTTTACCATCTAAAGTCTTCTCATGTGATGATCATTGTGTTGCTTGCCTTAAAGGCAAACAGCATAAAACTTCTCATAAGACCAAAGAGATAAATTCAATTTCTTCTTGTCTCCAGTTATTGCACATGGATCTGTTTGGTCCTACAAATGTTATGAGTATAGGCAAGAAATCTTACTGCTTGGTTATTGTTGATGATTACTCTAGATTTACCTGGGTATATTTTCTAAGGACTAAGGATGAGACAACTGGACTGATCAAATCCTTCATCCTAAGAATTGAAAACCAAACTAATCAAAAAGTAAAAGCCATCAGATCAGATAATGGGACTGAATTCAAAAATCTGGATCTAAACACCTTTTGTGAAGAAAAAGGTATTGAGAGACAATATAGTGCTCCTAGGACTCCTCAACAGAATGGTGTTGCTGAAAGGAGAAATATGACACTAATAGAGGCTGCTAGATCTCTGTTGGCTGATTCAAAACTGCCAATTACCTTCTGGGCTGAAGCAGTTAATTCTGCCTGTTATGTCCAAAACAGAGTTCTAGTAGTTAAGCCAAAGAACAAGACACCATATGAGCTTTTAAATAAAAGAAAACCTTTCATTGGATTTTTCAAACCTTTTGGGTGTCCTTGTACAATTCTCAATACAAAATCTCACTTAGGTAAGTTTGATAGCAAAGCAGATGATGGATTTCTTGTTGGGTATTCATCTCAGAGTAAGGCCTACAGAGTTTTTAACACATCTTCTAGAATAATTGAAGAAAGTGACAATGTCAAATGCAATGAGAACACACCAAATCCTATTGGGTCTGGTCCTCAGTGGCTATTTGACATTGATTCACTAACTAACTCCTTTGGTTTCAGTAGTGATGATTATGCAGGTTCAGAATGTGGAGGATCAGGGACTATACAGGTTCAAGAAAGTATATCTAAATCAGTGATCTTTCCCATACCCACAGTGGATTATGTTGAAAACTGTGACAAGGAACCATCTGCTGGATCAAGTCAGAGTGAAGAAGAAAGTAGAGATGAGGAGACCCAAGAGAATAAAGAATCAGAAGTAGCTGCTGAGAACACTTCAGTTGAGTTGAATGACTCTAATCTAGAGGTAGGACTTACTGAAGAACCTAGTCATAACACCAGAGTTCAAAAGAATCATCCTCCACAGCTGGTAATAGGAGATATATCTTCTCCTATGATGACTAGACATCAAAGCAGACTTCAAGAAATGCAAGATCAACAACATACAGTGCTGTCTTGTTTTCTATCCCAGCTTGAGCCTAAAAAGGCACATGATGCTATGAAAGAATCTAGTTGGATAGAAGCAATGCAATAAGAACTGTTACAGTTCAAGCTACAAGATGTATGGGATCTAGTAGACCTTCCTAAAGGTCACAGAGCAATTGGCACAAAGTGGATTTTCAGGAACAAGAGAGATGAAAGAGGAATTGTCATAAGGAACAAAGCAAGGCTGGTGGCTCAAGGGTATACTCAAGAAGAGGGTATAGATTATGAAGAAGTCTTTGCACCTGTGGCTAGGATAGAAGCAATCAGATTATTCCTAGCCTATGCTTCTTACATGAACTTCAAAGTCTATCAAATGGATGTAAAAAGTGCTTTTCCCTATGGCTCAATTGAAGAAGAGGTATATGTCTGTCAACCTCCAGGGTTTGAAAACCCAAACTATCCAGACAGAGTATACAAATTGAAGAAAGCTCTTTATGGACTGCATCAAGCTCCAAAAGCATGGTATGACACTCTGTCATCCTATCTCTTGGAAAATGGCTTTGAAAGAGGAGTCATTGATAAGACTCTATTTATCAAGAGAAAGAAGAAGGATATCTTGCTGGTCCAAATCTATGTTGATGACATTATCTTTGGATCTACAAGAGACAACTTGTGCAAGGAGTTTGAGGATCTAATGCATCAAAGATTCAAAATGAGTTCCATGGGGGAACTTACTTTCTTCCTTGGACTCCAAGTTCAACAGAAGTCAGATGGTATCTTCATCTGTCAATCCAAGTATGTGCAGGACATTCTAACCAAGTTTGGTTTCTCAGAATCAAAACCTACCAGCACACCTATGGAGACACACAAACAGATAACAACAGATCTTGAGGGGGAGGATATGGATGTGCATCACTACAGATCCATGATTGGCTCTCTCATGTATCTCACAGCATCAAGGCCAGATATAATGTTTCCAGTCTGTGTATGTGCAAGATTCCAAGTTAGGCCAAAGCAATCTCACTTTCAAGCTGTTAAGAGGATATTCAGATATCTCAAAGGGCAACCCAGATTGGGACTTTGGTATCCTCATGACTCACCCTTTGACCTAATAGCATACTCAGACAGTGATCTAGGTGGGGCAAACTTGGACAGAAAATCTACTTCTGGAGGATGTCAGTTTTTGGGTGCTAGACTAGTTTCATGGCAGTGCAAGAAACAAACCACAGTGTCCACATCTACAACAGAGGCAGAGTACATAGCAGCTGCACGTTGCTGTTCTCAAGTCTTATGGATTCAGAATCAAATGCTGAACTATGGGGTAACCTTTCTACACACTCCCATTCTTATTGATAATAGCAGTGCTATCAGCATTGTAAATAATCCTGTCAAGCACTCTAAGACAAAGCACATTGAGATCAGGTATCACTTCATAAGAGACTGTAATGAAAAGAAACTTGTTCAAGTTGTAAAAGTTCATACTGACAATCAGTTTGCTGATCTATTCACCAAAGCTTTTGATGTAGGTAGATTCACTTTCTTGGTAACAAGTGTGGGAATGATCAACTCTGAATAAGCATCCTCTCAAACAGTGGTTAAATATCTGAATTTTATAGATTCTTGGTGTTACTAATCTTCCTTTGTAGGGCATACAAAGCAGTACTCAATTCGGCTAAGCTTCAAAGAGTAAATATGGTTAATACTGCTAGTGGTTAATACTGCTAGTCAGTTAATACTGCTCGCAGTTAATACTGCTAGTTAGTTAATACTGCTAGCAGTTAATACTGCTAGCAGTTAATACTGCTCTCAGTTAATACTGCTAGTGGTTAATACTGCTAATAGTTAATACTGCTCGCGGTTAATACTGCTTGCAGTTAATACTGCTAGTTAGTTAATACTGTTAGTTAGTTAATACTGCTCTCAGTTAATACTGCTAGTTAGTTAATACTGCTAGTAGTTAATACTGCTCGCGGTTAATACTGCTAGTTAGTTAATACTGCTAGTAGTTAATACTGCTCGCGGTTAATACTGCTTGTCCGTTAATACTGCTCTAGGTTAATACTGCTTATGTCCCGAAGACTATAAATACTCTTTGCCCGCCTAAACGTTCATAACGACTCTTTGTATACTGTTCACTTGCGCTCTAAACCCTTTCTCTCTCAAGTTCAAAGTTTTCAGGCAAACTTTTTGCAAGGATTAATGGCATCAATGGCATTCATAGATGAACACAATGAAATCGTGATTCTACAGAAGCCCAAACAGGCCGCTGGGTTCCATCAGATTGTGGATTTCCTCAAGTCAAGCCATATAGCTCATGCTCTTACTGTTGCTCCTACAATCTATATCGAGCATCAAAGGCAGTTCTGGGCCAATGCCACCATTGTTGCTGAGAATGGTGTGCAGATGATCAAGACAAGGGTGTGTGATCAACCCTTAACAGTCACTGAAGAAGTTATTCGCATCAGTCTATGTCTAGACGATGCCTCTGGTATAACTTCTATTCCAAATGATGAACTGTTCTCTTCCCTTGCAAGAATGGGGTATGGAGGCCCGTTGGGTGTGTTTAAGTTTTCAAAAGCTAAATTCTCACCCCAATGGCGGTTTTTTGTTCATACCTTGATGCATTGCATCTCTAAAAAGACTACTGGATGGAGTGAGTTCAGCAGTCCCATTGCTTATGTTTTGGTCTGTTTGGCCACTGCCAGAAGGTACAATTTTTCACAAATGATTTTCAGTGATCTTGTATCAAACATGGGAAACAAAAAGAGTTTCTTTATGTACCCCAGGTTTGTTCAAAAAGTTATTACTCATGAATTGACGGATATACCACAACCTGTTGGGGTATATGTACCTAAACCCCCCAAAGGCAAGGTTTTCTCAAATATGAGAAGATCTGCTGGGGACTCTGAAGGAGTTGACACCCCATTGTTCTCTACAATGATGGTGGTGTCCCAAACCACTGAAGGTATGGCAGCAGGGTCAAGGCCCCCATTAGACCTTCCTACTGCTAGCCAATCCCAACCTTCCCACTCAAAATCTATTCCCTAGTCCCTTCTTGAAAAACCAACCTCTCCTATCACCCCAACTTACAAGAGGAAACAGGTAAAGAAGGCTCCTTCCCTTCTTGTACCATCATCCCCCACGCCTTTAAGCCCTCTAAAGGAGAATTCTCCTTTAGGGAATATCCATAGAGAAACCAAAGGGGTGTCTCCCAACCCCAAGGAGGTGCTCTCTGAGGAGGAGGAAGAGCATATGGGTGATGAGGTTGCCACTACTCCTGCTAGCACAGAGGAGGAAAGTGGTAACATCAATAAGACCTCCCCCATGGCAACTTTGAATGAGCAATCATTTGAAGGACCCTGGTGCCAAGAAACCACGGGGGTGGATAGTGCTTCTGCTAGGCAGAAGACTTCCACTACTAAAAGATTCAATGATCCTTCAAAGGAGGGCAACACTTCTAAAGAAGGTGAGGACAGATATAACTACCAGGAATTGATGGATACCATGGGAAACATCAACCAAGAGGTCATCAAACAAGGAAAAGAAATAGAAGAAATGAAGCTAGTCATTCTGTCACAACAAATACAGATTGCTAAGCTAAAGAAGATGGTGATCAGTCTGGTACAGAGGAAGAAGAGAAAGCAATTCCAACTAAGGAGAAGGAAATCTGAGAAAGATGCTCCCAAAAAAGGGGAGATCAACATGGAAGAAGCCACAAGAGAGGGGGAGCTTGATGAGGAAAAAGAAAAAGTTGAGGGGGAGCATGATGGGGAGAAGAACAGTACTGAAAGGGAGGTAGAAGCAGAAACTGTTAGTGCTGCTGAAACTTCACAAGCAGTAGTAACAGAGTTATCTCCAACAGAAATTGAAGTAGCTGAAATGCTGATCAAAGCAAAGAATGACACTCCCAAAGCAAAGGGAGTGGTCATAAATGAAGGGGGAGCAAAAAGAGAAGTGAGCAAGAAAGCAATGAACAAAGACAAAGGAAAAGCAAAGATGGTGGAATCTGATCAACCAGTCAAGAAGCAAAGGTTGGTTGAATCAGATGAAGCCTTATCCAGGAAGATGCAGGAGGATATTGAAAAAGAAGAAAGAATTCAGGTTGAAAAGGACAGGGAGATGGCAAAGGCTCTAGCTGCTGAATTAAATGAAGCTTATCAGAAAGGGCTTGAAACAGAGAAAGCTAAGCAAAGGGCAATAAGCTTGAGAAAGGCCATGATAGTCAAATCAAGTGCAAAGAAAAGAAGACCTTCACAAACTTACCTTGCCACTCAGGAAAGAAACAAAATGATAACTTTCTTGAGGAGTGCAATTGGGGTAAAGAAAGAAATGTTTGTGAAGATGAATTTTGATCAAATCCAGGATCTTTATGAAAAAGAAATGGGGAAGTTGAAGGGCAATGAAAAGGATAGAATGGAGTTTGAAAAGAAGGCTAAGGAGAGTAATGATGTGAATATCAATCAACCATTCCCTGAAAGTGAAGAGGGAACTCCTATCAAAGAAAAGACAGAGAACAAGAAAGAAAAGAAGAAGGCCCACTTTAGGGCAAGTTCAAAAGACTCTGAAAAGAACCAAAATGATGGCTAAAAGAAAGAAGAGTGTAAAGAAGCCTAGAGTAGAAGAAGAGCAAAAGGTTGCTGAAGAAGAAGAGGCACCTCAGAATGAAGCTAAATCTCAGGAAGTACCACAGAGTTCAAATGTAAACATGTACATGGTGGTAATGGATAAAATTCCAAAGCCTATTTCAGTTGAACCTGTTGGATTTAAACCTCCTGAAGTTATTCACTGGGATACTATGGAGGTGGATGGCAAAGAATACATCAGATTGAAAAGAAATGATGAGAAGTATGAAGTATACAGCACCTGGAACAAAATTGTCAGAGAGTGTTCAAGATCTGATTTGGAAGAAATGTTTGAAGTGGGGATGAAAATTTATGCAGATCAGTTGACAGCTCCAGGGTTACCTATAGTGAAGCTAGTCATGGAATACTTGTGCATGTTATTCAATCCAGAAGCAGTGAAGCACTTAATCAGAGATGTGTTCAAAACTGTTAGAGGATGGACTCTCTATGAAAGGAGTGGAGTCTATGAACTAGCATTGGATACTTTTCACATGGAGTACTACTTGGTGGATAGGGTCTACAATCACACAAATCTACAGCTTCATGCCATGTTGAATAAGAAGTTGGGTTGTGCACCAAATTCAGAAATGGCCAAGTATCTAATTCAGAGGACTATCAATCAGAGTATGGGACTGGATCCTAATATTGGAGTAGATCAATGAAGATTTTGGGAGCATCTGAAGAACTTGACTTCTTGTCCTAAAAGTCAAGTTAGGGGGAGATTGTTGGGAACTGAAGAAAAACTTAAGTATGGTTAATGCTGCTGGTTCAAAGATTACTACTGCTAGTGTTATTCAAGTTTAATACTTCTGAGTATTACTACTGCTAGTAGAATTAATACTGCTAGTCAAAGTTAGTGCTGCTTGAACAAAGTTAGTACTGCTAAGCTAGTTAGTACTGCTAGTAGTTAGTGCTGCTTGGTAGTTAATGCTGCTAGATGAAATTTAATGCTGCTAAAGATTAATACTGCTTATATGATGAAGATTCGCATGAAAGGATATACATGGAAGCTTAGAGATATACATGGAAGATATACTGAAGATTTGTTTATTTATTGTAAATTATCTTTTTCTTTCAGTATATGTATAGAATGTATAGAATAGATAGATAACTTTTGATACAGAATTTATTCTAAGTTATAGAGAGAAATCAACCTCAAGGCATAGATCCTAATTCTAGAGAAGTAGAATTCGTATTGGTGAGCCTGTTCATCAATATTGAGGTTGAGTGTGTAATCTTGTAACTTTAAAGCATTCAATACAAGTTTACAGTTTGTTCTTCATATTTACTGTGTTGATTTACTGTTTCATTGAATATCAAAGTGTTATTCCGCAAACTTCTTTGATATTGTTTCTGAGAATTAATTCTTGTTGAGAATTCGATCCTGACAAACGGAGTCTGAATCAGCCTTTTGAACCATCGAGTGATGAGATTTGTTGGATTTCTTGGATCCATTAGAGTTCTTGGAGGAAGTTGAGGGATAAGCCATTGATAGAATAGAGGAGAAGAAGAAAAGCTTTTTCGCAGGAAGCTCTTGAGGGAAAAGGATGTAGGTAAAAAGAAATTAAGAGAGGCAAAAGGGATTTTATACAGAGGGAGGTAAAAAAAATTAAGCGGTAAAAAATAAAAATTTCAAATCCGTGATGAGTGGAAACGGATAAGTAGCCGTTTCTTTGAAACGACGGTACAGATGTAGGCCAATCAAATGTTTCCACGTCAGATAATGGCGGTGCACGATCTAGGACGTGCGCCACCCTATTCTCACGCGTGCGACATTCGCTATTTTTACATGACTGTGATGTTTAAGAAATAACCCGTAGGAAGTGACCTTAATTTCTCAAGTGATGGGAATGACAGAAACTCTGTGGGTAAGAGGCTTCTGAGGTCACATATAAGGTTGTTATCAGAAGAGCTTTTTAAGAGGGAGAAAAGAGCGATGAAATGATCGAGTTCCTTTTAAAGTGCATTTGGTCAGACGTCCTCAGTTTAAAGGTGTAGAGGTTCTGAGACCAAAAATTTCCTTTTTAGGAAAGATTTTCAAAGATTTGATCATCTCAAAGTTTTGACAGAAAATTTGGTACAAAGAGTTATCTTTTTGAGGGTATAGTGCTCGAGAAAGAGTTTTGACCCTTGGTTCAGATGGACTAACCTCACTCTGTAGTCTGTTGCGCAGAACTGTCTTGCTCCCCCTTGAATAGTCAAGATTGGTCTTTGATGGTTCGGTCTGCTCCCCTTCAACTATGCTTGGATCATATAAAGATAAGACTAGTACAGGAAAATAAACTTAAGAAACTAATTTGCAGAGGCATAAAAGTAAATATGTACAACAGAGGTAAATATGTACAACAGAGGCTCTGTGGTCAACTCATGTTGAGCATACCAATTTTGCCAATTAGAAAAGTGAATCTTTTCTCATCCAATGCCTTCGTGAAAAGGTCGGCAAGCTGGTAGTCTGTGGGCACAAAGTACATCTCTATTCTTCCATGCTCCACATGATGTTTCAGAAAGTGATATCTGATATCGATATGTTTGGTCTTAGAGTGCTGCACAGGATTGGCAGAGATCGCAATGGCACTTTTGGAGTCATAGAGAATGGGGATTTTTTCGATATCAAATCCATAGTCTCTAAGTTGGGTCCTCATCCACAGAACTTGGGAACAACAACTTGCAGCAGCAACATATTCTTCTTCTGCCGTAGAGGTCGAGACACAGTTCTGTTTCTTGGAAGTCCAACTTACTAGTTTCCCTCCTAGGAATTGGCAACTCCCAGAGGTACTCTTCTTATCGAGCTTGCATCCTCCATAATTTGAATCTGTATAAGCCATGAGATCAAAGCCAGAGTTCTCCGGATACCAGAGGCCGAGATTCTTGGTGCCTTTTAGGTATCTGAAGATCCTCTTGACAGCATAAAGATGAGATTCTTTGGGGTTAGCTTGAAATCTTGCACATAGACATGTGGCAAACATTATATCAGGTCTACTCGCGGTTAAGTACAGCAGAGATCCTATCATCCCTCTGTAGAGTTTACACTCTACAGATTTTCCTTCTGGATCTGCATGGAGCTTGGATCCAGTGACCATAGGAGTTTTCATTGGTGAAGAGTCAGAGAGCTTGTATTTTTCAAGTATGTCAGAGACATATTTTGATTGGTTTATGAAAATACCCTCTGTGGTTTGTTTGACTTGCAATCCTAAGAAGAATGTAAGTTCTCCCATTATGCTCATCTCAAACTCACTTTTCATCAATGACTCGAACTTCTTGCAATATAAATCATTTGTAGACCCAAAAATAATGTCATCAACATAAATTTGTACAAGCAGAATCTCACCTTTTCTCTTCTTATAGAATAAAGTCGTATCAGTAGTACCTCTTTCGAAACCATTTGCAAGGAGGAAGTTTGAGAGTCTGTCGTACCATGCTATGGGGGCTTGTTTCAGTCCATACAGAGCCTTGTCCAGAAAATAGACGTGATTTGGGTACTTAGAGTTCTCAAACCCTGGTGGTTGTTGGACATACACTTCTTCTTGAATATGCCCATTCAGAAAGGTTGACTTGACATCCATTTGATATACTTTGAAACCTCTGTGGGCTGCGAAGGCAAGAAAGATTCTTATTGCTTCGATTCGTGCCACAGGGGCAAAGGTTTCTTCATAGTCAATGCCTTCTTCTTGACAGTATCCCTTTGCCACCAGTCTTGCTTTGTTTCTGATCACCACACCTTCTTCATCCTTTTTGTTCTTGAAGACCCATTTGGTCCCTATTGCGGTTTTGCCTTTCGGCAGAGGCACTAGGGTCCATACTTTGTTTCTTTCAAACTGCAGAAGCTCATCTTGCATAGATTCTACCCAGTTTGGGTCTTCAAGAGCTTCAGATATCTTTTTGGGTTCGATGATACTCACAAAATTTGTATAGTAACAAAAATTTGCGGTACTCGATCGAGTTTGGACCTTGTCAGAAGCGTCACCAATGATTTGGCACTGTGGGTGACTCTTGGTCCACTTTGTCATGCGGGGCAGGTGATCATTGGAAACTTCTGTGGTTAGTTCAGAAGCACGTTCGTCCTAATGTAGATCATTTTCTGTTGAGAGAAATTGATCATTTGTACTTGCCACAGGGCTTGGTTGTTCATTATGAGTTGAGGTAGAGAGCTCTGTAGATCCTTGATCTGGTGTTGACCCTTTAGAGAGATTTTGAAGATGACCATGATCTTGATTGAGCTTGGGGCCTTGATTCGTATTGTCCTCTGAGTGCTCCCCCTCGTTGGTTGCACCTGCAGCATTACTGGAAGAGGGTGAAGCATTACTAGGACCAGTTAGAGAAGTACCTGTTTGGTCCTCAGAGGGTTTGACTTCAGAGGCTCTGCGGTCACCTTCAGAGGGTTCATCATCATTGAACATCTCTTCAAACAGATGATGAAGATCATTTGTTCTTGATGATCCACCAGAATCTTCATCTTGAAGTTTGAGTCCTGAGCTGATTTGCTCAGAAGTCACCTGAAAAGAATCATCAAATGAAACATTAATACTTTCGAGTATATGCTTGGATTTGAGTACATAGATTTTGTATGCCTTGGAATTTGATGAATAGCCAACAAATTTGGCTTCAGCGGCTTTGGGACTGAATTTCCCTATCTGGTCTCTGTCGTTCAGTACAAAGCACCTGCAGTCAAAGACATGGAAGTACTTAATGTTCGACTTCCTCTGGTGTAGTAAGTGATATGGTGTCTTTGCATGTGTCTTCACGATCAAGGATCGATTTTGGGTGAAGCATGCAGTTGAAATGGCTTCTGCCCAGAAAGAAATAGAGAGCCCTGAAATAGAGAGCATGCAGTTCTTGCAGCTTCCACTAGTGTTCTGTTCTTTCGTTCAACAACACCATTTTGTTGTGGAGTCCTTACCATAGAGAAGTTATGTGATATGCCTTATGTCAAAAGATAGGCTTCAATGGTTAAATTCTTAAACTCTGTCCCATTGTCACTTCGGATTCTCTGTACCCTGCAGTCGTAAAGAACTTGTATTCTCTTGATAAGATTGATTAATACTTTAGGAACATCTGATTTCTTTCGAACGAATTCAACCCAAGTATATCTAGAGAATTCATCTATGAGTACAAGGATGTACTTCTTGCCACCAAGACTTTGCACAGATATAGGACCACAGAGGTCAACATGAAGCATCTGCAGAGGTCTGGTGCAAGATATGTCAGACTTAGTTTTGTAGGCAGCCCTTTTGAGTTTGCCCATCTCACAAGCTGAGCATAGATGATCCTTGTCGAATCTAATACTTGGTATACCACTTACTAGTTCTAGTTTCACAAGTTTGTTAAGTGTGTGAAAGTTTAGATGACAGAACATGTTGTGCCAGAGCCAAGCTTCTTCATTCTTACTTGAGACTAAGCAGAGCTTTTCTTCTCTGTTAGTTGATTTAAAGTCCATGAGGTATAAATCACCTCGTCTTTTGGCTCGCAGAAGCTCTGTGGTTGTATCTTCCTTCAACAGAGAGCAGTATTGTCTGTTGAACATCACATCGAGTCCATTGTCACAGAGTTGACTTACACTCAGAAGGTTGTGCTTGAGGCCATCCACATAGGCAACTCAGTTGACATCGATGTCTCCTTTGGCAATGACTCCATAGCCTTTTATTTGTCCCTTTTTGTTATCTCCAAAAGTCACAGATCCTCCACCAAGTTTTTCTTTGTAAGAGGAAAGCAACCCTCTGTCGCCAGTCATGTGTCTAGAGCACCCGGAGTCTAGGTACCAAATGGGCACATGCTGTTTTTTCTGTAGACAGATTAGAAAGATTTAGGTACCCATTTCCAAATGGGTCCATTTTTGTTAGGAGGCTGTGAAGATGCCTTAGCATCTTTGGTTTTGGATTTATCCTCATATGCAGAGGTACCAGATTGTCTCTTCTCACCCTTGAATTTTGCATTCTTGGGTTTGGGGTGAGATATAAGACAGGAGGGCCTTGAGAAATGTTGATTCAAAGCATTCATAAGATCAAAGCATTTACAATAAGTAACATTTGAGGCAAACTTCTTGAAAATCTCATTAAATTTGTCAAAGGAGGGTACAGAGCAAATTTTACTACAACCCATTTTAGATTTGGGTTTCTTTTTACAGAAAGCTTTGTCTAATCTAGGTAGAGTCTTTTCAAAAACTCCTCTTGAGTGGCTCTGTTGTTGTACTCTCCCTTGATCTTCTTTCCTTGCTTTCACTGCAATAGGAGCATCAAGTTTATCAATTTTGGGCCATTTATCCTTCTGTTGCCAAGTGAACTTTTCTTGAAAAGGTTTTAATGGTCTTGGAGCTTTTGAAATATGAGAGATCTTGTTCTTTTTAGAATTTTTAAGCTCAAGAGAAGTCTTTGCTTGTAAGCACATGTCCAGGAAATCAGGACAGATAGGTACACCTGTGGTTTTCCTTTTGGGAAGAACTGTTCTATTAAGAATGCCAGAGGTAAGTTTACTCTTCTCTGGACCACAGGGGAGTATCTCAAATTCCACAGAACTTGTCTCATTATTGACAGAGAACTCTAATTCTGAATCAGAGTCTGAATCGAGAAAGTCTCTGTGAATGAGAGCATGACCTGTTAGTGCCTTGCTTTGTCCATTGGTGTCCTCTGAAGTATTTAGAATTTTTGAAATACAAGGAATGACCATAGGAACGTTAAGACAGTTTTGTAGATCTTGCTCAAAGATTTCTCTTATTTCAGAGGTTAAATCAGGATGGTTGAGAAAATGATTTTCATAAGTTCTTCTCAAATCGCTTTCCAAAAATCTTTTAAATAGTTTTTCTTCCACAGAGGCTTGAACAAACTCTGGTGCTTCAGAGGACAGTTCCTTTTCAGAAATCATTATGCACACAAAGGCCATTTGAGTTTACGTTTCTGGGTGACCAAATCTGAAGACCCCTATCTGTTTTTGAGACAGATATTTCTTTGGTATAGATTTTCCTTTTGATGAAGGTGCAGATGGTAAATCATTGTTTTCATACCATACATTTGCCATCTGCAGAGTTTTCCTCAGATGTGGTTCTTCAGAAGTTCTACGCCTCTTAAATGTGGATAAAAGGTTTGGAAGACTTGGTTTTAAAAATTGTCCAGGGCAGAAGATGTTTGATAAAGATTTGTTTCTTTTATTTCATGTGTAAGGGTCAATGTCCTCGAACCCTAATCCTCTTATGCCGATCTGGGTGTTTACCTTTTCATGAACTTTTTGAGCATCCTGATACCTCTTAATTTGGAGATCTCTGTCGAATAGATCTTGATGAAGGACTTCTCTTTCTTTTTGAAAAAAGTTTTTCAAGGAAATGGCATTTAAACGATCACTCTCACATTTCTTTAGCTCTTTGACCTTATCTTTCAAAGCTTTGTCAAGATTTGTGATTTTCTCCTTGAAACCCTTTTTTGTTGAAATATGCTCAGAGATAAGAGATTTGTTTTCAAGGTAAAGCTTGTCCTTCTCCTCTGTGAGAAGCCTAGTTTCTCTTTCAAAGAAGGCAAGCTTTTTCTCAAGATCCGAGCATGTATTTTTATAAGCTAGAAGATCATTTTGTATTTCAAGAAGCTTGTTTTCAAAGTCCGAGTTACAAGATTTAGAAGTGGATACCTCACTCTCATTGTCAGAAGAGTGGACTTCTGCCATTCCACAGAAGAGTGCGTTGTCTTCTTCATCAGAGGATTCATCGGTTACAAGGTTCTCTTGTTCTGCCATTAGGGATCTCTGAGTGTAGTACTCTGCTTTCTTTTTATAGAAAGCAGCGTCCCTTGTGAGTTTCCCTTTGTTGGCAGAGGACCTGCACTCTGCGGCAAAGTGGCCTGGTTTTCCGCATTTGAAGCACCCTTCAGTTTGCTTTGGGAAATTTTCACCAGCTCTGCCATCTGACCTTTGTCCATTCCTCTCTTCTTGCCTTGGCTCCCCAAAATTTTCTCTTTCTTGTCTTCTTGCTTCACCATATCCTCTGCTTCTGTCATCTCTTTCTTCTCTCCCTCTGTACTCCGGCTTCTTGAGACCACGATTGAATTGTCGAGTCATAAGTTCAAGTGTTTTGGCCAGAGCAGCCATGTCAATCTCCTCCTCATAATCTTCTTCACTTTCACTCTCTGCTACAAGTACCTTCTTCTTCTTCCTCTATGCCTCCTCAGCTGCCTTATCCTTCTTTCCTTTGTCTTTGTCTTCTGAAGCATTTCCCACAAGAGCCAGAGGACCTCCAACAGAGGTTGTCAGTATGGAAATTCTGTTCTCTTGGTTGATCAGTGTTCCAAAGAGATCAGATATGGACCATACATCAAGATCCAATGTGGCTTGCATGGACATGGTTAGATGAAGCCATTCATCATTCAGGCTCTGTAGAAATCTGACATTGTTTTCTTCGGAGGTTCTGTGGATCCCATACCTCTTACACTTGTTTATCAAAGAATTGTATCTATTGTAAGTGCTTTGAATGGATTCACCCGACAGAAGTTTGAAAGCAAAATACTCATTTATGCATAAGGCTCTGTTGTTCTTGAGGGTTTTGGCACCACCCTCAAGTTGTTTCTCTAGCTCTAACCATAGGTCCTTTGAAGTTTCACATGAGTCAAGAGATTGAAATATATCGTTTGGGATAGCCATTATGATTAGTCTTTTGGCTTTCTTTGCAAGCTCATGTTGTGCCTTTTCTTCTTCACTCCATTCAAGGACAGTTTGGGGTGTTGATATTCAGGGATTTCAGGAGTATTGGCAGTGGCTGGAACACGAGGAACAGGTGTCATTGAGATGAAAGGAGGATTGTGAAGAAACTCAACCAGACCAGGATCCACACCTTCAAGGAAGTGCACCATCCTGATCTTCCACTGAGGATATTCATCCCTTAGAAGAGTGGGAGGTTTAGACTGAGATCCAACACTGAAATAGTTAACAGTGTTTGCCATTTTAGTTTAGAGAGGAAAAGTAGAGTATGGTACGAACCAGAAAGAGTATAACAGTAATGGTTTTAGAAATGATGAGAATAAGAATGAATAAGAACAGATGATCAATCCAACTAGCTTTGAATCTGTCTTTGAATGAATGACACACTTGTACCTGTTTCTATACCAAACAGGTTGATATAGCTTCAGAAAACAGAGTGTGACTGTGACTGGAGTTTGGGACGAAGAGCAGACTAAAACTACTACCTTGAGTACTGGAAACAAGTATAGAACAGGATCCTTTGATATTGAAAATCAAAGTTTGCTCTGATACCAATTGTTGATCCCAATTATGATGTTCTTTAACTTGATTTAACCTTTTACTACACACATATTAAAAAAGTAGAGTGCGGAAGCGTTTAAGATGTGTAGAAGAGATTGAACATGCAAGGTAGTAAACACACAAGTAATTAATGAACAGGAAGTAAAGTGTTATATAAAAGTTACTCAAAGAAACTGTTTCATTAATTACTTAAGAACACCAAGAACACACACTGGTATGTGCAAAAATGCTCAAGGATTATACAGACTGCTATTTTTTGTGTGTGCTCTTATATTTTGTGCTCTAAGGTGGTGCTCCCTTAATATAGCAGAGGGATGCACCCCTTAGTACAAGACAAAAACTAACATTCCATAAACGGAATGCCACCTGTAAAGTAAACATCGTGGGACGCCCATTACTTTGATCTTGAGGATCTTCGTACAGCAGGCCTCACGTGTTCTGCACGTGGTCTTGTCTTGAACTCTAAGAAAAGCTTCAATATTGATCTCCAGAGGTTAGCCTTCACAGAGGCTCTGTGAGTGATCACAGAGGCTCTGTGATCTGAGTATCATTATCAGATTTGTCCTCTGGTGCGTCTTCTGCGGAGTGGTTTTCTGAGCTTTGTATCTTCTGCGGTGACTTTTGAGATAGCAGGGGTTTCTATACTTAGCCTATTTTTCAACGCTTCTAAACATGGTAGATGGAGCTAACATAGTCCACTATATCAAACGAATCAAGATTACAACACTGAATTTACAAAAGAAATCGAAAATTACAGTGCTCAAATCGAAAATACAGTGTTCGACTTCAACTATTCAAGAAACCAACATTTTGATCAAATTGATCAATCTAAAGTACGAATTAGTCTATGTGATCTGAACAAAACTTGATCCTATGAACAAAACATACACAAACAAATCAATTTCTTGATTTAATTGTGCAAAAACAAGAAAACCAATGATCAAACAGTGAAATATCAGTCCGCCAAAAAAATATTTCAAAAAAAACTTCAAATCTATCCCATCTGATTAATCTGATCCTTCTGAATTGATTTGGTTTGCTCTGATACCAATTGAAATTGTAAATTTCACAATCACAATCAAGCAATCTATCAATCTAAACAATATTTGACATTCAAAGTCTAGAGAGAGAGAGAGTAGAGAGAGAAACAGTCACAAGTATATTGATGTAACAATGATGAACAACCTACAACTATTACAAAGCAACATGGTATTTATACCACAAGTCTAAAAACACAAGCTTAACTCCTAAGTAAACTCATATTCACTAAACACTGTTTGACTTATCTTGACTTGACTTTTCCTATTAAATCTTGGATACAATAATACACTAACACATGATCATCCCCCCCGTTGAAGGGTTTGGATGATCGAGTGGGTCCGGTTGGACCTTCCCATTTCCGCTTCTCCCCTTGTTGCTTCCTCTCCTCTCTTTCTTGGTGGATATCATCCTCCATAAACTGGGACTCCTCGATGACCTTTTGCAAAGTGTTCACCCAAGCATTTCTCACACCTGTCTTCATTTCTGCTGGTAAACCTCTCAAATAGGCCTTTATCTTCAACTTCTTCTTAGTTGCCAAATGCTCAACCAGATTGAGCTTTTCCATAAATTGCTTTGAGTAGTCGGAGATCGACAGACTACCCTTCTTTAGATTCTGGAACTCTTCTTCTATCTTGTCGAGAGCCCTCTCATTGCAGTATTTCTCCATGATCTTCTTCTTGAAGGTTGGCTAAGTGAGCTTGGCAAAAACCTCCGGTGTAAGCGATTTTTGGGTAACGTTCCACCAAATCAATGTATCCCCTCTAAGTAGTTGAGATGCAAACTTGACCCTCTGAGAGTCGCCACATTCACTTGACTCGAATTCCATCTCTACATCTTGTATCCAGTTCCTGCACGCCACTGGATTAGTCGTTCCAGAGAATTCTGGAGGTCGACTGCATAAAAAGGATTTAAAGAAGCAACCCCTTATTTCTTCTTTTCGGCTCTAATCACATGCTCCTCCGTCCCAATTGCATTGTCGGCACCACCCGATCCAATCAGCGCATTGTCTCCAATTGCTTCGGGTCTTCGGTTGCTTGTATCCCGGTCCTGTAATATCTTCATGAATCGTTCCTCGTGCTTGTCCATTGTAGAATTCGTCATCTGCATGATACTAGCCAATAAGATTGAATGGGGGCCCACTTCTTGGACTACCGGGTTACCGGTCTCTAAATTCACTTGTGGAACTTGATCCACTACTCCCTCCAACAGGGTGGTCCATTGAGGAACAGTCGGAGCACCCGTCAGATTTTCCCTTCTCGAAGTCTCCAGGGCCGTGACACTTGCCTCATTACCTTCATCGGTCACCACCACCCGATTCCTTGTGTTTACCATTGTGAACTGTCATACATGATAAAGATCATACCGATTAATTCTTTGAAATATTAGCAGTTCAATACGTATTACTACAAAGATTAATCATTATAATAACAGTTTCAAGCACACTCACGTATTTATAAGTTCATAATAGCACCGACCAAGTGAAATCGTGAACGTATATTACATAAGAATTCTCATTGTCATCATCACAATTTTCAATCATTGCAATTCCGTAATCCTAACACTCTCCCCACCTAGGAATGCTCTAGCCGTATGGACAGTGATACTATAGGCACAATCAGTTTAAGTCTAGGTATTCTAGAGTCGACACCTAGTTCACTTAAACTAGAGCTCTGATACCAACTTGTAACACCCCAAAAATTGGGATAAACAAAAATTTCTGGAATTCGAAATGTGACATAAAAATATGCCAAAGCACGAACTCAATCCAAAAAGGGAGACAATAAACGCCTGTTAATTACAAGTCTGTAATAAATAAACAATGAGGGAAAACAACTCTCTAATCTAAATCCTATCTAGGAAAAAGATTAACTTAAGTTGTCATCCAAACTCCAAAACGTATCTTCTATAATTGGCATCCCAAAAATTGCTCCTAAGCTCACATCTAAAGTCTACTAGACCTTTTTGACGGTCGCGTCGCTAGAACCCGAGATACACATCAAACCAATCAAATGTTAGGCCAACACAAGCCTAGTGAGTTGAACAATAACATGGCATAATCAATTAAATCAGTTATAGACAGTAAGGGCCATAAAGGAATCAATGGGGGAGACCCATCACACCAAAGAGTTTCACCTCAAGTCAATGTACCTTGATGTTCACTCGCGAGAGCAACATCTCAAAGGTCCGACACACTTGAAGACTACCTCCCAGGCATTACTCCAAATGGCGGAAGACTAGGTGCATATCGTCATGGTGGCACCCTAAGACTACATCCTCCTAGTGCTTACTCATGGTTCATCCAATACATATATAACCTCCATCATTATACATACTTTACATCAATAAAATACATGTATAAGACTTCAGTAATTCCAATTCCATTGTAGGTCCAAAACCCTAAAATATGAAGTCCATCAACAATATCCAATACTTCCCATGTTAACACATAACCATGATAAAAAATCTTGCCAATAATACTTCATCAACATCCACATAAAGAATATTAACCAAAACCCCATTAAATATCAAAAGTAGAAAATAGGTCAAACTTATCAGGTGATCAAAATATATGCATAACCATGGATTAATAACAACTAGCATGTCAAGAAATGTATCTCATTTGAAAATAGTTGATAGAAACTCACTATCTAGGTTTTGTAGGAAAATCCTAGAAATCCAACAAATCCTGAAGATGTGGTTGGAAGTGAGGAAAGTTGATCCAAACAGTAAATCCTCCAACTCTTTAGGAGAATAACTTCAAATATTTTCTTCAAACCAAATCTAAAAGACCCAAAATAAATGCTTGAAAGAGAAGAAATTAATGGAGGAGTTAAGTGGGTTTGGTGATGGATATCGTGAGAGTGAGAGAGAGTATGGAAGT
The DNA here is from genome assembly GCA_023525745.1 of Arctium lappa. Lineage (NCBI taxonomy): Eukaryota > Viridiplantae > Streptophyta > Magnoliopsida > Asterales > Asteraceae > Arctium > Arctium lappa. Next base: position 53,696,776 of record CM042057.1, read on the forward strand.
GAGAAGGTGCCACAAAAAAAATGATGGAAGAGGGTTTTCGGCTAATCTCAAGGGGAAACAAATAAAAGAATAAAAAGGAAAATGGGGTCAAATGAGGTATTGAGGTGTCAATAAACAAGAGGAGGAGAGGTGATGGAGTCACGTGGGTCCCACTTGACATACCCTCCCAAAATGGGATTTGGCGAGACACTCTCTAGTATCCAACGCGACTTTAGTGCTAGTTCTCTCATGGGAAAGTCACTCAAAACCCACGCCTCACTCACTCTTGACCACTCATCCATTTTGACCACAAATCCAATTTGATCATATTTATTTTATTAATTATAACCCAATACATATTAGGCTTTTAGTGTTAAATTCATTTAATAATATTATTAATATTATCATTTTAAATTTCCAAATCTCAAGGCATATTCGACATAATAAAGTTATATGTATATATATTATTATTGTTAAAATTAAAACATAATTCATGTATTTATTTAATAAGGATTTCAAATAAATAAATAAATAAGAAATAGATAACACACACACAAATTGAGATTTATTTACTTCAATTTTTTTTCGGGTGTTACACTTTAATACGTGTTTTCATCTGATTTACTGATCCGTACAACTTGAACTCTTCATTTCAGCTTTGAATATCTTAAATATATGATGTAGACATTTGTTATCACAACCTATTCTTCTTTATGCAAAGGGAACAATAAAGGAAGTATGTGACTAATAAAATAATACTTTTGAACTTCCTTTGTTTGATATGTTGAGCCTGTTCCTATATCAGGATATAAGTCGGTACGAGTTGGTTAGCCAAACTTGTTGATTAAGTTTGCACTCAATCGACTTGCCGAAAACACTATTTGACAACCCAATCCACTTTAGTGTCAACCTTGGTTTCACAACACTTTTATAAGTCTTCGATTTTGCTTAAGGATTTTTGCTTGTGGACCAATACCGATAATAATAACTTTTACAATGAAGATCCTATTATAATATTTTTCTCCAAAATAAAAGATGTATTTAGGATCTAGCAAGATTACAATATTCGGATCCAAAAAGGCTTTTTGATCGTAAGTACAAATAGGATTCACATTGGAAATCTGGACCAACAAACATATTGGATCCTAGTATTTCTTGAATACCACAAAATTCAAATCCGATGATTATCTATTTGGCTTCCATTATGTATTTCAGATCCTAGAGTTTTCCATGTCCTAATACATTTTGGATCCCTAGTTATTAATCGGATCTTATTCGATGACAAGTAATTGAATATTTATACGTAATCCTAAAATATTTCTAAGTGTCAAATCATATGTATTTGTGTCAAATCAGATGTATCAATGGAAACTTTACATATACCACATTTGTAACATCCCCCGTCCCCGTGATCCGGAACGAGTGATCTCACTAACGGGACTTAAAATAATTACACAACTAAATCAGAGCTACCAATAAACTCTAAATATATATTACACTCCAAAATATTACACTTCAAAAAGTATTTATAAACTTTGAACGTTTATATAATAAGGCAAGTCTAAGAACTCCAAAATTTCACGCTCGATCTCAAATCCCGTCCCCATAAGCGTCACTTAAAACCTGTCGTGTCAGCAAACAAAAACACGGCTGAGCACAGGGCTCAGTGAATGGATTATAATATGAATTCAGAAATAATAATAAACACATCGATAACAAAGAGGAAGACTTAAAAATTCAATTGAAGAAAGTTCATGAAACTCAAGTTCATAGTTCATTTAATTCAAAATAAACGTTCAGGAATATTCAATAGAAATAATCTCAAGATCGGTTCACACTTCAAATTCAAAACGTAATATAAATAAAGCCAGTCAATTTATGTTGTGTTCGTGGGGTGGCCAAACCACACGAACTATTGGGCTGGCGTACGGGCACACACACACCCCCGAATCCCCTGTGTATATAACCACGATCACATGCTTTGTGGGTAAAAGTTCTAGGATCGATTAATCCGCCCTAGAGACAACAAAGTCGACCTAGTCCCAGGGTCGGGTTCACGGAAGCCACTTTTGGCCTAACCTTGGTGGACCACCTGCAGGACGCCATGACTACAAATACGCCATAGAAGGCATCCCACATAACGTGCCCATTAATTGGATTGTTCTAAAAATAACGAAAACTAAACATATGCCACTTACCCGAATGACGTTCATAAAAATCAAGTTCAACATAGTTCATAAGTTTCATAACCAATTCCATACGAGATGCATATTAGTGAAACGTCAAAAGGTTTAAACAAATGATTCAATAAACCAAAATCAATGTGTGTGTGTGTGTGTATAATTACACGTTTGTTGATCGTGTTCTATTGATCAATCACAAGGCGGTGAACCACCTTTAGGAAGTGAAATCCATACCTTAACCAAACTGAGATGTAACATGCGATCAATCGAGACTCACGACGAAGTTTTAACTCAATCGATTTCCTTTTTAAACCATGAATTATTATTACTCACATAACATAAAACTCATACCATAATTATTCTAATAATGTATGTAGGTTATAATGGTATTTAAACAACTTAGTCTTCAAAAAGGGATATCCGTATACGCATAGCAAAATAAAACTCGACACACAGTCAAGTGCAGTTCGCCCCTGCACTTGACAGCTTCTGACCCTCTTGTTTTCGAGCATTTTTCTCCTACTTAAAGGCCAAAACAGATTATATTGTCTAAATTAAAGTTGTGTTATGGGTATGTTAGGAGTGAAAGTACTAGTGCGTTGAAAGTTATATAAAGTATTTATAGAGTTTAATTGTTAATTATTTAAATGCGTTGTAAAAGCCTTTAATTGTTATTGGGCTTGTTTTGGTTGTAATGGGCTTTGGGCTTTAGACCAAAGCCCTTGGTATTTAAAGGTTTGCTTTGTGTGGAATTAGGGTTAGAGAGATTAACCTTTACACACACATTTAGAAAATTATCTCTGTATTGCTTAAACCCTTTCACGATCAATCCAATCATATGACTAGGTTTTGTAGTTCAATCTCTATACTTTGATTGTTTATTATTGTTATTACACTCTTTTGGGATCCACAATTGGTATCAGAGCAGGATCGAATTAATTTTCATTCGAAACGGTCAAAAGGTGTGTCTAAACTCTTATTTTTTATCGATTTCGGAAAAAAGGATCGACACCACGTTCTTCAAGATTTCGAAAATTCGTGCGAATTAGAGTGTTTTTGATCAGTGTTATTGCCAAGAGTTGATAGATTTGTGTTTCTAAACATAAAACTATCATCAATTTTTTCTAAATTTCATAAATTTGGAGAATTTGTAATTTTTGGATCGAGATTTGGAAAAGTTGCATTCCGGGAAAGTGGAGCGTTTACCGGATTTGATTTTACTGGATTTTAAATCCTGTTTTTACTTTGATCCGGGAAAACATTTAATCTAGGAAAGACATTTGTTTCGGGAAAATTGTTTAACCGACAATCATATTAACCGGGTTTGGCTAGTGATCCGGGTTTTGTAACTGTTGGTCCCGAAGGTGCTTAACAAGTTTGTAGAAGGGGGGGGGGGTTGAATACAAACACAAAATTTAATGGTTTAATAAATTGTTTATTGATAAAGCAAATTACAATTTACAAGTTCTCTATAATATTTTTAGAATTACATTTTCTTGAAGCTAATTGAAGATTCGCATGTGAGCACACTGAATAGATTGCTGGAAGTTTTGAAACTGAACATGTTTTAACTTGATATGCAATTAAACTCGTTCTTTTATCTTACAACATATGTTTGATTTCAAATGATTGATAAATTTGTGATATTTTACTCTATAAAATTTAATTTGTTTAGTATTTAAAATTTTATATGTTTAGTTGTTTCAAAATTTACATTCAATATATTTTTCTTTCTACATTAATTTTTGATCACTGTGTTCTCATAAATAAATTTTAATGGGTTTATGCATTATTCAAGGGGGAGTGAACAAAGAGATGTATTTCAAAGATTATATCTGTTTTTGAGGGGGAGTGTCTGATTTTCTTTACATGAATGTAATCTCGAATTGTCTTATCTAATGCATTTGTGTAGGGGGAGTCAAAGAGCTTTCAAAGGTAAAATTTTTCTAAGGCAGCTTTGCGCTTCACACATGGCCCGCAAAGCTTGTTTTGCGTATCAAGCATGACACGCAAACCTTGCTTTGCGTATCAAGCATGGCACGCAAACCTTGCTTTGCGTCTCCCATGTGGAACGCAAACCTTAGTTTGCGCTTTCTGCATGGAACGCAAACCACCCCTGTTTTCTATGTTTCTTTGATTTTGCAGATCTTTCGCTGTCTCGTCTCCAACATTTGCATGACCAAGTTGATTAAAATCATCAAGGTCATGAGGGGGAGAAGTCAAGGAGAAGTTAAAGAGACAAAGAGTTCAAAAGATTATTTGTTGATCAAGATTCACTCAAAAATTCCATTCACTCAGCTATTTCAAATTCTTTTGCTGTTCTTGCTCCGAAAACCACAGTTCATTCAAGATCATTCAAAAGAGGTGTATCGTCTTGAGCTTAAGCAGCAAAGAAAATTTTCAATCTGCAAGATGCTGAGAAGAATTTTTTTCTTAAAAGTCAGAAAGCTTCTGAAAGTCGCTTTGTTGGTCCGTCCTGTTTTTGAAGATATTTTTTGAAGACCAAAGCGCCAATGATTACTAAGGGGGAGATTGTTAGGTCTGATTTTATAGTAATCATTGTATTTATAGGACTTGGTCAATACTGTGTTTAGAGCTTATCAGTATTGTATTTGACCAAGGGTATTTAAGTCCCTTTGGTCTTTGTTGGTTGTAAGTTTGACACGCTCTTTAATGTGATTTTACACTCTGCGCTCCAAGTTTCTCTCTCTCTACTTTCTCTCTCTAGAAGTTCTAGTGATTCTTGGACTCACACCAATCCATGTCCCCTTTATACACACTTAAATTAAACAAAGGTGATCAAGCTTTGTTTAACTTAAAATATGATAATGTGAGACACATCTTAGTTATACTACAGCGCACCTTAATTTGAAAACTTTATTTGTAAAAGGTTATAGTGTGTGGTTTTAAAACAAAACCGGTATTCCCTATAACCTATGGCTCTAATACCAAATCTGTCACACCCCGTTAAAGCGGAAACACGAGGCATAACAGCTCCGATGTCATAGCACAAGATTATAAACATACCAACATTTACTTAACTTTCAAAAGACATTACATTTTTAAGAACGTAGTATTGTCATTGTTTACAATTCCCAAACTTAAAATATAACGATACGCATAAAGCAAAATAATCTTGCTTCAAAATATGAAGTGCACTGCTAAAACATCATGGAATTACCTTCTCGATTCCTGAAAAGCATGAATAAAAACCAAGGTCAACTACAAAGAGTTGGTGAGTTCACAGGTTTTAGATATGCACAAATCAATTTATATGCAAGTTGTCATTTGTAAAACATACGTATAAACCAAACTTCAATTTCTTTGATTCATGAGTGTCATAACTTAGTTTATATGACAAGAGGTATGCAATGATAAAAATTACGTTGAGACACTACTAAGCCGTCCCTGACCAATTTCAACGCCCCTGATGAACTAACTCAGCGGTGGTTCGAGCCACATGTTTAGTCATCTTCTCTAGTATAGTGCACCCCTGCTCGTCAGCATAAGGTGGGCTTGTCACACCAAATAGCGCTAACCACTGATACTATAGGCCCGATTTTCTTCGAGTTAATAGTAGTGTCACGGGGTCTTAACATTTAATACTCAACACATCAATTGCATATTTATCATATAGCTTATAATTCCAAACGCTTTTAACAAAGCCTTATAAATTGCCAATTCGCAATACTTTAAAACCATTCTCATGAATCTTTAATATACGCAATTTAAACATGCTTTCCACCCCAAAATCAATTAAAACGATAAAAGTGGGGCTGTGAATACTCACCTTAACGAATGGAACGGGTGAAACTTTACTTTATGAAGTTTGCCACGCCCTTAGTTTCCCTATACAAGAGTTGCCATAGTGGAACACATTAATACCCTATTCCGATGTCCAACCAATATGTCCAATTGTTCCATGAAATACCATTATGTAAATTCCTTAGTCCATATCCATTTTTAAACTATACAAAGTCCCAAAATGCAATAGAACAAAATTTAAACTTAGTAGGATTACCTTTCTGGATTCAGCATATGCTGTCCAGAAAGTTATTTGATAAAATCATCACGGAAGCTTATCTTCCCAAGAGAATTATTTAATCACAAATTTTTTGATGATACTATAATATGTTTAGAGTAAATCTGCATTTTTTTATAATTTTTTAATAACTTTTGATACCTAAAATAATTTTTACAAAACAGAGTGTCACTGATTTTCGGATCAGTGACATACCTCACTTGTAACAGACTTTTGGGGTATCAATTCTTGGAATTAGACAATGATCCTTATATGGATGCAATCCTAACTCAAAATCCTATCTTTTGGAAAAAGATTCACTTATTTTGGATGAATAATGTGGGAGTTATGGTCTTTACAAGTTGGGTGTATGATTTTGTCCTCACTGGACAGATTGCACCCTTTTCTTATAAATTCCATTTGAGTGCCCAAATCAACTCCAAATTCAGTGTTTTCAGACTTTTTAGAAGGCTAACACTCTAAATTAAAGATTAGAAGCAAAAACCCCAAATTTGGACATGTGGTTTGTGAGTTGTGCAAACTAGAAGTGGAGTCCATTTTCTGGACAGATTCTTAAAATGTAAAGAATACTATTTTTAAGCCAAAAATGATGATAATTAGACATGGTTTTTGGTTATACACCATGTCTTCACCCCTCATTACAAGATAAACTAACTTATATATCATGGATTCATTGCAATCTAAATGCTCATCCAAATGCATGCATGAACACAACACCAAATAAGTGACTTTATCATTATTACTAAGTTCTTAATCATGTGGAATTTGGGAAATTCCTTCATAAGAACATTTTTATACTAACATTTCATTATGATAACATAATCATAATTTCAATAATACCAACATTTTAGTGGTTTATGATACCAAAATTCAACATTTTCATCATAAACTCTAAACTTGATGATAAACAAGTTTTCTTTGAAAAACAAGAATCAAAAACTCATTTTTTTGAATATATGAACATAAATTTGAAATCTATTTTATCAACAAAAACCTAATTTATACCACATTTAGATGAAATCTTTTGTTCCTCAAACCCAAAAATCGAAAATTGAAAACATGAAGAGAGAAGATGTAATTTTTGAGAATACCTTGAAGATTTGATGAAGAAATTTGATTCTATCTTCAATTTATTGATGGATTCTTGATTGTATTTTGATTTTGAGTAACAAAATGAAATGGTGGTGGTGGTGGTGTGGGTTCTTCGGCCGAACAAGAGAGAAGAGGGAGAGGAGATGAAGAGTTACGTTTTTGAATGAGGGATTAAATGGTTTTTAATTTGATTTTTAATTAATTAAAGATAATTAGAATAGTGTAGGTTTTGGACAAGTGTCCTAATGACTCATCAATACTATTATGAATAAATAAAATATTTTTTTTATTAGCCTAAACCATAAAATATCAGATATATTTGAGAACCGAAATACCCGATTCTCAGTATTTGCTAAAAAAAATATCAAATTTGAAAATTTTGCAATGCAAGGCAAATTAAACATACTGATTCTTATAGTTTATGGATTTTGGACTTTTATTCACTTATTTTGGCATTTCTGGACAGTGACGGTCATATGCGGAACTGTTCTGGGTTTTTAATGCAACTTCTAAATTTTTCGGGAAACTTTTATCTTAAAGGCTTTTAATTAAAATCTAGAAATGACAGAATTATAATATAATCTAAGGGTGCTAACCTTAATATTCAGAATTTGACAGGTGTCACAGCATATGAGTTGATCAACAATCGTAAACCTAATATCAAATTCCTTCGTGTCTTTGGTTGCAGGTGTTACATTTTAATAGAGCGTTAAAAACTTTCAAAATTCGATAAGAAAGCGGATGAAGGTTATCTTATTGGATACTCGTTAACATCCAAAGCTTATCGGATTTACAATACAAAAACCAAGACGGTTGTTGAAAGCATGAATGTATCCTTCGATGAGAATTCTACTCGGACTTCTGAACACAACCGTTTAGAACTCGGACTTAAGCACAAAGCTTCTATTCAACCCAGAATAGAACCAACTTCCAAACCGTCTACTTTTTCTAACTCAAACTCTACTTCATCTGAGTTAGATTTGTTGTTTATTGATGCCTTTGATGAAATTTGTGCAGACTTTGATAAAGGCATAACAACGTCAACACCAAGTTCGGAGGTTCCTATTCTTGGTGAAGACATATCTGGACCATCTGAACAAGTCACTAAAACTGCAACCCCATCAGGTACAACCACACCGATAGTTTCTGATCCGACTAGTACTGAATCTGCTCTTGCAGATATTCCTTCTGGGAATGAAGTCCCGAGTACTTCTGCAATTTCCGAAGCTTCAGTATCAGAAACTCCTATACAAGATGTCCCGAGAACATCTGAGGATCAACCTGCAGTTTATGATGAATATAATGAGATGAATACACAACAAACCGTTGAGTCTTTGCCAAGCACACACAGATAGACAAAGGATCATCCCTTACACAACGTGATAGGTGACGTACAATTTGGTGTCAAGACACGTGCTGCGTTAGCAAATTTCTGTATGTTCTCAAGCTTCCTTAGTTCCCTAGAACCAAAGAAAACATCAGAAGCTCTACACGATCCCGATTGGATTTCTGCTATGCAAGATGTGCTTCTGCAATTCGAACGAAACAAGGTTTGGTGCTTGATCCCACTACCTCAAGGTAAATCAATTATTGGAACTAAGTGGGTGTTTAGGAATAAGATGGACGAGGCTGGAGTAGTGGTAAGAAACAAGGCTCGTTGATAGCAAAAGGGTACTGTCAACAGGAGGGCATTGATTACGATGAAGCGTTCGCCCCTGTTGCGAGGATCGAATCAATCAGAATCTTCTTAGCATATGTCGTGCACAAAAAGTTTACTGTCTATCAAATGGACGTAAATTCAGCTTTTCTGAATGGCGTTCTACATGAGGAGGTTTATGTTGCTCAACCTGAAGGTTTCGTTGATCCTCATCATTCTGATCATGTCTACGTATTAGACAAAGCGCTATATGGTCTCAAACAAGCACCACGAGCATGGTATGAAACTCTTACTAAATTTCTCCTAGCTTCCGGTTTCAAGAAAGGTACAGTTGACAATACCTTATTTCTAAAAAGGCAAGGTGAAGACTTGATTCTCATACAAATTTATGTTGACGACATTATATTTGGGTCGACAAATCCGAAATTTTGCAAGAACTTTTCAAATATCATGGAAACGAAATTTGAAATGTCGATGATGGGTGAATTGAATTTCTTTCTTGGTTTGCCAGTAAAGCAATTACCCAAAGGCATTTTCATTAATCAAGCCAAATATATTAAAGATATTTTGAGAAAGTTCAATATGTCAGACAGTTCTGTCATGAAAACACCAATGGCTACTAGTACACTTTTAGACGCAGATTTATCTGGTAAACCTGTTGATCAAAAGGTGTATCGTAGCATGATTGGTTCTTTACTTTATCTGACTGCAAGTCGTCCAGATATCATGTTTGCAACCTTCTTTTGTGTGAGATATCAAGCTAATCCCAAAGAGTCGTACTTTAATGTTGTTAAGCGAATCTTTAGATATCTTAAAGACACTCATGATTTAGGCCTTTGGTATCCAAAGGATTCCCGTTTTGATCTCACTGCCTTTACAGATGTTGACCATGTAGGATGTAAGCTAGACTGTAAGAGTACTTCTAGATCATGTCAATTCATAGGAGACAAACTTGTTAGTTGGACATCAAAGAAACAAAATTGTGTTTCTACATCCACTTCTGAGACAGAGTACGTAGCTGCATCTATGTGCTGTTCGCAAGTCCTCTGGATGAAGACGCAGTTGAAGGACTTTGGGTACAACTACAAGCGATTGCCTATTTATTGCGATTCCAAGAGCGCAATTGCAATAACTTCTAACCCGGTCTAGCACTCGAAGACCAAGCACATAGATGTACGCTATCACTTCATCAAGGACCATGTAGAAAAATGTGATATTGAAATGCACTTTTTTCATACCGACTTCCAGTTAGCTGACCTTTTCACCAGGCCGTTGGATGAAAAGAGGTTCAAGATTCTAATCAGCAAACTTGGAATGTTGAACATGTCTACTTAAACCTTTTCTCATGACTCGAGGGGGAGTTTTCTGTATCTTAATCTTGTTGCTTGTGTATTGATTCTCAAACATTTGCTATTCATATCTTTTACTGACGGAAGCGGAATCATTTTTATAAATGATTACCAATAATCTATTTTGCAGGATACTTCAAGTGACTTTGGCTTCTGGTTATATCAGATCAGGACCCACACTTAATGGCTAAAAGAGTTGGCTTCTGATTACATCTGATTAGAACCCGCACTTCAATGATTTTCTTCTAAAAAGGATGCTTTAAAGCTCACATCATTCTAGAAGTTTTTGCGTTGAGGGAGAGCTTAACTATCAAATATTTTTGTTTTGAGGGGAAGAAATGTTGAAACTTTAACAGTTATATCTGTTAGAGAGAAAATATATGCGTGTTGATATTGTCATATTTTTCTGATGAGTTGACTTTTCACAGGTTATAGGGGGAGAACCTGAGTTTTTGTCACAGAACTCAATAGATAGTATCTTTAGGGGGAGTTAAGGATATCATACTCAATGTATATCTTTCTAATCCTTAGACTCCATGACATCAACTGACCATGTGTTTCCAATGAAAAATACTTGTATACTTATCATTTCTTTATACTTTACCAAGTATTCTTACACACATTGGTCAGTACACTCATTTTCTTGACTTTGTGATTACCACATCTCAAAAGATAAATCTTTCGATGGTAATCCTCCCGTTTGAAATTTCATTGTTTGTTTGAAAATCAGACGTCATTTCATTTTCATGTGCTTTCATTGCCAATATGTTTATACACTGTTCGTATAAACACCTTACGTCTTTGGTCTTCCATACTTTTGTTCTTCATGATTAATAGATATGATTGTAAAGGCATCATCCTTTTTAGCTTTAGCTCTTAAAGGAATCATTGTCAGATTCTCAAAACACTTGATTTCATTCTAGTTGTTTTGAGATATCTTAAATGTTTTAAATGCTCCAATTTCATTCTTATCTTGTCATGATCATACATTTACTGACATTGATTTACTGTGCTTTCATGTACAAATGACTGTTGAACAACATGTTCTCTTAGGAAAATACGAGATTCAGTGTGAGCTTATCAGAACTTCCATGGATTCACACTAACCAGTGTTTCCTACCCTGGAAGTAATCCTGAGTGATTGAGGGGAGACGAGTTCATTAATATTAGAGATGAGGAGAGTGCTGAGTTAAAATGCAAATGATAGTTTGGTTAGAAGTGAGCTCAATTGATTTAAAAGAACGAGGGTGAGAGATCAGAGTAAAGGAAAAATAAACTTTGCACCACATCTTTTTTGAGCCGGGAAGCCACATAATCTATTGTTTCACAGTCTTTGGTGAACAATATTAAAACAGGCAACTAGCCCATGCCACCTCTTGCATATAACCCACCAGCTACTCATCTTCTTCTCAACAAGAAGATGTTTCATATTTGAATGGGGAAGCAGCACATACTCTATCTGATTATCACTTGGATAATTCAGATATTGAAAAACAAGGAAAATTGCCCCACCTTCGACCCTTTCTCATGCACATTGAGTCTTTGTATAATTTGTTGCTGTCTCAACAAGTTTACATACTTTGAGCCAAAGTTAAAAAAGAAATCATCTGTGCTTAATTCTTTTATATACATGCACGAGCACACAGAGATTTGTTTTCTGTCAGAACGTTCATGGATAACCATGTGTTATTCGATGATTGAATGGAAGTCCTGGGGAGTCTATGTCACAACCAGCTCCTTATATAGTAACTTCGTGTTACTTAGTAACTTTGTGTTACTGACATACACTTCTAACTGTTTCATCTGTTGATTAAGGGTTACAACTCCTAAATTGTTTGAATTTGCAAAGATTCAAGTAATTACATTTTATTAATTGACTGCCGAATCAGATTCAGTTCGTATTTTGAAGATATTAGTATATTTCTCTATCTGGGGGATATTGCTTTTATTTCCAAAGAAGGAGATATTCATGAAGACTGAGCTTAATTGTTGATTTTGGGGAGATAATTCCAAGACTGACCTGCTTTGAAATGTTTTGATGATGCTGATTCTCAACATTCATAAAAAAGGGGGAGAATATTCAAGGATTTCAAAGTCAGATCTGAGTTACTTTGTTCAAGAAAGAAAGTTTGTTGAAGATTGCTGAAGGATTCAGTTCAAGAAGGAAAGTTTGTTGAAGACTGCTGAAGGACTACAAGTTTTGAAGCTGTTAACGACATATCTGCAACAAGTTTTCAAGAGAAGTGAAGACCCGAAGAAAATTGCCATTTTTTTAATCTTGAATTCAAATGGGGAGATTGTTGGATCATTAGTTGTATTCAAGATTAGTTGTATTCAACTCCTCTTAAAAGTGAAGAGGGGTTGAAGTAAGTTGATTTTATAGTGACAACACAACATTAAGAAGGTTACAGTTTCCTCAAAGTTGTGAAGACTGTGAAGTGCTACAAGTTTTGAAGCTGTTAACGACATATCTGCTACAAGTTTTCAAGAGAAGTGAAGACCCGAAGAAAATTGCCAATTTTTTTTAATCTTGAATCCAAAGGGGGAGATTGTTGGATCATTAGTTGTATTCAAGATTAAAATGTAGAAAGGGGTCTTAATTGTAACTGTCTATAATTTCCTATGGGGTAATATGTAGTTATCTAGGTTTGACCATGCCTTGGTCATGTTGACCTATATAAGGCAATGTTTCTTTGAGAATCCCTAGGGCTTCATTTGAATTATTTCACACACAAGGTAGTGATTACACCAAGAACACACACTCACACTTAGACTTGTGGCACAAGAGATACATGGCTATTTTGATTGATTCTTCTTGATCTCTTATCATCATTGTGTTGTGTAAACATTTATCAACTAATATCCGGGATTAACACAGAGTTGTTGTACGATCTGTTGCAGAGGTATGTATCATGTGACATTTGTACTATATGTGCAAAGGTAAGACAAAAGAGACTTGAGATATAAGATAAGTGATCTTCAATCACTGAATATCTCTTCCTTCACATAGATAAAAGGAAGTTCAGCGATCGGTGAAGTTTTTCCTCAGGTTTCTTCACGTGTATGTAGACTTGTCTTGGTTTCACTGATATCCGCATTAGATCATGACTAGACTTGTCCTTTGTTCAACAACTTTGTCTTCGATTCAGTGATGAACATCTTTATCACGAAACTTGTCTTCAGGGATTACGTCTAACAGTTATAAGAGAGATTATCAGCGATACTGAACACACTTAGTATTTGATCGCTGATGGCGAAACACTTATACATACAGATGTTAAACGTATTTTTCACTAAGTATAACAGCGAGTCATTATCAAATCACTGAGAGAGTTTGGATCAACAATCTCCCCTTATTTGATGATGACAAAATAACTTTGAAGAAAATTACTTTAAGTCAAAATATAAGGATAGTCAGGACTCGTAACATACATGTTCCAATTACTATTTTGAGGGATCTTTTACAGTATTGATGTATTTAAGTACTTCACTGAAATTTTCATTAATTTGTAAAAAGAAGTTACAAAGTAGAATATGAAAATTGTAATTACAAGAGAAGTCCTATACTACTGTAAGACTAACCAATAGATTACAAGAGGTAGAAGAGAATCTATCAGCTAAGTTTTCGGAAGGTCTCTGGAGAGATCATATAATCTGGTACCTTTTCTCCTTTCCTTTTTCGATCAGCGACTTCTTGTTGAATAAGAGTTTTGATGGGATCTGCTGATGAAGAGTATCGACACCACAAGCATAGAAGATATTGTAGATGGCTTAAAGGGTAGAGAGGGATCTCAGAGACTCTCTGAAACCTGAGTTGTTCCTCATCATCTCTGAAGAATATTCCATAAGGCTTCTTTATCACTTTCCGTGGTAAATATGGTCCACCAAGAGGCAGTGATAGATCTAGAGCTGAGAGATCAGGAGGAGGCCCAAACAGTGCATCCTTGGAGAATTTGATAGAAGTTTCATTTCTGATAACTGCATCATTTTCAGAAGAAGAGGCAAGCTTTCGTTTAACCGGTCTTGGCTGAGATGGAGGAGCTGAGGACACATTTGTTTTGGCAACAACCCTGTTGATGAGAGCTTCAAGAAGGTTTTCAACATGGCCTCTGTACGTTGATCTTGATTTCTTCAGTGCTTCTCTGAACTCTAACCATTCTGAATAGCCGAAGTGTTCCAGTTTTGATAAGAACATTGCTTTTGCACTTCCATCTTCTCTGAATATCTCCATGGTGATAGTTGTTCGATCCTTCTTTTTCCTTCCTGAGATTGTCACGGCAGTGATCTTCATTGGATCAGATCGATGGTCGAGCTTTTTCTTGCACCAATCTAGACTGGCATCACTGATCTATTTTATTTTAGCGTTTTCCTCCTCTATCTCTTTCAAAAGAGCAGCTTGAACTTTCACTGGATTCTTTTTCATCTTGTCGTCATTGAATAGAGATGAATGTACCTCAAGAGCTAGATCAACGTCTTTTTGGCATTCAATAATCAATTTTTCAGCTCTAACAGATTCTTTAATTTCAACTTTGTAAAGGAAGTCAAACTCTTCATCGAAGGTTTGAGGAGGGATCTTCAGCCGTAAACTCTCCAGGTTGGAGATCATCTCTGCTCGTCTTTGTACTTCATCCTTTGACCTTTTATGAGGTCGAGAGGGCCTTCTTGGATGACTCAGGGATTCATCCTCCTCTTCTTCTTCTTCATCAATATCATTGACAGAGATTGGGATTATTGATTCTTCAACTATTTGAGCTGGGATTATTTGAAGTGAAGTTCCCTTAAGCAGGGGAGAGAACTGTCTGAGCAAAAAGAAAAAGGAGTTAGTGTATGTTTTTGAGGAAGAAAGAGATAAAGTCTAGAAAGACAGGGGTGGATGGTAGGAAAAGAAGGATAGAGGTACTATGGAGAGACATACCTGAGAAGGTATCTCCCCCTCAGAAGGTGATAGGAGTTTCAGGTTTCCCTGAGAAACGATTCCCTTCTGCTTGGCTTGGGATGAGGTATCTGAAGCTTTGTCCTTCTGTCTCCCCCCTGCTTCATTTATAACAACACCTTTCATCGCTGGCGTTGATGAGACGTTTATTACAGAATACCACTAAGATGGGTCTTCGTCTTCATCATCATCAGTGATGACATCATCATTACCTTCTTGATCTTGAAGATCAAGTTCTTCATCTTCTTCCTCCCCTTCCTCTTCAACTAGTACTAGAGAAGGGGAGGGAGGGGCTTTCTCTTCAGTAACCTTCTCCCCCTCAGCATGAGAGAGATGTTCCACTATTTCCTGTACTTCCGCTGAATTTTCTTCATTGAGATCCTTCTCCCCCTCTTTGTCATCATCATGGGGGAGGTCAGTAGTAGTTGCGGCAGCAGTGTCAACAACAGGTTCTTTGCGGGCATCAGTCTCCAGCTTATCCAGACATCCTTCTATCTTTGGAATAGCATAAGTGGTCTGAAGAATGAATTCCACTACAACATTCAGGGACACTCTGTCATTCTCAGTGAATGAGGAAGTAGAAGCGGGAGTTGGTGCATTCTCTTTTGACAGGATTTGAGCGAGCAACTGATTTGCAGTCTCCAGCTGCCGCGGAGGGTTTTGACTTCGCCAGTCAGGTGATCAACGTGGCCATTGAGAAATTTGATCTGCATTGAATTGTTGGCCACGTTTTCCTTTAGTGCGGTGACCTCTGTTTGAAGAGAGCTAAGCTGAGAAGCCTCATCTTTGGTGGAAGTGGCAGCATAGAGGGTCTTTAGCTCCTCACCCGCTGTATTTACAGCGGTGGTGTTGGTGTTGAGAGAGGCAACAAGAGAGTCCAACTTGTCAGCAAGCTTGGTCACAGTAGCATTAACTGTTCCCAAAGTTGAACCTGAAAAACAAGTTACCGTTTGAGCAAAACGATGCTCAGGCTTATTTAGAGAGGTGGGAGAAGTGTATAAGTTTTTAGTGATACCTGAAGTGTCAAACATATTTAAGAAATTCAAGTCACCTTCAAAGGAAGGGAAAGGCAACGATGTTTGAGGCACAACAGGTCCTACATGTGCAACATTAAGAATTGGCTGTTGTAAGGGTGGAAGATTAGAGACCAAAGAAATAGAAGGAGAAGTAACAGGGATAGAAGAGGAAACACTAGTGATGATAGAAGTTACCTCAGATGGGGTTGGAGTCACTAAGGTAATTGGGGCAGTCACTAGTGGTGTATCAGCGTTGGATGTCACTGACACGGTTGTTGTTGGAGCAGCTGTGGAGGAGCGAGCCACGAAATCATCTAAGGTAGTTTGTTGAGAGACTACCTCAGGTACCTTTGTCAAGGGGGGTTTGCTCCACAGTCTTCTTGGCCTTCTTAGAAGGACCAGTAAGAGCTGTTGATTTACGTTTCTGAGGGGTGGTAGTGGCGGGGATAGCTGAGGAAGAATCCATCCGCGTAACCACTGAAGATGAAGAAGTTTGGGAGAGTCGGATGCGTAGAGTTTGAAGACTTACCTCATTATCAGCGGGCTTAACTTCCAGGGCTCGAAGTCCAACCTTGGAGAAGTTGTAGTCACCTTTCTTAGGGTACTTGTTGCCAAGGAAGAAGTAGAGGATGGAAGAGATGAAGCGGACGTAGGGAATTTTGATGTCCCTTTCAGGTTTCTCGATATTTGACATGAGCTTCAATGATCGCTCCAGCGTAGTCGAAATGTCGACCAACGATCACTGAATATCCCATCTAGACCTGTACTTTGCTTTCTTGGTCCAGGGATCCAACCTTTCCACTCATGCTCTTAATGATATGAGTGAAGATAAAGTTCAGCTCCGAGGGCATATTTGCCTTTTGGATCTTTGTCAGCTTCTTGTTGGGGATAGTAATGCGAGGCTTGAAGTCCCATTGGTAACCCATGAAGTCAAGGAACTTAATAAGTTCAACATCAGTTGGTGGAGCGTCTAAACCATTGGTTGTCTTCGAAGGAAAACAGAGAGCAGTGCGGATGGATTAGAAATATATACCTGTAAATCAAAATCCTCTACTCCCCCTGGAATGAATATATTCTTGTAATATCCATGATAAAAACTCAGATATCTTCCCCCTTGATATATGTAAAAATTCAAATTATCAGAAAAATATAACAATGAAAGTATAACCAACTATTATCTCCTCTAAGAAAAGATATAGCATTTAACTCCCCCTCAAATCAAAAACTTCAAGAAAAGATTTTATCTGATTAGCATCCTTCAGAAGAAAAACATTCGAGTACTGGTTCTGAACGATAATTGTTAAGTGCATTTTATGCATTCATCATAGTAGTTTATAATTGCATTTTGCATTTAGTTTAATTGTTTGCATGTAGATTTTATTATATATTTAGTTAATTTTCGTTTAATAATCGATTGAGGATGTTACATTGGCATTTTTATGGTTTTCTCGGTTTTTGACAGGTAATTCACATTGAAAGCGTGAAATGGATGACGATGGATTTAAAGTTTTTGATCGATCTTTATTTGGTGGGCAAATACAAAAAGAATGCTAAAAGTTGGAGCAAAGTCGAAAGAAAATAATTCAACAAATGAGCTTTTAAAAGAAAAGAAATCAAGAGGGTGGCTTTTGGAAGAGTTGCAAAGTTGAGGGGCGTTTTTGAAAATTATATTTTTTAAATAGAATTGTTTTGTAGGGTTTGAGATCATCTTTCTTATTCCACCTCTCCACCCCACACCGTTTTCTTCTTTTATTTCTTTTTCTTTCTTTGTTTTCTTTTGTTTTAAGTTTAGTCTTTTTTTTTTAGATTAATTGTTAGGTTTTAGTTTTTATCCTTTTTCTTATAAGTTCTTTAGTTTAGATTTTAGATTTTAGATTTTAGGGTTAGTTTAGTTTTTCATTTATTTGTGATTTCTTCGTTCGTTGAGTCCTTTGAAGCTGTAAAGATGATGCGATGTTTCGGCGGATCGAAGATGAAGATGGAATGTGACAGATTCTCATCAACATTCAACACCGTTGTAACGTTTCGTTTCACCTTTTTTTATATGTTTGGATTTCTCTCCCTATATTTACTTCTCCCTTTTTAATTTCTTGCACCGCTTACCGTGTTCGTTGGCTAAAAACGATTCTTGGAGAGTGACACTCCTTGGATCGATCTTTACAGCTTTCGTAGATTAATTTTATTGCTTTCGTTAGATTTATGTTTACGTTTTATTTCGTAGTTTAGTTATCGTTCATTTAGGTAATCGTCACTTTGGATAGACGTTGTGGTATTGATCAATTGTTTTTATAATAAACTTTTGAGTTTTAATTGGTTGATTTTTCATATAACGAAAGTTAATGTTTGATTAACCAATTTTTATAAAACGTCTTTAGTTAAATTCGATTAGTTTTAGATATGAACGAATGTTCGGTCTTTTACTTAGATTAAATTGATCGGTGACAACGGTCCTAACATGATAAATAGTTAGGGACGTTGATTGAGAAAAATATTCGTTTTAAATCATAATGTTTCTTCCCAGTGTACACATATTGCGAAAGTAAATATGGGTCTTGGATTAGAAAAGCTTTTCCACCTCGAAAGAGGGTTGAAGTAATTTTACATAACGAATTCCCACCATTACCAAAAATCTGAAGTTGACATTACCCAATGCCCGTTAGTTTGTTTTGCTTCCTTCTTCTGTTTGTTTATTTTATTAGTTTTTAAAAAAAAAATCCAAATATTGATGAATTCCCGTAGCTAGGCCATAGTCTAGAACGAGTCCGTGTTAGTCCATCGTCTCCCTATGATCGACCCGTATGCTACACCTCCCGTACGCTTCTGGTTAATAAATTTAAAACACATCAAGTTTTTGGACTAAACACAGGGAGATGATGGACTAAACACGGACTCGTTCTAGACTATGGCCTAGCTACGGGAATTCATCAATATTTGGATTTTTTAAAAAACAAACTAATAAAATAAACAAACAGAAGAAGGAAGCAAAACAAACTAACGGGCATTGGGTAATGTCAACTTCAGATTTTTGGTAATGGTGGGAATTCGTTATGTAAAATTACTTCAACCCTCTTTCGAGGTGGAAAAGCTTTTCTAATCCAAGACCCATATTTACTTTCGCAATATGTGTACACTGGGAAGAAACATTATGATTTAAAACGAATATTTTTCTCAATCAACGTCCCTAACTATTTATCATGTTAGGACCGTTGTCACCGATCAATTTAATCTAAGTAAAAGACCGAACATTCGTTCATATCTAAAACTAATCGAATTTAACTAAAGACGTTTTATAAAAATTGGTTAATCAAACATTAACTTTCGTTATATGAAAAATCAACCAATTAAAACTCAAAAGTTTATTATAAAAACAATTGATCAATACCAAAACGTCTATCCAAAGTGACGATTACCTAAATGAACGATAACTAAACTACGAAATAAAAGGTAAACATAAATCTAACGAAAGCAATAAAATTAATCTACGAAAGCTGTAAAGATCGATCCAAAAAGTGTCACTCTCCAAGAATCGTTTTTAGCCAACGAACGTTGTAAATAAAATTAAGGGCGGTGCAAGAAATTAAAAAGGGAGAAGTAAATATAGGGAGAGAAATCCAAACATATAAAAAAAAGGTGAAACGAAACGTTACAACGGTGTTGAATGTTGATGAGAATCTGTCACATTCCATCTTCATATTCGATCCGCCGAAACATCGCATCATCTTCACAGCTTCAAAGGACTCAACGAACGAAGAAATCACAAATAAATGAAAAACTAAACTAACCCTAAAATGTAAAATGTAAAATCTAAACTAAAAAACTTACAAGAAAAATGATAAAAACTAAAATCTAACAATTAATCTAAAAAAAAAAGACTAAACTAAAAACAAAAGAAAACAAAGAAAGAAAAAGGAAAAAAAAGAAGAAAACGGCGTGGGGTGGAGAGGTGGAAGAAGAAAGATGATCTTAAACCCTACAAAACAATGATATTTAAAAAAATATAATTTTCAAAAATGGCCCCTCAACTTCGCAACTCTTCCAAAAGCCACCCTCTTGATTTCTTTTCTTTTAAAAGCTCATTTGTTGAATTATTTTCTTTTGACTTTGGTCCAACTTTTAGCATTCTTCTTGGATTTGCCCACCAAATAAAGATCGATCAAAAACTTTAAATCCATCGTCATCCATTTCACGCTTTCAATGTGAATTACCTGTCAAAACCCGAGAAAACCACAAAAATGGCAATGTAATATCCCCAATCGATTATTAAACGAAAATTAACTAAAAATATAATAAAATCTACATGCAAACAATTAAACTAAATGCAAAATGCAATTATAAACTACTATCATGAATGCATAAAATGCATTTAACAAAATACCCACAAGCTAAACCTTTCTTGTCCCCAAAAAAGATATTAGAATTTATTACGGAATGGGTGAAAAGAAGAAAAAGAAAAACAAACAACGATCTCCACAAAAAATTCAAGCGAGTTAATACACGATCTCACTATACACAATTTAATGTTAGGATTTCTCATGTACAAATGCAACTTGCTACCATGTGTTCAGATGAAAATAGTAGTAGAAACACATATTTCATCAAAATGTCAAACTAACACAACACCAAACAAAGCATATCACAAAAAATCCCACCTAATAGAATTTTTACAAACATTACCGTAGCCGCTAAGGGAGGGGAAATATGATCTACATGGATGGAAACTCACGGTTTCACTTAAATCACTCTAGTGTGTTTAGGATGTGTATACGCTCAATGCCTACCCAATCGAGAAATATGAAATGCATTCTTGACACGTTTGAAACAATTCTCAAGTCTAAATTTTTTTTCATAAAAATTGCATAAGATGAGGACTTTCGGGTAAGGTTAAGGGTTAAGGTAGGGCTTGGGTTTGGTTATTGGGGTTTGAAAATGTATTTTGGCTTGTTTTTGTGCACATGGATTCCTTCCTACAATTTTCAACGAATCTCAACTTATTCTTTGCGAAACTAACTATATAAATCCACCTTTTTTTGCATTTTTCTTTTTGACTTTTTTTTTTGCTTTTTTTTGTTTTTTTTTAATGAACCCACAAGCTATGCTTGTTTATGGAGTTCTACCAACCCACAAGCTATGCTTGTATATATTACTCAAATTAAATGTTTCAATCCGTTTTTAATTTTTGAAAGGAGAACTATATGTGCAATTTTTTTTTTGGTTTAGGTGTGTTTGATGTTCAAGAAAATGGTAAGTGTTTAGGCTCAAAGTGGTTGCAAAAGGAAAATCTTTTTTTTTTTTTGTGTTTTGTGAATAAGGATGGTTTTAAGAAAAGATGGCCTCAATGCAAAAATTATAAAAAAAAATTAGACGAGAAATGAATCAAAAACCAATGAATACACCTCGATGGGTGGTAACACACAAGAACATAAAATAAGATTGATTATATATGTGTCAATCCAATACGACCCAAATTCTTACAAGGTAAAGTCCATCTAAGTAGTCATAGGTATAGTGTAGGGGGACTACGGTAAGAAAGTTAATCCTAAAAGTTACGTGGAATAATATGCAAAGTAGTGCGTACAAGTGACTAACTAAAGGAAAACCGCACTTCTAAAAAAAATATTTACATCATGATTAAAGTAAATCATAAAGTACATTAGTATGCCTAATTAAAAAATTGATGTTAAGTGAGAGCTGGTTACTACGAGCTCTAAAATTGTGGAGAAACGCCAAAAATCTTTTTGGATTTTTAAAATTTTTATGCAATGCAATGATATGATGCAAAAATGCAATGGACTATGACTAAATGCATGAATGCTCAAATAAAATAGAAAATAAATAAACAAAAAAAAACGGACACCCCACCCACAAGCTAAAATGAGCATTGTCCTCAATGCTTGACTACGGGTAAGGGAATCAAAATCAACGCGGGGAGCGTGGTTCAAGAATGACATATATGACAACGCTACATGATGAATAATGGATGCAATTCAGTGCAAAGTGATCAAAACCTATTGTTTGCCCAGTGGTGGTAACCCAACTAATGCAATAATCATGCATATCAAGTACTACTCGAATGAAACAACAAGTCAACGTATTCACATAATGTTAAAAGAACGAATTTACCGGGTGTTGAACTGAAGACTTTGCCGCTTTTTGATGCTTTAAAACTCCTAGAAGTAGTTGATCACCTGAAAAAACATGATTCATAAACAAAGGGGGATTTGGCGGTTGTCAGCGCTGCCACGGTGGGAAGATGACGGATGCCAAATTTAGATAGTCGGAGGGGGAAATGAAAAAGAGAAGACACTTTTAAGGGTGTTATTAGAACTATAGGGGAAAAGAGATGACGAGAAAGAGAAAAAGAGAAAGAAAATGAAAAGAAAGGCAAAAAAATTAAATAAATAAAAACTTTTTTTTAAATAAAGAAAAAAAATGAAGAATAAATAATCTAAAAGAAAAAAAAAACTTTTTTTTTGAAATAAAATAAAGTAAAAAAAAATCAAACATATAAATAAATAAAAACTTTTTTTTAGATAAAATAAAGTAAAAAAAATAATAGAAATTAAAATTATTATTATTATTTTTATTTTCTTCACGCCAGTGACCAAACTCTTCACGCCAGTGACGACGGACAGAAAGTTTGGTTTTTTAGGATCAGTTCCCTTCACGTCAGTGACGAGAGGCAGAAAATTAGGAGACTTGAAATCTGAACCAAGAATTAAACAAGAGGAAGAATGACTCGTTTATCGTCGTGAGCTTGACGAAGAATTAAACGATTAGGGAGAAGAGAGTGCACAAATCGGCAAAAGTCAAATGCTTGACTTAAATGGTCACCAATTCAAACGGGTCATGTAAACACATAAAAGCCATACTAGATAACCAGTGTGTTTTCATTAAAAAGCAAGTTACGCAACCTATAGCCGATAATTAAATAAGGGTAAAGAAAGAAGGATCGACAATGTCCGGCTTGACATAAAAAAATACCGAATCCGAGTAAATTAAAAAAAAACACGTGAGACGCATTAAAACAAGATTGAATTAGCATCACACATCACCTCTAATGGTGATAACTATCTCTATCATAAAAAAACACGTCTCAACGGTCCGTCACCCGACACTATTAAGTATGATTAATTGAACTCCGCAAAAAGAGGTTGATTAACGGATAAAAAAATCAACCACACAACCTAGTGTATAGGGACGAAAAGAAAATGGGAAAATAGAAATGGGAAAAAGACGTAGACTAGTAAATCCAAAACAAAGTCCATGTTAGTCTGATTGCCTCCCCGACAACGGCGCCAAAAACTTGATGTGTTTTAAATTTATAACCGCAAGCGTACAAGAAGTGTAGCATACGGGTCGATCACAGGGAGGCGATGGACTAAACACGGACTCACTCTAGACTATGGCCTAGCTACGGGAATTTTCAATATTTTGATTTTTTTTATTAAAACTAATTAAATAAACAAACAAACGAAGGAAGAAAAACAAACTAACGGACATTGGGTAATGTAAACTTCAGATTTTGGAAATGGTGGGAATTCGTTATGCAAAATTACTTCAACCCCTCTTTCAAGGTGGAAAAACTTTTCTAACCCAAGACCCATATTTACTTTCGCAATATATGTACATAGGGAAGAAACCTTATGATTTAAAACGAATATTTTTCCCAATCAACGTCCGCAACTATTTATCATGTTAACCACAAGGTTGTGGCGTGGTGGTAAGAGCCTGGGGACTTCATAGCGGTTGCCCGGGTTCGAACCCCACTCGCAGCATTGTGGCCACGGGATGAATGCCCACGGGCCATAGGCCTATTTTCCAGGAGATTAGTCAGGGCCCAAAGTGGTCTGGGATACTCCTTTACCAAAAAAAAAACTATTTATCATGTTAGGACCGTTGTCACAGATCAATTTAATCTAAGTAAAAGACCGAACATTCGTTCATATCTAAAACTAATCGAATTTAAGTAAAGAAGTTTTATAAAAATTGGTTAATCAAACATTAACTTTCGTTATATGAAAAATCAACCAATTAAAACTCAAAAGTTTATTATAAAAACAATTGATCAATACCACAACGTCTATCCAAAGAGACGATTACCCAAATGAACGATAACTAAACTACGAAATAAAACGTAATATAAATCTAACGAAAGCTGTAAAGATCGATCCAAGGAATGTCACTCTCCAAGTATCGTTTTTAGCCTACGAAAGCGGTAAATTAAATTAAGAGTGGTGCAAGAAATTAAAAAGGGAGAAGTAAATATAGGGAGAGAAATCCAAACATATAAATAAAAAAAGGAGAAACGAAACATTACAACGGTGCTGAATGTTGATGAGAATCTGTCATATTCCATCTTCATCTTCGATCCGTCAAACCATCACATCATCTTCACATCTTCAAAGGACTCAACGAACGAAGAATTGCAAAAAAAAAAAAAACTAAACCTAAAATCTAAAATCTAAACTGACAAACTTACAAGAAAAAGAAAAGAACTAAAAACTAACGATTGATCTATAAATCAAAAACAAAAAAACTAAACTAAAAACTAAAAAGAAAAGAAAAAAAAAAAGAGAAACGGCATGGAGCCGTGGGGGAGGAGAGAGAGATAGATCAAAAACCTAAAAAAAACTTTTCTATATATAAAACAAACTTTTCAAAACAACCCCTCAACTTTGCAACTCTTTCAAGATCCACCATCTTCTTTCATAATTATCAAACTTATCCCTCTTGAATAATTCCTTTTAAAGTTTGATCCAACTTGGTATCATGTTTCTTTGAATTGCTCGACCACATAAAAATTGATCAAATGCTCCAAAAAATTATCATCATCCATCTCTATATTTCAACGCAAATACCTGTCAAAACCGATGAAAACACAAAAATGCCAATGTAATATCCCCAACGATGATTATACGAAAATTAACTAAAAATAAAATAAAAACTATATGCAAACGACTAAACACGACACAAAATGCAATTTTAAACTAAAATGATGAATGCATAAAATGCACTTAACAATAATATTCAGAAACCATGATTACTTATTCTCCGGTGAGAATAGTATTACGCATTTTTACCAATGAAGACCAGGTTCTAATCTGATGTAATCGGAAGCCAATGTTCTTTGAAATTTAAGTCCGGGTTTTGAACTGCTGTTTTCCAAAGCCATAGTTCTTTGAAGCACAGGTTCTGAACTGATTTATTCAGAAACCTTGGTTCTTTCTCCCCCTTAAACCTTGAGTGCCTGCAACACAGATTTAGCTTTTGGTATCCACTGGTATTTGGATCCAGATTTGTTAGTTACAGTTCTATTAGGAGAGATATAATAAGAACCATACCAGTAATTCACATAACTTTTACTTACAAAATCATTTGCACCACAGTAAGAACAATGAAGTTTCTTTTGTGCTAACCTGATCAATTGATTGACATCTTTGAAGAGATTACAGATGGTAAATCATTGTTTTCATACCATACATTTGCCATCTGCAGAGGTTTCCTCAGTTGTGGTCCTTCAGAGGTTTTGCGCCTCTTAAATGTGGACAATAGGTTTGGAAGACTTGCTTTTAGAAATTGTCCAGGGCAGAAGATGTTTGCTAAAGATTTGTTTCTTTTATTTCTAGTATAGGGGTCTGTGTCATCGAACCCTATACCTCTTCTGCCAATCTGGGTATTAACTTTCTCATGAACTTTCTGAGCATCCTGGTATCTCTTAATCAGAAGATCTCTATCGCGCAGATCTTGATGAAGTACTTCTCTTTCTTTTTGGAAATTTTTTATCAAAGAAATAGCGTTTAGGCGATCACTCTCACTGTTCTTTAGCTCCTTAACCTTTTCTTTTAGAGTTTGATAAAGTTTGGAAACCTTCTCTTTTAGAACCTTCTTTTCGAAAATATGCTAAGAGACAAGTGATTTTCTTTCAAGATAAAGCTTGTCCTTCTCTTGGGTGAGAAGTTTTGTTTCTCTCTAAAAGAAAGCCAATTTCTTCAATAGCTCTGAGCATGTGTTTTTGTAAGCAAGAAACTCGTTCTGTAATTCAAGAAGTTTGTTTTCAAAGTCTATATTAGATGAATTAGAAGTAGATACCTCACTATCGCCGTCAGAGGTGTGGACTTCTGCCATTCCACAGAAGAGTGCATTGTTGTCCCCTTCGTCAGAGGATTCATCAGTCACAAGATTTCCTTGTTCTGCCATTAGGTATCTTTGAGTGTAGTCTCTGCTTTTTTTTATAGAAAGCAACATCTCTAACAAGTTTCCCTTTGATGGCTTTGGACCTGCACTATGCTGCAAAGTGACCCGGCTTCCCGCATTTGAAGCAACCTTCATTTTGTTGGGGGGGGGGGGGGGGCTTGTCTGCACCTCTGTCGTCCATCTTCTGTCCATTTCTTCTCTCATCTTGCCTCTGATCACGAAACTCTTCTCTCCCAAACTTTCTCATTTCACCAAACCCTCTTACTCTTTCGTCTCTTTCCTCTCTTCCTCTGTATTCTGGCTTTTTCTTAAGACCCCTATTGAATTGTCGGGTCATAAGAGCAAGGGTTTTGACCAGGGCAGCCATATCGATCTCCTTCTCTGAGCTTTCTTCACTGTCACTTTCTGCCATCAATACCTTCTTCTTCTTCTTCTTTTTCTGAGCATCCTCTGTGACCTTCTCCTTTCCTTTTTCTTTACCTTCTATGGCACTTCCTACCAACGCCAGAGGTCCACTAACAGGGGTCACCAACTTTGAGATTCGATTCTCTTGGCTAATCAATGTCCCAAAGAGGTCAGAAATAGACCAGACATCAAGATCTAAGGTTGCTTGCATGTACATGGTCAGATGAAGCCATTCGTCATTGAGGCTCTAAAGGAATCTGACATTGTTCTCCTCAGAAGTTCTGTGGATGCCATACCTCTTGCACTTGTTGATCAAGGAGTTGTATCTGTTGTAGGTGCTCTGAATGGATTCACTTGGCAAAGCCTTAAATGAAAAGTATTCGTTAATGCATAAAGTGTAACACCCTCAAATCTGGAAATAGCAACTAATTTAAAATCTTCTAAATACACTAATATATGATCCATCTACAAATACAATTTAAGATTTACCCTCAATACACACATTCATTCTATTAAGACAGTCTATAATAAGGACGGGTGCTACTAAAACCCAATATTAGTACCTATCTCCAAACTGCGGAAGACATCACCAAATACTTACACTTGTGACAAACTAAGCACATCTCTTCATAGTACTGCTAGAACCAAACCCCCATCTGGAACCTGATGCACATGCCGACAAATAAAAAGGTTAGGCTTAACGCCTAGTGAGCTCAAGAGTTTTCAACATAAATAAATTAGTCGTTTAAAAAGAAAGAATGCGGTTAAAATCATAATCTTTCAATTTGATTTGTGTTACATATGAAAACGACTCATTTTCCAATAATATGCATTTTAGACAAAGAACACCAATTTACGGTTTCAATTCCAAACTACTTCATGGATGAAGATACCAATATAAACCGCCCATTCATAAATTAGATTTAACCCAAAACTCACTCAAAACGTGAATAGAAATTGAACCCTCCATTTATGAAAATACGGTTAAAACTTTATATCCCGAAACACCCAAAACACGGGTGGGGCATAATACTCAACCCATAAATCAAGGATAAAATCCAATTATACAAAACGCCACCGAAAACTTGGATAATAAAACTCAATACCCAAAAAGAACACCTTTCGGTGACGGGGGATACCCGAATTCCATCGAAAGTGACGAGCACACAAAGTTAAGCCACTTATCAATGTTCTAGAACTGCACCTCAGATCATTGACTTTAGTGCACACTACTCGAGCGTCACCTCAAATCCCCAACACCTTTAGTGCACACCCCTTAGCGGGCGTCACCTCGAGGATACGGTACCTTTAGTGCACACCACGTAGCGGGCGTCACCTCAAGGATACCCGATCTTAGTGCCCATTCGATTTCTAGTAGAGTTCCAACCTCAAGGTTCTCGTTCGACCTTTAGTGTCTACTCACTAGCATTCAAGGTAGGAGTCTCAACTTCTTACTTGATAACCCGTGATAACTAACACTCGTGCACAAGAATTAGGCATCCAAACACAAGACCCATGGTGCCAAAGAACAACCCATAAAGGTTCCTCTTCGCCAAACAACCGGGACGACGCCAATGCCAACACAATATTATATCCCAAAATGAGAATCCCAAGAGTCCTCACCATTAAAAACGACTGACTTACATGCCTATGGATCCAATGCATTACAGTCTAAAACACATGACTCCTAAAGGATGACACCCGAACTCTAAACAAGTATTCTCCAAAATAAAGTACAGTAAATGCAACTCACACCCAAGACTCCACTTTAAGTTATTAAAACCGGACAAATGTCCTCAAGACTCAATTTAGTCAAAACCGAGCCATAGGCCCATCAGTTTACGTAAACACCCAATGAAAGCCAGTAGAGACATCAAAATACGTTTGACCAACAATTATACAAACACCACGACCAAAAAGGTAATTAACCCAAAACTTCTCATTGGTTGAAACAAAATGTTTTCCAAATCAACTCTTTCTCTTCATGTTGCCAAAATGACTCATAATTCAATGATATGCACTTTCCAACGGTTTATAAAATCGTATTCACCAAATGGACACTTATATAAAATGACCTCCATTGATATATTATATCGTCAAGAAATATATCAAAATGATTTTTTTACCAAAATACCCAAAAATCACAAAGGTGTGTGTTACATAAGTTTATAAAGTTAAGTATATCCAACTAACCAAAACTTATCAGCATTTAATAGTTTAATATAAAACACAAAACACTTTAAAATAAACATTTTGACATGTACACCGTTTTCACAAATCAACTTGAACTCACCTTGTTAGATTTAGGCTAAATCTAGGTTTTACCCCAACTTGAGTTTCCTTGAAGAAATCCGAATCCATAAGCAAAACCTTCCAAAAACCTATCATCACAAGTTTCCAATCATGAATATACTTATTCAACCATCTAGAATAGTCCCCTAAACATATTACATCAAAATCTCCATTTTGGGCAAAACCCTTATTTGACCTAATTTCTCCAAAATCATCAAACCCACAATTTAAGGAATACAAACACTGGAGAGTCGCTAAAGAAACATTTATAACTATTAGAAAAGATTTAGAAGAGAGGATAATAACTCACCACTTGGGTTTTGAGAAAAACCCCAAAACCTAGAAATCTCAAGAGGTAAGGAAGAACACTTGATTTAGCTCTTGAGGTTGAAGTCACAACTTTGGTGATGAAGAAACACTTTGGAATCCAAGGAAATGATAACAAAGTAAGTTAGGGTTTGTAATGGAGAGTGGGGAAACGTTTTTGGAAGAGAAAGGTGAAGAGGGAATAGTGAGAAAATGAGAATAAGGTTGAGAATTCGGGCATTTAAGAGCCCTGAGGCCACGGGCGACCTTGCCACCCGATAGTGACATTGTCACTATCGCGAGGGCACTCTCACGAAGATTGTACCGCGGGTGGTACTCTCCCGGTGATTGTTCCACGCGATAGTGACAATGTCACTATCGCGAGTCACTCTCGCGCCACACGTACCGAGCCCGGAAAAAGGTCAAAACTCGAGATTCTCGCATTGGTCGATTTAAGGTTCGAAAGTACAAATTATTTCACCCAAAAAGATAAACAGAATATGAGGAGATGACTAAAGATGAACGAAAACTTAATAAGCAAAAATTCGGGTTACATAAAGCTTTGTTGTTCTTTAGGGTTTTAGCACCACCCTCAAGTTGTTTTTCAAGCTCCAACCACAGATCTTTTGATGTTTCACAGGAGTCAAAGGACTGAAAGATGTCATTTGGAATGGCCATTATGAGTAGCCTTTTGGCTTTCTTTTCAAGTTCATGTAGGGCACTCTCTTGTTCAGTCCACTCGTTAATAGGTTTGGGATGCTGGTATTTAGGTATTTCTGGAGTGTTTGTAGTAGCAGGAACACGAGGAACAATGGTCATTGGAATGTAAGGAGGATTATGAAGAAACTCAACCAGTTCAGGATCCACACCTTCAAGAAAGTGTACCATCCTGATTTTCCACTGAGGATATTCATCCCTAAGTAGAGTAGGAGGTTTTGATTGAGATCCTACACTGAAATAGTTTACTGTGTTTGCCATTTTCAGTTGGGAAGAATAGAACAAGAAAACAAGGTATGAGATGAACTGTAAATGGGATGAGAATGTGCTCAACGATGATGAGTATTTGGTAAGAGAGAACTAATAACCAACAAATAAGCTTTGAATCTGTCTTTAGTGGATCAAACACACTTGCCTTTGGATTTATATCAAACTGGTTGAAATAGTTCCAGAAAACAGAGTGTGTTTATGAATGGAGTTCAAAGTAAAGAACAGGCTCAAAACTACTACCTGGAACACACAGGAATCAAGTATAGAACAGGATCCTTTGATATTAAGAATCAAAGTCTGCTCTGATACCAATTGTTGATGCCAAATGTGATGTTCTTAACTTGATATACTTTTCACTACACAAAAAAAATAACAAATAATAGTGCGAAAGCGTTTACAATGTGTAGAGAAAATAGAACTTGAGAGGTAGTAGACACACTAGCAAACAATGAACAAAATCATAATATGCAATAAGAAAACTACTGAAGACACTGTTTCATTGATTTGCTCAAGAACACCAAGAACACACACTACTGTGTCATAAAAAGCTCTCAGGAATTACAATGTGCTCTCTAAAGTCTGTGCTCGCGTGATACAAAAAAAGGTGGTGCTCCTATAATATACAAGGAGCATGCACCCCATAGTACAAGACAAAGGCTGACATTCTATAAACGGAAAGCCACCTGGAAAGGTAAACAATCATTCGCCGCGTAAATGATTTGGAAAATCTTCGTACAGCAGGCTTCACGTGCTCTGCATGTGATCTTGTCTTGAACTGTAGTCATGAAAACTTCCATCTTTCATCTCCAGAGGTTAGCCATCACAGAGGCCCTGTGAGTGATCACAGAGGCTCTGTGATCTGAAAGTGATCTTCAGGTTAAGAATCCTCGGATAGACATACGACAAAGTCTTTTGAGCTTGTGACTTCTGTGGTGATCTTGGTTGTTCTGAGCAGTCTTCAGCAGTTCCTACACTTAGCCTATTTTTCAATACTTCTATACATATGAGTTGGAGCTAACCCTTCCAATTCATATGGTGCCCCAGGCTGCAACATATTTGCATGATGATCATCATTACTATCCTCCAAATAATCATTTTCTAATTGATCATCCTCAAAGTCATGAACATCTAATTCATCATTCTCATACTCATCATCCTCTAACTCATCATCTTGTGTCTTTTCACCTATAATTTATTCGAACACTTCTGTTGTTGTTCTTTACACAACCTCAAAATACTTGCAAATATACCTTGACACAAGTATACATCTTGATCTACTGGAGTTTTTTTAATGACTTTTAAATCAAAATTGATGGATTTTAATGCATTTTAAATCAAAATTGTCCAACCTATAGCATTGGTATAAGCTTGAAGTACTTTCAACAATTGTTGTTCCTGTTTTTGTACTAAGGTGGCATAAAAAATCATAGGTAATTTGTTCTCATCTCTTAGAAAAACATATTTAAGATGTGTGTAGGAAGTTGTTGCTTCAATGGATGGTAAGGGATTCTCTCTAGTGCTTTCTTCCAATTCATATGGTACCACAAGCTGCAACATATCTACATGATGATCATCATTACTATCCTCCAAATAATCATTTTCTAATTCATCATCCCCTAAGTCATCACCTATAATTTCTTTGAGCACTTCTGTTGTTGTTTACACAACCTCAAAATACTTTCAAATAGACCTTGACGCAAGTATATATCCTGATCTACTATCGTTTTTTTAACAAGTAATAACGGTACAAGTACCGGATATTGATCCACTGGAAAAGGCTATAAAAAATTCTCTAAAAAGTCCAGTCCTTAATAACTAATCTCAAATGACGAATTCGAAGAAAATCTTTTTGGTCGGTTGTTGAGTATCACTATGAAAAATCAATTATAAAAAGAAGCAAAGGGTATAAAGATCCATTAAGACAAAACGAATGATTCGGTAAAAGATATTATATCATTCCTTTGTTATCTCGAAATCGATATTTGATGAAAAGTTTTCATACATATAACCAGTTGTCAATTGATATAAATGTAATCTTCCATCAAATATAATTTTGATTTAAATAACTCGAACAATCATACTATATTCAAAACACCTTTTTATCATTTCACCAATTTCGGTCTTAATTTCACTTTATACCCCAAGCTAAGGCTATTAACCCATCATTACTTGGTTTCTCTTCACAAAAGACATACATAATTGAAATACAAATAACAGAGATGGAAACTACATGAAATAAAATGCAAGTACTTAAATTTAAGAAAGGAAGCTTGTTGCGCAAGTAACGATATTTAGGAAATGACTAAAATTAAAGTACATGAGTTTTAAATGACAATAATTAATTTACAAGAAATAAAGTGAGAAAAAGAAAACTGTGGAAGTTAAATAACAAGAAAGTAGATTTGGAATGTAAACTGCAATAATGTCAACTACATGAATTTAAAATACTAAAAGGTAAACATGAGAAAGAAATCAAGAACTTGCACACTAAGGATCGTTTCAAGAATAAATTACTTGTTGTCTTGCTCATTTTACTTAGGGAAATCATGCTTTGGCCTTTTGGGTAATAGTGACGAGTCACAATTGGATTCGTGAAAATCCAACGTAAAACTACAATCAACACGTTCCTTATAAAGGATGGTATCAAGGAGTGGGTGTTGTTGTCAGTGATGGTCATCACTAAACAGTAGCTAGTGTCAGCGACAGTCATCGCTGATGGAACACTCATTCACAAAGCAACTTGAATTCACTTTACTTCACTTTTAATTTTCTTTTTTAATTAAAATTTTTTTACCTCTTTAAAGTTTAAAATAAATTATCTTAAAAATTACAAATATTTTAATCAAACAAATTACATCAAAAAAACGAGAATTTCATGCTCTTCGATATGACATATGACATCCATCTCGATATAGTTTTTTTTTCTTTTCATTTTAACTGTTTTTACGTGAAATACTATATATGTGTTATATTCATTATGAATATGTATGTACGTCCACAGGCGTCTACATTCAATATGAATAACAAAGGTGAACGTTTATTCACTATTCATGATGAATAATATAACATTCAGGATGAATAATACACGAATTCATGATTAATGTATTATTCATCATTAATCGTGTATTATTCACATTGAATGATGTATTATTCATCTTGAATGATACATTATTCATGATGAATAATATATGAATGACCCGTGAATGTGTGAACACATGGCGTACTCCCTTATGTATACGCATCCCCGGGTGTCCACATTTAGTATGAATAAGAAATGTGAACGTTCATTCATTTTCCATGATGAATAATATAATATTCAAGAAGAATTATACAACATTCAGGATGAATAATACACGAATTCATGAATCGTGTATTATTTACCCTAGATGTTGTATTATTCATCCTGAATGATACATTATTCATGATGAATGGTACATATTCATGATGAATAATACATGAATGACCCGTGAAGCTGTGGAGACGTGACACGCTCTCTTTTGTTCCCCGGTTCACAACCAAAACTCGATAGATTCTCGATTCATCTTGATGGGTGTTGGGTTACGGTGATGAAGAACGTAATGCCTTACGACATTGAAGAAGGTGCTGAAGAAGGTGATGTCGAGTTATGAACTTACAGTGTCGAGATGTTGTTCACACTTGAATGTACATAAATATTCATAATGAATATAACACATATATAACATTTCACGTAAAAAACGGTTAAAACAACAAAAAAAAACTATATCGAGATGGATGTCATATTGAAGAGCACGAAATTCTCGTTTTTTGATGTAATTTGTTTAAAATATTAGTAATTTTTAAGATAATTTATTTTAAACTTTAAGTGGGTAAAAATTTTTTATTATGAAAAAAAAAGTCTTAACTTCCTTTGCAATCTTCTTGGTTGAGAAATACCACTCTTCCTTTCACCCTCAAATGGCTGATAATTCGTCTTCAAACAATGAGGCTTTTGATAATACTATTGCTGAATTAATTAGTGAGACAGTCAATTTAGCGTCCATGGATAATTATATACATAATTATTTTCAAAACAACCAAGTATCTTATCGAGGTTCTATCACTGGTCATATAGTTATCAATAGTGACCGGGAAAATGCTGATCGCAATCTTTTCGATGATTATTTTTCTGAAAATCCTTGATTTCCTGAGTCGATGTTTCGTCGATGATTCTGAATGAGTCGTACTTTATTCTTTCGTATTTTGGATGCTATAAACATGACAACTACTTTGTCCAACGAAGTGATGGATAGGGCAAACTTGGATTATGTAGTTTTCAAAAAGTAACTGTTGTATTTTGAATGTTGGCATATGGTGTTTCTGCAGATTCTACAGACGAGTACATTAAAAAGGCGAAACCACGATTTTAGAAGTTTTGAAGCGATTTTTCTGTGCTATCGTGGAGGTGTTTGGAGACTACTATCCACGAACACCCAATGCTAATGATGTGGAACGACTACTCCAAATTGGAAAACGATTAGGTTTTCCAGGAATGTTAGGTAGTCAATATTGTATGCATTGGTAATGGAAGAATTGTCCAACGGGTTGGGAAGAACAATATTCTGCTCATAGTAGATCTCCAAGTATTATTCTGGAAGCTATAACTGACTATGATATTTGGATATGGCATGCATTTTTAGATTTACCGGGGTCCAACAATGACATTAATATGCTGGAATCCTCCCATCTTTTTGCAAATCTTGCAGCATGTAATGCTTCCATTGCTAATTATGTCATCAAAGGAAAATCGTATAATATAGGCTATTATTTAGCTGATTATATATATATATATATATATATATATATATATATATATATATCCCAAATGGGCCACTTTTGTTCAATATATTTGTGATTCATGTGGCCCTAAAAATATTTTGTAAAGAGACAAGAAGCATGTAGAAAAGACGTGGAACGTGCATTTGGTGTATTGTAATCAAGAGTCGCAGTAGTAGTAGGACCTGCACGGTTATGAAAGAAAGAAATATTGCATGATATATGGTAGCGGAAAACCGTATAGGCCACAGTAACGGCGCAAGTATACACCGAAACTATGATCGCTACAAGTAATAAAGTGGTAAATATATCGAGATCGTATCCACAGGGATTGGACTTCAAAGTTTCGAGTCCTAAGTCGAGAATACACCGATTTCAGTTAGAGAAGAAGAAAATGTTTTTGAGAGAATTTTTGGTTTTTAACAACGAAAACTAAACAAATAAGAAACTAAAATGGGTATAGGTGTAAGTTATAGTTGAGATTTACGTAGTAATAAAATGGTTAGTTACTTTGTAGCACGAAGTGTCTATAAAAAGTCCGATCTCTCGAAAGTGGATTTTTAAAGACCGGTCCTACAAAATGCCCATAAAGTGTCCATCGTTACCAACTATTAATCTTGCCGATTTAAATGCATTGAAATAAATCAAGTTCTAACGGTATGGAGATTTACACCCAAATCTCTTTGTGATATAAATCTCCTCCGTCGTTTGAACCGTAATAAATCATGCAAAACCCGTATCTCTACGTGGTTATCAAAGACTCTCTCAAATCCTTGTGCATACCTTAAGCCTTATTTCGAATCCGCCCCTCTCGAGGTCAAGGTCTAATATTAACACTTCAAAGTGATCGACTTATGCGCGTTGAGTTTAAGTCTCGACTCAAGTGACCAAACTTAAGAGCTAGCAATATTGGCAACACCCAAGTGTCGCCTACTAGTCTCAAGTCCGCTCACACCTACACCCAAAAGGTGCTTAACTCATAATAAAAGTAAAAGACAAAATGTAAAGAAAGAAATACTCGTTAACTATTTGTATTAATAAAAATAAACTACAAGCGTAACTAGAAAGTAAAGTTTGGAATTTAAATGCGTTAAAGTAAGTACGAAAAGTAAATATGAGAAATAAAAGACGGAAAGTAAAAGACGAAAATTAAATGAGAGAAATTAAATTCTACACCAATACTTCATCTCTTCAACCATGAAAGTAAATGCTTGAAGATGAAGAACATATTGTTCTTGCTTTATTGATGATGGAAGATGAGATGAGAGATCCTTCAATGCTCCTCCCCAAGCTTATATTTATACTTGAAATCTTGAGAATCCAAGGGTGAGGATTGCCCTAAAATATGTGTGGACACCATTAACTTAAATTCCAACCACATGATCCAGCAAATTCCAACAATTTACAGCTAGCAAAAGCTGGATAATAGCTTTACCCAATGGTCCCTCGGGTGCCCACAGTGGGCAGACAGTGCCCACAGTGGGCAGTGACGTTTTTAATCCAAAAATGATGCGTTTAACCATAAAAACACTCTCTACAACTCCAAATGAAAATAAAATAATAAAAGGAAAAAACACAAACAAATAAAAAGGAAACACAACTAAAATGTAAGAAAAACTCACACAAATGACATGTAAATAACGCTCAAAATGAGAGTTATCACACCCCCAAACTTAACTTATTATTTGTCCCCAAGTAACTAAAATGACAAAATAAAAACAAATGAAGATAAAAAATACACAACAAGACTATGTATCACAAATAGTATCTTCAACTTATTTTATTTTTTTCTTTTTTTTTATCTTTTTTTTATTTTTGCATCTTAAATCCCTTTGATTAAAAATATCCATAGTTTTTCCTAATTTTTCCACTATGTTCTTTTTATTGCAATTTGATTTCCATAAGCTAAGATATAATTCACCCATTTCATGAAAATTGACTTTGCAAACTTAGATCCATAAAACTTTGAATGGTTGGTGTTTAAGGCTTCTCACTTTCCTTGCTTTTTTTCAACTTCCCCTAAACTTGTCTTTTTTGGGTTACACAAGAAAATAATATTTCTATTATGTATTTGATGTGATTTACCCAACTTTTTCACCTCAACGTGTCAAACTCGGCTATTTGTATATTTTTTTCTTCTATCCTTCCAATTTTTCGAAGGATTTAGCTCCTTTTTTTTTCAACACTTGAGTTTTCTCCACCAATTTAAATTACTCAATGTTCTCATTGTGGAGACAATGGTAAGACTCTAAGGCTCGGGTAAGGCAACAAAGGAAAAGCGTATCGGCCAAATGTTTAAAAAAAGGCATATGTCATTTCTAGAGTTTCAAAGTTTAATCAATATGGATACTGGGGAATTGGTTGCTTAGTTCTAGAAATCTGCTAGTAATGGATAGGTTATTCAAACTATGAAACAAAAAAAATCTAAGGATGAAAGTAAATGCTTGAAGATGAAGAACATATTGTTCTTGCTTTATTGATGATGGAAGATGAGATGAGAGATCCTTCAATGCTCCTCCCCATGCTTGTATTTATATACTTGAAATCTTGAGAATCCAAGGGTAAGAATTTCCCCAAAAATTGTGTCGACGCCATTAACTTAAATTCCAACCACATGATCCAGCAAATTTCGTCAATTTACATCTAGCAAAAGTTGGATAATAGCTTTACCCAATGGTCCCTCGGGTGCCCACAGTGGGCAGTGACATTTTTAATCCAAAAATGATGCGTTTAATCATAAAAACATTCTCAAC
Source organism: Arctium lappa (assembly GCA_023525745.1). Classification (NCBI taxonomy): domain Eukaryota; kingdom Viridiplantae; phylum Streptophyta; class Magnoliopsida; order Asterales; family Asteraceae; genus Arctium; species Arctium lappa. The sequence goes on from CM042057.1 coordinate 53,734,758, forward strand.
AACTCCAAATGAAAATAAAATAATAAAAGGACAAAACACAAACAAATAAAAAGGAAACACAACTAAAATGTAAGAAAAACTCACACAAATGACGTGTAAATAACGCTCAAAATGAGAGTTATCACACCCCCAAACTTAACTTGTTACTTGTCCCCAAGTAACTAAAACGACAAAATAAAAACAAATGAAGATACAAAATACACAACAAGACTAAGTATCACAAATAGGATCTTCAACTTATTTTTTCTTTTTCTTTTTTTTTTATCTTTTTTTTTTATTTTTGCATCTTAAATCTATTTGATTAAAAATATTGTAATACCCCAAAAATCCGTCATTCGAATTTTATATAATTGTGTGCCTATTTAAGTTGTACCTTATGCATTACTTAGTTGTACCTTAGACTCTAGATTAAGAATGACCATGTTGAGGGGCCAAAACTAGGCAATTAGAACTTATATAAAACTTGAAATTTAATGAAATTTATTGCTAGGATAATATTGACCAACTACTTTTGGGATTAAAACCCATTTCAATCATCAATTTTGATTTTGAACCAAGAAAAGTGATGAACTTTGAAGAATACCAGTCGAAGAGTTGACAACTTAGATTTCAAAAATCAAACCCATAAAAATTCGAATTAGATCAAAATTAGTTCTGATTATGGTTCGATTTCATCATTTTAATGTATCTTAGAGTCCAAAATTAACACAAAGAACAAATTCAAGATTAAATTTTGAATATTCAAAGGTTCATTTGAATATGAAGATGAACAGTCCAAAAACAAAGAGTTCAAATTGAAACCCTAATTTCTAATCCAGTCGGGGTAAACCTGCAAGACAGGAATCACAAACAACATACGAACAAGAATCAAACAAAACAAAAATAAAAAACAACATTGTAATCGAAGTAGCAAAGATGAATCAAAGACTGAGATTCAAGAACTCGTAAGAAAGGGGTTAGGGGTTTTTTGTGCTCGAAGGATTCGTATGAAAACCGGTACTTCGAAAAGTGAGGGTTAAAATGAACAAGTTACGTATTTATACCCTTGAATAGAATAGACACGTGGCACGAATTGATTGGGCCACTCATTTTTCGCAGAACACTTGTATACGAATTGTCTAGAAAGAAGTAGACAATAGTGTGTGAGAATTCACATGAAATGATATGCGAATTCTGTGCAAAATAAGCAATTCGCAAGTCAAAGGATGCGAATTCCTCACTTTTCGCATACAGAGGCATGCGAAAAGTTAGAATTCGTATGCCACAATGTGCGAATTCCATCAATTCGCATGCAACAGTGTGCGAACTCTTTAGAATTCGTATGACATTGTATGCGAATTCTGGACTTAGCAAAATTTCCAACTTTTAAAAAAACATTCTAAACATGGAAACTTGCTATTTTTAGAAACTTTTCAAAACTTGCCAAAAATAGAAACTTTCCAAAAATGGAAACCTTCCAAAAATGACATTTTAAGCTCATTTTAATTTTAAAAAAAAATTACACACATAGACACACTTACAACCCTTTTCAAATGATATTTCTGTATTAAGCTCCCCCTTGACTTAATACCAATCACCCCTTAAGTCTAACATGACTTGCATGACTTTGTTCTCCCTTGATTTGATCTCTGGTTTGTTCATCATTTGTTTGTTTCTCCCATAATATGAGAGTTGATGTTTGATATCTTGCTGCTCCCCCTTGACATGAGATGGATCTTCTAGAAACTGTACAGATATGCTCCCCCTTCATATCTGCATATAAAGTAAAATTTAAAAGTAAGAACCTGTTTCTCCCTTTGGAAATAAAAGATATAACCATGTAGATAAGTTTCTCCCTTTTTGAAAAATATAACATTTTAGATCTATTTCTCCTTTAGAAAAATATTCTTTGAAATACAATCTTCTTAAAATCAATCTTTCCAAAATCAAAATGATTACACAGGTAAGAAATACTCCCTGAAATGATTTGACATTCAAAGATTCTTTCAGTAGAATTCCTTGAAGATTGAGTCCTGAACTACTGTGTTCAGAAGTCATCACTTGACATTAAAGATCGAGTCCTAAGTTGTTGTACTTAGAAATCATCATTCTTTAGCATTGAAGAATAAGTCCCGAGCTGCTTTACTCAGAAGTCATAGCCCCTTTTACTCCTTCTTGAGCTGGTTTAGCTGGTTTTGCATTGAAGAATGAGTCCTGAGCTGCTTTAGCTGGTTTTGGTACCCAGATAAATTTGGGTCCAGTCTGGTTTGTATGTGAAAACTTCCTTGAGTGGTTTTCACCTCTGTGAAATGAAGTATCAGAATATTTCTTGTAAGAACCATACCAGTAGTTATTGATGTGTGCTTTGTGTACAAAATCATCAGTACAACAATAAGAACAACAAAGTTTTCTTTTAGCTAACCTGATCAGATGATTTGTAGACTTGGACAAAATCAGGAGTAAAAGATTTATCTTTTGCATTTCTGTTCTTGTTTCTCTTTGCAACATGTGCATATGATTTCTGGTATTTGACTGATTCAGGAGATCTCTTTACAACCCAGATCATCTTCTCTTTCTCAGAAGCTGTAAATGTAGATTTTGAATAATAAGCAGCATATTTATCAGCAAATTAGACATAAAATAATCTGATCTGGTTTCAAGATTTCAGGTTTGACATTCTTTTTCTTGAAAACCATCTTTTGAAACAAGCTAGATACTGATTGAAAAGAACATACTGATTCAACTGAATCATCATCATAGGAAGATGAGTCAGGTGTTTCAGATGTTATCTTATTGGACAAATCAGCATTAGCTTTCTCAAGTTGTTTGATCTTTTCATTCAACTTGGATTTTTCATTACAAAGTTTATCAAATTTGCTTTGCAGATCAGATCTACTCTTCTGTCCTTTCAGAATATATGAAGTAGAAGCCAACTTACTTGTGAGTTTAGAAATCTCATTTTTAGAAAAATTTCTTTCAGATTTAAACTCTTTTTCCAAGTTCTGATTTTTCTCAGAGATTTCTTTGAAAAACACAGTATTTTTCTTTTCTGTATTTTTCTTTTACTTTTCAAAAATATCTCTTTCAGAAATAACAATTTTCTCAAATTCAGAAACTTGTTTAGAAAGTTTAGCACATCTGATTTCTAACTCTCTCGTTTCTATTTCAACTTTCTTAGAAAGATCAGATAATCGCTGGTTAAAAGTTTTCTCAAATTCAGCTTTCTCTCTCTTGCTTTTCTAATCAACTCTCTTGAGCCAATCATTTCCCTTAGTCTGATATGGGTAAACTTGAATTTCAACTTTTGTCAGTTTGACATTCAGGATATCAATCTCAGCTTTCAGCTTTGAGTTTTGAAGTTTAAGGTGTTCAAGTTCAACTTCTATCATGGGAATTTCAGGCATATATGACAATGCACAATCTCTTTTTGTGAGAACAATGTTTCTTTTATCATCTATATAAGGCATGATTAGTGTTTATCTTAAAAAATTCTTGAAAATATCGTTATTCAGATAATCAGAAAAATCAACTGTTAAAATCACAGAAAAATCACTCAAAAATTATGCTAAGTATAGAATTCGTATGATACTCACACACAACAATTCGCATGCACTCAACAATTCACATGTACACACAATTCACATAAGCAAAGATTAGAGAACTTCACTTTTCACACGTAACAATATGCGAGTTCTGAGCTTTTCGCATAAAGCTATGTACGAATTATGCACATTTCGCATGTAGGAGGGTACGAATTCTGAACAATTCGTATGAGTAATGTAACCGTGATGCAAATTCCTCTCTTAGAGATTTTTCTAGGCTTGAACAATTCGTATCGATGCGAATTCTTGCCTTCGAAAAAATTTTCACTTTCAGATGCGAATTACAAGCTTTTCGTATGAAGGTTTGTGCGAAATCCAAGCTTTTCATATAACCCTTAATGCGAAATCTTCACTTTTCGTACAAGAATGTATGCGAATTCCTAGAATTCGTATGATGACTTATGTGAATTTTGTCCTTAGAAACATTTTCCACTTAATCATGCGAAATCTTCACCATGCGAGTTCTTCATGATATCTGCGAATTCTGTGGATCTTGAACTTTTTTTCGAAAATTTAAACTAAATTCCACCCAAAACTCGAAATTAGCATCTGTAAATTGGTTCAAATGGTCACTGTAGCATCGAGAACAACCTTTGGCATAGATTTCACTAAGAAAGAACATGATCATGGGAATTTGATCTTGAATAGTGCGTAACAAGAAAAGTTCTAAAAATTACAAAAATGAGCAATTGACACTAATCTGTTGTGCAATTGTGAATACAATGTTAATAGAAACTGTTCTATAGCACTAGGTGATTACAGTGCAATGAATTTGACATAAAAAACACAACAAAATCATAATCTTGATCAATGGAACAATGTACGATTAATAGTGAACTTTCCAATCTTGGAAATCGATTTTTCTGCAAAATTTGATGTTGTTGATCTTCCCAATTCAATCTGATTTGCTCTAATAACAATTGTGATCCCAGATTTCAAGCAATATTAACAATCAAAGAACAAAATTAGAGAAAGATCCTAGAGAGAGAATTTAGTCACAAGTGTCGTAGTCATATATCTCACAGTGAATGTTTACAATACATGAGTCACCTAGAAATTCTTCTTACAAGACATAAAGAAAGAACAACACTTATATAGGGTCAAACATCCCTAGACCTCTACACAAGTTTACACAAAAAGTCAATAAATGAAAATAACTTATTTGATCTAAACCTTGCTTTAACAAGATTTGACAAGAAGAAAAGTACTCCAACAAACAAGTTCCCCCAGTATCCTAAGATTTCATCTTACGGATTCAAAGGAACATCTAAAGAGGTGGTTGAAGCTCTAAAGAATGTCCAAACCGACGTCAAATGGCCTCCAAAGAGTGAAAAAGACAATGCTAAGAAAGAAAAATCCAAATGGCTTGAATTTCATAGCGACCATGGCCACGTGACGGACGATTCTTCGCCTTACGACGACAATTGGCTTAGCTCATACCAAAAGGCCACCGACAAGATTTGTTAGGCATAAACGTACGACCAGCTTTGCCCAAACATGCAAAGGTCGTTAATTACGTTACTGGAACTTCCGACATCTGTGGATTAACCTACTCGATAGCTAAGAGACATGCTAGTCGAGGACCTGAAGAACTTCCTGTCTCACGATCGTCACGATCAAAACATGAGCTAGAGTTGGAAACCATTCCCATCACTTTCAATCAGGAGGATCTCGGAAAGCAATGGCAGAAACATCACAATGGCCTGATCATTCAACATACGATTGGAAATTGCTCGACCAAGAGGATCCTGGTCGACGGAGGGAGTTATGCCAATATCATCTTCCTTAGCACAATCAAAACTATGGGAATTGACAAGTCAAAAATCGTACGACGTTCAACGGTCCTTGTGGGCTTCAATGGCGACATGGATAACACCATCGGGGAAATCATTCTCCCAATATTCACTAAAGGGGTCAACAAACAGACCAAGTTCAACGTCATTGACTGCTCCTCAACATACAACGTTATCCTAGGGGTGACCTTGGATTCACGACATGAAGGTTGTGCCCTCGACATATGTTGGTCTCGAAGGTGCTTAAAAAGTTTGTAGAAGGGGGAGGGGGTTGAATACAAACACAAAATTTAAAGTTTAATAATTTTTTTATTGATAAGATTAAGTAAAAACCTAATCTAGATAAACTTAAGAAACACTAAGATTAAGATGGTTGCACAAGAATTAGAGAATGTGGATTAAGAGAATATAGAAAACAAAGGTCTCTATATTTTACAGAAAGATTTGAGGGTGAAGGCTTAGGGGCAACTCTCAGATAGAGTTGTGATCTTTCTATTTATACCCTATGCATTAAATGCATGGCAGGATACTTTACACGTTTCCTTCTATAGTTGGATGCATAAGTCTGACTTTTGGAGACATGCTTTTGGCCGTATGATGAACAATGTAGATATTAGAGTTGTTGTACGAAATGTTACAGATGTATGTCTTTTCTGACACTCGTACTATGTGTGCATAGATAAGATAAAAGAGACTTGAGGTATAAGCAATGTGATCATCGATCGCTGAATATCTCTTCCTTTTTAGAGATAGAAAGAAGTTAAGCTATTGCTGAAGCTTTTCCTCAGGTTTCTTCACGTGTGAGTAGACTTGTCTTGTTTTCGCTGATAACCGCATCAGGTCATGAGTAGACTTGTCCTTTGTCCAACAACTTTGTCTTCGATTCAGCAGTTAACATCTTTAGTCGCGAAACTTGTCTTTAGGGATTACGTCTAACTGTTTACATGACAAATCATCAGCAATACAGAACATACTCAGTATGTTAGAGCAGAAATATGTTGGATACAAGATCATGAAGACAGAAGGTTAAAGTTCAAGAAGTTAAAGGCTGAGAGTCAACTCTCAGTGAAAGTCAAAGTCAAAGTGTAATAAAAGTCAAAGTATTTGTATTGTTTTGTTTCCTTGTTTTAGTTGCTTGATATAAATAGTTGTTTTTGCTGTTTAATAGATAGGTGGTTAGAAGTTTTGGATTCAATTCTAGAGAGAATTTTAGAGAGAGAAAGAGAAGTTTAGAAAGAGAAAGTCAAGAACATATTGTAATTGTTGGAATTTGAAATTGAAATCAAACAGGTAGTTAATTCATCTTGTTTAATTTGTTTGATTGTGATAATAATCTTGGAAACAGGGACACACAATTAGTATCAGAGCAGATTCAATTTGAAATCAAATCAAGATATGGAGTTCGTACCGTGTTCTTGAAGTTTAGATACGATTTTGGAGTTCTGGGTCAAATTTGAGTTTGTAATTAACAGGAATGTGTTCGTATATTGTTTTAGAATGAGTTTGTTTGGTAAAAATCATGAATTGCACTGTAATTGATTGTCAATTTTTGAATTTTGTGGATTTTTGAGTTTCATGAGTCGATGCACTGTTTTTGAGTCGAATTGTAATAGTTTGTGATTTAGATTGATATTCTGTGATAGAATTAGATTTTAGATGTCTAAGTGATCAAATTGTCAAAATTTTGAGTTGTAATTCAAAGTCTAGATAGGTTTTTAGGCGAATCAGATTGGTTTTTGTTTTCGAAAGGTTAAGAACACGTAAACAATCCCAAGAACACGCAAGATCTACAAAACGCGCAAGCATCATCAGAAGAACGTGCAAACTGAAAGATTTTTGCTTTTGGCTAGAAACGCGCAAAGTGCTATTTGCGAGTTCTAGAAACGCGCAAATCGAAGTTTGCGTGTTTGATTCTTCAGTCTGCGAGTTTGATCATTTTCTAGTTTTGGGAGTTTAGCTTGCGAGTTTGATAAAACACACAAGTAGGCATCTGTGAGTTATCCAAACGCGCACGACTCATCTTGCGAGTTTCTCAGTGAACAGTGATCCGCGAGTTTATCTGTCTGCGAGTTTCAAGTGTTTTTAGTGATCTGCGAGTTTCTCAGTGAACAGTGATCTGCGAGTTTATCTGTTTGCGAGTTTCAAGTTCTCTTAGTTATCTGCGAGTTTCTTATCATAAACTCCTATTTCAAATTTCCTGAATTCCTATTTCAAGATTTTTGTATCTTTGTGATTTCATTTGGACTAATGATCAATTTCAAGTTTCTTATTGCTTATATTTCAAACAGGATGACTTCCAGAAGAAGGACTTGCTATTGGAACTGATGTCAAACCACCGGTACTATTCAAGGGAGAATTTGAGCAATGGAAAGACCGGTTCACGAATTTTATAGAGAGACATGAATTGGGTGGTCTTATCATGACATCTCTGAGGGAAGGCATCATGGAAATTCCAACAAAGACTCGTAAGGTTGGAAATGAAGAGATAGTGTATCCACTTCCACCTGAAGATTATACAAAAGATGAGAAAAAGAGAGCAAAAGCTGATAGATTGGCAAAATATTTCATTCTTCAAGGCATTACAAACGAGATTTATGTAAAGATTGACAACTACAAAGCTACAGGTAAAGAAATGTGGGATCAACTGGAAAAGATGATGCTTGGATCAAAGGTTGGAAATTAACTTAAAATATCCAACTGCCTTAATAACTATAAAGAATTCAAGGCTAAGGAGGGTGAATCATTGGAGGCTACTTATGATCAATTTGTGACTTTGATGAACGAGCTCAGCAAAAACAGAGTAAAGAAGTCACAAATTGAGCTTAATGTCAAGTTCCTTAGTATTTTGCAGCCTGAATGGAAGAGATTCACAAGGCAAATGAAGCAAATGAAGGACTTGAATGAAATTGCTCTTCACGAAGTCTATGAAACTCTCAGACAAAATGAAGAGGAGGTTGATGAGATTAAGGATGAGAAGAAAAAGGTAGAGAAGACAGTTGCTGAGCCTATAGCTCTTGTGGTGAAGAAAAAGAGTGTAAGTCTTAAGAAGAAGAAGAAAATGATAGTTTCAGAGTCCGAAGAGGATGAAAGTGAGGATAACTCTGACTCTGACGACTGTGAGAATCTGAAGGAGGCTATGCTTATGTTAACCAAAGCTTTTCCAAAGAAATTCTACAAAAAGCCTAGCTCGAACAGTCAGAGATATTCTTCAGGGTCAAGAAATTATGAGCACAAAGAGAGAGTTGAAGGAAAGAAAATGGAAGAGAAGAAGCCTGAAGAAAGGAAGTACAGAACTGAATAGACAAAGCAGCCAGAACTGACTAAATGCTATAACTGTGGCAAACTCAGACATTTTGCAAAGGACTGCAGAAAGCCAAAAGTTAAGAATTCCGAGTATTACAAACATAAGATGCTTTTGGCCAAACAGCAAGAGGCGGGCAAAGCACTTATGGCAGAGGACGAGTTTTGGATCGACCACTCGGATGAAGAAGTTGAGAAAGAACTGACTGCTCATATCTGTCTTATGGTAAAGACCGTTACTGAAGATGAAGCAGATTCTGAATGTGATGAAGAGAATGATCTCAAGCAAGAACTATCGACAAAGTGTTCCATCGCACGACGAAAAACATAAACGCACAATTTATTTCCTTTTCATTGTAATATTGTCATTTATACTTTCGATCAATCCTTCTAAAGGACGACGTCCCTGTTTCACGTCCATAGTGCATTGACGATCTTTACTATCGTCCACAATTTTTACTCTCGACGGGGTTTTTTGCATCACCAAATTCTCTGTCTTTGAATTACTTTTTTCTCAGTCGTACAATTTGTCAATCAATCGCTTACTTTAGTTGTTAAAGCTCCACATCGACCTTAGATCTTCCTTTGGACGATTTTTGGAATTAATAGGCGGCAAGTCGACTTTCCGAATTTTGACACGTGTCGATTTTGAGTAACCTAATCGGTTTCTCGTGAACCAAAGTGATTCGCATGGGAAGCGTCCATCCATTTAGCGGTCGTGATGTCATGGCAATGTGGGGCACGTGATGTCAAATATAGGGACAGGTGTCATCCATCCGACGGCTGGTGTGCGAAGGGTCGATGACAGGTGTCGATCATCTGACGACCCGACCTGTTACCATACCCCGTATAAATAGCAATCCTTGTTGGATCCTTTCCTTTTTACACGATCTTAGTTTCTGAAAGAGAGAGAGCTCCGATATCTTCGTGTATCCTTGCCCAAAAACCAAATCTTTGCCAAATCTCATTTGGGTGATTTGAGACCCACAGGCTTAGGAAGTCTTTTTAGTTTTTAAGACGTATTATTCTTAACTCCAAATGATGATCTACCCTCCTAGTACTGTAAGAGGGGAGGCGGTGGTTAAGGGTTTTTAGGCTTCTTACCAAGATTCCAGCTGATGTGAGGTTGAGCACTCCAGACCAATTGAGGCCGGAGCAATGCCTGAATGGATATTTCGTTTTATACGAATATCCATTCACGATAGGACTTGTTTGGCCCTTTTCTCCACTGTCGAGGTTGTTTCTGTCGACCTTTGGTTTATCGTTGGGGCAGATGATGCCCCAGTTTTGGCGAATCGTTCAAGTAATTGAATGGTTGACAGTTGATTGGAGGTCACCCTTCTCTGCTGGCCTACACGATCAAGGCGGAGACAAACCATAGGTACAATTTTTTCTCTAAGTATAAAGGAGATCGTGTCTTGGTTTAAGCGACCACGGTTAATGACCGTAAGTGGAAGACGCGATATGTCTTCGGTCGTGTATCATCGGATAGTGATGATGTTCGATGGCTCACCACGGGGTGGAATTCCATGGGTAAGGTTTGATTTCCTTTCGTTATTTTGATCGTCAGTATTTTTATGTGTCTAACGATTTTGTTTTTTCAGCGATCGAATTTTCTGGAGTCGCGCCTTTTTCAGAATCGGCCGCCCAGATTGAGAGGTTTCTCGAGTACAGTGTTGATGACCTATATTTTTTCCCCCGGTCCTCAGTGGACAAGGATGAGGAGTTAATCATGGATCAAGCCTCTAAGGAGGAGGATTAAGAAGAGGAGTACGATGAAGGGGTCGTACGGGAAATTGTGACGGGAACGTCATTCTTTGTTTCATTTTATTCGTAGGGTCTAGTCTTTAGGACGTCACCTACTGTTAAGTCATTGAGGGTCTGGCTAAAGCCGTCACCCCTTGAACTTAAGATCTCATGGGGTTAGTCGTAAGACGTTGCCCGTTTAGATCTCTATAAGGTTTAGTCTTTTGAGACGTCACTTACTTGTTTGTAAGGTCTAGTTCTGAGACGTCACTTCCTTGTTTGTAAGGTCTAAACCTAAGATGTCACTTACTTAGTCGATTGATGTTATTCGTATTTCGCATGAGGTTAGACTCCATCAAGGCAGGCGACTGGTCCCTCGAGGAGGGAGGTGTTGGCCCAACTTGCACGATAAGGTCGAGAGATGAAGAGAAGAGCCCTTTCGACATCTGGGTCGGGGGTAAAAAAGACCAAGACGGTTTCGAGGGAACCGTCTTCGATGGGCAACGATCCTGAGGTCATTGTTATGGAGAAGGCGATGTTGCCACCGGTCGTGGAAGCCATACCAATTTCTTCGGCTCTACCGTAGTGGGTGGAGGTTCCTTTGTCGAAAGACAAGGGGAAGGGTCCTTAGACGGATGAGGATCCGAATGTGATGTCGGTCAATTTCAAGTTGTCGGCCGACTTTATGTCGTCCGATCGCTTGGATAGGAAGGAGTTGTGTGATTCCATATTTAAGCATAAAACATCAATCAAAACATGAATCTAATCAAGATCAAGATCAACATAGAGAGAATCTAGAGAGAGAATTTTGTCACAAGTCTTGATGTCATATATCTCACAATGCATTACAAGTGACAAAGTTACTCAAAGATTTACATGGAAAAACAAAGGAACAAAGGCTTATATATGGGTCAAACAAGCCTTGACCTCATACAAAGCAATACATGATTTAAAGAAAGTAAAGATACAAATTGATTCAAACTATTTCTTAACAATCTCCCCCTTTTGGATCAATTTGTAGAATCTTCAGCAATCAACGGGTCCAACGTCTTAAACTTGTTCTTCTGATCCCAAGGTATGATTCAAACCTTCTGATTGAGGTTTTAAACAAGATTTTGTTCTCTATAGCATCAATTGCTCTTTCTGTTGCAAATCTGAGTCTTCTAAGCATGTGATCACCTTCATCAAATCTACTTCTCTCACTAGCTTCATGCCTGGTTTTAAGTTGAAGCAAGATTACCTTAAGAGTACCATCTGAATACTTTGCAACTTCAGCAATCCTTAGGAATCTCTTCTCATTCTGTCCATTCTTGTACACTACTCCAAGCATAGGTTCTTCCAAAACAGTGAACAAAGGAATGTTTTCAAGATCAGGAAGAGTCATATCAGGTGCAAGCAAGTTAACTCCATTCTGGATTGTTTTCATAGCCCATTGAAAGTCATAGAAGTACGTGAAATAAATATGCCTTATGATAAACCTCTTGATAGCTTCCAAGGCATAGGTAATATTCCCCTGACGAATAACCATAACTCTGAATAAGTGATACATAAGCTCCAAGTCATCAAAATTTAGATTGACAAAATTCAGCTTCTGTAAAGATGTATTCACACATATTCCTCCTCTGAATAGTGAACTCAGGATACCAAATCTTTACAAACTTCTTCAGACAAACCTCCTTGACAATTACTATCTTTGACTTAGACTTCACTTCCTTTGAAGCCTTTTCCAGCCAATTTATCATTCTCACATATTCATACTGATAATCTGCAAGCTTGTCTTTAATACCCATCACCAGATAAGTATCAAAAACTCTGATTTTCCGCACAAAAATATTTCTCTCCTCTTCCAAGAATAGAACTCTAAAGGCATGAAGCATTTGTCTAAGCTGTTGAGCAGTTGGACCATAAGCATATTCATCATTTTGAGCTTGAGAATTGGAAGGACCAACTTCATTTGGCATTACAGGAACATGTAATGGATTCTCTGGATCAGATTGCACATTCTGATTCCTTTGAGGACTATTGACACTTGGTTGATAAGGCAATTCCTCATCATCAGCAGGTTGATTCACATGAACTTCAGAAACATCTGGAAAGTTAAATTCTCTAAATTATGGGATAGAAGGAACTTCAGTCTGAACTAGCTTAGGCATTTCATTATGTACAGGACTTCACTGAATTTTTTTTGGTGTACTTGTTAGAGCATAAATCTGTTGGATACAAGATCAAGATTGCTGAAGGTCAAAGATACAAGAAGTTAAAGCTGAAAGTCGACTCTCTTTAAAAGTCAAAGTCTAAGTGTAATAAAGTCAAAGTCTTTGTTATTGTATTTGTTTTGTTCCCTTGTAACTTGAGGAGTTGAGATTTTGATATACGATTTCAGAGAGAGAGAGATTGTAGAGAGAGAAAGAGATTTTTTTAGAGAGCGAAAGATTGTAAGTGTTTGAATTTGAGATTGAAATCAAACAGGTAGTTAATTCATCCTTGTTTGTTTGATTAATTGCAATTAGAAACTTGATTTCAGGACACACAATTGGTATCAGAGCAGATCCAAATTGTTGAAATCAGATCAAGAAAGTGGAAAGAGTTGTTCGATATTGTGTTCATCGAGTTCTATTCAAAATCTGAATTTTATGGTGTATTTCGAGTTGAAATTGATTAGGTCTTGTTAGAAAAAGCATAATCGTTCGAGTCTGTATAGTTTGATTCGTGAAATGCACTGTAATCAATTGTTAATTTTGATTTTGAAGAAGTTCGAGTTCACGAGTTTTTGAGCACTGTAAATTGAATCAATCTGGTTCAATGTGTATTTGATTATAAATTTCAAGTATTGTAACCCGTTCTTGTGTTGAAATCGAGCATAATTACAAAGTTTCAAGATCAAATTTGAAGAATTTGATCGAATTCAAGACGAAAGACTCGAAAAAGTTAAGAACACGCAAGGAAGTCTGAAGAACGTGCTAGATCAGCGAAACGCGCAAGTTCTTCGATAGAACGCGCAAGCTGAAGAATTTCATTTTTGGCCAAAACGCGCAAGGCGTTATTAGCGAGTTCTTAGAACACGCAAGGTGTTATCTGCGACTTTTGAAAGTTGGGAAAATTTTCTAAGTACCAAAACACGCACGTAGTGATTAACGAGTTCTACAAACGCGCTAGTCTAAGTGTGCGAGTTTCATCAGGAACAGGGTTCTGTGAGTTTGAAAAACTCAGAAAATTTTCTAAGTGTTGGAACGCGCAAGCCATGGTTAGCGAGTTTGCTCAAACTCGCAAGTAGTGCCTAGCGAATTTTGGGAACGCGCATGTCTCCATTAGCGCGTTTCAAAGTGAATAGTTACTTGCATGTTTAGGCATTAGCGAGTTTTAAAGAGAATTGTCACTTGCAAGTTTCAACAATCAGCGAGTTTCAGCTATCCGCGAGTTTATTCAGAACACGCAAGTCTTTGCGTACGAATCTCACAAACGCACAAGCTTTAGTATGCGGGTTTTTTCAGCAATATTAACTTGCGAGTTCTACAGTGACTTGCGAGTTTTGTCACTTAGTCAAATTTTTCAAAATTTCTGATTTTTCTATATTTCAAGATTTTTTCTTCTGATTTCATATTTGGACTAACGATCAGTTCTAGTTTCTTATTGCATATATTTCTCAAATAGGTAATTGGATTAATTCTTGTTTTGTTGAATTTATTGTGATTAGAATCTAGAAACATGACTCACAAACAGGATGACTTCTAAAGATGCTCTTTCTATTGGCACTGATGTCAAGCCTCCAGTACTGTTCAAAGGAGAATACGAACAATGGAAAGACCAATTTTTGGATTTGTCGATAGACATGCAAATGGAGAAAACATACTACTTTCAATTACAAAAGGTCCAATGATTCCACCTACTATTCAAAACCTTGATGATGAATCCTCAGACAGTGAGGATGGAGATGAGGATAGAGTACAAAAGATGAGAACAGTTCCAATGGATTTTGCCCAGTATTCTGAAAAGCAGAAAATTCGATTTAAAGCAGATAAACAAGCAGGGTCCTTACTTCTTCAAAGCATTTCGAACGAGATATACATCAAGATTGATAGTTACAAGGCAAATGCTAAGAAGATGTGGGATCAACTGCAAAAGATGATGATGGGATCCAAGGTCGGGAATCAAATGAAAGTGGCTAACTGCATTAACAGTTATGAAGAGTTTAAAGCCAAAAAGAATGAAAGCTTGGAAGATACTTGTTAAGTCTGATTTTATAGTAATCATTGTATTTATAGGCTTGGTCAAATACTATGTTTAGAGTCTAATACTGTGTAGTATTGACCAAGGGTATTTAAGTCCCTTTGGTCCTTGTTTCTTGTAACTCTTTCACGCTTACTATTGAATACATCTTACTTTGCGCTTCATTCTCTCTCTCTACTTTCTCTCTCTAGGATTTAGTGATCTTGGACTATCAATTGGTATCAGAGCCAATCTAGATCTTGAGAGAATTGAGAGATTGAATTTCGTTTCCGAATTTGTGGATTAAAGCAGATAATTTGATTGATTTTCTTGAAATTTTCAAGAAAATCTCGTTTTCTTGCTTTTTCATCAAATTCGGATGTATTTTTTAATGAATTTCATTGAAAATTGGTTTGTTGGATTCGTTTTTGATTGCTAATCATCTTTAATTCACATCGTTTTTCAAGAAATTCAAGTTTTATTGATCGATTTTGAATTTTATTGAGTGTTTGGAAAAACCGTTTTCACGTACTATTCAATTCTAGAATTTTTGAAATTGTGGTTTTTAATCAAAAAGTTTGATTACAAAGTGGTTTAAAGGTGTTTTCGATCGTATATGTGTTTGGGTATCACATTATTTTTGTGTTTGTAATCAAATTTGTCGATGTTTCTTGTTTCTCAGCAGGTTTGTGCTAGATTTGAACTTTGCGCGAGTTCATCCTAGTTTGCGTGAGTTCATCTGGTTTGCGCGAGTTCATCCAGTGCATTGCGTCTTCAGGTCTACATCTCCATCAGTTCAGTTTTCGTTTTGTGTTCATTACGCAAAGTGACCTTTGCGTATCCAGTGCATCAAGATAAGTGGCTTTTGTGTTTCCCGTGGATCACGCAAAATAACATTTGCGTTACTCGTGCTTCACGCGAAGAATACTTTGCGTCTTCAGCTCATCACACAAACCTCATTTGCGTCTCTTCTGTCTCATGCAAAGCAAAGTCTTGCGTATCCAGTTCATCACGCAAAGGTTAAGTTCTCGCCATCAACAAGTCACGCAAATCAAACTTTGCGTCTCTTACTGCTAACGCAAATCTAAGTTTGCGCCTATCATTACTCACGAGAAGTTTCGGTCTGCGTATTCTTCTCTTCACGCAAAGCTCAGTTTGTGTCTCCAGCTGCTCACGAGAATCCAATTTGTGTCTCCTTTGGTTCGCGAGAACTTCAGTTTGCGTCTTCTTCGCATCACGCAAAGTTCGTTTGTGTCTCCCACTGCTCACGCAAAGCCGTGTTTGCGTCACTCACTATGCACGCAAACCTCAACTTTGCGCCATCTCAAGACTTGGCATTTTTTCTGGATTTCTGAAATATGGATTCTGACAAGTTCGCTTATCAAGCTCAGTTCTAGAAAAGTGATCTTATGATGTCTTTGGGTACAAAAAATTGTCCACCAATGCTGATTGATGAAAATGAGTTTACACAGGGGCAAGATCGGTTCCTGAACTTTATTGAGCGTCAAAAGAATGGAAATGGCATGATGATCATTCTATCAGAAGGACCTTTTGAAAAACCCAAGTTGGCTTATGGATTATATAATCCTACTAAAGATTATTCACCTGAAGAGTTGTCGGCATATCAAGCTGATCGTGATATGAAGGCAAATCTGATGCTAACCTTCCCAAACTCTATCTACAACAGGATTGACTTTTTCAAAACTCATCCTAATCTTATGTGGCAACAGCTTGAGAAGATTATGCTTGGTTCTTCAGTTACGACTCAACTCCGACATACTCGTTATATGAATAACTTTGAAAAATTCAAAGCCAAGGACGAGGAGCCACTGAAAACTGTGTATGACAGATTTTGTGCCATCATCAATGATCTGAGGAAGATTAAAGTAGAAAAGACTGAACTTGAAACAAATATGAAATTCCTCAATACACTTCAACCAGAGTGGAATAAATCCTGCCACAGACTGAGGAATGATGTCAGAATATCTACAATGCAGATCCAAGAGATGTTTGAGATCTTACTTACTGATGAGAGCTTGGTGCTAGAGAAGAAAGCCAAACTGAGCAAAAAGAACAAGAAGTCAGTGGACCCGGTTGCTCTTATCACGAAACAACTGTCAGAACAAGCATTGTCTAATAATGGTAATGACGGGTCAACTGATGATGATGGCGAGGCATTGCAGTAAGCTATGATCCTTCTCTCTCAGCATTATCAGAAAAAGTTCCAACCAAGATCTGGTTCCAACACTTCTCGCTTCACTTCAGGTTCAAGAGTCAAAGTGCCCGAGCCAAAGACTACTGCCTGCTATAATTGTGGAAAGTCGGGTCATATTTCAAAAGAGTGTCGAGTGAAGAAGGTTAGGGACTCAGTTTATTACAGGAAGAAACTGGAACTGGTTGAAAAGAGAGATAACGGAACTGCTCTTCTTGCTGAAGAAGAATTCTAGCTGAATCACTCTGACGATGAAGCTGCAAATGTCGAGATCGCTCAGATGTGCTTGATTGGAGATGATCAGTTAGACGATTCTAAAACTGATGAAGATGAGGTATATTCATTTTTTGATCACAATTTCATTACCTCTCAGATGAACATAATGATAACTGCTTTATCTGATTTTCGTTCAAAATTTTTATCTGAAAAGAATTCAAATTCCAAAAAGTCAGATTTGATTGACAAATTGAATTTTTTTTTTGAAAGATGAAAAATCTATTTTGGAAAATACTAAATACATCTTTCAAAAGAAATTGGATGATTTGGAAAATTCAAATAAGACTTATCTTGAGTCTTTGATTGCTATGACTACTTTAAAAGATGAATTTTCAGATAAAATAAATAAATTAGAAGAAAAGATTTATCGAAGGAACCAATCTGAACAAACAATTTTTTTGAACAAACCAAGGAGTGAAGAAGCTTTAAAACAAAGATGGGGACTTGGTTTTGTAAATCAACATTGTTTAAACAATGCGATTGAAAAATCCCCTACTTTATATAAATACGATTATCTAACTCTTGCTAAGTATGCTCCTCAATTTAAAATTGATTGGATGAATGAGAAGCAAGTGTTAGAAATCGAAAATTAGAAAAGAACGAATAATAAGAAGAAGGAAATTCCTTTTGTTTATAAGAGCGAAAATGAAAAATATTTTCCTGACAAATCGAGAATAGGCAGAAAAGTTTTAAATGATATATCTCCTGTTAAATCTTCAATGTTTGATGTTTTGTTGATCCCTATGCTCCTAATTCTGATAAGGAAAATATTACTCCAATCATTTATGATTCTAAGAAATATACTTCTCCGTTAGTATTAGAAAACAAAATCATCGATCTTGAAGATAAGATAGATGATCAAAATATTTTAAAGGAAATTGAATCTGATATTATTCTCTCTTTCATGACGTCTAGTCTTGAAGAAAAATTATTTTCTCAAAAACCAGATTATATTTCTAGCCTTTCTTCTAATTTTCAAGTAAACAAAAGTGAAGTTTCTAAATATGATATCTTTTCTCAAAATAATTCTGACTCTGAGGTAAATTCAGATTTATTAGTTGATCAGATTGGTTGCTTAGGTAAAATTATTTCTTCTGGGTTAAATATTAAGTCTAAAATTCTTGATGATTATTTCACGCTCAATGATGATTATTATAAACCTAAGCGTAAAAGAAGAAGGTCAAAGAAGTCGAAGAAACAAGATGCAGTTATTTCTGACAGTTCTAATTCGATTGATTCAATTCTTTCAGATAGGACTTTGAGCAAGTCATCAAAGCAAATATGGAGAGCGAAGCGGACATCTAATAACCTGTTTTTGATGAGGATAAATGTGTAGACAAACTTTATAAAAGTGATTCATTTACTACTTGTAATAAAATTTCTAAATACTCAATAAAGCAAATGATTCGAATTTCAAAACATGTCTCATGTTATTCCTATGATTCTAGTTCAGATGATTATGCTTTGTATTCATCTGATGATTGTGCTTATTATTCTGATAATCTTTCTCGTGCTTCTCGTATCAAAATTTCTCATTATTTCCCCATAAGAACTGCAACTAACAAACACGGGCCCAAATTTAAGTGGGTACCCAAATTTCAATCTGATTCAAAGTTGCAGACATCTCATGTCAAGGGGGAGTAAGAGAAAAATGGTTTTTGAACACAGCAGTTCAAAACCCGGACTTTAATGTCAAAGATGGCTCTTGAATAACACAGTTCAAGACCCGGTCCTCAATGTCAAGACTATGGCTTCTGAGTAATTCAGCTCAGAACCCGTGCTTCAAAGACTTTAACTTCTAGACATGACAGTCTAGGGCTCGTTCTTCAAAACTTTTAAGCTTTTGACTAATGAGAAACTGTGAGTGCATCTATTTAATTTTCGCTGCATTTATATCTGATTATGATGTTGTTCCAGTTTTCTCAAATGTTTTAAAAGAATCTGAGCATTTTCATTTCATCTCCTGAATTTGTTCAACCCAATATTTTTCAAAAGAGACACAAATTTCATTTTTACATTATGTGGAAGATGATATTATTGCATTATATTTTGTTTCAACTGAATATAAACTTGCCGATCAAATATTTCTATTTTTTAAAATCTCGGCATGTTGTTTTAAAAGTTTAAACCTTTACAAATTTTATTCTATAAATTAAAAGTTTTACAATTTTTCTTTCTTTTGAATAGAATGTGTGTCTAGGATAAATTTTCAAGTTGCTTTGTTTATATTAAAGTTTTATATGTTCAAATTTCAATTCTAAGAAAAGTCGAAAATCAGCAACATGTTTGTAGCTTTTGATTTTGCTTTAAAGTTGTGTGATTCGGAATATTTATAGTTTACAATGCTTAGAAAACCTAAAAAGTTGGAATTTCGGATCGTAATGAAAATATGGGCTAAACACTTAGACGTAAAACCTTGTGTTTGAGATGATTATTAAATTCTTATAAATCAGAAATTTCTAAGTTTAAAAGTTTGTACAAGTGACCTTTCTGGTTTGGGAAAGTAAGTTATGTGGGATGATTGTCATCTGGTCCCCTAAGGTCATTTGATCTGGGAGTGATCGAACCCAAATCCTTCAATAGAATCAGATCGAAAGTCATGTTCTACTGGTATGAATGGGTTTAGGATGTGTCGATGTAGCCTTTCTGATCTGGGAAAGTAAGTTCCAAGGGGTGCTTGACACCTAGTCCCCTAAGGCCAACTGGTCTGGGAGCGACTGACCCAAATCCTGCAATAGGGTCAGATAGAAAGTTACGTTTACGTCATGTTCTTTACTTAATAAACTTATTGATTCAAAAGATGCCAAAGTGCACAAGCTTAAAAGATGCCAAAGATCACACTCATGTAAAGATGCCATAGTGCACAATGCTAAAAGATGCCAATGAGCACACATCTCATCATACTTGGTGACATTTCTGAGTTGCAATAAACCTGTAAATTTGTGAAAGTCTGAATTTCTGATGGAGATTACATGCAAAGTTCTCTATTATATTTTTAGAATTGCATTTTTTTGAAGCTAGTCGAAGTTCACATGCGAGCACACTGAATAGATTGATGAAAGTTTTTGAAACTAAACATGTCTTAACTTGATATGCAATAAAACTTGTTTCTGTATCCAATACATACATTTGATTTCATCTGATGGATTTTATTGTGATATTTTACTAAGTAGAATTTTATTTGTTTCTGTTTAAATTTTTATATATTTAGTCGTTTCAAAATACATATTCAGTATATTTTTCTTTTTACATTGATGTTTCAATTCTTGTGTTCTCATATCCTTTTTAAATGACTTTGAGCATTATTCAAGGGGGAGTGAAAAAGGAGAAATTTTCTTAATGATCATATCTGTTTTTGAGGGGGAGTATATGATTCTCTATATGCATGCTAACTTGAATTGTCAAATTTAATGCATTTGTGTAGGGGGGGGGGGGGGTCAAAGAGCTAATCAGGTAATTTTTCAGACTCCAAGTCAGATTTGCATCACCAGTTGGTAGAGCAAAGATTAATTTGCGCCAACAACTTCTAGCGCAAAACAAGCTTTGCGTTTCATGCCTGTCGTGCAAACCTCACTTTGTGCTTCCTACTGTTAGCGCAAACCTAACTTTGCGCCACCAACTTGTAGCGTAAACCTTCTTGTTTTCTCTGTTTCTTTGATTTTGCAGATCTTAAGTTGTCTCGTCTCCAACATATGCATGACCAAGTTGATCCATATCATCAAGGTCATATGGGGGATAAGTTAAAAGAAGTTAAGGAGATGATAAAGAGACAAATAGTTCAATTGTTAATCTCCTGATCAAGATTTTGCTGCTCAAGATTATATTTTCTCAGTTATACTACATCTTTTGTTGTTCCTGCTCCGATCAACACAGTTCATTCAAGGTCATTTAAAAGAGGTGTGTCGTCTAGAGCACAAGCTGATGAATCAACTGTTCGTTCAAGTTTATTCCAATCTGGTCCAGTCTTGTCAAGGCAGCAAAGATAAATCAAACTGAAAGTTGATGAGAAGAATTTTTTTTCAAAAAGTCAGAAAGCTTCGCAAAGTCGCTTAGTTGGTCCATGCTGATTTAGAAGATTGATTTTGAAGACCACAGCGCCAATGATTACTAAGGGGGAGATTGTTAAGTCTGATTTTATAGTAATCATTGTATTTATAAGCTTGGTCAAATACTGTGTTTAGAGTCTAATACTGTGTAGTATTGACCAAGGGTATTTAAGTCCCTTTGGTCCTTGTTTCTTGTAACTCTTTCACGCTTACTATTGAATACATCTTACTTTGCGCTTCATGCTCTCTCTCTACTTTCTCTCTCTAGGATTTAGTGATCTTGGACTATCAATACTTATGAACGTTTTGTCTTGGTTCTGAATGAGTTGTCAAAGAATAAGGTGAAAAAGAAGCAGCTTGAGAACAATGTTAAGTTTCTAAGCATTCTGCAACCTGAGTGGAAAAAAACACACTCGTCGCATGAACCAGATGAAGGATCTAAGTGATATATCATTGCATGAGGTATACGAGACTTTGCGACAAAATGAAGAAGAAGTAGAAGAGAAAAGGAGTGAGAAGAAGAAAACAGAAAAAGTTGCAGATCCCATTGCACTTGTGGCCGGAGAGAAGAAGAAAGATAAGACAGAGAAGAAGAAAAAGAAGTAAGTCATTACTAGTTCTGAATCTGAATCTGAATCCGATAGAGATGACAGAGAAAGTCTCAAGCAAGCCATGCTATTACTGACCCGTGCATTTCAAAAGAAATTCTACAAAAAGCCGGGATCCAATTCTCAGAGATACTCTTCATCCAGCTCCAAGAATCATTACCACAGAGAAAGGGTAGAAGGCAACAGGTTTGATGAGAAGAAACCTGAAGAAAGAAAGAAGTTTGTGAATGAGTATACTGGTGCTGAAAAGCCAGCAAATGATCTAATCAAATGCTACAACTGTGGCAAGATTGGACATTTTGCTAAAGAATGTCGAAAGCCCAATGTTCGTAACTCCCAGTACTATCAGAACAAACTGCTATTGGCCAAACAACAGGAAGCTGGCATAGCGTTAATGGCTGAAGACGAATTTTGGTTGGATCATTCAGACGTTGAAGAGGAAGAGAAAGAAGAAACTACTCATCTCTGCTTAATGGGAAAAGAGGTGAAATATGATGATTCAGATGATGAAGCAGTTGATGAGGTAATGCACTTAACTGAAAGAGATTTCATAACTAAAATGGACACCATGATGATTGAGCTTCAAGACTTACAAACTGAACTGAAAAAGGAAAAAGACAGAGTTGCTAAAAGAAACAACAAGATCTTTGAGCTTAATAAGTCTGTTATTGGGAACAAAGATCTAATTGATTCTTTACGCAAGTCTGCTTCTGATTCTAAAAATCAACTAGATTGTTTTGAAAAGAAGATTTCTGATTTTGAAGTTAAAATCTCTAAGTCTAAATTTGAGAAGAAAGAATCTGCACTAACTGTTCATAAATTGCAGGCTGAGAACAAGCTTTTGAATAAGAAGGTAAATGGTCTGGAAGCCAAACTCTGTGCAAGAGGCCAAACAGATCAAACTATTTTTCTTAATGCACCTATCGAAGAGGCTGATGTTAAGGAAAAATGGGGACTTGGTTTTGAAATCCCCCATTACTTAAAGAAATCCATCAGAAAACAACCAACACTTTATAATTTTGATTTTCTTGCTGTTGCTGGTAAACATACTCATTTAAAACCCAAATTTTATACCAAATTACCAGAAGAAGTTGAGGCCAAGGAAACTGAAAATAGAAAGAATGTTAACAAAATGCAACTACCATTTAACTATGCAAAGTTAAATGATAGTTATCTTTCAGAGATACCAAAAGTTCTTTCAAACGATTATTTTGCTAGTTATTATGTTTCTGAGATGAAGGCAAAACCTGCTATTGCAAAGATTTATGTTCCTCCACTCATTCTTGAAAGAAAAATAGTTGAACTTGAAAATGTTGTTTCTGATGAAAGACTTTTGGTAGATATTGAACAAAGTGTGTTTTCTATAGTTTTAAAGAACATTGTTCTTCAATCTAAATCTACAAAGTGTTCTACAGTTTCAAAGACACCTCAAACTTCGTCTGATAATTTTGATGTCTTATTTGCGTCTACAAATGACTTTCTTAATTCTGATGATGGGTGCATAGAAAAAATTGATGTGTGTTAGAGCACAGATTTGTTGGATTCAAGATCATAAAGATTTGAAGACCAAAAGTCAAGAAGTCAAGAGCTGAAAGTCAACTCTCAGTGAAAGTCAAAGTCATTTTGTTAATAAAAGTCAAAGTCAACATTTGTATTTGTTTATTTCTTTGTAATTGTATGGAAGTATAAATACCTCATTTCCCTTGTAAGTTTTCAGAAGTTAGATGTACACAAATCAGAGAGGTGTACGCAAAATAGAGAAGAAACTATTGAATATCATTCTAGTGAGAGAGAGAGTCTTTGTAGAGTGAGAAAGTTAAGATATTTGTAATATGTGATTGAAATCAATGAATGTGATTAAGATTCATCATCTTGAGTGTTTGTAGCAATTAGAACTTGAAATAGGGAATAACAATTGGTATCAGAGCAGATTCAAATGGAATCATTTCAAGAAATCTGAGTTCGACACTGTGTTCTTCAAAGTCAGAATCGTTTTTGAGTTTTAGTGCGAATTAGATGTTAAATTTGGTCAGGTTATGATAGCAGAGTGTATTTGATCGAGTCTGTATAGTAAAATTTGTCATTTGCACTGTAATTGATAGATAATTTCGATTTTTTGTTGAAATTTTTGTTCACGAGTTCATACGCACTGTATCATCAATCATTTTGTATTGTGAATGTTTGTTTTTGAAATTATTGTGTTGTAATCAGTTCTAATATTGTAATCGAGCATCCATACAAAGTTTCAAGTCAATTGGACAAGGTTTGTATCGAAATCAGTGAGAAAAGTTGGTATTTGGTCGACTTTCTGAAGAACGCGCTAGATCTGAAGAACACGCAAGTTCTTTGTTAGAACGCGCAAGTGGAAGATTTTGGTCAAAACGCGCAAGTAACGATTAGCGAGTTCTACAAACGCGCTGATCGAAGTCTGCGAGTTTGGAAAAGTTGGGAAATTTTTTCTAAGGACCAGAACATGCACGTAGTGGTTAGCGAGTTCTACAAACGCGCTAATCGAAGGGTGCGAGTTTGAGCAGGAACAGTGATCTGCGAGTTTGGTTGATCTGCGAGTTTTATCAAAACGGGCTAGTAGTGACTAGCAAGTTTCTCAAACGCGCACGTCTATATCTGCGTGTTTATCAGTGAATAGTATCTTGCGAGTTTCAGCGACTTGCGAGTTTCAACAATCTGCGAGTTTCAGTGTTCTACGAGTTTTGAGCTTCTGCGAGTTCCACAGTGATTTGCGAGTTTTCATACATAGAATTTTTTTTTCTGATAAATTTTTAAAACTGTAATATGCCCTTTAATTTTAAAACTTAGCGGGACCCCCATGCTAAGTCTGCGGAGGGGGACAAAATTCTGATTGTGATCAAAATTTCTGAATTTTATTTTCAGTGTCATTTCTATATTTTTGAGATTTCGTTTTGGACTAACGATCATTTTTTGTCAAGTTATTTGTGTAACAGATAAATCAAGATGAGTTTTTCAGCAGAAGAGGTAAAGGATTTCACTATAAATGATTTCATGACTACAATGGAAGCTATGATGGTTAAAGTTGAAGATCTTCAAGATAAATTGGTAAAGGAAAAGGACAGAGTTACTAGAAGAAATGAGAAGATCTTTGAGCTTAATAAGCCTATAATTGAAAACAAAGATCAGATTGATTCTCTACGAAAATCTGCTTCAGTTTTTAAACATGAAAAAAATTGTTTTGAAAAGAAGATTTTTTATGTTGAATCTAAATTTTCAAAGTCTGATTTAGAAAAGAAAAAATCTGTACTAACCGTTTATAAATTGCAGGTTGAGAACGAGAGTCTAACGAAAAAGGTAAATGATTTGGAAGCTAAACTTCATGTGATTGGTCAAACAGATCATACCATTTTTCTAAATACACCCATTGAAGAGTCTGATCTTAAAAAGAAATGGGGACTCGGTTATGATAACCCCCATTACTTAAGGAAAGCCATTAGAAAGCAACCAGGGTTATATAACTTTGATTATCTTGTTTCATCTGCTTATCATCCTCATTTAAAATCCAAATTTGTTACCAAAGCATCAGAAGAAGTTGAGGCCAGAGAAGATGACAATAGAAAGAATTTAAAGAAAATGCAACTACCATTTCGCTATGAAAAGCTGAATGATAGTTATCTTTCTGACACACCTAAAGTTCTTTCAAACGATTATTTTGTTACATATTCTATTTCTGAGATGGAGGTAAATCCTACAATTGCAAAAATTTATGTTCCTCCACTCATTTTAGAAAGCAAAATAGCTGAGCTTGAAAATGTTTTATCTGATGAAAGAATTTTGGCCGTCATTGACCAAAGTGTGTTTTCTACTGTTATAAAGAACACGATTGTACAAAATAAATCTATAATGTGTTCTAAAGTTTCGAAGGCACCTCAAACTTCGACTGATAACTTTGATGACTTATTTGAGTCTTCAAATGATTTTCTAAATTCTGATGCGGGGAGTATAGAGGAAATTGATATGTTTGATTTCAATGCTCCACTTCCAGATCATTCTCCTTTTGTCATAAATGGTGAAGGCATTGAAGACAAGGAACAAAGTCTGATAACTGAGAACTCTAAGCTTAAGAAGAAAATATCAGAATTGGAGATAAAATGGCTAAGGACAAAGATGAGTTTGAAAAGAAGTTCTCAGAGCTTTCCACGCATAGTTGTGAAGAGAAGAAGGTGATTGAGCTTAAATGTTCTAAGCTTTCTCAATAGATTTATGATTTTGAGAAAGTTATCATTTTGGAAAGAGAAAAGTTTGCAAAAGAGAAAAAGGCCATAGAGCAAAAGAATGTTGGATTCTTTAAGGAAATATCTGGTCAGAGAACAAATGCTGAGAAGGGTTTTGAAGATGAAAGAAGTATTTTTGAGGAGAAGATAAGGAAATTAACTACAAAGCTATCTGATCTATCTACAAATGCATTGAAAGAGCAGAAAGCGAAGTCTGAGTTCAAGACGAAGATTGACCAACTTATCAAAGAAAGAGACAGTTATTCTTCAAAGATAAAACAGCTTGAGAAAGTTATTTCTAAGATGGTGGTGGTAACTGAGTTTAAGACTCCAGAGTCAAGTATCCACACACCTAGAGATGATTCAGCTGATTCGGAATGCTCATTCAAGACAGTTGCAAGCTCATTTCATAAGACTGTTTCTTCCAAAAGGTTAGTTAAATCTTTTGATCAGATTCGTACAACTAACATTTTCTATGATTGGAAAATAGAGGGTTCAGGTACACACAAGAGAAGAAGGAGATATAAAGAAGAGAAACTGGTATGGAGAGTGAAACCAGTTGAAGAAGAGAAGAAAGATGGAAAGAAAGATGAGCTGAAAGGTAAAACATGTGTACGTGAGACTAAAGCCAAGAAGAACAATGTGCTGAAATGTAAACCTGGTCATATATATACTAGAGATCACTTAGTCAGGATATCAGGTAAAAAATATTACTGTTCTTACTGTTGTACACATGATCATGTTCACAAAACAAGTGATCATTACTAGTATGGTTCTTATTCAGTTACTCCCATAAGAACTGAAACTAACAATTATGGACCCAAATACCAGTGGGTACCAAAGCCGAAAGCTGATGTTGTGTTGCAGGCACCTACAGTCAAGGGGGAGTAAAAGAATCAAGGCTTCTAAGTACATTAGCTTAGAACCCGTACTTCAACGGAGTTTGACTTCTAAACACAACAGTTTAGGACTCGTACTTCAAAGATGAAAAATAGATGTTACTCCCGGGCTGATAAGAGAGTGTACTTAAATACTCTGAAGAGGAAATCGACCTTCAAGGGGGAGTACATAATTTTTTTTGGAAATATGTATTCGGAAGATATGACGAACTACACTTCCTTTGATGTGCTTTTTTGGAAATATGTATTCGGAAGTCTTGTAGATCTCTATCATGTGCTTTTTCACTGATAAATCTCAGATGCATATTTTCAGGGGGAGTAAAGGATATGATTTCTGATTATTTCAGATCAGAACTCGTACATTAATCGTTTTACTGCTTTATGTCTTTTACATTCGAATAAATTTGCTTTGACTAGACTTTGAGACTTATGCAGATTGAGAGAAGCTGACACGATCATATCTTAATGACTACAGCTGACTTTATGAGAATTAAGATTGCGCGAAAAGGTAAATTTCTTATCTTAATCTCATATATGATTGAAATAAGGACAACTTTCAATCATAGAAAACATGTTCTTAAAATATTCAAACCACTTTTCGTTTCTTAAACAAATTTCATAAATTGGAAGTGTGATTTTTAAATGTTTTCATTTTAATTTGTGCTTCAAAGTTTATAAAACGTGTGTTTCCAAAGATAAATACTTGTGTATTGTCTTTTCTATATACTTTCAAGTATTCACACACACCGGTTTATTTTTTTTTTGGTCAATTTGTTCTTACCATGTCTCATATTGAAACATAATTTCGATGGTAAGACACCCCACTTGTACTTTAAAGAATTTTGAGCGATATTTTATTTCGAAACGTCATTTCAAGAATGTCTATATTTTTGTTTCGTACAGACAATATCCATTATTCTTGACCATAAGCCTAAATTGATATATCATTTCATTTCTGATCATTTTTCATACTATGTCAGATTTTCAAACAAGTCTTTTGCATTCATGTTCATTCATTCAATATACTTGTTTAAAAATACTTTAACGTTTTCAAATGCTCAAATCTTCATGATTATATTTTATGAGCATACATTTGTCTGACATTTGAATATGAGCCTTAACTGATAAAGTTAAATCATTATGAGCAACACGTTCTTTTAGGATCATACATGGGTTTTTTGTGCTAGGAATTAACTGAACTTCAATGAAATCATGTTAACCAGTGATTTCTACCCAAGAAGTTAATCCTATTAGTGATTGAGTGTGAGGAGTCTAAAAGAAATGAGTGTGGGTGTGATGAGGTAAAATGGAAAAGAGAGTTTGGTTAGTAGTGAGCTTAATGATAAAAAAAAAAGGGTGTGAGAATAGAGTAAAAGAATATCAAACTCTGCACCAACTACTTTCTGAGTCGGGCAACCATATTACTAATGTTTCATGATTTTTGGTGAACGTTATTGAAACAGACAACTAGCCCATGCCAACTCTTGCTTTCTACCCCACCAACCACTCATTCTCTTCTCAAAAAGAAAATGTTTCACATTTTCAAGGGGACGCATCACATATTCTATCTGGTTTTCATTTGGAAAATCTGGATATTGAAAAAGAAGGAAGTCTGCCCCGCCTTCGCACTTCAATCATGCACATTGAGTCTGTGTTTATCTACTGTTATCTAAGTGGTTTACACAATGTTGAGTCTTATAAAAGCAATCATTAGTGCTTAATTCTTTCTACACATGCACGAACACACAAAGAATTTGTTTCTTTGTCATAACATTCATAGAAATTGCCTTTGTGGTATTTCGATGATTGGATGGATGCCCTGGGGGAGTGATCATCAAAAAGCTCCTTTATATTGTGTATCTGTTACACACAGTGACTTCGTGTTACTGACAGGCATTCTAACTGATTCATTTGTTGATTCAGGAGTTACATGTTATTATTTTTGTCTAGATTTGCAAAGATCTAGATGAATATATTGGTTAAGAAACAATGAATCAGAGGCTCTTGACAGATCAGATTGGTCACAGACATTTCTTGGAGAAAGTTTTGATGATATTGATGCTCTAATCATCAAAAGGGGGGAGAAGAATACAAGAAATGTTTGAGTCAGATATGTTAAAGTTGAGAGAAAAATGTTCAAGAATTGATTGTTAAAGGAAGATTGTTGTTCAAAGACAAAAAGAGCTCAAAGATTTTAGTTTGTTGAAGATAATTTGTTTGTTGAAGATAATTTGCTGAAGCAATCAGATTGATGTCTGAAATAGGTTTGGTTACAACCTTTGGGAGAGAATGCTATTTTGTTTAAAGATCAGACATTTAGAAGATTGCTGAATGTTGTTGAAGACAAAGCTTATCAAAGAAAAATTTCATTATGTTAAGGGGGAGTTTGTATATCATGTTTGTATCAAAAGGGAGATTACAAGAGAAGATAAAGGTTGTTCAAAGGGGGAGCTTAATCAAATCGATCTTAAAGAGAGAAGATCACATTCCTAAATCTTTTAGTAATGATCTTGATCCAAAGGGGGGAGATTGTTAGAGCACAGATTTGTTGGATTCAAGATCATAAAGATTTGAAGGCCAAAAGTCAAGAAGTCAAGAGTTGGAAAGTCAACTCTCAGTGAAAGTCAAAGTCATTTTGTTAATAAAAGTCAAAGTCAACATTTGTATTTGTTTGTTTCTTTGTAATTGTATGGAAGTATAAATACCTCATTTCCCTTGTAAGTTTTCAGAAGTTAGATGTACACGAATCAGAGAGGTGTACGCAAAATAGAGAAGAAACTATTGAATATCATTCTAGTGAGAGAGAGTCTTTGTAGAGTGAGAAAGTTAAAAGATTTGTAATAAGTGATTGAAATCAATAAATGTGATTATGATACATCATCTTGAGTGTTTGTAGCAATTAGAACTTGAAATAGGGAATAACAATATGTTTGACTTCAATGCTCCTCTTCCTGATCATTCTACTTGTCTTATAAATGGAAAAGTGTTACCAAGTGTTCTTAAGACTGATGAATCATCAACTAAGGTTGGTGATCCAGTTTCTGTGACTGTTGAATATTATTCTAAGGGTAAGAAACAAAAGAGACAGCAATCACAGAAACGGATCAACACTGGTAAACAAAAGAACACTCAATCTCAGAAATATGATTTTCCTAATCAATCTAAATCTTTTGTTTCAGATGTAAGAAAGAAAAGGTCGAAACCAAGATTTGAATGGCGACCAAAAAGGAAGAATGATGAGACAGCTGAATCAATTTCTGATAACTCATGTAATAGATCTGATAGTAGTGATACTGATGTAGTTGGTCAACTTGCTTCTCCTAAACAAAACCCTGTAACTTCTTACAAGCGTTATTTAATAAAGCAATTGATTCAATTATCTCCTACTACTATTAAATAATTTCATTATCGGAGAACTGATTTTGCTTATCGTCATAATTCTAATGATTGGTTTGGATCTTATCATGTTTATTCTTCAAGATCAAATGTTTTTAGAAGTTTTCAAAGAAAAGGAGGATCCATGTTTAAATGGATACCAAAATCTTGTGCTAATATGTTAGGACCCGTGTTGGGAATTCAAAATTATACAAGTATGGTTAATGTTGCTAGCACTAAATGGTTAATACTTCTGAACTTACTACTGCTGAGAAAGATTAATGCTGCTAGTCAAGATTAATACTGCTTAATGAAGTTACTACTGCTAAGCAATTTTAGTACTGATAGTAGTTAGTACTGTTGAACTTAATACTGCTCAAAGTATTAATGCTGCTGAAGACTTAATACTGCTTATGAGATGAAGACTTCATATGGCAAGGATGACAGCTGTACTGAATGGAGATATTCATGGAAAGCTTGGAGATAACTTAGGAAGATTATACCGAAGATCTTTTATTCTTTGTAATTATCTTTTATCTTCAGTATATGTATAGAATAGTTTGTATCTTTAGAATAGAGAATTAATTCTGAGTTTTTAGTTTTCTTAGAGAGAATCAACCTCAAGGTTTATAATCCTAGTTCTAGAGAAGTAGAATTCGTATTGGTGAGCCTGTTCATCAATATTGAGGTTGTGTGTGAAATCTTGTAGCTTTATAACCATTCAATAAAGTTTACAAGTTGTTATTATGATTCACTGTTTCATTGATCTTTGAATATTAAAGTGTTATTCTGCAAACTCCTTTAATATTGTTTCTGAGTATTTATTCTTGTTAAGAATTCAGATCCTGACAAGTGGTATCAGAGCAAGTATTCTCAGAAATCTTATTCATCATGGAAAACACAGTTGAATCAAACAGTACTCTTGTCTCAAAGGTTCCAATGCTCAGATCCAATGAATTTGACATGTGGAAGATTAGAATCAAGCAATACATTCTCCTCACAGATTACTCCATGTGGGACATCATTGAGAATGACCCATCTGATGTAGTAAAGATTGGTGCAGATGGAAAAAGGACCCCACCAAAGACAGATGCAGAAAGGAAGACAAGACAGATAGAGATGAAAGCCTTGAGCACACTGCTCTTGGCTATTCCCAATGAATATCAACACCAGTTCAACAATTGCACTGATGCACTGATGCTCTGGAATGCTCTAGAAAAGAGATTCTCTGGTACCAAGAGAAATCAGAAGGCAATATTGAAGCAACAGTATGAAAACTTTATGTCAACTAAGAATGAGTCCATGACTCAAACTTTTGACAGGTTTAACAACCTGATTGGTGAACTAGCTACTATGGGAGTACAGATTGATCAAGATGATGTAAACAAAAAGTTCTTGAGGTCCCTTGGAGATGAATGGACCATGTACACTGTTTCGGTCAGACAGAATGAACAATTGGAAGAAAAAGAACTTGATGATCTGTACAATGACCTTAGAGTATTTGAAGCTGAGGTGGAGGCAAAGAAGAAACCTTCTGGATATATTCATAATGCTGCACTTCTATCAGCATTAATTGATTCTAATGCTAACCCTGAATTAGTTAATGCTGCTAATGGAGCAAATCAAGAAAAAGGCACTGAATCCGTGTTTGAAGCCTTTCTTTCCAACCATGGAAATTCCTCTTTAATTAATGATGACTTGGAACAACTTCATCCTGATGATCTTGAAGAGATGGATATTAAATGGCAGATGGCCATGCTTTCCATGAGGGTGAAGAAGTTCATAAAGAGGACTGGGAGGAACAACTTCTCCCAAAGAAGAGAAGATGGAGCAGGCTTTGATAAATCAAAGGTGGAGTGCTATAAATGTCATCTAAAGGAACACTTTGCCAGGGAATGCAGAAGTGAAGTGTCTCACAACAACAACCACCAACAAGCTCAGTCTGGAAGCTTCAATCACAACAGAAACTCTGCTCAAGCCCTTGTTTCTCAATAAGGAATGGGGTTTGACTGGAGTGATCAAGCAGAAGAGGCTATCCAAAATCAAGCTCTTATGGCAGAAGTATCTGATCTCCCAACTGAGGTAAGTTCTACTCTCTGTTCTATAACTTGCATAGACACTGTTAAAAGGTACAAAGATCACAATCAGAACATGAGTGATGACCTTAAGAGGTTAGCAAAAGATATAAAAGACTCTGTGAGAATTGTTGAGAGGTTTGAGGAACAGATTAAAGGTTTTCAAGCCAATGAACTCCAACACTCATATGATACCAATTACTGGAAGTGGGAGAAAAAGGATCTAGAACTCCAACCGACCAAATCTAAAGAGGAGAGTGAAAGTTGAGAGAGGAGCTAACCAAGGTTAAGCTTGATGTGGAAAAGTTTTCCAATGCTTCTAAAGCAATGGACTCTTTACTACAAACTCAGATTCATGACAAATTGAGAAGAGGAATTGGGTACAATACCATACCACCACCATAAAACAACAACTACATCCCTCCTACTTCAGACTTGCTAGACACCAAGAATAGGAAGGTCTTGCCTAAGGGAGCCACTGAGATAGATCCCTTAGATGAGGTAGTTATTGAGGATAAGACTGAGAAAGAGGTTGGTAAGAGTAAGGAGAACAATGTGAGTGGTGAGATTCCCCTTGAGAATCACATCATTACCAATGAGGGGTGTGGAAAGATTTGGGTCAAATAAAAGGACATAGAGAAGACAGAGGGAAAATCTGGTAAGGTCCATTACAAACAGACCATAGTTGTGAATCCTGTTCCTTGCAAACAGTGTGCATGCAAGAAATCTGAGCCCCTAAAACATGATAAAAAGAGGGGAAATCAAAGAAACTGGAATAATCAGTGGGCACAAAAACAAGGGGTTGATCTGTGTAAAATCAATAGACCAAAACCTTGTTTTATATGTGGCAAATTGAATCATCTTGCCAAATACTGTTATTTCAATCCTATAAACCAAAGGATGAATGTTCAAAGATCTATGCAAAAACCCTTGGGTTATAGGAAGAAGGAAAGGAACCATGTGGCTAAGAAATCTATTAAATCTAAAAGCCACATGAAGAAAAAGACTGTTAAAGAAAGTGTCAATATGTGGGTTCCTAAATGCACTAAAACGATGAGTACTACTACCCCAAATAGTACTGCTGACAATGATAGTGCTGCTAGAAGCAATACTACTGCAACCAATGTTAGTGCTGCCAAGTGTATTAGTACTGCTAAAACTAACATGGTTAGTACTTCTTCAAATGTTAATACTGCTAACTCTGTTAGTGCTTCTAACAAGGTTAGTACTGCTAAACCTGTTAGTGCTGCTAACTCTGTTAATACTTCTAAAGTTAGTACTGCTCCTAGTGTTTGTGTTGCTAGACCAATCATATTGACAAAGTACTCCAATAAAGAGTGCTCTGTGTTTAAAAATCTCATCAAAAAGGAATGTAAGTACTTTGATGAGAAAGGGAGACCCAAGACCACTTTGGCTTGGGTTCCCAATCAATACTAACTGTTTAATCTTATGTGCAGGGCAACCAGTAGCTCAAGGAGAAGAGCATATGGCATGTTGATAGTGGTTGCTCTAGGCACATGACAGGGAACATGTCATGCCTCAAGAATTTCAAGAAAACTGATGGTGGGCATGTTGCTTTTGGTAATACTCCAGATGGAGGTAAGATCAGTGGAAAGGGGGATGTAACCAAAGGTAAAATGACCTTTGAAGATGTATTCTATGTTGAGCAGTTAAGGTGCAACCTGTTAAGTGTATCACATGTTTGTGACAAACAACATAGTATATTATTTACTGATTCTGAATGCATTATCCTTGCTCCTGGATTCAAGGTAGTTGATGAAAAGATGATACTACTAAGAACTCCAAGAAAGGATGATGTATATTGCTTAGATATGGAAAGTGTTTCAACTGATTCATCCCTAAACTGTCTTGTTTCAAAAGCTTCTTTGGATGAATCATCACTTTGGCACAGAAGGATGTGTCACATGAACTTTAAAACAATGAATAAACTTGTTAAAAACAACCTTGTAAGAGGTTTACCTTCCAAAGTCTTTTCATGTGATGATCATTGTGTTGCCTCTCTCAAAGGCAAACAACACAAAACTTCTCATAAGTCCAAAGAGTTGAACACAATCTCTAGTTCTCTTCAGTTGTTGCATATGGATCTGTTTGGTCCTACAAATGTTATGAGTATAGGTAAGAAATCATACTGCCTAGTTATTGTTGATGATTACTCTAGATTTACTTGGGTATATTTTCTAAGAACTAAGGATGAGACAAGTGGACTGATCAAATCCTTTATCCTAAGAATTGAAAACCAAACAAATCAAAAGGTAAAAGTCATTAGGTCAAACAATGGTACTGAATTTAAAAATCTTGACCTAAAGACCTTTTGTGAGGAAAAAGGAATTGAGAGGCAATACAGTGCTCCTAGGACTCCACAACAAAATGGTGTTGCTGAGAGAAGGAATACGACACTGATTGAAGCTGCTAGATCTCTGTTAGTTGATTCCAAACTTCCAATTTCTTTCTGGGCTGAAGCAGTTAATACTGCTTGCTATGTCCAAAACAGAGTTCTAGTAGTCAAGCCTAAAAACAAGACACCATATGAGCTTTTAAATAACAGAAAACTATTTACTGGATTTTTCAAACCTTTTGGGTGTCCTTGTACCATTCTCAATACCAAAACTCACTTAGGAAAGTTTGATAGCAAGGCAGATGATGGTTTTCTTGTTGGTTACTCATCTCAGAGTAAGGCTTACAGAGTTTTTAATTCTTCTTCTAGAATAATTGAGGAAAGTGACAATGTCAAATGTAATGAGAACACACCAAATCCTATTGGGTATGGTCCTCAGTGGTTATTTGACATTGATTCACTAACTAACTCTTTGGGTTTCAGTAGTGATTATCATGCAGGTTCAAGAAGTGGAGGATCAGGGGATGAACAAGTACAAGTACAAGACATTATTCCTCAGTCTGTGATCTTTCCCATACCTCCAATAGAGCATGTTGATGTCTGTGAAAAGGAGAATCCACTGAACAAATTCAGAGTGAAGAAGATAGAAGAGATGAGGAGAATCCAGTGCATGAAGAGCCAGAAGCAGCTGATGTGATCCCCTCAGCTAACTTAAATGATTTCAATCTAGATGTGGGAATCAATGAAGAACCTAGTCATCAGACTAGAACTCAAAAGAACCATCCTCTAGAGCTAGTCATAGGAGACATCTCTTCTCCTATGATAACAAGGAATCAAAGCAGACTTCAAGAGTTGCAGGATCTGCAACACACAGTACTCTCTTGCTTTCTATCTCATATTGAGCCTAAGAAGGTTTATGATGTAATGAAAGATTCCAGTTGGATAGAAGCTATGCAAGAAGAGTTATTGCAGTTCAAATTTCAAGAAGTTTGGGACTTGGTGGACCTTCCAAATGGTCATAGAGCTATTGGCACCAAGTGGATTTTCAGAAATAAAAAGGATGAGAGAGGAATTGTGATCAAGAACAAAGCAAGGCTTGTGGCACAAGGGTACACTCAAGAAGAAGGCATAGACTATGAAGAAGTGTTTGCTCCAGTGGCAAGGGTAGAGGCAATTAGGCTATTTCTAGCCTTTGCCTCATTCATGAAGTTCAAGGTATACCAAATGGATGTGAAGAGTGCCTTTCTTTATGGTACAATTGATGAAGAAGTATATGTTTGTCAGCCCCCTGGATTTGAAAGTCCATCATATCCAGACAGAGTATACAAACTGAAGAAAGAACTTTATGGTCTTCATCAAGCCCCAAGAGCATGGTATGATACACTGTCTACCTATCTCTTGGAGAATGGGTTTGAAAGAGGAATAATTGACAAGACCCTCTTCATTAAAAGAAGTAAGAAGGATATCCTACTTGTTCAGATCTATGTGGATGATATCATCTTTGGATCCACACAAAATCAGATGTGTAGAGACTTTGAAAAGTTGATGCACAAGAGCTTTAAAATGAGTTCAATGGGTGAACTTACCTTCTTCCTTGGGCTTCAAGTGAAACAGAAGAAAGATGGGATCTTCATAAGTCAATCAAAATATGTGAAAGACATCCTGGATAAGTATGGTTTAACAGACACAAAGCCAGCAAGCACACCTATGGAGACTCATAAACAGATCACTTCTGATCTTGAGGGGGAGGATGTTGATGTCCATCTATATAGATCAATGATTGGATCTCTCATGTATCTCACAGCCTCAAGACCAGACATCATGTTTCTAGTGTGTTTGTGTGCCAGATTCCAAGTCAAGCCAAAGCAATCACATCTTCAAACTGTTAAAAGGATTTTCTGATACTTAAGAGGGCAACCTAGATTAGGTCTTTGGTATCCTTATGAATCCAACTTTGACTTGATTGCATACTCAGACAGTGACTTGGGTGGTGCTAATATGGATAGAAAGTCTACTTCAGGTGGATGTCAACTTTTGGGTGTAAGACTAGTATCTTTGCAGTGTAAGAAACAAACCACAGTGTCCTTATCAACAACAGAAGCCGAGTATATTGTTGTTGCAAGTTGCTGCTCTCAGGTTCTATGGATTCAGAATCAAATGTTGGACTATGGGGTAACCTTTCTTCACACTGCAATCTTCATTGACAATAGCAGTGCTATAAGCATTGTTAACAATCCAATCAAGTAGTCCAAAACAAAGCACATTGAGATCAGGTATCACTTTATTAGAGATTGTAATGAAAAGAAGCTAATTCAAGTTGCTAAAGTTCATACTGACAACCAGTTTGCTGATCTATTCACTAAAGCTTTTGATGTGGGTAGATTCACTTTCTTGGTCACAAATGTGGGCATGATCAACTCTGAAAGTGCTCATGTTTTTAAAAAGTGTTTACATACCTGGTATTGGTTTATTCTTTGGTGCTACTAACTTCTTTCTCAGGAAGTTATTACCTTTCTCAGAGTACCTCAAGCTTCAAAAAGTGTAAGTATAGTTAATGCCACCAGTGCAGTTTTAATACTGCCAGTGCAAAGTTAATACTGCTAGTTAGTTAATACTGCTAGTGGTTAATACTGCTCTCAGTTAATACTGCTAGTTAGTTAATACTGCTAGTGGTTAATACTGCTCTCAGTTAATACTGCTTATGTCCCGAATCGTATAAATACCCTTTTTACCCGCCTAAAAGTTCATAACGACTCTTTGATTTCTATTCATCTGATCTCTAACCCTTTTCTCTCAAGCACCAAGTGTTTCAGTCCAGAATTCTCAAACTCGATGGCAGCTATGGCGTTCATTGATGAACATAATGAGATTGCAATGCTACAGAAGCCTAAACAAGCTGCTGGATTCCATCAAATTGTGGATTTCAAGAATGGGGTATGGAGGCCAATTGGGTGGTTTCAAATTCTCAAAAGCTAAATTTTATACCCAATGGCGTTTTCTTGTTCATACCCTTATGCATTGCATTTCTAAAAAGACTATTGGATGGAGTGAGTTCAGCAGTACCATTGCTTATGCTTTGGTCTGCTTGGCCACTGCCAGAAAGTACAATTTTTCAAGAATGATTTTCAATGACCTTGTTTCAAACTTGGGAAACAAAAAGAGTTTTTATATGTACCCAAGATTTGTCCAGGTAGATATAACCAATGAAATGACGGATATGCCTCACTTTGATGAGGTATATGTACCAAAAATCCCCAAAGGTAAGGTCTTTTCAAATATGAAGAGATCTCCATTGGACTCGGAAGGAGTTGACACCCCATTGTTCTCTACAATGATGGTGGTGTCACACAACGAAGAAGATATGGCTTCAGGGTCAAGGCCCTCATTAGACCATCCCACTGAATGCCAATCCCAACCTTCAATCACCATATCAATCCCACAGTCCCTTATTCAAAAACCCACTTCTCCAATCACCAATACCTACATAAGGAAAATGGTAAAGAAGGCTCCTTCCCTTCTTGTACCTTCACCCACAGAGCCTTTAAGCCCTCTAATGGAGAATTATCCATTAGAGAATATCTATAGAGAAACTACAGGGGTGTCTCCCAACCCCAAGGAGGTGCTCACTAAGGAGATGAATGAGCATATGGGTGCAAAGGCTTCCACTACTCTTGTTAGCACAGAGGAGGTCATTGGTAACATCAATAAGACCTTCCCCATGACAACTTTGGGTGAGCAATCATCCAAAGGTCCCAGGTGCGAAGAAACCATGGGGGTAGCAGGTGCTTCTGCTAGGCAGAAGACCTCTACTACAAAAAGATCCCATGATCCTTCAAAAGGGGGTCACACTCCTGGAGAAGGTGAGGACAGATATGACTATCTTGAATTGATGGAAACAATGGGCAACATCAATATGAATGTAATCAAGCAGGGAAAAGACATAGAAGAGTTGAAACTGATAATTCTGTCTCAACAAGTACAGATTACCAACCTGAAGAAAATGGTGAAGAGATTGGTCCATGTTAGGTCCCAAGGCTTGAGCTTCCCAGGAGGTCACCCATCCTAGGATTGCTCTCGCCCGAGCACACTTAACTTGTTAGGATCAAGCGCTTACCACTACACCAAAAGCAATT
This sequence comes from Arctium lappa, assembly GCA_023525745.1. NCBI lineage: Eukaryota > Viridiplantae > Streptophyta > Magnoliopsida > Asterales > Asteraceae > Arctium > Arctium lappa. The sequence goes on from CM042057.1 coordinate 53,773,608, forward strand.
GCTTATGGTGAAGGCGCAACTTTATTTCCTTAAACCATGGTAGCGCAAAGCCCCGTACTAAGCGACAGGCGGACATGAGGGGCTGCACCACTTTCGTGGAGCCAGCGGGTCGGGCTGTTAGTCCCGGCCAGTTACGTACTCCCGAGTTGAAAGTGAGGGCGCTGGATGCTTGTGGCATTCCCAGCAAATGTTGGGATTTCTCCTCAACAATCCCCCCCCAGCATTTGCACACTAGGAGACTCGAACCCGCGACCTCGCTCTGATACCAATTGTTAGGTCCCAAGGCTTGAGCTTCCTAGGAGGTCACCCATCCTAGGATTGCTCTCGCCCGAGCACGCTTAACTTGTTAGGATCAAGCGCTTACCACTACACCAAAAGCAATTGCTTATGGTGAAGGCGCAACTTTATTTCCTTAAACCATGGTAGCGCAAAGCCCCGTACTAAGCGACAGGCGGACATGAGGGGCTGCACCACTTTCGTGGAGCCAGCGGGTCGGGCTGTTAGTCCCGGCCAGTTATGTACTCCCGAGTCGAAGGTGAGGGCGCTGGATGCTTGTGGCATTCCCAGCAAATGTTGGGATTTCTCCTCAACAGTCCAGAAAAAGAAGAAGAAACAGTTTGTGCTCAGAAGAAGGAAACCAGTGACTGATGCTCCAAAAAAGGGGGAGTGAGAAGCTGATGCCAACATGGAAGATGCTAAAGTTGAGGGGGAGTTTGATGGGGTTAGTGGAGATAAAGTACAAGCAGCAGAAACAGAAAGCATAGCAACAGTAAAAGAGAAAGCAGGAGAAACTGTTAAAACTGCTGAATTGAATGAAGCAGCAGAAATGGTGCAAGAAGTATTAACAGACCTTGAGATAGTAGAAACTTTAATCAAGACTAAGCATGATACTCCCAAGGTCACTTCAAAGGCCAAAGGAGTTATCATCAAAGAAAAAGGTGAAGTGATCAAGACAGCAAGTATTGAGAAGGTAGTAAGCAAAGACAAAGGCAAAGCAAAGTTAGTGGAATCTGATCAACCAATTAAAAAGCAAAAGTTAGTTGAGTCAGATGAAGCTTTGGCCAAAAAGATTCAGGCTGAACTTGAGCAAGAAGAAAAGGCTCAAGTGGACAAAGATAGAAAGATGGCTAAGGCTCTAGCTGCAGAGCAAAATGAAGCTTATCAACAAAGTTTGGCAACTGAAATAGCACAGAAGAAAGATGCAACCCTAAAGAAGTCTGTGTTGGTCAAAATGGATGCATAGAAGAGACAACCTTCAAAGACCTACCTTGGTACTCAAGAGAGAAAGAAGATGATTACTTTTCTCAAAGGTGTTGTGGGAGTCAGAAAGGAGATGTTCTCAAAGATGACTTTTGAACAGATCAAAGGGTTGTACGATTCAGAAATGACAAAGCTTCAAGGGAATGAAACAGCAAGAGTTGAAATGGAAAAGAGGATGAAAGAAAGTAACGATTTTCTGATAGAAAAAACTTTCCCTTATGAGCAAGAAACATCAAAGAAAGAAGCAACTCTTGGTGAAAGTCTGAGGACTTTAAAAAGAACTAAAATGATGGCAAGAAGAAAATTATCCAAGAAGCCTAGAGTGAATAAAGAAGAAGCTGAGAAGGTTGCTGAAGAAGAAGGGGCACTTAAGTCAGTTGAACAGAAAGAACCATCAAGTACTGATGATGTGAATCTGTACATGGTAGTGATGGACAAAGTTCCTAAACCTATAACAGTTGAACCTGTTGGTGTTAAGCCTCCTGAGGTCATTCTCTAGGATACAATGAAGGTTGATGGAAAAGAGTATATCAGGCTCAAAAGAAAAGATGAGAAGTATGAAGTGTATAATACTTGGGCCAAGATTGTCAGAACATGTTCCAAGTCTGATTTAGAGGAGATGTTTGAAATAGGAATGAAGTTGTATGTTGATAAATTAAAAGCTCCAGAGATTTCAATCACAAAACTTGTGATGGAGTATCTGTGTATAATGTTCAAACCAGAAGAAGTGGAGGAAGTTATCAGAAATGTGTTTCAAACAGTTAACAACTGGACTCTATATGAAACTAGTGAAGTGTATGCACTGATTATGGACATAAATCACATAGAATACTTCCTGGTGGATAGAGTTTACAACCACAGCAGATTGAAGCTGCATGCCATGTTGAAGAAAAATCTTGGTTGTGCACCAGATTTAGAAATGGCAAAGTATTTGATCCAAAGAACAATTAATCAAAGCTTGGGGTTGGATGCTAATACAGGGATATGAAGAATGGTGTTTTGGGAGCATCTGAAGAACTTGACTTCTCTTCCTAAAAGTCAAGTTAGGGGGAGATTGTTGGGAATTCAAAACTATACAAGTATGGTTAATGCTGCTAGCACTAAATGGTTACTACTTCTGAATTTACTACTGCTGAGAAAGATTAATGCTGCTAGTCAAGATTAATACTGCTTAATGAAGTTACTACTGCTAAGCAATTTTAGTACTGCTAGTAGTTAGTACTGCTGAACTTAATACTGCTCAAAGTATTAATGCTGCTGAAGACTTAATACTGCTTATGAGATGAAGACTTCATATGGCAAGGATGACAGCTGTACTGAATGGAGATATTCATGGAAAGCTTGGAGATAACTTAGGAAGATTATACCGAACATCTTTTATTCTTTGTAATTATCTTTTTTCTTCAGTATATGTATAGAATAGTTTGTATCTTTAGAATAGAGAATTAATTCTGAGTTTTTAGTTTTCTTAGAGAGAATCAACCTCAAGATTTATAATCCTAGTTCTAGAGAAGTAGAATTCGTATTGGTGATCCTGTTCATCAATATTGAGGTTGTGTGTGAAATCTTGTAGCTTTATAACCATTCATTAAAGTTTACAAGTTATTATTATGATTCATTGTTTCATTGATCTTTGAATATTAAAGTTTTATTCCGCAAACTCCTTTAATATTGTTTCTGAGTATTTATTCTTGTTAAGAATTCAGATCCTGACAACCCGTTTTTAAATGGGTACCTAAATCTATTGTTTCCTGATATCTCTTGCAGACCCGGCATATGTGTTACTTGAATAGCGGTTGTTCCAAGCATATGACCGGGTAGAAAGCTTTATTGTCTAATTATACAGAGAAATTCAGCGGCAATGTTCGATTTGGGAACGACCAAGTTTCACCAATCTTAGGATATGGTGATATCATTCAAAACAACATAATGATTAGGAAGGTGAGTTATGTCGAAGGCTTAGGGCATAACTTGTTTAGCATCGGTCAATTCTGCGACAAAGGTTTAGAGGTTAACTTCAAAGCTAAGAGATGTTCGGTTCGTACTGAAGATGACAATGAACTTTTAGTTGGTAATCGAAAGACAAATCTCTACACCATCAATCTTTCAAAGATTCAGAATGACAGTCATGTTTGCTTATTGACAAAAGCTTCGATGCAGCAAAGTTGGCTTTGGCATAGACGATTATCGCACCTGAATTTTCGTTATATCAACAAGTTGGTCAAAGATAAGTTGGTAAAAAGACTTCCTGAGCTGAGATATGAGAAAGAACATTTATGTGCTGCCTGTGAAAAGGGTAATATGAAGAGAGCTGCACATAAACCGAAGCCTGAACCAAGCACTAGTTCTCCACTAGAGTTGTTGCATATGGATTTATGTGGTCCGATGAGAACACAAAGCTTAGGCGGAAAGAAATACGTGTTGGTTATTATGGACGATTATTCAAGATACACGTGGGTCAAATTTCTACGATCAAAAGATGAGATGCCCGAAGTTCTCATTACTTTCTTAAAGACGACCTAGGTGAATATGCAGAGACAAGTCAAGCTTCTTCGAAATGACAACGGCACAGAGTTCAAAAACAAAACAGTCAAAGAATATCTCGAATCGGTCGGGATATCACATCAATACTCTGTTGCACGTACACCTGAACAGAATGGAGTAGTCGAAAGGCGAAATCGAACGCTAGTTGAGGCCACTCGTACTATGCTTAGCCAATCGGACTTACCTCTATTTCTGTGGGCATAAGCTATGTCGACTGCATGTCATACTTAGAATCGGTCCATGATACACCGTCGTTTCCAAAAGACTCCATATGAGCTGATCAACAATAGAACACCAAAAATCAAGTATTTTCATATATTTCGGTGTAAGTGTTTCATGATTAACGACAGAGAGAATCTGAACAAATTCAGTGCTAAGGCGGACGAAGGCATCTTCATTGGCTACTCTTCAACATCTGCAGCATATCGTATTTATCTGAAGAAGTCAAAGACAGTCATCGAGAGTGTCAATGTAACATTAAATGAAGATATAGATTCTGAACAACTCATTTCAGAACCCGTGATAACTGGCATATTAGCTTCTGGGCAGATCAGTCCAGAACCTGTTTCTACAGAGAACAATTCGGATAACTCTTCTACTTCACTTTCACATTTATCTGATTTAGATTTGTTATTTGAATTCTTTTATGATGAGTTTCTAGGATCTAATTTTCCTAAATCTGTTGTGACTGACAGGTTTGAGGACACAAGTTGCAATCATCCAGTCACTTCAGAAGTTATAACTGAACTTGTATCCCCCGTTCAGTCAGAAACTCATATTCCATTGAATACTCCTACAGTTGAATATATACAAGTAACTACTGAGCCAACAGTAACTGTATTAATTGGGTGTGATACACTGTGTACTCAACAGCCAGAGTCTGTTGTTTCAACTGATGCTTCTGCACTTGAAACTTCAACTGCAAACCCCCCTTCAACTATTCAAACTGAAGAGCCTTTTAGTGGATTTCAAGATGATAATCATGATCAATCAGCATCTATTCCACTCCCTCATGAGCATCACTGGACCAAAGAGCATCCTTTACACCAAGTAATTGGAGATCTAAACAAACTAGTGCAAACTAGGTCAGCGACTTTTGAATCAGTGTATGCATGACTCATTCCTCAGCAAGATAGAGCCCACGCGTGTATCAGAGGCTTTAGCTGATTCGGATTGGGTGTTTGGTATGCAAGAAGAATTAAATCAGTTTGAAGCCCTGAAGGTCTGGAGATTAGTTCCAAAACCGGAAGGAAAATCCGTAATTGGCACTAAATGGGTATTTAAGAATAAAAAGGATGAAGATGGTATCGTCATGAGGAATAAAGCAAGACTTGTTGCCAAAGGTTACCGCCAAGAGGAAGGCATAGACTACGATGAGACATATGCTCCAGTAGCGCGTATAGAGGCAATCTGCATGTTTCTAGCCTACGCAGCTCACAAGAATTTCACAGTCTATCAAATGGATGTGAAAACGGCCTTTCTGAATGGCATTCTTAAGGTGGAAGTCTACGTGTCTCAACCAGAAGGGTTCGTGAATCCAGATAAGCCAGATCATGTCTACATCTTGGACAAAGCCCTGTATGGTTTGAAACAAGCCCTCGAGCATGGTATGATGTTCTATCAAAATTCTTGGTCAAGTCAGGTTTTTCCAAAGGTAAAGTTGATACCACTTTGTTCATCAAAAAGAAAAAAGCCGATATCATCCTTATTCAAATATATGTTGATGATATAATTTTTGGCTATACAAATCCTAAATACTGCAAAAACTTTTTTAACTTCATGGTGTCACGTTTTCAAATGAGTATGATGGGAGAGATGAATTTCTTTCTCGGATTACATGTAAAACAGCTTTCAACGGGGATTTTCATTAACCAATCTAAGTACATTTTGGATATTCTTCGGAAGTTCAATATGGAAAATTGTAAACCAATTGGGACCCCAATGGCACCAGGTACTAAGATTAGCACTGATCCTTCGGGTAAAAGTGTTGATGTTAGGACTTATAGAGGTATGATAGGATCGTTAATGTATCTTACTTCAAGTAGGCCAGATATTATGTTTTCAACATACTTATACTCTAGATATCAGGATGCTCCTAAAGAATCCCATTTGGCTGCTGTCAAAAGGATTTTAAGGTATCTGAAGGGGACTGCAGATCTTGGTCTGTGGTATCCTAAGTATACTGGTTTTCAACTGACTGCCTATTCAGATGCAGATCATGCAGGTTGCATGTTGGACAGAAAGAGCACTTCAGGTCACATTCAATTTCTTGGAGACAAGCTCGTTAGTTGGGCATCAAAGAAACAATTATGCGTTTCCACATGAACTGCTGAAGTAGAGTATGTAGCTGCTGCCAGTTGATGCTCTCAAGTCCTGTGGATGCGAACACAGCTGCGAGATTACGGATTCAAGTTTGATAAAATACCAATATATTGTGACTCGAAGAGTGCAATCGCGATATCTGCTAATCCTGTCCAGCATACGAAAACCAAACACATTGACATCAGGTATCATTTTATCAAAGACAATGTAGAAAAAGGAACAATTGCACTTTATTTTGTAAAAACAGATTATCAGCTTGCAGATTTATTCACCAAACCCTTAGATGAAAAGAGATTTAATTTTCTTGTCTCTAAGCTTGGTATGTTAAATCTTAAGACATAATCGGTTGTTACCTAATAAAGTTAGGTATTGTTATTTTTCATCATTTTCTTTATCATTATTTCTGAACGATATCTGCACTTTAATAGTTTGCTCATAATATCAGCGGGAGAATGAGATGCACTTTAAGATGATCTACATTCTTTTGAGGGGGAGTATATTTAATTTCTGCATTTTGCTTAACTGACAATTTTTTGTGATACATGATTTTAAGGGGAGCTTATAAGTCATATTAAAAGGAGTAAGACTATGATTTCTGATTATTTCAGATCAAAACTCGTACATTAATCGTTTTACTGCTTTATGTCTTTTACATTTGAAGAAATCTTTGTGAATAAAAGTTGCTTTGACTAGACTTTGAGACTTATGTAGAAGGAGAGGAAGCTATCAAGATCATATCTTTATGACTTCAGCTGACTTAATGAGATCTAAGATTGCACAGAAAGGTTAATTTCTTATCTTAATCTCCTATATGGTTAAAAGAAGGAGGACTTTCAATCATAAGAAAACATATTCTTAAATGTTCAAAACACTTTCTGATTCTTAAACATATTTCATAAATTAGAAGTGTGATTTTAAATGTTTTCATTTTTATTTTGAGCTTCAATGATTAATAAACCGTGTGTTTCCAAAGATAAATACTTGCGTATTGTCTTTTCTACATACTTTCAAGTATGCACACACATCGGTTTCATTTTTTTGATCAAATAGTTCTTACCATGTCTCATATTGTAACATATTTTCGATGGTAAGACACTCTGCTTGTACTTCAATGTATCTTGAGCGTCATTTCATTTCGAAGCCTTCATTTCAAGAGTGTCTATATTTTGATTCATATAGATAATATCCGTTATTTTGACCATAATCCTTAATTGATATATCACTTCATTTCTGATCATTTTCATACAATGTCAGATTTTCAAACAAGTCTTTTGCATTCATATTTATTCATTTCATATACTTGTTTGAAAATACTTTAATGTTTAAAAAGCTCAAATCTTCATGATTATATTTTATGAGTATACATTCATCTGACATTTGTGTATGAGCTTTAACTGATAAAGCTAAATCATCTGAGCAACACATGCTTTCTAGGACTTCATGGGTTCTTTGTGCTAGGATTTAAATGAACTTCTATGGAATCACGTTAACCAGTGTTTCCTACCCAAGAAGTTAATCCATAGAGATTGAGTGTGAGGAGTCTAAAAGAAATGAGTGTGGGATGTGTGATGAGGTAAAATGAAAAAGAGAGTTTGGTTAGATGTGAGCTTAATGATTAAAAATAAGGAGGGTGAGAGAACAAAGTAAAAGAATATCAAACTCTGCACCAACTACTTTCTGAGTCGGGCAGCCACATTACTAGCGTTTCACAACTCTTTGGTGAACGTTATTGAAATAAGCAACTAGCCCATGCTAACTCTTGGTAAAACCCCACCAACCACTCATTTTCTTCTCTAAAAGAAAATGTTTCATATTTTCTGGGGACGCATCACATATGCTATCTGATTTTCATTTGGAAAATTTGGATATTGAAAAAGAAGGAAGTCTGCCCCACCTTCGCACTTCAATCATGCACATTGAGTCTGTGTTTATCTACTGTTGTTGCAGTGGTTTACACAAGTTTTGAGCCTTAAAGCAATCATCATATTCTTAATTCTTTCTACACTAGCACGAACACACAAGGAATTCGTTTTATTGTCATAACGTTCATAGAAATTGCCTTTGTGGTGTTTCGATGATTGGATGGAAGCCCTGGGGGAGTGAATATAAAAAATCTCCTTTATATTGTGTATTCGTTACACACAGTGACTTTGTGTTACTGACAGGCATTTTAGTTGTTTCATTTGTTGATTCAAGTGTTACATTCCTATTTTGTCTAGATTTGAAAAGATTTGGATAAATAAAGTGTTCGAATTGGCAAACAATCAGAGGCTCGTAAACGGATCAGTGGTCAGACTGGATACAGACATTTCTTACTGAAAGTTTTGATGATATTGATGCTCATTTCATCAAAAAGGGGGAGATGGTATCAATAAATGTTAAAGTGTTTATAGTTTTGGGAAATGTTTTTAAAGAAATGTCTATGTCAGAAGATTCAAAGTAAAGATTTGAAGATTATCATAGAATTTCTGAAGATGTGCTGATTTTGATGAAATTTTCTTTGAAGATTATTTTGCTAAAGTAATCCGAGCTGAATCTGATGATAATTTCTTTCCGAAGTATGAAAGAGTATTGTGATACTTCTGAAAGATTGTTGAAGATCTTGTTGATCATATTTTGGGAGATTGTTATACTCTTTGAAGACAGAGCTTAAAAGAGAAGATTGAATTGCTAGATCTTTCAACAGTGATCTTGAATCCAAAGGGGGAGATTGTTAGAGCTTAAATCTATTGGATACAAGATCAAGATTGCTGAAGGTCAAAGATACAAGAAGTTAAAGCTGAAAGTCAACTCTAATTAAAAGTCAAAGTATAAGTGTAATAAAGTTAAAGTCTTTGTTATTGTATTTGTTTTGTTTCCTTGTAACTTGAGGAGTTGAGATTTTGATATACGATTTCAGAGAGAGAGAGAGAGAGATTGTAGAGAGAGAAAGAGATTTTTTAGAGAGCGAAAGATTGTAATTGTTTGAATTTGAGATTGAAATCAAACAAGTAGTTAATTCATCCTTGTTTGTTTGATTAATTGCAATTAGAAACTTGATTTCAGGACACACGGTACTTGATCCAAACATCTCTTTAAGGACATCAATATCCCTATCATCAAACAATCCATCTAGTACACTAGCCTCATTCTCTGGAATCACTTCTTTAAAAGGTTAAGCATCTAAGTCCACAACTTCTTCAACATCGTCATCTACATTATCCATCAGATTTTCTTTCTCTTCCTCTTTCACTTTTCAGAACTGATTGTACTTCTCACTAATGTCATCATCATCTGAAGACAAGTCTATAACATTTATTGATTCAATTCCAATCAGTAAAAACACTTATTCTCTTGTAGCTACCTTAGGCTTTTCAACCCTTGGTACTACCTCTAGATCAACATATAAAACAATTTCTCTTCCAATTATAGCTCCTTGATCAGTTCTGACAACCTTTTGATTTTGTTCCCCTGACACACTTTATGATCCACCAACATTAGCAACATTCACATATGATCTCTGTTTCTTTGACATCTCCCCCTCATGGTCATGATCCGAATCATGATCATGCCTCTTTCTAGAACAAGTAGCCTGTGCTTTGCAAGATGCCTGAACAACTTTAGAAAGGTCTATAAAAGCTTGTTGCATATATTGAATTGATATCAGAACATCTGCTTTTAAAGAATTGAACTCTAAGGCTCTGGCCACATCTGATAGGATTTGATTAACAGTTGGTGGTGGTTGTTGGTGTTGGGATTGAAGTAGGCCAAATAAATCAGAATCAGCTTGGTTGGCTGGAGTTTGAGATAGGAGTTTGGCAAATAGGAGTTTAACAACAGGGTCCTTTCCCTTTAACAACCTTTTAACTCCCCCAATCTCCTCAGAAAACTTCTTTAACAATCTTGATTCATTCGCCTTTAAGGCGCCGTCGAGGTGCTCCTTTGACACGAGGTCAAGTAAACTAACAACAGAACCACTTAGGTTTTCCGTTGTCATAACAGTTGATGAAACAATTGTATGGCATGTGTTCATAGCTGGCATGGTGTTAACTATGACAGGACTTCCACCCGGTCCTTGTAGTCCAGATTATGGAGCTACTCTGGGTGTTCCGGTCAGGTCACTAAGACTTCTGACAAATAGAGATGTATCAAGATATGTCCTAGGAATGAAAATGGGTAACTAAAGTGGCAATAGACTCGATTGTGCACTGAAAGGAATTGAGAACTGTGGTTGTGGTTCTCTATTTTCAATATCTAGATTATCCGAATGAGAGGTAGATAGTAGTTGTACTAAATCCCCATGCGTATCTGAGACTATCACCTGTTGGGAGGTGGTAGAATGGTTGGCTGGGATGTGCAGTTACATAAGTGGGCTACTTATGTTTGTTTCAATACATGCTTACAACACATGCGACCTGGTAGTGGATGTGGCTGCCCTTTTGGAAATGTAGGTTCGGTTACACACATGCTCACCCTATTCTTTCCCTCTCCCTTCACTCCGGCTCACATTCTCATTTTCATCTAAGGCTCCCTCAAGTCTCCTTATATCTCCCACCACATTACTCACAGTGGTATCAATATCAATCTCCATGGCATCATTGTGAAAATCATGATCATCATCATTGTCATCTTGATCATCACCATTATCACCATCATTATCATTATTTTCAGAAGCATCATCATCAACATCTCTATCATCATCAGTACCATTAGCAGATGGAACAGACACACTTTCATCATCTTGAGCTTGATCCGACTCAGTTACAGAATCTGAACTTTTTTCGGTCTTCTCTCCCTGACTGCCTGATAAAGGAATGATGGCTGGACCAGGTCGAGATGTGGAACCCACATGATGTGTGGCATATGCTTGGGATCCCACAGCCTCAAGTCTAGAATGTTGTCCCCTTCCAGTTCCCCTCTCAATATTTTCTCTCAGCTTTCCCGGTTCTTGTACCCCATGGGTAACAAGAACCATCACTGACACCACTATTCTAGGGTTTGAGCCTTGGGCAGGGGCAACCGGTGATGGACGTATACTCAATAACACTCTTAGAGTTCGGATCAGCATAAGCACGCAGTGCTTCTGGAATAGGCATATTGTAGTTGAATGACTTTTTCTGTCTTAACAAATATCTCATGGAATACTCAGGTGCATATGGTTGTTGTGATCTCCTTGGAATGTATTTGTTACATCTGATCATGCTCCGGATAATCAAAGCTAAGAATCTCTGATATGGCACAAATATTGGAGTCTTTGAAGTTTTCTTTGACATCACCCTTTCATAGAGTTCATTCCAAAACACAAAGGAGTAGTCCACATGCATATCATATACAACAGCATGAAACAGCTTCAGTATGAAAATCTTTGCATTATCAGTTCGCTTGTGCTTTGTTGTAAGACACCTATTGATGACTGAGAACAAGGTGTAGTAAAATAGAGGCATGTTATTCTTCTTGAAGTGGTTAACCTGAGTGAGTTGTCCAACATAACCCATAGCTATTATTCCCTCAAACACTTCAGCATCAGTTGGGTATAGATCATATGAAGTTCTGCCTTCTCTTGAATCAGCCTCTGGCAACCTTAAGATGTACCTCAGTCTCTGATAATCCAATATTGACTTGTAGTGATCAATCTGGATCTCAAGTTGTCGAACTTCAGCATTACCGATGAATCTGATGGTTTTCCATGCTTGTTGTAAGTATATGAGAGGCACTACAGCAGATCCAGCCAAAGCATAGTGTAATGGATGACCTTGCAGTATCTCCAATACCAGTGGATCAATGTGAAGATGACAAAATCCACATAGTGATTGTTGGGATAAAGATGATTCTCTTCTGATGGTGCAATGAGAACAAGATCAGGATTGACACCAGGTTGAAGTTGATAGTCAGATCAGGATGAGGGCATAGGATTATCCCTTGAGACCTCCGGTGAGTTCTCATCCATCTGAACTTCTTGTTCAACTGACAGATTTTCTGCCATTGAAATACCTGAAATTGAAAAGTTGTGGACATATGTCCATTTTGTCAGTTAAAGTCCAAAACTTGCACTTTTGAAAAATTTTCCTAAATAATTCTAAGTATAGAATTCGCATAGTGTATGAAAAATATACACTTTTCGCATGACACTGAAATAAGCCACTTTTCGCATGAGTCAAGATGTGAATTTTACACTTGAAAATTTCGACACCATGAAAGAATTCGCATGAAACACTTAACTTGAATTTCAATCTGAAAATTTTAACAAGTCTTTGAAACTCATCAAGAACTCTCATGAGTCTTCAAATTCATGAAGAACTCTCATTGTTCATCATTCAAAAGTTTCATATGCCCAGATTCAAAAATCAAAAAATTTCAATTAAAGTTCAAAGTTTTGATACAAATTAGGTCGAAATTATGTTTAAAACCTTAATCCACCATTAATTTCACTTTAAGGTTCATTTGGATTCATTAATTTCAGTTTCAGTTCAAGAACAGTGCGATGAACTTCAAAAAGTTCGAAAGGTCAAAAATTTGAGTCCAGGTCAAATCAGTCCAAATTTGTCCAAAATAATCCAACATTGAAGGTCGCAATCATAAACCAAGATCATTAACCATGATCAATTCCATCAACAAGATTGAATGTTCAGATTAAGATACAAAATCCAAGTTTTCGGTTCGGAAGATTTAATGGAGATGAACAGTCCTATCGATTGAAACCCTAGAAATCAAGAAAATAACTTGTAATGGAATTGATACAAGTACAAAAATATAACAATCAAAGATTAAACAACAAACATGATCAATATCAACCTACCCTTGAATCGAAATCGAAGTCTGGAAATAAGAAATCGCGAAGGAGGGTTTTTGAGAGCAAAGTTCAATGTGAGAGTTCGTATAAAATGCCTTGATGAAAAGTGAGTTGAAAATTGATAAACCTTATATTTATATATATACCCAATACTAAAGGTGACACGTGGACGAGTGGATTGGGTACTCACTTTTCGCAGGTCATAGGAAAAATCAGACTTGTCTCAAAAAATAGATAAGTGTGTGTGAACTTTTCGCATGAAACAAGATGCGAAAAGTTGTGCCTATGGAAGAATTCGCATACCACTCTGTGTGAATTGTGACTTTTCCCTGACCAAAGGATGTGAAATGTCACTTTTCACAGACCATTGGGTGCAAAAAGTAAAGAATTCGCATACCATATCATGCAAATGAACTTTTGCATGCAATAATTGCTTGCGAATTTTCATTTTTCGCATGACACTATGTGAAATCTATACTTAGCCAAAAATATCAAATTTTCCAAAAATGGCATTTTAACATTTTTAAAACTTTCCAAAAATAGAAACTTGCCAAAAATGGAAATTTCCAAAAATAGAAACTTTCCCAAAACGGAAACTTTCCAAAAATGGAAACATTTAAGCTCAAAAATGATTTTCATTTTTCAAAACATTTTTGATACACACATACACACTTAGAAACTTATCCAGATACTCCCCCATGAACTTTGAGTTGTAATTTCTGCAAAACAGAAATTTACTTGGTATTCATAGTACATGAATCCTTACTGATTAGAAGTATCCTCTCATTTGACTCCTCCTTAACAAATGTATACTCAGAAATTGAACTTGAACTTGATTAGAAATACTTACACTCCCGCTTGATGTAAACATGGATTGTTTGATAAAAAAAAACAGATATGCTCCCCCTTCATATCTGCAAAAATTCAAAATATTCATCAAATGTTCTTGAACTCCCCCTAAAATCAATATTCGACTTTTAATTTCTCAAAAAATTAAACAATGTCCCCCATATTAACAAATGCAAAATACTCCCTTTGAAAGATATGACATTCTAAGTGTCCTTCTTTCTTGATCTTTGAAGTATGTATAACACCCTAAAATTTAGGAAAAATAAAAACTTGAAAATTCGGCAATATGACCTGTCAAACATTCCAAAAGTGTCATCCCGAAACGGGGAATACTGTATAGTTTTAAACTTCGCGCACACAACAGGCTGCGTGAACTGCACTTCTCGGAAAAAGATGTGTGCGAGTTTCAGTTTCACGCACGACGAAGCTTGCGTGAACCAAGGTTCGTTCACGCAGGCTTATGCGAGTTCTTAGTTCTCGCACACAACTATGTGCGAGTTTTGAAACTTCGCGCAAAACCTTGCGAGTTACACACTTAGAAAAATTTTCAAAATTTGAAACGAGCTAAACGTAAACGTGCAAGAACAGGGATTGCGAGTTTAGGACTTAGAAAAACTTTGAACAAGAAACTTCGTGCTAAATGGAAATGCGCACACCGAACATTTCTCGTAGATTACACTTCTCGCACGACACTGATGATGAACAGTACAAACTCACACCTAGTTATGTGCGAGTTTCTGCTTCTCGCACGAAACCTTTTGCGAGTTCTTCACTTCAAAGACTTGCGAGTTCTTGTCCTGCGAGTTCTTTGGATCTAGCGAGTTCTTGACTTGCACAGTTCCAAAACTCGATTTTTGTACAGTTCCAAAACTCGAATTTTACACTGATTTCGATTCAAACTTTCACCAATTAGCTTGAAACTTTGTAGGCTTGATCTAAACCATATTTTGAACGGATTACAACGAATTGATTTCAAACTAATACACAAACAATTACAAATTCAATCCTATTAACAGTGTTCGACTAAACTCGAACAAAAATTATATAAACTTCAAAAATTCACCCTAACAAGTGTGAATTAGTCTAGGAATTCCAAATGAAATATGTTCAATATGTTAAAATGAATACAACAAAACCAAACTTAGAACAAAAACATTACAGATTCAAAGAAATCAAATTCAATAGTCCATTTTTGCGAGTTCGTCCAATATTTTGTCCAAAATTCAAATTGATCCAAGTTTATCTCTGAATTTTGCTTGCTCTGGTACCAATTGTTATCCCAGATAACAATGCAAATCAATCGATGACAATTAAATCCATTGAAACACTTTTTATTAATCTTGAAATGATTACAGAATGTTCTCTCAACACACTTTCTCTCTCTAACTCTGGAACTCTTACAACACTTATGAAATTGCTACTGTTAATCATAAAATCCCAATCACAACAAGCTAATTACTCAATATATGTCTAATAAGCTCAATAACTAGAGAGAGAAAGTCTAGAGAGAGAAAGTAGATCTTATATTAGCACCAAATCTGGTATTACAATATGCATTAGCCTCTAGATCGTTCCTACATGATTACACAAACTAAACTATATATACCAACTAACTAACACAAAGCCTTAAAGGCTAAGGAAACTAAACATGCTAAAACTAACTATTACAAGGTGAATGTTGACTTTTACATATTTGACTTTCCTATTAAATCTTGGATAAAATATTTAGACTTAACAATCTCCCCCTTTGTATTCAAGATTTAATAAAAATTTGATGCAGATCTTCAACTCTTGATTCTTCATCTTTTGTCTCTTGAAGCTTTCAAAAACTTTGCTCTTTTGCAGCTATTGAAGAATCTTGGAAAGTCTTTTTAAACTTTGAAGCTTTGGAAAGTCAACACACCTTGAACACGAAACAGAAATGAAGCTTTGACTTTAAACTTTGAAACAACTTTGAGAAACCTTGTAAAAACTTGTATCTTCATCACTTGATCTCTGAATTGTCTTTGGAAGAATCAAACTTTCACGAATCATCTTGATTTGACTTTGAACATTCTTTATCAGACTTGAACTTTGCAATCAACAGTGGAAGCAATTTGAAATTCTGACATGAACTTTGAACTTGAACTCTTGAAATTGATCTTTGAATAATTCTCCCCCTTTTTGATGATGTGAGCAACAGATCATCAAAATTTCTTCAATTTCAGCTCAGACTTTGATAACCCCTTTGAAACAATCTCCCCTTTGATAAATGTTGTGCTTTGATCTGAAGAGCCGAATCATGAACTGTTTATATCCGAATCTTTGCAAATTCAGACATAATAACCGTGTAACCCTGATTCAACAAATGAAACAGTTAGAAGTGCCTGTCAGTAACACAAAGTTACTGTGTACAACGGATGTACAATATAAGGAGTTGGTTTGAAGATGACTCCCCAGGACTTCCATTCAATCATTGAATGTTCTGACAGAAAAATATATTCTCTGTGTGCTCGTGCTTGTGTATGAAAGAATTAGAACAATGATTGTGTTTCATAAGGGTCAAAGTATGTAAATCACTGAGACAACAATGATTGTATATGGACTCAATGTGCATGAGAAAGGGTCGAAGGTGGGGCAACTTTCCTTCTTTTTCAATATCAGTATCTTCCAAGAGAATATCTGATAGATTATGTGCTGCATCCCCAGAAAATGTGAAACATTCTCTTTTTAAGAAAAGAATGAGTAGCTGGTGGGGTTGTATGCAAGAGATGGCATGGGCTATTTTCCTATTTCAATGATGGTCACCAAAGAAATGTAAACCAATCAGTAATGTGGCTGCCCGGCTCAGAAACATGTTTGGTGCAGAGTTCTGATATTCTTTTAACTCTGTTCTCTCACCCTCTTTCTTTTAAACATTTAAGCTCACATCTAACCAATCTCTAATTTCCATTTTATCTCAGCTCACTCCCACACTCAATTCTTTTAGACCCCTCTCCCCTCAATTACTCAAAGGATTTCTTCCGGAGTAGGAAACACTGGTTAACGTGAATCCATGGAATATCTATTAAGCACTCACACTGAATCCCATGTTCCTAAAAGTACATGCTTATCAATGATTTTTTTGACATGTAAAGCACAATAAATCATATGTCAGTGTATGTATGCTCATTGAAAAATATAAATGAAATTTGAGCATTTGATATTTGAAGATTTCTCAAAACAAGAATATTGAATGAATGAGATGAAGTCAAGAGAATTGTTTTGAGAATCTGACAATGAATTAATCAGATCAAATTAAATAGCTAGAGTATCAAAGAATTGGATATTTTGTTTATATGAACAAATATAAACAATTTATCAATGAAAGCACAAATATGAAAAAGATGTATGATGCTCAACAACTTTGAATTTCAAACGGGGGTATTACCATCGAAAAAATGTTTGAATTTGAGACATGGTAATAACAATTTCAAAGAAAATACTAAACCGGTGTGTGTGAATACTTGACAGTATGTGGACAAGATAATACACAAGTATTGATCTTTGGAAACACACGGTCAGTTAAACAATAAGCTCAAAATTGAAAAACATTTAAAAGCACACTTCTAAATTAATGAAATCTTTTGAGAATAAGAAGTGGTTTGAACATTTCAGAAATTGTTTTTCATGTTCGAAAGTTGTTCTTCTTTCAAACAATCTGAGATCTAGATCAGAAGATTTTTACCTTTTCAGCTCCTCCTCAAATCATGATAATATGATTTATGTATTTTTAGCTCCCCCTGGATATTTGCATAATATCCTTCTTTGATTATTGATGAACGGGTCCTGATCTGTCATGTAATCAGAAGCCACTTTATTCATATTATTTATTTAAAAAATAAAAGACAGAAAGCAGTAAAACGGTTTTCTAGAATGAGTTCTGATCTGAAATAATCAGAAGTCATCACCTTTACTCCCCCTTAAATTAAGCATCTGAAATATGACAAGTAAAACAGGATAGAGATCAAACACTCTCTTTTTGAATTGTTAGACCATCAATATCAGAAAAAATCTAGCAAACGGGTCCTGATCTGTCATGTGATCAGAAGCAACTTTATTCATATTATTTATTTAAAAAATAAAAGACAGAAAGCAGTAAAACGGTTTTCTAGAATGAGTTCTGATCTGAAATAATCAGAAGTCATCACCTTTACTCCCCCTTAAATTAAGCATCTGAAATATGACAAGTAAAACAGGATAGAGATCAAACACTCCCTTTTTTAATTGTTAGACCATCAATATCAGAAAAATCTAGCAAAGAAAAAGTATAGGATAGAGATCATATCAATTCTCTTGGGATGAAGACCATCAATATCCATCGGATGCAAGTATACAGGAGTAAGGTCTTTTTGATCACTGAGGTCCGAGTCCTAAACTGTTATGTTTAGAAGTCAAACTCCTTTGAAGAACGGGTCCTAAGCTGATATGCTTAGAAGCCATATTATTTCAGCATTGAAGTTCGGGTTTTGAACTGTTGTGTTCAAAAGCCATTGTCTTTCTTACTCCCCCTTGGATTGAGGTGCCTGCAACACAGATTCAGGTTTTGGTTTTGGTACCCACTGGTATTTGGGTCCAGAAATGTTAGTTGCAGTGCGTGTGGGGGATATGGAGTAAGAACCATACCAGTAATGATCAGTTGATTTATGTAAATAATCATGTGTACAACAAATAGAACAATAAAATTTCTTACTGTTAAGTGCTTTGTTCTTCTTTGCTTTGTGCACAGGTACACATGATTTATTCTCTTTCAGCTCATTTTCCTTATCATCTTTGACAGGTTTCTTTATCCAGACCAGTTTCTCTTTCTTGAAACTTTTTCTCCTTGGATAAGTTTATGAACCATCTAAATATTCATCAAAGAAAAGGTTTGTGCGACGAATCTGATTAAATGATTTGACTGACCTTTGTGAAGAGATAAAATTCTGACTTGAACTTGAAACAGATTTTTCAAGCTCTTTGATATTTGATGCAAAGTTATCTCTTTCTATCACAAGCTGGTCAATCTTCGTCTTGAATTCAGACTTCGTTCTTTGTTCTTTCAGCGCAGATGCAGACAGTTCAGATAATTTTGAAGTTAGCTTCCTGATTTCAGATTCAAAAATGGATCTTTCTTCCTCAAATCTTTTTTCTGACTCAGTTCTCTGGCCGGATAATTCTTTAAAGAACCTTACATTCTTCTGTTCTATGGCCTTCTTCTCCTGAGCAAATTTCTCTCTTTCTAAAATCAGTACTTTCTCAAAATCTGAGATTTGTTGAGAAAGTTTTAAGCATTTAAGCTCCACTGACTTCTTCTCTTCAAAACACTTTTTAGAGAAATCTGAGAACTTCTTGGAAAAACTTTTCTTTTCGCTCTCAAAATTAGCTTTATCTTCAATAAGCTTTTGCTTCAAATCAGATATAGTCTTTCTAAGCACAGCATTCTCATATTCCAATTTCTTAACTTTCTGCTCATTGCTCTCAACAGAGACTGTCTACTAAACTTTAGCTTCCAACTCAGAAATTTTTCTTTTTAGCTCAGACACAACCGTTGGCCCTAACATTGTCCATTCAAGATAATCCCATATCTCCTTTCCTGTTGATTTGTACAAATCTTTTCTTGTCAACTGATATGTATCTATGTGACCTTTAATCTCAGGACGAATACTATTCAACAGAAAAGTTCGAGCCATATTATCAGCATTCTTTCTTTTCTCTCGATCCTCAGTACAATCTTCTGTTGTAGTATGAGGTGTCATCTCTCCTTCAGTCAATGACAATTTGATATAAGAACTCAGCTCATTTGTATCTACAAATTTGAAAAAATCAGCTTTCCACTTCTCGTATCTTCCTCTAAGCAAAATTGGTGAACTCATCTCTCTCTTAGAAATAACTTGATGAGAATGATCGTTCCAAAACTGTATATCAGAAAAACAAAAATCAGATCAAATTGAAATCTTAAAAAAAAATATTTCGTGAAAATTGAAATTTGAACAATACTTGATATTTCGCAGTGTAGAAAAAAATATTTCCAAAGATGACCAAAATATTTCGTGAAAATTGAAATTTGAACAATACTTTTTTTTTTAACTAAGACAGGGAGACCCGCAAACTTGAGGTATTCGGGTCACAGAGGTATTCGGGTCACAAAGATATGCGTGTCCAGAAAGATATGTGTGTGTAGTGTGAAACGCACATCTCAGTTATGCGTGTGTAGTTTGAAACGCACACCTCAGTTATGCGTGTGTAGTGTGAAACGCACACCTCAGTTATGCGTGTGTAGTGTGAAACACACACTCTAATATGCGGGTCTAGTAAGACACGCACTTGATGATCTGCGTGTGTTGACAGATACGCACAAGAGATATGTGTTTCCAAGAGAGATTCAAACTTATGAATCACACGCACAATAGGATGAATGAAACGCATATCTGATGAATGAAACGCATATCTGATGAATGAGACGCATATCTATAAAACCAACAAAGTTGCACCAAAAACTTATCTAGACCTCGAATTTCGATCTGAAAATTTGACAATTCATTCACAAACACATTTCGAACACAATTCTAACAAGCAATTTCGATTAAAAACACAGAAATCAACAAATTTGATTCAAGAACAGTGCGTGAACTCGTTTTTAAAAAAATCACAAAAATTGAAAATTGACATCGATTTAGAATGAATTTTGATATAGAATCAAAACAAGAAACAATCACTACAACAAATCGAACACATTGATTCCAAATTCTTTCATTAAAAACAATTTTCACTCAAAATTCGTATGAACAGTACCCAAACTCGTGTTCTTGAAAAATTTCGAAAATTTCAAATTTTCAATGCAAATCACACAAATTTCAATTTAAACTCTGATCAAATCTTTCAGAAAAGTTTGGTATGGCTCTGATACCAATTGTTAATCATAAAATCCCAATCACAACAAGCTAATTACTCAATATATGTCTAATAAGCTCAAGAACTAGAGAGAAAAAGTCTAGAGAGAGAAAGTAGATCTTATATTAGCACCAAATCTGATATTACAATATGCATTAGCCTCTATATCGTTCCTACATGATTACGCAAACTAAACTATATATACCAACTAACTAACACAAAGCCTTAAAGGCTAAGGAAACTAAACATGCTAAAACTAACTATTACAAGGTGAATGTTGACTTTTAGATATTTGACTTTCCTATTAAATCTTGGATACAAGATTTAGACTTAACAGCTACTTATGTTGTGTTCTACGCACAACACACCAAAAAACCTATTTATGCAAAGAATACAAAACGTGCACATCATAGGAACAAGCAAAACACAAAAACTCTCACACAACTAAAACACAAAATACAAATTGACTTTGACTTTTATTACACTTAGACTTTGACTTTGACTTTGATGCTTGAGAGTTGACTTCAGCTTTGACATCAATCTTCAGTCTTCTATGATCGTGTATCCAACATATTTATGCTATAACAAGAAGAATTCACATAGTTAATTTGTTGAAGAATTCGCATGATCAGAATTCGCACAATGGATTTTGAAGATAAAATTTGTTAAGTATAGATTTCGCATGACAGAGTGTTGCGAAATGTGCAGAATTCGCATGCTAGTGATGTACGAAAAGTTGATATGAATTCCAGTGGCCAAAATGTTTTCTAAGTGAAGAATTTGCAGGTAGTCGTATGTGAAATGTTGAGAATTCGCATCCTACCTTGTGCGAATTGTGAGAAATTCGTATATGTGAGTTATGCGAGATGCGAGGAATTCATAATAGGTTCGTGCGAGAAGTAAGAATTCACATGCAGGCCTATGCGAATTCTGGGGTTTCAGCTAAAGCCATCATGCGAATTGTGCTCAATGTGAATAGTGATCTACGAATTGTTTCCTTTATGCGAAAAGTTTTTAACTTTTTGAGAATTTTGACTGTTTTGAACCCTGTTTGCTACAAGTTTGCCTTATTCCCGAGCTTCTTACGCGTAATGCATATGTGACATCACTCTTATCATATGTTGGTCACATATCTTTAGCAACTGATCTATGTTTCACGAGTGCTCATGCTTTTCAAGATTTTCAGATACTGGATTTGGGGATTAAGTCTCTGATTGGATTGAGTTAGCTTCCTAAGCATTTGCAATCATCAGTCTGGAGAGCTTCTTTTATGGTTAGACTGGTGAGAGAACTTTGTCATTCTTTTGAACTGATCATCAGTAGTGTGAGTGACTGCAATCATTGTTCTGATGCTTGAGTTGTGATTCAAAATCCTGAGTGCTTATAATCATCCAGTTGATTCATAAAGAAAGGAGTTTTGGGTTTGATTGTTTAGTATTGTAGAAAGTTATCAGAAAATGAGTGTATTCTATCAGTTGTTGAACAATGCTTGTCTTCTAACCCTTGCCTTAGTGTTGCTACTGTTGCTACCGCCCGTAAGCTGATCAATTGAAGTTCTTAAGCTAAATTCTTAATTCAACTTGTGGTTCAAAGACAGATTAGATGTTATACATTGAAGATGCACTTGGTTGTCATTCCAATATTCAACACATATCATTCTTGTGGGCATACGGAATGTATTGGGTTTACAAGAGTCAAAAGTTGTCTTTATGTGCACTCAGTCGAGGTTATGGTCTACATCAGATCTGGTATTTCAATTGAAACTTCAAGGATAAGAGCTACTTTCAAGGGGGAGCTAGAGGAGCTTTGAAGTTTATGCAACTCTAAGTTTTATAAAGAAATCAAGGGGGAGAGGAGCTGAAGCTAGAGCTGAAAAGATAATGATTACTTTACAAAACTTAGGGGGAGAATGTTAGAACATAAATATGTTCTATTTTTGAAGTTTAGTAAAGTAATCTACATGTATTGTGTATTGGGCCTTGTAATGGGTTTGGACTTAATGTATACAAGGGATTTTGGGTATATAAGGAGTCCGTTTAGTTCGTTTGTAGTTAAGTTTCATTTCCAACAATGTAGACATCATACGAATTCCTCTCTTTGTAGTGTAGATTTGTTTGTTGAATAAAACTACAGATTTCTATCCCTAATCTCTTGTCAATTGTTAATCATTCAATCAATCTTGATCTTAGGGACTTAACAATATGAAACATTGCAAAAGCATACAAAAAAAACCTTTGTAACCAAGACAAATCCTCTTCTCAACATCGACAAAACGAAACCTATAACAGCGACACACCAACCTAAAACCAAGAACCATAACAACTTATATACGTAACAAGCAATAAAAAAACTAAACAACCTAAACAATAAGAATATATGAATTCATAGAAATACAAAAAAAATCGAAAAACTAAACCAAAAAAAAGTTACTAACCATGATTCCCGATCAAAGTAGGAAAATCACCAACAGGGGCTTCCACATCTCTCACTCCTACATATTTGTCAACTAGAAAATCATCTAAATTCGAATCGAAATTGTTATTGTCAGACGGAATAAACTCTGCTAACATATCGCTCCTATAAACTTCACCACCCATACCAGAAAATGCTATTTCATTAGCCATTGAAGGGAAAACAAAAACTCACGAAAAAATATTCACCAAGAATTGTGCTACAAAGGATAACTATGAGGGAAATTGGCTCAAATAGCCTAATCACATTTGAAATTTCACCTTCTAGCTATTCTTTCCTGATTTTTGCAAAAATAGCCCTAGGTCCGCAATCTATATATCCTCAGTCTGCAATACCTCCAAAAAAGACAGAAAAAAACACGGATTGTGGCAGGTCCGCAACGGGTCCACGTGTTACCTAGGTCCGCAATTGTGGATGTGGACCTAGGTCCGCAATTGCGGTGGTGTACCTGCCAAGTTGGATTATGCCATGTGTCAATGAGCGAAGCAGATGATGCCACGTGTCCCCTAGGTCCACATTTGCAGAGGTGGACCTAGGTCCGCAATTGCGGATGTGCACCCGGGGCTATTTTTGCAAAAATCAGGGAAGAATAGCTAGTAGGTGAAATTACAAATCTGATTAGGTTATTTGAGCCAATTTCCCTAACTATGAAGACGATAATTGAAAAACCAAAAAGTTAAATCAATCATAAAGCAATCATTACCATTTTTTTAAACATATTAAATGCATATCTCAAAATAACCGCCTCCTATTAAATGGTAATAATAAAAAAAACCAAAAAGAAAACTAAAAATATATTACAAAAATACCCTTCGTAATTAAAAAAAATTACTCATCCAAGATGGACGGCTTGGATTAGTTTGTAAGGATTGCATAGAAATGAAAGTTTCCAAATGATTGTCATATATATACATATATATACATATATATACATATATATATATATAGGACACGTTTCAATTGCAGTCGAATGATCATGTGAGAAGTTGAGTTAACGGTGAGAAGTGGATCTGAACCGTTGATCTCTTTTAATCTCAAGTCCTCCCATGAATTGCAGTTTAGAAGAGAATTGATCTGGTGCATCTTGGTCCATTTTATCTACGTGCATCTCATCCTAATATGCGTCCATTTCTCATCCAACGGTCGATAACCAATTCTCACACTTCTTACCGTTAAATCAAGTTCTCACCGGAATCTAACCCTTCAATTGCAAACCCGATAATTCTAACAAACTTTGCAAACTAATCTGAACCGTCCATTTTGATTAGTTGATGAGTTTAATATTAATTTTTGAAATAATCTGCCAAGGGCAATGATGTAATTGTGTATGTAATATTTTATATTAATTTTAATTTATTAAACTACTGATTTGTAGGGATTTTTTCTGTGCTTATGCTTCTCCACAATGGTTAATGTTAAATCGTGTATATCCCCTCCATAATTTTTTTTAATTTATTGATTTTCTTTATAGTTTCAAGAATTTTTCATCTTTTCAATTTACATATGAAAGAATTTTACTCCACGAATGAGATTTCCGTTAATGATGTTGTTGTGTCATCGAATGGAAAAGTTTTGGATGGTATTTCAGTAGCATACGATGAAGACGGTTATGGGTTATTGACGGCTCAACAAGAGAACGGGAAAACTATATGTAATTCATCGTCGGAGTTTTGCGAAGAAGATGGTACATGAAGTTTTTTTTGCATGTGTTAATTCTAATAAAATTTTGGCGATTGTTGTATGTTAATGTATCGGAATCAATATGGGATTCATGGTTGCAAAGTCATTGTTACATGTTGTTCGACTCATTGTTGATTACTTGATTATCATTCATGAGGACCACCTACAAATTATTTTTTTTGCCATTCATGAATATGATACGAGAGTCAAGAATAACATCATTGATTCATGAAGAACACTACAATTTCTTTTTTTTTTTACCATTCATGTATATCATATGGGAGTAAGAATAACATCACTGATTCATGAAGACCACAACAACTTTTTTTTACCATTCATGAATACCATACGGGAGTCACAAATATCATCATTGATTCATAAATATCGTAATTGATTCACGAATACGACTACAGGTGGATGAATCAGTAACAAAAACGATTCACTAATAACACAAAAGATTCAAATATAAACCCAAATATGAATACTTTATCTATGATCTACAAAAATTGATTTTTCCTTCTGTTTTCTTCACCAACATTTCAGTGTCGTAACCCTAAAATTTGTACATGAAAGAAATCGATTTCTAACTCAACGTATCACTAAAATTTAGATATAACTCCTGTCACATTCGCAAATTCATGATCCCTTCTTGTTCCTCTTTGACGTGATTTACTTATGCCATCTAAAATTGGTATCCCGATCAGTGAATCGTTGCCATCTTCTTCGTCGAGCAACACTAGGTTGTCTGCAGTGTGTTAATCTAAAGTTCGATAAGCTTGTCTTCAACATATTTCGTTAACTAGGTTTACGAACTGCGTGGAGAGGAGAAAAACCCTAATGTGAAGAAGATTAATTGTCGGAATATGTATTATAGAATGGATTGCATCAAACCTCTTCCGTGGATTCATGAGTGTGAATAATGGGTGTCTTTCTCCCAAATTGAAAAATGTATAATCAATCGGAAACTACCTCTCTTCTCAGAGAGCGAGATATGATTCTCGGATTATTTGGGAAAAATTCAAACACGCTCAAATGGGTTTTTTATTCCAATATTACCCCTGTGCACGCTCAATTAGTACTGAAATTTATTTCAGAAATGTACGTTATTTACTATCTATGCCACTGATGTAATGATAACTGTAGATCATTAAAATGGATGGTGTAGATTAGTTTGCAAAGTTTGTTAGAATCATAGATTTTTCAATTGAATATAATAATATTATATTTATTTATTTTTAACTGAAATTTAAATAAATACATAAAAGACCAAAATACTCCTGTAGTTAACAAACTTTTAACAGAAGTGTCTGATGGACCAAAAGTGAAGCAAAATGGCTACCACAGTGACAAAAACTATAATTAGTTTGGAAGAGGGAATAGAATTGATAGTGGATGACAACCACAAGGACCAAAAGTATAATTTGCTCTTGTTTTAATTTGTAAGACTTTTAACATAATATATGGTATAGTTTATAGTTTGATTCATTTGTTAATTGTGCAATCAATATATACTGTTAATACATGTTTAACAGGACCTACAAAAATATCGGGACGTACAAAAAGATCGAGATGTACCTGAATATGGTATAAACCCGTGAAAACCAATCCTAATTCATTCACTGAGCTTGATTTTAAAACTATGATTCATATTGCTACACATATTTTGAGACATCGCTAACACTACAAGTTTCACAAATATTGTTTCACATATAAAACAACTCATAAAAAACTAGTTTGCAAGTTTTTTAAATATTTGTGGTTTTCAAAAAATCATCCCAAAAATTTTGCTGCTCATATTTTGTGCCCATCGTTTATCACAATATTAAAAGTTGGATCATAGTCAGGAATACAAGGTAAACAGAAGGCTTACATTAGCTGAAGATTGTGATGGCAATCATAGGAAGAGCAATGGCACAAACATCCGATTAACTGTCAATGTTACACATCTCCGATTCAATCTCAGTAACGGTGCAACCTCATTGCCTCCAACATATCCTTTTTTTGTGCAATTATATCATCTTGCATTTTTATTTTTGCCACAAGCATTTTTTTCTCATGTTGCAACTTCATTAACTCCAACATCGACTTCTGTTTTACAATAGTTAAATCTTGCATCTGTATTTTTGCCTCTAACATTCCATTCTCATACTGCAACTTCATTGCCTCCAGCATCGACTTTTGTTGTGCTATAACTTTATCTTGCATCTCTATTTTGTCCTCCAACGTTCTCTTCTCATACTGCAACTTCATTGCCTCCATCATTGCCTTCTGTTGCTCAATAGTTTCATCTTGCATCTGTATTTTTTCCTCCAACATTCTCTTCTCTTCAGCCATAGTCTCTGTTTGTTGTTTCTCTTCCTCCAGCATGGCCAACTTCTTAGCCATAGTGCCCTTATCTACCTCTTGCTTTGATCTCTTCGGCGACACCTTCAATACAACAAGTAGATTGATTACCCAAAAAAGTGTATTCTTATCTTCTAATACCAATGCATTGCAAATCGCTCTAAAAGAAAATTCCATGAATTATAACTTGGCACAAGACCCTACAATGTATATGCAATGCGAAAAACAAATGAAATGAAGATAATGCATTTTCTTCAAGAATGAATTTTGATCAAAGATATAAAGAACAAATTCATATCATAAACTCATACAATCAACTAATCTTTGCAAGTTTAATAACACATAATTTCTTAACATCCATTTTTCTTTTCCCATTGGATAGAGGCTCAATGTGTACCTTGCCTTTTGTTTATCATAGATTGGGATATCATGGTTCATCTATTTAACATAAATTACATCTACAACATATGCTATCGTCGTCCCAAACTAGAATTAGCCGTTGACTTTTAGATATTTAATTCAATTTAATTACTTCGCAGGTACACCATTATTAAATTATATAACTTCACTACAAAATAAACTGCCACGAATAAGAATATGATGTCATATACAAAGGTCATAAGGTCATGTCAATACCTGAGGTAAATCATTGATGAAAGTGGCAGTTAGAGAGCTCTCAAGCAAGTAGTTTCTGATTTGAGGGGGCATTCTTGGTGAGCAGTCCTTTTGCTTCAAACACATCCCGTTATTAAATGGAGATGATTCATGAGAGAGTTGATTGAATGGAGAAGGTTCATGCAAGAGTTGATCCAAGCACGAGGGAAGAGCCTTGGGACATAATATACAAACAAAGACACATACATAAGTAAATAAAAACTATAAAATATTGTCTACATAGATATACAAAAGGATAAGATGCATATAAAAACTTGGCCACCTTCTTTATCATTGGCCCCTATCTACCTCTGGCCTTGATCTCTTTTCTTCGGCAATAGTCTCCGGTGGTTGTTTTTCCTCCTCCAACTTCTTAGCCATAGTGCCCTTATCCTGCCTTGTTCTCTTCTGTGGCACATTGAATACAAGTAGATTGATTACGCAAAAAATTATACTATTATCGTCTAATACCAATGCATTACTATTCACTCTAAATAGAAGTTCATGAATTATAACTTGGCAAAAGGCCCAACAAAGTATAAAGTAATGTGAAAAACAACAGAGACAAAAAAGACAATGCATTTTCTTAAAGAATGAGTTTTGATCAAAGAAAGATATAAAGATGAAATTCACATTTTACATGCTCAATGTGTGCCTTATGTTTAATATAGTTTAGAATACCATGGTTGATATATTTAACAAAACATACATCTATATCTATGATGAGAGTCGATCTTAAGTATCAGAGAACTCGACTCGAACTCGAAATAAAATTCTCAAGCTCGAACTCGACTCGAAAGCTCGTGAGTAGTGAAAATCCAAGCTCGAGCTCGATAACCAATTCCCAATCTCGAGCTCGTTTCAAGCTCGTTTCAAGCTCGAAACAAAGCTTGAACTCGAGCTCGAATTATGTTCGTGTTTGTTTATGTTTGTCAAATTAAAACTAAAAACAAACATATACAAACTTAAAAAAAGGAAAGTGATTTTTTAATTAAACAAGCCCTTTCACTAGCTCAAGCCATTAGCTCAAGATAATGTTTGTTCGACCCTTAAGATACAAAAAGAACTTAAACGAACAAACTTAAATAGCACCGCTAAAATGAGGCGCTACAACAATAACTCTATCAATGGGTTCAAGCCAAAAGGCTCAAACCAACTTGGAAAAGCCAATGGCTCAATGTGGAGTTACTAAAAGGCATAGGTGGTGTTATATATTGAAAACTCAAGAGAAAGTTGCTTTAGGTTCGATGTGGGACAAAAGAAGAGAAGCCACTATATAAATAAAGGTGTGCGGATAAATTAAGTTGATCTGTTTTTATTCTTTTTTTTAATATTAAATTTATATTAATTCTAATTAATTACAATTTTTATTCAAATGTTAAATTCTTAAGTATTTAATTATTACCATAATATCATTAAATAAATGAAACATTTAACGAACATAAACGAACGTAAGTAAACGAACATAAATGAACGAACGAACGAGACATTTGTTCATTCGTTCATTTAACTAAATGAACAAAATAAATTGTTCATGTTCGTTCGTTTATTAAATAAACGAACATAAACGAACTTCCTACCGAACGGTTCGCTAAACATAAACGAACTTCCTGGCTATGGGTGTAAATGAGGCGAGACAACTCGTGAGCTACTCGAGATCGACTCGGTCAAAACTCGGTCAACACTCGACTCGAATAGGCTCGACTCGAACTTGAGCTCGACTGATATGCTAACGAGTCGAGTCGAGCGACCTGATACTCGACTCGATAAGCTCGTGAGATACTCGATAAGCAAAATAATAATAATAATTAGTAATATTATTTTAATTTAATTGATAATGATAATAATAATAATAATAAACTCAAGTTTTTTGATCTTTTTTTGGTAAATGATGGTGTAAAAGACATGGGTAAACTCTTGATGGTGTGTCTAATCCATCCCACATTGGCGGAATATAGAACCCAATACTTTGAACTCCACTATATATAGATCTTTCTCCTCCCTTGTTTTACATCTTTTGCCTTTGTTAAATGGCTTGAGCCTAAGGGCTTGAGCCTATGTAGGGGTGTAAATGAGAAAAGACAACTCGTGAGCTACTTGAGATCGACTCGGTCAACACTCGACTCGAATAGGCTCGACTCGAACTTGAGCTCGACTCGATAGACTAACGAGTCGAGTTGAGTATAATGATACTCGAGCTCGACTCGCATCATTTACACCGAACGGTTCGCTTAACATTAATGTATTGTATTAAAATAATTATTATTAAGTTTTTTACATTAAACTTTATAAATTGTAATATAAATTAATTATATGTAATATATATTCGAATATCTCATGAGCTTATCGAGTCGAGTATCAGATCGCTCGACTCGACTCGTTAGTATGTCGAGTCGAGCTTATTCGAATCGAGTGTTGACCGAGTCATTCTCGAGTAGCTTGCGAGTTGTCTCGTCTCATTTACATCCCTATATATCATATACTATTGTCGACCCAAACTATAACTATCCGTTAAGCTTTTTGATATTTAATTCAATTTATTTATACTAAGGGGGGTTGTTTGTTTTTTTAAAAAACCTCTTAATGGCTCTTAAGTCTGAATCGTTCAGACTTTTTTACACACCATCTCTTATTAATCATAAGTAAAATAAGACTTCAGACTTTAGACTTTAGACCTCTTAAAAAACAAACGGCACCTAAGAGATGCACCATTAACATCACTAACTTCACTACTAAATAAACCGCCACAAGTCCCAAAGAAGTGATGAATAAGAATATGATGTCAAATACATAAATCAGACAATCATGTCAATACCTGAGGTAAATCCATGAGAAAAGTGGTACTTGGAGAGCTCTCATGCAAGTAGTTTCTGACTTGAGTGGGCATTCTTGTTATACAGTCATTTTGCCTCAAACACTTCAAGTTATTGAATGGAGAAGGTTCATGCGAGAGTTGATCCGGGCATGAGGAGAGAGCCTTGGGACATAATATACAAAACAATACACATACATTAAAAAAATTAGAACTATCAATATTGTCTTCACACATACAAAAGGATAAGATGCATATAGAAACCTGGCGATAGTCTTTGGTTGCTGTTTTTCTTCCTCCAACCTAAGCATCTTCTTAGCTATATTGTCTTTATCTGCCTCCTGCCTTGATATCTTATGTGGCACCTTCAATACAAGTAGAATGATTACTCTAAAAATCGTTTTCTTATCGTCTAATAACAACATATTGCAAATCATTCTAGAGAAAAATCCATGAATTATAACTTGGCATAAGGCCCAACAATGTATGAGCAATGTGAAAAACAATAAAGATGAAGAATGTGTTTTAATCAAAGATATAAAGAAAAATTTCGTAACATAAACTCGTACAATCTCCAAATCTTTAACACATAAAGATTTTGAGTTCTTTATGTTCGAATTTTTTTTGTTTACTGTGGTTGAAATCGAATGGTGGCTTAGAGTCAAAATCAGACAAAGTATTCAACTACAAATGTGCTTATTAGCATATTTTGAACCTGTGGATAAAGTATCAAATCAAGAATCGAAGAATTGAAGGTTGAATTGAAGAAAATCAGAAAACAAGTTCGAGATCTTCAGGATTCGCAGGATTTATGAAGAACTCACAAGTATTGAAGGTTTCGCAGAGTAAAGAATTCGTAGAGAGAAGAATTCGCAGAACATTTTGGACACAACAAAATTTACAAGTATGGAATTCGCAAGTGACCATATTGCAAAAGTCAAAGGATTGGCAGGTCACTGTGCACATGTTATGTGCGAATTCTAAAGGAATTCGCAGGCCACTAGTTGCTTAATGTCTAAGTTTCGCAGGTAGTAGGTTGCGAAAAGTGGCTTCCAAAATCTTCAAAAATGTTCTAAGGTAAGGATTCGCAGGCTGGTATGTTGCGAATTCTGAAGTTTCGTGATGATGAGGACTGCGAAAGGTGAGTATTCGCAATCATGAGGCTTGCGAATGTTGAAGAACTCGCAAGGCAAGCCTCTGCGAATTGTGGTATAGCTTAATGCATCTTGCGAATTATGCTTTCATTGTCAATAGGGATCTAGGAATTTTAGTTGGTTGCGAAAGTTGATGATGTTTTTGGAGATTCTGACTGTTCTAAACCCTATTTCATACAAGTTAGCCCTGCTCCTGAGTTTTTATGCGGAATGCATATGTGACAGCTGGTTGGTCACATATCCTTAGCAACTGATCTATATTTCAAGAGTACTCATAATCTGCAAAGTTTTTCAGATTCTAGATTTGATGATTTGGTCTCTGCTTGGATTGAGTTAGTTGTCTGAGCATCTGCAATCATCAGTCTGGAAATCTTCTTCAGTTGTTAGATCGTTGAGAGTACTTTATCATTCTTCTGACTTGATCACTCAGCAGTGTGAGAGACTGCAATCACTGTTCTACACTTTGGTTGTGATTCGGAATCCTGAGAGCCGATAATCATCCAGCTGATTTGTGAAGAAAGGATTTCCGGGTTTGATGACTCAGTATTCTGGAAACCAGTCAGAAAATGAGTCCTTTCATCAGTTGTTGAACATTGCTTGCCTTCTATCCTTGCATTGTAGTGTTGCTAGCGGATGCTACCGCCCGTATGCTTACCAGATGAAGTTCTTAAACTGAATTCTTATTTCAACTCATGGTTCACAGACAGATCAGATGTTATATACTAAAGATGTACTTGGGTGTCACTCCATAATCCCCACATATCATTCTTGTGTGCGTTAAGGAATGTGTTGGATTTACTAGAGGAAAAAGTTGTCTTTATATGCACTCAGCCGAGGTTATTGTCTACATCAGATCTGATATTTCAGTTGATACTTCGAGGATAAGAGATACATTCTAGGGGGATCTTAAGGATGCTTTGAAGTTTATGCAACACTAAGTTTTCTAAAGAAATCAAGGGGGAGAGGAGTTGAAGCTGGAGATGATCAGAGAATGATTACTTTACAAAACTTAGGGGGAGAATGTTAGAACATATTTTATGTTCTATTTTAAAAGTTTTATAAAGTAATCAATAGATTGTAATGGGCCTTGTATTGGGTTTTTTGCTTACATTGTGTACAAGGGTTATAGGAGTATAAATAGGAATCATGTGTAATAGTTTTAGGTTAACTTTTCATTTGAGCAATTCCAAACCTTCACAATGTAGCCGCATCTGTTCTTGTTCTATTAGAGTAGTTTTATTTTCTTGTTCAATAATCTACTGATTTCTACCCTTAATCTCTTGTTCTTCTCTAAATCACACCAATAATTGATATCAATTGCAAACCAATCATTGATCTCAATTAAACTCACAGATACTGATATTGAAATAGAAGGAATGTTTCCCCACGTTCGACCTTTCATCATGCACAATTGAGTCTATGTATAATCATTGTTGTCTCAATGGTTTAGATATTTTGAGCCTTATGAAACACAATCATTGTACTTAATTCTTTCATACACAAGAACGAACACACATAAAATTCGTTTTTCTGTCAGAACATTCATAGAAAATACTGTGTGTTTTTCAATGATTGAATGGAAGTCCTGGGGAGTCAACATCAAACCAGCTCCTTAAATTGTACATTCATTGTACACAGTAACTTTGTGTTACTAATATGCATTTCTAACTGTTTCATTTGTTGATTCAGCGTTATCATTTCAATTTGTTTGAATTTGAAAAGATTCAGATAAATACATTCATGAATTGACGGCTCATTATCTAGATCAATTGGAGGATGAAAGTCCAAGAATCACTAAATCTCTAGAGAGAGAAAGATAGAGCGCCAAATGTGTAAACTGATATTCAAAGTATGTTCCAAAGTTACAAAAACAAAGGCCCAAGGGGACTTAAATACCCCTAGACTTAACAACACAGATAAGCACTCTAAGCACAGTATAGACAAGGAAAATAAATACAATGATTACTACAAAAACAGACTTAACAATCTCCCCCTTAGTAATCATTGGCGCAGTGGTCTTCAAAAATAATCTTCTGAATCAGCATTGACTGACTAAGCGACTTTGGAGAATCATTGACGCTCTTCTCTTTGACGGAGTCTATTCAATCCAACTAAAACTTCCAGTCGTCTTAGAGTTGAGCGGAGGTTCAATCTCTCATGAATTGTATTCAATGTCCTCTTGAGAAGTCGAATCTCGTCATTATCAACCACAAAAGCTT
Source organism: Arctium lappa (assembly GCA_023525745.1). NCBI lineage: Eukaryota > Viridiplantae > Streptophyta > Magnoliopsida > Asterales > Asteraceae > Arctium > Arctium lappa. Next base: position 53,807,577 of record CM042057.1, read on the forward strand.
TACTTCTTCTTTCCAAAAATCTTCTTTAAGGTTCTTTCAGACGTTGTTCCAACTGAAGTTTGATCACCTTCAAAGTTCCATCTGAGTAATGACTAATTTTTTCAAATCTGAGAAAACATTTTTGACTTGAGCCATTCTTGTAGACAACTCCATATGGATCTTGAACTATGGTGAATAAAGGATAAGAATCTAAGTCTGGCAAGCTTCGATTGGGTCTTTGAAGATTTACAACTGGCTGAAGGCTTTCAACAGCCATCTGAAAAATCAAACACTCTGAAGAGTCTGATTTGCCGTCGAATGAATCTCTTGATAACAAACAGTGCCTGAGAAACATCCTGAGTTCTATGATAAAGATTCCTGAAATGATCATATAAAAACTCAATATCATCAATAGAAAGATCTGAAAAAACTGCCTCTGAGAAGGTATATCGGTTGCAATCTCTTCTTTCCACTATGAATTCCGGATACCAGATATTAACTAACTTGTTTATTGTGACGCTGATAACTCGAACAATCAGATGTGGAGAAGAACGCTATTGTTTTTGTGACTCCAAGATCAATAAATCCTATAGAGAGAAAGTAGAGAGAGAGACTTGGAAGCGCAAAGTAATTGAATATTGAAAGTGTGCGTGACATCTTACAAAGACACAAGACCAAAGGGACTTAAATACCCTTGGTCAATACAACACAGAATATGGTATTAGACACGGTATTTGACCAAGACCTATAAATACAATGATTACTATAAAATCAGACTTAAAAATCTCCCCCTTAGTAATCATTGGCGCTTTGGTCTTCAAAATTCATCTTCTAAATCAGCACGGACCAATAAAGTGACTTTATGAAGCTTTCTGACTTTTAAAGAAAAATTTCTTTTCAGCATCTTTCAGATTGATTTATCTTTGCTGCCTTTGACAAGTCTGGACCAGATTGGAATAAACTTGAATGAACAGTTGATTCATCATCTTGTGCTCTAAACGACACACCTCTTATGAAAGACCTTGAATGAACTGTGGTCGGAGCAGGAACAACAAAAGAATAAAATTGGCTGAGAGAATAGAATCTTTGAGCGAATCTTGATCAGCAGATAAACTTTTGAGCTCTTTGTCTCTTTAAAATCTCCTTGACTTCTCTTATTTCTCCCCCTCATGACCTTGATGAACTGGTTCAACTAGGTCATGCCAATGTTGGAGACGAGACAACTTAAGATCTGCAAAATCAAAGAAACAGAGAAAACAGGGGAGGCTTGCGCTTCACCAAGGTGGCGCAAAGTGAGGTTTGCGTTACACCAAGGTGGCGCAAATCTGACTTAAACTCATAAATTTTTACCTTTTGAGCTCTTTGACCCCCCCCTACACAAATGCACTATATATGACAATTCAAGTTAGCATTCATATAAAGAAAATCAGATACTCCCCCTCAAAAACAGATATGATCATTAAGAAAATTCTCCTTTTTCAATCCCCCTTGAATAATGCTCAAACCCATTTGAAATATATTTATGAGAACACAATGAATGTAAACATCAATGTAGAAAGAAAAATATACTGAATATGTATTTTGAAACGACTAAATATATAAAAATTTAAACAGAAACAAATAAAATTCTACTTAGTAAAATATCACAATAAAATCCATCAAATTAAATCAAATGTATGTGTTTGGATACAGAAACAAGTTTTATTGCATATCAAGTTAAGACATGTTCAGTTTCAAAAACTTTCATCAATCTATTCAGTGTGCTCGCATGTGAACTTCGATTAGCTTCAAGAAAATGCAACTCTAAAAATATAATAGAGAACGTTGCATGTCATCACACTAAGCCATCAAAAATTCAGACTTTCACAAATTTACAGGTTTATTGCAACTCAGGAATTTTAACCAAGTATTATGAGATGTGTGCTCATTGGCATCTTTTAGTATTGTGCACTATGGCATCTTTACATGAGTGTGCTCTTTCGCATCTTTTAAGCGTGTGCACTTTTTGCATCTTTTTAATCAAAAAGTTTATTCAGCACTGCACAGAATCTGTCAAAAACACTCTTTATAGTCTCATTTTCTTTGGCCTTGAACTCCTCAAAGTTGTTCATGAACCGAGTATGTCGAAGCTGAGTTGCTACCGAAGAACCAAGCATGATATTTTCCAATTGTGCCCACAACATATTTGGATAATCCTTGCAATGATCAACCCGGTTGTAGACATGATTTGGTAAAGCTAGCATCAAATTAGCTTTCAACTCTCGATCAACTTTCATTCGTGAAGCCTCTTCAGATGTTGAAGGAGTCTCTTTATTAGGCTTTAAGAAAGGTCCTTCAGTTAGAGACTTCATCATGATTCATTCGTGAAGCCTCTTCAGATGTTGGAGGAGTCTCTTTATTAGGCTCTGATACCAATTGTGAGTCCAAGATCAATGAATCCTAGAGAGAGAAAGTAGAGAGAGAGACTTGGAAGCGGAAAGTAATTGAATATTGAAAGTTTGCGTGAAATCTTACAAAGACACAAGACCAAAGGGACTTAAATACCCTTGGTCAATACAACACAGAATACGGTATTAGACACAGTATTTGACCAAGACCTATAAATACAATGATTACTATAAAATCAGACTTAACAGTTTCTACGGCGTTGGCACTTGATGAGCATCAAGTATTCATATTGATATGCCTCTGCCTCCTTTTCAACACCAAGGATAGCATAAATTTTGATCGTCCTTCTTCTAGAAACGAAAATATTTCTCTGAGTGTCTTCTAGAAAAGCTGATCTTTGCCTTGAAGCCATATATCTTTGATGAAGACTTCTTTGTCTCTCCTGCCTGGTCAAAGCTGGTCCTTCCTCTAGAATTGTTGGAGGAATCACAGGTTCAGATGAAGGAACATCAGCTTGTGTATGTAATCACACTAAGCCATCAAAAATTCAGACTTTCACAAATTTACAGGTTTATTGCAACTCAGAAATTTTAACCAAGTATTATAAGATGTGTGCTCATTGGCATCTTTTAGTATTGTGCACTATGGCATCTTTACATGAGTGTGCTCTTTGGCATCTTTTAAGCGTGTGCACTTTTGGAATCTTTTTAATCAAAAAGTTTAATAAGTAAAGAACATGTCATAAACGTAACTTTCTATCTGACCCTATTGCAGGATTTAGGTCAGCCACTCCCAGACCAGTTAGCTTTAGGGGACTACGTGTCAAGCACCCCTTGGAACTTACTTTCCCAGATCAGAAAGGCTACATCGACACATCCTATACCCATTCATACCAGTAGAACATGACTTTCGATCTGGTTCTATAGAAGGATTTTGGTTCGATCACTCCCAGATCAAATGACCTTAGGGGACCAGATGACAAGCATCCCAAGGAACTTACTTTCCCAAACCAGAAAGGTCACAGGTACAAACTTTTAAACTTATAGATTTCTGTATTTTATGAAATTATAAATCATCTCAATCACTCAGGTCAACATCTAAGTGTTTAGCCCATATTTTCATTACAATCCGAAATTCCGACTTTTTATGTTTTCTAAGCATTGTAAACTATAAATATTCCGAATCACACAACTGTAAAGCAATATCAAAAGCTACAAACATGTTGCTTGACTTTTCGACTTTTGTTAGAACTGAAATTTGAACATATAAAAACTTCAATATAAACAAATCAACTTGAAAATTTATCCTAGACACACATTTTATTCAAAAGAAAGAAAAATTGTAAAACTTTTACTTTATAAAATAAAATTTGTAAAAGTTTAAACTTTTAAAGCAACATGCCAAAATTTTAAAATTAGAAATATTTTATCGGCAAGTTTATATTCAGTTGAAACAAAATATAATTCAATAATATCAACTTGCATACAGTGTATAAAGAATATGTGTCTCAAAAAAAATTTGTTTGAACAAAATCAGGATTTGAAGAAAATTGCTCAGATTCTTTAAAACATATAGAGAAAACTGGAACAACATCATTATCAGATATAAATGCAGCGGAAAAGAATAGATGCACTCACAGTTTCTCATTAGTCAGAAGCTTAATGCTTTGAAGAACGAGTCCTAGACTGATTTGTCTAGAAGTTGTAGTCGTTCAAACACGGGTTCTGAGCTGAAGTACTCAGAAGCCAAAGTCTTGACATTTAAGACCGGGTTTTGAACTGCTGTGTTCAAAAGCCATTCCTTCTCTTACTCCCCCTTAACATGTGATGCCTTCAACTTTGAATCAAATTGAGACTTGGGTACCCACTTGAATTTGGGCCCGTGTTTGTTAATTGCAGTTCGTATGGGGAAATAATAAGCATATTTGTTACGAGAAGTATGAGGAATATCATCAGAATAATAAGCACAATCATTAGAAGAGAAAGCATAATCATCAGAACTAGAATCTGAGGAAGAACATGAGACATGTTTTGAAAGTCGAATCATTTGCTTTATAGAGTATTTTGAAATTTTACTACATATAGCAAATGAATCACTGTTGAAAAGTTTGTCTACACATTTATCCCCATCAAAAGTATGTTCATCAGATGTCCAGTTCGCTCTCCAGATCTGATTCTTTGACTGATCGCTCAAAGTCCTATCTGTAAGAATTGAATCAGAAGAAATAAAACTGTCAGAAAGAATTGTATCTCGTTTCTTTGACTTCTTTGACCGTATTATTTTACGCTTAGGTTTATAATATTGATCATTGAGCGTAAAAGAATCATCAAGAATTTTAGATGAAATATTTAAATCAGAAGAAATAATTTTATCCAAGCAATCAATCTGATCAACTAATAAATCTGAATTTGCCTTAGAGTCTGAATTATTTTGAGAAAAGATTTTAAAATTTGAAACTTCCTTTTTATTTTCCTTAGAATCAGAAGAAAGGTTAGAAATAGAATATAATTTTTGAGAAAATAATTTTTCTTCAAGACTAGACATCATGAAAAAAAGAATAATATCAGATTCAATTTTCTTTAAAATATTTTGATCTTCTATCTTATCTTCAAGATCGATTATTGTATTCTCTAATACCAATGGAGGAATATATTTCTTAGAATCATAAATGATTGGAGAAATATTTTCCTTATCAGAATTAGAAGCATAAGGATCAATAAAATCATCAGACATTGAAGATTTGATAGGAGATATCTTTTAAAACTCTTCTTCCTCTCCTTGATTTTTCAGAAAAAAATATTTTGCATTTTCACTAGTGTAAACAAAAGGAATTTCATTTTTCTTGTTATTTGTCATTTTCTCATTTTCGATTTCTAACACTTGCTTCCCATTCATCCAATCAATTTTAAACTGAGGAGCATAATGAGCAAGAGTCAGATAATCGTATTTATATAAAGTTGGGGATTTTTCAATCGCATTGTTTAAACAATGAGGATTTTCTAAACCAAGTCCCCACCTTTGTTTTAAAGCTTCTTCACTCATCGGTTTGTTCATAAAAAATGTTTGTTCAGATTTATTTCTCCGATATAATTTTTTTTCTAATTTATTTATTTTATCTGAAAATTCATCTTTTAAATTAGTCATAGCCGTCAAAGATTCAAGATAAGTCTTATTTGAATTTTCCAAAACATCCAATTTCTTTTGAAAGATGTCTTTAGTATTTTCAAAAATAGATTTTTCATCTTCCAAAGAAATTTTCAGTTTGGCAATCAAATCTGACTTTTCAGAATTTAAAATCTTTTCAGATATTAACTTAGAACGCAACTCAGACAAAGCAGTAATTATGATTTTCATCTGAGAGGTAATAAAATTGTAATCAAAATCAGTATATACCTCATCTTCATCCGTATCAGAATCATCTGACTGATCATCTCCAATCAAGCACATCTGAGCGATCTCTACGTTTGCAGCTTCATCGTTAGAGTGATCTAGCCAGAATTCTTCTTTTGCTAGCAAAGCAGTTGTGTTCTCTCTTTTCTCAGCCAATTCCAGTTTCTTCCGGTAGTAAGCTGAGTCCCTAACCTTCTTTGCTCGACACTCCTTTGAAATGTGCCCCGACTTTCCACTGTTGTAGCAAGAAGCAGTCTTTGGCTCGGGTACTTTGGCTCTAGACATAGAAGTGAAGCGAGAAGAGTTGGAATCCGACTTTGGTTGGAACTTTTTCTGGTAATGCTGAGATAGAAGGATCATCGCTTTCTGCAGAGCCTCTCCATCATCATCAGTTGACCCGTTGTAAGCGTTATCAGACAACGCTTGTTCAGCCAGTTGTCTCGTGAGGAGTGCAACTGGGTCTACTGACTTCTTATTCTTTTTCTCCAGTTTGGCCTTCTTTTCTAGCACCAAGCTCTCATCAGTCATCAGAATCTCGAATAATTCCTGAATCTGCATTATGGAAATCCGAACATCGTTCCTCAGTCTATGACATGATTTGTTCCATTCAGGCTGAAGAGCATTAAGAAATTTCAGATTCATCTTAAGCTCTATCTAGTTTACATTTATCTTTCGCAGATCATTCAGCACTGCACAAAATCTGTGAAAAACACTCTTTATAGTCTCATTTTCTTTGGCCTTGAACTCCTCAAAGTTGTTCATGAACCGAGTATGTCGAAGCTCAGTTGCTACCGAAGAACCAAGCATGATCTTTTCCAATTGTGTCCACAACATATTTGGATAATCCTTGCAATGATCAACCCAGTTGTAGACAGAATTTGGTAAAGCTAGCATCAGATTAGCTTTCAACTCTCGATCAACTTTCATTCGTGAAGCCTCTTCAGATGTTTGAGGAGTCTATTTATTAGGCTTTACGAAAGGTCCTTCAGTTAGAGTCTTCATCATGATTCATTCGTGAAGCTTCTTCAGATGTTGGAGGAGTCTCTTTATTAGGCTCTGATACCAATTGTGAGTCCAAGATCAATGAATCCTAGAGAGAGAAAGTAGAGAGAGAGAGACTTGGAAGCACAAAGTAATTGAATATTGAAAGTGTGCGTGAAATCTTACAAAGACACAAGACCAAAGAGACTTAGATACCCTTGGTCAATACAACACAGAATACGGTATTAGACATAGTATTTGACCAAGACCTATAAATACAATGATTACCATAAAATCAGACTTAACAGTTTCTACGGCGCTGGCACTTGATGAGCATCAAGTATTCATATTGATATGCCTCTGCCTCCTTTTCAACACCAAGGATAGCATAAATGTTGATCGGCCTTCTTCTAGAAACGAAAATATTTCTCTGAGTGTCTTCTAGAAAAGCTGATATTTGCCTTGAAGCCATATATCTTTGATGAAGACTTCTTTGTCTCTCCTGCCTGGTCAAAGTTGGTCCTTCCTTTAGAATTGTTGGAGGAATCACAGGTTCAGATGAAGGAACATCAGCTTGTGCTCTTGACGACCGACCAACTTCAAATGAGCTTTGAGGAGCAGTGGTAGTCGGAGTTGTCCTATCAACAGGAGAAGAAGTAATTGGAGCAGATTCAGGAACTTGAGAGGCTTTAGTACCTTGAGTAAATTCAGGAACCTCTTCTTGAGAAGGAAGATCTCTGTACAACATATCAGTAATCTCTTCATCCTTAGCATCCATAAACACAGAATCATCTTCAATAGCAGAGATAATGACTATGTCATCACAATCCTCTTCTTTGACTTGGCAAATCTTCTCAAATCTTGTGTCATCATCATCATCTGAATTTATCTCTATGAAGTTTGCAAAGAATGATCTCATGTCATTTGCAGCTTCTGGATCATCTAACTCATTTACCGTTGTAGGAGAATCTGGATCAACATACACAACAATCTACATATTATTTTCTACAATTTGTTCAGAAATATTCAGTACTTTTGACATTGAAGACAAATCAACATTCCCAATCATAACATTCACTAGATCTTGAATACTACAATTTTGAACATTGTCAGCATTCTTTTCTGTATTAGACGCCTCTTCTTGTGACTAATCCTCTCTAGTAGACGAACCCTCCATCCTCTGTCTCTTATGCATCTCTCCCTCATGACCTTGAGGATCGGGATCATCCTGGTCTTGTCGACGTTTAAGAGACGGACTGGCTTCAGTTCTGCAATTTTGTTCATGATGATCAAAGCGGTCAGAAAGAGATGTAAAAGCTTGAGTCAATATGGAAATGCCTTACTTGATCTCCGAGAAATTCGTCCGAGCTTCAGTCCGAAAAGAAGTGAATTCTTCGTATAATGCAGAGACTCTGTCCGGAGCAGAAGTAGACGTAGAAGCTGGAATTGGAGTCGGAGTTGGAGTGGGTTGAAAAGTCCGTAAAAGAGAAAGCAAGTCTTTGTCTTGTTGAGCAGGCGACGACATAGACAAAAGTCGAGCGTATAACATATCTGATAACTCGGATATATTGAAGATCGGATACTTGAGTACTTGAAGTCGATACAGGAGGAACTGAAGAAGACACACCAACAGATTGTGTGAACGGTGGAGGTAGACGAAAAGATATGATTGCAAAAGCAGATGTTTGAACAGTAGAAGACGGATCTCTAATAACAACCCCAGATGGGCGTCTGAAAGGAATCACTGCAGGGATTGAAGATGTATCAATTTCTGGCATTTTACCCTTGAAGAAAGCACGTAATTTCTGAATTTCCGCATTCTTGTGCTCTTCAAACTGCTCATTCATCTTTTGAATTAACTCATTCAAAGTAGAAAATTTAGCCGTTGTATCTCGTACCTCGACTGAAGAAGTCTCGACACTATAAGTAGGAGAAATTGTTGTATCTTGAACCTGATGAGAAGTTGAAGCATTGACAAATGCTAAGTCAAGTTCATCAACATGAATATTGGCAACTGCAGCGTTAATCGGAACAGACTATTCTTCAGACTCAACATCTTCTTGAACAACCACTTCTGGTTCCCTGAATTTTCTTTCATAAACCCGAAGACTCGGTTGATCAGCATCATCAACATCATCACCATCAGAATCATCATCATCCCCATCTTCATCTCTAGCAAAATCATCACCAGTATCGGCATCTCTATCACCATCACCAGCAGAAGCATCAACAGCAGCATCAGAAGTATCATGGACAGAAGCAGCAGATTCAGTATGAATAGTAGCAAGGACAACATCTATTTGTTGATTAGCAATAGAAACGTTAAATTCTTGTTTGGCAACTTCAACTTCTTGTTCGGCAACTTCAATTTCTTGTTCAGGATGTGACGGATCAGCTTGATCAACTTCCAGAAAGATATCATTGTCCAGACAATATTCAATAATACTTGGATCAGATGGATCCGCATACGTCATAATAAGATTGGAAGGAATAGGCAAGGAATAGTTGAAAGACCACTTCAGCTTCTGAATGTACGTCATCTCTGTATCTGGAACATGTGGTCAAGATAATCTGCGTGGAATAACTGAATTGCTTCTGAGCACACTTCGAATGATCAACTTCAAGAATCTGATAAATGGAATGAACTTGCGCTTCTTGTTTGTAAGCTTGTCCTGTACCCTCTCCAAGAGTTCAGTCCAGAATATATATGTATAGTCGACATGAAAGTCATAGATGACTACATGGAACAACCGGAGATAAAGTAGACTTGCGTTGTCCGTTCCAGAATGCTTTGCCGTAAGACACCTGATGAGAACAGAGAAGAGAGCATACCAAACTGGAGGAAGATGGGACTTGTCAAAATCACTAACTCTGTTCAATCTGCCAGTATATCCAAGATTTTGAATTCCTTCAAGAACATCCTCTTCAGAAGGAAAGCTGTCATAAGATGTTCTGCCTGGTCTGGAGTTGGGCTCAGGAAGCTCCAGAATGAGACGTAGACGCTTGTATGAAAGAAATGAATCGAACTGATCAATCTGAAGATCAAAGCGATGAGGTCGAACGAGCTCATTCTTTGATATCGTGTGCCATGCCTGTTGAATATAGACTTCAGGAACTTCTGCGCAAGATGTAAGAGCCTGTGCAAGTGGATGTTCTCTGAGAATCGTACGAATCACCGGATGTATCTTGATTCTGTCAAAATCCACAAAGTAATTGTTCGGATTGTATGGCAGAATGTACAGCATAATAGGAAATACATCATTCGGTGTTTGGCGTGATGCTGACAGATTGGCTCCTACTGAAGGAACAGACGGCATCGACATCTCGTGTGAAGCTTGATCAGACGAATCATCGAGAATGACATTCTTGTCTTGGATCATGGGATCAATATGGGTTTTAGAAGACATTTATAGACCTGAGGTTCGAAATAAAGGACTAAAACAAACCCAACAATCGAATCAAGCAACAAACAACAAATTTGAAATCTGAGAAGATGAACAGTTCGAAGATATGCGAAAATCAGATGAACAGATCGAAATCAATTAAGAATACAATACACAATACAACTTATACCAAGAATCGAATGCAATAGAAAATCGAAAACATACCTGATTACCAAGAATCAAAATCTGAAAGGAATCAGATTAGAGGTCGGCACAATGAAAGTTCAACAGAGTGAATGAAGTTCGAAAGTCAGAGAGAAAACAAAGCAAGCGGGAAATGAAAAATTAAAGAAAAAACACTATTTAAACCAAGAAGACTAAAACTAAACTAAAATTAAAAACATACCAAAGAAATTTCAAATGCACAGAATTTATTAAATCAGATCAACATTTGTATAGAAATTTCAGAAAATCCTTACCTGAAGAATTTCTTATCAACACGTGAAGTAATTTATCAGCTATTTTCACCCCCCCTCAAAAACAGACTGTTGTTCAAATTGGCAGTTAGATGTTCTCTCCCCCTCGAAAATTGCACAGACCAGATTTGACAAAAATATGATACACAAACATTAAGACATCAGAGTAAAAAGAAAATGATACTGAATATAAATTTTGAAACAACTGAACATATAAAATTTTAAACACTAAACAAATTAAAGTCTACTCAGTAAAATTTCACAGATTTATCAATCAGTTGAAATCAAGCGTATGTTGTTGGATACAAGAACATGTTTCATTGCATATCAAGTTAAGACATGTTCAGTTCAAAAACTTCCAGCTATCTATTCAGTGTGCTCGCATGCGAACTTCGATTAACTTCAAGAAAAATGAAATTCTAAAAATATTATAGAGAACTTTGCATGTACTGACACTAAGCCATCAAAAATTAAGATTTTCACAAATTTACAGGTTTATCGCAACTCAAACATATCACCAAGTATCATGAGATGTGTCCTCATTGGCATCTGTTAGCATTGTGCACATTGACATCTTTACATGAGTGTGCTCTTTGGCATCTTTTAAGCGTGTGCACTTTGGCAACTTTTAATCAAAAAGTTCGGTAAGTAAAGAACATGCCGTAAAGGTAACTTTCTATCTGACCCTATTGCAGGATTTGGGTCAGCCGCTCCCAGACCAGATGGCCTTAAGGGACTAGGTGTCAAGCATCCCTTGGAACTTACTTTCTCGGATCAGAAAGGCTACATCGACACATTCGAAACCCATTCATACAAGTAGAACATGACTTTCGATCTGGTTCTATAGAAGGATTTGGGTTCGATCACTCCCAGACCAAATGATCTTAGGGGACCAGATGACAAGCATCCCACGAAACTTACTTTCCCAAACCAGAAAAGTCACAGGTACAAACTTTTAAACTCAGAGATTTCTGTATTTTATGAAATTATAATTCATCTCAATCACTCAGGTCAACATCTAAGTGCTTAGACCATATTTTCATTCTGATCTACAATTCTTTATTATTTTGGTAGTCTAAGCAAAGTAAACAATAAAAATTCCGACTCACATATCTTTAAAGCAGTATCAAAAGCTACAAACATGTTGCTGACTTTTCGATTTTTGAAAGACTTGAAAATTGAACATATAAAACTTTAATATAAACAAATAACTTGTAAAAGATCCTAGACACACATTTTATTCAAAAGAAAGAAAATCTGTAAAATTCTACTTTAAAGAATAAAATTTGTAAAGATTTAAACTTTTAAATTCAAAATGTCAAGTTTTGAAAGTAGAAAATTAAAACGTTTTTCATCTAAAGCTTTTGTAAAGATATCAGCAAGTTTATATTCAGTTGGTACAAAATATAATTCAATAGTACCTTGTTAGACCACAGTCTCATTGGATTCAAGATCATCCAAACTAAAGATCGCAATCTGAAGCTAAAGTCGGAACGTCGACTCTCAATATAAAAGTCTATGTCTATTTGTAATAAATGTCAATGTAATTGTTTGTTATTGTAATAGTTAACTTAATATCTAGTTTGTTAGATATTTAGTTAACTTAGTTATTATTTAGTTTAGTTGGTTATTTAGTTAGGTTCAAGTAACTTAGTTTTTATTAGAAATAATATCTAGATCTAATATCTAGATATTATTCTAAGTAGTGTGTTAGACACACTTGGTATCTTTGTATCTCTCTAACACCAAATCAGATCATAGATCAGATCAAGAATCACACATACAAACACACACATCAAAGTGTAAAAGAGAGAAAACATAGAGAACACAAATCCAAGCTTCATAGATCAATCCTGTAATCGTTATTTTATATATCAAACAGGTTGGTAATCTTATTGTGTTGTTATTCTATAAACTTGATAAGTATTGTTGGACCGACAATTGGTATTAGAGCCTGATTAAGATCAAAACAAGTTTTTCAGAAAAACGTCTCTGTGTTCTTCAAGAAAAATTGATTTCGAGTGTAAGAGTGTTTTAGGTGTTAGAATCGATCAGAGTGTGATCGAAATACATGCTAGATCGAGTTGTATGTGTTTAATTTCACGTTAAAGCTTAAATCGAGTTCCAATTTGTGGTTTTTGTGAGAAAAGAGTTGAGAAGAGTAAGTCACTGTGCGATCAGATTAATTTCTCAAAAGAGTGTTTTAGTGAGATCGAGTGCCTACAATCTGTTCTAGAAGTGTTTCTAGCCATAAGGGTAGTGTTTGTTATTGCTAAATCGTTTCAATACAGATTTTAGACGAATTTTCGAAGTACAGGTCGAATAACCCGCAAACCAGAGGAAGAATAACACGCAAAGTCCCACTTTGCGCGTCCCACTACAAACGCAAAGCAGACTTTGCGGCTCCAACTTCAAACGCAAAGCATACTTTGCGGTTCTCAAAAGACCAGCAAACCTCAAGCCTTTGTGTTCATCTCTTCAAAAGACAAGTCGACTTTGCGCTCCCAACTAGAAACGCAAAGCTCAAACTTTGCGCATCTCAAGACAATCGCAAACCTCAGTTCTCGGGTCCTCAAGCAAACGCAAAGAAAACTTCTCGCATCAAGCTAGACCCGCAAACCTCCATTTGCGCGTCCAACTAGACCCGCAAACCTCAACCTTGCGCTTCCCACTAGACCCGCAAACCTCATTTTGCGCGTCCCATTAGAAACGCAAACCTCAGTTTGCGCACCCCATTTGACACGCAAACCTTGAAACGCAAACCAGACTTAGAATTTTTTTTTTCTGAGATTTTTTCGAAACTGTAATAGGGACCCCCGTGCTAAGTCTGCCTAGGGGGACAAAATTTATTGTGTGATCAAATTTTATTTGGGTTAACGATCATATCTGTCAAGTTTTTCTCATATATTCAAACAGGATGACATCCAAAGAAGCTCTCGCAATAGGAACCGACACCAAGCCACCAGTTCTCTTTCGAGGGGAATACGAACAGTGGAAGGATAGGTTTCTAAACTTCATTGAAAGACAGGATTTGGGTAATTTCATTATACAATCCCTACGAGAAGGCCTAATGGAAACACAGTATAGGGAGCCAGCAGCAGGAACTCAAGAAGTAAGAGTTGCACTTTCTTATACAGATCTAACATGTGATGCTAAGCTAAGAGCAAAAGGCGACAGGTTAGCCAAGTCATACATTCTACAAGGGATTACAAATGAAATCTATGTAAAGATTGACAGCTACAAAGCCTCAGCCAAACAAATGTGGGATCAACTAGAGAAAATGATGTTGGGTTCAAAGATTGGGAACCAACTGAAAATCTCTAACTGCCTACACAGTTTTGAAGAATTCAAAGGCAGAACTGGAGAAACTCTAGAAGGAACATATGATAGGTTTGTGACATTTCTAAACGAATTGAGCAAGAACAAGGTCAACAAATCTCAAATCGAGTTGAATATCAAATTCCTGAGTATTCTACAACCAGAATGGAAAAGTTTTGCCAAGCAGATGAGGCAGATAAAAGACCTGAATGAGATTCCACTTCACGAGGTGTATGAAACCCTCCGACAAAATGAAGATGAGGTGGATGAAATTCTAGCAGAAAAGAGAAAAGGAAAAGACAGTTGAAGACACAGTCGCTCTTGTTGTGAAGAAGAAGAAGAACAAGACGATTGTGTATGAATCAGAAGAAGCTGAAGCTGATGTTGTCTCTGACTCGGATGAAAATGAACAAAAACAGCAAGCAATGCAGTTTCTAACAAATGCATTTCAGAAAAAATTCTACAGAAATCCAACGTCAAACAGTCAGAGGTACACTTCTGGACCCAACAACTATGCTCACAAGGAAAGAATTGAAGGAAGCAGATATGAAGGGAAAAGGTTTGAAGGGAAGAGATTTGAAGAGAAGAGACAAGAGGAGAAGAAATCTGATGAGAGAAGATATCAGACAGAAGGAAACAGATTGGAAGAGAAGAAACCGGAAGAAAGGAAGTACAAAGCTGAAGGATCAAGTCAGCCAGGACCACCCATGTGCTACAACTGTGGCAAAACCGGTCACTTTGCCAAGAATTGGCGAATATCAAAGGTTAGAAACTCCGACTTCTACAAGAACAAGATGCTTCTTGCAAAGCAACAGGAGGCAGGCAAGGCGCTGATGGCTGAAGATGAATACTGGTTGGATCACTCAGATGAAGAAGAAGATGAATACAGTTTTAGGTACCCATATGCTTATGGGTCCCTTCTTGTTAGATTTGTGTCTTTTATTTTTCAAAGATTTATTATTCAAGCAATCAAGAATGCAATCATCAATAGAGGAAGAAACACAATCATCAGAATCAGAACTAGAAGAAGCATATGAGACATTCTTTGCTATGTGAATCATTTGCTGAATTGAATATTTTGAGGTTTTATTACAAGAAGCAAATGTATCAATATCACAAAGATTTTCTACACATTTATCTCCTAACAGGTCAGATTCTGGCGTTTGCTGTTTAACCCTCCAAATCAGCTTTGGAGATTTCTTCACAGTTCGATCAGAAACAGAAAAATCAGAAGAATTAGAATTTTCAGACAAGACACTATCATGTTTTCTTGACTTCTTTGACCTTCGTCTTTTACACTTCTTTTTATAATATTGAACATTTAGCGTTAAAGAATCATCAATAATTGAATCAGAAGAAGAAACTTTATCTAAGAAATCAGCCTGAGCATTCGACATTGAAGAACTAGCCTTGGAGTGAGAATTTTGAAAAATGCACAAGTCAGAAGGAGGTTTGCGCATCCCATTGGTGGCGCAAACTGAACTTTGCGCGATCAACGGCTTGCGCAAAGTGTCGGTTTGCGTAACCAACTGGTTGTGCAAATGCACACTATTTTTAAGAACTTGAGTATTTTCCTTAGAATCTTTAGAAAATCTAGTAGAAATTTTGTCTTCAAAACTTGTTTTCATTATAAAAAGAAATAAATTGTTTTCTAAATCAGTTTGAAGACTTTGTTCTTCCAATTTATCTTCAAGATCAACTATCTTACCATCTAATACTAATGGGGGAATGTATCTCCTAGAATCATAAGACACCGGAGATGCATTTTCATTATTAGTATTAGCATATATATCAACAAATTCAGTTGGTAATGAAGATTGATTGGAAGACTTGACATTTAAAACATTTTGAGATTTTCTGGATTTATTTGATTGATCAGGAAAATACTTGGCATTTTCAGAACTATAAACAAATGGCATTTCCATCCTCTTGTTTTTCATTCTTATCTCATTTTCATCTTCAGAAATTTGTTTTTCACTAGTCCAAAAGAATTTAAACTGAGGTGCATATCTTGCAAGGCCAAGATGATCATATTCATATAAAGTAGGAACTTCAATTTTAGCAAGTTTTAAAAAATACGGATTTTCAAAACCGAGTCCCCACTTTTCCTTTATTGATTCATCACTCCTTGGTTTGTTCATATATATGGTTTGCTCAGATTGTTCTCTCTTATATAATTTCCTTTCTAACACAATTATTTTATCAGAAAGATTTTGATTTGAAGAAGTTAATTCAGTCAAAGAATCACGATAAGTCTGATTTGAATTTTCTAAATCATCCAACTGTTTTTTAAATTTGTCTTTTGTGTTAGTTAAAATAGTCTTTTCATCTTTCAAAGAGATTTTCAACTTTTCAATCAAAACAGACTTTTATTGATTATCATGCTTTTCATATATGAACTTGGAACGAAAATCATGTAAAGCATTGACAATAACGTTCAATTGAGAAGAAACAAAGTTAACATGAAACTCATAAATTACCTCAGAATCATCAGTGGAAGTGTCATCTTCTTCATCATCGCTCTTGTCATCACCTATGAAGCACATGGTTGCAGTCTCTTCATTCCCAGCCTCGTTATCTGAATGATCCAACCAGTACTCCTCTTCAGCCAGCAGAATAGTTCCGTTTTATCTCTTCTCAGCCAATTCCATCTTCTTTCTGTAGAAAGTTGAATCCTTTACCACCTTCAATCTACATTCCTTAGCTAGGTGCCCGGGATTTCCATAATTGTAGCAGTTCATAACCTTCTTTTCATCCTTTTTCGGTTCTACTACTTTTACAGGTTCATATTTTGGTACGTAAGGCTTTGATGGAGCACCAGGTTCAACTTCTTGGAGCCGGAAGTGAAACGGAGATTGTTGGATCCAGTTCTACGCTGAAACTTTTTCTGATAGTGTTGCGAGAGAAGTATCATTGCTTTTTCCAAGGCTTCACCATCATCTTCTGTGGAACCATCATAAGCATCATCTGTCAAAGCTTGTTCGGCTAATTGACTTGCTAAGAGGGCAATTGGATCAACAGTCTTAGGCTTATTCTTCTTATCAAGCTTAGACTTCTTTTCCAACACCATGGATTCATCAGTCATCAGAATTTCATACAATTCCTGAATGGGCATAGTAGAAATCCTAACATCATTTCTCATCTGATGACAGGATTTGCTCCATTCAGGTTGGAGTGCATTCAGAAACTTCAGATTGGCTTCTAACTCAGTCTTTGTAACTTTGATCTTATATAGATCATTGATGACAGCCTAAAATCTATCAAATACGCTTTTCAGACTTTCCTCGTCTTTCGCTTTGAATTCTTCAAAATTATTCATGTACCTTGTCTGACACAGTTGAGTTGACACAGCTGTACCAAGCATGATATTTTCCAATTGAGTCCACATAAGCATAGGATTCTGTTTGAAACAGTCAATTCTGTTGTAGATCGAATTGGGTAGTGCAAGAATCAGATTAGATTTGGCCTGGTTATCAGCTTGATATCTTAACAATTCATCAACATCATACTCCCTTAAAGCTTTTTCAACAGTTGAAGCCAGAGTAGTTGCAGTAGCTGGTATAACTTTCATCAGCCTCTCCATAGGACCCTCAGTCAGAGATTTCATCATGTTATCCCCATTCGGTTGTCTTTCTATGAATTTAATGAATCGGTCCTACCACTGTTCAAATTCATTTTCGTTGACCAGTACGGGAGGCCGAGTGTCAAACCCCAATGACATCATCAAGTCATTCTTGTAAACTTGAGCTTGCAAAGACATTTTGAGAAAATCAGAAGTTCGGAAAAAATGCTAAGTCTGGAACACACACAAACAGATGGTTTGCGTAAGTAAAGAGGTCCGCAAATGAGGTTTTGTGTAAGCCAAACGATACGAGAACTGAGCTTTGCGTAAGAAGAAGGTTGCGCAAAATGAGTTTTGCGTAAACCAAGTGATGCGCAATACGAACTTTGCGTAAGTCAAATGTTACGCAAACTGAAGTTCTCTCAAGCAGAAGGATATGCAAACGATACTTTGCGTATTAAGCTTGAAACGCGAACTAGACTTTTCTTGAACTGAGAAATACGAAAAGCAGCTTTTCGGAAATCACTGGATACGCAAACTTATGCTTTACGTGAGTAGACCAATGCGCAAACCTGAAACACTAACACATATTAGAGCACAATATGAACTTGCGCAAAGTAGTATGAACTTACGCAAACCAAGAAGAACTTGCGCAAACCGAAGTAAATCAAGAAATATTCGCAAGATCAATTAAAACAATGCAATTAATGAAAGTAATTCACACAATGATGAACGAAAACAACTTTCTTACACTTTTCAACCAACAAATTCGATTAAAAACTACAATATCTCAAAATTGATGATGAAACAGTACGTGAAAACGGGTTTTTTAAAAAATCCACAAAAACTCAAAATCGATGATCAAATACTGATTTTCATGCAAAAGTATATGAAGCAAATATGATCGATTACTAAAAACGAATCTAATGAATCCAAATTCAACACAAATAGTCCAGAAACCTATCCAAATTTGATGAAAAAGCAAAAAACGAGATTTTCTCGAAAAAATCAAGAAAATCGATCAAATTTTCTGCTTCAATCCACAAATTCAGAATCTAAAACACAATCTCTCAGTCCTCTCAAGATTCAGAATGCTCTGATACCAATTGAAAGTCCAAGAATCACTAAATATCTAGAGAGAGAAAGTAGAGAGAGAAAGTAGAGAGAGAAAGATAGAGCGCCAAATGTGTAAACTGATATTCAAAGTATGTTCCAAAGTTACAAAAACAAAGGCCTAAGGGGACTTAAATACCCCTAGCCTTAACAACACAGATAAGCATTCTAAGCACAGTATAGACAAGGAAAATAAATACAATGATTACTACAAAAACAGACTTAACAGAGGAGAATGTTCAGATCGATCAAGAAGATTGTTCTACATTGTCTAAAAGGGAGAGAAGTTTCAAAGACTGAGCTGAAATTGAAATGAGTTTTGATGATTTTGATTCTCACAATTCATCAAAAGGGGGAGAAATTTACAGATGTTCAATTTCAAAGTCATGAAGAAAGTTCAAAGTGAAAAAACTTGGGGAGAAATTATGAAAGTTCAATTTGTTCAAATCTGATGAAAAGAAATCATTCCGAGATGATTCAAACACAAGTCCAAATGATTTGAGAAAGATGGTTTTCTTAAGACAATCCAGAGATGAAGATATGAGATCAAAGATTTCTCAAAGTTCAAAGATGAAGATTTCAAAAATGTTTCAAAGTTGAAGATTCAAAAGAATTTCAAGAATTCAGATTCGTGTTCAAGACTTGTTGACTTTCCAAAGATACTAATTGTGAAAGACTTTTCAAGATTCGTCAAAGCTTTAGAGACTAAAGACTGTCAGAGCTACAAGGTTTAAAGTTGTCAAAGTCAAAGTTTGAAGAATCAAAGAGCTGAAGACGATTGTCAAATTTTAATTAAATCTTGAATACAAAGGGGGATAATGTTAGTGTATAAATTGTATCCAAGATTTAATTGTGAAAAGTCAAAGTCAAAATATGCAAAGTCAACAGAGTCAACTTTAGTTGTTTGAGAGTTTCTATCTTGTAAGCTTGTGAGTGTTTGTTCTAGGCATAAATAGTGATAACTTTGTTAATGTTTTGTAACTAGATGCATTGTAATTGTCAGATTTATAATACATACGACTAAGACTTTCTCTCTCTACTCTCTCTCTCTCTAGAACCTTGATTGTCATATTCTTGTTTGAATTACTTGATTGAATTGGAAATTTTACACTTTCAATTTGTCTCTATGTGAATTTCCTATCCATCTTTGAACCAAAAAGAATTGAAGAAGCTCTGAACAATCCATGTTGGATAACAACCATGCAAGAAGAGCTTTCTCTATTTGAGAGAAATAAAGTACGGAGACTTGTTCTTCGTCCTCCTAATAAGACAATTATTGGAACAAAGTGGGTCTTTAGAAACAAGATGGATGAAGAAGATTGCTAGACTTGAAGCCATATATATCTTCCTTGCTCATATTTCTCACAAAAACATCGGAGTCTTCCAGATGGATGTTAAGAGTGTCTTTCTCAACGGTGAACTTGCTGAAGAATTCTATGTGAAACAACCACATGGATTTGAAGATCCTTCACATCCTGTCTATGTGTATAAATTGGAAAAATCTTTATATTGGCTCAAACAAGCTCCTCGTGCCTGGTATGACACTTTGTCTGGTTTCCTTCTTGCCAAAAAATACTCTTGAGGTAAAATCGACAATATCTTGTTCATCAAGAAAATTGCAGGTAAACTTATTCTTGTTCAAATCTATGTGGATGACATCATTTTTGGTGCCACCAATGAATCTCTTTGTCGGGAGTTTGCCCCTCTCATGAAAAGTAGGTATGAGATGAGCATGATGGGAGAGATTACATTTTTCTTAGGTTTTCAAGTAAAACAAACTTTTGAGGGGATCTTTATAAATCAAAGCAAATATATTCGTGATCTCCTCAAGAAATTTATCTTTGAAAATTGCTCTCCTATGAAAACTCCAATGGCACCACCTTTGAAGATTCATACAGATCCTGATGGAAAATCGGTTGATGTAACAAATTTTCAAGGATGATAGGTTATCTTCTTTATCTTACTGCTAGCAAACCCAATATTATGTTTGCTACTTGTCTATGTACGCATTATCAAGTCAATCCTAACGAATCTCACTTGACTACTGTAAAACGCATCTTCAGGTATCTTAAAGGTACCTTGCATCTAGGTCTTTGGTATCCCAAAGACTCATGCAACATCTAAAGTTGATAGAAAGAGTACCACATGTAGTTGCCAATTACTTGGTGGAAAATCGGTCAGCTGGTCAAGCAAGAAGCAACACTCAGTTTCCACCTCTACTGCTGAAGTTGAATCTGTTGCTGCTGAAAGTTGTTGTGCTCAAATAATATGGATGAAAAATCAATTTAGAGATTATGATAAAGTCTATTCCAAAGTACCTATTATGTGTGACAACTCAAGTGCAATAGCCATTAAAAATGTGATGTAGAGCTCCGTTTCATATCTACATATCTTCAACTAGTTGATCTCTTCACCAAACCTTGAGAAATAGGTATGTTGTTTTTAGAAGTTAAAAAAAATAGGTGGTTGTAACACCTGAATTTTTGGTTCAGAGCACTTTGGAGCGAAAAATATATATATATAAAAGGAGACATTTGATATTTTTGCGATGTTGTGCCATTCCGAGCATATCTCATGCGTCTGAGCCCGGATTTAAGTGATTCAAGATCTTTTGAAAACTTAACACACATAAGTACAATCTTCGTACTTTGATTTTTTACAAAATCGAGCCGCATAGGATCCAAAATTGATGTCGAAGTTGGGAGAAAAACTGAATCTGATGGAAATAAGAATAAAGAAAATTTAGGTGTTCTAACCCAAAAGGAAGCAGTGGCAGATTGGCAAAGACATGTGTTGGTATGCGGTAGGTGCAATGATTGAATCCAAGTGACAACATACTCTTAATCTCATTATTTTTATATGCGATACCACTTTGGCCCAAAATTATAATCAGGCCCAATGTGGGGTCCAATTCCAATAGACTAGTTGCAAGGCTATGGTTTTTGGTGGGTTTTGGTGATTAATCTATGGGTAGTATGGATCAAATGGTTTTAAATAATTTGAGGTTGATGTGGTTGATTTTAGGTGTTGTCATGATCTTGCAAAAATCGTAATAAATCATTTGTATATCGGTTTGAGGCGTGTAATATGTCTTTGGAACCGTTGAAATGTTCTTAACAAACTGTATGTTTTGAGCAAGAGTTGTCTGACCCGACCTCTCCAGGGATGGACCTGGACATATTAGAGGGTTAACTCTACCAATAACTACATCCTCTATACCTGTTACAATGAAGATAGAGAAATTAGGTCAAATAAAATGTATAACCATCTAATTTCAGCTCACCATTCTTGCACAACAATAGAAGCGATGCACCAGATTAGTTGAGGTCCATGAGGTTCGAATGATGGCATTGGGTCCACACTTGTGATGGCATTGGGTCGACACATGCAAATTACCATTGTTCAGCCATCAAGCCTTCTCCGAGAAGATGAAGAAGAAAGGGTAAGAAGGGAAAGCAATCATATACGTTATTTAATAAGATAATTACACTTAAAAGTACGAAATTATCTTCAGATGACACGTGGTTCCACTTAAGTTTGCATCCAAATAAGGCACCCGAAATAGTTATTAATGCCTAAGCTACATAGTAACATGAAAATTGTGTGTATTAGAATCACGCTCTCGACATACAACTCACAACATCATTTGTGACTTTGAGATCAACCACGTAACACTTTGCAACATGAGGCACGACTTGGAAGTCGCATAAAAAAAAGTCATATAGTCATGACCATGTCATGTTTATCTAATCAACCGGTTCCTTTTATGTGCTCAAACTTATGTATACGTATTGGCCCTTTAAACACGAAATTTTAGGAAGTATGTTATTCAAAATGTAAATTGAAATAATGTGCACTTCATTAATTTATATTGCTGTTAAAAAGGGGATTAATTATAACGTAAGAATAAAGAATCCTTTTAAAAAGAACCGTAAGAATAAAGAAGAATTATTAGTTCTATAATCTCCTTTCCATTCTTCCCTTTTTTCTTCATTCATATTGTGCATTCTCATTTCAATGCAAGACTTGTTCTCATTATTTTTATAATGTTCTAAAGAACATAAGTTATAGGACAATAATAAACTTTTTTAGACAAGGGTGTCCTAGGTTGTACCTAAATTAATCCCTTGGTAAATTACGACTATAAGACATCAGTCTTGATTAAACCTCAGTGACAACAATTGTTTGTACGTTTGGATTCGAACCTAGGCAGATAGGATATTCCACCACATCTCTTAAGGTCTTAACATGTACGTCACAACCCTTATGGTTGACCAACAATAAACTTTATTATCTAAACGTATTAAAATAGATTTATACGACTTTTAGGCTTTTTAACAAAAAAATTAAGACATTTTTAAAATAATTAAATTGTCGTATTAGCTAGGAAATTAAATATCTTATAACTCATTTTTTTATAAGACGTTTATGTTTATAGGATATTTTTTTAAAAGAATGTCCTATAAAATAGCTTGTAGTTACATTAATTTTTTTTTTAAAAAGTGTGAACATAAAAACAAAACCATTGTTAAATGAGATGTAAACATTTTAAGGAACTAAACATGTATTTAAATTCAATTAAAACTTATTTTATTACAAAATAAATGACTACACACATATTGAAAACCCACACCTCCACGAATTCATTGGTCACAAACTCCTTGCTTGATGACACGATAAGGAGGCATCTACTTGTTGATTTGGCACCATTTCCATTCCTCCACTTGGATTCCCAATTTCGTTTTGCTGCAAAGGATTGATCCACATAAATTTCCATAATAACTAGTCAAATCATATATGAGTTTAAATACTTGATAAAATGTAAACAAGAATGTATTGTATACAATCTTTTATTTTGATGTGAATAATAAAATAAATCAGTTAAACAAAACAGAAAACAAGACTTTTATCATCATCTCATCATAGGTTAGATGGCGTGTTAGATAATGTGATTACTGAGGCCCAACCTATATATCCATGCTTAACTAACCTTACAACAAAATTGATATTTTCTAGGACGCCAACAACCGTGGTAATTGAGACTCAACAAAACTTAATCTTACGTTTATAAGACCAAAACATGTGCGTCTTATACAATGAAACAAAAACCTATTTCATCAGTTAAAAGTACATGATATTATGACCCAACAAGTAACTCATACAATGTTTAGCTTTTTAAGGAAACATATGAACAAATCTCATGAAATTTTCCTAAAAAACGAGTTTTGTTGTAGTCAAATCCGATTGATATTATGTTCAAGCTTGTGTAAGTTGATCGATGCTAAACAGTTCCAACCCCTCGTAGAAACTCACTAATCAACCGTTTCTGGGAAATAAAATTAACGCATATATACTCTAGTATCTTAGATAATTCTTGAGGCAAAACAGCTATACGCCTCAAGTTATTATCCTGAACTTAAGTTAATTAATGATCATGCTATAAAACAAAGTGGGAATGAAAGCAATCGGATTTAGAAATCAAGAACCTTGGTGACCGAGAAAGTGACATCATGAGTCATAAGAGAAGATAGAAACTCATCAGTTGACTGATGCCATAGTTGAAGACTCTCTTCAGTTTGGTTACAACCGTGAAACCCTTCAATACTTTGTGGTTCCTCATTCATGGTTGATTTTGGCAATGGGTCAAATATTGCATTTGACAATTGGTTCCTGAAAAATATAACATTATGGGTCAAGTGTCATCGTTGTTCTTTTTTATTTTTATTTTTATTTTTTGATGAAAATGGGAATGATATATGTGCGAAAGATGGTTGTTGTCCCCATGGTTTTATAAGCCTAAACGGAAAGTATGTACGCATTCTTGTAAAAATACAGAAAGATGGTTGTTGAAGATGGTTTGTGGAAACTTATTATGTTACATAGTACAAAGTTCAAACCTCGTGGCTTCAAAGGTGTTTTCCGGTGAAGCTGCGGTAAACATATTTTGGTGGTTTTGTCCATTCATTTGATTAGCACCGTCACAAACATTTTCCGGCCAACAATTGATATCCTCATTCTTTGATGAACTTTCTCCCTGCTTCATCTCGAATATTAGTCATATATACGATTTGTTTTACCAAGATACAAAAAATTAAATCAACTTATAATGTAAAAGTGAACAATTTTTGGATTGTATTACAACAAAATTGGGTTTATTGAATGCCTAAAATGTCTAAACGTACAAATAAAATATTTTAGAGGACTTAAATTTATAAGATCAAACAATAAAACATTATATATAAAAGTGTTACAATAGGTTTATGGACACTTTTTAGGCGTTTAACAAGTTTTTTGGAACATTTTTTAAGATAAAGTGTTAGTTATTTTATAGGACAATTTTGAGAGTTGTCGTATTAGTTATAATTTTATAGGACAATTTTGAGAAATGTCCTATAAACTCGTATCTTTATAGTACATATGTTTTCATACTTCATAGGATACTTTATATAAATAGTGTCATATATAGTATCTAATACAACACTTTATATTTTTAAATGTCTTAAAAAAGTTATTAAAACACCTAAAAACATCCTTGAAACCTATTGTAATATTTTTAAATATGACCCTTATTGTTTGCTCCTATAAACTTTAAGTGCTAAAAATCATTTATCAGTAAACTACATTTTAGGCGTCGAACAAATCCAATTTTATTATGGTGGATATATGTCATTTTTTTGCATTTATTATATAACACTTTCTTTTTTACCTATTGATCACATCATAATATATGTGATTTATATTTTGATTGTTACCTGTAATACTCTTAGATGGTATGCGGGTGGTTGGTTGCTTAACAAATATTCCTGTAATTGTAGAACGAAAAACATCTAAGACTCGTATGTTTTATATATTTAATTTCTTATGAATTACAATTAATGAAACTAAACGCACAATGAATAAGATAATTTGAAATTACCTTGCGTTGTGTAACACGATCTAACGTTTTATAAAGTAACTTCTCGTATGATTCATAATCGTAAAGTGATGCAAAGGTTGTTGGATCCGGCTCAAATATCCTTCAATTGAATCATAAACCGAAGAAGAGTGAGTAAGACGGTGAACTATACATGTGGAATCTTTATCCTAAATACAAGTCATTCTCAAATGGTTCAGTCTACTTTATGTATTATGTTTCTGGGATAAAGGTTCCACATACATTTTTAATAGATTAAGGCAAGGAACATATATTTTGCAACCTTAGTTGTTCCTTGGCCATATGTAGTTGATGTTGTAAGGTGCTAATTTCTTGATGGATTTCCTAAAACACAAAGAGTTAGAAGAAAAACTATATATAGGGATTTTCTCTATTTCATAATAATGATTTTGAGTTGATTATTAATATAAATAAAATATAATGTCGTCGGTACCTCGGATTGCATATCGATCGCTCCGGGACTGATACAAAACACTAAAGTTAGCAACGGTTTAGATATACGAATGTTTTTCCGTTTTAAAATAAATATAATGAAAAAGAGATAAGAGGGGCAAACCAAGGAATATGGATGGCTAAATCATTCTCACTCCTGATCTTGCTTAGGAGGCTGTTTAAATACTGCAAAGTTTCATCAAATTCAAAACATTCCACATGTGAATTCATATATATATATACTTACAAACACACAAATATATATATATATATATATATATATATAGAGAGAGAGAGAGAGAGAGAGAGAGAGAAAGAGTTGGGTTCGGATGAAAACTCTTCTATTTCGTGAGAACACATCTGGTATGTCGATCTCTTTTGATTTGGCAGCGCTGATCGTGTGCGTTTTGGTAAAGAATTGACACTTTTGTCTTTTGTTTTCAAGTGAGGACAACCTGCACCTACCTTCACTCACCTTCACTTTTTTGTCTTTTGGTTATGGTTTTGATTTTGGGTTTTGTTTCATCATGACAGAAACCTTAACACACATTCATGTAAGTAAAGGTGATTAAAGGTAGGTGAACATGTCTCAAGGTGTATGAATGTCTTATCTCCGCTACATGTCACTAAAGTTCCACTTATTTACAAAAAATATCACCGCGTTTTTGAAAGCCACCAGATAGAAAAGAATCCAAAGACTCGGATGATGTTATATATATTCTCACCAAACATAATCGCTCTCACATAATTCCATCTCTCTCTCTATATATATACCAAATAGATGAATAGATAAATATACAAGTGTAACTGCTCTTGCAGCTTCGTACGTAGTCTACAAAACGATTTTTTTTACAAATTAAGGGGTCGTTTACTAAAGACTTAACCGTGTAAGTGCTTACCGGTATCACTTAACTTACGTTCCTTACCTATTGAGCATGAAAACTACCTATAATCTTATCCGGTAAGAGCCATAACAAGGACCTAGAGTCTTACCCGGTAAGTGAGGTTAATGTCCTTGCCGGTAAGCGCTTACCTGGTAAGTATTTTGGTAAACAACCCCTAAGTCGTAAGGTTATGGTAGCAATGAGGCCCTAACATTATGTTTGTTTGTAAACAAGCATAACGAATACCGACATATCCTTTTTTGTTTAGAGTATTTTTTAGCATTTAATTTCATCTTAGATTTAGTTATTAATCGCTGATTCCGTCACCAATCACAAAACCTTAATTACGGTTGATATAGGCATAACTTTATAGGCTTGGTATAACGTTACGCTTGTTGTGGCTCTAACTGTTAAAACCCAACATCGTTTTAAGTAGTACATACGTAAATGGGTTCAATAGAAAATGGTAATTAAAAAAAGTGCATGGAGATTTAACATTTGCATGGATGACTCATAAACGTACGTACCTCTCTATGTTGAATCACACTGCAAACCAGAAAAAGAAAGAATTTTCATGCATCACGGAAAGAACTTAGAGAAAGAAAAAAATCTAGATGGTATATTTTAATTAAGTACCTTCCCCTTTCGGAGTCGGAGAGATTTACGTATCGGTTGAGTACATCCTCCGTTCTATATATAAAACAAAACCCGATGTCACATATGCCTTCTTTTCGAAGACCCTGAAAACTACACTCGAAATGGTGCAGCTGTTTTCTTTATATATATAACATCTACATAATTAACCAAATCAAACGAACCCAAAATATATCCCACTTCTGGGGTTGGAAACAGTTGTTCCAATGACAACCCCGGCTTATGCAATTGTGAGTGAAAAGAGAAAGGAACATATATACATATATATATCATTCAGATAGAACAACAAATTAAGAATTGAATGCGATTAGGGTTGAGACCTTCGTTTGCAGGAAAAATGGTTGAGGCGACCGGAGGGTGAAAACATGATGAGAGCAATGTCAATATCACATAAAACCGAGAGCTCGTAAGCTTTCTTGATGAGTCCATTTCTACGTTTGCAAAATGTGACCAATCTGCTTGTGTTGTTCTCGATTCTTTTCATTGGAAGCTTATTCCGACCCATTTCTAATTATATACATGGATCGTCCTCTTTCTATTTCAAGAAAGATCTAAGAATAAAAGGTATTTTCTTTCTAAAAACAGAAATTAGTTTGCATTTACAACTCCAGTTTTAGAAAGATGAAGAAAAAAGAAACATGATAAACCTGCAATGGAGGAGAGAGAGGATCGAGAAGAAAAACGTGCAAAAATATTGGTGGAGGGAAGAGGTCATACCTCCTTTTGTTCAGCCTTACGTTTAAAATGGATATCCGAAAATATGTAAATATTTCATTATGTATTAAGTTTATTTTGTTCGGTTAATATTTTTACTTAGAAACTCGTTTTTTTGTAGGATCAAATAAAAGAAAACATTATTAACAAATTAGAAAGGTAGAATCATATATACCGATCGATTGGATCAAAATGATTAACCGATTTGTTTCGGTTTTGGTTCAAGAAATATTCAAAACCAAGAAATCCATACAAATTTACGTAATGAAAAAAAAATACGAGTTTTAAAGGTGCCATCATTTTAAGAATTTTAACTATTTCTTTCATCTCTTTGATAAATTTTCTGCTTCCGCCTCTGATGGCTGCTTTTAGCTTGGTTGTTGTTATTTATTTTTTATTTTTTGAAATTTTTAACTTTTAAACACGTTTCCATGCTGGGACGGAGGGAGGATATAGAATTAAGGGATCACCGACAAACATAAAGAAATTATATTAACGAAATGATATATCAAAAAAATATATATGCAAGTACTCAAATATTTTATAAGAGTAGAACATCAAGCTCCATTTTTGGTACATTTTACCATTCCTACTATCAATCTTAAGAAAAAAACGCTATTTTCAATAACCCCACAATCTTCGGCGTCTAACTCAGTTGACAAAAGGGTATTTGCCCAAATACAACCCAAATTTGATCCTAGGCTCCCTATTAGCCTCGGCCACTGAGTGAGCCAAAAAAATACCCCTACATTAGTGTTCTTGAAAGGGCTAGTTGAGATTGTCGATAATCAACTTTTTGCTCAATCCCAACAATCATTCATCCTAATAATATATTTTGTATATATTAATAAAAGTGTAATCACATTTGGTTTTAGATAATGACACGTGTAATTTTCTAGTGTCAAAATTTTAACAATTTCAAAAAAAAAAAAATCAATAACTTCAACACAATAATGACCTAACACAAATAAAAATATGACATTTCCCACCACCTATAGCTTTGTATATAAAATTTTTAAATATAAAAAATTAGGGGGAGTACATGCACCTCCTGGTGCCTATGTGGCTCCGCCCCTGTTTCCATGCATGATTCGTTACGAAACATCTCGAATCTAAAACTAAATACTCGAAAGAATAATCTTGTTTTATGTTTAGTTTTATTGTTCATCACCCGATATCAATTTTATGGTTTTATGTGTTTTTAAATCACATATCGGATATATAAAATTCAAGTTTAATATAGTCAATTAGTCATAACAAATTGAAAAAGATTCGCTCGATAGTTGGGTATTCAAACCCATAAGATTTGAGCTCATTTTGAAGGTATTGGTAAGATGATTATAATGGCATTTGTAAAAAAAAAGGAACATATTTTTAATGTATTTTAGTTAATATTCAATTATGTATGTTAATATGATAAGAGTGTAAAATGAAAAATAAAAAGGAAAGAGATAAATATAAGTTAAATAACTAATTATAAGTGTATAAAGAGTAATTAAAAATAAAAAATAATGTTATTTTTAATTTCACGTTGAACGTGGGAGGTTTTAAAACTTTTAAACTTGTACATTATGTATCAAAATTTGTACCTCTATAAAATTCAAGAATAACCGTAATAATTTTTTTTCAAAGAGTACTGATAGATAAATATAGATAAGGGTGTAAAATGTACAAGTTAAAAAAAATATCGATACATCATTTTTGAAAAAATCTCGATAGGTGTTTATGATATATTACAATATTATTAAATTAAAAAATATTCAATAATATTCAATATTATTAAAATATTCATATTATAATAGTAAAATTTGTAAAAATAATATACTTATATAATGTATTTTAGTTAATATCTATGATTATGTATTTTTAATATGATAAATGTAAAATAAAAAATAAAAACGTAAGGAATATAAAACAAATTCAATTTGTATATAATCTTGATATTTAATAATATGATTAAATCAAAAAATAGTCAATATTGGGCATGCTAATGCCAAAAATCGTCCAAAGGAAGATCTAAGGTCGGTGTGGAGCTTTAGCAACTAAATTAAGCGATCTATCGACAAATCGTACGACAAAGAATAAAAACGAATAAAAGACAGAGAATTTGGTGATGCGGAAAACCCCGTCGAGGGTAAAAAACGCGGACGATAGCAGAGATCGTCAAGTTCACTATGGACGTCAAACAAGGGCATCGTCCTTTAGAAGGAGGGATCACAAGTACAATTGACAATATTACAATAGAAAGTAAATTAATCTTGCAATTGCGCTGTATGTTGTGTGATGGAACACTTCGTCGAGAGTTCATGCTTGAGAGAAACTTAGTTGTATGCTCTCGAGTGCTTCTGTAAGTATCAATGTCAATCAGATGCCTCGAATAGTTCTTCAAGTTTGTATATATATCTTTAGACGCCATAAATGAGTATTAAATGTCCAACGGTCTTGGTAATGATTGATCTTGATGGCGTTCGTCCGTTATAACTGTTGGTCGTTATGTGTTTTAAACCTGTAATAAAGGATTCATAAAAGAAAATCGTCATATGTAATAAATGATCGATAATCGTTAGCTACGTTACACATATCGTAAGATATCAATCTATCGAAGGGTTACTTTTGGACATGAGAAACTCTTGACCATAGTCATCAGGGACGACAGTGACTTTCGATGTGTGTGATCGTCAGGACCTTATCTTAATACAAGAGAGATCCTTATATTGGAGACGTTTGATTTTCTAGCATCGGTCGCGACTTGTGAAATTTTACCCAAACAGTTTGCCCCCAAAAATTGAAAATTAGGCGGTAAGTCGACTTTTCGGATTTTGTAACCAGATTGGACACGTGTTGAAAATTTGTAACTGAATCGGTTTCTTGAAAACCGAAGCGATTTTGAGGGAAAGCGTGTAGCCGCTTAATGGTTGTGACGTCATAGCGATGTGACCGCGCAATGTCAGGCGTAGGGGCAAGTGTTGTTCATCCTACGGATTGGGCGTGAAAGGTCGATGACAGGTGTCGACCATCTGTTAACTCGACCTGACATCGAATCAAGTATAAATATCGACCTTGGTCGAATTCTTTCCTTTTTACGCGATCAATTTTTTTAGAGAGAGATTTTCCAGTGAATCCTTGCCAAACCTGCAAAAGATAGGAAACCGGATCCTTGCCATAGACGATTGAGGTTTAGTGCCCCTTATAATGTACGATCTCGTAATCTTAGCTTATGCGTTTTAAGACTCAAGCCCGAAAGCCTAGGAAGAACTGGGACGCTTTTGGCTTTTACGTAGCGGCCATTCACGACCCTGATTTTGCAATGTCGCAGGACCCTATTAGTTCCTTCAGTGAAGAGGAAGATGTTGAGTCTCTCAGGCTGGTAGCTGGGATCTCGACGGACGTGACACTCAGTCCTCCGGTGTTGCTCCGTCCAGAGCAATGCCCGGACGGATATTTCGTGATATACGAGTATCCGTTCAAGATAGGATTTACATCCTTACTCTCCTCTGTCGAGGTCGTTCCTTAAGATCTTTGACTTGTCGCCGAGGCAGATGATGCCCCAATTTGGAGGATCGTTCACGTAGTTGGACGATTGACGGCTAAATGGGAGTTCCTATTTACTGTTTACGAACTCCTTTTGGCTTATACAGTCAAGGCGGAGGCGAACCACCGGTACGACCTCTTTTCAAAGTATAGAGGGTCTCATACCTTGGTTCAGGCGACCGCGGTCAACGACCACAAGTGGAAGACGAGATCCGTCTTTGGTCGGTTGGCGGCGACGTCCAGTGGCTCACCACGGGGTGGAATACCGAAGGTAATATGTAAAGTTTGTTGTTATTTTATTCGTCGAGAATTTTTTACTAACATGCGTATTTTTGTTTTAGCCATCGACTTTTCGGTAGAGGCGCCATCTGAAGATTCGGCCACCAAGGTTGAAAGGTTCCTTGAGTTCAACATCGAGGACCGTTCTTTTCTCTTTTTTTTACTGTCCGTCCTACTGCCGATTGGGACGAGGACGAGGACATACAATACATTGGGACGTCGATTGCTTTTTCCGTAGAGGAGAAGGAGGAGAGAGAAGAGGAGGAACTCGCCGAGGAGACTCCAGAAACATAGATGACATGTAAGTTTTCCTTTTAATAGGTTCTAGTCATAGGGCGTCATTATAGATCAGAAGATCTTATGGGGTCTAGTCGAATAGACGTCACCCAAAGGTCATACGTTTGGTGGGTCTAGTCGTGGGATGTCACCACTGGTCGAGAGACTCTTTGGGGGTCTAGTCGTTAGACGTCACCCATTGGTCGCAAGATCATGTAGGGTTTTTAGTCGTAAAACTGACATTACCTACAGATCGTAAGGTCTAGTCTTTCAAGACGTCCCTTATTTATCATAAGATTTAGTCATGGACGTCACTTATGTTTTTGTCTTTTATTATTTTCAGGAGGATCAACCCCCGTGAAGCCAACGACGGGTCTCTCGAAAAGAGAGGCCCTTGCTTAGCTTGCCCCAAAAGGGCGAGAGATCAAAAGAAAAGCTCCCCCGACATCTGGGTCGGGAGATAAAAAACCGAAAACGGTCCTGAGGGAACCGTCTCCAAAGAGTAGTGGCTCTGAAGCCACTGCTTCAGAGAAGGCGAAGACGCCTCCGGTCATGGACAAGGAGCCGATTTCGCAGGCTCCACCAGCTGGGGTGGAAGGCCAATCCCCTTCGTCGATAGACAAGGGGTAAGGTCCTGCGTCCGGTGAGGTCCCAGCTCCGATCGACGTGAGCTTTACCCTCCTGGGCGACTTTATGTCGTCCGATCAGCTGGGAAGGAAGCCCCTGTTTCCCCACTTAGGGAAATTCCATCTACCATCGTTTTCCGATCGATACAAGGGTGTGTCAGTCGACGACTTGTTAGCCCACGTCTCAGGGATATTATACATGGTAAGTTGTTTCTCTTTACCTTTAGTCGTAAGTTGTTCTTTTTGAAAGATTGCTTTTCATGCTTTATCTGTGATCGTTCGATTGTATAGGCTCTGGAAGCGGGACTAGTCCTTAACACCCGCATGAATCATGTGAGGAGTCTAGTTCCTACTTCTTTGGCTAAGGATCAAGCGACGCTTGCTAGGGCCTTGGAGGCGGAGGCCAGAGCCAAGGAGGCGGAAACCAAAAAGGAAGAGTACTCCGCTCGTCTCGATGATGCTCTCAACCAATCTGAGGTTGATGGTCATGAGAAGGAGGAGCTCCGGGGACGACTGTGGGAGGCCTTGAGTCGAGCTTCCGCGGCATAAGCGGAGCTACAAATCTTCGGCCTTGAGGAAGAAGTGAAGTCCATCGAGGCTTTCACTCTTCTCAAAGTCCGTACGGCCTTAATGAGATGCTACTTGAGGGGTCAAAATCCCCTGGCGTCAGTGGATGGCGAACTTGCCTTTTTCCTGGGGTCCGTTGGGGTTGAGAAAGATCTCGATTCCGAGGACGAACAGGAAGCAGCTGCGGGAGATGACACCCCTGGGGGTGGAAATGCTGCGACCGACCCTCAGCAGAAATGTAGATCCCAGTGCAGTGCAATCACAAGTAATATGAATAATGATGAACAAAATATTGGCCACAGCAACTAGTCATATGATTGACATAACTTTAAAGGGTTAAGGTTTACAGAGAGAATTTCTGATAATAATATGTAAACCTAACGACTAGTAAACTGAATAATGATTTTCTTAACTAACAAATGAAATAGAAATAACTTTAAATACTTAGGCTCGCAGGCCTAATGGGCTTATGGGCTTGGGCCCATCTAACTATTAAACTTTCAATTAATTACAAATCAAACCCTTATAAATACTTTATTCCACTTTCAACACATAGGACTTTCAGTCCTAACAATCTCCCCCTAAAGTTGAATAAATCATTTAACAACTTGATAAACTTTAGGCCTTGATCTTCTTTCCCTCTTGAATCTTTGAAGAACTTTGGTGTTGCATGTCTTCATGACTTTCCATGCTCCCCCTTGAATAAAGCTCTTCGATCTTCATAGTATCAACTTTGTAACCAGATTCACTATACAGTAGCCTCGACTGAACGCACTATCAAGCAGCTTTTAACTGTAGAAACTCAATCACATCGGATTAGCATACAAGAAAGATAATGTGAGAGTTACTTGACATTCCACGGTGCTTCTTCAGTTTAAAACAAAGAATCTGTCTTCGAACCACGAGTTGAATAAGCTTTCAGCGCAAGAACTTGTTTCAATCAGCGCGTAGGAGGAATGAAAAACAAAAACTTGTAGCAGACACCACATGATACGGGAAAGAATCAATACAAACTTTGAAATCTTCAATCTTTGAAATCTTCACTGTCTTCAGACAAACAAATTTAGCATTAAAATCATATATTCATCTCCTTGATCTCTAGACTGTCTTCAGAACTGACTTTCTTTCTTTAATACTTGGAAATTTAACATTGTAAACATTTCTCCCCCCTTTTTTAATGATTTTGAACATCATGATCATCAAAACTTTATAAATTTCAGCACTTTCTTTGATCTCCCCTTTATGATAAGATGACATTCTCCCACCTGTGATCTGAGTATCCGTCAATTCATGAAATGTATATATCCGAATCTTTTCAAATTCAGATATAATAGGAATTGTAAACCTGAATCAACAGATGAAACAGTTAGAATGCCTGTAAGTAGCACGGAGCCACTTTGTACAACGGATGTACTTTGGAAAGGAGCTTTTGTGATGTTCACTCCCCCAGGGCTTCCATTCAATCATTGAAAAACCACAAAGTAATTTTCTATGAATGTTATGACAAGAAAACTCATTTCTTGTGTGCTCATGCAAGTGTAGAAATGATTGAAGCTACTTAGCTTGACCAGGCTCAAAAATGTGTAAACTGTTGAGACAGCAACAGATATTACACGGACTCAATGTGCATGAAAGAGGTGCGAAGGTGGGGCAACTTTCCTTCTTTTTCAATATCTAAATCTTCCGAGTGAAGACTAGATAGCAGATATGCTGCGTCCCAAAAAAAATGAAACATTTCTTTGTTAAGAAAGAAACGAGTGGTTGGTGGGGTTATAGCAAGAGTTGGCATGGGCTCACTGTCTGTTTTAATGATGGTCACCAAAGAATGTGAACCAATCAGAATATGTGGCTGCCCGGCTCAGAAAGTGGTTGGTGTAGAGTTCTGCTATTCTTTTAACTCTGTGCACATACGCTCTTTCTTTTTATCATTATGCTCACTTCTAACCAAACTCTCTTGTCAATTTTTCCGCTCCACACAATGAGAAAAACTCAACCCGATGAGTTATCTCCCCCACTCTTTGATTTATGACCCCTCACCCCTCAAATCGCTCTAGGATAACTTCCGGGGTAGGAAACACTGGTTAACGTGAATCCATGGAAGTACTATTTAAGTTCTCACACAAATCCCATGTAAGTCCTAAAAAAATAGTTACTCATCAGTTTAACTTGAACATTTAAGCACAGAATGTATGATACCACTGTCAAAATGTATGCTCATAAGATTTGAGCAATTGAAATTTGAAGATTTCTCAAAACAGATATATTGAATGAATGGAATGAAATCAAGAGCATTGTTTTGAGAATCTGACAGTGTATCAATCAGATCACATTAAATGGATAGGGTATCAAAGAATTAGATATCTTGTTTATATGAACAAATATAAACAATTTAGCAATGAAAGCACAAATTTAGAAATAATGATAGATGCTCAACAACATTAAATTTCAAGCGGGGGTATTACCATCGAAAAAATTGTTTCGCTATGAGACATGGTAATAACAACTACAAATGAAGTACTGAACATGTGTGTGTGAATACGTTACAGTATAAGGATAAGATAATACGCAAGTATTGATCTTTAGAAACACAAGTCAGTTAAACATTAATGCGCAAAAAGTGAAAAACATTCAAATTCACACTTCTAGATTCATGAAACCTTTTGAAAATCAGAAGTGGTTTGAACATTTCAGAAACTGTTTTTCATGCTTGAAAGTTGTTCTTCTTTCAAACAATCAGAGATCTAGATTAGAATATATTTACCTTTTAAGCTCCCCCTCAAATCATGATATAATGATTTAGGTCTTTTAAGCTCCCCTTCAAATCATGATAGAACGATATAGATCTATTAAGCTCCTCCTGGATATTTGCAAAATATCCAGGTCTAAACGTTGAAGAACGGGTCCTAATCTGTCATGTAATCAGAAGCCAAACTTCGTTGAAGTCCGGGTTCTAAGCTGATTTACTTAGAAGCCATCGTTCTTCTACTCCCCCTTGACAGTAGGTGCCTGCAACAAAGAATCAGTTTTCGGTTTTGGTACCCACTGGTATTTGGGTCCTCGAATGTTAGTTGTAGTTCTTATGGGGGATATAGAATAAGAACCATACCAGAAATGATCAATGGTTTTGTGAATGTGATCATGTGTATGACAATAAGAACAGTGGTATTTCTTACCTGACAACTTGAGTAATTGATCTCTTGAGTAGATGTGATCAGGTTTACTTTTACTTGCATTGTTCTTCTTTGCATTAAACGCATGTACACACGATTCTCTTTCTTTCAGCTCATCTTCAATTGGTTTCTTCTTCCAGACCAGTTCCTCATCTTCGTATCTCCTTCTTCTAGGACGTGTACCTGAACCATCTATATTTCTATCATAGAAAAGGTTAGTCTTACGAATCTGATCAAAAGATTTAGCTGACCTTTGTGAAGAGACATGTTTCTGATTTGAACTAGATACAGACTTTTCAAGCACTTTAATCGTTGAAGCGAAGTTGTCTCTTTCTTGGACAAGCAGGTCAATCTTCTTTGTGAACTCAGACTTCGTTTTCTGCTCTTTTAGTGCCTTCTCAGATAGTTCAGATAACTTGGCAGTAAGCTTTTTGATCTCAGTCTCAAACAAGCTTCTTTCTTCTTCAAATCCCTTCTCAGCATTGTTTCTTTGGCCAGATATTTCTTTGAAGACACCAACATTCTTTTGTTCAATGGCCTTCTTCTCTTTGGCAAACTTCTCTCTTTCTAGAATGATTACTTTCTGAAACTCAGAAACTTGCTGAGAAAGTTTTATGCATTTCAGCTCAACTTCTTTCTTCTCCTCAGCACATTTTCTCGAGAATTCTGAGAACTTCTTTGCGAAAGATTTCTCTTTAGTCTCAAAATCATATTTGTGTTTAGCAAGCAGTTGCTACAAATCAGATAAACGCTTTTGAAGATCTGCATTTGCATCTTTCAGTTCAGAAATATTTTCCTCAGAGCTTTCAACAGAGACTATTTGCTGAGTTTTAGCTTCCAAAATAGAGATCTTTCCTTTTAGCTCAGAGTTCTCAGCTTCCAATTCTCTTCTTGTTAATAAACCCTTTGTCCCTATCACCAACCATTCAGCACAATCCCACAGCTCTTTTCCTGTCATGTTGTTAGTATTTATTTGACCAATAATTTCACTAAAAATGTCACTAATAAATTCACACGAAATACTATGTTTCATATAATTTCGAGCATTATTATTGGCCCTCTCTCTTTGTTCCTTTTCCACAGGAGAAGCTTCTGCCGGAATTTGGGATTGCTTTTCTCCTTCAGTCAAAGATAATCTGATGTAGGGACCAACCTCATGTTCGTCAACAAAATCCAGAAAACCAGCTTTCCACCTTTCATATTCTCCTTTGGACCGCAGCATTGGTGGGTACACCATTTTGATCGTTTCGAATAGAATGTATTCGCTCCGGCTTTGAAGAGAGATGAAACTTGAAAGTGCAGGGACCAAAAGTGACAAAATGTGAAACTTGAAAGTTTAGGGTCACAAACGACACGCTGAATCCTTGAAGTACGGGGTCTAAAATAAATACACTACAAAAAGATCGTGAGACAAAAAGTTCCGGAGTAGCAAGAACCCGGTCGAAGGGTAAGACCGGAGTAGCAAGAACCCGGTCGAAGGGTAAGACCGGATATGCTAAGATCCGGTCGAAGGAAAGACCGGGAAAGATAAGGTTCGGTCGAAGGTATGCCCGGAGGAAGCAGGTATCCGGTCGAATGACACGTCCGGGAATACACTTATCCGGTCGAATGATACGACCGGGGACACACGTATCCGGTCGAAGGTTATTCGGTCGAAGGGACAAGACCGGGTAACACGTATCCGGTTGAAGGAACAAGACCGGAGTACACTTATTCGGTCGAAGGGCTCAGGTCGAAAGACAAATTAAACGATAAACACAAAAAACAGATAAGACCGATATTGACGAAGAATACACCGATGAACTCGATGAACAATCAACCCAGAAAACAATCGATCGAACAGCAGATTAACACAGAAAAACCAAGAAATCGATTTATCAACCTATCGACCGAGAGCATTAATATTCCAGAAAAATATTTAACTCAGACCGATAAACAATAACCACAAAAGACCGATAAACTGATTTTCAGAAACACATTAGACCGATACAATCGATCAATAACCACATAAACAGTAACCAATTAAAGCACATAAACGCAATTAACACAAATAATTGATTATAAGGTTTTAGACAAACCTTTTCTGGATCAAACCTTTAGTCTCTTTGCTTTGATACCAATTGTAGATCCTAGTGCAGTGCAATCACAAGTAATATGAATAATGATGAACAAAATATTGGCCACAGCAACTAGTCATATGATTGATATAACTTTAAAGGGTTAAGGTTTACAGAGAGAATTTCTGATAATAATATGTAAACCTAACGACTAGTAAACTGAATAATGATTTTCTTAACTAACAAATGAAATAGAAATAACTTTAAATACTTAGGCTCGCAGGCCTAATGGGCTTATGGGCTTGGGCCCATCTAACTATTAAACTTTCAATTAATTACAAATCAAACCCTTATAAATACTTTATTCCACTTTCAACACATAGGACTTTCAGTCCTAACAAGAAACAACAGGAGCAATCGGCTCCTTAGTTAGCTTTCATAATTTTTTGTTTTTCAATCCGACGATTGTTGGTGGTCGTGCCATGTTTTGTAATATCTTTTAGATATTAATATAAAACTTTTGAACAGATCGTAATGTCGCAACTTTTACATTGTCGAGACAATCATTAGAACAATCATACAAGTCACCCACGACAGACATAGAAAGGGTAATCGAGAGATAACAAAGATTAATAGAGATCTTACTAAGTAACTCACGACAATCATAGATGACGAGGGGTAAAAGTATGAATTAGTTATCCAAGCAACTCATGTCACAAGATATGATCAAACGCAGATTATACTTGCAGTTGGGCAAGCAAACAACTTTATCAAAGAACTTGCGACTGACGCAAATTATAAACCTATCAACCAAGATTAATCTTGTGATAACCTGTTTAAGCGATTGAACTCAAACATTCATGAATAAGGCCAAATAGGATTTGATCAAACTTTTTTTTGATTGAGATGAAACTTGCGTTCGAGTGTCGTACTCAAGAATAGAGAAAAATGTTTGCAATTAAGGAAAAGTTTTAACCTTAGGTCCTCAGTTCGTACGACAGGGTCGTAAAACAATTATAGACCGAAAGTATAGTCGAATGATCGACCAGTCCTGCAATGAAATAACCTTAGAGGGGGTCGTTGGCTTGACTAACGACTCTCCGATGCTTAAGTCAGTAATGGTTGTAAGAAGATAATCATAAGGAAAGAATAAATGGGCTTTAGAAAAACATACCTCTTTAAATGTATTGCATTCCAACTTCAGGGAATGTTACGACCGTCGAGGGTTTGCAATCGGTAGGCTCCTTTCCCGACAACCTCAGTTATTATGTATTGCCCTTCCCATTTAATGGATAACTTACCTGAGCTAGGTTCTTGAGTGTTTTGAAACACACGTCGTAAGACGTAATCACCTCCTTGAAAGATTTTGGGTTTGACATTCTTATTGAAATGTCGTTTGACCAATTGTTTCTGTGAATCCATTTTGATTAAACCTGACTCTCACAATTCTTCCAATGCGTCAATGTCGTAACTTAGGTCGACTAAGTTGTGATCGACCGACATGTGTTATGAGGTTGGAATTCGAGTCTCGACAGACAAGACTGCTTCACAACCATAGACCAAAAGAAATGAGTTTGTCCTGTAGATGTACAAGGTGTCGTACGATTGGCCCAAAGAACTATCGAAAGTTCTTTGACCCACTTGCCTTTTGCTGCCTTGAGTCTTTTCTTGATCGAATTTATGATCGTTTTGTTTCTTGACTCAGCAAGTTCGTTGGATTTAGAATACCGGGGAGTTGAAGCCGTAAGTTTAATGTTACGATCTTCATAGAACTGTTGGGTTTTGTCGCTTATGAACTGCGACTCGTTATCACATGCGATCTCGGATGGGATTCCGAACCTGCAAATGATGTTAGTCTGGATAAAGGAAATGACTTCCTTGTACCTAACTTGGGAGAAACAACCACTTATATCCATTTTGAGAAATAATATGTAAGGACTAGAAGATATACCTTTTGCCCGGGGGTCGGAGGTAACTTGCCGACAATATCCATTTCCCATCGCATGAAGGGCCATGGAGTTAAAGTCGAGTGCAAGGGTTCGGAAGGTTTATGTGACATACCTAAATGTCGTTGGTATGCATCGCAGCTTTGGACGTACCTTGTTGCGTCATGTCATAAAGTTGGCCAATAGTACCCTTGTCGAGAGATACGATTTGCCAAGTTACGATCTCCCGAGTTATTACCACACTCACCATCGTGTTTTCTTGCAAAATGCTTTGGACTTAAGTTTTGTTAGTGACGCATAGTAAGTTTAGTCATGTCGATGACCGTCTGTAGAGTTTTCCTCTGATCATAATGTATCTGGATGTCTTAAATTGAATTTTTCGGGCTTCCATTTTGTCTTCAGGAAGTTGGTCGTTTGTTAGAAATCTTCTGATATCCCTCGACCAATTATCTTCCTCATCGAGTATTTGAACGTCATTTTCATTTTCAATGGACGGTGTCGCCAGATGAATTATTGGGACGAAGTTGAATGAGGATTGTCCAAGTACTGACCTAAGGTTAGCTAATGTGCCAGCTTGGGTATTTTGATCTCTCGGGATCTGTGAAATAGAAAATTCTTGAAATTCGTCGGACATGGCTTTGGCTATTTTGAGATAAGTTGTCATTCTAGAGTCTTTAGCTGCGAACTCCCCATTCATTTGGTTCACGACTAGGAGTGAATCACTTTTGACGTGAAGTTTGGTTACCCCTAGATCATGAGCCATATACATTCATGTGATCAAAGATTCATGCTCAACTTCATTGTTTTGCGGCCCAGAAATCGCATCATATAGAGTATACCATCTTGCCCCCCTGTGGAGACTTGAGAATGACGCCAAGACCTGCCCCCCGAGCGTTGGATGACCCATCGACATGTAAAGTCCATATTGGGTCATCGAGAGTTGCCACAGGTTATGTCGGTACATCTAATTCTGGGCTGAAGTCTGCGACGAATTCAACCAAAGCTTACGATTTGATTGCGGTCCTGGGTTTGTATTCGATGTCGTAACTACTAAGGTAGATACTCCACTTCGCCAGTCGACCTGTCAACTCAGGTTTCCTCAAGACAAGAGGAAAGTTAGTCACGACAGATATTGGACGTGATTCGAAATAGTGACGTAACTTTTTTGCCGCAGTGATTAAAGCCAATAAAAGTTTTTCCATAGAGGAATACTTGGTTTCGGCGTCGAGAAGTGATTTACTTACGTAATAGATCGGACGTTGCTGTTTTTCATCTTCTCGGGTCAGAACGACACTTTACAGCGTTTGAACTGACTGCTAGATAAAGCTGGAGGACCTCGTAGTCCTCAGGTTTCGACAGTTGGGGTGGAGACGCTATATACTTCTTAAGTTCTTGGGGCGCGTTCTCATGGTCGTTCGTCCATTCTAAGCCCCTGTTTTTTCTCAAGACATTACAGAATTAGTAACATTTATCTGAAGATCGAGAGATAAACCTGTTTAGCGCCGCAACTCGTCCAGTAAGTCGCTAGACTTCTTTAAGGTTACGAGGGGACTTAATGTCCATGATCGCTTTTATTTGGTAGGGATTGGCCTCGATCCCTCGACGGGTGACCATATACCCCAAGAATTTTCTTGCATTCACTCCGAAAGAGCATTTTGTAGGATTGAGTTTCATGTGATACTTCTTGAGGATATCGAATGACTGCCTTAAGTGATCAATATGATCAATCGCCTATTTTGATTTGACCAACATATCATCGATGTACACTTCCATAGTGTCTCCAAGATGCTCTTTGAACATCCTGTTGACTAGTCCCTGGTATGTCGATCCCGCATTCTTAAAACCGAAAGGCATGACCTTATAACAGTAGATCCATTTGTCTGTCATGAATGTTGTCTTCTCTGTATCGTCACGATGCATCAGGATTTGATTGTATCCCGAATATGCGTCCATGAATATGAGTAGTTTGTGACCAGCAGTTGCGTCGACTATAGCATCGATGTGAGGTAATGGGAATGGGTCTTTAGGAGAAGCCTTGTTAAGATCCGTGAAGTCTATGCAGACCCCCCACTTCCCATTTTTATTCTGTACGACTACGACGTTGGCTATCCAGTCGAGATATTTTACTTCCTTGATCTTTCCTGTCTTGAGTAGGTTATCAACTTCGTCGTTGATCACTTTGTTGCGTTCTAGGGCGAACTTACGACGCTTCTGTTTAATAGGTTTAAATGAAGGTTCGACGTTGAGTCGATGAGAGATGACCTCTGGGTCGATACCGACCATGTCTTCATGCGTCCAAGTGAAGCAATCGACATATTCCTGCAAGAAGGAAATTAGTGATTTCTTTAAGGTAGGGTCAAGGGACATACTGACGTAGACTACTCTGTCAGGTTTCTCCTGGTCTAAGATGACTTCTTCCAGTCGATAGTCGTCGACAGTCTCAGGATCTGCCTGATTCGGTAATTGCTAGATGTTCTGCTTTATAGGCTTCATTGAAACTTTATAGCATTCGCGAGCAATCTTTTGCTCACTCTTGACTTCTTGGATGCCCCAAGTTGTTGGAAACTTGACCGTCTGGTAATATGTCGAGGGTACAACCTTCATGTCGTGTATCCAAGGTCACCCTAGGATAACGTTGTATGCCGACGAGCAGTCAATGACGTTGGACTTGGCATGCTTATTGACCCCTTT
Organism: Arctium lappa; assembly: GCA_023525745.1. Classification (NCBI taxonomy): domain Eukaryota; kingdom Viridiplantae; phylum Streptophyta; class Magnoliopsida; order Asterales; family Asteraceae; genus Arctium; species Arctium lappa. The sequence goes on from CM042057.1 coordinate 53,850,928, forward strand.
AGCGAAGACTGGGAGAATAATTTTTCCCGATGGTGTTAGCCATGTCGCCATTGAAACCCACAAGGACCATCGAACGTCGTACGATTTCTGACATGTCGATTCCCATGGCTTTGATTGTGTCAAGGAATATGATATGATCAGAACTTACTCCGTCGACCAGGATCCTCTTAGTCGAGCAATTTCCAATCGTAAGTTGGATAACCAGGCTGTCGTGATGCTTTTGCCATTGCTCACCAAGATCCTCCTGATCGAAAGTGACGGGCAAGGCTTCCAATTCCAGCTCGTGTTTTGGTCGTGACGAACGTGAAATAAGCATGTCGCTTAGCTTTCGAGTAAGTTAATCCACAGACGTCGGAACCTCCGGTTACGCAATTAATGACCTTTTCATGCTCGGGCGAGGTTGGTCATGCGTTTGTGCCTAACAAATCTTGCAGGTGGCCTTTTGGCACGAGCCAAGCCAGTTCTCATCGTAAGGCAATGCAATCGTCCGTCAAGTGGCCATGGTCGCTATGAAAGTCACACCATTTGGATTTGTCTTTCTTGGCATCGTCTTTTTCATTTTTTGGAGGCCATTTAAAGTTAGTTTGGACATTCTTGAGAGCTTCAATCACATCTTTAGACGTTCCCTTGAATCTGTAAGACTAAATCTTAGGATACTGGGGGAACTTGTTTGTTGGAGTACTTTTCTTTTTGTTAAATCTTACGTTCTAGATTTGCTTAGATGCCTCGACCCTGGAGGTCGACCTAGCCTTGAAGTCCAGTTTCTTGACGCTTAACACTTTTTTGTCATTGGAATGTTTGCGACAAAAGGCCGCATCATCCTCGACCTACATGTAAGTTAATGTCCGAGCTCGAACGTCTTTAAAGTTTTCTGGCGGATACTTTGTCAAGTCCATGTATAAGTCGGAACTGTCGTTGAGACCTCGCTTGTAAGCCTCAATCGTAGTACGGACGTCACAATTTCGTACGCTGATCATCTCAGAATTGAAGCGATTGAAGTAGTTTTGAACTGATTCACCTGTCTTCTTAGTGTAGTAGAGATCGCTGGTCTGCTTTTCCATCTTGCGACTACTAGCAAACTGCTGAAAGAACTGGTTGACTAGTTCTACGAAATTGCCGATGGATTTGGGTCGTAAGTTGATCAACCATTAAAGTGCAGCACCCGTGAGGGTCGCACCAAAGTGTTTGCACATACAAACCTCTTGATATTGATGAGGTATCGACACAGTCCACATTAACTGTTTATACTGTGCGATATGCTCAGTCGGATCGCTGATTCCAGAATACTTTGGAGTGAACGTCGGGATGTTGTACTTTTTTGGGACATCGACCATGGCGATTTCGTCAACAAAGGGTGATGCTTGGAATCCGGTCATTGGTTCAACGTCCACAGGTACAGCAACTCCTAGAAGCTTTGCAAGTAACGACAACATCTTTTCATTTTGTTCCTCTAATCTCTTCAATCGTCGTGTGACAGGATCGTCTAGGTTGAAGCCGTTGCTGGTAGGGAGCGAGACTGTCATGAACCCATAATCCTGAGATGTGACACCTGCATTAGTAAAACCCGTTGTGTTGCAATGTCTCTCTAGTGTCACCATTAACTGGTGCACGCATGTGTGACATGGACATTGGTGGGAACACTGTCGTTGGAGGTAGCATCGTAGGAATCATCGGGATGGAGAAAATGGCGACTTCGATGGTTACTCCAGTACCTTGTGTCGGCCTGAGGTATGGAGGTAGGGGCGGTTGGACACCTGCAAATGGCATATAAAAAGGTGGTCTTGGACCATACGGTGGTCCAAATTGGTTGCCTACATTCTGATTCCTCATTACTGAGACTTCTTCAGCTGCTCTGTAATTTTGCTCATCCATAGAGTTAATTTGGTTGTGAGCAACATTGAGCTCCATACGCATTTGAGCAATGCTATGAGTTTGAGTTCCTTGAGCTTCCATGATCCTGTTAATCAAAAAGTTGCACTGAAACTGGTAGTAAACTGTACTCTTTGTCGAGGATGTTAATCTAGCTGGGGCCCCACGATGGGCGCCAAACTGTTTTTGCCAAAAATCGTCCAAAGGAAGATCTAAGGTCGGTGTGGAGCTTTAACAACTAAAGTAAGCGATCTAACAACAAATCATACGACAAAGAATAAAAGCGAATAAAGGACAAGGAATTTGGTGACGCAGAAAACCCCGTCGAGGGTAAAAACCGCGAACGATAGCAGAGATCATCAACTGCACTGTGGACGTCAAACAGGGACGTCATCCTTTAGAATGAGGGATCACAAGTATAATTGACAATATTACAATATAAAGTAAATTAATCGTGCGATTGCGCTGTATGTTGTGTGATGGAACACTTCGTTGAAAGTTCTTGCTTGAGAGAAACTTAGTTGTTTGCTATTGAGTGCTTCTGTAAGTATCAATGTCAATCAGATGCCTCGAATAGTTCTTCAAGTTTGTATATATAGCTTTAGCGCCATAAATGAGTATTAAATGTCCAATGGTCTTGGTAATGATTGATCTTCATGGAGCTCGTCCGTTATATCTGTTGGTCGTTATGTGCTTTAAACTTATAATAAAGGATTCATAAAAGAAAACGGTTGTATGTAATAAATGATCAATTATCATTAGCTACGTTACATAGATCGTAAGATATAAATCTATCGGATGGTTCCTTTTGTATGTGAGAAACTCTCGACCATCGTCATCAGGGACGACAGTGACTTTCGATGTGTGTGATCGGCAGGACCTTATCTTAATACAAGAGTGGTCCTTAGATTGGAGACGTTTGATTTTCTTGCGTCGGTCGCGACATGTAAAATTTTACCCAAACATGGCTCATTTCGAAGGTATTGACGAGGCGATTACAATGGTATAATTTGTAAAAAGAAGAAATGTATTTTTTTTTAATGCATTTTAGTTCATATAGGATTATTTATGTTAATATGATAAAGGATTTAAAATGGAAAAGTGAAAAAGTAAGGTCGAAAGTAAATTTTAATAATTAGTTATAAGGGTATTAGCTGTAACTTATAAATAAAATAAAAAATTTGGGACCTGAGTTAAGGAGAGGTTGGTGGGAGTGGGTATGGAGGGATTGTTTTTAGCTTAACAAGTTGTACATCAAATTTAGCTGTAATATCATTTTAATATAGTAGTATATAGATATATGTCTTGTACAACGTATATGATGTATTTTTGTAAGAATTATTCTACTCTTAATCTCATTGTGTTTGAAAGATGGACAACTTTCAGACATGAAAACATGTTTCTAATTGTTCAAACCACTTCTTATTCTCAAACTGATTTTATGAATATTAGAAGTGTCATTTTTAAATGTTTTTGATTTATTATCTTTCAAATTTAACTAACCGTGTGTTTCTAAAGATTAATACTTGTGTATTAATTTTTCCATATACTGTCAAGTATTCATACACACCGGTTTAGTACTTTTATTGTATATGTTCTTACCATGTCTCAAAATGAAACTATTTTTCAATGGTATGACACATTGTTTTGTACTTCATTAATATTTGAGCGTTAGTTCATTTCATTCAAAGCGTTTCTTTCAAGAATGTCTATATTTGATTCATATAGACAACATTCAATTTTTCATGACCTAAGCTTTTATTGATATATCATTCATATTTGATCTTTTTCAGTACATTGTCAGATTCTCAAACAAGTCTTTTGTATTCATTCCATTCTTTCAATCTACTTGTTTTTGAGAAAATCTTCCATGATTAAAATGCTCAAATCTTCATGATTATCTAATTGGGCATAACTTTATCTGACATGTATTACATTTTCATGTGCTTTAACTGACAAAATTAAGTCATTGAGCAACTTTGTGCTTTTAGGACAAAATACATGGCAATTGCGTGAGCTTTAATGACATCCTATGGATTCACGATAACCAATGTTTCCTACCCAAGAAGTTACCCTGAGTGATCGAGAGGCGATGGGTCATAAATCAAAGAGTGGGGGAGGAAGTTCATATGGTTGAACAACCTCAGTGCGATGAGCGAAAAAATGGAAAAGAGAGTTTGGTTAGAAGTGAGCTTAAAAGATTAAAAGAAAGAGGGTGTGAGAACAGAGTTAAAAGAATATCAGAACTCTGCACCAACCACTTTCTTAGCCGAGCATCCACATTACTGATTGTTTCACAATTCTTTCGTGAACATCATTGAAATAGGCAGTGAACCCATGCCAACTCTTGTTTTATACCCCACTAGCTACTCATCTTTTTCTTAATAAGAAGATGTTTCAACTTTGATTGGGGACACAACACATAATCTATCTCATCTTCGTTTGGAAGATGTGGATATTGAAACATAAGGAAGTCTGCCTCACCTTCGACTTTCAATCATGCACAATTGAGTCCGTGTATTACTATTGTTTTCTCAATGGTTTACACATTTTGAGCCTATTATAAAGCATTCATGTTTAATTTCTTTCATATACAAGCACGAACACACATACAATTTATTTTTCTGTCGGAACGTTCATACCTTGTGTTATTCGATGATTGAATGGAAGACATGGGGAGTGATCATCAATATCTTGTACAGTAAATTCGTTGTACTAAGTGGCTTCGTGCTGCTTACAGGCGTTTGAACTGATTCATTTGTTGATTCAGGTTTTCACTTTTATTTATCTAAATTTGAAAAGATTTGGATGAATACATTATGAATTGACGGATGGTTCAGATGTTCATTTGGAAAGATCAGTGGTCAGAATATTGTGATATTTCTTGAAGAAAGTTTTGATGATTTCTATGCTCTACATCATCAAAAAGGGGGAGATTTATTTTTCAAGAAATGTTGTCTGGAGAACAGATTGTAACAGTTACGAGGAGAATATGATCAAGAAATGAAAGATTTGAATGTTATATTTTAGAAATATAGAGAGAATGTTCAGAATGAAAAAGAAAGTTCGAAAGTTAAGAAAAGTTAAGGAAAGTTAATGAAAGTTTGCTGAAATTTTTGTTGAAGATTATTAGCTGAAGCAAAGTGAGCTGAATTTGAAGATAATTTCTTTTCTAAAGTCTGAATGAGGTTTTCATAATCGTGGGGTAGATTGTTATAGTTCTTAAAATGCATAATCACAGACTTTGGGGGAGATTACAGAAAAGCTGAAGACATTTCAAAGAAAGAGAAGTTTGTCAACGTGTTGAAGAGTTTTATTAAAGTATTCATGCTAAAGGGGGAAGATTGAATTTGTTACAGATCAAAAAAGGGGGAGATTGCTCATTAATGCTAAATTTATTTTTGTAGATGATCTTGAATCCAAAGGGGGGAGATTTTTAGTGCACAAATATGTTGGATCCAAGATCATGGGAAATGGGAATTAAAGTCAAAGCCCAAGTCAAAGCCTCTCATTGCAAAGTCAATGTCAATTCAATAATGAAAAGTCAAAGTCTTTAGTTAATGTTGTTTTAGTTAGTTTTGTCTTGTAAGCTTGTGGTATAAATAGCTTTTGTTTTCCTTTGTTAATCTTGTAGCACTTAATAGAGAAATCAGTATAGAGAGAGAAATATTGAGGTTGAAAGAATTTTTGTTGAATTCATAGATCAATAATATGACATTTGGATTGCATCTTGTTATTATCATCTTGATCTGTGATAATGTCCCAAATTATCAAGTTCTTACTAAAACAACAATCACGAATAAGATGATTACAGATTAATACTCAACCTGTTATTTCAATTTCAAACCAAGGATTCGTGTACAAACTTTCGATCTCTATAACTCTTTCTCTATATTATGCGTACAATGAATTTAGTTACACGCTTTTCTTACAACAACACAAAGCCATCTATCTAATAAAAGAAAAACTAAACAACACGCGCTTAAACAAAGTAAACTACAACTTTGACTTTGACTTATTAACAATTGACTTTGACTTTCACTAGAGAGTTGACTTTCAACTTTGACTTTCTTGACTTTAAACTTCAGCTTCCATGATCTTGTATCCAACCAATATGTGCACTAACAATCTCCCCCTTTGGATTCAAGATAATCTAAAAAAGATTTTGCAATAAAGTCTCCCACTTTATCAGTCTTCAACAGATTTATCTTCCACTTTGTTGAACTTTAGCAGAATAAACATTAAAGCTCAGTGTCCCCCTTTATACTCAAAACAATCTTCACAATTTTCTGTATTATTCCAAAAGTCTGTCTTCAAACAAAGTAACAATCTCCCCTAAGGTTGTAAACACCTCTTTTAGACATTGGAAAGAAATTATCTTCAGATTCGGCTCAGTTTGCTTCAGCAAAAATAATCTTCAAAGAAATTTTCTCTAAAATCAGCATGCTTTTGAAAATCTTTGAACTTTCTCTGTAAACTTTGAATAGTCTTTCAGTAAACTTTCTTTCACAACCATTTCTTGAACTCTTCTCCCTCTTTTTGATGATTGGAGCATGAAATCATCAAAACTTTACAAGAAATGTCTTTGATCTGAACTGACCACTGATCTTTCATACTGAGCCGCTGATCATCTATCGATCCAAAAGGTTATTCATCTGAATCTTTGCAAATTCAGATAAATTATGAGTGTAACACCTGAATCAACAAATGAATCAGTTAGAAATGCCTGTTAGCAACACGAAGTCACTGTGTGTAACGAATACACATTGGAAATGAGCTTTTGTAATGTTCACTCCCCCAGGTCTTCCATTCAATCATCGAAACACCACAAAGGAATTTCTATGAACGTTATGACAAGAAAACATATTCCTTGTGTGTTCGTGCATGTGTTTGAAAGAATTAAGCATAGATGATTGCTTTTATAAAGGCTCAAAATTATGTAAACCATTAAGACAACAACATTTAAACACAGACTCAATTATGCATGATCGAAGTGCGAAGGTGGGGCAGACTTCCTTTTTTTCAATATCCAGATTTTCCAAATAAAAACTAGATAGATTATGTGTTGCGGCCCCTTGAAATATTGAAACATTTTCTTGTTGAGAAAAAAATGAGTAGCTGGTGGTTTTTTTTTTGTCAAGAGTTGGCATGGGCTAGTTGCCTGTTTCAATAATGTTCACGAAGAATTGTGAAACACTAGCAATGTAGCTGCCCGACTCAGAAAAAGTTGGTGCAGAGTTTGATATTCTTTTACTCTGTTCTCACACCCTCTTTATTTTTAATCATTGAGCTCACATCTAACCAAACTCTCATTTTCATGTAACCTCATCACTCAACCCACACTCAGTATTTTGACTCCTCACACAATCGATCACTCAAGGATTAACTTCTTGGGTAGGAAACACTGGTTAACGTGAATCCATAGAAGATTCAATTAAGTAATCACAATGAACCCATGTATTATCCTAAAAGAACATGTTGCTCAACTGGTTTAACTTTGCAGTTAAAGCACAAATAGAAATACAAGTCAGATATATGTATGCTCATGGATATAATCATGAATATTTGAGCATTTTAAGCATTGAAGACTTTTCAAACAAGATAATTGAATGAATGAAATGAATACAAGAAACTTGTTTGAAAATCTGACATTGTATGATAAAGATCAAGATCGAAATGATTTATCAATTAAGGCTTAGGTCAGCAAATATAGGATATTGTCTATACGAACCGAAATATAGACATTTTTGAAAGAACGTTTAGAAATGAAATCACGCTCAAAATTCTTTGAAGTTCAATCGGGGTGTCTTTCCATCGAAAATTTGTTTCAATTATGACACATGCTAAGATCATATCCAACAAAATATTAAACCGGTGTGTGTGAATACTTGACAGTATATGGAAAAGATAATACACAAGTATTAATCTTTGGAAACACACGATTTATTGATATTTAAGCACAAATAAAATGAAAACATTGAAAAATCACACTTCTATATTCATGAAATCTTTTTAAGAATCAGAAGTGGTTTGAACATTTAAGAACATGTTTTCATACCTGAAAGTTGTCCTTCTTTCAGATACGTATGAGATTAAGAGTAGAAATAAACCTTTTCGTTCAGTCTTAAATCTCATCAAGTCAGCTCGAAGTCTTAAATTATATGATCATTAAGGTTCCTCTCAAATCTGTAAAAATCAAAAGTCGTCAAAGTGCAAAGCTTTATTCACAACATTTATTGAAAAGTAAATGACATAAAGCAGTAAAACTTTGAATGTATGAGTTCTGATCAGATTTAATTAGAAGTCATATTCTTTACTCCTTATTTATACTCTTACTCTTACTCCCCCTGCATTTATGCATCAGAAAAATTTATCAGTTATAAACAAATGCATAAATTATGAACTCCCCCTCAAATAAATGTAAATGATCTTTTCATCTTCTCTCACTCCCCCTGAGATCATGAGCATACCTTAAAGTGCATATATCTTCTCAGATTAAAAATAAAAAAATGAAGAAAAATAACAACAACGAAAACTTTAATAAGTAATCACTGATTATGTCTTAAGATTTAACATACCAAGTTTACAAACGAGAAAATTAAATCTCTTTTCGTCGAGAGGCTTGGGTAAATAAATTTGCAAGTTGATAATCAGTGTTTACAAAATAAAGTTCTATTGTACCTTTTTCCACATTATCTTTGATAAAGTGATATCGTACATCGATGTGTTTGGTCTTTGTATGCTGCATATGATTTGCAGATATTGCAATGGCGCTCTTAGAGTCACAGTACATCGGGATCTTGTCAAATTTGAAGCCATAATCTTGTAGTTGTGTTCTCATCCACAAGACTTGAGAACAACAGCTCGCAGCAGCGACGTACTCTGCCTCAGCCGTTGATGTGGAAACACAAAGTTGTTTCTTTGATGCCCAACTAACGAGTTTATCGCATAGGAATTGTATGTGCCCTGATGTACTTTTCCTATCCATCATACAACCTGCATGATCTGCATCTGAGTAGGATGTCAGTTCAAAACTAGTATCTTTAGGATACCACAGACCAAGATCTGCAGTGCCCTTCAGATATCTAAAGATCCTTTCGACTGCAGACAAATGAGATTCTTTTGGATTAGCCTGATATCGAGCACATAGACATGTAGAGAACATAATATATGGCCTATTAGAAGTTAAATACATCAAAGAACCAATCATCCCTCTATAGATTCTAACATCGACAACTTTTCCCGAAGGATGAGTGCCAATCTTAGTTCCAGGTGCCATCGGGGTTCCAATAGGTGTACAATTTTCCATTTTGAATTTTCTAAGAATATCAAAAATGTACTTTGATTGATTTATAAAAATCCCCGTTGAAAATTGTTTGACTTGTAATCCACGAAAGAAATTCATCTCTCCCATCATGCTCATCTGAAATCTTGACACCATGAGGTTAGAAAAATTCTTACAATATTTTGGATTTGTTGAGCCAAATATGATGTCATCCACATATATTTGAATTAATATGATATCGGATTTTTCCTTTTTAATGAACAAAGTAGTATCGATCTTACCTTTCGTGAAGCCCGACTTGACTAAGAATTTAGATAACACTTCGTACCAGGCTCGAGGTGCTTGTTTCAGACCGTAAAGTGCTTTGTCAAGAATGTAGACATGATCCAGTTTCTCATGATTGGCAAAGCCTTCAGGCTGTGAGACGTAGACTTCCTTCTTTAATATGTCGTTCAGAAAGGCAGTCTTCACGTCCATCTGGTAGATTGTGAAGTTTTTGTGGGCAGTATATGCAAGAAACATTCTGATCGCTTCAATGCGTGCCACTTGAGCATAAATCTAATCATAATCAATTCCTTCCTCTTCCGGTATCCCTTAGCCACAAGTCTTGCTTTATTTCTGATTACGATACCATCTTCGTCCTTGTTGTTTTTGAATACCCATTTTGTGCCGATGATAGATTTACCTTCCGGTCTTGGCACAAGTCTCCAAACTTTTAAAGCTTCGAACTGGTTCAGCTCCTGTTGCGTTGCAGTTACCCAATCCGAGTCAGCTAGAGCTTCTGATACGCGTGTTGGCTCTATCTTGCTCAGAAAGAAGTCATGTATACACATATTTAATGTAGCAGACCTAGTTTGCACCGGTTTTGATGGATCTCCAATGATCTGGCTTATCGGGTGCTCTTTGGTCCACTTATGTTCATGAGGGAGTAGATTTGAAGTAGATTGATCATGATTGTCATCTAAGTATCCACTGTCTTCTTCTTGTTCAGGGAGGGAGTCGGTTGAAGTATTAGTTGCAGAAGCATCGGTTGGTACAACAGTTTCTGGCTTTGGAGTAGACGTCACAGTACAACGAACCGAATCAACAACTTCTGTCTCGACGTTGTCAGGTACAACTTCAACTGAAGGAGTAATTGTTTAAACTGGAGTTTCTTTCTGAATTGGGGGAACTAATTCAGTTGATACATCCGAAGTGGTTGGATGATTAGTCGTTGAATCTTTTGACCTGTCAACCACAACAGATTTAGGCAGTTTAGATCCAAGAAACTCGTCATAAACGAATTCAAACAATAAATCTAATTCCGATAAATGTGATGTAGAAGTTGAGGGTTTATCAGAATCAATAGCATTAACCACATGTTCTGGACTGATTTGTCCAGAAGCTAAAACTCCTGTAAGTACGGGTTCTGAACTGTGTTGTTCAGAAGCCACTTCCTCATCGAATGTGATGTAATGATGTTAACGCAATTACTATCTTGGACTTCTTCAGATACACCCGGTAGGCAACAGATGTTTGAGAATATCCAATGAAGATGCCTTCGTCAGCCTTCGGTCCGAATTTGTTCAAGTTCTCTCTGTCGTTTAATATGAAACACCTGCATCCAAAAATATGAAAGTATTTAATGCTAGGGGTACGATTATTTATCAAAGCATAAGGTGTTTTACCAAACCGACGATGTCTTATGGATCGATTATGTGTATAGTACGCAGTCGAAACAACTTCGGCCCACAGAAACAGAGTTAAATCAAATTGACTTAGCATAGTACGAACGACCTCGACTAGCGTTCGGTTACGTCTTTCTATCGTATTAACACAAGATTTTGGTATCCATTTGTATATGGATCCTCTGAAATTTTGAAACATCTTTGAAACATATGGCTTATAAGAATAAACATGATAAGTACCAAACCAATCATCATAATATCAGTGAGAAACAAAATCATTTCGTCTATAAGTAGATAACTTAATAGTAGACCGAGATAATTGGAGTAATTGCTTTATTGTATATCTCTTGTAAGAAGTTACAAGGTTTTGTTTATTAGAAGCAACAATACCAACAACATCAGATATACTACCAGTAGATCTATTACAAAAACTATCAGGAATGGATTCTGCTTTCTCATCAACCTTCTGTTTAGGTCGCCATTATGTTCGTTCTTCAGACCTTTTCTTTCTTAAATCTGAAACACAAGATTTAGATTTGTTAGGAAAATCAGATTTCTAAGATTTTCTTTTCTTAAGCTTACCAGTGTTGTTCTGTAACACCCTCAAAATTTGGTAAGAGCGACTAAATTAAAACTTTCAATAACACCTCAAAGAGGGATAAAATCTTTTACTACAAATCCGTAAATGCAATACATTTCTAGATTGAACCATCAACGAGTAAATAAAGTCTTATATAAAGACTAACTAAAGTCGGGTGTTACTATAACCCAATACCAATCGCTATCTCCAATATAAGTGCGGAAGACTTCAACAAGCTAATCACCTTTTCGAGCACACGACTAGCACTCTTCGCTTTACAGTGTCACTAGAGCTATTCCCAACCGAAAACCTGTTGCACATGCCGACAAATAAAAGGTTAGGCTAACGCCTAGTGAGTTCAAGAGTTTTCAACATGGATAAAAGTATTGTTGAAAAGGAGTAATGCAATTTAAATCATAATCTTTCAAAATGATGCCTCAAATATGAAAACGACTCATTTTCCAATAATATGCATTTTATGCAAAGAAACACCAATGTAAACGTTTTCCAACCCAAATTACCTTAAGGACAAGATCCCTAAATAAAGCGTTCTTTCATAAATTAATTTCAACCCAAAACTCACTCAAAACGTGAATAGTAATATAACTCAACATTTGTGAAAATGCGGTTAAAACTTTTATATCCCGAAACACCCAAAAAGTTGGTGGGGCATAATACTCAACCCATAAATCATGGATAAGATCCATTTGTACAAAACGTCACCGAAACTTGGATAATAAAACTCAGTACCGAAAAACAACACCTTTCGGTGACAGTGCAGACCCGATCCCATAAATGTGACGGTACACAAAGTAAGCCCCATTTTGTATTGTTAAGTCTAGTCATATAAACAGAAGTATACGTAAGGGATGTCAGGCTCAGTGGGTTTAAACGTACACCCACGGGATATCAACTTCAACCGCGAAAGGTTATTACGTTGAGTCCCTCATCTAATATCGCAACCAAAACTCGAAGTCGAGTTATCAAAACTGGACCAATGTCCTAAATCCCATTCATAATAAAATACCGAGCCACAGGCTCAAACAACCAAATGACTCATTGTCAAAGAGAATGAAATGCAATAAAACGCACTCGACCAACATTTATGAAAACACGTGCTCCAAAGTACACGACCAACTCCAACTCAATTTAGAACAAGATAGGTCCTTTCCCAAAACAAGATTATGCCATAGACACGTGTTCAATTGCCAGGAATTTACTCTTTGGAATACTTAAAATGCATATTTTCCCCAAACAAAGATTTGAAGTTTCCAAAATGTTTCACAAGGCTGGGAGTGACCAAAACCCAAGGACTCATTCATTGTTGTTATTAAACCTCCCTTAACTCAAATTAAGCCTATTTCCAACCACCACAGGAATGCATTTTTACCAAATAATCTTCATGTATGAAATGAAATAATAATACGCTATAGTTTATGACTTATTTACCAAAATGCCCATAAGCCCCAAATGTGGGTGTTTTACCAAGTTTATAAAGTCAAATACTTCAATAATCAAAAGTTAGAAAATAACTCAACAGTTGATAATTTCATGTAAAACACATAAATGCTTTAAAATAGACATTTTGGCATGTACAACATTTTCATAAATCAACTTGAACTCACCTTGCTAGATTTAGGCTAAATCTAGATTTTCCCCCAACTAGAGCTCCTTTGAAGAACACTTGGATTCTTAAGTCAAAACTTCTAAAAAACCTAAGTCCATACATATTCAACCATATATAATCATAATCAACCACAAAGAATCGTTCCCCAAACCTTATACATGAATACCTCAACTAATACCGAAACCCTAACTTCCATAACTGAAGAGAATAGAAGATAACCTTAACCCAAGCTTGAATCCACCAAACAAAACACCTCTAGTTCACCAAAATGGTTACAAACCTCCAATCTACGAAAGGGAGAACAAAGGGTGGATGAAACCCTAGAAAACTTTGGTGAAGAAGATGAAGAGGGAGAGATGAGGAGCTTACCACCACAAAATACTCTTGTATACTCCAATAGACTTCCAACCTCTTTCTATATCCTTGAAGATATCTCAAAAACGAAACCGTGGCAACTTGAATAACCCAAATCGGAGTTGTGGATCAAAAGATTTGAAGAAAGGAATTTCTAGGGCTGAAAATCGGGTTTTAAGCTCGAACAGGGCTCCGCGCGGGTTACCAGGCGGGTTAGGTCGCGCCACAAGTTGCCTGAATGGGTTAACAGGGCTCCGGGCGGGTTACGCGGCGGCCTAAGTCGCACCACAAGTCGCCCCGTGCACTGTTCGTTCGGTTTCTCCTCGTTCACTGTTTTGGCCATAACTTCTTCGTTATAGCTACGTTTTTGCTCCGGAAAGGACCGTTGGACTCGTAATTGAATCCTTTATCTATCAAGACCATAAAATCTAGGATTCAAGTCCAAAATCATATATTTTATTTTTTCCCTTTAAAGCTACTGATTTCAGTATTAACTTGAAATGATGTTTTTCGAAATTCAGGGTGTTACAATCCTCCCAACCTTAAAAGAGATTCCGTCCTCGAAATCTAGCACCAACCAATCACCCAACTTCGCCCTTGGCGACATAAATTGATTCTCTATTCCAAAAGAAATACCTTCTCGAAACCTTACCTCATATACGAATCCCGATTACATCCCGGTTGACGTTGTCATAGAATTCCACATAACAAGTCGCCATAAACTCAAATTCTAAGGTTCAATGCACCTTACCGGTGACGGAAGAGCATCGAGTCCTTACCAATTCATTCCCCCATCAATAAATTTTCAGTTGCCTCCCAACCTTAGATTGAACATATCACCTCAAGATAGCTTACGACTCTGAGCTAACCACTCTCCTAATGGTACCCCCAGAGTGAACTTGACCTTACACACCTCTAATCGCTCTTCATTGAGTCACATTACACTATTTTCTTGCCCTTTATGAACACAACAAATTCTGTAGAAACGAACCAACTATTTCTTAACCATACCCCTTTCAAAGCCATGTAGCCACATCCATGACAACTTTACCCGAGTGGCGACTGAATCCATAAATATAACTGATGAGCTGATCATCTGCTGCGGTTACCAAAACGATTCTTATAATCTTGACAAATCAAGGCCTTTTCAATAAGCTATTCCTACTTAAGGTCCGTAACGATATCCTCACTAAATATCCCCCATAAGCAACACCCAAAAAGGCTTATCGTTCTTTCTTCCACGAAATTTCCCATCAACAAGTTTGATCCGATTCATCACAACAATAAATCAAATCCTCAAGCTAACCACCTAAACACAACATCTGTAGATAGCGAGTTGCCCCAAATTTCGCGTCTACACAACCCTCATAATGCATTCTAACATCGATTGCCGAATCCGCAAAACTTCGTTGATTACAAGATTATTAACGATTGATTCCTAGGTATTAATACCTACATTCCTTAATGTTATCACTCAACTTGCAACACCAGGTTCAACAGATGTGCACTGAGGCATACTAACGATTATTTCCCAAAACTAAGTGTCAACACCTATCCTCAACACAACTATATGAAATACGGATATACTAACAAATATTCCATTCCCAGTTAGCAATGCCGATACGAAGTTGACACCTACTCTTGGAAATAATTGTCCAAATCAAACGTCCTTACTACTCAACCATAATATCATCAATAGTCACAGATACTCATTCGGGTGATACACCATAGACACATAGCATGCTGACGTACTACTAATCCACAAATTCAAAACCCGAACACACCTAAGCAACCACACATGGTTTTAACCCAAAGACTTATCGAAATGGGAAGATCGTCACCTAATTAACTAGGAGAAGGCACAAGCCTAACACCCCCATTACTTATGTGCGAGTCAATCCAAGAACCAAAATCCCAAAATCCGGACTGACCACCGGTCACCTTATCCGACGCTTCAAAACCACACGGACGCTCCTTTCACAAAGAGGGTTTAAAATTATGGCTCTAATGAGTTCAAGGTTTTTTTTAGCTACAATGCCAATCTAACATTTTATAAAACTTCCAAATTCATAAGCTTTATAACAATTAAACATGCGAATAAAATCCACTACCGTTTTACTCGGTAGGTGTACAAAGTGATCACAAAGTCACACAGATAAGAAAATATTTCGAAATTATTTGATCACTACTTACGTTAATAACGACAATAATAAAATATGCGCAACATCCTTTTTAAATGGACCACTATGGTCCGAATATGCATCACTTTATGTTGTGTACGTAAAATAATTTTCCGCACTAAAGCGGAGTGCAACAAATGTTTGTATAAGCTCCGGAAGGAGAAATTTTCGTAATCAAGTTCCAAAATTCCCCATTTGCCCACAAAATGACGTGGAGTCAAATCTCCTACACGACCCATATGCACCAATTTATTTCTCAAATTTAGTAAAACGAGAAATGCTTGCGATTTGGTCAAACATAAAATAATTTCAATCGACTTCGACTCTAGTCGTTCGGATAAAATGCTCATTGACCCAAAATAGTGACTATTATGTCATGCATGCGAGTAAATCAATATAACGGATTACGTGATGTAACAATGATAAAACGACAATCAAAGAATGCTCAAAGTCTCAGTTCAACACAAACCCATTCTGGGTTTTTCGTAAGTTTACTCACACTAAAAGTTTAACTCAACTCACCCACTAAGTTGTGCATAACGGGTTACATTTACATAAAACTCAAAAATGAACCCACACGACCTTGAAACTACCAAAATAACATATGGGGTGACATACACCACCAAAATTCTTATGAAATGAATTTCCCAACAACCCATAAAACAACGCACACAAAGGACTTAGACTGTGCATTTCAAGGTTCACCCAAACGTCGTGAACGTCATAAAACAATACTCCATAAAACTTAACAAAACTCACACGGAACATAACTCCCCAGAAAACTCAAACACTAAAATAGTGGAAGACAACTCTTCGTCTAAGGCCTTAACATATGTGGAGGAGATCCAATGTTAAGGTCATAAGTCGTAGTTACTTGTCCAAGACTCTACGCAACGTCAAAATACGAACATCACAATGATCGAAAATAGCGTTTGGTAGTAATGAGAATAAACAAAGTCTCAACAAAGCTTGCAACCATATGCAATAAAATAACTTTATGCATGTTTAAGATCATGATCTAAAAATTTGAGTGTGCTAAACAATTCAAGATTTCGTGATGTGATTCACGTGGTGATTTTTGGAAATATGAAAAATAATCGATGCAATTTATTTCAGAAATACATTTTGTGCATGGATTTGACCGGCACCCAACACTTCGAAACTACGCTCCTCAATTTCTTAGTTACACTATCGTCATCCAGATGCTCAACATCTTAAGGCAAAGATCAAGAATTTCATAGGTTCACTTCACAATTTTTCCTCGAGATACATTAGTTCCAAAAGTCTATGGTTCTAATTTAACCAATCAATCCGATCCAAAATGATTCACTTAATGCAATCACAGTGCCTACCATCACTCCAAGTGACGAATACTAAAGTCATCAACCTCTCATAACGGTTACTCACTTAGAACTTCTTCACTACCCCAACTGTTATCATACCAAGGCAGTTCAAGCATACACACGTAACTCGTAGGTTCACTATAACACTGGCCAGGTGCTATTATGAATGTACTGTACATGATCATCCTTGCCATTTTTGGCGTCATTCTCGTTCCTAGTGGCTCCATTAACTTCGAATCATCAATTCTTAAAGTGCCTAATTGTGCAATCTGACACTCAATCACTTAAAATTACTCTAGTTTGAGTCTAGGTATTCAAAATCAACACCTAAATCTCTCAAACTTAAGCTCTGATACCAACTTGTAACAGCCTCAAAATTTGGTAAGAGCGACTAAATTAAAACATTCAATAACACCTCAAAGAGGGATAAAATCTCTTACTACAAATTCGTAAATGCAATAAATTTCTAGATTGAACCATCAACGAGTAAATAAAGTCTTACATAAAGACTAACTAAAGTCGGGTGTTACTATAACTCAATACCAATCGCTATCTCCAATATAAGTGCGGAAGACTTCAACATGCTAATCACCTTTTCGAGCATACGACTAGCACTCTTCGCTTTACAGTGTCACTAGAGCTATTCCCAACCGAAAACCTGTTGCACATGCCGACAAATAAAAGGTTAGGCAAACGCCTAGTGAGTTCAAGAGTTTTCAACATGGATAAAGGTATTGTTGAAAAGGAGTAATGCAATTTAAATCATAATCTTTCAAAATGATGCCTCAAATATGAAAACGACTCATTTTCCAATAATATGCATATTAGGCAAAGAAACACCAATGTAAACGTTTTCCAACCCAAATCACCTTAAGGACAAGATCCCAAAATAAAGCGTTCTTTCATAAATTAATTTCAACCCAAAACTCACTCAAAACGTGAGTAGTAATATAACTCAACATATGTGAAAATGCAGTTAAAACTTTTATATCCCGAAACACCCAAAAAGATGGTGGGGTATGATACTCAACCCATAAATCATGGATAAGATCCATTTGTACAAAATGTCACCGAAACTTGGATAATAAAACTCAATACCCAAAAACAACACCTTTCGGTGATAGGGAGACCCGATCCCATAAATGTGACGGTACACAAAGTAAGCCCCATTTCATATTGTTCAAACTAGTCATATAAACAGAAGTACACGTAAGGGATGTCAGGCTCAGTGGCTTTAAACGTACACCCATGGGATATCAACTTCAACCGCGAAAGGTTCGACCGCGAAAGGTTATTATGTTGAGTCCCTCATCCAATATTGTAACCAAAACTCGAAGTCGAGTTATCAAAACTGGACCAATGTCCTAAATCCCAATCATAATAAAATACCGAGCCACAGGCTCAAACAACCAAATGACTCATTGTCAAAGAGAATGAAATGCAATAAAACGCACTCGACCAACATTTATGAAAACACGTGCTCCAAAGTACACGACCAACTCCAACACAATTTAGAACAAGATAGGTCCTTTCCCAAAACAAGATTATGCCATAGACACGTGTTCAATTGCCAGGAATTTAATCTTTGGAATACTTAAAATTCATATTTTCCCCAAACAAAGATTTGAAGTTTCCAAAATGTTTCACAAGGTTGGGAGTGACCAAAACCCAAGGACTCATTCATTGTTGTTATCAAACCTCCCATAACTCAAATTAAGCTTATTTCCAACCACCACAAAAATGCATTTTTACCAAATAATCTTCATGTATGAAATGAAATAATAATACGCTATAGTTTATGACTTATTTACCAAAATGCCCATAAGCCCCAAATGTGGGTGTTTTACCAAGTTTATAAAGTCAAATACTTCAATAATGAAAAGTTAGCAAATAACTCAACAGTTGATAATTTCATGTAAAACACATAAATGCTTTAAAATAGACATTTTGGCATGTACAACATTTTCATAAATCAACTTGAACTCACCTTGCTAGATTTAGGCTAAATCTAGATTTTCCCCCAACTAGAGCTCCTTTGAAGAACACTTGGATTCTCAAGTCAAAACTTCCAAAAAAACCTAAATCCATACATATTCAACCATAAATAACCATAATAAACCACAAAGAATTGTTTTCCAAACCTTATACATGAATACCTCAACTGATACCGAAACCCTAACTTCCATAACCAAAACACCTCTACTTCACCAAAATGGTTACAAATCTCCAATCTACGAAAGGGAGAACAAAGGGTGGATGAAACCCTAGAAAACTTTGGTGAAGAAGATGAAGAGGGAGAGATGAGGAGCTTACCACCACAAAATACTCTTGTATACTCCAATAGACTTCCAACCTCTTGCTAGACTCTTGAAGATCTGTCAAAAAAAGAAACCGTGGAAACTTGAATCACCCAAATCGGAGTTGTGGATCAAAAGATATGAAGAAATGAAGTTCTAGGGCTTAAAATCGGGTTTTAAGCTCGAACAGGGCTCCGCGCGGGTTACCGGGCGTGTTAGGTCACACCACAAGTCGCCCGAATTGGTTAACAGG
The DNA here is from genome assembly GCA_023525745.1 of Arctium lappa. Taxonomy (NCBI): domain Eukaryota; kingdom Viridiplantae; phylum Streptophyta; class Magnoliopsida; order Asterales; family Asteraceae; genus Arctium; species Arctium lappa. The sequence goes on from CM042057.1 coordinate 53,870,383, forward strand.
GCTCCGGGCAGGTTACGGGGCGGCCTAAGTCGCGCCACAAGTCGCCCCGTGCACTGTTCGTCCGGTTTCTCCTCGTTCACTGTTTTAGCCATAACTTCTTCGTTATAGCTCCGTTTTTGCTCCGGAAAGGACCGTTGGACTCGTAATTGAATACTTTATCCATCAAGACTATAAAATCTAGGATTCAAGTCCAAAATCATATATCTTATTTTTCCCCTTTAAAGCTACTGATTTAAGTATTAACTTGAAATGATGCTTTTCGAAATTCGGGGTGTTACATGTTCCGTTTCTGTGAGCGCTGTTTCTTTTGCTTCTTACCTTTCTGATAGTAATCAGTACTTACAGAAACTAGTTCACCAACCTTAGTCGATGATTCACCATTTTCATACACACTTGGTAAAGCTTCGCCATTAATGATAAAAGTAGAATGATCTGGAAGTTTAGCAATAAAGTCAAACATATCAATCTCATCAACACACCGTTCATCAGAATTTAAAAAATCATTTGCAGACGCAAATAAGTCATCAAAATCAGTTTTAGAGGTTTGAGGTGCCTTAGAAGAGTTAGAACACTTTTGAGATTCAACTTTGAAAACAGTGTTCTTTAAAACAGTTGAAAACACATTTTGTTCAATGTCAACCAAAATTCTTTCATCGAATAAAACATTTTCAAGCTCGACTATTTTGCTTTCTAGAATGAGTGGATGGACATAAATTTTAGCTTTAATCGGTTTTGCCTCCATCACAGTAGTAGAATCGCTAGCAAAATAATCATTTGAAAGAAACTTTGGTTTTTCCAAAAGATAACTATCATTCAACTTTTGATAGCAGAATGGTAGTTGCATTTTCTTTAAATTCTTTCTTTTCTCATCTTCTTTTGCCTCAACCTCATCAGTTGACTTAGTAACAAATTTAGGTTTTAAATGATGATATTTACCAGCAGCAAAAAGAAAATCAAAGTTATACAGTGCTGGTTGTTTTCTGATGGCTTTCTTTAAGTAGTGAGGGTTATCATAACCGAGTCCCCACTACTCTTTAAAATCATCCTCCTCATTGGGTGTATTTAAGAAAATGGTTTGATCTGTTTGGCCTATAGCATATAATTTTGCTTCCAAACCATTTACCTTTTTCTCTAAGTTCTTGTTTACTACCTGCAAAATATGAGCTTTTAGAACACATTCTTGTTTCTCTAAATCAAACTTAGAAAGCTTAGAAACAAATTCTGAAATCTTACTTTCAAAACCATCTTCTTGCAGTTTAAAATTAGAAGCATATTTGTTTAGAGAGTCAATCAAATCTTTGTTCCTAACAAGTTACTTGTTAAGTTCAAAGATCTTTTGACTTTCTTCGAAACTCTGTTCTTTTCCTTTTTTAATTTAGTTTGTAGGTCTTGAAGTTCGACCATCATGGCTTCCATTTTAGATAGAAAATCATTTTCAGAAAAGTTTAGTACCTCATCAGTTCTCTCTTCATCAGATTCATCAAACTTTATCGCCTTTCCCATCAAGCACATGTGTGTTGTCTCTTCTTTTTCTTCTTCATCCACATCATCCAGCCAGAACTCGTCTTCAGCCATAAGAGCCTTTCCAGGCTCCTGCTGCTTGGCCAAGAGCATTTTATTCTTATAATATTCAGAGTTTCGAACTTTGGGCTTTCGTCCTTCGCGTAATGACCAATATTTCCACAGTTATAGCACTTGATCAGGTCATCTATTTTTTTCTCACCCCCATCATCATTCAGATACTTCTTCTTCTAATCGGGCTTTCTTTCTCCAAATTTCTTTTCTTCAAACTTTCTTCCTTCCACTTTCTCCCTGTGTTCGTAATTCTTCGAGCCAGACGAGCATCTTTGAGAGTTTGACCCTGGCTTCTTGTAAAACTTTTTCTAACAAACACGGGTCAGCAATAGCATTGCTTGCTTGAGGTTCTCCCCGTTATCACTGTCAGAATCTGAACTAGAGTCACCTGAACTTGGGAGCATAATCTTTTTCTTCTTTTTCTTCTCTTTCTCTTTCTGTCCGGCTACCAAAGCAATTGGGTCAGTTGGTTTCTCATTCTTTTTCTTCTCAGCTATTTTCTCTTCGACCTCTTCCTTATTCTGCCTTAGAGTCTCATAGACCTCATGAAGTGGGATATCACTAAGGTTATTCATCTGTTTCATTCTCCTGGTATGCTTTTTCCATTCGGGCTGGAGAATGCTGAGGAATTTGACATCTCGATTTGCTTCTTCTTAACATTATTCTTTGACAACTAATTCAGAAGAAGTACAAATCTCTCATATGTGTTCTCCAGGATCTCATTGTCTTTTGTTTTAAACTCTTCGTAGTTGTTGATGCAGTTCACTACTTTCATCTGATTTCCGACCTTAGAACCCATCATCATTTTCTACAGTTGATCCCACATCTTTTTGGCATTAGCTTTGTAGCTGTCAATCTTTAGGTAGATCTCGTTTGGAATACTCTGTAGTAATAAAGATCTGGCTTGTTTGTCAGCTTTAAACCGACTCTTCTACTCATCAGTGTACTGGGCAAAATCCTTCGGAACAGTCTTTGTCTTCCTTACTCTGTCCTCATCTCCGTCTTTACTGTCGGAGGATTCATCCTTAGGTATCTCCATGGTGGGTGGTACCATAGGACCTTCCTTGATAGACTGTAGTATGTTTTCTCCATTTGCATGATGATCCACAAAGTCTAGGAACCTATCTTTCCATTGCTCGTAGTCCCCTTTAAACAACACCGGGGGCTTTACGTTTGTTCCAATCGAGAGTGTGTCCTTTGAAGTCATCCTGTTAAGAAAAATGTTCAATAAGAACTTGACAAATGATTGTTAGTCCAATAGAAATCACAAAAAATACAGAAATCTTAGAAAGAAAATTAGAAATGAAATTTCCAAAATTCTATAAGTCTGGAATTCGCATGATACAGTGAAGTACTCAGAATTTGCACACAACAATTCGCATGCAAGCAAGAATCAAACAGAATTCGCACACAACTCACACTACAAAATTCGTATGAAAGATATTTTCAGAATTATCATAAACTTTTCGCATGAAACACTCACACGAATTCAACACATAGAAAAAAAAACTTTTAAAATGAGAAACAATAGAATTCGTATGATACTCTTATACGAATTTTGAGGAATTCGTATACTAGTCTTATGCGAATTCTTTTCTTTCTGCACACAAGAGATATGCAAATTCTATCCTTCAAAGTTTTTCTCAACAACTTTTCGCAAAAGACACTTATGCGAATTCTGTCCTTGAAAGAATTTACAGAAAACTTTTCGTACGGACACAGATACGAATTCTATCAATTCGCACGTGAACATATGCCAATTCTACAAATTTGTGATCATACACATATGCGAATTCTTCTCAATTCGCATATCATACAGATGCGAATTCAACACTTATGAATTTTCCAGAAATGAATTATGCGAAATCTAAGATGCGAAATATAATGAGATGCGAAAACTAGAGGTTCTGCGAATTCAGGATGCGAGTTCTTGGGAGATCTGCGAGTTCTTCAAGAACTTATGCGAGTTCTTGAGATCTCATCGAAAAACACATCTAAATTGCTCTAAAATCCATGAATTCTTCGAATTTTGATCTGAGATTTTGACAAAATGACCACTAACACTATTCGATACTAATACAAGCAAAGAATTTCAACGAAATTCTATCAAAAATACAAATTTGAATTGAACAATGCTTGCAAACCCGTGGACTTGAAAAATCATAAAATCTCAAAAATTCACCAAGATTACAGTGCAATTATCTAACAAGTGTATACAAGATTTGTCTACAACATTAAACGAACATACTTAAACCAATTACAGACTCAAAAACTCAGAAAAATTTAAGATTCAATCTACACTTTATGAAACAGTGTCGAACTTCGTATTTTCTTGATTTCTCCTTTGGATTTGCTCTGATACCAATTGATAATGCCCCAAATTATCAAGTTCTTACTAAAACAACAATCACAAACAAGATGATTACAGATTAATACTCAACCTCTTATTTTATTTTCAAACCAAGGATTCGTGTACATACATTATCTCTCTAGAACTCTCTCTCTATATTCTGTGTACAATGAATCTAGTTACACGCTTCTCTTACAACAACACAAAGCCATCTATCTAATAAAAGAAAAACTAAACAACACGCGCTTAAACAAAGTAAACTACAACTTTGACTTTGACTTATTAACAATTGACTTTGACTTTTACTAGAGAGTTGACTTTCAGCTTTGACTTTCTTGACTTTAAACTTTAGCTTCCATGATCTTGTATCCAACCAATATGTGCACTAACAATTTGCACATAGCTTGGGACACACAGACGTTGTCCTTTAGAAGGAGCGATCAAAAGTAAAATTAACGATATTGCAAGTAAAAATTGACAGATCGTAAGTTTGTGTCGTTTGTCGTGAAGTGTAGCACTTCATTGAGAGTTCTTGCTTGCGAGTAAAAGAACTTGAGTACTCTTGAGCACTGTGAGTTCGATATGCTTCAGATGATCCAAATGGTTCTTCGAACTTGTATATATAGCTTGGGACGTCATTAATGAGCATCCAATGTCCAACGGTCTTGACAGGGATTTATCTTGATAAGGCTTTTCCACTTATGAACGTTATTCATAAATGTACTTTAAACCTGCAATAATGAGTCACGAAAAGAAAAGGGTCATTGATAATAAATTTCATGCGGCCGTTAGTTACATTATAGAAATCATAAGATGTTCGGTCGTCGAAAGGTTGTATGGTCAAGAGTCATAAGATAACATGCGACCATCGTCATAAGTCACGACCAGAGTCGTCGATGTGCGTGGTTTTCAGTACCTTGTCTTAATACAAGAGTGGTCTTAAGATTGGAAATGTTTGGAGTCGGTCGTGACTTATGAAATTTTTACCAAAATACTTGATATTACATTGATTCTTGAGGATTAAAATTTAGCGTTCCCGCTATACCCTTTTCGGATCAAGGCATCTGCTACTACATTTGCCTTGCCGGGATGGTAAAGTAATTTGCAGTCGTAGTCCTTCAATAACTCTAACCACCTTCTTTGACGCATGTTTAGCTCCTTCTGATCAAAAATGTACTTTAAACTTGTTTATCCAAACTCTCTCAGTGATTTGATGATGACCCTTAGAATTACTTAGTTAAAATTACATTTAAGATTTGTATGTATTAGTGTTTCACCATTAGCGATAATATACTGAGTCTGTTCAGTATCGCTGATGATTTCTGATGTAATTGTTGAATGTAATCCCTGAAGACAAGTTTCACGACATAGATGTTCTTCGTTGACATCGAAGACAAAGCTGATAAACAAGTGAAATGTGAAATGTATACTTATGATCTGGTACGTATATCAGTGAAATCAAGACAAGTCCACACACACGACAAACCAAGAAGGAAAGCTTCAGCAATAACTGACTTTTATCAGAGCTCATTGATAAAAGACTTCATCAACGATCATTGATCATGAAGCTTACACTCTAAGGTTCGTTTGTCTTATCCTTTGCACAAATACTACTAATTGTCAGAAAATACATCCTTTTGTCCAGAATCGTACGACAACTCTGAAGACTACACTGTTCACCATATGGCTCGGAGCATGTCGCTAAAGGTCAGAAACATGCACCCAACCAGATGCTGACACGTGTAAAGTAGTTATGCCATGTATTAAATGCATAGGGTATAAATAGGAGTTTCATCCTTTTTTTGAAGGGTTGCTTACTGCCTTTTCTTTCTTCGTGTACATTATACAAACTCTTGTTTTCTATAATCTCCTTAACCTCCATTTCTCTCTGTACTTGTGCAACCATACTTAGTGATCTTCAAATTTATTTAGATTAGGTTCTACTTAATCTTATTCCGTAACAAACTGTAATTGTAATTTGCTTTATCAATAAACAATTTATTAAACTGAACTTTTTTGTAGATCGCACTATACCTGAATATGTTGTAAATGGACCTTATGTACCATTTATCATAACTGCTATAGTTCATGCCACTACAACTACTGAAACTGTCCCTGAAAGAGAAGCTGTCAAAGAAATACGACAGTGGAGTGATGAGGACAAAAATAAAGTTTCTCTTGATGCTAAGGCTAAAACCATTATTTCTATGGCTCTACCTAATGAAGTTTTCCATTCCATCATGCAACCAAAAACCTCCAAAGCGATGTGGGACACAATCCGTGTTCAATATAAAGGTACCACTAAGGTACAAGAAACAAGAAAAATTAATCTGGTAAGACAATATGAAAGTTTCATTTGTGGTAAGAATGAATCTTTATCTGAAGTACACCAACGATTTAATTTCTTAATCATTGATCTAAGGACTGTTGGTAGGACCTACTCTAACTCTAAGGTTCTTACTAAATTCTTGGAATGTCTTCCTGAAAGTTGGGACATTTATTCAATGTGTCTCAAGTTAACAAAAGACTTATATGGGATTTTGCTCAATCATGAACAATCTAGTCAACTGAAGAAGAATCTTGTTAAATATTCCAAAGACTCCAAAAGCACACCTGTTGCTTTAGTCTCTTCAGAGATGATCTCATCTCAGCGATTCTATACTCTCACTATCACTGAGTTAGACTCTAACTCAGAGGATCCATCAGACACTGACCTTTCAAAGTTTGATGAATCATTGGCACTATTTGATAGGTCCACACAAACAAGATTCAATCACAAATCTCACATTTATTTCATAGATCTTGAACTTTCTCTCTCTACAAAATGTTTCTCTCTCCAAAAATACTCTCTTTAAATATATGACAATATCAAAGAGTTTCTAACCTTCTTACATTATTAAAGACAAAAACCTATTTATACTCTCTAACTACAAGACATTACAAACTAACTACACTTTGACAAACATTGACTTTTAAGCTACTTTGACTTTTGTTGACTTTTACACTTTTGACACTTACATTGACTTTGAAATCTTTGACTTTACAAACAAATACAACTTTGACCTTTTAATCTTGAATACAATATCTGACTCTACATTCTCCCCCTTTTGATTCAAGATTAAAAAAAATTGACACAAATCTTCACGTCTTCATTTAGATGTAAAATCTTCAGCTTTTGAATCTTTCACAACTTTAAATCTTTGAAACACTTTATCACTTTGAAAATCTTCAACAGAGTTGCTTTATATACTTTGACACTTCAAAACTTGAAATATTTTTCAATCTTCCTCTTTGAACAATGATGTGTATCTATCTTCTCAGAAATTATCTTCACATTTGCTTTGAACTTGAACTTTCTTCATCAGATATCTTGCTTTGACATTTTTGACTTTCACTTTCACTTTTAACCATCTCCCCTTTCTTCAGATAAGATATGACTTTGAAACTCTTGAAATTTCTCCCCCTTTTTGACGAATGATGAGAAATCATAATCATCAAAACATTTCAACGTCAGATCTGGCTTTGATAATATCTCCCCCAAATATCAAGATAAGCACAGTGTTCATGAGAAACAATCTCCCCCAAAGAGAATATGAACTCCATCTGATCTGATATGAACATTCTGCCGTCAATTCATAAAAGTATTCATCTGAATCTTTTCAAATTTAGACAAATTAAGATTGGTAACCCTGAATCAATATATGAATCAGTTGTTATGCCTGTCAGTAGCACGGAGCCACTATGTACAACAAATGTACATTGGAAAGGAGCTTTTTGATGTTCACTCCCTAGGGCTTCCATTCAATCATTGAAAAACCACAAAGAAATTTTCTATGAATGTTAAGAGAAGAAAACATATTCCTTGTGTGCTCGTGCATGTGTAGAATGATTAAAGCAATTAAAGCTTGAACAGGCTCAAAATTTGTAAACCATTGAGACAACAATAGAATTACATAGACTCAATGTGCATGAATGAGGTTCGAAGGTGGGGCAACTTTCCTTCTTTTTCAATATCAACATCTTCCAAATGAAGATATAATAGAGTATATGATGCTTCCCCAATGAATTATGAAACATCTTTTTGTTGAGAAAAACATGAGTAGCAGGTGGGGTTTATGCAAGTGTTGGCATGGTCTAGTTGCCTGTTTCAATGAAGTTCATGAAAGAATTGTGAAATAACAGATAATGTGGCTGCTCGACTCAGAAAAAATTAGGTGTAGAGTTTAATATTCTTTTACTCTGATCTCTCACCCTCTTTCTTTTAATCATTTGAGCTCGCTTCTAACCAAACTCTCTTTCACATTTTACCTCAGCACACACCCACTCTCAATTCTTTTGACCCCTCTCCCCCTTAATCACTCTTAGGATTACTTCCGGGTAGGAAACACTGGTTAACGTGAATCAATGGAAGTCTTTTAAGTGCACACACGGATTTCCATGTATTTTATCCTAAAAGTAATGTTGCTCAACAGTTCATCTTGACAAATAAGCACAAGATATCATTATCAGAAAATGTATGCTCATCAAAAATAAGAATGAGGTTTGAGCATGTTGAACATTTAAGATCTCTCAAAACAATGAAATTGTATGAATGAAATGAAGTCAAGTTGAGTGTTTTGAGAATCTGACAATGATGTGATCAAATCAAATATCATGAAGAAAAATATTGGGATATCATAGAATTGAGATGAGTTTATATGAACAAATATAAACATATGAACAATAAAAGCACAATTATTAATAAATGACGTCTGATTTCAAACAAATTTGAATACAAACGAAAGTATTACCATCGAAAGATTTATCTTTTTAAGACATGGTAATAACAACGTCAATAAAAGTACTGAACCGATTTGTGTAAGAATACTTGACCGTATATGAAAAGACAATACACAAGTATTTATCTTTAAGAAACACACGGTCAGATAAACATGAAAGTATCATTATGAAAAAAATTTAAAAGCACACTTCGAAATTCATAAAACGTTTGAGAACACGAAGTGGTTTGAACATTTAAGAAAACATTTTTTTCACATCCAAAAGTCGTTCTTCTTTCAAATATGGTAGACTTTAAGATTCAGAATAATATACCTTCAGTGTAGGAACCTTAACTCCCCCTAAAATGAATATTTATCATTTAAGCCCCCTTTGACAAAAACATCAGATACTCCCCTTCTGTATCTATAAAAAATCAAACATTAGAAAAGCACAATATGAATATGACAATGAAATTTATTTTTCTTTTCTCTTATATTCTCTTTTTTAAAGATATGACAGTGAAAATTTTAACTATCTCCCCCTAAAACAGACATCAAATACTTCCAGAATAAGATGTATCTTTTCAGCTTCCTTAAGAATGGAAACTCTTATGTACGGGTTCTGAATAAAATTATCCAGAAGCCATTGTCACATATTCTCCGGTGAGAATAGTAACTCCCCTAAAAGCAAAAATCAATTTATCTTTTAATCTCCTCCTGAAAAATCAAAAACTGTATCAGTAAAAATATAAAACATATAAGCTCCCCTTTAACATTTGCATAATCCTTAATCTATAAAACGGGTTCTGAATTACTAGGATTGAAGTAAATTCAGAAATCAAACTCTCCCTGAAAATTTGTATTCACAAATTTATTAGAAGAAATAATAAGTACTCCCCCTTGAAGATTGATCATCTTATATGCTTCAGAGTACAAAAACTCTTTTGATCTCTGAAGTGTGAGTCCAAAACAGATGTGTTTAGAAGTCTTTATTCTTTATAATTGAAGACCGGGTCTTGAACTGCTTTGTTCAAAAGCCAATGCTCTTACTCCCCCTATACACGTGGTACCTATAAAACAGATTTGACAGGTTTTGGTACCCACATGTATTTGGGTCCAGATTGGTTAGATTTTGGAATCCACTTCTCATTAGGTTCAAGCCTTTTAAATTAATTTTGCTGAGAAGTGATTCTCTAAGTTCTATACCAATTATGAGCATAATTCTTATTAACAAAATCATCAGTTCCACAGTAAGAACAACAAAACTTCTTTTGTGCAAGTCTGATTTAATGTTTTACATAATATGAAGAACCAGACTTACAAAAAGATTTACCTTTCGAAGCATTGTCCTTTTTGTTCACTTAAGGTGTAGGAACAAATGACTTTGAATTGTATTTCTCATCTTTCCTTCTCCAAACCATTTTCTTTGTGAGACTTGTTCTTTTTTATGTTACCTAAACCATCAAGAGATTTGACATAGAAAATATTAGTAGGACGAATCTGATCTTCTTTGCTTAGACACAATATCATCTGAATCAACAAATAAAGGATTGCTAGAAACATTTGCAAAAAGTGAACTTGTAGCTGATTTAAATGAACACTCTGAAGCAGCTGAATCATTCATAGGTGATTGCGCAATTTTATCTGGAATTCTTTGTGCTCTCAAATCCACCTTGAAAATGATTCCTTCAAGTTCTGTGATTTTGTTTGACAAACTGTTTCTTTCTTCAGACAATATATCAATCTTCTTTTGTAATTCAGACTTTGTCTTTTGTTCTTTCAGTGCAGTTGCTGATAGTTCAGATAGCTTCTTTGAAAGCTTGTTGATTTCTGTCTCAAATACTTTCCTTTCTTCTTCAAAATCCTTCTCAACACTTTTTCTTTTATCAGATATTTCGCTGAATAATCCAACATTCTTCTGTTATGTTAACTTCTTTTCTTTCTCATCTTTATCTCTTTCCATGATAATAACTTTCTCAAAATCTGACACTTGTTGAGAAAGTTTTATACATTTAAGTTTAACTATCTTCATTTCTTCAAAAGATTTTCTTGAAAATTCAGAAAACTTATGTGGAAAAGCTTTTCTTGCATTCTCAAATTCAGTCTTTTCCTTCTCAATTTCTTTCCTGTCTTGGACAATTTGAGCTTCTAAATCAGAATTTTTCTTCTTCAACTCAACATTTTCTTTCTCTGAACCATTTCTTTTCTTTTCAATCTTTATCAAATCAGCTTGAATACATGAGTTATTCTTCTTTTGAGCTTCTTCATTCAGAACATTTATTTCAGATTCAAGAGAAGAGATTTTATCTTGCAATTCAGCTTTCTCAGATCTAATTTTTGTATTCTCCCTTGAACACTCATTGACCATTTTGGCGTAGATTGATAATTGTCCAGCTATATACTTCAGATTTGCTTTAGCTTCAGTAATGTTCAAAATCAAAACTATATGCTCGAGACATCTTGATATAAACATGACAGAGTGATCGTCAAGAGAAAACTTCGATTAGAAGTTGAATTATGTGCACACTTTTAAAAAATATGAATACAATGATTAAAATTAGAAATATTTTCAGAAAATTAAAATTTGAGAAACAAATTATAAATTTGTCTTCCAAAAACTAATTCTGAAAATCCAGTGTGGAAAAAATTTCACTTTAAATCTCTAAACCTGCAAAAATATGAAAAATATATCAGATATGCTCAGAAACAGATAAAAATAGCAAAAACCGACACAAAACAGACTAAAAATGAAAAACAGGGACTAAACACGACACAAACGAAAAATCAACAAAAAATAACAATAAAATAAAAAAAAATTGACTAAAAATGAAAGAAAAACACAAAAATAGGGACTAAAACCGACAAAATACGAAACTAATACGAAAAACGAGGACTAAAAGCGAAAAATAATAAACTTACAAACTAGAGGGACTAAAAATGTAAAAAACATAAAAGACAACAACTAGAGGAACTAAAAATGACAAAACCCTAAATCTTAAACTAGAGGGACCAAATTTGTTACAAATTTAACGGAACTAACGGAGGACCGTTAAAAACACTGTTTATCATCTTGTTCAATCGAACAACATACTTCCAGTCACGATATCTTGTTCATTTTTTTGACCAAATTGACTGAAATTTGTTGCACAATGTTCCTTGTTCAATGCCCAATCGATCCCAATGATAAATTCTCGATCATGCAACTGTTTATAGCCTGAAAAATATCATGAACAAACTACAGCGAGTTCGATTTTCCAGTGACCCTTTTTTCGATCTGATATGGATTGTAATTACCTATAAGTCGATGAAAAACACTTAGGCAACAGATTTAAAACGAGATTACATAAAAATCAACAGTTGAACATTAAATTCCGGCGAAACCCGGTTTTCCGGCGAGGTCTCTGGCTCAACTTCAAAAGCTCATATCTCGATGAATATTGGACCAAATTCGATTTTGAAAGTTGCTACGTGTTCTATATCATCAAACCAACATATTAGATGCAATTAAAACGATTAACATCAACTGATTCGAAGACCCACTTGTATATCACGACCGGAAAATTTCCAGAAAACTTAAAAAAAACGAAGGGAGGAATCCGTATCGATGCGGATTTCTTGTTCACCTCTCAGAAACTAAGTATGGAATTCTTATAGGAGCTGTGACATGGAGGGACATACGTAATGTAGCATTTCGTATGGAGAGGGATGCAGAAAGATTGGATTCCGTATGTAGGAGCATGCGAAATTGAGAAATCCTTATGAAGCACCATGCGAATTCCTTTGAAATCTGATGTATCATACGAATTCCTTTTCAGTGACTTGCGAATTCCTCTACGATGCGAATTCTTTACAAAATAGTACAGTAGCATATGCGAGTTCCAACATCATGCGAGTTCTTGGTCAAGTAGTATGCGTGTTCTTCAGTTCATCATACGAGTTCTTCAGGAATTCAATGTACGAGTTCTTCAAATAAACCTTGCGATTTTGATCATTTAGCTTTCGATTTCTTGGGTTCCTCCAGATTTGAATTCATTTACTCTCAATTTGAAAACTGGAAAATATATTGGCTTGTAGTCCGTAATGATGAATATTGTGAATTTCATCTTCTTCTCGATCTGAAACTTTACTATCCAAATGTGAGACCTAATTTCTTCAGATCTTGATGAAATTTTGACAAATCGGTGCACAAATATTTCTCCCAAGCTCTGATACCAATTGACAGGTCCATTCAATCACAAATCTCACATTTATTTCATAGATCTGGAACTTTCTCTCTACAAAATGTCTCTCTCTCTAAAAGTACTCTCTCTAAAGATATGACAATATCAAAGAGTTTCTAACCTTCTTACCTAATGATTAAAGACAAAAACCTATTTATACTCTCTAATTACAAGACATTGCAAACTAACTACACTTTTGACAAACATTGACTCTTAAGCTACTTTACCTTTTGTTGACTTTTACACTTTTGACACTTACATTGACTTTGATATCTGACTTTACAAACAATTACAAACAAATACAACTTTGACCTTTTAATCTTGAATACAATATTTTACTCAACACTCTTGACAAACTCCTTTAGGAGATTTGCATGAAAGAGCAATTTCAGGAGAAATAAGCCTCTCACTATATCTGACAAGCCTAAATCAACACCTTTTGATAAGGCAACTGCTACTTGCTATAACTGCGAAAAAGTTGGACATTTTGCCTGTGTGAGTACAGGTCAAAGAAAGTCTTCAAACCTTCTTCATCCCGAAAATACAGTGATGACAAGTACCTAAAGCTGAAAGAGAAATATCAGAAGATGAAAGGCTTCAAGCAAAAAGGTAATGGTCTGATAGTTGAAGAACATGACTCGGCCGAATCTAAAGAATCAAGTTGTGATGAAGAAGAGACGACCAATCTCTGTTTCATGGCCGATATTAGAGGTGATCATTTACGGGCTTGGGCGGGCCACGGCCGGGCCTAACATGTTTTTCTTGTCCAACGGGCCTAATATAGTAAACCCAAGCCCGTTTTTACGGGCTTGAAAACTTGTCCATACCCGTCCTATAAACGGGCCGGGCTTACCAACGGGCTAACGGGCCTGAAAATACATTTAAAAAACTCATATAAAATGGTAAGTTGTGTAAAATTATTCAAAATACATAAATTTTTTTCAACTAAACAAACGTAAATATACTAATGTATACAACATAAGAAAAAAAGTATGAATTTTTTCTCTACCATACTTTTTTTCTACAAAGATTATCACCTTCGAAGTTCGGATTCCTAAACAAGAAAATATTTAACCACCTAATATTTCAAGATCGAGATCCTAAATGTACTATATGACTTATCACATATAACATATATAATTAGGAGGTAGTTGTACTTAGTAGAGAGGGTACAACCCAAAACCACTTATAAGCTTTTTTAATACAATATTAATTATATAATTTTTTTAATTGGTTATAATTATATAACGAGCCGGGCGGGCCTGTCCAAATTTTCTTTTTCATTGCCCGAGACCGCCCGTTAATTTGAACGGTCCCGTCCAAGCTCGCCCATATTTTCTAAAATGGTTATCCAAGCCCGCTCTTCTAACCGGCTGGACGGGTCGGGTCTAGCAGGCCGTACCGCCCATGAACAACTCTAGCCGAGATAGAAGAAGAAGTGGAAGAACCCACTGGAAACATCCACAAGCACCACCACCTCTTAGGTATCAATCTCTTCTGATCCAACTCTCACTGAAGCTGAGAGACGTCGCGCTGTTGATATGATGACAATTGATCTATACAATGCCCTGAATGGTAAAACTCAAGCTAAAAACAAAAACTGAATTAATAGAGCAGCTTGAGAAATTTCATCTAGAGATCAAAGAACTAACCCATTTAGAGGAATGTTTAAAGGATCAGGCCATCGTAAATGAAACTATCAGCATTGAACGCGAACAAGCTATCGCTGTTCTCAAGTATGGGAAAACTACAATTGAAGGATGGTGTAAGTCCTCAGCTAAGATCAATGAGATCATAAGTGCTCAAATCCCTGCTCATGATAAATCGATCTTGGTTATAAATATGATAAGGATGAATCTATTATATATTGTTCCATGCTTAAGTTTGGAATGTTTGTCTCTTCTATTTCTGACACTTCCTCCTCTCAGTGCTCCTCTTCCTCTTTTGTTCCTATCCCTGAAGGTTTATCAAAAAGTTCTAAACTCGCTGATAAAGGGAAATCTGTTTCCTGTCAACCTCAGAAGGCAACTAAAGTAGCAAAGCTAAAGAAGGTTCCTCCAAACCTTAAGCTGGTCAACTTTCTAGCCCTTGATCTAAGATCACTGGTAATACTCAGAGATCTACTCCAAAGCTGAAGATTGACATTTTGCCTAAGAAATCTGAAGAACTGGAAGTTCCTCCGAAATCCAACGCAAAGGGCATTCTTGGAGCTGACCCAGCTCATCTAAAGTTTCCTAATGCAAATGCTCATAGTCTTAAGGCTACCTTCAGTTATAGAAAATGCTATCACTATGGACTTACTGACCATATTGCCAGTAAATGTCCCACTGCCACCATAGCTGAAGAGTCAACTAGAGTGAAGATGAATGCCTCCAAGGAAAAGAAGGTCACCAAAGCCGAAAAATCTTCCAAGGTAAAAAATGCCACTAAAGTTAAGAAAGTAACTAAGGTGAAGGTTACCACTGAAGCTGAATTTTCAGATGTTGTGATGATTGTTGAATCTTCCATCTCCACTAACTTTTCTGGACCCCATGAAAAGTGGGTACCAATCAAAAATTGATCTTCCTTATGTTTTCAGGTCTCGAAGGGTGTCTGGTATCTTGATAGTGGATGCTCTCAACATATGACTGGCCAAAAGAACCTACTCACCGATTTCAAGGAAGAGAAAAGTCCATCAGTGATCTTTGGTGGAAATGGGAAAGGCTATACCAGAGGGTTTGGTATACTCAGCAATGGTACAACTACCTTCAGAAGAGTCGCTTACGTAAATAGACTGAAGCATAATCTCCTCAGCATCAGTCAACTATGTGACAAAGACTTTAAAAGCATGCTTTACTAAGAAAACATGTTCTATTTTGGATAAAAGTGGAGAACTTGCTCTCAGCGGTTATCATTTGGACAATGTTTATGTCATAAACATGGACTCAACAACTATTGAGAACATATGTTTTCTATCCAAAGCCTCATCAGATATCAACTGGCTATGGCATAAGAGGCTCTCTCATCTTAACTCCAAGACACAAGACACTCTATCTTCAAAGGAACTAGTCTCATGTTTACCTTAGAACTCTTATGCTAAGGAATCTCTTTGCTCAGCTTGTGAAAAGGGAAAACAAACTAAAGCTAGTTTCAAATCAAAACAAGCGTCGTCAGTAACAAGCCCTCTTCAACTCATAGATATGGATTTATTTGGACTTGTCAATATATAATCCATCGCTGGAAAGAAATACACTTTTGTCATAATAGATGAATACTCTCGCTATACCTGGGTAATGTGACACCCTAGATGAACTTATTTCATTTGCTAGAAGAATGGAAGTTCAGAATAACGTGACGGTACTCTAAATAAGGAGTCATCATGGAACTAAAGTAAAAAAACAATTCTCTTGATAACTACTTTGAGAGAAAGGGAGTATCTCACAATTTCTCAGATGTGAGAACCCCTCATTAAAATGGAGTCGCTGAAAGACGAAACAGAACAATCATCGAAGCTGCTAGATCTATGGTCAACGATTCTCATCTTCCAACTCATTTATGGGCAAAAGCTGTCAATACTGCCTGTTTCACGCAGAATAGGTCGCTGATTGTCTAGAGATTTAACAAAACTGCCTATGAAATTTTCCATCAGAGAAAGCCTTCTATTAGTTTTCTTCATATCTTTGGTTGCTAGTGTTTCATCTTGAACAAAAGAGATACCCTTGGAAAATTTGTTCCAAAAGTTGTTGATGGAATATTTCTCGGATCCTCTTCAGTATCCAAAGCCTATAGAGTCTTCAACAAAAGAAGAAAAACTGTAGAATAAACCATTCATGTCACCTTTGATAAATCCCGATCAGCGAACTCAAAGCCTATCGCTGATAATGATGAACTAAATGCCTCGATGTTTTCTCACTATGGAGAAGCTGAACTTTTCTTCAGCACAAATCATCATGCAAATCCTCCAAATGCTGATAATGATCCAGTGATTATTCAACCTAATGTTGAATCCATTTCTTGGGTTTCAGTTATTCCCTTAAACACCTTACCACCCTCTGAACCTCTCAACCCTGAATCTCCTCTCATCTCTGAACAAGTCACAGTGAATGATGTTCAATGTGAATCTCAGTAATTGATAGCTAATGAACAGTTGGCTGAAGCCTCATCCTCAACAAATGTTACCATTTATGATCCTCTTTCAGACATGGATGCTCAAGCCCCCGCTTAAAGATGGACTAAGAATTACCTAATCGATCAAATACTTGGTGATCTAGATGCAGGTATTCAGACTCGACGAAGTTCATGTAACATATGTTTCTTTGTAAAGTTTCTTTCTCTCCTCGAGCAAAAGAAGCATGATGATGACCTCAGACATCTAAACTGGGTTAGCGTTATGTAAGAATAGCTTACTGAGTTTGAAAAAAACAAAGTTTTGAATATCGTTCCCCGACTATCCAAAAAGACCGTTATAGGCACCAAATGGGTGCATTGTAACAAGTTAGATGAAACTGGGACTGTGAACCGCAACAAAGCTAGGCTTATTGATCAGGGATACAAACAAGAGGAAGCATAGATTATGATTAAACCTTTGCCCGTATGGCCAGGCTCGAAGCAATTCGATAATTCTTGGCCTATGCAATTCAAAATGACTTCAAAGCACATCAAATGGATGTCAAACCAGCATTCCTAAATGGAAAGCTGAGCGGGGAGGTCTATGTTGAACAACCCCTAGGATTCTTTGACCTGAGCATCCAAATTATGTATATAAGTTGGATAAGGCTCTCTACGGGTTAAAACAAACCCCTCGTGCTTGGTATGATACCCTCTCCTCTTTTCTAATCTCTGAAAAATTTGAACGTGGAAAGATTGATAATACTTTATTTTTCAGAAAGATTAAAGGTCACATTATTCTTGTTCAAATATATGTTGATGACATAATATTTGGTTCTACTAACCCTTCTTTATGTACTCGATTCGCTGAAAGATTGAAGAAAGAATATAAAATTAGTATGATGGGTGAGCTAACTTACTTCCTTGGACTTCAGATCAAGCAATCTGATAAAGGTACCTTTATTCATCAAGGTAAGTATGTTAAAGATATGCTGAAAATTTTTGATCTCACTCAAACATCAGCGAGTGAAAACTCCTATGGCACCTGTTAGATCAGATTTTATAGTAATCATTGTATTTATTTTACTGCTTTATTAGTGTTATCTGTTTTGTTAATGCCTTGGGGTATTTAAGTCCCCTTGGCTTATTAGTTGTATAAACGAACGTACTTGGTTTAATCTGAATATACAGTTGATTTCAAGAGATCACTTTCTCTCTCTAAGATCTTGTGATCTTGCCTCATCAATTGGTATCAGAGCCTCCAAGATCTTGAGAGGATTGAGATTTAGTGTAATTACTACTGTTTTGTGTGATTAATTCGGAAAACTTGATCGAATTTTTTTGTTTTTCAAGAATATTCTCGTTTTCTGGATTTTCATTAATTTCACTCTGTTTTGTGATTGAATTGATTCGAAATTGATGTTTTTAGATGCGTTTTATATAGTCGATCTAGTTTGTTTCTTGTTGATTTGCATAAAAACGTGATTTGGTGCTTCGATTGTAAGTTTGAATATATTCTGAAAAGTTCGAGTTCTGTTGTCTGTTTTATTTTGATTTTGAAGATTCAGTGTGTTTTGATCGATATTGTCATATGAATTATATTAGAAACTTGTTTTCGTTCAATTCTGTGCAATCTGTTTGGATTTAATTCATTGTTATAATTGAATTAGAAGATTTATAGCTTAATGTTGAAATGCGGGTCACTCATCTGAAATGCGGGTCACTCATCTGAAATGCGGGTCATTCATCCTTATGTGCATGTTTGTTATAATTTGTGAAGTATGTGTGTGTTTAATGAAGAATGCGGGTTATTCATATTCATATTTTTAGAATGCGTTTCCATCATTTCTTCATTGTAAAACTAACGTTTGAGTGTTAGTTTTTTCTCAGGTTGTAGATTCTTTGGACACGCGTTTCTACAGTTGCGTGTCAACCTTAACACGTGTTTCTACAATTGCGTATCATCCTTAACACGCGTTTCTACAATTGCGTGTTAGTCTTAACACGCTTTTCTACAATTGCGTGTCAGCCTTAACACGCGTTTCTACAATTGCGTGTCAGCCTTAACACGCGTTTCTATAATTGCGGATCATTCTGGACGCGCATTTCTCTTGGACGCGCATTCTTGAACACGCATCTCTAAGGAAAGCTTTAAGCATCTTTCTGGACACGCATTTCTTAGTAGTGCGTTTCATCTACGACCCGATTTTCTTAGGAGTGCGGGTCATCTACACTTGGTCAATTTTTCTGAATTCCTGATTTCATCAATTATGTCTCTACAAGCTCAACTTTATAAGAACGATCTCATGATGTCGTTGGGATCTGAAACACGTCCACCTGTTCTGATTAATGAGAACGAATTTGAACAATGGCAGGACCGGTTTGTTAATTTCATCGAAAGGCAATCAAATGGTGAAAATATGATGAAAGCCTTGACTGAAGGTCCCATGGTCAAGCCAAGGAAAGTGATACCAGCTGTTGGAAACACTCCTGTCACTGATACAGAAAAATCCCTGATAGAATATGATGCTGATGAACTTCTGAGATACCAAGCTGACAATCAGGCCAAGTCTAATCTGATTCTTGCTCTACCAAATTCCATTTACAACAGAATCGATTGTTTCAAACACAATCCTATGCTAATGTGGACACAACTGGAGAAAATCATGCTTGGTACTGCTATGTTAACACAGTTTCGTTAGACAAGATATATGAATAACTTTGAAGAGTTTAAAGCAAAAGATGGGGAAAGTCTGAAAAGTGTCTTCGACAGATTTTGGACTGTTATTAATGATCTGTATAAGATCAAGGTGATAAAGAATGAGTTGGAGACCAATCTGAAGTTCCTTAATGCACTCAAACCAGAATGGGAAAAATCATGTCATCGCATGAGGAATGATCCCAAAATTTCCAAAATGCCCATTCAAGAAATGTTTGAAATTCTGATGTCTGATGAAGCAATGGTTCTGAAGAAGAAAGCTAAGCTGGATAAGCAGAAGCCAAAGACTGTGGATCCAATCGCTCTTTTAGCTAGCCAAATGGCTGAGCAAGCCTTAACTGAGTCTGCTTATGATGGATCAACAGATGATGATGGCGAAGCATTAGAAAAAGCCATGATTCTTCTGAGTCAGCATTTTCAAAAGAAATATCAGAAACGGACAGGATCAAACAATCTTCGTTTTTCTTCTGGATCAAAGAAGATAGAACCCAGTTCTACATCAAAGCCTTTCTTTCCCAAGTATGAGTCTGGTACAGTAGTTGAACCAAAGAAAGAAGAGAAAAAGGTTGTGACTTGCTACAACTGTGGCAAACCCGGGCATATTTCAAAGGATTGCAGAACGAAGATTGTGAAAGATGTGGATTTCTATAAGAAGAAATTAGCATTGGCTGAAAAGAAAGCAAGCGGAACAATTTTGTTGGCTGAGGAAGAATATTGGTTGGATCACTCAGATAACGAAGCTGACAATGTTGAGACTGCTGCGATGTGCTTCATTGGAGACGACAACATTGATGATGAGGATGAGGACACATCAACTGATGAATCTGAGGTACCATCTGATTTTGATTTTAATTTCATTTCTTCGCAATTGAATGTCATCACAAATGCTTTACATGACTTTCGTTCAAAGCTTTTATCCGAAAAATGCGAAAATCAAGAAAAGTCTGTTCAAATTGAAAAATTGAATATTTCTCTGAGTGATGAAAAAGCAATTTTAAAATTTACAAAAGAGAAATTTCAAGAAAGAATAGAAGATTTAGAAATTGAAAAACAGATTTCTCATGATTCTTTGACTGAATTGTCTAGTTTAAATCAAGAGTTTTCGAATAAAATTTTTGAATTAGAAGGAAAGTTATATAAACAAAATCAAACTGAACAAACAATTCATATGCATAAACCAAGGAGCTATGAGTCGATAAAAGAAAATTGGGGTCTTGGATTTAAAAATCCTCAGTTTTTAAAGAAAGCTAAAATTGAGATTCCCAATTTTTATGATTACGACTGTCTTGGTCTTTCACACTATGGTTCTCAATACAAACCTTTTTGGACAAGTGCTAAAGAGACTACAGTTGAGGAAGATAAAAAAACGGATGAACAACAAGAGAATGGAAGTCTCTTTTGTTTATACTCAAGAAAATGCAAAATATTTTCCAGAAAAGTTAAAAAAGAGAAGACAAAAGTTAAACATTGGTTCTTTAACTAAATCTTATAAGTCGAATGATTTCTTTGATTTAAATGCATCTAATCCTAATAAGGATAATATATCTCCAGTACCTTACGATACTAAGAGATATATACCTCCATTAGTATTAGAATGCAAAATATTAGATCTGGAAGAACAAATGGAAGAACAAAAGATTTTGAGCAAAATTGAAAACGATGTCATTTTTTCTTTTATGACATCTAATTTTAACGAAAATAATTCTGGTCTTCTCAATTCTTCCATCAACTTGTGTTCATCTGATGCTTCTAGCTCTGAGGTTTATACAAATGAATTATCTGATCAGTTTGGTTTTATCGATAAAACTTCTTCTTCTAAATCAAATATTTTATCTAAAATTGTTGATGACACTTTTACGCTAAATGATCATTTTTATAAAACAAAGCGTAAAAGAAGAAGGTCAAAGAAGAAAAAGAAGAAAGAGTTTGATATTTCTGAAAATTCTAATTTTTCTGATTCATCTATTACAGATAGGCCTTTGAAGAAGTCTATGAAGTCTGTTTGGCAAAAGAAACAGAGATCTGAAGAATTTGTTTCTTTAGAGAATAAATGTGTAGATTCTCTTTGTAAACAAGACTCATTTGCCATTTGTAATAAAACTACAAAATATTCTGTAGAGCAAATGGTTCAAATTTCAAAGAATATCTCATATTGTCTCTCTAGTTCTGATTTTGATGATTGTGTTTCTTCTTTAATATGTGATGATGTTCATGCTTTATTTGATCAATCTCAGATGTTTTGGAAAAAGAAATTTTTGAAAAAGAAAAAGGAAAGGACTAACAAGAAGGGACCCATATTTATATGGGTACCTAAATCTCAGTAATTGTTGATTGTGCAGCTAAATCAATTATGGTATCTGGATTCGGGGTGTTCCAAACACATGACTGGCAACAAATCTCTACTTTCAAATTTTAAAGAAAAATGTTGCGGTCGTGTCAAATTTGGAAACTGCGAGACGGCTCCCATTCTTGGTTATGGTGATCTTATTCAAGGTAACATAACTGTCAAAAGAGTAAGCTATGTCAAAGGTTTAAGTCACAATCTCTTCAGCATCGGAAAATTCTGCGACAAAGATCTTGAAGTCAGTTTCAAGTCAAAAAGGGTTGCTGTAAAGAATAGTAGCGGCATGGATTTACTTGTTGGAAAGAGACGATCAAATCTATATACCATTAATATTTCCCAAGTAAAGGTTCCAACAGATGTTTGTCTTTTATCAAAAGCTTCTATCCATGAAAGCTAGGTATGGCACCGTCGACTAGCTCATCTCAATTTCAAATATATGGATCGCTTGGTCAAGAATGATTCAGTGAGAGGTCTTCCAATCCTCCGTTTTCAGAAAGACCATCTCTGTCAGGACTGCGAGAAAGGAAAGATGAAGAAAGCATCTCATAAACCAAAGGCTGAACATTGCACTGCGGACATTCTAGATATAATTCATGTTGATTTGTGCGGACCAATGAAGACAAAGAGTATTGGGAGGAAGAAATATGTTTTGGTTGTTGTTGATGACTACTCCAGATACACATGGGTGAAATTTCTCAAATCTAAAGATGAGACACCTGAAATTCTCATCAACCTCATCAAAACAATTCAGACAAATAAGCAAAAGCAAGTCAAAGTTGTGAGATCAGATAATGGCACAGAATTCAAGAATTCAACTCTTCAAGCATTCTATGATAATCAAGGTATACAACAACAGTTTTCTGCTGCAAGAACACCGCAACAGAATGGAGTTGTTGAAAGAAGAAACAGAACGCTTGTAGAAGCTGCTAGATCTATGCTTGCTTATTCAGTTCTTCCTTTGTCTCACTGGGCCGAAGCCATTTCAACTCCTTAGTTTTTATGGAATCGGGTTCGAACAACCGATTTTCTAGGGTTTTGTTTTTAATCAAGTAAAGAATGCGTTTCACCTGTGACACGCATTGTAAGAAATGCGTTTCACTTGTGACCCGCATTGTAAGAAATGCGTTTCTCTTCCGACCCGCATTTCTGAACAATGCGTTTCACTTGTGACCCGTATTTCTGAACAATGCGTTTCATTTGTGACCCGCATTTGTGACCCGCATTTGTGAACCCTAGTTTGTTTTGTTCTAGTATTTGTTGTATTTGTTTTTGTTTGTTTTGTTGTTTCAAGTATGCAATGCGTTCCATTAAGGACACGTATTTTCTTATATGCGTTTACTTCAGGATACACATTCTTCTTAAATGCGTTTCCTTCTTCACACGCATTCCTCAAAATGCGTTTCATGAAGGACCCGCATTCTTCGTAATGCGTTCCTTTCTTCACACGCATTCCTCAAATGCGTTTCCTGAAGGACCCGCATTTCTTCCTTCGTGTCTCCTTAAGGACCCGCATTTCATACTTAGTATTTTTTTCTTTCTCTCATTTTTTTTCTTTTCTTTCTTTCTTTCTTCTTCTGTTAACTTTGAATTGTGTTTTGTTTCAGGATATCATGACTTCTCAAACAAATACTGATCCAATGATTCAAGATGAGAATGTCATTCTTCAGGATCCGACAGATCAAGCATCTCATGATATTCCAATGCCGTCTGTTCCATCTGTTGGGGCTGATCTGTCTATATCAAGGTGAAATCCAAATGATGTGTTCCCAAATGTCATGTACATGCCTTATAAGCATAACAATTACTTTGTTGATTTTGATCGCATCAAGATTCATCCTGTCATACGCACTATTCTTCGTGGACATCTGCTTTCTCAAGCTCTCTGTTCAGTTGCTGATGTTCCGGAAGTCTACGTACAGCAAGTATGGCACACCATTACTAAGAATGAACTGGCACGTCCTCATCGATTTGATCTCCAAATTGATCAATTTGATTCATATCTGTCTTACAAACGGTTAAGGTTGATTCTTGAGCTTCCTGAGCCTGATTCTAGACCTGGAAGGACAACTTATGATCAGTTTCCATTTGAAGAAGAAGTGTATGAAGGCATCAAACGACTAGGCTATGTTAGTCAACTGAACAGGGTTGTAGACTTTGACAAGTCTAATCTTCCTCCTGTCTGGTATTCTTTATTTTCGGTCATCAACAGGTGCTTAACGTCTAAACATACCGACACGGACAGTTCTAGTCTTCACTATCTTCGATTGTTCCATGCAGTAGTCTATGACTTGCATGTCGACTATACGATTATTTTCTAGAACGAGCTGTCTGAAATAGTGCAAGACAAGTTAACCAACAAGCGACGGAAGTTCATTCCTTTTATCAGGTTTTTAAAGCTGATCATTAGAAGCATGTTTAGAAGCAATCTGGCAATTCCTCGAAGATTATCTTGGCCGCAAGTTCAGGATACTGAGATGCTTTTTCTTAAGAAACAGAAGAAGTCATTCACATTTTCTATGACCATTCCTTATGGTCTTATTGCCAATTATGCTGACATGACCGATCCCAGTGTCATTGAGTATTGTTTAGAAAATGACTTTGAAGAGGCTGAACAGGAAGTACCTTCTCATGGCACTCCAGCTGGTACTACTCATGAAGAGCAAATTGAAGCTTCTACTCAGAAAATAGTTACTACTGTTGTAACTACCATGGTGACAGATGTTGATCCTTCTACAATTCTACAAGATGTTGCTACACTTCACATAGAATCTGTCATTGCTGATATTAAATCTGAAGATAATGCTGATAATAGAGGCAATGTTTCTATTGATGAAACAGTTGTTGCGAATGATGATGTGACAAATCCTGAGGTTGTTGATGATGATATGATTGATGTTGATCATGCTGATAATGATGCAACAAATGATGATTTTTCTGATAATGGTGATAATACAACCAGTGATTCAGATGCTGATGATGATGATGATGATCAATTGCACTTGAAAGTGTATGAAAGGAAGTCCAAGACACCAGAAATGCTTGTTTCAACAGAAGTTCTATCTGATGATGATTCTGTTCCAGTTAATCCATTAATTGCACATATTCAAGTTGATGAATTGGAACAGCTTTTGATCAAGCCACTGAATTGGTTCAAAGTCAAGCTCCAACAACTACAATTGCAGATATTCATTCTACCTCAACAGCTGTAGAGCTTACATCTGATCAAGCTCGGGTTTCCACTGATAAATTCTCAACTCTGAATAATGTAATTCGGCAATTGTCGGAGAAAATGGATGCTGAAAAGGAAGCACATATTCTGAAGTTAAAAGCTCTTTTCAAAGGGAAGATGCCTGAGATTGATACTTCAGTGATTCCTACAAAGATTCCATTCAGACGCCCATCTGGGGTTGTTCTACGAGAGCAGTCTTCTGTTGTTCAATCTTCTGCTCCAGCAATCATGTCAATTCCTCTACCACCGTTGTTTACACAGTAAAATTGGGATATCTTCATCTTCTAGTATACCTGTGTCTTCTTCTACAACTACTGATCTTCCTATTTCAGAGTTGAAAGATTTGCTCTATGCTCGTCTTATTTCTCTTTCGCCACCAGAACATCAGGATCAAGATCTCATTTCTCTGCTTCGAAACTTTCAACCTACGCCTCCTCCAGTATCTTCATCTGAATCTGACAGGGTCTATGTTTCATCTACTGAATTTCAGGAATTCAAATCAGAAGTTAGATCCAGTCTATCTGATCTTCGTTCTTTCATGACACAGTCTTTTTCAGATCTATCTAACAAGATTGATCATCTAGATCAATCATGCAGGACTGAGGCTGGTCCGTCTCTTAAACGCCGACATGACCAAGATGATCCCGATCA
This sequence comes from Arctium lappa, assembly GCA_023525745.1. Lineage (NCBI taxonomy): Eukaryota > Viridiplantae > Streptophyta > Magnoliopsida > Asterales > Asteraceae > Arctium > Arctium lappa. The sequence goes on from CM042057.1 coordinate 53,896,314, forward strand.
TCAAGGCCATGAGGGGGAGATGGCAAAGAGACAAAGAACAGAAGGTTCTTCTGAAGCACAAGAAGTTGGTCAAGAAGGAGTGATTGGAGATAGAGAAAAGAATGATGATACTGTTCAAGATTGCAGTATTCAAGACTTAATAGATGTCATGATTGACAATGTTGATGTATCTGTCTTGCATCATGAATTTAATTTGTCTGAAGCAAATTCTAACAATTTGCAAGTTGTAGTTTTTGTGTATCCAGATGTCTCAGGAAGAGCTAATGAAGTTGAAGAATCAGAAGCAGCAAATGATATGAGATCTTTCTTCGCAAACTTCATTGAGATAAATTCAGATGATGATGAAGAAGTGAGATTTGAGAAAGTTGCTCATGTTAAAGAAGAAGATTGCGACAATATCATTATCTTATCTGATACAGAGGATGATAATGTTTTCATGGATGCAACAGATACAAAAGAGGCTGAATTGTTATATGCTGATCTTCCAAGTCAAGGTGAGATTCCAGAAGTTGATCAACCTTTGTCTACTCCTGTAACTACTTCTTCTCCGACAACCAAAATTCCATCAAGTGCATTTGAAGTTGGTGAGTCGTCTAGAGCTCAAGCAGTTATTTCGTCTTCCGAACCGATAATTCCTCCATATCTTCTAGAAGAAGGAGAAGCTTTATCCAGGCAACAAAGACAGAGAAATCTACAGCAAAGATATATGGCTTCTAGACTCAGAACTGCATTTCTTGAAGATATCCAAAGCAATATCTTTGTTTCTAGTAGAAGGACACTCAATATATATGCCATTCTTGGTGTAGAGAAAGAATCAGAAGCTTATCAGCATGAGTACTTAACATTCATCAAGTGCCAGCGCAAAAGGAATAACTCTGTTGCTTCTCCTCATTTAATTGTTCGAGTTATCAGCGTCACAATTAATAAGTTCATGATCATATGGTATCCAGACCTTAAAGTGGAAAGAAGAGACTGCAATCAGTACAGCTTTTCAGAAGCTGATTTCGTTGATCTTTCAATTGATGATATTGAATTCTTATATGATCATTTCAGGAATCTTAATCACCGGACTCAGGATATTTCTCAAACTCTTTTTGTCATTAAACGGTTCATTCGACGGCAGATCCGTTTTTTCCGTGTGTTTGACTTCCAGATGGCAGTCGAAAGTTTTCAGCCTGTGGTTAATCTTGAAAGGCCCAACAGAAGTTTGTAGAATCTAGAGTCATATCCATTATTCTCCATTATTGAAGATCCATTCGGAGTAGTTTACAAGAATAACTCAAGTGAAAAATGTTTTCTACGATTTGATGAAGTTGGATATTACTCTGATGGAACTCTAAAGGTGATCAAACTTCAGTTGGAGCATCGTTTGCAAGAGGCTAGAAGAAAGTTTTTGGAATCAAGAAGAGAATTATATATTCTTGAAAATGATGAAATTCGTCTGATCCGTAGATCTCTAAACACTATTCAAGATAGACTGAATCTCCGTTCAACTCTGCGACGTTTGGAAGTGTTAGTTGGGCTGAACAGATTACGTCAACGAGAAGAACGCCAATGATCTTTCAAGTCGTCTAGATGGTCAATTTTGTTTTTGAAGATTTTTTTTAAGACCTCGGCGCCAATGATTACTAAGGGGGAGATTGTTAGGTCAGATTTTATAGTAATCATTGTATTTATTTTACTGCTTTATTAGTGTTATCTGTTTTCTTAATGCCTTGGGGTATTTAAGTCCCCTTGGCTTGTTAGTTGTATAAACGAACGTACTTGGTTTAATCTGAATATACAGTTGGTTTCAAGAGATCACTTTCTCTCTCTAGATTCTCTCTCTAAGATCTTGTGATCTTGGCTCATCAGCACCTCTACTTCCATTAAACAAGGATCCAGCTGAAACCTGTTAATGTCATTGGATATAGAGGAATGATCGGCTCCCTTCTGTATGTTACAGCGAGTCGACTCGATATCATATATTCTACCTGTCTTTATGCACGATATGAATCATAACCCAAGGAATCCCATCTGATCGCTATCAAGTGAATTTTTAGATACTTGATGGGAACTCCTAACCTAGGTCTTTGGTATCCCAAACACTCAGGGTTTGATCTATATGCCTATACAGATAGTGATTTTGCATGTTGTAAACTGGATAGAAAAACACTGCACGAGGCAGTTAGCTCCTAGGTGGAAAGCTGGTAAGTTGGACAAGCAAAAAGCAAAATTCAGTGTCCACCTCTACCGTTGAAGATGAGTACGTAGCTGCTGGTAGGTGTTGTGCTTAGGTCTTATGGATGAGAAATAAACTATTAGACTATGACCATTAGCTATCAAAGATCCCTATATATTGCGATAGCACTAGTGCCATCGCTATATCAAATAATTTTTCTCTACACTCAAAGACTAAACACATCGAAATCATATATCATTTTATTAGAGATCATGTGATGAATGAGATATAGAACTTCATTTTATTCCAACTGACTATCATCTAGCTGATATTTTTACCAAACCTATTGATGAAACAAGATTCAACTTTCTCATCAGCGAGCTTAGAATGTTGAACCTTGAAGAATAATTCTTCAGTGATCATGCATTATGTCAGCAATAAAGTTCTATCTCTAATATTCATCCCCTAATATCTGAGTAAGTTTTCTCTGATGTTTAGGTATGATTCCTAACCTACATCACTGATGCTTTATTCAGCGAGGCATTTTCAAAATTCTCTATACATAATCACTTACTTTCTTCAAGTGAATAAAAGCTTTTCGAAAATAAAATTTATCACTGACACTTCTTATCAGTGATATTTTTTTTGTGAAAATCAAAACCCATTACTGATACTTCTCATCAGTGATTCTTCTAGAAATAAAATTCACTGATTTTCTATTAGAGATGTCCTTGAAAAATGAAAAGACACTTTTTGTGACAACATCCTAGACGATAACCCATGGCACGTATTTTTGTCTGACACGTTCGTCCGTTAACACTTCTTGACCAATCAACCTCGTGGGACGTGGTCGTGTCATGGTGAGTAACTTTTCCCGCTCATCATTTTTTTCTCTCCTCGCTCTCACCTATATAAACAATTCTTTGTTCATATTTTTCTTTTTTTACGCGCACAAACTCTCTCAAGGCAAGAATACTCAAGGCAATCAAAGCTCTTCTAAGAACTTAAGAACTAATTTTCATACCCTCAAGTTTAAGGTTCTTATCTTTCATCGAATCTTCTTAAAAACAATTTTTGTTCTTAAAATCTTTGCTTCCAAAGATCAAATAAATATTTTTCTTCTAAAAATAATCTTTCTCATGATTTTCTTTCAAAAACCCTCAATGGTTTTAAAGGTTTAAAACTGTGTTTGAACTTCCCAAAAAGGAAACTGGCAAACATTCTTGATTGCCACTTCTATTCTTTGAAACGGAATAATTCTTTTTGCAAGTTTCTTTCCCAAAAAGGAAACTGGTAAAATTTCCCGTTCTTACTTGTATTCTAAAAGTCTCTCTATCTTCTACCGTTTTTTCTATAAATGGCCTCCCAGACAACCCTTATCAAATCCAAAAATGTCAAGTTCGAGCTCAACACTGTGCAGTTCACTGGAAACAACCATCTGGCACTCCTACGCCAAAAGCAATTACTAATGGACAAGGCGCAACCATATTTCCATATAGCGTAGCATCCAGCGCCATGTTTCAATTTAGGAAGATGTTGGTCAATGACCCAACAATCCCCCCTCCCAGCATCTGTCAGCACTAACAAGATCTTCGCTAGAAGACAATGGCTGCACAACATGCCTTTTGGCATTTAAATGCAGTCCATGGGATTCGAACCCCTGACCTGCTCTGATACCACATGTTAGGATCAAGCGCTTACCACTATGCTAAAAGTAATTGCTGAAGGAGAAAGCATAACTTTATTTCCATATAGCATAGCAGCCAGCGCCATGTTTCGATTTAGGAAGATGTTGGTCAATGACCCAACAACTCCTCTCCTTCCTAAGCAAGAAACCATCACTGCACATTGCTGATGTTGCCTAAGCACTGGAGACCTCTCCCATTGCTTATGCTCTGACTATTTCTCCTCCAGCCCACGAGCACCCTCTTCAACAATTTTGGTACACTGCTGAAAGGGCTGAGAAAACCCTCGATCTGGAAAGAAGTTGACTGTGATCTCCTTTCAGACACAATATGGTGAAGCCAACATCACCCTCAATAGAATTCGACAGAACTTGCGCCTTCCCTCCAAGCCATTCGATGCACTTCCCACTGATGAGGAACTGATAGCATTCCTTGATCATATGGAGTATGAGTGGGAGACTAAGCCTAGGTCCAAATCCCTGGACAAGAAGCTGACGAAGATCATGAAGGCAAAGATGCCTTTAGAGATGAACTACCTCTTGTCCCATATCATCCAGTCAATGAGTGGCAAGACTGGATCGCTGGATCAAACCAACAGGGCTCAGCTGCAGATGGGCTACAACATCATCGTTGACAGAAACATTGATTTTGCAGCGATTATCTTCGAAGACCAACAAAAGCCTGAGAGGGAAGTCAAGGTTCCCTATGTACGATTCATCTCAACTATCCTCCAGCACTACCTGATAGAGCTCTACCTGACCGTGGGTGATTATCAACTCCCGAAGCTAGGGGTTCGCATCCTTGATGTGGAGCGAGTTGATAATGAGGTAAGTCTACTGGAACTCAAACTCCGTCTCTCCTCTACTTCTTCAACTTCTGTAGCAATGCCTTCGAATCAACTCTCTAAGGCTACCCAAGCTGCAACCACCCTTCCAAACAAAAACACTCTTCAGCCTCTCTTGGAAAATCTAAGAAGGCCAAAAGAGTTGTCAAGGAGCCATCCCTCAGCAGCAACAAGAACAATCTTCATCAGGGACTGTCTCTTCACAGAATACCCTTGATGCCTTCGTGGATCTCTCCACCACATCTGCCGCCGACAACACCATTTATGTGCCTCTAAGCATTGACTCTACATTGGTACATTCCCTACCACTTTCAGTACCTCAAAGCACTGACGAGGTAGCTTTAGGCAACACCAGTGCCCTTTTTCTCACTGCACTGGAATCTTCTCTGCCATCGTTTCTCCCTCAACTACTTTTGGTCTTCACCAACACACCAACAAATGTACTCGCTGACACATATGCCTCTCAGCTTCAGGATCTCATACGCAGCAATGTAGGACCTGATGGTCTCCCTCTCAGAGGCTCTCAGCATATACCCGTGTCTCAAATTCCTCTCGAGCGGTGACATGGAATTCTTTGGAGGACATAGTCATTTCGACTTATTCTCCACACCATCAGGTACTCCACATTCCCCAAACACTTATTCCCTCATAAATAAGCCTGAGCATATTTTTGCTCAAACATCTTCTTTTCTTATAGGTCCTACCTTGGCCACCATCAACACCTCTCTCAAAGAGGTCAACGAGTGTGTAGAATCTCTCTCCACAAATATTGACAACAACACAAATGTCGTAAACTCTGCTGGAGAATCACTGAAGGTCTTATCTACCTCCCTCTCCTCCAAAGCTAACAACGATCATCTATCAGCACTGATGGAAGACGTGTCAAAGATAAAAGAAGACGTTGCTCAAAATTCTTCAACGTTGAAATCTATCAGCAACAACATAAACTCGTTCTCCATTTCAGTCAACAACCTTATCTCTAAAGTTGATATCACCAATCAGCTTCATGCTGAACATCCTGAGGGCACCGGTTCCTGCTCCTACTCCCTCTTTTACTGATGCAGATTTCGAGACTCTTACACTGGCTGTGCACTTCGTCTTTGAAGTGACGAAGGTCATACCTGGCCTAGAAGCCAAGGTGAAAAAGTTGGAAGCTGAAGTTTCTTCCTCCTCAACTACTGCTGAAGCTGCCCTACCTCCCTCTGGTGGTGATGATGACAAAGAGGGGGACAAGGACGATGAGAAAGAGGATGAAGAACTCCCTCACTTTGAGGGGGAGGATCTCAATAAAGAAGCTCAAGCCCCTCCTTCCTATTCTAATGTGATTATTGTTGAAGAAGAAGAGGAAGACGAGGAGGATGATGAAGATCTGGAGCTTGATGACAAGCAAGACTCCAGGGACGCTGGTGATTATGACGATGAAGATGACGAATCAGCTCTTTCGTTCAAACCAAACCCCATCAACGTTACTCAACTCAAGGGAGTCGTCATCAATGAAGCAGAGGGGAGATCTGAGAAGACTCTAAAGAAATCCTCCCATGGCAAACAAAAGGGGAGTTGCTACTGGAAATCTAAAGATTTTCTCTTCATCTAAGGGGGAGCAACCTTCTTAGGTATGCCTATCCATAATTCCCTATTCTGCTTCTACCTTCTATCACCTAAAACCTCTCTTCACTTCTAACCTTTATCTATCTCCTACCAAACACTTATCTATTTTTTCTTTTTCACTCAGCTAGTTCTCTCCCCTGCTTGAGAGACAAGTTAATCACCAAATAATCCCAGCAGCCCCTGTTGAAGACCTTCTAATAATCCTAGTCTCTATATTAGAGACTGATGAACAAGAATAAGAAGATTCGATGAATCACCTAAACAGATCCTCACGACTCATCCAAAGGTCTGAGAATGAACTACAAAGAAGATAAGCGATGATTCAACAGTTGGAAAGCCAACGGCTCATAATCCCTCCTCAACAAAGCACTGAAGATCTAGAATTCTTGACTCCAGAAAAACGTGAAGAATCCATCAGGGCTGAGAAACTATATGTTGCAGTCCAAAAGGATGCCAAACTTGCCCTTAAGGTATAACGCAACTTAGTCTCTGATGAGAAGCTAAAAAAAAATCCGATCAGAGTTCAAGAAGCTCTACTGAAAGAAATTGAGGAGGAGGTCCAAAAAGAAAAGGCAGCCAGTGACTCTGAACTAGTTTGGTGCAAGAAGAGACTTGATCAGAGACTTGACCCAAGCCCAATTTCAGCCGTTACAATAATTGGGAAGATCAAGAAGAGATCAGTGACAGTGACAATGAAGGTACTCAGATTAGATGGCACAGTGAAGACAATGTTCCTATCGAAGGTGGAAAACTTTGGTTTCTACGAGTGGTTAGAGTTCAGATAAGTTCTAAAGAAATCCAAATCCATGTATAGATGCCACGTCGAATATCTGGTAAATTTACTTATCGACAAAGTCTATATAAGGATTAACATTCCTCATCCTCTACCTCAGAATCCAAGATCATCTACAAAGAAGAAACGTGCATCTACCTCTGACAACGAACCTGCTCTCCGAAATGAAACTAGGATCAAATTCTCCGGATATGCAATTGTTGGACCACCACCAGACCTCTCAGCTCTAAACCTATCACTACCACCTGGAGAACCTTTTGTTCCTGGTCAAGTGATATGTAATCCTTATGGCTTAATCTCCCTTGATGATGAAAATTTTATTAAATTTCAAAGAGTCTCAGAGATTCCTCTCTGCCCACTTGCTCATCTTAAGGATCTTCTTTACCTCTGGTGCGATAACTCAACATCAGAGACTTTCATCAAATCTCTTATTCGAAAGGAAGAAACCATTAGAAAACTGAGAGAAGAAGAGATACCTAATCATATGATTGCTGAAGAAGAATTCCAAGTTAAGGAAGAACCAACTTAGTTGATAGATTAGCCTTTCTTCTTACAATCTATTAGTTATATACTTGTAGTACTTGTATAGTTTTCATTTGTACTTTTAAAATATTCATATTCCTTATGTAATCTTATTACGAATCAATGAAAATTTTCAGTGAAATACTTTACTCCATCAGTACTAGAAAAGATCCCAAAAAATAGTAATTGGAACATGTATTTTATGAGTCCTATTTTTCTTAGGTTTTGAACTTAAGCAATTTTCTTATGTTGCTTTGTCATCATCAAATAGGGGGAGATTGTTGATCCAAACTCTCTCAATGATTTGATGATGACCCTTAGAATTACTTAGTGAAAATTACATTTAACATCTGTATGTATTAGTGTTTCACTATCAGCGATAATATACAGAGTCTGTTCAGTATCGCTGATGAATTCTGATGTAATTGTTGAATTTAATCCCTGAGAAGAAGTTTCGCGACAAAGACGTTCATCGCTGACATCGAAGACAAAGTTGATGAATAAGTGACAAGTCTACTTATGATCTGATGTAGATATCAGTGAAATCAAGACAAGTCTACATACACGACAAACCAAGAAGGAAAGCTTTAGCGATAACTGACTTTTATCAGAGCTCATTGATAAAAGATTTCATCAGCGACCACTGATCATGAAGCTTACACTCCAAGGTTCGTTTGTCTTATCCTTTGCACAAATATACGAATTTTTAGAAGATACATGCTTTTACACTGTTCACCATACGGCTCGGATCATGTCGCTAAAAGTCAGAAGCATGCACCCAACCAGATGCTGACACATGTAAAGTACCTCTGCCATGCATTAAATGCTTAGGGTATAAATAGGAGGTTCATCCTTCTTTTTGAAGGGTTTCCTACTGCCTTTTCTCTTTTTGTGTACATTATAGAAACTCTTGTTTTATATAATCTCCTTAACCTTCATTTCTCTCTATTCTTGTGCAACCATATTTAGTGATTCTCAAGTTTGATTAGATTAGATTCTACTTAATCTTATTCCACAACAAACTGTAAATTGTAATTTGATTTTTCAATAAACAATTTATTAAACTGAAAATTTGTGTTTGTGTTTACCCCTCCCCCCTCTACAAACTTGACGTTCCTTGTTAGATCCGTTGGTGGTGAATCAATTTTTGAGAAATCTTGGATGAACCCCCGATAGTAGCTGACAAATCCCAAGAAACTTCTAATTTCCGTCGGGCTTGTTGGTGGTCCCAATTCATCATGGCTTCAACTTTTGACGAGTCCACCTTAATTCCATCTCTAGTCACCACGTGGCCAAAAATTGGACCTCTTGGGGCCAAAAATTGGACCTCTTGGAGCCAAAACTCACATTTGGAAAACTTGGAAAATAGTTTTTTCTTCCGTAAAACGTCAAGAACTTCTCTAAGATGATGCTCGTGTTCGACTTCATTCTTTGAGTAGATAAGGATGTCGTTTATGAATATTACTACCGATTTGTCTAGAAAAGACAGACCCGATTCATCAAGTCCATAAACACTGCGGGAGCAATGGATAAGCCAAATGACATCACCAAGAACTCGAAATGTTCGTATCTCGTTTGGAAAGTCGTCTTTAAGGCATCTTCATTCCTAATTCTCACTTGATGGTATCCGGACCGGGTACTTGGGAAGCGGGTACTCGTTCTTTACCATCACCTCATTCAATTCTCTATAATCTATGCACATCCACTTAGAACTGTCATTCTTCTTTACAAATAGCACCGAAGCTCCCCAAGGTGAAGATCTCGGTCTCACGAATCCTTTCTCGAGTAGCTCTTGCAATTGAGTCAATCATCTCTTTCATCTCCGGTGGTGCTAGACGGTAGGGAGCACGGGCAATCGGAGTTGCTCCCGGAATGAGTTCGATACGAAACTCCACTTGTCGTTTCGGAGGTAAACCGGGTAGTTCATCCAGAAAGACGTCCCGATATTCGTGAACCACTTCAACATCTTCAATCTTTTTCTTCTCTAACTTTGCATCTAAGACATATGCCAAATATGAGAGCCACCCTTTTGACAAACACTTGTGCACCTTTAATGATGAGATAATTGGGGTAGTCTCTCTACTTCTTTCTCCATAAATGGTCATCATCTCTCAACTACACGACTGTATTCGTATGATCTTCTTGGAGCAAAAGATCTTGGCGTAATTCTCCACAAGCCAATCCATTCCTATGACAACATCAAATCCACCTATGGACATAGGCAACAATCTCACCAAGACTTGTTTCCCATCAATTTGTAACGTGAAATTTTAAAAACGTTCACGAATCAAAACTTGATCGTCATTTGCTATCTCTACCACTAAAGCATCAACTAGGGTGTTAATAGAAATTACAAATTATATGCAAAAAGAATTGGATACAAACGAGCGATTAGCACTCGTATTAAACAAGACACACGAAGGCTAGGAGTTAACTAAGAACGTACCCAATACCACGTCGACGGTCTCCTTTGCCTCTTCAGTAGTCATTTGGAAGCCTTAGGTAAGTGCCCTTGGTGGATTCTCCTTCTTCATTGAGGTTCCACTTGAAACCCCACGGTTTCTACCGCAATCCCTCTTGATGTGCCCCAGTTCATGACACTCACAAGTCATAACAAACTGCTCCCCGGATGGGGCAATCTCGTCTTAGATGATCATTCTTTCCGCACTTCAAACATTCGATCGTGCTTGGGTTGAATTTGGGATTGCATGGACCATGGTGCTTGCTTCTACACCAATGGCACCACTTCGCTTCTCGGTGGGAGTCCACATTTCTTCCTTCAGAAAATTTCTAAACTGCCTCGTGGGCCCGGGTGGCCCTTCCCATGTCCTCTTCTCTCCAACCAATGCTCGCTCCTCTTTACCTTAGGTGAGGTCATCTTCTACTAATTGGGATTCTTCAATAACTTCCTGTAGAGTATTCACTTTGGCGTTCCTTATACCCATCTTCATTTCCACTGGTAGCCCTCTCAAATAAGCCTTTATCTTTGTCTTCTCGTCGGTGGCTAAGTGCTCCATCAAACTTAGTTTTTCAATGAATTGCCTAGAGTACTTGGCAATAGTTTGTTTTCCTTTCTTCAAATTTCAGAACTCTTCTTCGATTCTGTCTAGAGCTCATTCAGTACAGTATTTATCCAACACCTTCCTCTTGAAGGTTTCCCATGAGAGTTGAGACAGAATCCCTGACCCAAGAGCCATGCGGGTGAGGTTTCACCAGCTTAGGGCTTCACCCCTAAACATCTGTGAGGCGAATTTGAATCGCTGGGAGTTTTCACATTCACTGGACTCAAACTCCATCTCTATTTCCTTAATTCAGTTCATGCAGACTGTTGGTCCCTAAGGTGCTTAACAAGTTTGTAGAAGGGGGGGGGGGGGTTGAATACAAACACAAGATTTAAAGTTTAATAAATTGTTTTTGATAAATCAAATACAATTTACAAGTTTGTTGCGGAATAATATTAAGACAGACTCAATCTAAACAAACTTAAGAAACACTAAGATGGTTGTAGAAGAAATTTAGAGAATAGGGGATTAAAAGATATAGAAAACAAGGGTTTCTATATGGGGTTCAAGGATTGAGCACACTTCAGATGAAGGGGTGATCTTCCTATTTATACCCTATGCATTAAATGCATGGCAGGGCACTTTACACGTGGTGTTCACTGATTGGCTTTGGGAGTCTGACTTTTGGGAGACATGCTTTCGGCCGGGCAATGAACAGTGTAGTTGACAGAGGTGTTGTACGAATTGTGGCAGAGACATGTCCGTTCTGACACATCGTACTAAGTTGTGCAAGGAGAGACAAAAGGAAACTTGAGACATAAGCTAAGTGATCATTCGATCGCTGAGTATCTCTTTCTTCAGAGATATCAAGAGTTCAGCGATCGCTGAAGCTTTTCCTCATATTCCTTCGCGTATAAGTAGATTCGTCTTTGCTTCACTGATATCCGCATCAGGTCACTAGTAGACTTGTCTTTGTTCAGCATCTTTGTCTTCGATTCAGCTATGAACATCTGTTGACGCGAAACTTGTCTTCAGGGATTACGTTACTGTTTACATCAGAAACTATCAGCGATATTGAACAGAATCAGTTTGATCACTGATAGTGAAACACTAATACATACTAGATGTTTATAAGAAGACTATCAGCGATAACTGAACAGACTCAGTCTGATCGCTGATGGTGAAACACTAATACATATTAAAACGTAATTTTCACTAAGTATAGAAAAGGGTCGTTATCAAATCACCGAGAGAGTTTGGATCAACAATCTCCCCCTATTTGATAATGACAAAGTAACTGAAGAAAATTACTTTATAGTTCAAAATGATGGAATAATCAGGACTCATAACATACATGTCCCAATTACTATTTTGAGGGATCTTTTACAGTACTGATAGATTTAAGTACTTCACTGAAATTCTCATTAATCCAAGACAAGAATTACAAGGAATGAAAATTACAAGTACAAGTGATGTACTAACTACTATAAGTTAAACTAATAGATTACAAGAAAAGAAACTAATCTATCAGCTATCTAAAGAGGGTTTAGGAGGATTGATCAAGTACTCAGGTATTTCTTCTCTTTTTTGCCTTCGCTCTAAAGATTCTTTGCAGATGATCGTTATGATTGGCTCAGCAGCAGGAGAGAGAGTACACCATAGGCACATGAGATCCTTGAGAAGAGCGAGGGGACAGATAGGGATTTCAGAGACCCTTTGAAATCTGAGTTGTTCCTCGTCATCTCTGAAGACGATTCCAAAAGGTTCTTCAAGAACTTGTCCCGCAGCATATGGTCCGCCAGGAGGCAGAGAGAGATCCAGAACTGAAAGATCAGGAGGAGGACCGAACACAACTTCCCTTGAGAATTTGATGGAGGTTTCATTTCTGATCACTGCAACATTATCAGATGAGGAGGAGATAGGCTTTCTCTTGATTTGCTTGGACTTTGGAGGAAGAGTAGATGGCACCTTTAGTATAGCAGCGACTTTGACTTTGATTTCTTCAGCGCATCTTTGAACTCAAGCCACTCCATGTAGCCGAAGTCTTCCAGCATTGAAATAAACATTGCCTTGCAGCTTCCATCCTCTCTGGTAATCTCCATGGTGACAGAGAGTTTATCCTTCTTCTTTCTCCCAGAGATAGCAACAGCTACGATCTTCATTGGGTCAGAGCGATAGTCAATTTTGTGCTTGCACCAATCGACTGTATTATCGCTGACCGCTTTTTCTTTAGAGCGTTCCTCTTCAATCTCTTTCAACAGAGTTGCCTGGACTTCCACTGGTTTGCGTTTCAGCTTCTTGTCTTTGACTTGAGAAGACTGAATTTTGAGAGCCATAGAGGCATCTCTTTGACATTCAGCAATCAGCTTCTCAGCCCTGACGGATTCTTCAATTTCGGCTTCAGTCAGGAATTTCAGATCTGATGATTGAGAGGGGATCTTTCGTCGTTGACTCTCCAGATGAGAGATCATCTCTGTTCTTTTGTTTCTCTCTTCCTCTGACCAGTGAGATGGTCTAGAGGGCCTTCCATGATGTTGCAGGGACTCTTCTTCTTCTTCATCCTCTTCATCAATCTCTCTGACAGAGACTGTGATTATTTGGTCATCAGCTTCAGCAACTGGGATTATTTGGAGCTCTTTACCCTTAAGCAGGGGAGAGAACTGTCTGGTCAGAAAAAGAAAAAGGTTAGATTTATATTTAGGGAAGGAGAAAGATAAATTCTAGAAAGAAACAGGGGTGGGATTTTTATAGAAGGAAAAAGGAACAAGAGTAAGGCATACCTGAGAAGAAATATCCTCAGGTAGTGAAATCATCTTCAGGGTTCCCTCAGCAGTTGCACCTTTGCTTTGGGAAGGGGTTCCTGAAGGTGTCTCTTGACTCCCCCCTGCTTTGATAACTTCTTTCAAAGCTATCGCTGATGAAGTGACAGCTGAAGAACACCATAGAGATTGATCTTCATCATCATCATCATCATCATCTTGATGAGAATCATCCTCTTGATCTTCAAGATCAAGGTCTTCATCATCGTCTTTTTCCTCCTCTTCATCATCGACTAGATCAGCGATGGTGGGAGGGGCTTTGTCAGCAGCTATCTCCCCCTTAACCTGAGAGGGAGTTTCCTTCAGTTGTTCAGCAACATCAGCTTCTTTCTCCTTATTTTCTTCAGATGCTTTCTCCCCCTCTTTGTCATTATCACGAAGGGAGAGATCTTTGGAAGGAGTAGAGGTCTCAGCGGTGGACAACTTCTGGACTTCAACTTCCAGTCCTTTGAGCCGATCTTCAAGTACAGGGATGTCGGACGTAGCTTGATGAATAAACTCCATAGCTACGTCTAGAGCGGTGCGATCGTCTTCTGTAAATGAAGGAGCAGGAGTTGGAGCTGGTTCCTTCAGGCGGGAAAGGATTTGCTGAAGAAGGACTTCACAGGCATCAATCTTTGTAGACAGAGTTGCAAATTGTTGCTGTGAGTCTTCCTTGACTTTGTCAATCGCTTCTTGGAGAGTAGCGAGTGAAAAACGTCAGCTTTGGAGGCGCAGGTGGCAGTCAGCGTCTTCAGTGCTTCACCAGCTGATTGAACAGCGTTGGTGGTGTTGTTGAGAGAGGCAGTCATAGAGTCCACCTTTGCACTCAGATTGTTGACATTGGTGTCAGCAGTCGCCAAACTAGGACCTGAAATATAAGTTAGTTTTTGAGAAACAGGCTTATATGGTGAGTTGGGAGAAGTGTTTAAGGTTATAGGGATACCTGAATTATCAAACATTTTGTAGAATTATAAGGATTCCTCAAAAGATTGATGTTCAGGTCCTATGGGTCCAAACTGTGGAGTAGAGAGAGATGGAGGGTTGGAGATCAAAGAAATAGAAGGACTAGAAATGGGGATAGAAGATGTAGGGATAGGGGTAGTTACCTCAGGTTGTTGAACTGAGATCGTAGGTTGCGTCACTGTTGTTGTGACAGCGACCGAGATCGCTGGCACGGTTGAAGTGGTTGTAGCTAAGGATGTGGAGGAGAGACCCACGAAAGCATCCAAGGAAGTTTGTAGAGAAACATCCTTAGGCATAGAGCTAGAAGTAGCTTTCTCCTTGGTCACCTTGGCCTTCTTCGAAGGACCAAGGGAGCCAGTTGATGGTCGTTTGGAAGGGGTAGCGGCAGGGATAGCAGAAGAAGGAACCTTTTGTGTGGCCGATGAAGTAGAAGAAGTGAGGAGAGAGAGTCGGGAGCGAAGTTCAGAGATACTTACCTCGTTGGGGAGCGTCTTGACTTCCAGAGATCGCTGACCCACTTTCGGAAAAGATGCATCCGAGTTGGTGGGGTAAGTGGTAGGGTAGAGGAACTTCAGGTACGCGCAGATAAAGCGTACGTAGGGAACTTTGGGATCCCTCTCGTTCTTCTCTATCTTTGACTTCAGGTCGTCAAAGATAGTTGTTGCGTAGTCGAAGTTGCGTCCAGCTATCACTGAGTAAGCCATCTGGACCTGAACCTTGCTGGCTTGGTCCAGTGACCCACTCTTCCCACTCATACATTGGATGAAGTGTGAGAAGATGTAGTTTAGCTGGGAAGGCATCAGTGCCTTCTTCACAAGAGTCAGCTTCTTGTTTGGAATTGTTGTCCTTGGTTTGGGTTCCCAAGCATATTCCATTGCATCCAGGAATTGGATGAGTTCAGCGTCACTTGGCAAGGCTTCGAATCCATTCCTGGGTTTGTCGGGAAAACGCAGTGCTTTCCTCAGGCCTAGGGCAGTCATCATCCCTGAGCCAAGTTGAGTGCTGAATGAGATAGCAGGAACCTGTTCACCCTTTTTGTTGGTGATTGAGGTTTCATCAGCAGTAAACCAGAATTGCTGGAGAAGAGCTTTGGAGGGTGTGGGATCCACAGTGATAGCATAAGCAATGCAGGATTGCTTTAGGAAAGTTGCAGCTTCTTAGAGGCGACAAGAGCAGATTGAGCCATTCTGAATATGAGTAGATAAAAGAGTAGAAGAAAAGGTTTTAGTCTAAAATTAAAGAAGATTTGTCTAGTTTCTATTTGAGGAAAGAAACATAGAACATCAACAAATTTTAAGATCAAAAGGGTGTTCTTAATATAAGATACAAGAACAAGAAGAAAAACCAAGGATTTTGAATGAAGAATAATCAAAATAAAATGGTTTTTTAAGAATAAAATCAAAAATGAAAATGATTTTATGTGATTAGAATCTTATAAACCCATAAATGGAGGTTTATGTAAAAATATTTAAGAGAAGAATTAGAAAAAGATCAAGAATAACTTGTTGATCTTTGAAGAGGATGATGCAAATGCTTGAGAGTGCTTAAGAGAGTATTCTTGTTTTGAAAGTTTTTCCAGAAAGCGTAAAATGATAAGAATGGAAAAACATTCCTTTTATACGTGTGAGAGAGGAGAGAGAATGTGAGAGGCGGGAAAGCAAATGCTCATCATGACATGGACACGTCCCATGATGATGATTGGATAGAAGAGCAACGGACGAACGTGTCAGAAAAAAGGCATGTCGTGGATTGTCGGTTCAAACGACGTCATAGAAGAGAGAGACTGTTCATTTGTCCGTTTGAAATTATCGCTGAAGAAAAATCAGCGATAGATTTTTCTTTTTAAAAGTATCCCTGATAGTAAAGATAGGGATAGATTTTCTTTTAAAAGGATCACTGACTAGAAATATCAGTGATAAGTTTATTTTTCAAAAAGCTTTTAATAATTTGAAGAAAGGTTCAGTGATTAAAGTTTATATTTTGAAAAACATCTTAACTGAATGAAGATTCAGTTGTAGGGTTTGAGAAAACATACCTGAGAGTCAGAATGTTTATCAGAGAGATGATAAAAGGGGAACTTATGATTACTGACACAATGCATGAACGCTGAAGATTTATTCTTCAAGATTCAGCATTCCAAGCTCACTCATGAGAAAGTTGAACCTTGTCTCATCAAGAGGTTTGGTGAATAAATCAGCAAGTTGAAAGTCAGTAGGGATAAAGTGAAGTTCAATATCACCATTCATCACATGATCTCTGATAAAGTCATATCTGATCTCTATGTGTTTCGTCTTTGAATGTAGCACTGGATTATTTGCTATAGCGATAGCACTAGTGCTGTCGCAATAGATAGGAATCTTTGATAGCTGAAGGTCACAATCTAATAGTTGATTTCTCATCCATAAGATCTGAGAACAACAACTTCCAGCGGCTACGTATTCAGCTTCAGTTGTGGAAGTGGATACTGAGTTTTGCTTTTTGCTTGTCCAACTTACCAGCTTTCCTCCCAGGAGTTGACATCCACCAGTGGTACTCTTTCTGTCAAGTTTACAGCCTGCAAAATCACTATCAGAATAACCAGTTAGATCGAACCTTGAGTCTTTGGGATACCAAAGACCGAGGTTAGGAGTTCCCTTCAGATATCTGAAGATTTGCTTAACAGCGATCAGATGGGATTCCTTGGGTTCAGATTGATAGCGTGCACATAAACAAGTAGAGTACATAATGTCAGGTCGGCTTGCTGTAAGATACAGCAGGGAGCTTATCATTCCTCTATAGGCAGTGACATTAACAGGTTTTCCAGAAGGATCTTTGTTAAGTGTCAGGGGTGGTGCCATAGGAGTTTTCATCGTTGAAGTTTGAGTAAGATCAAACTTCTTCAGCATATCTTTAACATACTTACCTTGGCTGATAAAAGTACCTTTGTCAGATTGTTTAATCTGAAGACCAAGAAAATATGTCAGCTCACCCATCATACTTATTTTATATTCTTTTTTCATTCTTTTAGCGAAGCGAGTACATAGAGATGGGTTAGTAGAACCAAATATTATGTCATCGACATATATTTGTACAAGAATTATATGACCTTTTATCTTTCTAAACAATAACGTATTATCAATCTTGCCACGTTCAAATTTTTCAGAGATAAGAAATGATGAGAGAGTGTCATACCAAGCACGAGGGCTTGTTTAAGACCATAGAGAGCCTTATCCAATTTATAAACATAATTTGGATACTTAGGGTCATAGAACCCTGGATTTGTTCTACATAGACTTCTTCATTCAGCTTTCCATTTAGGAACGCTGATTTTACATCCATTTGATAGACGATGAAATCTTTATAGACTGCATAAGCTAAGAATAGTCGAATTGCTTCGAGTCTAGCCACAGGGGAAAGGTTTCATCATAGTCTATACCTTTCTCTTGTCTGTATCCCTGAGCAACAAGTCAAGCCTTGTTGCGGGTTACAGTTCCATGTTCATCTAACTTGTTTCTAAACACCCATTTGGTGCCTATAACAGTTTTATCAGATGGTCTAGGAACGAGATTCCAAACTTTGTTTCGAGATAATTCAGTCAGCTCTTCTTGCATAGCGCTGACCCAGTTTGGATCTCTGAGGGCATCATCAGTCTTCTTGGGTTCTATTAAAGAAAGAAAGTTGACGAAGAGACATATATTACCTGAGCTTCGTCGTGTCTGAATACCTGCATCTGGATCACCGATAATTTGATCTATTGGGTGCTCTGGTCCATCGCTGAGCAGAAGCATGATCGCTCAACTCAGAGGTTGGATCAATAATTGGGATGTTTACTGATGAGGACGTTTGAGGTTCATCAGCAATTAACTGTTGAGTAGTGGACAGATGGTTTTTATCAGAGAGGTTTTCAGACAGAGGTAGATCTGATGGTAGCAAGGTGTTTAGAGGTTCAGCTGAAACCCATGAATTGGATTCAGCTCTAGGAGGTATAATGTTTGGATCATCATCAGCGGCTGGAGGATCTGAATGCTGATGGTTTGAGAAGAAGGGTTCAGTTTCTCTGTAGTGAGAGAACATCCAAGCATTTAATTCTTCATTGTCAGTGATTGGTTTAGAGTTCGCTGAGCGAGTTTCATCAAATGTGACATGAATTGTTTCTTCCACAGATTGTCTTCTTTTGTTGAAAACTCTATAGGCTTTGGAGATGGAGGAATATCCTAGAAATATTCCATCATCAGCTTTTGGGTCAAACTTCCCAAGTTGATCTCTGTTGTTTAAGATATAACACTGACAACTAAAGATATGAAGGAAACTGATAGAAGGCTTCCTTCCATGAAAAAGTTCATAAGCTGTTTTCCCAAATCGCTTTACTATCAGCGATCTGTTTTGAGTAAAACATGCAGTGTTTACAGCTTCTGCCCAAAATTGAGTAGGGAGATGAGAATCGTTGAGCATTGATCTAGCAGCTTCAATGATTGTTCTGTTTCTTCTTTCAGCGACTCCGTTTTGCTAAGGTGTTCTTACTGAAGAGAAGTTATGAGAGATTCCCTTGTTCTCAAAGAAGTTGTTCAGGGAACTGTTTTTGAATTCAGTTCCATGATCACTTCTTATTGAACGAACAGTAAGATTATTCAGCACTTCCATCTTTTTAACAAAAGATATTAGTTCTTTTGGAGTATCACTCTTACAACGAAGAAAGATAACCCAGGTATAACGAGAGAATTCATCTACAATGACAAGCGTATATTTCTTTCCAGCTATTGATTGGATGTTGAAAGGGCCGAACAGATCCATATGCAAGATCTGAAGAGGACTTGTCACTGAGGAAACTTTTTTAGACTTGAAACTAGCTTTTGTTTGTTTTCCTTTTTCACATGTTGAGCAGAGAGATTCTTTAGCATATGAGTGCTGAGGAAGACCAGAAACCAGTTCCTTAGATGAGAGAGAATTCAGGGTTTCGAAGTTTAGATGAGAGAGCCTTTTATGCCATAGCCAGTTCACATCAGAAGAGGCCTTAGAGAGAAAACATAAGTTTTCAGTGATAGTAGAGTCCATATCTATTACATAGACATTTTCTCTGCGATAACCACTGAGATCAAGTTTTCCTTTCTCATCCACCACTGAACATGCTTTCTTAGAAAAGCGAACTTCGTAGTCTTTATCACATAGCTGACTGATGCTCAGAAGGTTATGCTTCAGTCCATCTACATAAGCGACTCTTCGAAAGGTAGTTGTCCCATTGCTGAGTACACCAAACCCTCGGGTATATCCTTTTCCATTTCCACCAAAGGTCACAGAGGGACCTTTCTCTTCCTTGTATTCAGTGAGCAGGTATTTTTGTCCAGTCATATGACGAGAACATCCACTATCGAGATACCAGATGCCCTTTGATCCCTGCACACATAAGAAAGATTAAGCGTTGTTTGGTACCCACTTTTCAATGGGTCCTTTAGAGTTAGTGGATAAGGAAGTTTCAGCAGTCTTCTCAGCAGATGAAGATTCAGCTTCAGTGGTGATATTCACTTTGGTTAATTTCTTAACCTTAGTGGTATTCTTCACCTTGGTCAATTTTTCAACTTTGGTGACCTTCTCAGCTTTAGAGGCATTTATCTTCACTTTAGCTGTTTTATCAGCTTTAGTGGCAGTTGGACATTTGCTTGCAATATGATCAGTAAAACCACAGTGATAACATTTTCTGTATTTAAAAGTGGTTTTATGACCAGAAGTAGGTTTTGCAAGTTTAAGATGAGCAGGACCAGGTCCGAGAAGGCTTTTCTCATGAGATATGGGAGGAATTTTCATTTCTTCAGATCTCGTGGATTTAAGATCAATCTTTATCTTTGGAGGACAGAGATCAAAGATTTCTATCATAGAGCTAGTGGATTGATTTGCTGAAGGTTTAGAAGGAACTTTCAGCTTTGCTTTCCTGGTAGCCTTCTGAGGATGAAGAATGGATTTTCCTTTATCCGCAGACTTAGTGTCTTTGGATATTTCCTCAGGGATAGAATTAGAAGAAGAACAGGGATAAAATTGATTATAAGAAGTGTCAAAGAAAGAACTAACAAACGTTCCAAACTTAAGCGAGGAACTTTCTTCTTTAGGCTCATCCTGTGGTGTCTAGAAGCCAAGACCAGTTTTATCACTTTCAGGAGTTTGAGCATTTATTATCTCAGAGATCTTTGTTGATGATTTGCACCATTTTTCAACATGAGCCTTTTCTGCTTTTAGAGCAGCGATGGCTTGTTCGCGTTCAATGCTGATGATTTCATTTATAATGACTTGATCTTTCAACTTTTCTTCTAAAAGATTTAGTTCTCTGATCTTTTCATGACATTTCTCTAGCTCTTGAGTTAAATGAACATTTTTATTCTCAGCTTGAGTTTTATCGTTTAGATCATTATAAAGGTCAATCGTCAACACATCAACAGCGCGACTTCTCTCAGCTTCAGGCAGAGAGGGATTTGTGGAGATAGATACCTGAGATGATATGTAGCTCATAGAAGTTTCAGATGGTTCTTCTACTTCTTCTTTAATCTCAGCCATGAGGCAAAGATTAGCGACTTCTTCTTCATCAGAACTTGATTCTTCTGATTCAGCCTAGTCATGTTCTTCAGCGATGAGACCTTTACATTTTCGCTTGTAGCTTTTCAGCTTTTGATATTTGTTCTTCAGCTTTAGGTATTTGTCGTCACTGGATCTTCTTGCGGTAGAAGGTTTGAAGACCTTTTTCGACCTGCACTCACTAGAAAAGTGTCCAATCTTTTCACAGTTATAGCAAGTAGCAGTAGCCTTATCAACAGGCGTTGATTTTGGCTTTTTCAGTGAGAGAGAGAGGCTTACTTCTTCGGAAGTTGCTCTTTCTTGCAAATCTCTTAAAGGAGTTTATCAAGAGTGCTAAGGACTCATCAAACTCTGAAAGATCAGGGTCTGATAGATCCTCAGATTCAGAATCTAACTCAGTGATGGTGAGAGTAGATCGCTGAGATGGAATTATCTCTGAAGAGACTAAAGCAACAGGAGTGCTTTTGGAGTCTTTAGAATCTTTTACAAGATTTTTCTTCAGAAGATTCGATTGCTCATAGTTGAGCAATATTCCATATAGAGTGCTGAGAGAAAGAGAATTTAAGTCTTTTGTAAGCTTAAGACATATTGAATAATTGTCCCAGCTTTCAGGAAGACATTCTAAGAATTTTGTTAGGACCTTAGAATTAGAATAGGTCCTACCAACAGTTCTTAGGTCAATGATTAAGCAGTTAAACCGCTGATGAACGTCAGAGAGAGATTCATTCTTACCAGCGATGAAACTTTCATACTGTCTTACCAAGTTAATCATACGAGTTTCTTGGATTTCAGTGGTGCCCTCATATTGAACACATATGGTTTCCCACATTTCTTTAGAAGTTTTCAGATGCATGATGGAATGGAAAACTTCATCAGGCAGAGCCATTGAAATAATGGTCTTTGCTCTTGCATCTATTCCTACCTTCTTTTTATCTTCATCACTCCACTGTCTTATTTCCTTAACGACATATCGTTCAGGGACAGCTTCTGTGGTGGCAGTAGCAGGAACTGCAGCTATAATTCTAATAGGTTCATAGGGTCCATTTTCTATATATTCAGGTATAGTAGGATCCGCACCTTCAAGAAATAGCATCATTCGATTTTTCCATAGAGAAAAGTTATCTCTGCTAAATCGAGGAGGTTTAGAAAGTGAACCATTATCATAGTAGTTTGTGTTTGTGTTAAGTGCCATTTAGAACAGCAAAGAAGAGAAAAAAGCAAGATCTTGTTTATTAGATTAAACAAACTGCTCTGATACCACTTGTTGGTCCCTAAGGTGCTTAACAAGTTTGTAGAAGGGGGGGGTTGAATACAAACACAAGATTTAAAGTTTAATAAATTTTTTATTGATAAATCAAATACAATTTACAAGTTTGTTGCGGAATAAGATTAAGACAGACTCAATCTAAACAAACTTAAGAAACACTAAGATGGTTGCACAAGAAATTCAGAGAATGGGGGATTAAGAGATATAGAAAACAAGGGTTTCTATATGGGGTTCAAGGATTGAGCACACTTCAGATGAAGGGGTGATCTTCCTATTTATACCCTATGCATTAAATGCATGGCAGGGCACTTTACACGTGGCGTTCACTGATTGGCTTTGGGAGTCTGACTTTTGGGAGACATGCTTTCGGCCGGGCAATGAACAGTGTAGTTGACAGAGGTGTTGTACGAATTATGGCAGAGACATGTCCGTTCTGACACATCGTACTAAGTTGTGCAGGGAGAGACAACAGGAAACTTGAGACATAAGCTAAGTGATCATTCGATCGATGAGTATCTCTTTCTTCAGAGATATCAAGAGTTCAGCGATCGCTGAAGCTTTTCCTCATGTTCCTTCGCGTATAAGTAGATTCATCTTTGCTTCACTGATATCCGCATCAGGTCACTAGTAGACTTGTCTTTGTTCAGCAGCTTTGTCTTCGATTCAGCTATGAACATCTGTTGACGCGAAACTTGTCTTCAGGGATTACGTTACTGTTTACATCAGAAACTATCAGCGATACTGAACAGAATCAGTTTGATCACTGATAGTGAAACACTAATACATACTAGATGTTTATAAGAAGACTATCAGCGATAACTGAACAGACTCAGTCTGATCGATGATGGTGAAACACTAATACATATTAAAACGTAATTTTCACTAAGTATAGAAAATGGTCGTTATCAAATCACTGAGAGAGTTTGGATCAACACAGACTATTGGATTGGTGGTTCCAAAGAACTCGGGTGGTTTGCTACATAGAAATATCTTGTAGGAAAAACTCGTTTCTTTTATCCTCTCACCAACGACTACCAATTCCTCGAAGCCATTAACATTCCGGTTACCCCCGAACCAACCACAACATTTTCTGCAACTGTCTCATGTCTTTGATTACTGGAATCTAGGTCTTCCAACATCTTCATGAGCCTCTCATCCCGCTTATCTATAGCCGAGTTCATCATCTAAGAAACTGGCCATCATTACCGACTAGGGATCCACTTCTTGGATGACCGGATCATCAGTGGTCAAGTTTGTTCTTGGCATAATATCAATTCTTCCGCTCAACATTGGCAGGATTGGAGAGAGTAGTGTGTTACCGGCTCGTTCTGTCTGCCGTGGAGCCATAACACTTACCTCTTGACCATCATCTTGTACCACTTGTTGACTTCGAGTGTTCTCCATAATGAACTGTCATACACATGACAATAACCATGCCAGTTAATTCTTTATAATAAACAGATTTTAACGTACTGCTACATTCATCAATCATCATAACAATAATAAGTGCAAGCATGCTCATGTAATAATATATTCATAATAGCATGGGCCATATGAGATTTTGAATATATTGCACACAAAAATTCTCATTATCGTCATTACAACTTTTGATTAGTGTAATTCCATAGGTCCTATTGCTCTCCCCACCTAGGAGTCCTACCCAAACATAAAGAAAAAGTCTTTAAAAGTTCACAGCTTAAGTCTAGGCATTCTAAAATTACTCCTAGTTCACTTAAGCTAAAGTTCTGATACCAACTTGTAACGCCCAAAAAATGAGACTACAAAAAAATTCTCGGATAAAGCCGGAACATTGTATATAATATTGAAATACCAGATCTTCCCAAAATGGGAGTAGAATGCGCCAATTAATTTACTAATTGTAAAAAATTAGATTGAGAATAACAACCTCCTAATCTAATTCTATGACAAAATAGATTACGATCGGGTGTCTCCTAAATCACCAAAATAACATTGGAAGATGACGTCTCAAATACCCCCAAGCTCTCCCTCTAACACGACTGATTAGACTTTCTTGGCGATCATGCCACTAGAACCTGAGATACATGCTGATACCAAAACAAGTGTTAGGCCAAAAAGCCTATTGAGCATGAACATGAAATAGGCAAATTCAATATAAGTGATAGGTGTTAATTTATTAACCCTATGACATCACTTTTAATGTTTTTTCTCTTTGTTTTATTTGCCCAAAGTAATCCTTGAGTCTTGTTTTATGTTCATTTTAGTATTTTTAATTTCGTTGTGAGTTACTTATGTTTTATTACAAATTGGAGCTAAATTGCGCCTTTATTAGACTTAAACAGGATTATGGCCTGCAGCTGGTGCTATAGGGTCTTGATGGAATGTTGCAGGAGTACTGGAGGACCGAACAGGGCCTTTTTGTTTGACTTTTTGGGCCAAGTTCGGTAGCTTGTTTATGAAGACACACAGACTGAAGTTGGATCTTTTAAAGATCCATCATGGCTTACATCATCAGGGATTACATCATCTTAGTAGTTGCTTAGAGTCCAAGCCTTAATCTAGTAAAATATGTATGCTTGGTTAATTAAAACAATGTCTCATACCAATATCTTACCATCTCATCTAGATATTTTATTCATCTAAGTTTAGTATTTCATTTCAAGTGGAGCAAATAAATACATTAAGCTTTTGGGTTGTTACTTTCGGTTTCCTTTCTCATTCGTGTGTTCTCAAGATTCGAGCTCTTTGTCTTTAATTCTGATTGCAAGTTTAATCTAAGTTTGTTGTTTGAAAAATCATCTCTCTTACTCTCTTAATCTTTGTCTTAAGTTTAAATCAAACTTCCTGTTACGTGGTGAAATTAATCAAGCACAACCTTAGCTTTCATCATCATTTTGTACATCAAGCTCAAGTGTCATCGGTAGAGATTTTCAGTTTTCCAAGTTTCCTTCAAGCAAGTGTTCTTTTGTGTAACATAAATTGTGTGGCAAGTTCCATAACTTGGCTCTCAAGTCATCTAGTACAACATCACTTTTCACATCACTCTCTCTTTTTTCTTCCTAAAATTCACCAAGCTTCTCATTTACTTTACTGCCATTCTTTCCTTGCAAGTTAATTAACAATCTTTTATATTTCTATCATTTCTTTTATTGTTATTTTACTTTTTAACAATTTTACTTTACTATTATTTACTTTTTTGTACTTTACTTCGTGCAATTTATTTTATTGTTATTTATTTCCCTGCACTTTAATTTACTGTCTTTTCCATTACTGTTATTTACAATTATGCAATTTACTTTCAGTGCTTTCCATTTCTGTTATTTCGAATCCCTACATCATTCAAAAGTAGAATCCCAACAAAGATGGGCTAATAGACTTAGCTTGGGGTGTAAGGCAAAGTTAAGTCTGAAGTCGGTGTGAAAATAACAAGGTGTCTCAAATATAGCATGGTTATCTAATTTTTTATTTCAGGTGATTAATATTTCATTGGAGATTACATTAGTTTAATTGACAACAAATTTTATGTATGAAAATGCATTGACTTTTAGAGTTAAGATATATGTGAAAAACCTGAGGTAATAGGAGAAGACTATAAATAGCTTTAGCACCTGACAAATGATATACTCCTACGGTGTAGGATGGTAACACTGTGTTGTGTTTGGATTCACAACATCTAACATAAATGATATCGTATCAATAGCATGTGAGCCTATGTGTACTCTTAGGAGGCCATCTAACCCGATAGTTGATATTGTGGCAGCACTATATCACCAATTCTTGGTACAATAAGATTGCCCAGATGTATAACATATTTTTACTGGATCACTTGTTTTTCTCTTAATAAAGCTTTGCACCATTTGCTTCATCTCTAGTTTGATTTTTAGTCGATAACTCAAACAAAGCCCTCATAAAGATTTCTTCGAATTCACCATTTGAAATCAGTTTTTAAAGACTGGACTTTTATGAATGATTTTCACAAGCCTTCCCTGTGGGATCAATATCTGTACTTATACCATTATTATTTGTTACGAGATGATAGTAGTTCAAGGTGTATACTTGCATTGAGTTTTATTTTCAGTGAATCTCAAAAAGGATTGTATAAATCAGACAACAAGTTTTTGGCGTAGTTGTCGGGGAAGCATGTTGAACGTTTTTCTGTTTAAAGTAAAGTTTATGAAAGTTTATTTTTCTACCATCTTTTTGAAAACCAGTGCATACCAAGATTTCCACACAGGGAAGTTTTCCAATTCGACCCTGACATTGAACGAACTTTTAGATAAAGAAGAAGAGTGCAAAAAGATGCTTTGGCTTTAACCTCTGCAGTAATGTCTGAGTACGAAGATATGTCAGACGAAGAAGTTAATCTTGGGCCTATTCCTAGGAATAATAATGGTAATCCCAAGGGAAATCTTGAGAATATCAATATTAATTCCAATGGTAATCCTAAAAATGAGCCACCAATAAATCCATTTGAGGAAGAGGAACAAGACATCTTTAGGCTGGCAAATTCTAAAAATGGGGGTATTATGGATTTTGCTTTCCCTATTTTGACCCAGTTACATTCAGAGATACCTAAACCCACTATTACTGCTTCCCATTTTGAGCTTAAGCCTATAATGTTTCAGATGCTTCAAACCAATGGCCAGTTCGCTGGTTTGCCATATGAAGATCCTCATTCTCATTTGAGATCTTTCATGGAAATCACAGACTCTCTTCTTATCCCTGGGATATCTGATGATGCTTTAAGACTTAAACTTTTTTCATTTTCACTAAGGATAGAGCAAGATCCTGGTATAACTCATTGAAACCATATTTTGTGATCACATGGAACAATATGGCTAGAAAGTTTCGAAAAAAATATATTCCACCCACGAGGAATGCTAAGTCCAGAAATGAAATATGTACTTTTAAGCAAATGGATGATGAGGCAATTCCTGATGCATGGGAAAGGTACAAAGATCTGTTGAGAAAATGCCCACACCATCGCATTCCGTAATGCATATAGCTAGAGACGTTTTACAATGGTTTAAACACCGCTGCTAAACAAATAATCGATGCTACTGCAGGAGGAACTTTCACAACTAGTACCTATAATGAAGGTTATGACATAGTTGAGAAGATTTCGAATAACAATGGACACTAGTCTGATTCATGTGCACTTCCACCTAGGAAGGCAGGAAGGATACATGATGTAGATGCTTACTCAGCTTTAAATACACGACTAGCTAATATGGATTCTATGATAATAAAAAAAATTAACTACTCCACTTGTGCAGTCTGAAGCTACTACATCTATCCCTACTAGCAACTCTGTGCAATGCACCTATTATGGTGATGGACATTCATTTGAGCATTGTCCTAGAAATCCTGAGCAAGTCAGTTATGTCAGTAACAACAAGAGTGGACCTTTTTCTCAAACATACAATCCTGAATGGAGAAATCATCCAAATTTCTTTTGGAACAGTCCAACTCTAAACCTACCAATACCAAAGCCACAAGGACAGTCTAATTTTCACTCACAATCACATGGATAGTCCAATTTTCACCCACAGTCACATCATAGATCTCAAAATAATCAATAGGCCAACTTCCAGGCTCAACATCGTCAGCCTTCTTTCCAAAAACAAGCCTAATCAACATGTCGATTTATCTACTTCTTTGGAAGCTTTGATGAAAGGGTTTATAAACCAAACGCAGACATCCATAAAAAATCTGGAAACTCAGATGGGGTAAATGGCATTGGAGATAAGAAAAAGACCAGTAGGAGCTCTCCCGAGTGATACTGAAACACCTCAAAGAGCTGGAAAAGAGCATGTTAAGGTTGTGACCTTAAAAAGTGGAAAGAATTTAGAAAACACTCAAAGAGAACCATACAAAGCAGAGACTAAAAAAATAAGACCATATTCAGCTACTACATTACGTAGTGAACCAATCTTGTAGTACAAGTGGGCCAAAAGCCAACGATAAGCCCATTAGTAGTCCAACCATTCCTAGTATGTCATATTTTTCCCTGTTATTCCCTAATGAACCTGAGCAAGCCCAGAAGCCCAAGGAAAGTATTGTAGTTGATGTGTCACACTCTGGTGGCAGTCCTACAGTACTAACTCAGACCAGTCCTATAACACCAAGTAGGACTGAAACAGAACCTATATTGGAACCTATTGTACAACCCATTCAAGCAAATCCTAGAACCTATTCAAGCACCTAATCTTCACAAGATTACTCCCTCTACTTAAGTCACTCCTTATATTCCTTATCCCTAAAGGTTAAGGAATCAAAAGAAAGAAATACAGTTTAAAAAGTTTCTTGATCTTTTTAAGCAGTTTCTGGTTGAAGCCATTAAGCAGATGCCAACTTATGCAAAAAATTTAAAAGTCATTGTGAGCAAAGATAAAAAACTGACTGAATATGAGACTGTAGCTCCGACTGAAGGTTGTAGTGCTCTCTTATCCCGTAAGATCCCTCCAAAGCTGAAAGACCCTGGAAGCTTTACAATCCCATGTTCCATTGGAGGAAAAAAGGTAGGAAAGTCCCTATGTGACTTAGGTGCTAGCATAAACCTTATGCCCCGATCTGTTTTTAACAATTTAGGCATGGGTGAAGCTACACCATCCATTGTTACTCTCCAATTAGCTGATAAGTCCATAGCCTGTACAAAAGAAAAAATTGAGGATGTCTTAGTCTAAGTTGATAAGTTTATCTTTCCATCTAACTTTATCATTCTAGACTTTGTAGCTGACAAAGATCTTCCCATCCGTTTATGCAGACCTTTCCTAGCTACTGGAAGAACCTTGATAGATATCCAGAAAGGTGAGTTAACCATGAGAGTCCAAGACCATGATGTGTCTTTTAATGTGTTTGATTCCTTCAAGTACCCTGAAGAAAAGGAAGAGTGTTCAACCTTGAGTTTAATTGAGACTTGGTGTCAAGAAAAAAGTTTAGGGGAGATTTTAGGAATAGGAGAATATGATAGTGATGAGGAAGAGAAAGACTTTGAAGACCTAGAAACACCACAAGAAACTGTTGCTTTTGAAGTGTTAGATAGTGAGGATAGGAAAACTCTTGTTCCTTACTTGGTAGCCGCACCAGACTTAGAGTTAAAATAACTTCCCTCACATCTGAAGTATGCCTTTTTAGGAGACCTAGGGAAGTTTCCAGTCATTATTTCATCATTACTTGAATCTGATCAAGAAGAAAAGTTGGTCAAAATGCTAAAACTTCATACAAAAGATATAGGATGGACCATTGCTGATCTGAAAGGCATAAGCCCTACCATTTGTCAACACAAGATTATCTTGGAAGACAAAGATTTCATCTCAGTTGATCCTCAAAGAAAACTCAATCCTGTGATGAAAGAAGTTGTTAAAAAAGAAATTTTGAAATGGCCTGATGTAGGCATAATTTATCCTATTGCAAGTAGTACATGTGTCAGTCCTGTGCAATGTAAACCCAAAAAGGGTGGAGTTACTATTGTACCAAATGAGAAAAATGAACTTATACCTACTAGAATAGTGTTAGGTTGAAGGATATGTATGGACTATAGAAGGCTTAATAAAGCCATTCAAAAATACCATTTTCCATTGCCCTTCGATGACCAGATGCTGGACAGATTAGCAGGAAAAAAGTTTTACTGTTTCTTATATGGCTACTCAGGTTACAATCAAATTGCCATTGCAACAGACGACTAAGAAATGACCACTTTTACCTGTCCATATGGGACCTTTGCCTTTAGAAGAATGTCTTTTGTACTTTGTAATGCACCTTCCACTTTCCAAAGATGTATGATGTCTATTTTTTCTGACATGTTGGGATACTCCATGGAAATTTTCATGGATGATTTTTCAGTTTATGGGACATCATATGATCTGTGTTTACAAAACCTAGAAGAGTCTTAACAAATGTGAGGAAACAGACTTGGTTTTAAACTAGGGAAAATGTCACTTTATGGTTAAAGAAGGCATTGTGTTAGGGCATCTCATTTCCAAAAGGGGCATTGAGGTTGATAAAGCAAAGTTGGAAGTAATTGAAAAATTACTTGAACCAATAACTGTCAAAAGGATCAGGAGTTTTTTGGGACATCTAAGTTTTTATAGGAGGTTCATAAAAGATTTTTCAAAAATTTCAAAACCTCTTTGTTTATTACTACAACATGACCAAGTGTTTAATTTTAATGAAGACTATAAAAAACCTTTAAAACTTTGAAAGAAGCACTGGTCACTACTCTTGTAGTGATAACACTTAATTCTTCCCAACCCTATGAAATAATGTGTGATGCTAGTGACTGGGCAGTAGGAGCTGTGTTAGGTCAAAGAAAGAATAAAATATTCCACCCTATTTATTATGCAAGACTCTCAATGAAGTCCAAATCAACTATACCACTACTGAAAAGGAATTATTAACTTTGGTTTTTTGCTTTTGAAAAGTTCAG
The DNA here is from genome assembly GCA_023525745.1 of Arctium lappa. Classification (NCBI taxonomy): domain Eukaryota; kingdom Viridiplantae; phylum Streptophyta; class Magnoliopsida; order Asterales; family Asteraceae; genus Arctium; species Arctium lappa. Next base: position 53,926,904 of record CM042057.1, read on the forward strand.
ATCATACTTGATGGGTACTAAAGTGGTTGTTTATACTGACCATGCTACCATCAAGTACCTCATTTCTAAAAGGAATACAAAACCTAGGCTGATAAGGTGGATCTTGTTGCTTCAAGAGTTTGATTTGGAAATCATCGATTTCCAGGGTGTGGATAATCAAGTGGCTGACTATTTGTCAAGATTGGAAAAACAAGCCAAACCTGTACATAGTGGTGACATATGTGAAACATTTCCAGATGAGAGGATTTTAGCTGTACAACATTCTGCAACACCTTAGTTTGCAGATCTTGTAAATTATTTAACTTGTGGGATTATTCCCAAGGAAATCAATAAATATCAAAGAAAAAACTTCGTCTGATTCTAAGAAATATTTATGGGATGACTCATTTTTGTTCAAAATTTGTGTAGATCAAATGATAAGAAGGTGCATCCCAAAAGAAGAAGTGACATCAATCCTACAACACTGCCATGTAGGACCATGTGAAGGACACTTGGGAGGAAATAGAACAGCAACAAAGGTTTTACAATCTGTGTTGTCGTAGCCTACTTTATACAATGATGCTCATGACTTTGCAAAAAAGTTGTGTTGAGTGTCAAAGGAGTGGAAATATCTCACAAAGAAATGAAATGCCTTTAAACGAGATTCTAGAAGTAGAATTATTTGATGTTTGGGGTATAGACTTTATGGGACCTTTTCCTCCCTCTAATAATTGTGCCTACGTATTGGTTGTTGTAGATTATGTATCCAAATGGGTGGAAGCTACGACTTGCCATTCCAATGATGCTAGGATAGTTGTCAAATTTCTACATAAGCACATTCTCACTAGATTTGGTACACCTCATGCCGTAATTAGTGATGAAGGCACTCATTTCATTAACAACTTAATAGAGGAAGTCCTTGACAAATATAACATTCAACATAGGGTGGTTACTGCCTATCACCCTCAAACCAATGGTTTGGCTGAATTGTCAAATAAGGAGATAAAAGGAATTTTAGCCAAAGTAATCAAACCACACCGAAAGGATTGAGCCTCCAAATTGGATGATGCCTTGTGGGCTAACCGGACTGCTTACAAAACCCCTATTGGAATGTCCCCTTATAAGTTGGTTTTTGGAAAGGCCTATCATCTTCTTGTAGAATTAGAGCATAAGGCCTATTAGGCCATAAAAAAGTTTAATATGAGTTTGGATGAAGCTGAGAGAAAAAGAACCTTGCAACTCTGTGAACTGGAAGAGCATAGGAATTTTTTCTATGAAAAGGCCAATCTTTACAAGGAGAATACAAAAAAAATGTCATGATAAAAAGATTCTTTCGAAAGATTTCACTGAGAGTCAAAAAGTCCTTTTGTTCAATTCAAGATTATAATTGTTTCCTGGAAAACTGAATTCAAGGTGAATAGGACCCTATACCATTTCAAAAGTATACCCCTACGGAGTAATTGAATTAATTGATCCGAAGTAGGGTACCAATTTTAAAGTAAATAGACACAAGGTTAAACCGTTTCTTGATCCCACTGAAATCCTACAACAACCTCCCATGGTTGTTGTCCCAAATAATTATATATATATATATATATATATATATATATATAAGTGTGTGTATTTGTAAATAATTTTATTTTAATTTACTTCATATTTTATTAGTTTATTTCTATTTTTAAATCTTCTTTATTTTTAAGCTTTATTTGTTAAAATTCTATATTTTTAGTTGGGCTTTATTTTTCATTTTCCTTAATTTTTATCTTGGGCTTTTAATTATGTGAAGGATGTGGGCTGGTGGGACAACTATTGGGAAATGATTTTCTGAATGTTATCTCTTTTAGCCATGCATGCATCAAAAATATAATACCTCTTTAGATTGTTGTTTGATTACTTGACTTGATGCTATAGACACAGTAATCCATAGTTCACCCATCTTGGTCTTTCATTGAGCCTCTAGAACTAGCCAACTATTTTTTAGTTCTACACATATCTAGATTCATTTGGCCTTTATTTCATTTGGCCCACTTTGATGCCTTTATACACAATGAGGATATTGTGTCCCTCAAAGTTTGGGGGAGGGTCCTTATAAACACAAACACTGTCGTACACATGAAAACAGGCACTTAGACCAAAAGCAGATCAAAGATTAAAAGTTCTATGTCTAGTGCACAAAAGGGTACCAATGAGCACCAAATGTTTGAAAAAGACCAAAGAGTACCTCAACATGAGATGCATAGTAGATAAATGGTGCTATGGACTGAAAAGAGAGATGAGGTAAAAGGCAATGCATTGAAAAGAAAAGGCCAAATGCATATAACCCTTTCAAAGTCCCAATCTGAGTCTAGTTTAAAACAATGAAAATATAGGCTAGCTTATGGTTTGGCACTCTTAAAGATATAAGTTTTTTTTTTTTTTTTTTTGGGGGGGGGGGGGTGGGGTCTAAGTTTATGAAGGGCTATGGAAATCAAGTTTCAAATAGGATAAGAACACCTTTCTCAAAAAGTTTGAAAACAAAGCATACATTGGCTATTTGATTGACATGTTCAAAAAAAAATTAGGTTTTTTAGGAATATGAGTCTTTATTTTGTCACTTTTAATTATGTGAAGGATGTGGGATGGTGGGCCAACTAAATTCCTCATTAGTGTCTCGGTGTGCTCTAATTTCTCTCGGTGTAGGTCCAGTTAAGTGGAGCCCAAGTCGCATATCCGACTTTTCGTTGCCCCCCAACGTTCTAAAGTCTGGAGATCAACTTGGTGACATCACCAATTCTGACATAGGTTCATCAAGAACCTACTCTTCCACCCCTCATCATCGACCTATTGTTCAAGGAAGGTACCAAAGCCGACAGTTTTTAGGAGACCAAGTACCAAAAACGAATAGACAGCCTTATGCAATGGTGGATATAAAAGGTCACCCTTGTCATTAGTTGTAACTCACCCGTTTTGAAAGAATTTTTGTGTGAAAGTTTCTTTTGCAAAATCGATGTCACCATCTTAATACTATCTTAGTTCTTCATATCTGAAAAATGATCTTCTTCCTTCCCTCTTTCAATGTTAGTAAATTTGTCACGATTCAGATTGTTTAGGATCACATGTCTTACCTTACTAGCTTCCGCAACAAATATATAATTCTATGTTTTAATAAAATATAAAATTAAAAGTGAAAATTTGTTGTGTTTGTATTTAACCCCTCCTTCTACAAACACATTTTATGTAAGTCATTGTATTCTGGGACCAACAGTTTCAATATGATTTTTATTTACAAAAATTGCTATTATAAAAGTTGTTTCCCATTTCTCAATTGCCTCTATTATATTACTAATATAATCTAAATCTAAATATATTCTAAATATCCTTGAGGTTTAGCAAATTTTCTCAGAATTTGTCTACTAACACTAGGAATATCTTAACACTAGGTATCCAATTTTCTTGTTTTGTTTTTGGTTTTATGTTTACAAAATTATCATTGATCTTCATGTTTCCTATTTGTGTTATTAAATTATCAACATCTGAATGTATTTGTCTTTCTATATTTGAATCAGGATTCATCGTTTTTAATTTCCATGATATCCTTTTGGTATATTCATACTAAGAAATTATTGTATCATTTGGTCTTTACTATTATCAAAGTATTTCACTCCTTTATCTTGATTACATGTTTTTATAAGAGTTTATAATTTATTTAACTCTAAAGTTTGTATCTATTCTTAATGGATAAGTGAATTATATTTTCCAATCTGAATCATTTACTATACAATCTGAGCATGTCCACTCGTATCAATCGTATGTAAAATCCTCATCAGAGATATAATTCGAAATCATTTGCAAAATCGTAATTATCATAAGTAATCTTATATAAGTTATTAACTTCTGAAATCAAAGTTTCATTTTGAAATAAATTTGTTGCAAGTGTTAAGGGGGTGTTTGGGATTGCTTATTTAAAACAACTTATGCTTTTTTTTAAAGTGTTTATTAACTTATGTAGCGAGAAAAAGGAGTTTTATAAAAAGTGTTTGGATTAGCTTATTGTGGTATCAAAACGTAATAAGCTAATAAGTTGTTAGTTAGGGGTGTTTGGAATTGCTTTTACATATAAATAACCAAAAAAGTTATAAGTTGTTTCAAATAAGTTGATAAGTTAGTATGGACTAACTTATTAAAAATAATTTATCTGCAGTGACAAAAAGTCAGAAGCATTTCTTTCCCCAATCCAAACACTAGAAATAACTTATCTGCGATGACAAAATGAAATAAGCATATAAGTCATTTAAATAAGCAATCCCAATCACCCTCTAAATTTCTTGTAAAATTTGTAACTCTTTCTACACCTGCCTCTGTGAAAATCGGGTTGACTCTTATACCAATTACAAAGTGGTCTAAAGTATCTTGTACATAGGGAAAATCAATAGCAAGAAAACAATTATTAACTAAATCTAAAAAATTATCTGTTATGTTTATCATAATAACTATTGTAAAAACCATTGATTATAATATCAAATATGATTATAATATTTTAAAATTGTTTTAAAAAGTTTTCTTACAATTTTGTAAAAATATCCAATAGTTAATCTTATTTCAATATTGCATAAATAAAGGGTTGAACATGTTTTCGTACTTATCTTCTTCTTTGACCATAGTATCACCCGATCATGTCATGAGACTTTTACGAGGTGTTCCAGCCCCAACCTACCTTGCCTTTTAAACAAGTAACTTCCATATAGTTCTTGCTTTTAGTTGTAGCTCTTTCAGCAATACCCGACACAACCTAATTTTCTTTCCTACATTAGGTGTATAGAATGTAGATAAGGATTTGGTTGAAGGATTTAATTATAAAAAATTTAGAACCCGTGTATCACTTTGGGTTATTGTTGGGTTATTAAGATATCAATCTTTAAACCCCTATTATTATCCAATGACGCAACTAAGAAATTTCAGGAAAATCAAGAGAAGTAAGATAAATCGAATTTATGACATCAAAATGTACCGGTGTCTAGTCTCATGAGGATATGAGCCTTGTAAATTATTAATTATAGGGTAGACCCCACAAAGATCTATATATCTCAAATCTTTTCTAGAGAGATTATATAAATCTTTCATTATCGAGGTTTGACTTTCAATATAAGTTTGTTGAACAGGGTATCTATCAATATTTTCTTTTCTTTATAAATCCTTTTTTCTGAATGAGGTATAATAAAGGACAAGGATTTCTCCATTGTCTTTTGACTCTCTTCTTCAAGAGGTTGATCTCTCATTTGTTCTTAAGATGAAAAAGAAATATCCATTTCTTAGATTCAATTTTTATCAAAGTTTTTATTTTAAAACTATCGGCTTTATAACGGTTTGTATTATATGACTGACAAACCTGTAAAGAATTTCCTGGGACTTTGGCAATATGAATGGTATCTGAGGCACTATCTTAAATTGTCTCTATATCTTTATTTATAAATAATTGGAGTTTATCGATCTGCTCAGTCATTGTAATTTGCCATCTCTAGTTAGAAAATATGCGAAGACATTTTTATCAGATTTTATAATCTCTATATCAAAATTATATTCAAATAAAAGGGTGTAACATCCTAAAAATAAAAATAAGGATATAAAAATTTCCGGAAAATGGAAATGTGGTATATAAAAATGCCAAAGCATTGAGCCTCCGAAAAATGGGGAAAGAATAATCACCTATTAAATAGAAGTTATAATTCTAGAAATAGGAAATAACAACCTAATAATCTAATTTCATGCGAAACAAGATTACAATTCGGGTGTTATCTGCGATTCCCAAAAATGAAAGTCTATATAGAATGGTGTCCCAAAATTCTTCCCCAAGCTCACTCTAAATTCCGACTAAACCTTCTTAACGCTGGTGTCACTAGAACCTGAGATACACATCGACACCAAACAAGTGTTAGGCCAAAAAGCCTAGTGAGTTTGAACAAATAATAATAATGACAATCCATTAGAAGAAGTAAACATGTGACAGTTATCAAGGAATTCTCGTATGTGGACTCAATGGGGGAGATCCATAGCACCAATCAAGTTCCACCCAAAGAGTCGATACACCTTGATGTCAAACTACCATGAGTGACTGTTGGATCCTAGATTTAGTATTTTAACAATGATATAAACACATAACAATAATAAGAACAACGGAAGCAAATAATGTTTAAATCAAAGCAAGATTCACACACACATTAATAAGAAGATATATCCAAAATATAAGAACAATGAATATTCACTGGATAATACAAGTAGAGTATCAAGAACACCTAAAAAGGTGGTTTAATCTTACAAGATCTTCTTGAATACTTTTTAGTATAAAGAAATAATTCTTTTACAAGTTAGTAAAGAAATGCACACTTTGAGTAATGGGATGCACATCCTATTTATAGGACCATAAAGTGAACAATGTACTTTCCTGACACTAAAGCCATGCTTGAACAGTGTCTTACCTAAAAGGTAAGCTCATGACATGCTTGAACAATAACCTATCTAGAAAGGTAAACCTTATCACTAAGTGACGTGGCTTCTGTTATTGTGTCAACACTTGTAGAATTCTTCAGCTTGATCTTGAGAGACAATGTCTTCAGAGTTCTGATGAAGCCATCTCTAATGTTCTTCTGCTGAATTTCTCTATCTCTGAAATGTACTTCAGAGGCAGTCTTGCTCTCTGGAAGTCCTCTGGAAAAGGACTTAGATTGTTTTCAATACTTTTACATATCAGAATTGGGGATAACAATATCCCCCTAAGTATTGAAAATAAAAATTTGCAAAATAGTAGAGATAAGTTAATCTAGAAAACAAAGAGGAGAAAATCATCCTCTATTAAATGTTACTTATCACTTAAATATTTTTAAGTTACAGTCAAAGAGAAGATAACAATAAAAAAATTTACAAGGAAAGGAAACTAGATTCTATCACTAGAACAGATCCTATGAAACTTCATAATTAGCTCTCTGAATTCAATCATTGAACTAATCTCTAAGTGTAGTCTCTCGAATAAGTCAGCTATGTGTCTTTCTTTCTTTACACCAATCATCTTCAGAATGCCCCTTAAAGTCTCATCAGAGTACTTGGCCACCTCTGATGCAAGGAAGATTTTCTTGACGTTGTTTACTCTGAAGACGAAACCCAGAGGCTCTGCTATAATTGAGCCAGTCTTGCATTTATCCAAGTCTTCACAGGTCTCAACTAGAGCAGTGACTCCTAGCTTTTCTTCTCCAAGGTTCAGAGCAATCTGGAAGTCTAATCTTGCTCGAAGTTTAATGTGATCTTCCACGGCACGTTAGACTTCATATTGACCCATTCTGAACACTATTCCTCTTTCATATTTTGCAGAGCAGTAGGCATGGAGTTGAGGCAAATCATAGGGGTTCAAGTTCACAATGTCATTGTCATTGGATTTCCATCAGAAAGAATGACCTCGTAATGCCTGTATATGATCTTGTTGTAGGCAAACTTCTTTTTAGAGATCCTATGCACCTCTGCAATGGGTGACTCTGAGAGAACATCTGCCTTGAGACTCGTCTTTTCTCTAATGAATCTTTTCTCAACTTCTTCCATACCATCTCTAATTCTTGGATTAAGAGAGAATGCCAATGTTTCATCCATGTTGTACTCGCAGTATAAATACGTGAAGGTATCTTCTATTGAAGTCTTCTCTTCTGTGGTCATGAATTTTGGTGGCTTTGTGAATCTGGAGAGTGCAGGGATGCCAATGCTTGTCTTCTGAACAGGTTCCTCTAGAGGTGCTTGTTAATCAACAACCATTGTGGGTTCTTCAGTAGACAACTGTTGAGCTGTCTCTAGTTCTTTCCTTTGGACTTGTAGGGATTGTGGAGGAGTTTCATTGATTGCAGAGGATATCAACACTTCTAGCTGTGCATTATCCTGATTTTGTTGCTCTACCTCTGATGTGGAAGTTTGATGAGGTTGAGCATATATGTAGACATACTCCTCTATTTCAACAAATTCGTCTTCTTCTTCAACATTCACTTCTTCATCTTCAAAGTCACTCCTAAATGCATCTCTCATAACTACTTTTGGACGTTCAGGTGAGGAGAAGGCATCTTCAGAGGAGGTGCTGGAGTAATCGACCATTTGTTCATTGTCATCCTTCAGAGCACCTATTGTTTCTAGTGATGCATTTATTACAGAAAGTAGAGATGTTGCTTCTGAAGTGGTGAATGGTACCAAGAATATTACTGGCATAGGAGACTTCAAGAGTGTGGATTGGTTGTCTTCAACAGAGGTGGAGTGCCTCTCTAATTCACTCTGATCTTGAGCTCCTTTTCCTTTCTTTGCAGAGGGGGAGGGGGTAGAGCCACTTGTTACATCTGCTCTGAGAGATTGTTTCTCCCTCTTTTGATGTTCTGATGACCCTGTAGGTTGATCATCATGATGGTCGTCATCAGAACCATCAAATCTTGCCTTCTTCTTTGCTTCCCCAGAACAGGTAGTCTGTGGAGCTTTTCTCTTTAATTTGGTCTCTGTTTCTGAAGAGAGAGCTTGCTTCAAAAGGATTTGGACAGTCTTTATTTGTTCCCCCGCCTTGGCAACAAATTTGCTTCATACGGTAAACATCCTATTGGTCACAGATTTGGAGAATTCCTAAAGATCTGCTTTGGTGACTAAATTGGATATCACTGAAGGTGGAGTGGCAGTAGGATCTTGGATCTGAGCTATGAAGTCAGTGAGCATCTTCATCATCTCAGCTTTGAAAGTAGTGAAATCCTCAGAGGTCACAGAGGGTACAGGACCAGAGGGAGTAGGAATAACTCTCATGACCTCTGTCTTTGCCTCTGTTATCTCTTTGGATAAAGAAGTTGAATTCTCAGCTACAACCTTTTCCAGAGCAGCAAGGCGTTGATTGGTGGAATTGAGCTCTGTGCGCAACTCAGAGACCTCTAAAGTTAATTTTATTACTTTAGAGTTCGAGGCAGAGGCCTCTGAGGTCTTCTCCAATTGAAGTTTTAGATCATTCAAGGATCCGCTGATTTCATCACCAAATATTTTGAACTCTTCTTTGGTAACAAAATCAGAGCTGGTAACCTTAGATCAAACACATGAATCTAATTTTCCCTCAAGTCCATAGGGGCCTTGTGTGTCCCACAATAAGTGCAAATCAATCTAGATGACAACAAGATTCAATCAAACAATGTCTATTAATCTTGATTTTGATTACAAAGTGCTCTCACTATTTCTCTCTCTAAACAAACGCGTAGATCTAGCTACATGAGTCTACTAACATAAAAAGGTATTTATACCCTAACACTAATACAAGATAAAACTAAAATACATTGACTTTTAACTAAGACTTATTACAAAAGACTTTTGACTTTTGCTTGAGAGACTTTGACTTGAGCCTTTGACTTTGATTTTCATCTTTCATCTTCATGATCTTGTATCCAACACATTTGTGCACTAAGAATCTCCCCCTTTGGATTCAAGATCATCTTCAAAAAAGAAATTTCAGCAATAAAGCACAATCTCCCCCTTTGTTAAGAATCGTTAACAAAACATAATCTTCCTCTTTGGAAATAACAATGATCATCTTCAAAGAATAATATCTTGAGATTCCCTTTTGAATTAGAAACAACTTATATCCTTCATTCGGATAAGCAAAATCAACTTTCAGCATTCTCGAGAAATCTTCTTCTTTGAAAAAAATTCAATCTCCCCCAAGTTGATAAAACGTCTTTCAGACTTCAGAAAGAAATTATCTTCAGATTTAGCTCACTTTTCTTCAGCAATCAAACTTCAAAGAAAATTTCTGCAAATTTCAGCAAACTTTCCAAAATCTTCGAACTTTCTTTCAAATCCTGAATAATCTTTCCAGACTCTAGAAAAATATAACATTCCAGCTCTGTCAATTCTTGATCAACTCGTCATAACTGTTACAAACTTTTTTCAAACATCATTTCTTGAAATATATTTCTCCCCCTTTTTGATGATGACAAACATAAAAATCATCAAAACCTCCTCTAGAAATGTCATGAATCTTTTCTGACCATTGATATTTGTCACTGAGCCACTGAACATCCGTCAACTCATAATATATTCATCCAAATCTTTGCAAATTCAGACAAATAAGATTGTAACACCTGAGTCAACAAATGAATCAGTTAATAATGCCTGTCAGTAGCACGAAGCCACTGTGTGTAACAAATACACATTGGAAAGGAGCTTTTTGATGTTCACTCCCCCAGGTCTTCCATTCAATCATCGAATAACACAAGGTTAAACTATGAACGTTTAGACAAAAAAACACATTTTCTGTGTGTACGTGCTTGTGTATGAAAGAATTAAGCATGATGATTGCTTTTATCAATTAGGCTAAAAAATGTGTAAACAATTGAGACAACAATAGTAATACACGAACTTAATTATGCATGATCGGAAGTGCGAAGGTGGGGCAAACTTCCTTCTTTTTCAATATCCACATCTTCCGAATGAAGACAAGATAGATTATGTGCTGCATCCCCAAGAAAAATTGAAACATCTATTTGTTAAGAAAGAAATGAGTAGTTGGTGGGGGTGTAAATCAAGAGTTGGCATGGGCTAGTTTCCTGTTTCAATGATGTTCACGAAAGAGTTGTGAAACAACAGTAATGTGGCTATCCGGATCAGAAAAAGTTGGTGCAGAGTTCGATATTCTTTTACTCTGATCTCTCACCCTCTTTCTTTTTTATCATTTAAGCTCACATGTATCCAAACTCTCTCTTCATTTTATCTCATCACACACCCACACTCAGATATTGACTTCTCGCTTCTCGATCACTCAAGGATAACTTCTTGGGTAGGAAACACTAGTTAACGTGAATCCATAGAAGTTCAGTTAAGTCCTCACATTGATCCCGTGTAAATTGTCCTATAATCAAAATATTGCTCAATTGGTTTAAGTTTTCAGTTAAAGCACAAAATGAAATGCATGTCAGATATTTGTATGCTCAGTAAGGTAATCATGAAGATTTGAGCATTTAAATCATGAAAGATTTTCTCAAAACAAGGATATTGAATTAATGGAATGAATACCAATTTCTTGTTTGAGAATCTGACTATGTATGAAAAGATCAAATATGAATGATATAGCAATAAAAGCTTAGGTCAAGAAAAATTGGATTTTGTCTATAAGAACAATTATAGAAATTCTTGAAAGAAACATTTTGAATGAATCAACGCTCGAATATCAATGAAGTTCAAACGGGGTGTCTTACTATCGAAAATTAGTTTCAAATTTGAGACATGGTAAGAACTTAGTTAATAAAAGTACTAAACCGGTGTGTATGAATACTTGACAGTTTATGGAAAAGATAATACACAAGTATTTATCTTTGGAAACACACAATTTGTTAAACATTGAAGCTCATAAAATGAAAATATTTAAAATCATACTTCTGTATTCATGAAACTTGTTTAAGAATCGAGAAGTGGTTTGAATGTTTAAGAACATGTTTTCATGTATGAAAGTCGTCCTTCTTTCAAACACGTATGAGATTAAGAATAGAATAAACCTTACGCTTAACTTGAATCTCATAAAGTCAGCTCCAAGTGATGATTAATATGATCATGTAAGCTCCCCCTCAAAATCTGCATTTAGTAAAAAAGTCGTCAAAGTACAAAGTCTTATTCACAAACTTCATTGAAAAATAAAGACATTAAAGCAATAAAACTTGTTAAAAACGAGTTCTGATCAGATGTAATCAGAAATCATTGTCCTTACTCCCCCTAAATATATGCATCACAAAATATGTCAGTGAAAGATATATGCAAAAATTCTCTAATTCCTCCTAAAATGTAGATCATCTTATCTTTGTCTCACACTCCCCCTGAAATCATGAACAACCTTTAGTGAAAATATCTTTCAGATTAAAATATAAAGAAATGAATAAAAATAACAAAAATAAACTGTACTAGGTAACTACAGATTAAGTCTTGAGGTTTAACATTCCAAGTTTTGAAATGAGAAAATTAAATCTCTTTTCATTTAAGGGCTTGGTAAACAAATTTGCAAGTTGATAATTTGTGTTTACAAAGTAAAGTTCAATTGTACCTTTTTCAACATTATCTTTGATAATGTGATATCGCACTCCAATGTGCATGGTTTTCGTATGTTGAACAGGGTTTACAGATATAGCAATGGCGCTATTGGAATCACAGTAAATCGATACTTTGTTGTACTTGAAACCATAATCTCGTAGTTGTGTTCGCATCCACAACACTTGAGAACAGTAGCTAGCCGCAACGACGTACTCTGCCTCAACTGTTGAAGTAGATACACACAATTGTTTCTTCGAAGCCCAACTCACGAGCTTATCTCCCAAGAATTGTATGTGTCCCGAAGTACTCTTCCTGTCAAGCATACAACCTGTATGATCTGTGTCTGAATACACTGTTAGCTCAAAACCAATATCTTTAGGATACCACAAACCAAGATCTGTAGTTTCCTTCAGATACCTAAATATCCGATTAACCACTGAAAGATGGGATTCTTTGGGCGAAGCCTGATATCTAGCACATAAACATGTAGAAAACATAATATCTGGCCGACTAGCCATCAAGTACATTAAAGAACCAATCATTCCTCTATAGGTTCTAACATCGACAGCTTTTCCCGAAAGATCAGCTCCGATCTTAGTTCCAGGTGCCATTGGGGTACCAGTCGGAGTATAATTTTCCATCTTAAATTTTCTCAGAATATCAGAAATATACTTCGCTTGATTAATGAAAATCCCCATAGAAAATTGTCTGACTTGTAATCCGAGAAAGAAGTTCACCTCTCCCATCATACTCATCTGAAATCGTGACACCATGAGGTTTAAAAAAATCTTACAATACTATGGATTAGTTGAACCAAATATGATGTCATCCACATATATCTGAATTAAAATGATATCAACTTTCTCCTTTTTATAATAAAGAGAGTAGTATAGATTTTACCTTTAGAAAATCCAGACTTGACTAAAAATTTGGATAGAACGTCATACCAGGAACGAGGGGCTTGTTTCAAACCGTAAAGAGCCTTGTCAAGAATGTAGACATGATCTGGTTTATCTGGATTGACAACACCTTCAGGCTGCGAGACATAGACTTCCTCCTTTAGAATGCCATTCAGAAAGGCAGTCTTCACATCTATTTGATAGACTGTGAAGTTCTTGTGTGCGGTATAGGCTAAAAACATTTTGATTGCCTCTATACACGCAACTAGAGCATAAGTCTCGTCGTAATCTATGCTTTCCTCTTGCCTATATTCTTTAGCAACAAGTCTTGCTTTGTTCCGTACCATGATACCATCCTCATCTTTCTTGTTTTTAAATACCCATTTCATGCCAATTATAGTTTTTCCTTCAGGTCATGGCACGAGTCTCCAGACTTTAAGCGCTTCGAACTGATTAAGCTCTTCTTGCATTGTAGTTACCCAATCTGAATCAGCTAGAGATTCAGATACTCTGGTAGGCTCTATCTTACTCAGAAAAGATTCATGACATTTCTTGAGGAGGTTTTGATGATTTCTATGTTTGTCATCATCAAAAATGGGGAGAAATATATTTCAAGAAATGTTGTTTGAAGAAAAGTTTGTAACAGTTATGACGAGTTGATCAAGAATTGTCAGAGATGGAATGTTATATTTTTCTAGAGTCTAGAAAGATTATTCAAGGTTTGAAAGAAAAATCGAAGATTTTGGAAAGTTTGCTGAAATTTGCATAAATTTTCTTTGAAGTTTGATTGCTGAAAAAAAGTGAGCTAAATCTGAAGATAATTTCTTTCTGAAGTCTGAAAGAGTTTTTTTATCAACTTGGGGGAGATTGAATTTTTCAAAGAAGAAGATTGCTCGAGAATGCTGAAAGTTGATTTTGCTTATCTTAAAGAAGGAGATAAGTTGTTTCTAATTCGAAAGGGGATCTCAAGATATTATTCTTTGAAGATGATCAGTGTTACTTTCAAAGAGGAAGATTATGTTTTGTTAACGATTCTTAACAAAGGGGGAGATTGTGCTTTATTGCTGAAATTCTTTTTTGAAGATGATCTTGAATCCAAAGGGGGAGATTGTTAGTGCACAAATGTGTTGGATACAAGATCATGAGGATGAAAGATGAAAGCAAAGTCAAAAGCTCAAGTCAAAATCTCTCAAGCAAAAGTCAAAAGTCTTTTGTAATAAGTCTTAGTTAAAAGTCAATGTCTTTTAGTTTTATCTTGTATTAGTGTTAGGGTATAAATACCTTTTTATGTTAGTAGACTCATGTAGCTAGATGTACGCGTTTGTTTAGAGAGAGAAATAATGAGAGCACTGTGTAATCAAAATCAAGATTAATAGAAATTGTTTGATTGAATCTTGTTGTCATCTGGATTGATTTGCACTTATTGTGGGACACATAATTGGTATCAGAGCATACAAGAATTCAGAATCAAGATCTTAATCTGATCTCTTGGTCGACATTTTTCAAGAACTCGCAAAGTTTATGTACAAATTAGATTTCTGATAATTAGTGAGGTTTTTTATCTGAATTTGATTCCTTAGTACTCGATTTTGTATCTAGATTACATTTGGTTTGTATTGCTTTGCCTTGTTAGACTGAAATTATATTCAAGATTAAATGAGGGTCTTTATTGTATTTGTTGTTTTGTATGTGTTTTAATGAGCTTAGAAGGTTTGACCTTGCTTGGTCATGTTGACCTATATATATAAGCAAGTCTTTGTTTTAGTAGTAAGTGTAAGAGTTGTAGAAACAGATTAAAGTCTTTGTAGTAGTTGTGGTAGTGATTGACAGAGAAGAAAGAACACATAGTTGCACACCGTGAGAACACACACAAACACTCTGTATTGAAAGGTTTATCACAAATAGGTATATGTCTTGATGTAATCTGTGTGATTAAATAAACAAAAGTGTTTTGTGTAAATCTGGATGTGTTTAAGCTAGTAATTCTTGGGCCACAATTGGTATCAGAGCCAAATCCATTTTGAAATCAAGAAAATCTTGAGTCGGCACTGTTCATCGTCACTGTTCACCAAAGTCAGAATCAATTTTGAATTTTTATGAAAATTTCGAGTTGAAATTGATTGATTTGTGTTCGTTTATCATTTTCGATCAATTCTGTGTGTTTTGATTTGTGAATTGGACTGTGATTGAGTTTTAATTTTTATTTTTGGTTGAGTTGTTATTCACGAGTTCTACGCACTGTTCTTGAATAAATTTGTAATTTTGTGTGTTTTTAATCGAAATTCATTGTTAGATTTGAGTTCTAGATGTTTAAGCGAGCAAATTCTCAAATTTTTGTATTGAAATTCGAGGTCTAGAGTGGTTTGTAGTGTTAATCTGTTTGATTTTTTGAAGTTTGCGCAAGATCCAAACTTTGCGCAAGTTCGTCAAGGTTTGCGCAAGATTCATAGAGAAATTTCTTCAAGTGATCATTGTTGAGGTTTGCGTAAGCCGTTCAACACGCAAAGTATTGGTTTGCGTAACAAATTCATCACGCAAAGAGAGGTTTGCGTATAACGTTCTTCACGCAAAGTGTAGTTTGCGCAAGCTTCGTGTCACGCAAAGCCGTGGTTTGCGTATCCCGTGTTAAGTCTGCTGAGGGGGACATAGTTCTGATTGTGATCAAAATTTTTGAATTCTTATTTCAAGATTTACATATTTCCTGTGATTTCATTTGGACTAACGATCATTTCTAGCATATTTTTATAGATTTCAAGATGAATCAGGAGATCATTTATGATTTTGAAAAGATGAACATTCCTGAAGCTAAAGCACATGTTAAATATCTTCTTGGAAAGTTATCAATATATAGTAGCATGATCTTTGATTGTGAGAAAGAAAACAAACAACTCAAATCTGAAAAAGATAAGTTGAAAGAAAAAGTCTTTAGTCTTGAGGTTGAGCTAAATATGTTGAAAGAAAAAGAGAACCCAAAAGACAGAGAGGACACGAAGAAGGCTGAGAAGAAAAGAAAAGATTTAGAGAATGAAAATGCTGAGCTGAAGAAGAACAAATTTGAATTAGAAGTTCAAATTGAAAAAGAGAAGAAAGAAAGGGAAAGTTATCAAAAGAAAAGAAAAGAGTTTGAAAATGAAAATGCTGAATTGAAAAATAAAATATCTGAATTTGAGAAAGAAAGAAAAGACTTTCTAAAGAAATTTTCTGATTTCCCAAGAAAAGCATTTGAAGAAAAGAAAGTTGTGGAGCTAAAATTCATTAAACTTTCTCAACAAGTTTCAGACTTTGAGAAAGTAATCATACTGGAAAGAGAGAAATTTGTGAAAGAGAAGAAGAAGATAGTTGAGACAAAGACTGTAAAGAAAGATTTTACTGAAGAGAAGATTGTGTTTGAGATTGAGATTGCTAAGCTTACAAAGAAGCTATCTGAACTGTCATCAACAATACTGAAGGAGAAGAATGCAAAAGCTGAGTTGCATAAGAAGTTTGACATATTGTCAAAGGAGAGAAACTGTTTGACTTCAAAGATTAAAGAACTTGAGGAGATCATGTTCAAGGTGAAGCTGACTGAGCACAAAACGCCAGAATCTATTGCTCAATAACCAAGAGATTATCAAGCTGGTTTAGAATGCTCATTCAAAAGAACTTCTAGTTCAAATTTTATGAATGTTTCTCATATAATCCTTTATTTGATTCAGATGATAGTCATACTTCTGCACTTAAAGATAATATTTGTCCTTCTAACTTGTTTTATGACAAAAATGTTGATGGTTCAGGTAACATCCAGAAGAAAGAATCTCAGAAGAAAATGACATGGAGAAAGAAAGATGAGAAAGATAAAGAGAATTGGTATTGGAGAGTGAAAGGATCTTCTGAAGAGAAGAAGAAAGAGAAATCATTTGGGCATATATCTAAAGCTCAATGGAATACTACACCGAAAGGTAAAACTTTTGGCAAACCTGATCTGATTTACACTGTTAATGGTATGGTTCAAATGATTCAAATGATTTTTTTAGTAATAATTTTGAAAATTACTGGTATGGTTCTTACTATATTTCTCCTAATAGAACTGCAACTAACAAACCAGGACCCAAATATCAGTGGGTACCAAAAACAAAGACTGATTCTCTGTTGCAGGCACCTATGGTCAAAGAAAAGTAAGAGAGCAAAGGCTTCTAAGTACATCATCTTAGAACCCGTATTTCAACGTAGTTTGACTTCTAAACACAACAGTTTAGGACTCGGATTTCAATGTCAAAGAGTTTGACTTCTGAATTTACTTCAATCCTAGAGGAGATTCTTCTTAAGGAAAGTCATTATTCTCACCAGAGGATAAATGACAATGGCTTTTCGACAATTCAGTTCAAAACTCGTATTCACATGTTTTCTTCTGAAGGATGCTTTCATGATTATATCTTTTTCAGGAAGTTTTTCGTTTGAAAGATTGTTTAGAAATTATATTGTTATATTTTTTTGATAAGTTGACTGTTTCAGATATCAACGGGGAAGATATCTATTGTTTGTCAAGGATGCTTTAACTACTATATTCATTCTAGGGGGAGTTATGGATTATGCAGTACAGGTATAAATTTCTAATCCTTGTACTCTAACACTTGTGAAAGAAGAACAACTTTCATTTGTGAAAAATGTTTTTAAAATATTCAAACCACTTCACAATCTTAAATTGTTCTTTATGATTTGAGAAGTGTGAATTTTAAATGATTTTTGGATACTTAACTGTCTATCTGACCGTGTGTTCTTTAAAGAATAATACTTGTGTATTTTCTTTTCTATATACTTTGTCAAGTATTCATACACACACTGGTTCAGTACATTCTTTTGACTTTGTTATTACCATGTATCAAATGTTTAATCTTTCTATGGTAATACTCCCGTTTGATATTCACAGTTGTTTGAATCAAACGTTATTTCATCTTTAATGTGCTTTCATTGATAATATGTTTATATATTATTCATATAAACAACATACGTCTTTGAATTCCCAAATATATTTCTTCATGATAATTTGATCTGATCTTAATCATTGTCAGATTCTCAAAACATTTTTATTCTTTCATGGTTATTCATTCATATAAAGTTTTGAGATATCTTAAATGTTTAAAATGCTCAAATTTCATTTCTAATTTTTGATGAGCGTACATACACTGACTGTTAGTGCATAAATCTGTTGGATACAAGATCAAGAAGACTGAAGGTCGAAGTTCAAGAAAGTCAAAGCTGAAGAAAGTCAAATCTCATTAAAGTCAAAGTCTTTTGTAATAAAAGTCAAAGTGTCTTTGTATTTGTTTTTGTATTTTATTTTCCTTGTATTAGGAGTTGGTATAAATAGTCTTGTATTCTTTGTTTTTCGTAAGTAAGTCAATAGAAACAAAGCGTATTATTCAGTTGTATTTTAGAGAGAGAAATCTGTTGAGAGATAGAGAGAGAGAGAGTTCTAGAGAGAGAAAGTTGTATTCTTGAATTTTAAGTGAAATCAAACAGGTAATTTGATTGAAATCTTGTTTGTGTTTGATTAATTGTGATTAGGAACTAGAATCTGGGAATAACAATTGGTATCAGAGCAGATCCAAATCGAAAAATCAAGAAACACGAATGTTCGTACTGTGTTCTTCAAGTCCATATCGATTCTGAGTTTTAGTGAGTTTTTGGAGTTGTAATTGATTAGGTTTTAATTAGGAAAGTGAAATCGATTGAGTTTGTATAGAAAGATTTGTCAATTGCACTGTAATCAATTCGAATTTTCGAATTTTTGTGATTTTTGTGTTCCCGAGTTCTTGACACTATGTCTGCTTCAAATTTGTAATTTTTGTGTATTTGATCGAAATTCTGTGTTAATTTTGTGTTTTAGATGTTTAGACGAGTGAATTGTTGAAGTTTAGTGTTGAAATTTTAGGTTTAGATGAGTGTTTGGTGAATTTGATCGATTTTTAAGGTTTGCGGGTGTTCTTCAAAGTTTGCGTTTCATTCAACAAGGTTTGCGTTTGATTCATCGAGGTTTGCATTTCATTCATCAAGAAGTGAAGGTTTGCTTTTCCCTTGAGAAACGAGAAGTGGGTTTTGCGGGCTTAATGACAAACACAAAGTAGACGGATTTGAGCTCAGAGACGAGTAGTGGATACAATGTCAGATTTTCAAACAAGTCTCTTGCATTCATGTTCATTCATTCAATTAACTTGTTTGAAATATCTTCAATATTTTAAATGCTCATATCTTCATGATTATATTTCTGAGCATATATACATCTGACTTGTATTTTGAGCTTTAACTGATAAAGTTAAACCATATTGAGCAACATTATGCTTTCATAGGATTACATGGGTTCTTTGTGCTAGGAATTAAATGAACTTCTATGAAATCACGTTAACCAGTGATTTCTACCCAAGAGGTTAATCCTTTAGTGATTGAGTGTGAGGAGTCAAAAAGAAATGAGTGTGGGTGTGATGAGGTAAAATGGAAAAGAGAGTTTGGTTAGTAGTGAGCTTATTGGATTAAAAGAAAGAGGGTGTGAGATCAGAGTAAAAGAATATCAAACTCTGCACCAAATACTTTCTGAGCCGGGCAGCCACATTACTAATGCTTCACAATTCTTTCGTGAACATTATTGAAATAGGCAACTAGCCCATGCCAACTCTTGACTAAACTCCACCAGCTACTCATTTTCTTCTCAAAAAGAAAATGTTTCATAATTTTCTAGGGACGCAGCATATAATCTATCTGGTTTTCATTTGAAAAATATGGATATTGAAAAAGAAGGAAGTCTGCCCCACCTTCACACTTCAATCATGCACATTGAGTCTGTGTTTATCTACTGTTGTCTCAGTGGTTTACACAACTTTGAGCCTTATTGAAAAGCAATCATTCGTGCTTAAATTTTTCTACACTTGCACGAGCACACAAATAATTTGTTTCTTTGTCATAACATTCATAGAAATTGCTTTTGTGGTATTTCGATGATTGGATGGAAGCCCTGGGGGAGTGAACATCAAAAAGCTCCTTTATATTGTGTATTCGTTACGCATAGTGACTTCGTGTTACTGACATGCATTTTAACTGATTCATCTGTTGATTCAGGAGTTACCTGTTCTTATTTTGTCTGGATTTGCAAAGATCTAGATGAATACTTGGTTATGGATCACAGAATCAGAGGCTCAGTTTGACATATCAGATTGGTCAAAGACATTTCTTGGAGAAAGTTTTGATGATATCGATGCTCAAATCATCAAAAAGGAGGAGATGATATCAAGAAATGTTAAAGTTTTGAAGTTTGGAAGAGATGGTATCAAGAAATGATATAGTTTTGAAAGATGATTTTCAGAAATGTCCAAGTCAGAAAAGTTCAAAGTAAAGGTTTGAAGATCAAAGAATTTCTGAAGATTTTGAGGAAATTTTCTTTGAAGATTATTTGCTAAAGCAATTCGAGCTGATTCTGAAGATAATTTCTTTCCAAAGTCTGAAAGTATGTTGTGAAAGTTTTGGGGAAATTGTTAATTGTGTGAAGATATTTTTGGAAAGAATATAGTTAAAGAAAAAGGGAGATTGTACTGACAGAGCTTATAAAGTGAAGACGGAATTTCTAGATCTTTCAACAGTGATCTTGATTCCAAAGGGGGAGATTGTTAGTGCATAAATCTGTTGGATACAAGATCAAGAAGACTGAAGGTCAAAGTTCAAGAAAGTCAAAGCTGAAGAAAGTCAAATCTCATTAAAGTCAAAGTCTTTTGTAATAAAAGTCAAAGTGTCTTTGTATTTTATTTTCCTTGTATTAGGAGTTGGTATAAATAGTCTTGTATTCTTTGTTTTTCGTAAGTAAGTCAACAGAAAAAAGCGTATTATTCAGTTGTATTTTAGAGAGAGAAATCTGTTGAGAGAGAGAGAGAGAGAGTTCTAGAGAGAGAAAGTTGTATTCTTGAATTTGAAGTGAAATCAAACAGGTAATTTGATTGAAATCTTGTTTGTGTTGGATCCCAGATCTAATCTCATAACAATGATATAAACAATAAGAGTAATGACAGCGGAAGTAATACAGTTTAATATCAAAGGAGATTCAAATATCACAGTTCATAAAGCAGATAAAGATAAACAAGATATTCTTAGAATAAAATATTCAACTTATATTATCAGATATATAACTTCTTAAGCACACTTTTAACAATAAGGTGATGGTCCTATTTATAGGACCATAAAGTAAGCAGTGTACTTGGATGACAACAAAGAGCATGCTGAGCAGTGACCTACTCTAGAAAGTAAATCTTATCACTAAGTGACGTGTCATCTGTTCTTCTGTTTATTCGTAGAAAACTTCACTGTGAACATCTTCAGAGAGAATGTCTTCAGAGCTCTGACATTGTCTTCAGAGCCTCTGATGAAGCCATCTCTGATGTGTTATCTGAAAGTTGCACTCTGATAAGTACTTCAGAGGCAGGTTTGTCCTCTGAAGTCTTCATCCTCTGACGTATTCGTCTTCTGAAGTCTTCGTCTTCTGAAGTCTTCGTCCTCTGAAGTAGGATGGGTATTTTCAACACTTTAACAGATGATATGGAGATAACAATCTCCCCCTAAGTGTCGAAAATAAAAGATACAAAAATAACAGAGAATTGAAATTTTTAAACTAGAAAGCATAGAGGAGAAAATCATCCTCTTAAGTATTACTTCTTAAACATTTGGAAGTTTAATACAAAGAAAGTAATATCAAAAAAATAAAGAAACAGACTACAATTTGTCACTTGAACAGATTCCATGGAATTTCATGATCAGAGCTCTGAAGTTGATCATCGAGTCAATCTCTAAGTCAAGCTTTGCCAGTAAATCTGCTCTGTGCCTTTCTTCCTTTGCATGGATCAATTTATTTATACCTCTCAAGGTTTCATCAGAGTACTTCGACACTTCCGAAGCTAGAAAGATCTTCTTTTCTTGATTTACTCTGAAGACGAAACCCAGAGGTTCTGCAACGATTGATCCAGTCTTCTGTTCTTTAAGTTTGTCGAATGACTCCACAGGTTCAGTTACCTCCAGCTTCTCTTCCCCTAGGTTCAGAGCTATTTGAAAGTCACGTTTTGCTCGGTGTTTGACATAGGCCTCCATTGCCCGTCGGACTTCAACCATGCCCATCCTGATTTCCCTTCTTCCATGATCATACCTGGTAGAACAATAGGCATATAAATGTGGTAAATCATATGGATTTAGATTTACGAGATCATTGTCATTGAACTCGTAAATCTTCTGATCAGATCGAGTTACCACATAATTCCTATAGATAATCTTGTTGTAAGCAAAGGTCTTTTCTGAGATTTTGTTGATTTTGATGATTGGATCATCAGAGAGGACCTGTGCTCTTGGTTTGGTTTTATCTCTGATAAATCTTCACTCATAGTCTGGCATGTCCTCTCTGATTCTTGGATTCAGAGGAATGACTAGTGTGTCTGCCATGTTGAACTCACAGTAAATGTATCCGAAGTAGTCTTCTATGGAAGCTTCGGGATTTGATTCGAGGAATGTGGGAGGTTTATTGAACACTTTTGCTGGAAGACCGATGCTTGCTTTCTGAACAGGATTCTTTGAAGGAGCCTGTTCATCAACAACCATGGTTTCTGGTTCCATCGTTTGTGGAGGATCTTCTTTTGAGGGTTCAGAGATGTAGCCATCTATCTCTGGTGATTCCCTCAGCTCTGAAGTTGTTGAAGTATGATGTGGTTGAGCATTCTTGAAGACATATTCTTCGACATCAACTACTTCAACTTCTTCTTCAACCTCTTTTCCAGAATATGATTTTTCTTCTTTTTCAGATTCTGATTCGTAAGCATCTCTCATCACATAAGTTGGTCTTTCTGGTGATGAGAATGCATCTTCTGATGTTGAGAAGTCTACGAGCTGTTCATCTTCTTCTTCGTCCAGAGCTCCAATAGTTTCTTGAGATGCAACTGTGATTTGTTCAGCTGTGATTGGAACTATTGGAGCACCTGAAGTGGATGGTCCTAAAAAGATGATCGGTACTGGCGACTTTAGAGTGGCCTGAATATCTTCAGCAGAGGTGGAGGTTGAATGTCTCTCTGTTCTCTTCTCCTTGTGTTGATTTGATTCAGAGGGAGTGGACTCCTTTTGTGTTTCAACAGGTTTAGGAGTAGGAGTCTTCTCCCCCTTATGAAGATCGGATGACCCCTGAGGTTGGTCATCTTCGTCATCAGAATCTTCAAATCGAATCTTCTTTCTCGCTTCTTCAGAGCATGCGACCTCTGGTTCTTTTCTCTTCAATACTCCCTCTGAAGATTTGATATTCTTCAGAAGGTCTTCAATCTTCTTGTTCTGCTGAGTGGTCTTGGAGACAAACTTGCTGGAGATGTTCATTACATTGCTGGTGATCATCTTGGAGAAGTTGGTCAGGTCAGCTTTTGTAATGAATTCTGTTGTAGCAGGAGCAGCAGCAGAGGAGGTAGGGATCTTTGCAATTACCTCTGTCAAAGAACGCAAGACTTCCTCTTTGAATTGAGAGAAGTCTGCATGTGTTGGAGTGGGGGCAGAGGTAGGTGGAATTGTCTGGAGGATATCTGTTTTCGAGTTCTGAATTTCTCTGGACAATACAGAGTCATTCTTTATGACCAAGCTTTCCAGAGCATCCAGTTTTTCGTTCTGATTGAGAACCGTCGTGCGCAGCTCAGAGACCTCTGAAGTGAGCTTTTCAACTTCAGAGTTAGAGGCAGAGGCCTCTGAGGTCTTCTCCATTTGAAGTTTTATCTCATTCAGAGATTCTCTGATTTCATCAACAAAGATTTTGAACTCCTCTTTGGTAACGTAATCAGAGGGGGTAACCTTAGGATCAACACATGATTCTAAGTTTCCCTCGAGTTCAGAGGGGCCTTCTTTCGGAGGTGGTTTGATGTTTTCTCCGGAAGGACTTCCCATTAATCTTTGGGGACCCTTTTTCAAGGATTTCCCTATAATGGTTCCGATTGGTCTCTGATCATCAGAGTCAGAATCTGATGATGAGAACCGAATGTGTTTGGAAACCTTGCTGTCCAGGCTAAGGATTCCTTGTGCAAGAAGGTCGTGCCATTCTTTTTTCTGACAGGCAATCCTTACGTTCTAAGGGACGGTCCAACTTAGGTTGAGCAACAAAGGCATCATGTGTGGGTGGAGGTGACATACTCTAGGGTGATTGAGTTTTTTTATCTTGGTCTAAGTCCTTTTGGGAGGACTTAGCCGTATCAGAGGTTTCCCCTCTGGTGCATGCGTCAGAGGCAGAAACAGATGCCTCTGAGCGGTTAGGATGGGAAGGGTTTGAGGTGTGCACCTCTGTTTCAATGTCCATTGATGCTGGACCATCTTGGACAGTAAATTTGTTTGCACTGGGATTTGGGGTTTGGATTCTCTCATTTGTGTCATCAAGGACATCTTTTTCTACCTCACCGCCCTCAGATTCTAAGTTTAGAAACTCACCCTCTGGAAATCTCTCTTCCTCACCTTCCTCTGCTCTGACAGAGTTATTCTCTTCGTCTGAGGGAGGGTTCTCATGTTCTCTCTTCCTCACTCTCTCAGAGCCACCCTCTGGTTGCGCTCTGTTAATGTTTTGAGCAGTATCAGAGATATCACTCTCTGATTCAGGCTCAGGCTCAGAACCTAAGTGTGTTGGGGATCCTATCATCGGTTCTGATGATTGGGCAACACGACTAAGTAGGAGATGGGTAGGAGAGTCAGTAGGAATTATCTCAATCATGGTGTGTGGGAAACGTCGGTCATGTGGATAAGGAGGAACGTCTGTGGCTTTGAATGAGTTCATCATAAACAGAGGTGTCATTGGGCCCTCCTCAGTGATGGAGAATTTCTCCATTGCTCGTTGAATGACCATAGAGATGAATCGGGGAAACAGTACCGATATTGGTTGTTTTCCTTTGGCCAAGTCCTTGTTCTTCTTGTCCACCGCTGTCAGCATCTCACAGAAGAGAATGTGAGCCATCTTTATGCTTCTGTTGAAAAAGAGAGCATACATAATGGCTATTATCGCTGGATGAGTCTGATCCTGACTTCCAATCTTGCAGGTTATTGTTCGGTTGAGAACACTGAACATAAAGTTCCATTTGGGAGGCAGGTACTGACGTCTGAATTGGCTGAGGCGTGTTATTTCTTTGTTGTAGCCTAAGTGTTGGAGGAACTGAAGAAGGACTTCTTGAGTTGGGGGTTTCTCAAAAGGTTTCTATTTGAAGATCAGTTTTGGTGAGGAGGTTGAATCGACGAGTTAGGGTTTGTGGGGTGATTCTTATGTTTAAGCTTTGTTCACCTAGGTCAATGTGACCAACCAGTCCTTCCTTTTCATCGTCGTATTCACTTGAATACCACTATTGTTGGACAAAGCGAAGGGGAATATCTGAGGCATGTTTGGTTAGAACATCATTGAGTTCGCAGTTGGTGAAAAAGTCGAGGATTGGGCGAAACTGTTCATCGTATTTTGATGGGGTGACGTCCAGAAAGTAGTTGTTTCCTTTGACTGGAACATCGAACTGTACCATATTCAAGCTTGGAACAAGTTTGCTTGAGTTATCTGAAGTTTGAGAATGAGCCGCCATTAGTGCAGGTTGAGAAAGATGAAAGCTTAGAAAGAGAGATTCGGCTTTTGGATTTTGAGTGCGTAAAGAATAATGAGAAGTGAACAAGGGTATTTTATAGCTACAAAAGGAAGGTAGAGGGAGAGGTTATTGAAGCGGCGAATGAGAGTCCCAATGTTAGAAAGGACGTTCCACCATCCCCGAATTGATGGGTGACACGTTTAGGCGTGTAGGGGAGAACCGCTTTGTGTCAGAAAACCGCCAGTTGGGTTTTTGAAAAGAAACGAGTGGTTATCCAAAAAGATTTATTAATTAAAAGGATTTCTTGGAATATTTGTTTAATGAGACAAGATCAGAGGCTCTGATAAAAACATCAGAGACAAGATCAGAGGCTCTGATAAAAACATCAGAGACAAGATCAGAGGCTCTGATAAAAACATCAGAGACAAGATCAGAGGCTTTGATAAAAACATCAGAGACAAGATCAGAGGCTCTGATACAAACATCAGAGACAAGATCTTTTCTCCCCCTTGTAGGATGAAAGGGTCGTTGTCTCCCCCTTGACACATGCTTGGAGATTCAAAAGAGTGATTTTTACCATATTTGAAAAAGTCTAGAGGCTCTGATGAAAGGATCAGAGACTCTGATGTTTTCATTTAAGTATGATATTCTACTCGATTCAGAGACTCTGATATACTATCAGATATTGAGTTTCTCTTTTGTTAGGTAGACATATTCAACATTCCCAACTTGCTAATTAAAAAATTGAACCTTCGTTCATGTAAAGCTTTTGTGAAAATATCAGCAAGTTGAAGTTCAGTTGGTACAAAATACATCTCTATTGTTCCTTTTTCAACATGATCTTTCAGAAAGTGGTACCTTACATCAATGTGCTTGGTTTTGGAGTGCTGTACTGGATTGACAGAGATGGCTATGGCACTTTTTGAATCACAGAGAATTGGAATTCTGTCAAATTGTTGGCCATAATCTCTGAGCTGAGTTTTCATCCATAATACTTGTGAGCAACAACTAGCAGCAGCAACATATTCTGCCTCTGCAGTTGAAGTGGAAACACAGTTTTGTTTCTTGGATGACCAACTTACCAGCTTATTGCCCAATAACTGACAACACCCAGAGGTACTTTTTCTGTCAAGCTTACATCCAGCATGATCTGCATCAGTGTAAGCTGTTAGATCAAAACTTGAATGTTTTGGATACCAGAGGCCTAATGATTGTGTCCCTCTGAGATATCTGAAAATTCTTTTGACAACTGTTAAATGAGATACCTTTGGATTTACTTGATATCTAGCACAAAGGCATGTTGCAAACATTATGTCAGGCCTACTTGCAGTTAAGTATAATAGTGAACCTATCAATCCTCTATAGGTTTTTATATCCACAGATTCTCCTGATGGATCAGAGTCAAGTTTGACTCCGGTGGATAGAGGTGTTCTCATCGAAGTTGAATCATTGAGTTTGTATTTTTGCAAAATTTCAGAAACATACTTAGATTGACTTATGAATGTACCTTCTGAAGTTTGTTTTACTTGTAATCCTAGAAAGAAAGTTAATTCTCCCATGAGGCTCGTCTCAAATTCACTCTTCATCAACTCTGAGAACTTGTCACAATACTTTTGATTGGTAGAGCCAAATATAATGTCATCAACATAAATTTGTACTAAAAGCATCTCATTCTTGTACCTTTTGATGAATAAGGTAGTATCAATTGTGCCCTTTTCGAATCCATTGTTAATCAGAAAAGTGGACAGAGTTTCATACCAAGCTCTTGGGGCTTGTTTGAGTCCATACAGAGCTTTATCCAAATAATAAACATGATTAGGATACTCTGTACTTTCAAATCCAGGTGGTTGCTGGACATATACTTCTTCATTTAATTTACCATGAAGAAAGGCAGATTTAACATCCATTTAATAAACTTTGAATCCTTTGTGTGCAACATAGGCTAAGAAGATTCTGATTGCTTCTAGCCTAGCTACAGGTGCAAAGGTTTCATCATAATCAATGCCTTCTTCCTGGAAATATCCTTTTGCAACCAACCTGGCTTTGTTTCTGATTATTATTCCATCCTCATCCTTTTTTTTCTGAAAACCCATTTCGTTCCAATTGCAAATTTTCCTTTGGGAAGGGGAACTAGGGTCCAGACTTTGTTTCTTACAAACTCTTGAAGTTCATCCTGCATTGCAAAAATCCAATGAGGATCTTCAAGAGCTTCTTTTACCTTCTTTGGTTCAATAATGCTCAAAAAGTTTACATAGAAGCATTCATTGATGGTGGCAGATCTTGTTTTAACTCCTTCGGATGAGGATCCAATGATTTGATCAATTGGATGATCTTTTGTCCATCTGGTGGTTGGAGCAATAATTTGTGCAGTTTGAGTTTTAGAGGCTCTGACGTTTGGGGACACCTCTGTTGTATTGTTCAGAGGTTCTGAAGGTAATGCCTCTGTTGTACTGTTCAGAGGCTCTGTTGGTGATGCCTCTGTTGTACTGTTCAGAGGCTCTGAGTTTTGTTCCAGAGATGCAGATTCTTGTTCTTCATCATTTGGTTTTGGAGTTGCTTCAGAGACTTCTTGATCATCTTCTGATTCACTTTGCTGATCTGCATTTGGTGAAACAGAAGGTGTTAGTTCAGAGGGCCCTGAAAGGGTTGTACCCGTTTCTTGAGGTTCTTCTGAATTCTCTCTCTGTCTATCTCTGAAGATAACTTCAGAGATATCTTCATCATCAAACAAATCTTCAAATATTTTGTTTAATTCAGATTCCCTTGATGATTCAGAGATTGGTGATGAACTTTCTTGATGTTCAGAGCTTTTATTGTCGTCAAAAGTGATATTGATGCTTTCTTGGATAGTACTTGTTCTAAGATTGAACACTCTGAAAGCTTTTGAGGCTAATGAATATCCAATGAATTTGCCCTCATCAACTTTCTTGTGAAACTTTCCAAGATATTCTCTATCTTTCAGAATGTAACACCTGCATCCAAAAACATGAAAATATTTAATAATAGGTTTCCTATTGTTAATGAGTTCATAGGATGTTTTCTGAAATCTCTTCACAATTGTAGCTCTATTCTGAGTGAAGCAGGTTGTTGCTACTGCTTCTGCCCAAAAATTTGTGGAAAGATCAGATTCAGCAAGCATTATTCTGGCAACTTCAACTAGTGTTTTGTTTTTCCTTTCAACTACTCCATTTTGTTGAGGAGTTCTTGCTGCAGAGAAGTTAGGGGTAATGCCTTCTTCTGATAGATAAGAATTGATTTTGGCATTTCTGAACTCTGTTCCATTATCACTTCTTAGTTTCTGAACTTTGCTGCTGAATAGAACCTGTAATCTTTTCAACAACCTTATTAATATGTCAGGTACATCAGATTTAGCTCTAATGAATTCTATCCATGTGTATCTGGAAAATTCATCAATTAGAACCAGAATGTATTTCTTACCTGCTAGACTCTGTATAGAGATAGGACCACAGAGGTCCACATGAAGCATGTGCAGAGGTCTAGGACAGTTGTTTTCACTTTTGGTTTTATGGGAAGATCTTTTCATTTTTCCCATCTCACAAGCAGAACAAAGATGATCTTTGTTAAACTTTAGAGATGGTAATCCCTTAACCAAATTAAGTTTAACTAACTTATCAAGTGAGGAAAAGTTTAGATGTGAAAACTTTTTATGCCAGAGCCAGATTTCCTCACTATTCAGAGATACAAGACAAAGTTTCTTTGAATCAGTGTCTGTGATTTTGGTAAAGTTCATTCTGTAGAGGTTACCTTTTCTGTCTGCTCTTAGCATTTCTTGACCTGATTCTGAGTGAAGAAGTGAACAATATTTTCTTTGAAATTTCACATCAAAACCATGATCACAAAGTTGACTTATGCTTATCAGATTGTGTTTTAATCCATCCACATAAGCAACCTTTGATACTGAAACATTTCCTTTTGATAACTCACCATATCCTTTAATCTGTCCTTGCTTGTTGTCTCCAAAAGTAACTGCTCCTCCAAATTTTGCTTTGAATGAGGATAACAGTTCTTTGTTTCCAGTCATATGCCTTGAACATCCAGAATCTAGGTACCAGATTGGCATTGACTGTTTCTGCAAGACAGATTATTGTTTCTTAGGTACCCACCTCATTATGGGTCCTTTTGTGTTAGACTTTGGTGGAATTGTATGACTTTTTGGCATCTCATCTTTTGATGTCTTGCCTTTACTTGTCTTCTTTTGAGATTTTGTCTCTGAGATATTTTTCAGAGATTTATTCAAAAGGCAGTGAGATCCTTTAAAATGATTTTTCAGTTTCATCAAGAGATAAATGCAGTTACAATTAATGGAACAAGAAGAAGTAGGAGCAAAGTTTTTCTTTTTATTAAAAGCATTTGTTACATTTTGACTTCTTTTGTAACTATCACTAGGAATATTACATTTATCCCTAACTACTTTTCTTTTTGCTTGATAGACAGTCTTCTTCTCAAGTTGCTTTTTCTTGTTCAAAAACATCTTCTTTTCTTTGCTGCTTACTGCACAGACAGGATCAATATGGTTAATTTTTGTCCATTTGCCTTTTTGTTCAGGAGAGAATTTTATTGTTTAATAGGTGTAAGAACCAGAAGTGTTTGTTTTATTCTTTGCCTTTTCTTGCAACTCTTTTTCAAGTTCCAGAGATGTTTTTGCTTGTAAACACATATTTGCAAAATCAAGACTTATTGGTATTCTGGTTTTGGTTTTCAATACTGAAATTGGAACATTCAAAATACCAGAGCCAACAGTTTCTATCTTTTTGTGAATTACATTCCCTGGTTTACAAAAAATCTGTTCATCAATCTCTAAATCAGATTCTGAATCAGAGTCAAGAAAGTCTCTCTTAGATTTAATAGAGATATCTACCTCTATTGGTTTTTTAATTTCTTTTGATCTAGAGACTTTGATGATCCGTTTCATGCTTTCTTTTCTTTTTAAGTCCTCCATGACATTTTCTTCCCAAATCTTTTGAGCATCATCTTTAAACGTAGTTCTGATGTTTTCATCTGACTTTGGTGAATACATAGGAGCATTCGGATTAAGTGAACTCTGAGATTCATTTTCAGAAGTACTTGTATCAGAGGTACTTGGTTCAAATGTCTCTGATTCTCTTGAGATGAAAGCATCAAATCTGAAAATTTCTTTGGAATCATAGCTCTGATGTTTTGTAAAGTGTACCTCTGAAGTTTCTTCTTTTATCTGTAACACAGATTCTTTAATGTCTTTACTTCAGAGTACTTTGTATTTTTGAAATTTAAAGCTCTTGCTTTTGATCCCTCTGATGTTTTCATTCTTTTGAAATTATTCAGAGATAGATCTTCAGAGCTTTGGACCTTTCCTATACAGAAAGTGGAAGAAAGTGAAGTTTTCTCCAATCCATTAAATGAACTCAACTCATTGAATCCTAGCCCTTGAGAGTCCATCTAAGTTTTTATTTTGGCGAAAACACTTTGTGCATTGACATAGCTTTTGATTCGAAGATTTTGTCTATCTAGAGATTGATGTAGGATTTCTCTTTCCTTTTGAAAAAAAATTTGGTTAAGGCAATAGAATTGAGCCTTTCATACTCAGATTTCTTTACTTCTTCTTCTTTTCCTTTTAAAACCTTTTCAATCTCTTTTATTTCTTCTGAAAATGAATTTTCTTTTTGCTTGTTGGTTTCTTCAAGTTTGGTTTTTTCAAGAAAAATTTCTTTCTTTTCTGATTCTAGAAGATTCTTTTCTCTTTTGTAAAAAATGAGCTCTGTTGTTACTTGCTCTCTTTTCTCTTTTTCTTCAACAAACTTTTGCTTTAGATCCTGAAGGTCATTAATTAGTTTAAAAGCATCTATTTCAGGATCACTGTCAGAGGTGTAAAGAGAGTTTACCTTTTCAGAGTTGTCTTCGGATGCTTCATCAGTTTGATTTCCATCTGAAAAAGCCATACCACAGAGATTGGTAGGCTCTTCCTCACCATCACTTGTTGAGTCAGATAGCCAGTCTTCCATTTCTGCTACAAGAACTCTTTCTTTTACATTGTATTTGTATTTGTTCTTGTAGTAATCTTGATCTTTGACAAGTTTTCCTCTGCAGTTTGCAGAGAAGTGGCCTGATTTTCCACATCTGAAGCATCTTCCATCATTTTGATTTGGTAGAAGAGTGACAGTACTTGTCTCTGGCTTCTGTTCTTGAGGTTTGAAGTAACTTTGTGGTTGTGGATACCTTGGTTGGAATGGTTGTTGTGATCTTGTTTGTGGTGTTGCATTTTCATTGTTGAAGTTTGTACCCTTTTTATCACTATATGGAGTGAATCTGGGTTCTTGTTGAAATCTTCTCTCCGGATTTCTTCTTTCTTCATTCTCTCTCCTTCCTTCAAATACCTTCTTACCAAATTTCTTGTTAAACTGATGAGTGATTAATGCAAGAGATTTGGCAAAGGCACTTATATCTTCATCTGATTATGAATCAGTATGAGTTTCTTCTGCTATCAAAACCTTTTTGGATCTTCTTTTTGTTTCCAAACATTTTTGAGACTCTTCACAGTTGTTTTCTTTCGATGTTTGTTTTGAAACAAGTGCAAGGGGTCCACCCAAAGAGGTTTTTGATTTTTGCTTCATAACTTCTTTTTCATGTGCAACAAGAGTACCATAAATGTCAGTTAATGACCATGACTCAAGATCTTGATTAGCCTGTATAGACATGGACAGTTGTGACCATTCTTCATTCATGCTTTTCAAAAAAAGAACGTTGTTTTCCTCTTTTGTTCTTATCACTCCAAACTTTCTACATTTGTTTATTAGAATGTTGAATCTTGAGTAAGTTTGGTGTAACTTTTCTTCTGGTAGAGCATGAAAATCATGATATTCATTGATGCATAGATTTCTTCTATTTTTCTGAGTTTGTAGGCCACCTTCAAGTTGATTTAACAAGTGATCCCATATCTCTTTTGCAGTTTTACAAGAATCAAGTTCTTGAAAGATATCATTGGGAATGGCCAATATGAGTAATCTAACAGCTTTTGAGTCATTATCCATCATATTATTTTCTTCATCAGTGAAGTTTGTGGTTTTCTTTTCATAATATGCAGGTATTTCGGCAGTATCTGCTGTTGCAGGAACTCTTGGTACCAACACCATTGGAATGTGAGGTCCAACGTTCACAGATCTAAAAAGATCCCTGTTCATACCTTCTAGAAAATTTACCATCCTTATTTTCCATTGGGGATATTCATCCCTTAAAAGTGTAGGAGGTTTTGTTAATGACCCAGCTGTATACATGGCACTTATGCTTGAGTTTGCCATTTAATTTTTTTTTGAAGAACTGATGCTTTTTTTTTGTAATGAACTGTGATTTACTATCAAATCTAGAGCATATGATGTTCTTGAATAAACTGGGTTTATATGAACATGCACAGATATTGAAAGTTTAGAATCAATGAGATGTAAATCTATCCGAGTATGCAGATATGATCTTTCTTTGTTTTAGAAACAAAGGAGGCTCTGATACCAATTGTTGGATCCCAGATCTAATCTCATAACAATGATATAAACAATAAGAGTAATGACAGCGGAAGTAATACAGTTTAATATCAAAGGAGATTCAAATATCACAGTTCATAAAGCAGATAAAGATAAACAAGATATTCTTAGAATAAAATATTCAACTTATATTATCAGATATATAACTTCTTAAGCACACTTTTAACAATAAGGTGATGGCCTATTTATAGGACCATAAAGTAAGCAGTGTACTTGCATGACAACAAAGAGCATGCTGAACAGTGACCTACTCTAGAAAGTAAATCTTATCACTAAGTGACGTGTCATCTGTTCTTCTACTTATTCGTAGAAAACTTCAGTGTGAACATCTTCAGAGAGAATGTCTTCAGAGCTCCGACGTTGTCTTCAAAGACTCTGATGAAGCCATCTCTGATGTCTTATCTGAAAGTTGCACTCTGATAAGTACTTCAGAGGCAGGTTTGTCCTCTGACGTCTTCGTCTTCTGAAGTCTTCGTCTTCTGAAGTCTTCGTCCTCTGAAGTAGGATGGGTATTTTCAACACGTTAACAGATGATATGGAGCTAACAGTTTGTGTTTGATTAATTGTGATTAGGAACTAGAATCTGGGAATAACACTGACATATGATTTATTGTGCTTTACATGTCAAGAAAATCATTGACCAGCATGTACTTTTTAGGAACATGGGATTTAGTGTGAGTGCTTAAAAGATATTCCATGGATTCACGATAACCAGTGTTTCCTACCCCGGAAGAAATCCCTTAAGAGATTGAGGGTAGAGGGGTCTAAAAGAATTGAGTATGGGAGTGACCGGAGGTAAAATGGGAATGAGAGATTGGTTAGATGTGAGCTTATATGTTTAAAAGAAAGAGGGTGAGAGAACAGAGTTAAAAGAATATCAGAACTCTGCACCAAACATCTTTCTGAGTCGGGCAACCACATTATTGATTGGTTCACATTTCTTTGGTGACCATCATTGAAATAGGCAAATAGCCCATGCCATCTCTTGAATACAACCCCACTAGCTACTCATTCTTTTTTTCTTAAAAAGAGAATGTTTCACATTTTCTGGGGAAGCAACATATAATCTATCGGATCTTCTCTTGGAAGATACTGATATTGAAAAAGAAGGAAAGTTGCCCCACCTTCGAACCTTTCTTATGCACGTTGAGTCCATGTACAATCATTGCTGTCTCAGTGATTTACATACTTTGAGCCTTATGAAACACAATCATTGTGCTAATTCTTTCAAACACAAGCACGAGCACACAGAGAATCTATTTTTCTGTCAGAACATTCATAGAATTACCTTGTGTTTATCAATGATTGAATGGAAGTCCTGGGGAGTCAACATCAAACCAGCTCCTTAAATTGTACATTCGTTGTACACAGTAACTTTGTGTTACTAACAGGCATTTCTAATTGTTTCATTTGTTGATTCAGGGTTACAACTCATATTCGTTTGAATTTGAAAAGATTCAGACGAATACATTTATGAATCAAAGGACAATACAGATCAGATGTCAGATTGTCTATTTCTTCACAAAGAGGGAATTTGTTCTCATATTATCATAAGGGGGAGATTAAAGCTCATGAAGACTGTACTCATTGGTTATATGGGGGAGATCATTCAATGATAGATATGATCTTGAAGTGTTTTAATGATTTTGATTCTTATAAATCATTAAAAAGGGGGAGAATAATCAAAGTTCAAGACCATATTGAAGTTTTAAAGATTTCAGAGGAGATAAAGTTTTCAGATGATCAAAGTCAAAGGTTAAAGAAAGCTTGTCAAAGAGAAAGTGAAAGAAAGTCAGAGTTTGAAAGTAAAGTTGTCTATTCAGAATATTCAAAAGCTAATTCAAATGGAGAGACAAGTTTGAAGAATTGTCAAAAATAATGCAAAGTGTAAAAAGACTTAAAGATATCAAAGTTATGAAAGAGCAAGAGCTAAAAGTTGAAGACAATTATGAAGATAAGAAGACCTGAAGATTATTGCCAATTTTTTTTAATCTTGAATCCAAAGGGGGAGATTGTTAGACTGAAATTTTATTCAAGATTAAATGAGGGTCTTTATTGTATTTGTTGTTTTGTATGTGTTGTAATGAGCTTAGAAGGTTTGACCTTGCTTGGTAATGTTGATCTATATATATAAGCAAGTCTTTGTTTTAGTAGTAAGTGTTAGAGTTGTAGAAACATATTGAAGTCTTTGTAGTAGTTGTGGTAGTGATTGAGAGAGAAGAAAGAACACATAGTTGCACACCGTGAGAACACACACAAACACTCTGTATTGAAATGTTTATCACAAATAGGTATATGGCTTGATGTAAACTGTGTGATTAAATAAACAAAAGTGTTTTGTGTAAATCTGGATGTGTTTATGCTAGTAATTCTTGGGCCACAATTGGTATCAGAGCCAAATCCATTTTGAAATCAAGAAAATCTTGAGTCAGCACTGTTCATCGTCACTGTTCACCAAAGTCAGAATCAATTTTGAATTTTAATTAAAATTTCGAGTTGAAATTGATTGATTTGTGTTCGTTTATCATTTTCGATCAATTTTGTGTGTTTTGATTTGTGAATTGCACTGTGATTGAGTTTTAATTTTGAATTTTGGTTGAGTTGTTATTCACGAGTTCTACGCACTGTTCTTGAATAAATTTGTAATTTTGTGTGTTTTTAATCGAAATTCATTGTTAGATTTGAGTTCTAGATGTTTAAGCGAG
Source organism: Arctium lappa (assembly GCA_023525745.1). Lineage (NCBI taxonomy): Eukaryota > Viridiplantae > Streptophyta > Magnoliopsida > Asterales > Asteraceae > Arctium > Arctium lappa. Next base: position 53,962,627 of record CM042057.1, read on the forward strand.
CAAATTCTCAAATTTTTGTATTGAAGTTCGAGGTCTTGAGTGGTTTGTAGTGTTAATCTGTTTGATTTTTTGAAGTTTGCGCAAGATCCAAACTTTGCGCAAGTTCGTCAAGGTTTGCGCAAGATTCATCGAGAAATTTCTTCAAGTGATCATTGTTGAGGTTTGTGTATTCAACAACACACAAGTGTGGTTTGCGTAAGCTTCTCGACACGCAAAGTATTGGTTTGCGTAAGCCGTTCAACACGCAAAGTATTGGTTTGCGTAACCAATTCATCACGCAAAGAGAGGTTTGCTTAAAACGTTCTTCACGCAAAGTGCAGTTTGCGCAAGCTTCGTGTCACACAAAGTTGTGGTTTGCGTATCCCGTGTTAAGTCTGCGGAGGGGGACATAGTTCTGATTGTGATAAAAAATTTTGAATTCTTATTTCAAGATTTCCATATTTCTTGTGATTTCATTTGGACTAACGATCATTTCTAGCATATTTTTATAAATTTCAAGATGAATAAGGAGATCATTTATGATTTTGAAAAGATGAACATTCCTGAAGCTAAAGCACATGTTAAATATCTTCTTGGAAAGTTATCAATATATAGTAGCATGATCTTTGATTGTGAGAAAGAAAACAAACAACTCAAATCTGAAAAAGATAAGCTGAAAGAAAAAATCTTTAGTCTTGAGGTTGAGCTAAATATGTTGAAAGAAAAAGACAACCCAAAAGACAAAGAGGACACGAAGAAGGCTGAGAAGAAAAGAAAAGAAAAGATTTAGAGAATGAAAATGTTGAGCTGAAGAAGAACAAATTTGAATTAGAAGTTCAAATTGAAAAAGAGGAGAAAGAAAGGGAAAGTTATGAAAAGAAAAGAAAAGAGTTTGAAAATGAGAATGTTGAATTGAAAAAGAAAATATCTAAATTTGAGAAAGAAAGAAAAGACTTTCTGAAGAAATTTTCTGATTTCTCAAGAAAAGCATTTGAAGAAAAGAAAGTTGTGGAGCTGAAATTGTTAGACTATAATTGTATTCAAGATTAAATGAGGGTCATTATTGTAATTGTTGTATTAGTGTTTGTGTGTGGTGTAAATAAGCTTAGAAGGGTTGACCTTGCTTGGTCATGTTGACCTATATATAAGCAAGTCATAGTGTTGTTTTGTAGGTAACAAAGAGAGTGCAAGAAGTGTGTGTGAAAGTAAAGGTGTAATTGAGAGAGAGTAAGAACACACATTGTAGCACACATTGGTTACACACACAAACACATTCTATCTTGATGTAATCATTGTGATTAATAAACAAAATGTAGATTTGTATGTGTTTTATGCTAGTAATTCTTGGGCCACAATTGGTATCAGAGCCAAATCCATTTGAAAATCAAGAAAATTTTAAAAATCGACACTGTTCATTAAGTACTGTTGATCGTCACTGTTTACCAAATCAATTTTGAGTTTTAGTGGAAATTTCGAGTTGAGATTGATCAGGTTTTGTTCGCTGAGTGAAATAGATCGAGTCTATATCTGTTAATTCGTGTAATGCACTATAATTGATCATCAATTTGATGATTTTGTGTTTTTTTTTTAATTTTCGAGTTCTTGCACTGTATTCACATCAATTATATAGATTTTGTGTTGTAAATCGAAAATAGTTGTTGGAAATGAGTTCTCGGTGATCAAGTGAACAAATTCTCAAAGTTTGGAGCTAAAATTCGAAGTTTTATGTTGAAATCGATGAATCAGATGAAGAACGCGCAAGCTATCTGAAGAACACGCTAGATCTGAAGAACGCGCAAGTTCTTCGTTAAAACGTGCAAGATTCTTCGTTAGAACGCGCAAGCTGAAGAAGTTATTTTTTGGTTGAAACGCGCAAGACGTTGGTTGCGAGTTCTAGAAACGCGCTGGTCGATATCTGCGAGTTCTCCAAAAGCGCCAATCGAAGCTAGCGAGTTTAAGTCCAAACAGTGTTCAGCGAGTTCTTTGTTGTGCGAGTTTGAAGATTTCAGAATTTTTTTCTAAGTATTGAAACGCGCAAGAGTGGTTAGCGAGTTTGCTCAAAACGCGCAAGTAGTGCCTAGCGAGTTTCTGGAACGCGCACGCCTCTATCAGCGCGTTTCTGCGTGAATAGTAACTTGCGTGTTTAAGCACTTGCGAGTTTTATCGATTAGCGAGTTTCAGTGCTTAGCGAGTTTGCTCAGAACGCGCAAGTCTTTGCGAGTTTGCTTGAGAGTTTATCAAACGCGCAGACCTTGATTTGCGTGTTTCTCAGCCTGCGAGTTTCATTTTCAATAGTGATCTGCGAATTTTGTCACTTAGAATATTTTCTGAAAATTTTCAAAACTGTAACATTTAAAGATTTCTGTATTTTTCTTGATTTGATTGGATTTAAAGATCTTTACTAGCTAATATTTTTCAATTTTTTTTTCAGGTATATTCATGTTTTAATCATGGCAAATGAATTTCTTTCTATGGGATCTCTTCTGAAGCCTCCGGTCTTGTCTTCTGGAGATTATTCACAATGGAAGAAGAGAATGATTCAGTTCTTGAATCTAAAGAACAAAGATTATATGACTTCTATCATAGAAGGTCCGGGAGATCCAAAATCACTTGTACGTGGACAAGCAGCTACAGAAACAAATCCCGCAATTCCAGATCGCTATGTGTCAAAACCATATAAATTTTTCAATGAGACAGAAAAAGCAAGACACAAGGTTGATGAAGAAGCTTTTATCTATCTCACTATGGGAATTCCTAATGACATTTACAATCGAGTAGACAGTAGGGATTCTGCAAAAGCGTTATGGGATGAATTGGAGAAACAGTTTCAAGGATCAAAGAAGTCTATTCAGACCAAGCTGAATCAAAGTATCAATGCTTATGAAGGTTTCCATGCTAAAGAAGGAGAGACTTTGTTGGAGACATACAATCGATTCAATATCATATTGAATGATCTTAGGAGAAATGGGATGAACAAGACAGAATCGGAGATCAATTATAAGTTCATCAAGAACTTGAACCCAGAATGGAAAAGCTATGCAATCAACATTCAGATGACAAAGGACATGGCACAAGAAGACGTCAATGATATCTTCACAACTTTATCTCAGCATGAGGATGAAGTAAAGCAGCTTAGTGCTGAAAAGAAGATGGTCAAAGATTCGTTAGCCTTAATGTCTGAGCGTAAGAAAGGGTCTGTTTCAAATCCAGTTCTTCCTACAAGACAAAATCAAGGAAATCCAGAGCTCTTCTCACTGAAGTTACTGATTAAAGCACTGATAAATCTTCCACTGAAAGTGAAGAACATTCAGATGAGGATATGCAAAGATTTGCTGAAAATCTGGCTCTTCTCACAAAACAGTTTAAAAGTTTTGGAAAGAAAAGATACTCAAAGCTGAAGTATGACAAATACAAGAAGGACAAGTATAAATCGAGATCTGAAAAGAAGTATGAGAAAAGCGGTGAGAAAAGAGATGATAAGAGAGAAGAGAAGAGAGAAGGAAAGAAAGAAGAGATTGGGCCGAAATATGGAAGATGCTATAATTGTGGAAAACCAGGTCATTTTTCCAAAGACTGCAAGCAGAAGCGGATACAGAATTCAGAATGCTATACTCGGAAATCACTGATAGCAAAGAAAGTGGAAGATGGTCAGAACTTAATGGCAGAAGAAGAGAACTGGTTCTTCAAGAGTTCTAATGATGAATCTGCACATTTTACTCAAGTGTGTATGATGGCCAAAGTAGATGAAGACATTGGATCATCTTTTGATCATTCTGATTGTGGTTCCGAGGTACGTATTCAATCTTTAAAAGCTCAAGTTAAGTTCATGAAAGAAGAGTTTAAAACTTTGAAAGGCAAACTTAGTCATGAAAGACAAACAATGTTGAATTTTCGTGATGAAAATTCAATGTTGAAAGATTTTGTTAAGGATAAAGAGTCTGAAAAAGATCTTTTAAAAAAGGACAAAGATGTTTTAATTTCAAAAATATCTGAACTTGAAAAAGATCTTGTAAACTTAAATGCTGAAAAAGGTGATTTTCAATTAAAATTTGAAGTTTGTTATCAAGAAAGAAACGAGGCATATTGTAAAATCAAGCAACTGGAGGATTTAAATCTGAAAAGAGGACAAACTGAGCAAACATTAAATCTTTTAACAAACAAACTCCAAGATGTCAGATTTTATGATGTTAAAAAAGGTTTGGGTTTTGAACCAAACACTGTTTTAAAAAGAGCACCAGAAAATTTATATAATTTTGATAAAATGGGCTCTATTTCTACAAAACCTGATATTCATGATACTTTTGTAAGAGGTAAAGATGTGAAAGTTGATGAAACTTCATCTTGTGCTGATTCAATTTCAAATTTAAAATCTGTTGGTTTTGCTTATAAAGATTTAAATGAAAGTTATAAAACAAGAAAAATAGAATTTAGTGAATTTACATCACTATTTCCTCCTTGTTTACCAACAGAATCACAAAAGGTTGAAGAAAACAATACTGAATCTCAGTGTCAGTTTGATGAATCTGATTCAGAAAATGCTGTTGAGAATCACGTATTATCTGATTTATTCACTTCTAATTCTTCAAAAGATTCAAAAGATGAAAATATCATGAATCACAAACTTAAGTCTGATTTTTCAAAAACTATGACTGAGGAGATTTTTACAGAAATGATGAATGCTTCAGATCCTGTTCCTATAATAGAAAAGATGGAATCAAACTCTGAGGTGAATCAAGCATCTATTTCTGAAAAACAAATCATAGATCTTCAAAAGACAATCGAAGAGTTAGAAGATGAGAACGTTGATCTCAAATTCAAACTTGACAAGTCTTTTGAACAAAACAAAGATCTCTCTAAAGAGATAAATATTTTGAAAGATGATTTGTTTAAACGAAATCTTCAAGATAAAAAGATGTTTGATTCTACAAAATGTAATGTTCATTCTAATACAGAGTTTGATACTGTCAATTCTAAATCTTCAGTTTTTTATACTTCTACTCCTGAATATCCTCCGAGTATTTTTGAGAAAGGAGAAGCTTCTTGTACTTCAAAGTCAAAATCATCTTCTTCAAAGAAAACTAACAAGATTCTGTTTTCTGTTTCAGATGTGAAAAGTCAAAATGGTAAAGGAGAAAGAGTGAAGAATGTGAAGGAAAATAAAGTTGCTAAAAATAAATGTAATATTCGTGATAGTGGTAGTTTGTTGTGTAAAAATTCAAACGTTTCCAAATGTCAAAGATGTATGAATGATTGTACCTCATTGGATAAATCTACACTTTTGACATTTGCACGTAAGAATTTTATCTGCAAACACTGTCATGATAATGCATTTATCATTCCTTCTATTCATTCTAAATCTAAAATTGCCAGAAAAACATCTCATGTCAAATCAGCTTCAAAATCCTTAACTCATCAGGCTAAAATTTTTCATGCTAAGATTGATAATTTTTCGAAAAAGAAAACATTTCATGAGCTTAATGTTAAAATGGTATGGAAATGGGTACCTAAGCCTCGCTACGAGTGGCGAATTAAGGCTAAGGTAGATGATATTGTTGAATTGCAAAAAGCTAACAAGGAAGGACCCATCTGGATATGGGTACCTAAAAAGAAATGAGTTGTTATTTTTGCAGGCCTCACATACATGGTATATAGATTCAGGATGCTCGCGCCATATGACAGGATTTAAGCATCTACTTCATAATTATGTTGAGGAACCTGCCGGTACTGTAAGTTATGCTAATTCTGAGGTTACTGGTTATATTCGAGGACACGGATCGCTAACAAATGGCACCGTGATGATCAAAAGAGTACTATACGTAGAAGGACTTGATCATAATCTTTTCAGTACAAGTCAATTCTGCGATAGTCAATTTCAAGTTCGGTTTACTGACAAATGCTGTTATATTGAAGATAAATATGGTCGTTCAGTTTTTAAAGCCAAGCGGAATGCAAATCTTTATTCTGTGAATTTTCCAACACTTTCTGCATCAAGACCTGTATGTCTGATTGCAAAAGCTTCACGAGCTGAAAGTTGGATATGGCATCGGCGTCTGTCTCATCAAAACTTTGATGCGACTAAACAGTTGGCGAGACAAGGCATTGTCAAAGGTCTACCAGAACTAAGGTTTGAGAAGAATTCTCTTTGTCCCGCTTGTGAAATGGGAAAGATGAAGCGAACATCTCATAAAGCAAAGACAGAATTCTCATCCTCAACACCTCTTGAATTAATACATATGGATCTTTGCGGCCCGATGAGGACTCAGTCTATCAATGGTAAGAAATATATTTTGGTCATGATAGATGAGTACTCCAGATATACTTGGCTGGAATTTTTAAAGAACAAATTAGATGCAGCAGAGCTGATCATTGAGTTTTTAAAGAAGATCCAGGTTCGACTACAATTGCCGGTTATATCTTTGAGAAGTGACAATGGCACAGAATTCAAGAATGAAAAGCTTCAGAGTTATCTCATATATGTTGGGATCTCTCATAATTTTTCTGCTGCCTACACTCCTCAGCAAAACGGTGTAGTTGAAAGGAAGAATCGAACACTGGTGGAAGCTACAAGGACAATGTTAGCCTATTCCGAATTGCCAATGTTTCTGTGGGCTGAAGCCGTAGCCACTGCGTGTTTCACACAAAACCGAACGATTGTCATCAAAAGACATAAAAAGACAGCGTATGAACTTATTAATCATCGAAAACCGAATATTAAATTTTTTGTACTTTTGGTTGCAGGTGTTATATTCTCAATGATCGAGACAATCTTGGTAAATTTGACAAGAAGGCTGACGAAGGCTATTTCATTGGTTATTCGTTAACATCTAAAGCCTATCGTATCTACAATAGACGAACCAAGACGATCATGGAGAGCATTAACGTGTCATTCGATGAATCATCAACGTTGACTTCTGAACACAACAGTTCAGAACTCAAGCTTAAACAGAAAGTTTCTATTCAAGACGGAATAGAACCTGAAGTTAAACAGAATAAGTCTTCTAATTCAAATAAAATTACATCTGAATTAGACTTATTATTTTTTGATGCTTTTCTGGATATATGTGCAGATTTTGAAAAATCAAACATATCTGCATCAACTTCAGAGGTTCCAATTATAGTCGCAGATATTTCAGGACCTTCTGAAAATGTCACAATATCAACCACATCAGGTATATCTACACATATACATTCTGAAGATACTAATGTTGATTCTGTGCATGAAGATCCAAATTCTGCAACAGAAGTTCCGAGTGATTCTTCTATTGCTCCGGAAATATTTACTTCAGAAGAGGCTGTACAAGATGTCCCGAGCACATCTAGGGTTGATAAAGACTTACCTGCAATATATGATGAATATGAGGAAGATAATACTCAAACTGACATTCATCTGATTCCAAGTTCAATGAAATGGACAAGAGATCACCAACTTCATAATATCATAGGTGATGCACAGTCTGGTGTACAAACGCGTGCAACATCAGCTAATTTTTGTCTATATTCAAGTTTTTTAAGTTCTCTCGAGCCAAAGAAAGCTTTAGAAGCCTTGCGCGATCCAGATTGGATACTGGCGATGCAAGATGAACTTATACAATTTGAGAGGAACAAAGTTTGGCGACTTATACCACTTCCACAAGGAAAATCTGTTATTGGAACAAAGTGGGTTTTCAGAAATAAGAGAGATGAATCTGGAGTTGTAGTTCGAAACAAAGCTCGCCTTGTTGCAAAGGGTTATTGTCAACAGGATGGGATTGATTATGACGAAACGTTTGCTCCTGTGGCACGACTGGAAGCCATACGTATCTTCTTATCCTATGCAGCGCATAAAAATTTTACGGTCTTCCAAATGGACGTAAAATCAGCATTTTTAAATGGGATATTGCATGAAGAAGTATATGTTGCTCAACCAGAAGGATTCGTTGATCCAAAGAACCCTGATCATGTCTATCTCTTAGACAAAGCCTTGTATGGACTCAAACAGGCACCAAGAGCTTGGTATGAAACTTTAACTCAATTCTTACTCGCTTCAGGATTCAAGAAAGGTACAATTGATACTACTCTCTTTCTGATAAAGCAAGGTGATGATATGATTCTGATTCAGATTTATGTAGATGATATAATTTTCGGTTCTACAAATCCAAAGTTTTGTAAAAACTTTTCAAGAATCATGGAATCTCGTTTTGAAATGTCAATGATGGGCGAACTGAATTTTTTCCTTGGTCTTCAAGTGAAACAGTTACCCGAAGGCATTTTCATCAATCAGTCAAAATATATTCGAGATATTTTAAAGAAATTTAACATGACTGACAGTTCAGTGATGGAAACACCGATGGCAACGGGCACACTTTTAGATGCAGATCTTTCTGGAAAATCAGTAGATCAAAAAGTGTACCGTAGCATGATTGGTTCACTGCTGTACTTAATTGCGAGTAGACCGGATATTATGTTAGCTACATGTTTCTGTGCGAGATATCAAGCTAATCCGAAGGAATCACACCTGGTTGCTGTAAAAAGGATACTTAGGTATCTTAAAGGTTCTACTGAGTTAGGCCTTTGGTATCCTAAGGGTTCGTCTTTTGATTTAACTGCCTATACTGATGCTGATCATGCAGGTTGCAAACTGGATAGAAAAAGCACATCTGGTTCTTGTCAGTTTTTAGGTGATAAGTTGGTTAGTTGGACTTCTAAGAAACAAAATTGTGTTTATACATCCACCGCTGAGGCTGAATACGTAGCTGCCGCAAGCTGCTGTTCACAAGTCCTCTGGATGCGAACACAGTTAAAAGATTTCGGATATACCTACCAAAGAGTTCCTATCTACTGTGATTCTAAGAGTGCGATTGCGATAACTGCTAATCCAGTGCAGCATTCCAAGACGAAACACATCGACGTGCGTTATCATTTTATAAAGGATCATGTTGAAAAGGGCGATATTGAGATGCACTTTGTGACTACAGACTACCAGTTGGCTGACCTTTTCACCAAACCATTGGATGAAAAGAGGGTTAACTTTTTAGTTAGCAAACTTGGTATGTTAAATGCCACTTCATGATTCGAGGGGGAGTTTTCTACTTTTGTGCTTTATTTGAATATATTTTGAATATTTCATCATATCTTGACTGACTAAAGCGGAATCATTTTTATAATGATTACCAAAATCTTTTTCTTGCAGTATATGTTATGTGACAAAGCATAATGGCTTTTGGACAATTCAGTTCAAAACCCGTTTTCAAATGTTTTCTTCTGAAGGATGCTTTCATGATAACATCATTTCAGAAAGTTTTTCGTTTGAAAGAGAGATTATATTGTTATATTTTTTTCTGATAAGTTGATTTTTTACAGATATCAAGGGGGAGGATATCTAGTCAAGAATACTTTAATTGCTATATTCATTCCAGGTGGAGTTAAGGATTCTTATTCACAGGTATAACCTTCTAATCCTTATACTCTAACACTTGTGAAAGAAGAACAACTTTCACTTGTGAAAAATGTTTTTAAAATGTTCAAACCACTTCACGATCTTAACATGTTTTTATGATTTGAGAAGTGTGAATTTTAAATGATTTTTGGATACTTATATGTTTATCTGACCGTGTGTTCTTTAAAGAATAATACTTGTGTATTTTCTTTTCTACATACTTTGTCAAGTATTCATACACACACTGGTTAAGTATTTTCAAATTGACTTTGTTATTACCATGTATCAAATGATATATCTTTCTATGGTAATACTCCCGTCGTTTGGTATTCATAGTTGTTTGAATCAAACGTCATTTCACTTTTAATGTGCTTTCATTGATAATATGTTTATATATTGTTCATATAAACAACTTACGTCTTTGAATTCCCAAATATTTTTCTTCATGATAATTTGATCTGATCTTAATCATTGTCAGATTCTCAAAACATTTCTATTCTTTTCATTCATATAAAGTTTTGAGAAATCTTAAATGTTTAAAATGCTCAAATTTCATTTCTGATTTTTGAATGAGCATACAAACACTGATATATGATTTCTTGTACTTTACATGTCAAGAAAATCATTGAACATCATGTACTTTTAGGAACATGGGATTCAGTGTGAGTGCTTATTAGATCTTCCATGGATTCACGATAACCAGTGTTTCCTACCCCGGAAGAAATCCTTTGAGTGATTGAGGGGAGAGGGGTCTAAAAGAATTGAGTGTGGGATTGAGCTGAGGTAAAATGGAAATGAGAGATTGGTTAGATGTGAGCTTAAATGTTTAAAAGAAAGAGGGTGTGAGAACATAGTTAAAAGAATATCAGAACTCTGCACCAAACATCTTTCTGAGCCGGGTAGCCACATTACTGATTGGTTCACATTTCTTTCGTGACCATCATTGAAATAGGCAAATAACCCATGCCATCTCTTGCATACAACCCCACTAGCTACTCATTCTTTTCTTAAAAAGAGAATGTTTCACATTTTCTGGGGAAGTAGCATATAATCTATCGGATCTTCATTTGGAAGATACTGATATTGAAAAAGAAGGAAAGTTTCCCCACCTTCGACCCTTTCTCATGCACTTTGAGTTCATGTACAATCATTGATGTCTCAGTGGTTTACATATTTTGAGCCTTATGAAACACAATCATTGTGCTAATTCTTTCAAAACACAAGCACGAGCACACAGAGAATTTTTTTTTCTGTCAGAACATTCATAGAATTACCTTGTGTTCTTCAATGATTGAATGGAAGTCCTGGGGAGTCAACCTCAAACAAGCTCCTTATATTGTACATTCGTTGTACACAGTAACTCTGTGTTACTGACAGACATTTCTAACTGTTTCATATGTTGATTCAGGGTTACCAATCTTATTTCATTTGAATTTGAAAAGATTTAAATGAATATGTTCATGAATCAAAGGCCAATCCAGATCAGATGTGAGAATAATTTTCCTATATGGGGGAGATTGTCTATTATCCAAAGGAGGAAGATGAAAGTTCTTGAAGAATGTGCTTATCAGATGGTGGGAAGTTCTTTAAATGACGGATCTGACCTTGAAGTGTTTTAATGATTTTGATTCTTACAAATCATTAAAAAGGGGGAGAATAATCAAAGTTCAAGATCAGATTGAAGTTTTAAAGTTTTCAGATGATTGAAGTCAAAGATTAAAGAAAGCTTGTCAAAGAAAAAGTGGAAGAAAGTCAAAGTTTAAAAGAAAGATTGTTTATTCAGAGTTGTGTTAAAAGCAAATTCAAAGGAAGACAAGTTTGAAGAATTGTCAAAGTTTTAAAGTTGTCAAAGCCAGAAAAGATTCAAAGCTAAAGATTAATTCTGAAGATAAGAAGACCTGAAGATTATTGCCAAAAAAATTTTAATCTTGAATTCAAAGGGGGAGATTGTTAGACTATAATTGTATTCAAGATTAAATGAGGGTCATTAGTGTAATTGTTGTATTAGTGTTTGTGTGTGGTGTAAATAAGCTTAGAAGGGTTGACCTTGCTTGGTCATGTTGACCTATATATAAGCAAGTCATAGTGTTGTTTTGTAAGTAACAAAGAGAGTGCAAGAAGTGTGTGTGAAAGTAAAGGTATTTGAGAGAGAGTAAGAACACACATTGTAGCACACATTGGTTACACACACAAACACATTCTATCTTGATGTAATCATTGTGATTAAAAAACAAAGTGTAGATTTGTATGTGTTTTATGCTAGTAATTCTTGGGCCACAGAAATGCATTAAACTTTCTCAACAAGTTTCAGACTTTGAGAAAGTAATCATACTGGAAAGATAGAAATTTGAGAAATAGAAGAAGAAGATAGTTGAGACAAAGACTGTAAAGAAGGATTTTACTGAAGAGAAGATTGTGTTTGAGATTGAGATTGCTAAGCTTACAAAGAAGCTATGTCAGGATCGAATTCTCAACAAGAATTATGAATACTCAGAAACAATATCAAAGAAGTTGCGGAATAACACTTTGATATTTAATGTAACAGTAAGCAAACAGTGTATGTATATGATTAACAACTTGTAAACTTGTATTGAATGATTAAAATTACAAGATTACACACTCAACCTCAATCTTGAAGAACAAACTATTTCAAGACGAATTCTACTTCTCTAGAATTAGGAACTATGCCTTGAGGTTGATTCTCTCTAAAACAAAAACTTAGAATTAATTTTCTAAACTATTCTATCAAATCTATACATATACTAAGCAAAAGATAATTACAATAAATAAAATATCTTCAGAATATCTTCCATGAATATCTTCCATGAATATCTTCAGTATATCCAGCTGTCACTCTTGTAATTCGGATCTCCATCTCATAAGCAACATTAATCATCTTGGAAGTATTAACTTAGTCTTGGCAGCATTAACTACTAAGCAGCACTAACCTCTAGCAGTACTAACTAGCTAAGCAGTACTAACTTTGATCAAGCAACACTAACTTTGACTAGCAGTATTAATTCTGCTTGAAGTAGTAATACCTAGCAGTATTAACTTTTGAAGTCCTCTAGCAGTAGTAAATCTGAACTAGCAGCATTAACCATACTTAAGCTTTTCTTCAGTTCCCAACAATCTCCCCCTAACTTGACTTTTAGGAAGAGAAGTCAAGTTCTTCAGATCTTCTTCAAGATGCTCCCAAAACTCCATCATGGCCTAAATTCCAGTATTTGCATCCAACCCCAAACCCTGATTGATTGTTCTTTGGATCAAATATTTAGCCATTTCTGAATCTGGAATACATCCTAGCTTCTTCTTCAGCATGGCATGAAGCTTTAATCTGCTATGGTTGTACACTCTATCCACTAGGAAGTACTCAGTGTGATTTAAATCCAAAGTCACTGCATATACTCCACTAGTTTCATATAGAGTCCAATTGTTGACTGATTTGAACACATTCCTGATCACATGCTCTACTTCATCAGGCTTGAACATCATACATAGATACTCCATCACCATTTTTTAATTGAAATCACTGGAGCTTTCAGTATATCTCATACAACTTCATTCCTATCTCAAACATTTCTTCAATATCAGATCTTGAGCAGGTTCTGACAATCTTGTTCCAAGTGCTGTACACTTCATACTTCTCATCCTTTCTCTTTAATCTGATATATTCCTTTCCATCCACTTCCAAGACATCCCAGTGAATGACTTCAAGAGGTTTAACCCCTACAGGTTCTGCTGAAATTGGTTCAGGCACTTTGTCCATCACTACCATGTACATTTTAACATCCTCAGTACTTGCAGGTTCTTGCATTGTAGATGACTCAGGTGCCTCTTCTTCTTCAGCAACCTTTTCATCCTCTTCTTCCACTAACCTAGGCTTCTTTGTAGGCTTTCTCCTGGCAATCATCTTAGTTCTTTGCAAAGTCCTTAGACTTTCACCAATTGTTGCTTCCTTTTCTGGAGTTTCTTGCTCATCAGGGAATGGTTTTTGTAAGAAATCGTTGCTCTCTTTCATTCTTTTCTCCATTTCAACCCTTGCAATATCATCCCCTTGAAGCTTAGTCATCTCAGCATCATACATCTTCTTGAGTTTATCAAAAGACATTTTTGAAAACATCTCTACCTTGACACCTACTGCACCCTTGAGGAAAGTAATCATTTTCTTTCTCTCTTCAGCACCCAAGTATGTCTTTGATGGTTGTCTTTTCCTTGCAGCCATTTTGATCTTGGTAGGCTTCTTCACAATTGTGGCTTTCTGCTTGGCTTGCTCAGTTGCTAAGCTCTGTTGATAGGCTTTGTTTAACTCTGCAACCATTGCTTTAGCTATTTCTCTATCCTTTGCCACTTGCACAGTTTCTGCTTCTTCAAGTTCAGCCTGTATTCTCCTAGCCAGAGCTTCATCTGCTTCAATCAACTTCTTCTTTTTCTTTGGTTGATCAGATTCAACTAGCTTTGCCTTATCCTTTTCTTTGCTTATCACCTTCTCTTCTACGTTTGTTTTCTTGATCAATTCCCCTTGTTCTTTGATGACTACTCCTTTGGTCTTTGAGGTGTCCTTGGGAGTATCATGCTTGGCTTTAAGTAAGGTTTCTGCAATCTCCAGCTCTGTTAGAACTTCTTTCACTATTTCTGTTGCTTTGCTTATTTCAGCAGTACTAACCATTTCTGCTGCTTTACTTGAACTAGCAGCATTAATGGTTTCTGTTGCTTGCTTTGTTACTGCTTCTTTCTCCCCCTCAACATCAAGTTCCTCTCCCTTTTCTGGAGCATCTTCCCTGTTGACATCAGCTTCTGACTCCCCCTTTTTGGGAGCATCAGTCACTAGTTCCCTTCTTTTAAGCACAAATTGCCTCCTCTTATTTTTCTGGAGCAATCTCTTTACCATATTCTTCAGTTTGGAAATCTGAGCTTGTTGAGACAGGACTATTAGTTTCAGCTCTTCGATATCTTTTCCTTGGTTGATCACATCCCTGTTGATGTTGGCCATTGTGTCCATCAATTCAAGATAGTCATATCTGTCCTCACCTTCTCCAGGAGTGTTACCCTCTTTTGAAGGATCATGGGATCTTTTAGTAGTGGAAGCCTTCTGCTTAACAGAAGCACTTTCCATCCTCGTGGTTTCTTGGCACCTGGGACCTTTGAATGATTGCTCATTCAAAGTTGCCATGGGGAGGTCTTATTTATGTTACCACTGTCCTTCTCTGTGCTAGCAGAAGTAGTGGCAGCCTCAACACCCATATACTCAACCCTCTCCTCAGTGAGCACCTCCTTGGGGTTGGGAGACACCCCTGTGGTTTCCCTGTGGATATTCTCTAATAGAGAATTCTCCATTAGAGGGCTTAAAGGCTCAATGGGTGATGATACAAGAAGGGAAGGAGACTTCTTTACTTGTTTCCTTTTGTAAGTTTGGGTAATTGGAGAAGTTGGTTTGTCAAGAAGAGACTGAGGAATTGATTTAGAGTAGGAAGGTTGGGATTGGCTAGCAGTGGGATGGTCTAATGGGGGCCTTGACCCTGCTGCCATACCTTCATCAGTGTGGAACACCACCATCATTGTAGAGAACAATGGGGTGTCAACTCCTTCCGAGTCCAATGGAGATCTTTTCATGTTTGAAAAGACCTTACCTTTGGGAATTTTTGGTACATATACCCCATCAAAATGAGGCATATCCGTCAATTCGTGGGTGATAACTTCTTGGACAAACCTGGGGTACATAGAAAAACTCTTTTTGCTTCCCAAGTTTGAGACAAGATCATTGAAAATCATTTTAGAAAAATTGTACTTTCTGGCAGTGGCCAAGTACACCAAAGCATAAGCAATGGTGCTACAGAACTCACTCCAGTCAGTAGTCTTTTTGGAGATACAATGCATAAGAGTATGGACAAAGAAACGCCATTGGGGTGAAAATTTAGCTTTTGAGAACTTGAACACACCCAATGGGCCTCCATACCCCATTCTTGTAAAGGTAGAAAATAGTTCATCATTAGAGATAGATGAGATACCAGTGGCATCGTCTAGAAGTAGACTGATGCGGATTACCTCTTCAGTAACTGTCAACGGTTTTTCACAGACCCTTGTCTTGATCATTTCCACACCATTCTCAGCAACAATGGTGGCATTTGCCCAGAATTGCCTTTGATGCTCGATGTAGATTGATGGCGATACAGTGAGAGCATGGGCAATATGGCTTGTCTTGAGGAAATCCATAATCTGGTGGAAACCAGCGGCCTGTTTGGGCTTCTGTAACATCGCGATTTCATTGTGCTCGTCTATGAATGCCATTGATGCCATTGATCTTGAAGGTTCTTGCCTGAAAACTTGGAACTTGAGAGAGAAAGGGTTTAGAGCGCAAGTGAACAGTATGCAAAGAGTCGTTATGAACTTTTTAGGCGGGCAAAGGGTATTTATAGTATTCGGGACATAAGCAGTATTAACCTAGAGCAGTAGTAACTAACAAGCAGTATTAACTGAAAGCAGTATTAACCACTAGCAGTATTAACTAACTAGCAGTATTAACTGAGAGCAGTATTAACTACTAGCAGTATTAAATGAGAGCAGTATTAACCACTAGCAGTACTAACTAACTAGCAGTATTAACCGAGAGCAGTATTAACCACTAGCAGTATTAACTAACTAGCAGTATTAACTGAGAGCAGTATTAACTGAGCACTGGCAGTATTAAAACTGTACTGGCAGTATTAACCATACTTACTCTTTTAAGCTTGTGATAAACTGAGTACTGCGATATATTCCCTGAAAAGGAAGATTAGTAACACCAAGAATAAACAATATACAAGTATTTAACCACTTTTTGATAGGGTGCTTATTCAGAGTTGATCATTCCCACACTTGTTACCAAGAAAGTGGATCTACCCACATCAAAGGCTTTGGTGAACAGATCAGCAAACTGGTTATCAGTATGAAGTGATACCTGAAGTGATACTTTTACAACTTGAAGTGATACTTTTACAACTTGAATAAATTTCTTTTCATTGCAGTCTCTTATGAAGTGATACCTGATCTCAATGTGCTTTGTCTTTGAGTGCTTGACAGGATTATTCACAATGCTAATAGCACTGCTATTATCAATAAAAATTGGAGTGTGTAGAAAGGTTACCCCATAGTCCAGCATTTGATTCTGAATCCATAAGACTTGAGAACAGCAACTTGCAGCTGTTATGTACTCTGCCTCTATTGTAGATGTGGACACTGTGGTTTGTTTCTTGCACTGCCATGAAACTAGTCTTGCACCCAAAAACTGACATCCTCCAGAAGTAGATTTTATGTCCAAGTTTGCTCTACCTAGATCACTGTCTGAGTATGCAAGTAGGTCAAAAGATGAGTCATGAGGATACCAAAGTCCCAATCTGGGTTGCCCTTTGAGATATCTGAATATCCTCTTAACAGCTTGATAGTGAGATTGCTTTGGCCTAACTTGGAATCTTGCACATACACAGACTGGAAACATTATACCTGGCCTAGAGGTTGTAAGATACATGAGAGAGCCAATCATGGATCTATAATGATGAACATCCATATCCTCCCCCTCAAGATCTGCTGTTATCTGCTTGTGTGTCTCCATAGGTGTGCTGGCAGGTTTTGAATCTGAGAAACCAAATTTCGTTAGAATATCCTGCACATACTTGGACTGACTAATAAAAATACCATCTGACTTCTGTTGAACTTGGAGTCCAAGGAAGAAAGTAAGTTCCCCCATGGAGCTTATTTTGAATCTTTGATGCATTAGTGTCTCAAACTCCTTGCACATATTATCTCTTGTGGATCCAAAGATAATATCATCAACATAGATTTGGACCAGCAAGATATCCTTCTTCTTTCTCTTGATGAATAGAGTCTTATCAATGACACCTCTTTCAAATCCATTTTCCAAGAGATAGGATGACAGAGTGTCATACCATGCTTTTGGTGCTTGATGCAGTCCATAAATTGCTTTCTTTAGTTTGTATACTTTGTCTGGATAGCTTGGGTTCTCAAACCCTGGTGGTTGACAGATATATACTTCTTCTTCAATTGAGCCATATAGAAATGCACTTTTGACATCCATTTGATAGACTTTGAATTTCATATAAGAAGCATAAGCCAGGAATAATCTAATTGCTTCTATCCTGGCTACAGGTGCAAATACTTCTTCATAATCTATTCCCTCTTCTTGTGTATACCCTTGAGCCACCAACCTTGCTTTATTCCTTATTACTATGCCTCTTTCATCTCTCTTATTCCTGAAGACCCATTTTGTTCCTATTGCTCTTTGGCCTTTAGGAAGGCCTACCAGATCCCAAACATCTTGCAACTTTAATTGCAGTAGCTCTTCTTGCATGGCTCCTATCTAAATGGACTCTTTCATAGCATCATGTGCCTTCTTAGGCTCATGCTGGGATAAAAAGCAAGAGAGCACTGTATGTTGTTGGTCTTGCATTTCTTGCAGCCTGCTTTGATTTCTAGTCATCATAGGAGAAGATATATCTCCTATTACCAGCTGTGGAGGATGATTCTTTTGAGTTCTGGTGTGATGACTAGGTTCTTCATTAAGTCCCACCTCTAGATTAGAGTCATTCAACTCAACTGAGGTGTTTTCAGCAGCTACTTCTGGGTCTTTATCTTCTTGACTCTCCTCATCTCTACTTTCTTCATCACTCTGATTTGGTCCAGTAGATGGTTCCTTTTCACAGTCTTCAATAGAATCCACTGTAGGTATGGGAAAGATCACAGATTGAGATAAAATGTCTTGAACTTGTGTAGTCCCTGATCCTCCACACCCTGAACCTGCATAATCATTACTACTGAAACCAAAGGAGTTAGTTAGTGAATCAATGTCAAACAGCCACTGAGGACCAGACCCAATAGGATTTGGTGTGTTCTCATTGCATTTGACATTGTCACTTTCTTCAATTATTCTAGAAGACGAGTTAAAAACTCTGTAAGCCTTACTCTGAGATGAGTAACCAACAAGAAATCCATCATCTGCTTTGCTATCAAACTTACCTAAGTGAGATTTGGTATTGAGAATTGTACAAGGACACCCAAAAGGTTTGAAAAATCCAATAAAGGGTTTTCTTTTATTTAAAAGCTCATATGGGGTCTTGTTCTTTGGCTTGGCCACTAGAACTCTGTTTTGGACATAACAGGCAGTATTAACTGCTTCAGCCTAGAAGGTAATTGGCAGTTTTGAATCAGCCAACAGAGATCTAGCAGCCTCTATTAGTGTCCTATTTTTCCTCTCAGCAATTCCATTCTGTTGAGGAGTCCTAGGGGCACTATATTGTCTCTCAATGCCTTTCTCTTCACAAAAGGTGTTTAGATCAAGATTTTTAAATTCAGTCCCATTGTCTGATCTAATGACTTTTACTCTTTGATTAGTTTGGTTTTCAATTCTTAGGATAAAGGATTTGATCAGTCCACTTGTCTCATCCTTAGTCCTTAGAAAATATACCCAGGTAAATCTAGAGTAATCATCAACAATAACTAAGCAGTAAGATTTCTTGCCTATACTCATAACATTTGTAGGACCAAACAGATCCATATGTAATAACTGGAGACAAGAAGAAATTGTATTAAACTCTTTGGTCTTATGAGAAGTTTTGTGCTGTTTGCCTTTTAGACAAGCAACACAATGATCATCACATGAAAAGACTTTTGATGGTAAACCTCTTACAATGTTTGTTTTTAACAAGTTTGTTAATTGTCTTGAAGTTCATGTGACAAATCCTTCTGTGCCAAAGAGAGGATTCATCCACAGAAGCTTTAGAAACAAGACAGTTCAGGGATGAATCACTAGAAACATTGTCCATATCTAGACAATAAACATTGTCCTTTCTAGGAGTTCTAAGTAGTATCATGCTTTCATCAACTACTTTGAACCCTGGAGCAAGGATCATACACTCTGTATTAGTAAATAATATGCTATGTTGTTTGTCACAAACCTGTGATACACTTAACAGGTTGTACTTCAACTGATCAACATAGTAGACATCCTCAAATGTCATCTTACCTTTTGTAACATTACCTTTTCCACTTATTTTACCACCAGTAAGATTATCTCCAAATGCAACATGTCCTCCTTTGATATGCTTGAAATCCTGAAGGCATGACATGTTGCCTGTCATGTGTCTAGAGCAACCACCATCAACATGCCATATGCTCTTTCCCTTGAGCTGTTGGTTGCCCTGCACATAAGATAAATCAGTTAGTATGAATTAGGAACCCAAGCCAAAGTGGTCTTGGGTACCCCTTTCTCATCAAAATACTTGCATTCTTTCTTGACAAGATTTTTAAACTTTGACTCCTCATTTCTGGAGTACTTTGTCACAATGATAGGTTTGGAAACACATTTGCTAGAAGCAGTACTGGTTTTAGAAGTATTAACTGCATTAGCAGCACTTGCATGCTTAGCAGTACTAACCTTGTTAGAAGTAGTAAATGTATTAGCACCAGTTTCTGTGTTAGCAATATTAATCTTTGAAGAGGTACTAACAGTATTAGCAGCATTAAAACTTGAAGAATTACTAACAATGTCAGCAGGACTAACATTGCTAGCAGCAGTATTGCTTCTAGCAGTACTATTACTGTCAGCAGCACTATTTGCATTAGCAACACTAACAATTTTAGTACTTTTAGGAATCCACATCTTGACACTGTCTTCCACATTCTGTTTCTTCATGTGGCTTTTAGATTTAACACCCTTCTTAGCCATATGGTTCTTTTCTTTCTTCCTATAACCAAAGGGTTTTTGATTAGGTCTTTGAAGGTTAGACCTTTTGTTCATAGGTTTGAAATAACAATATTTGGCTATGTGATTAAGCTTTCCACAAATAAAACAGGTTTTTGGTCTATTGATTTTACTCAGATCAATCCCTTGTTTTTGTGCCCATTGATTGTTCTAGTTTCTCTGATTTCCCCTTGGTTTATCATGTTTTTGGGGCTCAGATTTATTGCATGCACACTGCTTGCAAGAAATAGGGTTCACAACAGTGGTCTGCTTATAGTGAACCTTCTTGTTCTTTCCCTCAGTCTTCTCTAACTCATTGGACTTGACCCAATTCTTTCCACATCCCTCATTGGTAATTATGTGGTTTTCTATAGGAATCTCACCACTCACAGTGTTGTTCTTATTCTTGACAACTTCTTTCTCAGATTTATCTTTAACAACTACTTCTTGTAAGGGATCAATCTCAGTGGCTCCCTCAGGTAGGTCCTTCCTATTCTTTGTTTCTAACAAATATGAACTAGGAGGAATGTAGTTGTTGTTATAGGGTGGTGGTGTGGTATTGTACCCTATTCCTATTCTCAGTTTATCATGAATCTGAGATTGTAGTAAAGAATCCATTACTTTAGAGGCATTGGAAAACTTTTCTACATCTAGCTTGACTTTAGCTAGTTCTCCTCTTAACTTTTCACTCTCCTCTTTGGATCTGGTCAGTTGAATTTCTAAGTCATTCTTCTCCCACTTCCAGTAGTTTGTGTCATAAGAGTGTTGAAGCTCATTGGCTTGAAATCCCTTAATTTGCTCTTCAAATCTCTCAACGATCCTCACATAATCTTTTATGTCCTTTTCCAATCTCTTAAGGTCATCACTCATGTTTTGGTTGTGATCCCTTTACCTTTTAACAGTGTTAATGCAATTTGGAGAACAAAGATTGGAGGTTACCTCTATTGGAGATCAGACACCTATGCCATTAGAGCTTGGTTTTGAATGTCCTCTTCAGCTTGATCACTCCAATCAAACCCCATACCTTGTTGAGAGACTAGGGCTTGTGCAGAGTTTCTGTTATTATTGAAGCTTCTAGATTGAGCTTGTTGGTGGTTATTATTTTGAGACATTCCACTTCTGCATTCTTTGGCAAAGTGTCCCTTCTGATGGCATTTATAGCATTCCACCTTTGACTTGTCAAATCCTTCTCCATCTTCTCTTCTTTGGGAGAAGTTGTTCCTCCCAGTTCTTTTGATGAACTTCTTAACTCTCATAGAGAGCATGACCATCGGCCATTTAATGTCCATTTCTTCAAGATCATCTGGATGGAGTTGTTCCAAGTCATCATTAATAAGAGAGGAGTTTCCATGACTGGATAGAAAGGCTTCAAATACAGTTTCAGTGCCTTTCTCTTGATTTGCTCCATTGGCAACACTAACTGATTCAGGATTGGAAGTAGAATCAATTGATGCTGAAAGGAGTGCAACATTGTGAACATATCCAGAAGGCCTCTTCTTAGCCTCTACCTCAGATTCAAAAACTCTTAGATCATTATATAGATCATCAAGTTCCTTTTTTCCAGTTGATCATTCTGTCTGAAAGACACAGTATACATGGTCCATTCATCACTCAGGGACCTTAGGAACTTCCTGTTTAGATCATCTTGATCAATTTGTACTCCCACTGTAGCTAGTTCACCAATAAGCTTGTTGAACCTGTCAAAAGTTTGAGTCATGGACTCATTCTTGGTTGACATAAAGTTCTCATATTGTTGCTTCAGAATGGCTTTCTGATTTCTCTTGGTACTTTTGGTACCTGAGAATCTCTTCTCTAGAGCATTCTAGAGCATCTCTGCATCAGTGCAGTTGCAGAACTGATGTTGATATTCATTGGGAATAGCCAAGATCAAAGTGCTCAAGGCTTTCATCTCTATCTGTCTAATCTTTCTTTAAGCATCAGTTTTTGGTGGAGTTCTCTTTCCATCTGTACCAATCTTTCCTGCTTCAGAAGGGCCATTCTCAATGATGTCCCACATAGAATAGTGAGTGAGGAGTATGTACTGCTTGATTCTGATCTTCCACATATCGAATTCATTGGGTCTGAGCATTGGAACTTTTGAGACCAGAGTACTGTTTGATTCTGCAAAGTTTTCCATGATGAAGGAATAGATGTTTCTGAGAGAACCGGCTCTGATACCACTTGTCAGGATCGAATTCTCAACAAGAATTATGAATACTCAGAAACAATATCAAAGAAGTTGCGGAATAACACTTTGATATTTAATGTAACAGTAAACAAACAGTGTATGTATATGATTAACAACTTGTAAACTTGTATTGAATGATTAAAATCACAAGATTACACACTCAACCAAAATCTTGAAGAACAAACTCTTTCAAGACGAATTCTACTTCTCTACAATTAGGAACTATGCCTTGAGGTTGATTCTCTCTAAAACAAAAACTTAGAATTAATTATCTAAACTATTTTATCAAATCTATACATATACTAAGCAAAAGATAATTACAATAAATAAAATATCTTCAGAATATCTTCCATGAATATCTTCAGTATATCTAGCTGTCACTCTTGTAATTCGGATCTTTATCTCATAATCAGCATTAATCATCTTGGAAGTATTAACTTAGTCTTGGCAGCATTAACTACTAAGCAGCACTAACCTCTAGCAGTACTAACTAGCTAAGCAGTACTAACTTTGATCAAGCAGCACTAACTTTGACTAGGAGTATTAATTCTGCTAGAAGTAGTAATACCTAGCAGTATTAACTTTTGAAGTCCTCTAGCAGTAGTAAATCTGAACTAGCAGCATTAACCATACTTAAGATTTTCTTCAGTTCCCAACAAGCTATCTGAACTGTCATCAACAATACTGAAGGAGAAGAATGCAAAAGCTGAGTTGCATAAGAAGTTTGACATATTGTCAAAGGAGAGAAATTGTTTGACTTCAAAGATTAAGGAACTTGAGGAGATCATGTTCAAGGTGAAGCTGACTGAGCACAAAACGCCAGAATCTATTGCTCAATCACCAAGAGATGATCAAGCTGGTTCAGAATGCTCATTCAAAACAGCTTCTAGTTTAAATTTTATGAATGTTTATCATAATCCTTTATTTGATTCAGATGATAGTCATACTTCTGCACTTAAAGATAATATTTGTCCTTCTAACTTGTTTTATGACAAAAATGTTGATGGTTCAGGTAACATCCAGAAGAAAGAATCTCAGAAGAAAATGACATGGAGAAAGAAAGATGAGAAAGATAAAGAGAATTGGTATTGGAAAGTGAAAGGATCTTCTGAAGAGAAGAAGAAAGAGAAATCATTTGGGCATATATCTAAAGCTCAATGGAATACTACACCGAAAGGTAAAACTTTTGGCAAACCTGATCTGATTTACACTGTTAATCAATTGATCAGGTTAACTCAAAAGAATATAAATTGTTCCTACTATGGTTCAAATGATTTTGTTAGTAAAAATTTTGAAAATTACTGGTATGGTTCTTACTATATTTTTCCTAATAGAACTGCAACTAACAAACCAGGACCCAAATATCAGTGGGTACCAAAAACAAAGAATGATTCTCTGTTGCAGGCACCTATGGTAAAAGGAAAGTAAGAGATCAAAGGCTTCTAAGTACATCAGCTTAGAACCCATATTTCAAAGTAGTTTGACTTCTAAACACAACAGTTTAGGACTCGGATTTCAATGTCAAAGAGTTTGACTTCTGAATTTACTTCAATCCTAGAGGAGATTCTTCTTAAGGAAAGTCATTATTCTCACCGGAGGATAAATGACAATGGCTTTTGGACAATTCAGTTCAAAACTCGTATTCACATGTTTTCTTCTGAAGGATGCTTTCATGATTATATCTTTTCAGGAAGTTTTTCGTTTGAAAGAGTGTTTAGAAATTATATTGTTGTATTTTTTTGATAAGTTGACTGTTTCAGATATCAAGGGGGAAGATATCTATTGTTTGTCAATGATGCTTTAACTGCTATATTCATTCTAGGGGGAGTTATGGATTATGCAGTACAGGTATAAATTTCTAATCCTTGTACTCTAACACTTGTGAAAGAAGATCAACTTTCATTTGTGAAAAATGTTTTTAAAATGTTCAAACCACTTCACAATCTTAAATTGTTCTTTATGATTTGAGAAGTGTGAATTTTAAATGATTTTTGGATACTTAACTATCTATCTGACCGTGTGTTCTTTAAAGAATAATACTTGTGTATTTTCTTTTCTATATACTTTGTCAAGTATTCATACACACACTGGTTCAGTACATTCTTTTGACTTTGTTATTACCATGTATCAAATGTTTAATCTTTCTATGGTAATACTCTCGTTTGATATTCACAGTTGTTTGAATCAAACGTCATTTCATCTTTAATGTGCTTTCATTGATAATATGTTTATATATTATTCATATAAACAACATACGTCTTTGAATTCCCAAATATTTTTCTTCATGATAATTTGATCTGATCTTAATCATTGTCAGATTCTCAAAACATTTCTATTCTTTCATGGTTATTCATTCATATAAAGTTTTGAGATATCTTAAATGTTTAAAATGCTCAAATTTCATTTCTAATTTTTGATGAGCGTACATACACTGACTGTTAGTGCATAAATCTGTTGGATACAAGATCAAGAAGACTGAAGGTCGAAGTTCAAGAAAGTCAAAGCTGAAGAAAGTCAAATCTCATTAAAGTCAAAGTCTTTTGTAATAAAAGTCAAAGTGTCTTTGTATTTGTATTTGTTTTTGTATTTTATTTTCCTTGTATTAGGAGTTGATATAAATAGTCTTGTATTCTTTGTTTTTCGTAAGTAAGTCAACAGAAACAAAGCGTATTATTCAGTTGTATTTTGGAGAGAGAAATCTGTTGAGAGAGAGAGAGAGTTCTAGAGAGAGAAAGTTGTATTCTTGAATTTGAAGTGAAATCAAACAGGTAATTTGATTGAAATCTTGTTTGTGTTTGATTAATTGTGATTAGGAACTAGAATCTGGGAATAACAATTGGTATCAGAGCAGATCCAAATCGAAAAATCAAGAAATACGAATGTTCGTACTGTGTTCTTCAAGTCCATATCGATTCTGAGTTTTAGTGAGTTTTTGGAGTTGTAATTGATTAGGTTTTAATTAGGAAAGTGAAATCGATTGAGTTTGTATAGAAAGATTTGTCAATTGCACTGTAATCAATTCGAATTTTCGAATTTTTGTGATTTTTGTGTTCACGAGTTCTTGACATTGTGTCTGCATCAAATTTGTAATTTTTGTGTATTTGATCGAAATTCTGTGTTAATTTTGTGTTTTAGATGTTTAGACGAGTGAATTGTTGAAGTTTAGTGTTGAAATTTTAGGTTTAGATGAGTGTTTGGTGAATTTGATCGATTTTTAAGGTTTGCGGGTGTTCTTCAAAGTTTGCGTTTCATTCAACAAGGTTTGCGTTTGATTCATCGAGGTTTGCATTTCATTCATCAAGAAGTGAAGGTTTGCTTTTCCCTTGAGAAACGAGAAGTGGGTTTTGCGGGCTTAATGACAAACGCAAAGTAGACGGATTTGAGCTCAGAGACGAGTAGTGGATACAATGTCAGATTTTCAAACAAGTCTCTTGCATTCATGTTCATTCATTCAATTAACTTGTTTGAAATATCTTCAATATTTTAAATGCTCATATCTTCATGATTATATTTCTGAGCATATATACATCTGACTTGTATTTTGAGCTTTAACTGATAAAGTTAAACCATATTGAGCAACATTATGCTTTCATAGGATTACATGGGTTCTTTGTGCTAGGAATTAAATGAACTTCTATGAAATCACGTTAACCAGTGATTTCTACCCAAGAAGTTAATCCTTTAGTGATTGAGTGTGAGGAGTCAAAAAGAAATGAGTGTGGGTGATGAGGTAAAATGGAAAAGAGAGTTTGGTTAGTAGTGAGCTTATTGGATTAAAAGAAAGAGGGTGTGAGATCAGAGTAAAAGAATATCAAACTCTGCACCAAATACTTTCTGAGTCGGGCAGCCACATTACTAATGCTTCACAATTCTTTCGTGAACATTATTGAAATAGGCAACTAGCCCATGCCAACTATTGACTAAACTCCACCAGCTACTCATTTTCTTCTCAAAAAGAAAATGTTTCATAATTTTCTAGGGACGCAACATATAATCTATCTGGTTTTCATTTGAAAAATATGGATATTGAAAAAGAAGGAAGCCTGCCCCACCTTCGCACTTCAATCATGCACATTGAGTCTGTGTTTATCTATTGTTGTCTCAGTGGTTTACACAACTTTGAGCCTTATTGAAAAGCAATCATTCGTGCTTAAATTCTTTCTACACTTGCACGAGCACACAAAGAATTTGTTTCTTTGTCATAACATTCATAGAAATTGCTTTTGTGGTATTTCGATGATTGGATGGAAGCCCTGGGGGAGTGAACATCAAAAAGCTCCTTTATATTGTGTATTCGTTACACACAGTGACTTCGTGTTACTGACATGCATTTTAACTGATTCATCTGTTGATTCAGGAGTTACCTGTTCTTTTTTTGTCTGGATTTGCAAAGATCTAGATGAATACTTGGTTATGGATCACAGAATCAGAGGCTCAGTTTGACATATCAGATTGGTCAAAGACATTTTTTGGAGAAAGTTTTGATGATATCGATGTTCAAATCATCAAAAAGGGGGAGATGATATCAAGAAATGTTAAAGTTTTGAAGTTTGGAAGAGATGGTATCAAGAAATGATAAGGTTTTGAAAGATGATTTTCAGAAAAGTTCAAAGTAAAGGTTTGAAGAAGATCAAAGAATTTCTGAAGATTTTGAGGAAATTTTCTTTGAAGATTATTTGCTAAAGCAATTCGAGCTGATTCGGAAGATAATTTCTTTCCAAAGTCTGAAAGTATGTTGTGAAAGTTTTGGGGAAATTGTTAATTGATTGAAGATATTTTTGGAAAGAATATAGTTAAAGAAAAAGGGAGATTGTACTGACAGAGCTTATAAAGTGAAGACTGAATTGCTAGATCTTTCAACAGTAATCTTGAATCCAAAGGGGGAGATTGTTAGTGCATAAATCTGTTGGATACAAGATCAAGAAGACTGAAGGTCAAAGTTCAAGAAAGTCAAAGCTGAAGAAAGTCAAATCTCATTAAAGTCAAAGTCTTTTGTAATAAAAGTCAAAGTGTCTTTGTATTTGTTTTTGTATTTTATTTTCCTTGTATTATGAGTTGGTATAAATAGTCTTGTATTCTTTGTTTTTTGTAAGTAAGTCAACAGAAACAAAGCGTATTATTCAGTTGTATTTTAGAGAGAGAAATCTGTTGAGAGAGAGAGAGAGTTTTAGAGAGAGAAAGTTGTATTCTTGAATTTGAAGTGAAATCAAACAGGTAACTTGATTGAAATCTTGTTTGTGTTTGATTAATTGTGATTAGGAACTAGAATCTGGGAATAACACTGACATATGATTTATTGTGCTTTACATGTCAAGAAAATCATTGACCAACATGTACTTTTTAGGAACATGGGATTCAGTGTGAGTGCTTAATAGATATTCCATGGATTCACGATAACCAGAATTTCCTACCCCGGAAGAAATCCTTTAAGCGATTGAGGGTAGAGGGGTCTAAAAGAATTGAGTATGGGAGTGAGCAGAGGTAAAATAGAAATGAGAGATTGGTTAGATGTGAGCTTATATGTTTAAAAGGAAGAGGGTGAGAGAACAGAGTTAAAAGAATATCAGAACTCTGCACCAAACATCTTTCTGAGTCGGGCATCCACATTATTTATTGGTTCACATTTCTTTGGTGACCATCATTGAAATAGGCAAATAGCCCATGCCATCTCTTGCATACAACCCTGAGCTATTTATTCTTTTCTTAAAAAGAGAATGTTTCACATTTTCTGGGGAAGCATCATATAATCTACCGGATCTTCTCTTGGAAGATACTGATATTGAAAAAGAAGGAAAGTTGCCCCACCTTCGAACCTTTCTTATGCACGTTGAGTCCATTTACAATCATTGTTGTCTCAGTGATTTACATACTTTGAGCCTTATGAAACACAATCATTGTGCTAATTCTTTCAAACACAAGCACGAGCACACAGAGAATCTGTTTTTCTGTCAGAACATTCAAAGAATTACCTTGTGTTTTTCAATGATTGAATGGAAGCCTGGGGAGTCAACATCAAACCAGCTCCTTAAATTGTACATTCGTTGTACACAGTAACTTTGTGTTACTGACAGGAATTTCTATTTGTTTCATTTGTTGATTCAGGGTTACAACTCATATTCGTTTGAATTTGAAAAGATTCAGATGAATATATTTGTGAATCAAAGGCCAATACAGATCAGATGTCAGATTGTCTATTTCTTCACAAAGAGGGAATTTTTTCTCATACTATCATAAGGGGGAGATGAAAGCTCATGAAGACTGTACTCATTGGTTATATGGGGGAGATCATTCAATGACAGATCTGAACTTGAAGTGTTTTAATGATTTTGATTCTTATAAATCATTAAAAAGGGGGAGAATAATCAAAGTTCAAGATCAGATTGAAGTTTTAAACTTCAGAGGAGATAAAGTTTTCAGATGATCAAAGTCAAAGGTTAAAGAAAGCTTGTCAAAGAGAAAGTGAAAGAAAGTTAGAGTTTGAAAGTAAAGTTGTCTATTCAGAATATTCAAAAGCTAATTCAAATGGAGAGACAAGTTTGAAGAATTGTCAAAAATAATGCAAAGTGTAAAAAGACTTAAAGATATCAAAGTTATGAAAGAGCAAGAGCTGAAAGTTGAAGACAATTCTGAAGATAAGAAGACCTGAAGATTATTGCCAAAAAATTTTAATCTTGAATCCAAAGGGGGAGATTGTTAGACTGAAATTGTATTCAAGATTAAATGAGGGTCTTTATTGTATTTGTTGTTTTGTATGTGCTGTAATGAGCTTAGAAGGTTTGACCTTGCTTGGTAATGTTGATCTATATATATAAGCAAGTCTTTGTTTTAGTAGTAAGTGTAAGAGTTGTAGAAACAGATTGAAGTCTTTGTAGTAGTTGTGGTAGTGATTGAGAGAGAAGAAAGAACACATAGTTGCACACCGTGAGAATACATACAAACACTCTGTATTGAAAGGTTTATCACAAATACGTATATGGTTTGATGTAATCTGTGTGATTAAATAAACAAAAGTGTTTTGTGTAAATCTGGATGTGTTTATGCTAGTAATTCTTAATTCACAACATTTCGGTGTGAATTTTGGATTTTATTGTAATTTTTGTTCGAGTTTGAAAATGTTCTGTATCTTGATCAAATTTGTAATTTTTGGTGTTTTTGATTGTAATCAATTACATGTAACCTGTTCGATATTTGATCTAGAGCAAATCTGCAAAGTATCAGAGTGTATTTCGAAGGTTTGAAACGAATTCAAGTTGAAAAAAATAGTTAGTTTTGTGGTCGATATGGTGAAGAACGTGCAAGATCTGAAAAACGTGCAAGGTTCTTAGTCAAGAATACGCAGAGGGTGAAGAACGTGCAAGACTCATCTTGCGAGAAGTAGGAACGCGCATAAGCTTGTGTGCGAGTTTTGGTGTTTCTTTGATCTGCGCGAAGTTGGTATTTTACAAGAGGTGTTTCATTTGCGCGTAGTTAAATCTTGGAAAATATTCTAAGTATTAGAACGCGAAGACGCATTGCGTGAAGTTAAGTTGGGAAATTTTTTCTAAGTATAAGAACGCGCAGACTTATTGCGCGAAGTGATCCCTCAGAACGCGCAAGCCTTTGCCTGCGCAAAGCAAGAACGCGCAAGCCTCTGCTAGCGCATAGCTAGAACTCGCAACCTTCTTCCTGCGCAAACCTCAGAACTTGTATAGTTCTTTATGCGCGAACAAAGAATGCGCATAGCTTGTTCAGCGCGATCCTTGAACGCGTAAAGCACTATCTGCTCAAAGTTGCTTTCTTTGATCTGCGAGTTTCAACACTTAGAATTTTTGTTGAGTTTTTCAAGCGTTGACCAAGTTTGAATTTTAAAGACAAGATTAGTTCTTAATTTTTGGATGATCAAATCAGTGCAAAGTGCAAGATGACTCAAGGGATGCACTTGCTATCAGTACAGATGTCAAACCACCAGTTCTTTTCAAGGGAGAATATGAAAGTGGAAAGACAGATTTTTAGACTTCATAGACAGACATGCAAATGGTGAGAAAATCAAGAATTGAAGAAGGTCCGATGATTCCAATTACTATGGAAATTCCAGATGATGGATCCTCTGATAGTGAAGATGGAAATGTGGAAAGAGAACAAAAGACAAAGACAGCACCTAAGGATATTTCTCAATATATTGAAGAACAGAAAAATTGATACAAGGCTGACAAGCAAGCTAGATCTCTACTCCTTCAAAGCATACCAAATGAGATCTACATTAAAATAGACAGCTACAAGGCAACGACTAAGAAGATGTGGGATCAATTAGAGAAAATGATGTTGGGTTCCAAAGTTGGCAACCAGATGAAAGTTCCAAACTGCATAAACAGTTATGAATAGTTTAAAGCCAAAGCTAGAGAAAGTCTTGAAGACACTTATGATAGGTTTGTTTCTTTGATAAATGAGCTGACAAAAACCAAGGTGAAGAAGAAATAAATAGAGAAAAATGTAAAGTTTCTATGTGTTCTACAACCTGAGTGGAAAAAGCACACACGAAGGATGAAACAAATGAAAGATCTAAGTGAAATTCCTTACATGAAGTATATGAAACACTTAGGCAGAATGAAGAGGAAGTTGTAGAGGATAGAGAAGGGAAGTAGAAGAATAATGAGAAGCCATTATCATATCCTATTGCCTTGGTTGTTGCAAAGAAAGAAAAAGAGAAGAAGGACAAGAAAAAGAAAAAGAAAGTTGTCATATCAAGTTCTGATGATTCTGATTCTGACGATGGTGAAAATTTAAAGCAAGCTATGCTACTGCTGACCCGAGCATTTCAGAAGAAGTTCTACAAGAAGCCAGGATCTAATAGTCAGAGGTATTCTTCAGGGTTGAGAAATTTTGATCATAAGGAAAGGGTGGAAGACAGAAGGTATGAGGAAAAGAAATTTGTGGAAAGGAAGTCGGAAGAGTAGAAATGTATTTGAATGATTATGCAGAAAAGAAAACTTAGGAGCCAGTCAAGTGTTATAATTGTGGCAAGATTGGTCACTTTGCCAAGGACTGCTGAAAGCCGACTGTGACGAATTCGGAATATTACAAGAATAAGATGCTCCTGGCAAAGCAAAAAGAGGCAGGAAAGGCATTGATGGCTGAAGATGACTATTGGTTGGATCATTATGATAACGAGGCAGATAATGAAGACACTGCTCACATGTGTCTAATGGGAAAGGAAGTGAAATATGATGAATCTGATGAAGAAACTTCTGAAGAGGTACAACATTATTCTGAATCTGATTTTCTAAAACAGATGGAAACCATGATGGTCGAGCTTCAAGATTTACAAGCTAAGCTTAAAAAAGAGAAAAGTAGAGTTGCAAAGAAGCATCAAACAATTATTGATCTTAACAAGGAAATTGTTGGGAAAAAAAACTTGCTTGACTCTTTAAACAAATCTACTGCTGTTTTTGAAAAACCAAAAGCTTGTCTTGAAACTCAAATTTCTGAAACAGTTTCAAAATTGAATACATCTAAACGTGAGAAACAAGAGTTTGTTCTAAAAGTTTACAGCTTGCAGGTTGATAATAAAAACTTGCAGAAAAAGATTAATGGTTTGGAAGCAAAACTTTATTTTAGAGGTCAAACGGATCAAACCATCTTTCTAAACACACCAAATGAAGATTATGATTTTAAAGAAAAGAGGGGTCTCGGTTACTATAACCCAAATTATTTGAAGAAAGCAATTAGAATGCAACCACCTTTATATAATTTTGATTTCTTACAAGTGGCTGACAAACATCCTCATTTGAAACCCAAATTTGTGACTAAATCTTCTGATGAGATTGAGGCTAAGGAAGACGAGAACAGAAAAAAACAACCAAAATGCAACTACCATTCTGCTATAAAAAGTTGAATGATAGTTATCTTTCTGAACAACTAAAGTTTTTGTCAAATGATTATTTTGAAAGATATTCTACTAAGGAGTGGAGGCAAAACCTGTTAAAGCCAAAATTTATGTTCCTCCACTCGTTTTATAAAGCAAAATTAATGGATGAAAGAATTTTGGTTGATCTTGAGAACGTTGTATTTTCTACTGTTGTGAAGCACATTGTTTTTAAATCTGATGCTACATATGACAATTCTGACTCAGAAATAGGTTGTGCAAACAATTCTACTAATTCATATGCGTCATCGTGTAAATTTTTCATAGGAAATGTTTTCACAAATCCTAAAATTTCACAGTGTGGTAAAACTTCAAATTCTTCCTAGGCACCTCAAGTTTCTGATGATGATGTTGATGACTTATTTGCAGATGCAAATGATTTTTTAAATTATGATGGTTTTGTTGATAAAAGTGTTGACATGTTTGATTTCAATGCGAAACTTCCAGATCATTCTGATTTTTTTATCAATTCTGACGCTCTACCTAGTCTGTTTGAGAAAGGTGAATCGTTAACTAAGGTTGAAGAATCGGTTTCTGTGAGTACTTATTCTTCTAAAGGTAAAAATCAAAAGAAAAGGCGCTCACAGAAACGAACTAACACGGGTAAGCAAAAGAAATCACAAACTCAGAATTCTCATGTTCCTAACTAATCTAAATATTTTGTTTCAGAATTGAGATGAAAAAAATCTGAAGTAAAGTTTGAATGGCGACCTAAGAAGGATGTTGAAGAGTTGACAAAATCATTGTCTGATTTGCAATGTAATAGGACTGATGATAGTTTTACTCATGTAGTTGGTAATATTGCTTTTTCATAAATAAAAACTTGTAACTTCTTAAAAGACTTACTCAATAAAGCAATTACTCTAATTATCACCGGTTACTATTCAGTTGTCTACATGTGATCGAAATGATTTTGTTACTCGACAATATTCTGATTGTTGGTTTGGTACTTATCATGAGAGGACCCAAATTCAAAGGGATGCCAAAATCTTGTGCAAACATGAAGGGACCCAGATATAAATGGGTACCTAAACCGGTTGTTGTTTGATTTCTCATGTGCAGACCCGTCAGAGCTGGTTTGATGGTGGCTTCGAAAGGACTTCCCATCAATCCTTGAGAGTCCTTTTTCAAATATTTCTCTATGATGGTTCTAATTGGTTGATCATCCTCTAAATCAGATTTAGAAGATGAGAACCAAATGTCTTTGGACACCTTGATGTACAGGTAAGTGAGTCCACGTGCAACTAGGTCATTCCATTGTCCCTCTATGAGACAATCCTTACGAGAGATCTTAAAGATCTCTGTTTCTAAGGGACGGGAACCTAATTCATGAGCCACAGAGGCATCTTGTGTGTGGGGTGGTTGCGTAATCTGGGGCAAATGAGTAGTTGTTTCTTTAGCAAAGTCCGTTTGGGAGGACTTAGCTAGATCATAGGTTTCCCCTTGGGTGCATGCTTCAGAGGCAGAAGGATGTGCCTCTGAACGGTTAGATTGGGTATAGTTCGAGGTGTGTATCTCTGTTTCAATATCCACTGGTGCTGGACCACCTAGGATAGAAGATGTGTTAGCACGAGGAGATGGGCTAGGTATTCGCTCACTTGTGCAATCAGAAGCATCTTTTTCTACCTCACTTCGCTCGACTCTTAAGGTTTCAAGAATCGCACCCTCTCTGGGACTCTCATTCTCACCTTCCTCTTCTCTGGCAGAGCTAATCTCTTCATCAGAGGGAGGAGCCTCTTTTCTTCTTGTGTGTCCCACAATCAGTATATATCAAGATTACAACAACAAATTTCCAATTGAAAATTTCTTTTATTGATTTCAGATTCAATGTACAATAATACTCAAGAATATGCACAATGAACTAACCAAGAACTCTATAAATGTTACAAGACTTAAAACACGCACACCACTATTTATACAAGAAAACAACTTCTCTCAAAACACTGTTCACGCACAAGACTAAAACGCGCAAACACTAAAAAAATAAAATACAATGTTGAATTTGACTTTTATTACACTTTGACTTTTACTTTTACTGAGAGTTGAGTTTCCAACTTTTGACTCCTTGTACTTTCATGATCTTGTACCCAACATATTTCTGCTCTAACACTTCTGTCAACAGAAACACCCTGTGGTTGCTCTCTGTTTTCATTTTGAGTAGCCTCAGAGGATTCACTCTCTGATTCTAACTCAGGTTCAGGACCTAAGTGTGTTGGGGATCCCGCCATCGGCTCTGATGGTTGGGCAACACTGCTAAGGAAGATACGGGCTGAGTGGTTTTCAGGAATGTACTAGAGCCTGCTCTGAGGAAACCTCCTCTCGTATGGGTAAGGAGGCATTATAGTTGCCTTGAATGAGTTCATCACATAGAGAGGGGTTTTTGGTCCTTCCTCTGATATGGAAAACTTGGCCATTTCTCGTCTGATCACCAGGGAGATGAACCTTGGAACACTGAGATTGGTTGTTTTCCTTTCTCCAGAGCTTTGTTTTTGCGATCTACTTCAGTGACGATTTCAGAGTAAAGAAGTCTCGCCATGTCTATGTTTCGGTTGAAGTACAGTGCATACATTATCGCCAAAACAGTGGGATTTGCTTGATCTTGACTCCCAATCTTACATGCCAGTGTCTGGTTTAGCACACTGAACATAAAGTGCCAGGTGGGAGGGAGGTTTTTTCGCCTAAATTCACTCAATCAAGTGATCTCCTTGTTGTATCCAAGATGTTGAAGAAACTGGATAAGAACATCCTGAGTGGGGGGTTTTTCAAACCTTGGTATTTGAAGGCCAGTGGTGTTCAATAGAAATAGTCGTCGTCTTAAAGTATCAGGATGAATGCGTATGTTGACTCATCTTTCTCCAAGATAAACATATCCAAGGATTCATTCAACTTGTTCATTGTATTTACTTGAGTACCACCATTGTTTCACAAAGCTGAGAGGAACATTTGCGTCATATGAGGTTAGGGCATCTTTGAGTTCACATGAATGGAAAAACTCCAGAACAAGACTAAATTGTTCATCGAACATGGAAGGCGTGAAATTGAGATGATAGTTGTTCTCTTTGGCTGGAACATCGAACTGTGCGAGATTAATGTTGGGAACTATTCTGCTAGAGTCTGCAGAGCCAGTTTTTTGGTTTGCCATTGTTGCAGGTTTGAGAGTTCTTGAAGCTTTTGAATGCTTTGAGAGAATTTCAGGAGAGCGTAAAAGGAAAATGGAGTGTAAGGTGCGTTTTTATGGACGTGATACGTGGGATAGGGGGTTATGAAAACGGAGTATTTGGGTACCCATGTCAGAAATGGAAACGGCGTTTGTGGGTACCCATGTCAGAAACGTTCCATCGTCCATCAACTCAAATATTGACACGTGAAGAGTGAAAGTGAAAGGACGCTTACGTCAGATAACTATCATTTTGGATATTTTATTTAAAAAAATTTATAGTTATCCAAGTAAATAAACTACATAAACCAATTTTCTTTTGAAAGAATTTCATAAGTTTAAATTCCTTTTCTCAAACATGAAAAAAAATTCAAAATTATTTACAAAAAAAAATTCAAAACTTGATTAATAAATACCCAAGAACACTAAGAATTTAGTGCTCTGATATATCATCAGAGCATATTATGTCAAAGGCTCTGAGAATATTATCAGAGACTAATTAATAGTCTCTTAGATGTGTTTCTTTGAAAGAATCAAGTTTGATTTTCAGAAATAGATAAGGTAATATATGAGAATGAGAAACATACCTTTCCTTCTGAAATGATCTTCTGATAAAATGATCAGAGACTCTGATGTAAGTATCAGAGATAAGATCAGAGGCTCTGATATGAAGAGCAAAGGCTCTGAAACTTAGTTTTATGACAATCCATCATTCTTTAGCTCCCCCTTGACAAATGATGGGTTCTTTTCTTTGCTCCCCTTTTATTTTTGCTTTGGTGTATAAATTGAAATGATTTTTAACATGCTCTGGAAGGTCAGAGGCTCTGATTTCTTAAAATATGCTACAGTAAGATGTCAGAAGCTCTGAAGAAAGTATCAGAGATTCTGAAAGATTTTGAAATTAAGTAGACATATTTAGAATGCCCACCTTGCTAATCAAGAAATTGAACCTTCGTTCAACTAAAGCTTTTGTGAAAATATCAGCAAGTTGGAGATAAGTTGGGACAAAATACATCTCAATGGTACCCTTTTCAACATGTTATTTAAGGAAATGATAACTGACATCAATGTGCTTTGTCCTTGAATGTTGCACTGGATTAGCATAGATGACAATAACACTTCTGGAGTCACAAAGAATGGGAATTCTGTAAAACTGAAGACCATAGTCTCTGAGTTGAGTCCTCATCCAAATGACTTGTGAACAAAAACTAGCAGTAGCAACATATTCTGCCTCTATTGTAGAAGTTGATGCACAATTTTGCTTTGTAGATGATCAACTCACTAGTTTATTTCCTAAAACTTGACAACATCCAGAGGTACTTTTTTATCTAACTTGCATCCTACATGATCTGCATCTGTGTAGGTTGTTATTTCAAAACCATAGAGTTTTGGATACCAGAGACCAAGAGATGGTATGCCTCTGATGTATCTAAACACTCTCTTGACTGCAAATAAGTGATATTCTTTTCGATTGGCTTGATATCTAGCACAGAGACATGTTGCAAACATTATATCAGGCCTACTTACAGTTAAGTATAAAAGTGAACCTATCATGCCTATGTAGGTTTTAACATCCACAAATTTTCCTGAAGGATCATAGTCAAGTTTGACTCCGGTGGCAATAGGAGTTTTCATAGGAGTTGAATCATGGAGTTTGTACCTTTTCAAAATATCAGAGGCATATTTGGCTTGATTTATAAAAGTGCCCTCTGATGTTTGTTTTACTTGAAGTCCTAGAAAGAAAGTTAATTCTCCCATTAGACTTATTTCGAATTCACTCTTCATCAACTCAAAAAACTTATCACAATACTTTTGGTTTGTAGAACCAAAGATAATATTATCAACATATATATGTACTAGCAGTAGTTCGTTTTTATATCTTTTGATGAACAGTGTGGTATCAATTGTTCCCTTTTCAAATCCATTTTCAATTAGAAAAGAGGACATAGTTGCATACCATGCTCTGGGAGCTTGTTTAAGGCCATACAGAGCTTTATCAAGATGATAAACATGGTTTGGAAAATTTTCACTCTCCAATCCAGGTGGTTGCTGGACATATACTTCTTCATTAAGTTTTCCATTAAGAAAAGAAGATTTAACATCCATTTGATACACTCTGAACCCTTTATGTGCAACATAGGCTAAGAAGATTCTGATTGCTTCTAGCCTAGCCATAGGTGCAAAGATTTCATCATAATCAATGCCTTCTTCTTGGCCATATCCCTTAGCAACCAGTCTAGCTTTGTTTCTGATGATTATGCCATCTTTATCCTTTTTGTTTCTGAAAACCCATTTGGTTCCAATTGCAAATTTCCTTTGGGAAGGGGAACTAGGGTCCAAACTTTATTTTTTTGAAACTCTTGAAGCTCATCCTACATGGCATTGATCCAATTAGGATCTTCAAGAGCTTCATTTACCTTCTTTGGCTCAATGATGCTAAATTGTTTTACAAAATAACATTCATTGATTGTGGCGTATCTGGTTTTGATACCATCTGAAGGTGATCCTATGATCTGATCATTGGAGTGATCTTTGGTTTATCTTGTCATGGGAGCATGAATGTTGGGTGGAGTTTGAGCTTTAGAGAAGACAGATGGTGACATCTCTGTAGTGTTGTTCTAAGGCTCTGAGGATATCTCTAGAGATGGTGATTATGGCTCTAGAGTTTCTTCAGATGTCGCTGGTTCACCTTCTGCTTCTGAAGATTCTTGATCTACATCAATTGGTCTTGATGCTTCACTTGGACCTGTATTGAGTGAAGTAGAATGTGTGTTATCAGAGGGACCAATAAGAATTGTACCTGTAGTCTGTGGTTCCCTTGATGATGCTCTGTGAATGTCACTGAGTATGAATTCAAAGTTATCATCATCATTAAAGAAGTCTTCAAAGATTTTTCTTAGTTCAGACTCTTTGAGTTGTGATGATTTATAGACATTCTTTGTTGTGAATTGATATTTCTGAATGTCAGAGCTTCTGGTCTCATCAAACGAGACATTTATACTCTCTTGGATAGTTCTGGTTTTGAGATTGAACACTCTAAAGGATTTTGAGGTTAAAGAATAACCAATGAATTTACCTTCATCTGCGTTCTTATCAAACTTACCGAGATGATCTCTGTGATTCAAGATGTAACACCTGCACCCAAAAATATGAAAATATTTGACATTTGGTTTTCTGTTGTTAATGAGTTCATATGCTGTTTTCTTGAATCTTTTGACAATTATGGCTCTGTTTTGGGTAAAGCATGCAGTTGAGACTGCTTCTGCCCAAAAGTTGGTTAGAAGATCAGATCCAGCAAGCATTGTTCTTGCAGCTTCAATAAGTGTTATGTTTTTCCTCTCAACAACACCATTTTGTTGAGGTGTCCTTACTGCAGAGAAGTTAGGAGTTATGCCTTCTTCTGAAAGATAAGAGTTAATCTTGGCATTTCTAAACTCTGTTCGATTGTCACTTCTCAGCTTTCGAACTTTGCTGTTAAACAGAACCTGTAATCTTCTTAACAAACTGATCAGAATAGTAGGTACATCATATTTGACTATGATGAATTCAATCCAAGTATATCTTGAGTATTCATCAATTAGTATAAGAATATACTTTTTGCCTGACAGACTTTGCACAGAGATAGGACCACAGAGGTCTACATGAAGCATGTGCAGAGGTCTTGGACAGTTTTTATCACATTTGGTTTTGTGGGAAGATCTTTTCAATTTTTCCATCTCACATGCAGAACAAAGATGGTCTTTGTTAAACTTCAGAGGTGGTAGTCCCTTAACCAGATTAAGTTTAACTAACTTATCAAGTGATGAAAAATTTAGACGGGAGAACTTCTTATTCCAAATCCAGACATCCTCATTGTTCAGAGATACCAGACATAGATTCTATGAACAAGTGTCTACATGTTTGATAAAGTTCATTCTATACAAGTTACCTAATTTGTCTGCTCTCAGCATTTCTTGACCTGTTTTTGAGTGAAGTAATGAACAATATTTTTCTTGAAATTTCACATCAAAACCATGGTCACAAAGTTGACTTATGCTGATTAAGTTATGCTTGAGTCCATCAACATAAGCAACCTTGGAAACAGATACACTACCTCTTGTTAACTCTCCATAATCTCTAATCTGACCTTGTATATTGTCCCCAAAAGTTATTACTCCTCCACTTTTTTCTTTGAAAGAGGATAGCAACTTTTTATCTCCAGTCATATGCCTTGAGCATCCAGAATCTAAATACTAGATGGGCATATGTTGTTTCTGCAAGACAGATTAAAGAGTTTTAGGTACCCATCTCATTATGGGTCCATTCTTGTTAGGTTTGGAGTTTTCTTTTCAGAGTTTGGCATTTCATCTTTTGATGATTTTCCAGAATTGTTTCTCTGTTGTTTCTGATATTTAGTCTCTGGAGGCTTTTTAAGAGATTGATTCAGAAAAAATGAAATCCATTGAAGTGTTTTTTCAACATTATCATGAGATTGATGCAATTATAGTTAATAGAACAAGATGAAGTTGGAGCAAAGCTTTTGATTGAGTTACAAACAGTGGGTACATGTTTCTTTTGAGATTTTCCTTAACTAGCACTAGGAATATTACAATTATTCCTAACTACTTCATACTTTTGGCCTTCTTTTCAAGTTGCTTTTTTTGGCCCAAAACATCTTCTTTTCCTTCTGACTCACTACACAAACAGGAACATAATGGTTAGTTTCTTGCCATTTACGTTTTTGTTCAGGAGAGAATTTGATTCGTTTATAGGCATATAATTGTGAAGTTTTAGTTTTACTCCTGAATTTTTCCTTTAACTCATTTTCCGATTCCAAAGAAGTTTTTGCTTTTAGACACATGTCAAGAAAATCAGGACATATAGGTACTTTTGGTTTTTCTTTAAGAATTGGAATATATTTGTTTAAGATTCCAAAAACCAATAGTCTGTGTCTGTTTATGAATGACCTTCTCTGGTGTAAAAATGATTTGTTTATCAAGCTCTGAGTCAGAGTCAGAGTCAAGAAATCTCTTTTTAGTCTGTCAGAGGTGACTACCTCTGAAGTTCTAACAATCTCTCTGGGTTTAGAAACTTTGATTATATTTTTCATGCAAGATTTCTTTATAAAATCATATATGACATTTTGTTTGTAAACTCTTCTAATATCCTCTTCAAAAGTGGTTCTGATAATTTCATCTATCTTAGGAGAGTACAGAGGTGCTTCTAGATCAAGTGTGCTCTGAGATTTGACTTCAGAGGTACTTGCTTCAGAGACCTCTGGTTTTTTAGTGATGAAAGAATCAAATCTAAAGATTTCTTTGGGACCATTGCTCTGAGGTTTTAAGAAATGGTCTTTTGATGTTTCCTCTTTTGATTCTAAGATAGGTTTTGAGTCTGTCTTAGTTTCAGAGTAGGAAGTGTTTCTGAAATTGAGAGCTCTAAGTTTTGATCCCTCTGAGGTTCTAACTCTTTTGAAGATATTAGAAT
Organism: Arctium lappa; assembly: GCA_023525745.1. NCBI lineage: Eukaryota > Viridiplantae > Streptophyta > Magnoliopsida > Asterales > Asteraceae > Arctium > Arctium lappa. The sequence goes on from CM042057.1 coordinate 54,003,465, forward strand.
TTTCCAGAGATGGAAAGTCAGGCTTCTGGACCCTTCCAATACAGAAAGCTGAAGATAATGATGTTTTCTTCTTTCTAATGAAAGGATCTAAATCATTGAATCCTAAGCCCTGAGTATCCATCTATGAAGTGATCATAATGTGCACATCTTGTGCATCTTGATAGCTTTTATTCTGAAGTTTTTTTCTTTCCAGAGATTGATGTAAAACTTCCCTTTCTTTTTGGAATTTTTTTAAAGCCACAGAGTTGAGCCTTTCATACTTTGATTTCTTAACTTCTTCTTTTTTAGCCTTTAAAACTTTCTCAAGCTCTCTGTATTTATCAGAAAAAGATTTTTCTTTTAGTCTCTGAGATTTTTCAAGCTCAGATTTTTCATTGAATATTTCTTTCTTTTCTGATTCCAGAAGGTCATTTTCTCATTTGTAAAACATCAAGTCTTTTGTGACTTGTTTTCTCTTTTCTTTTTCCTCAAAGAGTTTTTGCTTTAAGCTCTGAAATTCATCTGTTAATTTAAGTACATCCATTTCAAGTTCACTTTCAGAAGTAGATGGAGAAATTACCTTTTTAGAGTGGTCCTCTGATGATCCATCAGTCTGACCTCCATCTGCCATTGCCATGCCACAGAGGTTGGTTGGCTTTTCTTCTCCATCACTTATTGAGTCTGAAAGCCAATCTTCCATTTCTGCTACAAGTACCCTCTCTCTGACATTGTACTTGTATTTGTTCTTGTAATAGTATTGATCCTTGATCAGTCTACCTCTGCAGTTTGCAGAAAAGTGGTCTGGCTTTCCACATCTAAAGCATCATCCATCATTTTGATTTGCTGGAAGAGCAGCAACTGCTTCTGTCTTTTGGGGTTGAGGTTGGAAGTACCTCTGAGGTTGAGGATACTTCTGTTGAAATGATTGATGAAGTCTTGTTTGTTGAACAACTTCATGATGGTTGTATTGACTACCCATTTGATCAATATGCAGAGTGGATCTGGGTTCTTAATGATATTCAGCTTTCTGAAATCTTCTTTCTTGATTTCTTCTTCTTTCTTCATCATCTCTTCTTCCTTCAAACACTTTCTTGCCAAACTTCTTGTTGAATTGATGAGTTATCAAGGCAAGATATTTAGCAAAAGCATTTATATCTTCATCTTCATCTGAGTTTGAGTCTGAGAGCTTGTCATCTTCAGCAAACATGGCCTTTTTGGATTTCTTTTCTTGAAGACTTCTCTTTTGAATTTTTGGATTCTTCATCATGACATTCGTTTGAAACACCTTATTCCTTTAACATTAATGCAAGAGGTCCACCTAAAGAGGTCTTGGTCTTTTGCTTGACAACTTCATTTTCTTGAGCAACAAGTGTGCCATAAATGTCTGTTAACGACCATGATTCAAGGTTTTGATTGGCTTGAATTGACATGGACAGTTGTGACCATTCTTCATGTAGTCTTTGAGACTCTTCTTGCATTATTTATCAAGATGTTAAATCTGGAATAAGTTTGGTGTAGTGTTTCTTCAGGTTGTGCTTTATAGTCATGGTATTCATTAATGCAAAGAGTTCTTCTGTTTTTCTTAGTTTGAATGCCACCTACCAGTTGATTTAACAACTGATCCCAAATTTCTTTTGTTGTCACACAAGAATCTAGTTCTTGGAAGATATCATTAGGGATGGCCATTATCAATAGTCTAACAACTTTACAATCATTTTCCACCATTTTTGTTTCTTCTTCAGTGAAGTTTGAAGTTTTCTTTTTATAAAATGCATGTATTTAAGCTATAGTTGCAGTAGCAAGAACTCTAGGTACCAAAACCATTGGTTAGTGAGGTCCTTCATTGACATATCTCTTTAGATCTTTATCCATTCCTTCCAAAAAGTTGACCATCCTGATCTTCCATTGGGGATATTCATCCCTCAGTAGAGTAGGAGGGTTTGTCAAAGATCCAACTGTATATATGGCACATATACTAGAGTTTGCCATATAGCAAAGAAGAAGATGAAGTTTTGAAAAGATGGTGCTTGAAAGAAGATCTTTCACCAACGTGAAGTACTGTGAGTGATTTTTAAACCTGGAGCATATAAAGTTCGTGAATAAAGAGAAGTTTATATGAACATGCACAGATTATGAAAACTTGAATAAAAAATACATAAATCTATTCGAGCACACATATATGATCTTTTTTGTTTTAAGAAAAACAAATAAGCTCTGATACCAATTGTTGTATCCCAGATTTATTCTTTTAACAATGATATAAACACATAACAAAAATAAGAACAACGAAAGCCAATCATGTTTAAATCAAAGCAAGATTCACACACACAATAATAAGAAGATATATCCAAAATATAAGAACAATGAATATTCACTGGATAATACAAGTAGATTATCAAGAATCCCTAAAAAGGTGGTTTAATCTTACAAGATCTTCTTGAATACTTTTCAGTATAAAGAAATAATTTATTTACAAGTTAGTAAAGAAAAGCACACTTTGAGCAATGGGATACAAGTCCTATTTATAGGACCATAAAATGAACAGTGTACTTTCTTGACACTAAAACCATGCTTGAACAGTGTCTTACCTAAAAGGTAAGCTCAAGACATGTTTGAACAGTAACCTATCTAGAAAGGAAAACCTTATCACTAAGTGACGTGTCTTCTGCTCTTTTGTCAACACTTGTAGAATTCTTCAGTTTGATCTTCAGACACAATGTATTCAGAGCTTTGATGTAGGTACCTCTGATGAAGCCATCTCTGATGTTCTTCTACTGAATTTCTCTATCTCTGGTATGTACTTCAGAGGCAGACTTGCTCTCTGAAGTCTATCTCTGGAAGTCCTCTGGAAAAGGACTTAGATTATTTTCAATACTTTTACATATCAGAATTGGGGCTAACAGTGACATCTAAAAGGCCTAGCACATCCGAGGACTACAACCATGACATTACCTCGAATGGTGGAGATCTAGGTACACACTGTAATGCCTTGAATTTTTATTGTAATAATCCTATCGTTAGACTTTAATCTTGTTTCTCGTTTAGTCTTAGTTTCCTTGTGTTTACAATTTGTCGTTAGCACTGTGCTTTTGAGTCAAGTTTGAATTGTTTAATTTTGGGTTTTAGTTCTTTGGTAGAAGCTTGCGCGGGATACCCCACGGCTTGGAAGTCGCGGTGTAAGCCGCGTAACCTACTGGAGAATTCAGTCTTTTGGGCACCCACGGGCTACGTCGCGTCCTCATGGTCGCGGCCAAAGCCGCGAGGCTCCCCAGAACCCCCAAATACGGGTTCCTTCCCTTTTTCTCATTGAATTCCTTTCTAACTTCTCCAAACCTCTCTCTTAAGCATTTATACTTCCACCATTAGTTGTTAGGGTTTCACCAACCCAAATCCATCCATATTTATTTCTAAGAAGTTGGGTAGATCAACCAAGGGTTCAAGTTTTGGGCATTAATCGCCATCTCCATTGTCATCTTCTCCAAAGGGGTTTTAAGCTAGGGTTTGGGTTTTCTCCAAAAACCCACTTGGTGAGTCCCTACTATACTTTACTAAACCTTATACATGTCAAAACTTAAATTTTGAACTACTACATATCTCCTTGGTTTTGGATTTAAGTTTATCACATTTTGACCTAACTTGATATTTTGGGAGATTTTTAGGGTTCCCAATCATATTCAATCAAAACAAAGGGTTCCATCTTATATGAAGTAAAATGGAGTATTACGTGTACATTTATGCAGTGTTCAAAAATGCGCGCCATGGCGCGATATGGCGTAAGACGCGTCTCCGCCGTTACGAAATGACCCATAACGTTTCTGTAAGGCGTGGCTCACGCTAGGGCGCCTTAAGGCGCGCCGCGGCGCACGTTTTTTCTAAGGCGTGACTTTTTTTCAATTTTTTTTTTAATTTTTCAATTTTTCAATTTTTTTATCTTTTGTGTTTATACATTTTTATATTTAGATTTAACAATTTTATAGATTTATCTAATCACATTACTCACAGTTTCATGAAGTCATAAACGTTATGGACTCATGATTAAAACGAAGTTGTAAAATTATTTTTCTATGTTCTATTTTAAATATTTAATCAAAAGCTATTTTTATACTATTAATTTATATGATTTTTTTCTTCCAATATGAATGTATATTCTTTAATATCATTATTTGATTAGAATAATATATATAAAACATATACGTATATATATAATTTTGAATATGACATACAAATTTGCCGCCTTATGTCACGCCTTGAAAAACGCCGCGTCCTCGCCATGGCGTGCAAGGCTTAAGGCTTGACCTCGCCGCCACGCCACGCCTCACGCTATTTTGAACCTTGCATTTATGTGAGTTACTCGAAGGAATGTATATAATCTCACTTTATGATTTTCATTCTTATCAGCAGTTAATCTTGGAAATGTATTTTTGGAAATAGATGTTATTGGAAGCTATATGTTTTGCTTTGGTTAGTCACAAATGAAATTGTGACAAGTTTAGACTACTACTAGTGGATCTCTAGGTATTGAGTCGGCTTATATTTTGGGATGTTTTCCCCATTGTAGCTATGGATACATTTGATTCCTGGAGGCCCTTTGGTACGGTTATGTGGGACCGGTTACTAGCCATGGATCATAATGTAGTCCTAGTGAACGAATATGACTTGGTTTCCTCGGGTGCCCTCTCCCACATCTTAGTACGGACCGGCGTTGTTCGTGGCCATGGATTCCAAGTATTTAGCTCATAACTCGGATTGTGGCTTACTCGGTGTTCCGCTACAATCCTTCGTAAAACGGGTATCCCCTGTCATCGCAAGATGAATTTTGGACCGAACAGTCCATATGTGGCAAAGATTTCAATTGTAAACTCAACTTTCTTGAAAAGATTTCCTTTTTTTACAATTGCCTAAATTTCTTCAAATTATAAACTGTATGTTCTCACTAGGCTTTTAAGTCTAACACTTTTTCTAAAATGATGTGTATAACAGGTTCCAATACAAACGTCATTTTGCCAAATTTTCGAATTTTATGCTACTCTATTTTTTTTAGGGTGTTATAAGGTCGTATAAGAGCTCTAGTTTAAGTGAACTAGGAATGAATGTAAGATGTCTAGACTTAGACTGAGTATGTTAAGCATTGATTTTGAGTTTGGGTAGAACTTCTAAGATGGGTTAGTCTTAGAGTCGACGAAAATTATGTTTATCAAGCATTGTAGCGATGGTAACGATAACTCTTATGTATTGTATGTTCATAATCATACTTAGCAATGGCTATTATGAGGATGTTTTACGTGAGTGTGCTTGGAATACTATTACTATGACAATTGGTAATATGGTAGTACGTTTTCCTTCGTGTTTTATTCTATCTCTCTCTTAGTCATTCTCATGCTTGTGTTGCAGCCATTATTCCTTTATGGTGAACACTCATAGTCGTCAGTTAGGCGACGGAGACCTTCACGATGTTAGTTCGCCCGAGCGAAACCCGGTGGTAAGGGCACCGACTGTCGTTCCTCCTGGTATGCCACCGATATTCACTAGGAAGTGGAACAAGTGCCTAGGGGGAATTGGCATCCACCAACCCAGTTGTTCAAGAGGCAAACCCTCAAGCTGACATGATGGCCAGCGTCATGCAGATGGTAACGTCGGCTACGGAGAAGTAGCAAGAGGCGTTTCTGAAAATGATGGAAGACTGGGATGCGAACCTTAGAAGGCACGAGGCAGTGGAAGATAATGTGTTGGTTGGTTCTGGAGGCACCGGGAACAAAATCAGAACTGAAGAGCACAGGGTTGTTGGTGCTCCAAGAAGTGGGAAGAATTGCTCCTACAAATATTTTCTCGGTTGTGGACCACCAGAGTTCTCGGGTTCTGAAGACCCGATTGCGTGCGTTAAATGGATCCAAGCGGTTGAACAGGCTTTCGGCTCCTCTGAGTGTGGGGACGATCAGAAAGTGAGATTCGGCTCTCACTTACTCAGGGATATGGCAGTCTCATGGTGGACTGTCACTCAGGCCACCCTCTCTTCTACTGTGTTAGCTCAACTATCGTGGGCCGAGTTCAAGAAGAAGCTTTTGGAGGAGTACTGCAGTGAGAGGGCCATTGATCGAATCGAAGCGCAGTTTCGGTCGTTTGAGAAAGGAAACTTGACGGTGAGGGAGTACATTCGTCAATTTATGGAGAAGCTGGGGTGGTGGGGCATGTGGCCTCAACTAAAAAGGAAAAGATAAAGGCCTATCTGAAGGGTCGGTTGGCGGACATGATGTCTATGGTCCGCAACTTGAAGGCTTCTAACCTTCGTGAGACTATCGAGGAGGCGTTGTTCATGGAAGAGGTTTACGCGAGGGGTAAAACGGAGAAAGCTGTCGTGGCTGTAGACAAGAGAAAGTGGGAGAACAATTCCGTACCTCCCAAGAGAACCCGACCTTTTGTCGGAAACCGAAACTTCAGTGGTTATCAAGAAGCTAGATGGTGCCGGAAATGTCATAGCAAGCACCATGGCAACTGTAACCCCACTCCTCAACCTTGCAGCAAGTGTGGGAAGGCTGATCACGCCACCAAAGATTAGAGGGTTTATCTGCTTCGAGTGCAAGGCACCGGGGCATATGAAGAGTGATTGCCCGAACCTCAAGTCGGGAAGTGCGCCGGAGAAAAGGGAGAATCCACCTAGAGTTTCGGGTCGAGTTTTTCAGATGACGGCCGATGAGGCCAAGGCATCCGTGTGTGTCCTAGATTCTAGTTTCTAATCACAATTAATCAATCAAACACAAACAAGAATTCAATTACCTGTTTTGATTTAATCTCAAATCAACGATTACACTTTTTCTCTCTAAAAACTCTCTCTCTCTCTCTACAAATTCTCTTTCAATCGTATTCTCTGATTCTCTCAATTAGAGTTCTACTCTTCTAGACAACTAAAATAGAAATACAAGGTACAAGGTATTTATACCCACAACTAAAATACAAGAAAACTAAACTACAAAATTACAAATACAAAGACTTTGACTTTTATTACAAAAGAACTTTGATTTTCACATGAGAGTTGACTTTCCTCAGCTTTGACTTCTTGAACTTTGACTTTTGTCTTCTTGATCTTGTATCCAACATATTTATGCTCTAACAATCTCCCCCTTTGGATTCAAGATCACTATTGAAAGATCTATCAATTCAGTCTTCACTTTAAGCTCTGTCAGTACAATCTCCCCTTTTACTTTGATGGTATTCTTTCCAAAACTGTCTTTAAACGATTAACAATCTCCCCAAAACTTTCACAAAATACTTTGGAAAGAAATTATCTTCAGAATCAGCTCGGATTGCTTTAGCAAATAATCTTCAAAGAAAATTTTCTAAAAAATCAGCACATCTTCAGAATTTCTTTGATCTTCTTTAAACCTTTACTTAGAATCTTTTGACTTGGACATTTCTGTAAATCGTCTCCCAAAACTTTAAACACTTTAACATTTCTTGATACTATCTCCCCCTTTTTGATGATTTGAGCATCTATATCATCAAAACTGTTCTTCCAAGAAATGTCATTGACCATTCTGATCTGTCAAACTGAGCCTCTGATTCTGTGATCCATAACCAAGTATTCATCTAGATCTTTGCAAATCTAGACAAAATAAGAACATGTAACTCCTGAATCAACAAATGAATCAGTTAAAATGCCTGTCAGTAACACGAAGTTACTGTGTGTAACGAATACACAATATAAAGGAGCTTTTTGATGTTCACTCCCCAGGGCTTCCATCCAATCATCAAAATACCACAAAGGCAATTTCTATGAATGTTATGACAAAGAAACGAATTCCTTGTGTGTTCGTGCAAGTGTAGAAAGAATTAAGCACGAATGATTGCTTTTAAAGGCTCAACATTGTGTAAACCACTGAGACAACAGTAGATAAACACAGACTCGAAGTGCATGATTGAAGTGCGAAGGTGGGACAAACTTCCTTCTATTTCAATATCCAGATTTTCGAAATGAAAACCCGATAGCATATGTGTTGCGTCCCCTTGAAAATGTGAAACATTTTCTTTTTGAGAAGAAAATGAGTGGCTGGTTGGGTTTTAGCAAGAGTTGGCATGGGCTAGTTGCCTGTTTCAATAATGTTCACCAACAATCGTGAAACATTAGTAATGTGGCTACCCGACTCAGAAAGTATTTGGTGTAGAGTTTGATATTCTTTTACTCTGATCTCACACCCTCTTTCTTTTAATCATTAAGCTCACTACTAACCAAACTCTCTTTTCCATTTTACCTCATCACACCCACACTCATTTCTTTTGACTCCTCACACTCAAACACTAAGGGATTAACTTCTTGGGTAGAAATCACTGGTTAACATGATTTCATAGAAGTTCAGTTAATTCCTAGCACAAAGAACCCATATAATCCTAGAAAGCATGTGTTGCTCAAATGGTTTAACTATAACAGTTAAAGCGCATATACAAATGTCAGATGTAAATATGCTTAGAAATATAATCATGAAGATATGAGCATTTTAAAACATTGAAGATATTTCAAACAAGTTAATTGAATGAATGAACATGAATGCAAGAAACTTGTTTGAAAATCTGACATTGTATGAAAATAATCAGAAATGATATGATATATCAACCAAGGCTTATGGTCAAGAATAATGGATATTGTCTATATGAAACAAAATATTGACATTCTTGAACTAAACGCTTCGAAATGAAAATACGCTCAAATTTCTTTGAAGTACAAGCGAGGTGTCTTACCATCGAAAAAAAATGGTTACAATATGAGACATGGTAAGAACAATTTGAACAAAAATTAAACCGGTGTGTGTGAATACTTGAAAGTATATAGAAAAGACAATACACAAGTATTTATCTTTGGAAACACACAGTTTGTAATTATTGAATCTCAAAAAATGAAAAATGAAAACATTTAAAATCACACTTCCAATTCATGAAATCTGTTTAAGAATCGGGAAGTGGTTTGAACATTTCAGAACATGTTTTCTATATCTGAAAGTTGTCCTTCTTTCAGATACATTTGAGATTAAGATAAGAAATTTACCGTTTCGCTCAATCTTAATTCTCAGAAAGTCATCTGAAGCCATAAAGATATGATCTTGATAGTTTCCTCTCATTCTGCACAAGTCTGAAAGTCATGTCAAAGCAACTTTATTCACAAAATTATTCGAAAATAAAATGACATAAAGCAATAAAACTGTTAAGATACGAGTTCTGATCTGAAATAATCAGAACTCATAGTCTTACTCCTTTTGACTTGACTAATATGCATGCTCCCCCTAAAATCATGCATCACAAAAATTTGTCAGTTAAGTAAAATACAAAAATTAGTTATGCTCCCCCTCAAATGAATGAAGATCATCTAAAATCTTCTCTTACTCCCCCTGAGATCATGAGCAAACAATAAAGTGCAGATATCTTTTCAGAAATAATGATAAAGAAATGATGAAAAACTACAATAACAGAAACTTTAATAGGTAATTACTGATTAGAGTTTGAGATTTAGCATACCAAGCTTAGATACAAGAAAATTAAATCTCTTTTCATCTAAAGCTTTAGTAAACAAATCCGCAAGTTGATAATCAGTCTTTACAAAATAAAGTTCTATTGTACCTTTTTCTACATTATCTTTAATAAAATGATACCTGACATCTATGTGTTTGGTTTTCGTATGCTGGACAGGATTAGCAGATATCGCGATTCCACTCTTCGAGTCACAATAGATCAGTATTTTCTCAAACTTGAATCCATAGTCTCGCAGCTGTGTTCGTATCCACACGACTTGAGAGCAGCAACTGGCAGCAGCTACATACTCTGCTTCAGCAGTCGATGTGGAAACGCATAATTGTTTCTTTGATGCCCAGCTAACGAGCTTATCTCTAAGAAATTGAATATGACCTGGAGTGCTCTTTCTGTCCAACATGCATCCTGCATGATCTGCATCTGAATAGGCAGTCAGTTGAAACCCAATATCCTTAGGATACCACAGACCAAGATCTGCAGTCCCCTTAAGATATCTAAAAATCCTTTTGACAGCAGCTAAATGGGATTCTTTAGGAGCAGCCTGATATCTAGAACATAAGCATGTTGAAAACATAATATCTGTCCTACTTGAAGTAAGATATATCAACGATCCTATCATACCTCTATAAGTTCTAACATCAACACTTTTACCCGAAGGATCAGTGCTAATCTTAGTACCTAGTGCCATCGGGGTTCCAATTGGTTTACAATTTTCCATTTTGTACTTCCGAAGAATATCAAAAATGTACTTAGATTGGTTAATGAAAATCCCGGTTGAAAACTGTTTAACTTCTAATCCGAGAAAGAAATTCATCTCTCCCATCATACTCATTTGAAAATGTGACACCATGAGGTTAGAAAAGTTTTTGCAATATTTAGGATTAGTAGAGCCAAATATTATATCATCTAATGTTTGAATTTGATCAAATTGATCAATCTAATGTTTGAATTTGACAATATGATCAGAACGAAAGTTGATCCTTATGATAAAACGTTTACAATCAAATCAATTTCTTGATTTAATTGTACACAAACAAGAAAATTCGTGATCAAACAGTGACATTCAAGAAAACGAGTTCGTGAACAACAAGAATTCAAAAAAAAATGAAATCAATCTGTGATCTGATCCTTCTGAATTCGTTTGGTTTGCTCTGATACCAATTGTATGACCCTAGATCTGGACATTCAAGATTTTGTAATTGATTAGGTAGGATGAGATAGGATTAGGATTTATTGAACATTTATTAGAAATGGAAAAATACACTAATGAGAGAGAGAATTCTTAGAAGACTACATTTTTTAAATTGCAATTATCAAATGATTAATTCTTGTTTGTGTGTGAATACAAAATGTATACAAACACAAATCGATTACAGTGGATATAAAAGAACGCTCTAATTTCAACAAATCACTAAAAATTGTGATCAAACAGTGAGTTTCCAGAATACGAGTTCTTGAAAACCAAAAATTCAAAAAATTGAATTCAGCTTTGTGATCTGATCTTTCTGAATCTGTTTGGTATGGCTTTGATACCAATTGTTATTGTAAATCCCAATCAATCAAGCACTCTTACAACAATATCTATCAAGAATTAATATGACAATGTTAAGTCTAGAGAGAGAGTAGAGAGAGAGTTCCAATCTGATGTATATTAATATGAATGTGATCTCCTTAGTTACATTGATTCTAAACTCATATCCCTATATATACCAAGGATATAAGCTCACAAGATTAACTACATATTAAGTAAACACATATTAGACTAATACAGACTTTGACTTTGTTGACTTTACTTGACTTGACTTTTCCTATTGAATCTTGGATACAATAATACACTAACAAACATATATTTGAATAAGGATGATATCGGCTTTTTCCTTTTTGATGAACAAAGTGGTATCTATTTTACCTTTAGAAAAACCGGACTTGACCAAAAATTTAGATAGAACATCATACCATGCTCGAGGGGCTTGTTTTAAACCATACAGGGCTTTATCCAAAATGTAGACGTGATATGGCTTATCTGGATTAACGAACCCTTCTGGTTGAGACATGTATACTTCCTCCTTAAAAATGCCATTCAGAAAGGTTGTTTTCACATCCATCTGATAGACTGTGAAATTCTTATGAGCTGCGTAGGCTAGAAACATGCGAATTGCCTCTATACGCGCTACTGGAGCATACGTCTCATCGTAGTCTATGCCTTCCTCTTGCCGGTAACCTTTGGCAACAATTCTAGCTTTTTTCCTTATGACGATACCATCTTCATCCTTTTTATTCTTGAATACCCATTTAGTGCCAATTACGGATTTTCCTTCCGGTTTTGGAACTAATCTCCAGACCTTTAGGGCTTCAAACTGATTTAATTCATCTTGCATGGCAGATACCCAATGCGAATCAGCTAAAGCCTCTGATACTCGCGTGGGCTCTATCTTTTTGAGGAATGAATCATGCATACATTGATTAAGAGTCGCTGACCTAGTTTGTACATGCTTGTTAAGATCTCCAATTACTTGATGTAAAGGATGCTCTTTGGTCCAGCGATACTCATGTGGGATTGGAGTAGATGCTGATTGAACATGATCATCATCTTGAAATCCACTGTCAGACTCTTCGGTTTGATGAATAGGAGGGGAGTTTGCAGTTGAAGTTTCAGGTGCAGAAGCATCAGTTGGAACAACACACTCTGGCTGTTGAGTAGACAATATATCACACCCAACTGAAACAGTTAATTCTGGCTCATCAGTTACTTGTGTATCTTCAACTGTAGGAGTAGTTGTTGGAATGTTAGTTTCTGACTAAACGGGGGATTCTTGTTCAGTTATGACTTCTGAAGTGACTGGATGATTGCAACTTGTGTCTTCAGACCTGTCAGTCACAGTAGATTTAGGTACATTAGACCCTAGAAACTCATCATAAAAGAATTCAAATAACAAATCTAAATCAGATAAATGTGAAATTGAAGTAGAAGCGTTATTCGAATTTTTCTCTGTAGAAGCAGGTTCTGGACTGATCTGCCCAGAAGTTAATACTCCAGTGATAATGGGTTTTGAACTGAGTTGTTCAGGAGCCATTTCTTCTTCGAATGTTACATTGACGCTCTCGATGACTGTCTTTGACTTCTTCAGATAAACACGGTATGCTGCAGATGTTGAAGAATAACCATGAAGATACCCTCGTCCGCCTTAGCACTGAATTTATTCAGACTCTCTCTGTCGTTAAGTACGAAACACTTACACCCAAATACGTGAAAATATTTTATTGTAGGTATTCTGTTGTTAATCAACTCATATGGAGTCTTTTGAAAACGGCGGTGTACCATGGATCGATTTTGAGTATGACATGCAGTTGACACAGCTTCTGCCCACAAAAATAGAGGTAGATCGGATTGACTGAGCATAGTACGAGCGGCCTCCACTAGCGTCCAATTTCACCTTTAGACTACTCCATTTTGTTCAGGCGTACGAGCAACAGAGTATTGATGTGATATCCCAACCGATTCGAGATATTCCTCAACGGTTTTGTTTTTGAACTCTGTGTCGTTGTCTGTCCGAAGAAGCTTGACTTGTCGCTGCATATTCACCTGGGTCATCTTTAGGAAAGTAATGAGAACTTCGGGCGTCTCATCTTTTGATCGAAGAAATTTGACCCACGTGTATCTTGAGTAATCGTCCACAATAACCAACACGTATTTCTTTCCTCCTAAGCTTTGTGTTCTCATCGGACCACATAGATCGATATGTAACAACTCTAGTGGAGAACTGGTGCTTGGTTCAGGCTTCGGTTTATGTGCGGCTCTCTTCATCTTACCCTTTTCACAAGCTGCGCATAATTGTTCTTTTTCATATCTCAGTTCAGGAAGTCCTTTTACCAACTTATCTTTGACCAACTTGTTGATATAACGAGAGTTCAGATGTGATAGTCTTCGGTGCCAGAGCCAACTTTCCTGCATCGAAGCTTTTGTCATTAAGCATACTTGATTGTCAATCTAAACTTTTGACAGATTGATGGTATAAAGGTTTGTCTTTCGATTTCCAGCAAAGAGTTATGTGTCGTCTTCAGTACGAACCGATCAACTCTTAGATTTGAAGTTGACCTCTAACCCTTTATCGCAGAATTGACAGATGTAAAACAAGTTGTGCCCTAAACCTTCGACATAGCTCACCTTACTGATCGTTATGTTGTCTTGAATGTGTTATCCCCATATTCTAGTTCCTATTCAAGATTAATCAAACAAACAAGATTAACAATCAAATTACCTGTTTGATTTCAATTCAATTCCAAGATTGCACTTTCTCTATCTACAATCTCTCTCTAACGAACTCTCTTTCTCTCTGATATTTCTCTCACTAAACTTACTGAGTTCGTTACTTCTCACTATTACATCTACTAATTACAAAAGAAAATAACTATTTATACCTACAACAAAAAACAAGGAAACTAAAAATACAATACAAAGATGTTGACTTTTATTATAAAAGACTTTGACTTTAATGATATTTGACTTTCTCAGCTTTGACTTCTTGTACTTTGACCTTCAGTCTTCTTGATCTTGTATCCAACATATTTATGCTCTAACAATCTTCCCCTTTGGATTCAAGATCACTTGTTGAAAGATCTAGCAATTCAGTCTTCACTTTAAGCTCTGTCAGTACAATCTCCCCTTTTCTTTAACAATAATACTTTCAGACTTTGGAAAGAAATTATCTTCAGAATCAGCTCGAATTTTCTTTAGCAAATAATCTTTAAAGAAAAATTCCTCAAATTTTCAGAAATACTTTGATCTTCTTCGAATCTTCTTTAATCTTCTTCAAATCTTCAAATCTTTACTTTGACCTTTTCTGATTTGGACATTTCTGAAAATCATCTCTCAAAACTTTATCATTTCTTGATATCATCTCCCCCAAACTAAAAAACTTTAACATTTCTTGATATCATCTCCCCCTTTTTGATGATTTGAACATCTATATCATCAAAACTTTTCTTCCAAGAAATGTCATTGACCATTCTGAGCTGTCCAACTTAGCCTCTGATTCTGTGATCCATAAACAAGTATTCATCTACATCTTTGCAAATCCAGACAAAATAAGAACATGTAACTCCTGAATTAACAAATGAATCAGTTAGAATGCCTGTCAGTAACACGAAGTCACTGTGTGTAACGGATACACAATATAAAGGAGCTTTTTGATGTTCACTTCCCCAGGGCTTCCATCCAATCATCGAAACACCACAAAGGCAATTTCTATGAATGTTATGACAAGAAAACAAATTTCTTGTGTGTTCGTGCAAGTGTAGAAAGAATTAAGCACAAACGATTGCTTTTAATAAGGCTCAACATTGTTTAAACCACTGAGACAATAGTAGATAAACACAGACTCAATGTGCATGATTGAAGTGTGAAGGTGGGGCAAACTTCCTTCTTTTTCAATATCCAGATTTTCCAAATGAAAATCAGATAGATTATGTGCTGCGTCCCCTTGAAAATGTGAAACATTTTCTTTTCGAGAAGAAAATGAGTAGATGGTGAGGTTTTATCAAGAGTTGGCATGGGCTACTTGCTTGTTTCAATAATGTTCACGAAAGAATTGTGAAACATTAGTAATGTGGCTGCCCGACTCAGAAAATATTTGGTACAGAGTTTGATATTCTTTTACTCTGATCTCACACCCTCTTTCTTTTTAATCCAATAAGCTCACTACTAACCAAACTCTCTTTTCCATTTTACCTCATCACACCCACACTCATTTCTTTTTGACTCCTCACACTCAATCACTAAAGGATTAACTTCTTGGGTAGAAATCACTGGTTAACGTGATTTCATAGAAGTTCAGTTAATTCCTAGCACAAAGAACCCATATAATCCTATGAAAGCATAATATTGCTCAAATGGTTTAACTTTAGCAATTAAAGGTAATATACAAATGTCAGATGAATGTATGCACATAAAATATAATCATGAAAATTTGAGCATTTTTAGACATTGAAGCATTTTCAAACAAGTATATGAAATGAATGAACATGAATGCAAAAGGCTTGTTTGAAAATCGGACATTGTATGAAAATGATCAGAAATGAATTATATATCAATTAAGGCTAATGGTCAAAAATAACGGATATTGTGTATACGAAACAAAAATATAGACATTCTCGAAATGACGTGTAGAAATGAAATGACGCTCAAAATTCGTTGAAGTACAAGCGGGGTGTCTTACCATCGAAGAAAAACTATTTCAATTTAGAGACATGGTAAGAACATTTTGAACAAAAAATTCAAACCGGTGTGTGTGAATACTTGAAAGTATAAACAAAAGACAATACGCAAGTATTTATCTTTGGAAAACACACGGTTTATTTATCAATGAAACACAAAAATAAAATGAAAACATTTAAAATCACACTTCCAAATTATAAAATCTGTTTAAAATTTGAGAAGTGGTTTGAACAATTAAGAACATGTTTTCTATATCTGAAAGTTGTCCTTCTTTCAGATACATTTGAGATTAAGATAAAAAATTTACCGTTTCGCTCAATCTTAATTCTCATGTAGTCATGCTTAAGTCAAAATGATATGATCGTGTCATCCTCTCTCATCCTGCATAAGTCTCAAAGTCTAGTCAAAATTTATTCAAAAAAAAAATTCGGAAATAAAAGACGTAAAGCAGTAAAACAATTAATGTTCAAGTTATGATCAGAAATAATAAGAAATCATAGTCTTACTCCTTTTGACTTGACTTATATGCTCCCCATAAAATCATGCATCACAAAAATTTATCAGTTAAGTAAAATGTAGAAATTAGTTATGCTCCCCCTCAAATAAATGTAGATCATCTAAAATCTTCTCTTACTCCCCCTGAGATCATGAGCAAACAATTAAAGTGCAGATATCCTTCAAACATAAAGATAAAGAAAATGATGAAAAATAACAATACGTAACTATATTAGGTAATAACTGATTATGTCTTCAGATTTAACATACCAAGCTTAGAGATAAGAAAATTAAATCTCTTTTCATCTAATGGTTTGGTAAATAAATCTGCAAGTTGATAATCTGTTTTTACAAAATAGAGTGCAATTGTTCCTTTTTCTACAATATCCTTAATAAAATGATACCTGACATCAATGTGTTTGGTTTTCGTATGCTGAACAGGATTAGCAGATATCGCGATTGCACTCTTCGAGTCACAATATATTGGAATTTTATCAAATTTGAATCCATAGTCTCGTAGTTGTGTTCGTATCCACAAGACTTGAGAGCAGCAACTGGCAGCAGCTACGTACTCTGCTTCAGCAGTCGATGTGGAAACGCATAATTGTTTCTTTGATGCCCAGCTAACGAGCTTGTCTCCAAGAAATTGAACGTGACCTGAAGTACTCTTTCTATCCAACATGCAACCTGCATGATCTGCATCTGAATAAGCAGTCAGTTGAAACCCACCCAGTATCCTTAGGATACCACAGACCAAGGTCTGCAGTTCCCTTCAGATATCTAAAAATCCTTTTGACAGCAGCCACATGGGATTCTTTAGGAGTAACCTGATATGTAGAACATAAACATGTTGAAAACATAATATCTGGTCTACTAGATGTAAGATACATTAACGATCCTATCATACCTCTATAAGTTCTAACATCAACAATTTTACCTAAAGGATCAGTGTTAATCTTA
Source organism: Arctium lappa (assembly GCA_023525745.1). Lineage (NCBI taxonomy): Eukaryota > Viridiplantae > Streptophyta > Magnoliopsida > Asterales > Asteraceae > Arctium > Arctium lappa. The sequence continues at coordinate 54,020,623 of CM042057.1, forward strand.
GTACCTGGTGCCATCGGGGTTCCAATTGGTTTACAATTTTCCATTTTGTACTTCCGAAAATTGTCCAAAATGTACTTAGATTGGTTAATGAAAATCCCCGTAGAAAATTGTTTAACTTGTAATCCGAGAAAGAAATTCATCTCTCCCATCATACTCATTTGAAAACGTGACACCATTAGGTTAGAAAAGTTTTTGCAAAATTTTGGATTTGTAGAACCAAATATTATATCATCAACATATATTTGAATAAGAATAATATCAGCTTTTTCCTTTTTAATGACCAAAGTGGTATCAACCTTACCTTTAGAAAAATCGGACTTGACCAAGAATTTAGATAAAACGTCATACCATGCTCGAGGGGCTTGTTTTAAACCATACATGGATTTGTCCAAGATATAAACATGATCTGGCTTCTGTGGATTGACGAACCCTTCTGGTTGAGACACGTACCCTTCCTCTTTAAGAATGCAATTCAGAAAGGCTATTTTCACATCCATCTGAAAGACTGTGAAATTATTATGAGCTGCGTAGGCTAGAAACTTGCGGATTGCTTCTATACGCACTACTAGAGCATACGTCTCATCGTAGTCTATGCCTTCCTCTTGCCGGTAACCTTTGGCAACAAGTCTAGCTTTGTTCCTTATGACGATACCATCTTCATCCTTTTTATTTTTGAATACCCATTTAGTTCCTATCACTGTTTTACCTTCTGGTTTTGGAACTAATCTCCAAACCTTTAGGGCTTCAAACTGATTGATCTCTTCTTGCATGGCAGATACCCAGTCCAAATCAGCAAGAGCCTCTGATACTCGCGTAGGCTCAATCTTACTGAGGAATGAATCATGCATACATTGATTAAGAGTCGCTGACCTAGTTTGTACAGGCTTGTTAATATCTCCAGTTACTTGATGTAATGGATGCTCTTTGGTCCGGCGATGCTCATGAGGAAGTGGAGTAGATACTGATTGAATATGATCATCATCTAGAAATCCACTATCAGACTCTTCAGTTTGAATAACAGGAGGGGGGTTTGCAGTTGAAGTTTCAGGTGCAGAAGTATCAGTTGGAACAGCAGAATCTGGCTGTTCAATAGACATTGTATGACACCCAACTGAAACAGTTACTTCTGGCTCAACAATTACATGTACATCTTCAACTGTAGGAGTAGATGTTGGAATGTGAGTTTCTGTCTGAACAGGGGATGCTTGTTCAGTTATGACATCTGAAGTGACTGGATGATTGCAAGTTGTGTCTTCAGACCTGTCAGTCACAGCAAATTTAGGTATATTAGATCCTAGAAACTCATCATAAAAGAATTCAAATAACAAATCTAAATCAGTTAAATGAGAACTAGAAGTAGAAGCGTTATTCGAATTTGTCGTTGTAGAAACAGGTTTTGGACTGATCTGCCCAGAAGCTAATACTCCAGTGATAACGGGTTCTGAACTGAGTTGATCAGAATCCATATCTTCATCGAATGTTACATTAACGCTCTCGACAACAATCTTTGACTCCTTCAGATAAACACGGTATACTGCAGATGTGGAAGAATAACCAATGAAGATACCCTCGTCCGCCTTAGCACTGAAATTATTCAGACTCTCTCTATCGTTAAGCACAAAACATTTACACCCAAATATGTGAAAAATACTTGATTGTTGGTGTTCTGTTGTTGATCAGCTCATATGGAGTCTTTTGAAAACGACGGTGTATCATGGATCGATTTTGAGTATGGCATGCAGTCGACACAACTTCTGCCCACAAGAATAGAGGTAAGTCCGATTGGCTAAGCATAGTCCGAGCGGCCTCGACTAGCGTCCGATTTCTCCTTTCGACTACTCCATTTTGTTCAGGCGTACGAGCAGCAGAGTACTGATGTGATATCCCGACCGATTCGAGATATTCTTCAACTATCTTGTTTTTGAACTCTGTGCCATTGTCCGTTCGAAGAAACTTGACTTGTCGCTGCATTTTCACATGGGTCGTCTTTAAGAAAGTAATGAGAACTTCCGGCGTCTCATCTTTTGATCGGAGAAATTTGACCCACGTGTATCTTGAGTAATCGTCCACAATGGCCAACACGTATTTCTTTCCTCCCAAACTCTGAGTTCTCATTGGACCGCACAAATCCATATGTAACAACTCTAACGGAGAACTAGTTCTTGGTTCAGGCTTCGGTTTATGTGCGTCTCTCTTCATCTTACCCTTCTCACATGCAGCACATAAGTGTTCTTTCTCGTATTTCAGCTCAGGAAGTCCTTTGACCAGTTTCCTACGAACCAGCTTGTTGATATAACGAAAGTTCAGGTGTGATAAACGTCTGTGCCAGAGCCAACTTTGTTGCGTTGAAGCTTTTGTCATTAAACATACCTGATTGTCAATCTGAACTTTGGAAAGATTGATGGTATAGAGGTTTGTCTTTCGATGTCCACCTAAGAGTTCTGTGTCGTCTTCAGTACGAACCGAGCAACTCTTAGATATGAAGTTGACCTCTAACCCTTTATCGCAGAATTGACAAATGCTAAATAAGTTGTGCACCAAGCTTTTGACATAACTCACCTTACTTATCGTTATGTTGTCTTGAATAATGTCACCATATCCTAAGATAGATGAAAGCTGATCGTTTCCAAATCTGACATTTCCACTGAATTTTTCTGTATAGTTAGACAATAAAGCTTTTTGCCGAGTCATATGTTTGGAACATCCACTATTCAAGTACCACATATGTCGGGTCTGCAAGAGAAAGCAGGCAACAATATATTTAGGTACCCATTTAAAAACGGGTCCTAACAGATTTGCACAAGATTTTGGTATCCATTTGAAAATGGACCCTTTGTTCTTTTGAAAACCTTGAAAAATATTTAATCTTGAAGAAATAACATGATAAGATCCATACCAATCAGAAGAATTATGAGAATAAACAAAATCAGTTCTCCGATAATTAGAATAAAATGTAGTAGGAATAGGAGATAATTGAATCAATTGCTTTATTGAATATTTCTTGTAAGAAGTTACAAGGTTTTGTTTATTTGAAGCAAATTGATCAATTACATCATTATCACTACTAACTGGGCTAGTAAAAGAATTATCAGAAACTGATCCGGCTATCTCATCCTCCTTCCGTTTTGGTCTCCATTCAGATCGAGCTTTCAACTTTTTCTTCCTTAAATATGAAACATAAGATATAGATTTATTAGGAAAAACAGATTTCCGGGATTGAGTTTTCTATTGTGTACCAGTGTATTTCTGTTTCTGTAATCGTTGTTTCTTATGTTTCTTACCTTGAGCATAATAATCAGCATTTATAGAAACTAATTCACCAACCTTAGTTGATGATTCAACAATATTATCACCACTTGGTAACACTCTTTTATTTTTAAGACAAGTAGAATGATCAGGAAGTGTAGAATTGACGTCAAACATATCAAATTCTTCCATGCATCCATCATCAGAATTTAGAAAATCATTTGCAGACTCAAATAAGTTATCAAAATGATCAGATGAAGATTGAGGTGCCTTAGAAACTTTAGAACACTTTGTAGATTTCGATTGAAAAACAGTGTTCTTTATAACTGTAGAAAATACACTTTGTTGAATATCAGGCAAAAGTTTTTCATCAGTTAAAACATTTTCAAGCTCGACTATTTTGCTTTCGAGAATAGATGTAGGAACATAAACCTTTGTAATTGCAGGTTTTGCCTTCATCTCAGAAGCAGAATAACTAACAAAACAGTCATTTGAAAGAACTTTTGGTGTTTCTGAAAGATAACTATCATTTAACTTTACATAGTTAAACGGTAGTTGCATTTTCTTTTTATTCTTTCTATTTTCAGTTTCTTTGGCCTCAACTTCTTTTGGTAATTTGGTAACAAATTTGGGTTTTAAATGAGGACATTTACTAGCACATGCAAGAAAATCATAATTATAGAGTGTTGGTTGTTTTCTGATGGCTTTCTTAAGATAATGGGGGTTTTTAAAACCAAGTCCCCATTTCTCATTAACATCATCCTCTACGTTAGGTGCATTGAGAAAAATGGTTTGATCTGTCTGACCTCTCGCATAAAGTTTTGCTTCCAGACCATTTACCTTCTTGTTCAAAAGCTTATTTTCAACCTGCAGTTTATGAACAGTTAGTGCAGATTCTTTCTTCTCAAACTCATACTTAGAAACTTTAACTTCAAACTCAGAAATATTCTTTTCAAAACAATCTACTTGAGATTTAGAATCAGGATCAGACTTGCGTAAAGAATCAATAAGACCTTTGTTCACAATAACAATCTTATTAAGTGACAGGATCTTAATTCTTAACAAGAATAAACACTCATAAACAATATTAAAGGAGTTTGCGGAATAACACTTTAATATTCAATGAAACAGTGAAAACAGTGAATCTGAATAACAACTTGTAAACTTTATTGAATGATTGTAAAGCTACAAGATTCAACACTCAACCTCAATATTGATGAACATGCTCACCAATACGAATTCTACTTCTCTAGAATTAGGATTACAAACCTTGAGGTTGATTCTCTCTATGAAAACAAAAACTCAGAATTATTGAATTTATCTATATATTCTAAACTATTCTATATATACTGAAGATAAAAGATAATTACAAATAATAAAAGATCTTCAAAATAATCTTCCATCTTTATCTCCAAGCTTTCCATAAACTTCAATCTTGATCTGCACGAATCTTGATTATCTCTTAAGCAGCACTAAGTCTTCAGTAGCATTAATACTTTGAGCAATATTAATGTTCAGCAGTACTAACTACTAGCAGTACTAAAATTGCTTAGCAGTAGTAATCTTCTCTAGCAGTATTAATCTTAACATAGCAACATTAATCTTGTTCAGCAGCATTAACTTCAGAAGTAGTAACCAAGTTCTTCTAGCAGTATTAACTTTACTTGTGCATTTCTGAATTTCCCAACAATCTCCCCCTAACTTGACTTTTAGGAAGAGAAGTCAAGTTCTTCAGATGATCTTCAAGATGCTCCCAAAACTTCATGGCTCATACACCTGTATTTGCATCCAACCCCAAACTCTGATTGATTGTTCTTTAAATCAAATACTTAGCCATCTCTGAATCTGGAACACATCCAAGCTTCTTCTTCAACATTGCATGTAGCTTCAGTCTACTGTGATTGTATACTCTATCCAGTAGAAAATACTCTATGTTATTTATGTCCATAGTCAGTGCATATACTCCACTAGTTTCATATAGAGTCCAATTGTTGACAGTTTTGAACACATTTCTGATCACATGTTCCACTTCTTCAGGCTTAAACATCATACACAGATACTCCATCACAAGTTTTGTGATTGAAATCTCTAGATCTTTCAACTTATCTGCATACAACTCCATTCCTATCTCAAACATTTCTTCAAGATCTGACCTGGAGCATGTTCATACAATCTTTGCCCAAGTGTTATACACTTCATACTTTTCATCCTTTCTTTTAAGCCTGATGTATTCTTTGCCATCCACCTTCATTGTATCCCATAGAATAACCTCATGAGGCTTAACACCAACAGGTTCAGCTGAAATTGGTTCAGGCACTTTGTCCATTAATACCATGTATAGATTTACATCATCAGTTCTTGATGGTTCTTTCTGTTCAACAGTCTTAGGTGCCCCTTCTTCTTCAGCAACCTTCTCAGCTTCTTCTTCAGCTACTCTAGGCTTCTTGACTGATTTTCTTCTGGCCATCATTTTGGTTCTTTTTAAAGTCCTCAGACTTTCACCCAGAGTTGCTTTTTTCTTCGGTGTTTCCTGCTCATCAGGAAAAGGATTTTCTATCAGAAAATCATTGCTTTCTTTCATTCTTTTCTCCATTTCAACTCTTGCTGTTTCATTCCCTTGAAGCTTGGTCATTTCTGAATTGTACAGCTCTTTAATCTGCTCAAAAGTCATATTTGAGAACATCTCCTTTCTGACTCCTACAACACCTTTGAGAAATGTAATCATCTTGTTTCTCTCTTGAGTACCAAGGAAAGTCTTTGAGGGTTGTCTCTTTTTTGCAGCACTTTTGAACAACACAGACTTCTTCATGGTTGCAGCATTCCTTTGAGCCATTTCAGTTGCCATACTTTGTTGATAAGCTTCATTTAACTCTGCAGCCAGAGCCTTAGCCATTTCCCTGTTTTTTTCAACTTGAATCCTTTCTTCTTGCTCAATATTAGCTTGCATCTTCCTGGCCAAAGCTTCATCTGACTCAACCAACTTTTGCTTTTTGATTGGTTGATCAGATTCCACCATTTTAGCTTTGCCTTTATCTTTGCGTGCCATCTTCTGAACACTTGTTTTCTTTGTAGCCTCACCTCTTTCTTTGATGACAACTCCTTTGGCCTTTGAGGTGACCTTGGGAGTATCATGTTTGGCTTTGATTAAGGTTTCACCAATTTCAAGATCTGTTAGTACTTCTTGCACTATTTCTGTTGCTTCATTCAGTTCAGCAGTATTAATAGTTTCTGCTGATTTGCTTGAATTAGCAGCATTAACTGTTACTGCTGCTTGTTCTGTTACTGCTGCTTTCTCTTTTACTGCTGCTTGTACAGAATCTGATTCTTTTTCCACATCTTGCTCCCCCTCAAAATCAACTTTCTCCTGCTCCCCCTTAGCTTTGGCATCTTTCATGTTTACTTCAGCTTCTGACTCCCCCTTTTTGGGAGCATCAGTCACTGGTTCCCTTCTTTTTAGCACAAACTGTTTCTTCTTCTTTTTCTGGATCAATTTCTTCACCATATTCTTCAGGTTGACAATCTGTTCTTGTTGAGACAGAATGATCAGTTTCAACTCTTCTATGTCCTTTCCCTGTTTGATTACATCCATGTTTATGTTTCCCATTGTTTCCATCAATTCATAATAGTCATATTTGTCCTCACCTTCTCCAGGAGTGTGACCCCCTTTTGAAGGATCATGGGATCTTTTTGTAGTAGAGGTCTTCTGCCTAGCAGAAGCACCTGCTACCCCCATGGTTTCTTGGCACCTGGGACCTTTGGATGATTGCTCACCCAAAGTTGCCATGAGGAAGGTCTTATTTATGTTACCACTGACCTCCTCTATGCTAGCAGGAGTAGTGGCAGCCTTTGCACCCATATGCTCCTTCATCTCCTTATTGATCACCTCCTTGGGGTTGGGAGACACCCCTGTGGTTTCCCTGTAGATATTCTCTAATGGAGAATTCTCCATTAGAGGGCTTATAGGTTCTGTGGGTGAAGGTACAAGAAGGGAAGGAGCCTTCTTTACCTTTTTCCTGATATATGTATTGGTTATTGGTGCAATTGGTTTTTGAACAAGGGACTGAGGGATGGATATGGTGATGGAAGGGTGGGATTGGCTTTCAGTGGGTTGGTCTAAAGAGGGCCTTGACCCTGAAGCCATATCTTCTTCATTGTAGGACACCACCATCATTGTAGAGAACAATGGGGTGTCAACTCCTTCCGAGTCCAATGGAGATCTTTTCATGTTTGAAAAGACCTTACCTTTGGGGATTTTTGGTACATATACCTCATCAAAGTGAGGCATATCCGTCAATTCATGGGTTATAACTTCCTGTACAAATCATGGGTACATGTAAAAACTCTTTTTGCTTCCCAAGTTTGATACAAGATCACTGAAAATCATTCTTGAAAATTTGTACTTTCTGGCAGTGGCCAAGCAGACCAAAGCATAAGCAATGGTACTGCTAAACTCACTCCATCCAGTAGTCTTTTTGGAAATACAGTGCATCAGGGTATGGACAAGAAAACGCCATTGGGTATAAAATTTTGCTTTTGAGAATTTGAAACCACCCAATTGGCCTCCATACCCCATTTTTGAAAGGTTTGAGAACAAGTCCTCATTCGGAATAGAAGTAATACCTGCAGCATCGTCTAGACGTAGACAGATGCGTATCACCTCTTCAGAAACTGACAAGGGTTTGTCACACATTTTTGTCTTGATTATTTGCACACCATTCTCTGTGACTACGGTGGCATTCGCCCAGAATTGTGTTTGATGCTCTATGTAGATGGTTGGCGACACAGTAAGAGCATGGGCAATGTGTCTTGACATGAGAAAATCCACAATCTGGTGAAATCCAGCAGCTTGTTTCGGCTTCTGTAGCATCGCAATCTCGTTGTGCTCATCAATGAATGCCATGGATGCCATGTTAGCTTGAGTATTTGTCAGGATCTAAATTCTAAACAAGAATAAACACTCAGAAACAATATCAAAGGAGTTTGCAGAATAATACTTTGATATTCAATAATTAATGGAACATAGTAAATCAGAATAAGAACTTGCAAACTTTATTGAATGATTATAAAGTTACAAGATTCAACACACAACCTCAATATTGATGAACAGGCTCACCAATACGAATACTACTTCTCTAGAATTAGGATTACAAACCTTGAGGTTGATTCTCTCTATAAAAACAAAAATTCAGAATTCTAAAGTTAACTCTAAACTATTCTGACTAATTCTATATATACTGAAGATAAAAGATAATTACAAATAATAAAGGATCTTCAAAATAATCTTCTATCTTTATCTTCAAGCTTTCCTTAATCTTCAAACTTGATCTGCACGAATCTTGATTATCTCATAAGCAACACTAAGTCTTCAGCAGTATTAATACATTGAGCAATATTAACATTCAGCAGTACTAACTACTAGCAGTACTAAAATTGCTTAGCAGTAGTAATCTCCTCTAGCAGTATTAATCTTGACTTAGCAGTACTAATCTTGTTCAGCAACATTAACTTCGGAAGTAGTAACTTCAGAAGTAGTAATCAAGTTCTTCTAGCAGTATTAACTATACTTGTGCATTTCTGAATTTCCCAACAATCTCCCCCTAACTTGACTTTTAGGAAGAGAAGTCAAGTTCTTCAGAAGATCTTCTTAGATGCTCCCAAAACATCATGATTCATACCCCTGTATCCACATTCATCCCCAAGCATTGATTGATTTTTCTTTGAATCAAATACTTAGCCATCTCTGAATCTGGAACACATCCTAGCTTCTTCTTCAACATTGCATGAATCTTTAGTCTGCTGTGATTGTACACTCTATCCACTAGGAAGTACTCTATGTGATTTATGTCCATAGTTATTGCATATACTTCACTAGTTTCATATAGAGTCCAATTATTGACAGTTTGAAACACATTCCTGATCACTTCCTCCACTTCATCAGGTTTGAACATTATACACAGATACTCCATCACAAGTTTTGTAATTGAAATCTCTGGATCTTTCAACTTATCTGCATACAACTCCATTCCTATCTCAAACATTTCTTCAAGATCTGACCTGGAGCATGTTCATACAATCTTTGCCCAAGTGTTATACACTTCATACTTTCCATCCTTCCTCTTGAGCCTTATGTATTCCTTGCCATCAACTTTCATTGTATCCCATAGAGTAACCTCTGGAGGCTTAACTCCAACAGGTTCAGCTGAAATTGGTTCAGGCACTTTGTCCATCACTACCATGTACATATTTACATCATCAGTTCTTGATGGCTCTTTCTGTTCAGATGGCTAAGGTGCCCCTTCTTCTTCAGCAACCTTTTCAGCTTCTTTTGCAGCTATTCTATGCTTCTTGATTGATTTTCTCCTTGCCATCATCTTGGTTCTTTTTCAAGTCCTTAGACTTTCACCAAGAGTGGCTTCTTTCTTTGGAGTTTCTTGCTCATCTGGAAAAGGCTTTTGTATCAGAAAGTCATTACTTTCTTTCATTTTCTTCTCCATTTCCACCCTGGCAGTTTCATTTCCTTGAAGCTTGGTCATTTCTGAATTGTACAACTCCTTAATCTGTTCAAATGTCATTTTTGAAAACATCTCCTTTCTGACTCCTACAGCACCTTTGAGAAATGTAATCATCTTGTTTCTCTTTTGGTTACCAAGGTAAGTCTTTGAGGGTTGTCTTTTCTTTGCAGCTCTTTTTGTCACCACAGATTTCTTCAGGGTTGCAGCTTTCTTCTTAGCCATTTCAATTGCCAGGCTTTGTTGATAGGCTTCATTCAATTCTGCAGCCAGAGCCTTAGCCATTTCCCTGTCTTTCTCAACTTGGACCCTTTCTTCTTTCTCAATATCAGCTTGCATCTTCTTTGCCAAAGCTTCATATGACTCAACCAAATTTTGCTTCTTGATTGGTTGATCAGATTCCACTAGCTTTGATTTGCCTTTATCTTTGCTCATCACCTTCTCAATGCTATCTTTCTTGATCACTTCACCTTGTTCTTTGATGACTACTCCTTTGGCCTTGGGAGTATCATGCTTGGATTTGATTAAGGTTTCTACAATCTCAAGATCTGTTAGAACTTCTTGCACAATTTTTGCTGCTTCTTTCAGTTCAGCAGTATTAACCATTTCTGCTGCTTTGCTTGAACCAACAGCATTAATGGTTTCTGTTACTTGCTCTTTTACTGCTGCTTGATCTGATGTTCCTGTTGCTTGTACAAAATCTGTTGCAGTTTCTTGCCCCCATCAAAATCAGCTTTCTTTTGCTCCCCCTTATCTTTGTCACCTTCCAGGATGACATAAGTTTCTGACTCCCCCTTTTTGGGAGCATCAGTCACTGGTTCCCTTCTTCTGAGGACAAATTGTTTCTTTTTCTTTTTCTGAATCAATTTCTTCACCATATTCTTCAGCTTGACAATCTGGTCTTGTTGAGACAGAATGACCAGTTTCAGCTCTTCAATGTCTTTCCCCTGCTTGATGACATCCATGTTTATGTTACTCATAGCATCCATCAATTCTTGATAGTTATATATGTCCTTACCTTCTCCAGAAGTGTTACCCTCTTTTGAAGGATCATGGGATCTTTTTGTAGTAGAGGACTTCTGCCTAGCAGAAGCATCTGCTACCCCCGTGGTTTCTTGGCACCTCGGACCTTTGGATGATTGCTCACCCAAAGTTGCCATGGGGAAGGTCTTATTTATGTTACCACAGACCTCCTTTGTGCTAGCAGGAGTAGTGCCAGCCTTAACACCCATATGCTCCTTCATCTCCTCAATGAGCACCTCCATGGGGTTGGGAGACACCCCTGTGGTTTCCCTGTAGATATTCTCTAATGGTGAATTCTCCATTAGAGGGCTTAAAGGCTCAGTGGGTGAAGGTACAAGAAGGGAAGGAGCCTTCTTTACCTTTTTCCTTATGTAAGTTTGGGTAATTGGAGAAGTTGGCTTTTGAACAAGGGACTGAGGGATTGATATGGTGATGGAAGGTTGGGATTGGCTAGTAGTGGGATGGTCTAATGAGGGCCTTGACCCTGCTGCCATACATTCTTCATTTTGGGACACCACCATCATTGTAGAGAACAATGGGGTGTCAACTCCTTCCGAGTCCAATGGAGATCTTTTCATTTTTGAAAAGACCTTACCTTTGGGGATTTTTGGTACATATACCTCATCAAAATGAGGCATATCGGTCAATTCATGGGTTATCACTTCCTGAACAAACCTGGGGTACATGTAAAAACTCTTTTTGTTTCCCAAGTTTGATACAAGATCACTGAAAATCATTCTAGAGAAATTGTACTTTCTGGCAGTGGCCAAGCAGACCAAAGCATAAGCAATGGTACTGCTAAACTCACTCCATCCAATAGTCTTTTTGGAAATACAGTGCATCAGGGTATGAACAAGAAAACGCCATTGGGCATAAAATTTGGCTTTTGAAAATTTGAAATCACCCAATTGGCCTCCATACCCCATTCTTGAAAGGTTTGAGAACAAGTCCTCATTTGGAATAGAAGTAATACCTGCAGCATCGTCTAGACGTAGACAGATGCGTATTACCTCTTCAGAGACATACAAGGGTTTGTCACACACCCTTGTTTTCAGAATCTGCACACCATTCTCTGTGACTATGGTGGCATTTGCCCTTAATTGCCTTTGATGCTCTATGTAGATTGTTGGCGATACAGTGAGAGCATGGGCAATGTGGCTGGATTTGAGAAAATCCACAATCTGGTGGAATCCAGCAGCTTGTTTCGGCTTCTGTAGCATCGCAATTTCGTTGTGCTCATCAATGAAAGCCATGGATGCCATTGAACTTGAGTAATTTGTACTTCAACACTTGGTTCTTGAAAGAATAAGGGTTAGAGAGCAGATGAATAGAAAGCAAAGAGTCGTTATGAACTTTTGGGTGGGCAAAAAGGGTATTTATACGATTCGGGACATAATCAGTATTAACTCCTAGCAGTATTAACTAACTAGCAGTATTAACTGAGAGCAGTATTAACCACTATATTAACCACTAGCAGTATTAACTAACTAGCAGTATTAACTGAGAGCAATATTAACCACTAGCACTATTAACTTAACTAGCAGTATTAACTGAGAGCAGTATTAACCACTAGCAGTATTAACTGTGCACTGGCAGTATGAAAACTACACTGGCAGCATTAACTATACTTACACTTTTTGAAGCTTTAAGGTACTCTGAGCAAGGTAAGAACTTCCTGAGAAAGATGTTAGTAGCACCAAAGAATAAACCAATAACAGGTATGAAAACACTTTTTAAAACATGAGCTCATTCAGAGTTGATCATGGCCACACTTGTGACCAAGAAAGTGAATCTACCCACATCAAAAGCTTTAGTCAATAGATCAGCAAACTGGTTGTCAGTATGAACCTTAGCAACTTGAATTAGCTTCTTTTCATTACAATCTCTAATAAAGTGATACCTGATCTCAATGTGCTTTGTTTTGGAGTGCTTGACTGGATTGTTTACAATGCTTATAGCACTGCTATTGTCAATGAAGATTGGAGTGTGAAGAAAGGTTACCCCATAGTCCAGCATCTGATTCTAAATCCATAGAACCAGAGAGCAGCAACTTGCAGCAGCAATATACTCAGCTTCTGTTGTTGATAAGGACATTGTGGTTTGTTTCTTACACAACCAAGATACCAGTCTTGCACCCAAAAGTTAACATCCACCTGAAGTAGACTTTCTGTCCATGTTAGCACCACCCAAGTCACTATCTGAATAAGCAATCAAGTCAAAGTTGGATTCATACAGATACCAAAGACCTAATCTAGGTTTCCCTCTTAAGTATCTGAAAATCCTTTTAACAACTTGCAGATGTGATTGCTTTGGCTTGACTTAGAATCTGGCACACAAACACACTGGAAACATGAAGTCTGGTCTTGAGGCTGTATGATACATGAGTGATCCAATCATTGATCTATATAGATGGACATCCACATCCTCCCCCTCAAGATCAGTAGTGATCTGTTTATGAGTCTCCATAGGTGTGCTTGCTGGCTTTGAGTCTGATAAACCATATTTGTCCAGGATGTCTTTCACATATTTTGATTGGCTTATGAAGATCCCATCTTTCTTCTGTTTTACTTGAAGCCCAAGGAAGAAGGTAAGTTCACCCATTGAAATCATTTTAAAGCTCTTGTGCATCAACTTTTCAAAGTCTCTGCACATCTGATCTTTTGTGGATCCAAATATGATATCATCCACATAAATCTGAACCAATAGGATGTCCTTCTTACTTCCTTTAATGAATAGGGTCTTGTCAATTATTCCTCTTTCAAACCCATTCTCCAAGAGGTAGGTAGACCGAGTATCATACAATGCTCTTGGGGCTTGATGAAGACCATAAAGTGCTTTCTTCAGTTTCTATACTCTGTCAGGATATGATGGATTCTCAAATCCAGGGGGCTAACAGACATATACTTCTTCATCAATTGTGCCATAGAGAAAGGCACTCTTCACATCCATTTGATATACCTTGAACTTCATGTATGAGGCATAGGCTAGAAATAGCCTAATTGCCTCTACCCTTGCCACTAGAGCAAACACTTCTTCATAGTCAATGCCTTCTTCTTGAGTGTACCTTTGAGCCACCAGCCTTGCTTTGTTTCTTATCACAATGCCTCTCTCATCCTTTTTGTTCCTGAAAATCCACTTGGTTCCTATAGCTCTATGACCTTTTGGAAGGTCCACCAAGTCCCAAACTTCTTGCAACTTGAACTGCAGTAACTCTTCTTGCATAGCTTCTATCCAACTGAAATATTTCATGGCATCATATACCTTCTTAGGCTCAATCTGGGATAGAAAGCAAGTGCTCTTGAAGTCTGCTTTGATTCCTTGTTATCATAGGAGAAGAGATGTCTCCTATGACCAGCTTTGGAGGATGATTCTTTTGTGTTCTAGTCTGATGACTAGGTTCTTCATTGATTACCACATCCAGATTGGAATCATTTAAGTCATCTGAGGGGATCTCATCAACTACTTCTTGTACTTCATTCACTTGATTCTCCTCATCTCTTCTTTCTTCTTCACTCTGACTTGGTTCAGCAACAGTCTCTTTTTTCACAGAACTCAACACGCTCTATTGTAGGAATGGGAAATATTACAGACAGAATAATAGTATCTTGTACTTGAGCATCCCCTGATCCTCCATTTCCTGAACCTGGATTGTCATCACTACTAAAACCCAAGGAGTTAATTATCGAATCAATGTCAAACAACCACTGAGGACCAGACCCAATAGGATTTGGTGTGTTCTCATTGCATTTGACATTGTCACTTTCCTCAATTATTCTAGAAGAAGTATTAAAAACTCTGTAATCCTTACTCTGAGATGAGTAACCAACAAGAAAACCATCATCAGCCTTGCTATCAAACTTTCCTAAGTGAGTTTTGGTATTAAGAATGGTACAAGGACACCCAAAAGGTTTGAAAAATCCTATAAAAGGTTTTCTGTTATTTAAAAGCTCATAAGGTGTCTTGTTTTTAGGCTTGACTACTAGAACTCTGTTTTGGACATATCAAGCAGTATTAACTGCTTCAGCCAAGAAAGTAATTGGAAGTTTTGAATCTGCCAACAGAGATCTAGCATCCTCAATCAGTGTCCTATTCCTTCTCTCAGCAACACCATTTTGTTGTGGAGTCCAAGGTGCACTATATTGCCTCTCAATTCCTTTTTCCTCACAGAAGGTGTTTAGGTCATGATTTTTAAATTCAGTACCATTGTCTGACCTAATGACTTTTACCTTTTGATTTGTTTGGTTTTCAATTCTTAGGATAAATGATTTGATCAGTCCACTTGTCTCATCCTTAGTCCTTAGAAAATATACCCAAGTAAATCTAGAGTAATCATCAACAATAACTAGGCAGTATGATTTCTTACCAATACTCATAACATTTGTAGGACCAAACAGATCCATATGCAACAACTGAAGAGAATTAGAGATTGTGTTCAACTCTTTGGACTTATGAGAAGTTCTGAGTTTTTTGCCTTTGAAACAGACAACGCAATGATCATCACATGAGAAGACTTTGGAAGGTAAACCTCTTACAAGGTTGTTTTTAAGTTCATGTGACACATCCTTCTGTACCAAAGTGATGATTCATCCAAAGAAGCTTTTGAAACAAGAGAGTTTAGGGATGAATCAGTTGAAACACTTTCCATATCTAAGCAATATACATTATCCTTTCTGGGGTTCTTAGTAGTATCATTTTTTCATCAACTACCTTGAATCTAGGAGCAAGGATAATGCATTCATAATCTCTACATAATATACTATGTTGTTTGTCACAAACCTGTGATACACTTAACAGGTTGTACCTTAACTGCTCAACATATAATACATCTTCAAAGGTCATTTTACCTTTGGTTACATCCCCCTTACCACTTATCTTACCTCCATATGGAGTATTACCAAAGGCAACATGTCCACCATCAATTTTCTTGAAATTCATGAGGCATGACATGTTCCCTGTCATGTGCCTAGAGCAACCACTATCAACATGCCAGATGCTCTTCCCCTTGAGCTGATGGTTGCCCTGCACATTAGATTAAACAATTAGTATTGATTGGGGACCCAAGCCAAAGTGGTCTTGGGTCTCCCTTTCTCATCAAAGTACTTACATTCCTTTTTGATGAGGTTTTTAAACTTAGAGCACTCTTTATTGGAGTACTTTGTTAATATGATTGGCTTAGCAGCACTAACACTAGAAGCAGTACTAACTTTGGAAGTACTAACTGAGTTAGCAGTACTAACAGGTTTAGCAGTACTAACCTTGTTAGCAGCACTAACAGAGTTAGCAGTATTAACTTTTGAAGAAGTACTAACAATGTCAGCAGCACTAACATTGTTAGCAGTAGTATTACTTCTAGCTGCACTATCATTGTCAGCAGCACTATTTGTGGTAGCAGTACTAACAGTTTTAGTGCTTTTAGGAACCCACATATTGACACTTTCTTTAACAGACTTTTTCTTCATGTGGCTTTTAGATTTAACAGATTTCTTAGCCACATGGTTCTTTTCAATCTTCCTATAACCAGAGGGTTTTTGCATAGATTTTTGAAAATTCATCTTTTGGTTTATAGGATTGAAGTAACAATATTTAGCAAGATGATTCAATTTTCCCCAGATAAAACAAGGTTTTGGTCTATTGATTTTACTCAAATTAACCCCTTGTTTTTGTGCCCACTGATTATTCCAGTTTCTTTGATTTCCCCTCTTTTTATCATGTTTTTGGGGCTCATTCTTCTTACATGCACACTGTTTGCAAGGACCTGGATTCACAACTGTGGTTTGTTTGTAATGGACCTTACAAGACTTTCCCTCTGTCTTCTCTATGTCCTTAGATTTGATCCAAGCCCTTCCACTGTCCTCATTGGTGAAAATATTATTCTCTAGAGGAATCTCACCACTCACATTGTTCTCCTTACTCTTGCCAACCTCTTTTTCAGTCTTATCCACAACAACAACCTCATCTAAGGGATCTATCTCAGTGGCTTCCTCAGGCAAGTCCTTCCTATCATTGGTTTCTAGCAAATCTGAAGTAGGAGGGATGTAATTGTTGTTATATGGTGAAGGTGTGGCATTGTACCCAATTCCTCTTCTCAATTTGTCATGAATCTGGGTTTGTAGTAAAAAATCCATTGCTTTAGAATCATTGTAAAACTTTTCCACATCAAGCTTAACCTTGGTTAGCTTCTCTCTTAACTTTTCACTCTCCTCTTTAGATTTGGTCAGTTTAAGTTCTAGATCCTTTTTCGCCCACTTCCAGTAATTGGTGTCATATGAGTGTTGGAGTTCATTGGCTTGAAAACCTTTGATCTGTTCTTCAAACCTCTCAACAATTCTCACATAGTCTTTTATGTCTTTTTCTAATCTCTTAAGGTCATCACTCATCTTCTAGTTGTGATCCCTGTACCTTTTAGCAGTGTCTATGCAAGATTTAGAACAGAGATTAGAACTTACCTATAACACCCTAAAAATCACTATAAATTAAAACCCGCAAAAACTTGGCATCATGACATTCGTATTGATAATAAACTCCCAAGAAGGGGGTCAGTCCTTAAGGCTTTACAAAAACCTGTATCGATATAGAGTTTGTCAACAAACTAATCTAGACACCTATATCAAGATTACATCAATTGACGATTCATAATGTAACAAAAGAATGGGACTTAACAAATGCCCTGAAACAATACTAGTTGTTGGTAACTGAAGATGTGGACAAGTCTTTAATGCTGCTAGTTCAGAATTACTACTGCTAGAAGACTTCAAAGTTAATACTGCTGAGTATTACTACAGCTAGTAGAATTAATACTGCTAGTCAAAGTTAGTGTTGCTTGAACAAAGTTAGTACTGCTAAAGCTAGTTAGTACTGCTAGTGGTTAGTGCTGCTTAGTAGTTAATGCTGCTTGAAGAAATTAATGATGCTGGACATAGTTAGTACTGCTTATGACTTGAAGATTCGGATGGAAAAGATGACAGCTGGAAAGAATCAAGATATTCATGGAAGGCTTGAAGATAATGATGGAAGATATACTGAAGATATTTTATTTATTGTAATTATCTTTTAGTTCAGTATATATATTGTATTGTTTAGAATAGTGAGATAACTTTTGATATAATTTTATTCTAAGTATTAGAGAAGATCAACCTCAAGGCATAGATCCTAATTCTAGAGAAGTAGAATTCTTATTGGTGAGCCTGTTCATCAATATTGAGGTTGTATGTTTAATCTTGTAACTTCAAGCGTTCAATAGAAGTTTGCAAGTTATTGATCATATACTGTTTTTGTTTACTATTTTGTTGAATATCAAAGTGTTATTCCGCAACTTCTTTGATATTAGTTTCTGAGAATTTATTCTTGTTAAGAATTCGATCCTGACAAGTGGTATCAAAGCCTAACTCTCTCAGAAACATCTATTCATTCATCATGGAAAACCTTGCAGAATCAAACAGTACTCTGGTCTCTAAGGTTCCAATGCTCAAACCCAGTGAGTTTGACATGTGGATGATCAGAATTAGACAATACATTCTTCTCACTGACTACTCAATGTGGGATATCATTGAGAATGGTCCTTCTGAAGCAGGAAAGATAGGACCAGATGGAAAAAGACCTCCACCAAAGACAGATAGTGAGAGGAAGATCAGACAGACAGAGATGAAGGCCTTGAGCACTCTGCTCTTGGCCATCCCCAATGAATATCAGCATCAATTTTGCAACTGCATTGATGCTCAGATTCTCTGAAATGCTCTAGAGAAAAGATTTGCTGGAACTAAAAGCATCAAAAGAAATCAAAGAGATGTTCTAAAGCAACAGTATGAGAACTTCACTTCTTCAAAGAATGAGTCTATGACTCAAACTTTTGATAGGTTCAACAAGCTCATTGGTGAACTGGCTACTGTAGGAGTGAAGATGGAGCAAGATGATATCAACAGAAAGTTTCTCAGATCTCTTGGGGATGAATGGATTATGTACACTGTCTCATATAGGCAGAGTGACAATCTGGAAGAGAAGGAACTTGATGATCTATATAATGATCTAAGAGTTTTTCAAACTGAAGTAGAAACCAAGAAGAAACCCACTGGTTATATCCACAATGTTGCACTTCTATCAGCATCTACTGATACTACTGCCAACCCTGAAGCAGTTAGTACTGCCAGTGGAGTAAATTCAGAAAAAGGCACTGAAACTATCTTTGAAGCCTTTTTGTCCAGTCACAGCAACAGTTCATTGATTAATGATGATCTGGATCAACTTCACCCTGATGACCTGGAGGAGATGGACATTAAATGGCAGATGGCCATGTTATCCATGAGGGTGAAGAAGTTTATCAAAAGAACAGGAAGGAACAACTTCTCTCAAAGAAGAGAAGATGGAGCTGGTTTTGACAAGACAAAGGTGGAATGCTATAAGTGCCGCATGAAAGGACACTTTGCTAGAGAGTGCAAAAGTGGTGCTTCAAACAACAACCACCAACAAGCTCAGAATGGAGGCTACAATCAGAACAAGAATCCTGCTCAAGCCCTTGTTTCTCAACAAGGAATGGGATTTGACTGGAGTGATCAAGCTGAGGAAGCCATTCAGAATCAAGCTCTTATGGCAGAAGTGTCTAATCTTCCCTCTGAGGTAGTTTCTAATCTTTGCACTCAATCTTGCATAGACACTGTCAAAAGGTACAGGGATCACAACCAAAGTATGTGTGATGACCTCAAAAGATTAGAAAAGGACAGAAGAGACTATGTGTTGATAGTAGAGAGATTTGAGGAGCAAATCAAAGGCTTTCAAGCTAATGAACTGCAACACTCTTATGATACAAACTATTGGAAGTGGGAAAAGAATGAATTAGAAACCAAACTGTCTAAGTCCTTAGAAGAGAATGATAGGCTGAAAGAGGAACTATCTAAAGTTAAGCTTGACATAGAAAAGTTTTCATATGCTTCAAAAGCAATGGATTCTCTTCTAAAGGCTCAAATTCATGATAAGATGAAGCCTGGTATTGGATACAACAATACACCCCCTCCTTACAACAACAACTATATCTCTCCTACTTCAGACTTGTTAGAGACCAAGGAGAAAAAGGACCTGTCTGAGGAAGCTTTTAAGATAGATCCTTTGGATGAGGTAGTAGTTAAGGATTTGACTGAGAAAGAAATCAGTGAGAATAGGGATAATGTTGTGAGTAAAGAGATACCATTAGAAAACAACATTATCACCAATGAGGGCTGTGGAAAAATTTGGGTGAAGTCCAAGGAGATAGAGAAGACCAAAGGAAAGGATAACAAGGTCCATTACAAACAAACCACGGTTGTGAATCCTGGACCTTGTAAACATTGTGCTTTCAATAAAGCTAAGAGCCTAAATTCTGGTATAAAAAGAGGTAATCAAAGAAACTGGAATAATCAATGGGCTCAGAAACAAGGAGTTGATCTGAATAAAATCAATAGACCAAAACCTTGTTTCATATGTGGCAAGCTGAATCATTTGGCTAAGTATTGTTTCTTTAACCCTATTAACCAACAGATGAACTTTCAAAGATTTGTGCAAAAATCTGTTGGTTATAGGAAGGCTGAAAAGAAACATGTGATAAAGACACATGTTGAAAGTAAAGGCCCCATGAAGAAAAGGATTTTAAAAGAAAGTATTAAAATGTGGGTGCCTAGAAGTACTAAAACTGTTAGTACTGCTGACAGGGATAGTGCTGCTGGAAGCATTACTGCTGCTACCAGTGTTAGTACTGCTGAAAATATTAATGCTGCTAATACTATTAGTACCTATTCAAAGGTTAATACTGCCAACACAGTTACTGCTGCTAACACAGGTACTACTTCTAACAAGGTTAGTACTGCTAAGCATGTAAGTGCTGCTAAGGCAGTTAGTACGTCTAAAACCAGTACTGCTTCTAGCAAAAATGTTTCCAAGCCTATCATTGTGATAAAGTACTCCAAAAATGAGGAGTCAAAGTTTAAAAATCTTGTCAAGAAAGAATGCAAGTATTTTGATGAGAAAGGGATACACAAGACCACCTTGGCTTGGGTTCCTACTTCATACTAACTGATCTATCTTATGTGCAGGGCAACCAACAGCTCAAGGGTAAGAGTATATGGCATGTTGATAGTGGTTGCTCTAGGCACATGACAGGAAACATGTCATGCCTTCAGGATTTCAAGCATATCAATGGAGGACATGTTGCATTTGGAGATAATCTTACTGGTGGTAAAATAAGTGGAAAAGGTAATGTCACCAAAGGTAAGATGACATTTGAGGATGTCTACTATGTTGATCAGTTGAAGTACAACCTGTTAAGTGTATCATAGGTTTGTGACAAACAACATAGTATATTATTTACAAATACTGAATGTATGATCCTTGCTCCAGGGTTCAAGGTAGTTGATGAAAGCATGATACTACTTAGAACTCCAAGAAAGGACAATGTGTATTGTCTAGATATGGACAATGTTTATAGTGATTCATCCCTGAATTGTCTTGTTTCAAAAGCTTCTGTGGATGAATCCTCTCTTTGGCACAGAAGGATGTGTCACATGAACTTCAAAACTATGAACAAACTTGTTAAAAACAACCTTGTAAGAGGTTTACCTTCAAAAGTATTTTCATGTGATGATCATTGTGTTGCATGTCTTAAAGGCAAACAGCACAAAACTTCTCATAAGACCAAAGAGATAAACTCAATTTCTTCTTGTCTCCAGTTATTGCATATGGATCTGTTTGGTCCTACAAATGTTATGAGTATAGGCAAGAAATCTTACTGCTTGGTTATTGTTGATGATTACTCTAGATTTACCTGGGTATATTTTCTAAGGACTAAGGATGAGACAAGTGGACTGATCAAATCCTTTATCCTAAGAATTGAAAACCAAACTAATCAAAAAGTAAAAGTCATTAGATCAGATAATGGGACTGAGTTTAAAAACTTTGATCTAAACACCTTTTGTGAAGAGAAAGGCATTGAGAGACAATATAGTGCTCCTAGGACTCCTCAACAGAATGTAGTTGCTGAAAGAAGAAACAGGACACTAATAGAAGCTGCTAGATCTCTGTTGGCTGATTCAAAACTGCCAATTACCTTCTGGGCTGAAGCAGGTAATACTGCTTGTTATGTCCAAAACAGAGTTCTAGTGGTCAAGCAAAAGAACAAGACCCCATATGAGCTTTTAAATAAAAGAAAACCTTTCATTGGATTTTTTAAACCATTTGGGTGTCCTTGTACAATTCTCAATACCAAGTCTCACTTAGGTAAGTTTGATAGCAAAGCAGATGATGGATTTCTTGTTGGTTACTCATCTCAGAGTAAGGCTTACAGAGTGTTTAACTCTTCTTCCAGAATAATTGAAGAAAGTGACAATGTCAAATGCAATGAGAACACACCAAATCCAATTGGGTCTGGTCCTTAGTGGTATTTGACATTGACTCACTAACTAACTCTTTTGGTTTCAGTAGTGATGATTATGCAGGTACAGGGAGTGGAGGATCAGGGACTACACAAGTCTCAGAAAGTATATCTCAATCTGTGATATTTCCCATACCCACAGTGAATCCTGTTGAAGACTGTGGAAAGGAATCATCTACTGGACCAAGTCAAAGAGAAGAAGAAAGAAGAGATGAGGAGACTCAAGAAAATAAAGAACCAGAAGTGGCTACTGAAAACACTTCAGTTGAGTTAAATGACTCTAATCTAGAAGTCGAACTGAATGAAGAACCTAGTCATCACAGCAGAATTCAAAAGAATCATCCTCCACAGCTGGTAATAGGGGATATATCTTCTCCTATGATGACTAGAAATCAAAGTAGGCTTCAAGAAATGAAAGATCAACAACACACAGTGCTTTCTTGCTTTTTATCCCAGCTTGAGCCTAAAAAGGCACATGATGCTATGAAAGAATCCAGTTGGATAGAAGCCATGCAAGAAGAGCTACTGCAGTTCAAGCTGCAAGATGTTTGGGATCTGGTAGACCTTCCTAAAGGCCAAAGGGCAATAGGAACAAAATGGGTCTTCAGGAATAAAAGAGATGAAAGAGGAATAGTGATAAGGAATAAATCAAGGCTGGTGGTTCAAGGGTATACACAAGAAGAAGGAATAGACTATGAAGAAGTATTTGCACCTGTGGCCAGGATAGAAGCAATTAGATTATTCCTGGCTTATGCTTCCTATATGAAATTCAAAGTCTATCAAATGGATGTGAAAAGTGCATATCTTTATGGTTCAATTGAAGAAGAAGTATATGTCTGTCAACCACCAGGGTTTGAAAACCCAAGCTATCCAGACAGAGTATACAAATTGAAGAAAGCACTTTATGGACTACATCAAGCTCCAAGAGCATGTTATGACACTCTGTCATCCTATCTCTTGGAAAATGGCTTTGAAAGAGGAGTCATTGATAAGACTCTATTCATCAAGAGAAAGAAGAAGGATATCTTGCTGGTCCAAATCTATGTTGATGATATTATCTTTGGATCAACAAGAGACAACATGTGCAAAGAGTTTGAGGAACTAATGCATCAAAGGTTCAAGATGAGTTCCATGGGGGAACTTACTTTCTTCCTTGGACTCCAAGTTCAACAGAAGTCAGATGGAATTTTCATCTGTCAGTCCAAGTATGTGCAGGATATTCTAACCAAGTTTGGTTTTTCAGATTCAAAACCTGCTAGCACACCTATGGAGACACACAAGCAGATAACAGCAGATCTTGAGAGGAGGATATGGATGTTCATCATTATAGATCCATGATTGGCTCTCTCATGTACCTTACAGCCTCTAGGCCAGATATAATGTTTCCAGTCTGTGTGTGTGCAAGATTCCAAGTTAGGCCAAAGCAATCTCACTATCAAGCTGTTAAGAGGATATTCAGATATCTCAAAGGGCAACCCAGATTGGGACTTTGGTATCCTCATGACTCATCCTTTGACCTACTTGCATACTCAGATAGTGATCTAGGTGGAGCAAACTTGGACAGAAAATCTACTTCTGGAGGATGTCAGTTTTTGGGTGCAAGACTAGTTTCATGGCAGTGCAAGAAACAAACCACAGTATCCACATCTACAACAGAGGCAGAGTACATAGCAGCTGTAAGTTGTTGTTCTCAAGTCTTATGGATTCAGAATCAAATGTTGGATTATGGGGTAACCTTTCTACACACTCCAATTTTTATTGATAATAGCAGTGCTATTAGCATTATGAATAATCCTGTCAAGCACTCCAAGACAAAGCACATTGAGATCAGGTATCACTTCATAAGAGACTGCAATGAAAAGAAACTTATTCAAGTTGTAAAAGTTCACACTGATAACCAGTTTGCTGATCTATTCACTAAAGCTTTTGATGTGGGTAGATTCACCTTCTTGGTAACAAGTGTGGGAATGATCAAGTCTGAATAAGCCCCTTCTCAAAAAGTAGTTATATACATGTATATTGTTTATTCTTGGTGTTTCTAATCTTCTTTTTCAGAATATGTATAGCAGTACTCAGTGAATCACAAGCTTAAAAGAGTAAGTATGGTTACTACTGCCAGTGCAGTTTTAATACTGCCAGTGCACAGTTAATACTGCTAGTAGTTTATACTGCTCTCAGTTAATACTGCTCTCACTTAATACTGCTAGTAGTTAATACTGCTTTCAGTTAATACTGCTCTCAGTTAATACTGCTAGTAGTTAATACTGCTCTTAGTTAATACTGCTCTCAGTTAATACTGCTAGTAGTTAATACTGCTTTCAGTTAATACTGCTCTCAGTTAATACTGCTAGTTAGTTAATACTGCTAGTAGTTAATACTGCTTTCAGTTAATACTGCTCTCAGTAAATACTGCTAGTTAGTTAATACTGCTAGTAGTTAACACTGCTCTTAGTTAATACTGCTCTAGGTTAATACTGCTTATGTCCCGAATACTATAAATACTCTTTGCCCGCCTAAAAGTTCATAACGACTCTTTGCATACTATTCTCTTGCGATCTAAACCCTCTTTCTCTCAAGTTCAAAGTTCTCAGGCAAGAAGTTTCAAAGATTCATGGCATCAATGGCGTTCATTGACGAGCACAATGAAATCGCGATGCTCGAAAAGCCAAAACAAGCTGAAGGTTTTCATCAGATAGTCAACTTTCTGAAGTCTAGCCACATTGCTCATGCTCTCACTATGTCTCCTACTATCTTCATAGAGCATCAGAGTCAATTCTAGGCACATGCCACCATTGTTACTGAGGATGGTGTGCATATGATTAAGACGAAGGTATGTGGCAAGCCATTAACAGTTACTGAAGAGGTGATTCGCATCAGTCTACGTCTAGACGATGCCTCTGGTATAACTTCTATCCCTAATGATGAACTGTTTTCTTCTCTTTCAAGAATGGGGTATGGAGGCCCATTCGGTGTTTCTAAAAAGACTACTGGATGGAGTGAGTTCAGCAGTCCCATTGCTTATGCTTTGGTCTGTTTGGCCACTGCCAGAAGGTACAATTTTTCACAAATGATTTTCAATGATCTTGTATCAAACATGGGAAACAAAAAGAGCTTTTATATGTATCCCAGGTTTGTTCAAGCAGTAATCAACCACGAATTGACGGATATTCCTCACTCTGAAGGGATATATGTACCAAAACCCCCTAAAGGCAAGGTTTTCTCAAATATGAGAAGATCTGCTGGGGACTCGGAAGGAGTAGACACCCCATTGTTCTCTACAATGATGGTGGTGTCCCAAACCAATGAAGGTATGGTAGCAGGGTCAATGCCCCCATTAGACCAACCCACTGCTAGCCAATCCCAACCTTCTCTCTCTCAAATTTTCCCTCAGTCCTTTGCTACTAAACCCACTCCAAGCATATCCAAGACTTATGTCAAGAGAAAGGTACACAAGGCTCCTTCCCTTGGTGTACCTACTATTAACCAAGAGCCTCAAAGCCCTCTATTAGAGCACTCTCCAGTAGAGAATATCCAAAGGGAAACCAACAGGGTGTCTCCCAACCCTCAGGAGGTGCTCTCTAAGGTGATGGCAGAGCATATGGGTGAGAAGGTTGCCACTACTTCTGCTAGCACGGAGAAGGATAGTGGTAACATCTCTAAGACCTTCCCCATGGCAACTTTGAAAGAGCAATCATTCAAAGGTCCCCGGTGCCAAGAAACCAAGGGGGTGGACAGTGCTTCTGCTAGGCAGAAGACTTCCACTACTAAAAGATCCAATGATCCTTCAAAAGGGGGTAACACTCCTGGAGAAGGTGAGGACAGATATGACTAAAATGAATTGATGGAAACAATGGGAACATCAATATGGATGTTATCAAACAAGGGAAAGAGATTGAAGAGATGAAGCTGGTAATCCTATCACAACAAGTACAGATTGCTAAATTGAAGAAGATGGTGACCAGGCTTGTACAGAGGAAGAAGAGAAAGCAGTTTGTTCTAAGGAGGAGAAATGGAGCAAACAAAAAGAAGGAGGAAAATGCTTCCAAAAAGGGGGGAGAATTCAAGCTCAGAACAAATAGATCAACAGAGTGAGGGGGAGTTTGTTGAAGAAAGAGCTGAATTTGTTGAAGAAAAGGCAGCAGCAGAAACTGTTAGTGCTGCTGAAACTACACAAACAGCAGTAACAGGATTAACATCTGAAGAGGTTGAAGTAGCAGAGATGATGGTAAAAGCAAAGAATGACACTTCCAAAGCAAAGGGAGTGGTCATAAATGAAGGGGGAAACAAGAAATTAGAACAGAAAGACATGGCTGCAGATGTAAAAAGAAAAGGTAAAGAAAAGATGATAGAAACTGATCAATCAACCAAAAAGCAAAAGATGATTGAATCAGATGAAACATTAGCCAAGAAACTGCAAGAAGAGTTAGACCAAGCAGAGAAAGAACAGGTTGAGAAAGACAGATAGATAGCCAGAGCACTAGCAAATGAACTAAATGAAGCATTTCAGAAAGGGTTGGAAACAGAGAAAGCTAAGCAAAGAGCAATAAGCTTGAGAAAGGCTATGATGGCCAGATCAAGTGCAAAGAAGAGAAGACCTTCACAACCTTACCTTGCAACTCAGGAAAGGAACAAGATGATAACTTTCTTGAGGAGTGCAATTGGTGTGAAGAAAGAAATGTTCATAAAGATGACTTTTGATCAAGTCAAGGGATTATATGAGAAAGAAATAGGAAAGCTGAAGAATAATGAAAAGGACAGAGTAGAGTTTGAAAAGAAAGCCAAGGAGAGGCATGATGTGAATATCAATAAACCCTTCCCTGAAAGTGAAGAGGGAACTCCAACAAAGGAAAAGGCAGAGATTAAAGAAGAAGAGACTCTAGCTCAAAAGATCAAGAAGTTAAAAAGAGTTAAGTCTATTGCTTCTAAAGGTCCTAGATCAGAAGAAAGGACAAAGGAAGAAAAGAAGAAGGAAGCTACTTTGGGGCAAGGGCAAAGGATACTGAAGAGAACCAAGATGATGGCAAACAGAAAGAGAGTTGATAAGAAGCCTAGAGTAGAAGAAGAAAAGAAAGCTGAAACTCAGGAAGAAGTACCACAGAGTTCAGATGCAAACATGTACATGGTGATAATGGATAAAATTCCAAAGCCTATCTCAGCTGAACCTGTAGGATTCAAACCTCCTGAGGTTATTCATTGGGACACTATGGAGGTGGATGGCAAGGAGTATATCAGATTAAAAAGAAAGAATGAAAAGTATGAAGTCTATAGCACCTAGAACAAAATTGTTAAAGAGTGTTCAAGATCTGATTTGGAAGAAATGTTTGAAGTGGGGATGAAAGTTCATGCAGATCAGTTGACAGCTCCAGGGTTACCAATTGTGAAGTTAGTTATGGAATATTTGTGCATGTTGTTCAAACCAGAAGCAGTAAAGCATTTGATAAAAGATG
The DNA here is from genome assembly GCA_023525745.1 of Arctium lappa. Taxonomy (NCBI): domain Eukaryota; kingdom Viridiplantae; phylum Streptophyta; class Magnoliopsida; order Asterales; family Asteraceae; genus Arctium; species Arctium lappa. The sequence continues at coordinate 54,048,237 of CM042057.1, forward strand.
TATTTAAAGCTGTTAGAGGATGGACTCTATATGAAAGGAGTGGAGTCTATGAACTGGCATTGGATACTTTTCACATGGAGTATTACTTGGTGGATAGGGTCTACAATCACACAAATCTAAAGCTTCATGCCATGTTGAATAAGAAGTTGGGTTGTGCACCAAATTCAGAAATGGCAAAGTACCTAATTCAGAGAACTATCAATCAGAGTATGGAACTGGATCCTAACATTGGAGTAGATCAATGAAGATTTTGGAAGCATTTGAAGAACTTGACTTCTCTTTCTAAAAGTCAAGTTAGGGGGAGATTGTTGGGAACTGAAGATGTGGACAAGTCTTTAATGCTGCTAGTTCAGAATTACTACTGCTAGAAGACTTCAAAGTTAATACTGCTGAGTATTACTACTGCTAGTAGAATTAATACTGCTAGTCAAAGTTAGTGCTGCTTGAACAAAGTTAGTACTGCTTAAGCTAGTTAGTACTGCTAGTGGTTAGTGTTGCTTAGTAGTTAATGTTGCTTGAAGAAATTAATGCTGCCGGACATAGTTAGTACTGCTTATGACTTGAAGATTCGGATGGAAAAGATGACAGCTAGAAAGAATCAAGATATTCATGGAAGGCTTGAAGATAATGATGGAAGATATACTGAAGATATTTTATTTATTGTAATTATCTTTTAGTTCAGTATATATATTGTATTGTTTAGAATAGTGAGATAACTTTTGATATAATTTAATTCTAAGTATTAGAGAAGATCAACCTCAAGGCATAGATCCTAATTCTAGAGAAGTAGAATTCGTATTGGTGAGCCTGTTCATCAATATTGAGGTTGTATGTTTAATCTTGTAACTTCAAGCGTTCAATACAAGTTTGCAAGTTATTGATCATATACTATTTTTGTTTACTGTTTTGTTGAATATCAAAGTGTTATTCCGCAACTTCTTTGATATTAGTTTCTGAGAATTTATTCTTGTTAAGAATTCGATCCTGACACTAGTCATCTCAAAATGCCTCGAGACCAAACCAGTCTCTCAAAACCCCGGCAACCCACCGCTAAGGGAAACCTGTTATACACATCATTTGAGAAAAGTGTCAGACTTTAAAGCTTGGTGAGAACATATAGTTTATAGAGCTCAAAAGATATAAACATCAGTATCATAAGGGAATCTTTTCATAATGGTTTAATTCATAAAAATAACATTTCGCCACAACCGGGCCTTTTTGGTCCAAAACTCGTTAAATGATGACAAAAGGACCATTTTACCAAGGATCATGGTGTAACACTAATTAGACCACAATCCGAGTTATGAGCTAAACAATTGGAATCCGAGGATACGAACATATAAGTCCGTGCTAAAGTGTGAGACCTAGCCCCAAGCAAAACCAATGTATACTCCTTCACTAGGATCACTATGAACCATGGCTAGTATCCGGCCTCACATAACCGTACCAAGTTGCCCTCTAGAAACATAGGCATCCATAGTTACAAAATGGGGAATATAACCTCCCAATAATACAGTCGACTCAAAACCTAGGGATCCGCTAGTAATGGTACAGACTCGTCACAACAACATATGTGACCAACCATAATTAAACATATGGTATAAACATATTTTATAAACAAGATATCATTTCCAGTTCAACTTCTGGTAAGAATGAAAATCATTAAATGAGTTCTAAAATATTCTTTTTACATAATCACATAATGTTTAAGTAAAACATCATTTTACTTTTAATAAGGCGGAACCATTCATTTTAGTCAAAACTGATCGGGAACCCCGAAAATCACCAAAAACATCATTTATAACAAAATGTAGAGAACATGAAATCATACCGTAGAAATACTTCAGATTTCGCAAATAAGAGTTTTGACATGTATAAAGTTTGTAAAATGGTAGTAGGAACTCACCGGTAGGTTTTCAGAATAAAACCCGGAAAACCAGATAACGACCACGACGAAGAGGTGAAGCTTAAAACACCGACCCCTCGCTAGAAACACCGAAAACTAGCAACTAAACTAGCCTTTGAAGATCGAAGGAGAAAAAGAGAGAAAAGGAGGAGAGAGAGAGAGATTATCTGAGTTTTTAGAATGAATCAGAAGATTCATCAAAAATATGATATTTAGCAAGGCAATACACACTTCCCAACACAGCGCACGGCCCGTGCGTTTTCAAAGAAGGATGGCGCACGGCCCGTGCGAAAGTCACTGCCTCGCACCCTGATCCATACGCACGACCCGTGCGTTTTTCCTAAAGGAAGGCGCACGACCCGTGCGCCCTGTAGACAGAAACAGGAACTTCAAATCCTTAACACTTCTTCTCAAAACCAAACGAAATTCGGGGTGTTACAATCCTCCCCAACTTGGGAATGATTTCGTCCCCGAAATCCCAACTACTCAAAAAGGTGAGGATATCTTCGCTTCATATCCTCCTCGGCTTCCCATGTCACATTTGCTCCCCGGTGATGCTTCCACTGTACCTTGACCAAAGTGACCTCTTTGTGACGCAACTTCTTAGACTTTCTCTCTAAGATGGCGTCGGGTTCTTCCACACAACGGTTACCTTCGTCTACCCTTAACTCTGAAAGGGGAATGATGTTGTCTTCTACCGCCAAACATTTCCAGAGGTAGCAAACATGAAACGTGTTGTGTATTCTACTCAACTCCGGTGGCAGTTCCAACTGGTAGGCTTGCAAACCCACTCTCTTAAGTACTTTGAAAGGTCCGAGGAAACGGGGACTCAACTTCCCACGTTTTCCGAACTGTATAATGCCTTTCCACGGCGACACCTTAAGCATAACGCGGTTGCCCACTTGGAATTCCATCGGTCGCTTCTTCTTATCTGCATAACTTTTCTGATGATCTTGAGCCACTTTCATCCTTTCACGAATGTACTTGACTTTATCGGTAGTCTCTTGCACGATTTCAGGTCCGACGAACTGCTTTTCTCCCGCTTCAAGCCAACACACGGGAGTCCGACACTTTCGCCCATACAAAGCCTCAAAGGGTGCCATTCTGATACTCGAGTGGTAGCTATTGTTGTAAGCAAACTCCACCAAAGGCAGGTGAGAGTCCCAGCTACCCCCGAAATCGATGACACAAGACCTCAACATGTCTTCTAAGGTTTGGATCGTTCGCTTACTCTGCCCATCGGTTTGTGGATGGTAAGTCGTACTCAACTTCACTCGAGTACCAAGTTCTTTCTGAAACCCATCCCAGAAGTTCAAAGTGAACCGACTGTCGCGATCCGACACGATCGACAATGGTATGCCATGCCTCGAGACCACCTCATCGATATAAAGCTTTGCTAACTTATCCATCGGTAGAGTCTCGCGCATAGCCATGAAGTGAGCGCTCTTTGTCAATCTGTCAACTATCACCCAAATGGTATCGTGACCTCGAAGAGTTTTAGGTAGCTTCGTCACGAAGTCCATAGTGATATGCTCCCACTTCCACTCTGGAATCTCTAAAGACTGAAGACTCCCATATGGTCGCTGATGTTCGGCCTTAACTTGCGAACACGTCACACAACGCTCAACGTAACGTGCCACATCAAGTTTCATTACCAGCCACCAATAGTGAAGCTTCAAGTCCCTGTACATCTTTGTACTTCCCGGATGAATGGAATACTTGGACTGGTGAGCATCCTCTAGCAACAGATCACAGTTACCTCCAATCTTGGGTACCCACACACGACCGCTGAACAGTTTTATTCCACGACTATCTTCCGTTAAGAGTAAACGTTGCTTCGTCATGACTTCATCTTTTAGATTCTCTTCTAACAGTGCTTCCATCTGTGATGTCTTGATCTTCTCAACAAGACTAGACACTAGCTCGATTCTTGAATGGGTGGCTCGAATACATCCGCTATAGTCCTTCCGACTTAACGCATCGGCCACCATGTTCGCCTTACCGGGATGGTAAAGCAATTCACAGTCGTAATCTTTGAGCAACTCGAGCCACCGCCTTTGCCTCGTATTCAGCTCTTTCTGATCAAAGACATTATTCAGGTTCTTGTGATCCGTGTATAGTGTGCATTTCGTGCCGTAGAGGTAATGTCGCCAAAGTTTCAAAGCGAACACCACCGCCGCTAACTCCAGATCATTGGTTGGATTATTCTGATGGTGTACCTTAAGCTGCCTCGAGGCATAAGCGATCACCTTGCCTCGTTGCATCAACACACATCCCAGACCCATCTTTGAAGCGTCGTTGTATACAACGAAATCTTCCGACCCTTCAGGTAACATCAAGATCGGAGCTTCACACAACTTCTTTTGAAGGATCCGGAACGCCTTCTCTTGGGCTTCAGTCCATTCAAACTTTACATTCTTCCGAGTCAAGATTGTCAAGGAAGAAGCGATCTTTGAAAAGTCTTGGATAAATCTCCTATAGTATCCCGCCAGACCCAAGAAACTTCGAATCTCGGACGGACTCTTAGGAGGCTCCTAATTCATCATAGCTTCAATCTTGGAGGGGTCAACCTTCACTCCGACCCGAGTGACTACGTGACCCATAAACTGTACTTTTTTAAGCCAAAAGTCGCACTTGGAAAACTTGGTGTACAACCTTTCTTTTCTCAATACTTCCAAAACTTCACGTAAATGTTGCTCGTGCTCTGACTCACTCTTGGAGTACACGAGTATGTCATCAATGAATACAATGACCGACTTGTCGAGGAATGGTCGGCATACTATATTCATTAAATCTATAAACACAGCTGGTGCGTTCGTTAGACCAAAAGGCATTACAAGAAATTCGTAATGGCCGTAACGCGTTCTGAAAGCTGTCTTCGGAACATCATCTTCTCTAACCTTCACCTGGTGATAACCCGAACGTAAGTCGATTTTGGAAAAACAACCCGCTCCTTGAAGTTGATCGAACAAGTCGTCTATTCTCGGAAGCGGATATCTGTTCTTTACTGTAGCTTTATTCAACTCACGATAGTCGATGCACATTCTCATTGTGCCATCTTTCTTCTTGACGAATAAGACCGGAGCTCCCCAAGGTGACGAACTTGGTCTTATGAAGCCTTTCTCCAATAGCTCTTGGAGTTGTGCCATCATTTCTTGCATCTCCGACGGTGATAAACGGTAAGGAGCTTTAGCAATTGGTGTTGCTCCAGGCACAAGATCAATCTGAAACTCTACCTGCCAATCGGGTGGTAACCCGGAGAAGTCTTCCAGAAAGACGTCTGGAAACTCACACACGATCTTCACATCTTCCAGCTTTGATTTCTTTAACTTGGCATCAATCACATAGGCTAGGAAAGACGAACATCCTTTTACTAAGCACTTGCGTGCCTTTGCCATTGTGATTGTTTCCACTTCACCCTTTCTCTTTTCACCATAGATGACAACGACTTCACCAGAGGGGTTGGGAAGTCGAATCAACTTCTTGGAACATACGATCTCGTCATGATTGTTTGACAACCAATCCATGCCGACCACAACATCAAAACCCCCGATTAACATCGGCAGTAGATCTATCGAGAATTCTCTTCCTTCGATACTAAGAGTACACTGCTTCAGAACCTCGCGGATCAGAACTTGACTACCATCGGCTATTTCTACCACTAATGCATCCTCAAGACTAGTAGTGGGCATAGAAATTTTCTGACGGAACAATTCAGATACGAAAGAGAAACTAGCACTCGTATCGAACAAAATACGAGCAGGTACAGAGTTTATAAGGAAATTACCCGATACCACGTCGGCGGATGCCCTGGCCTCTTCGGCCGTCATCTGAAATGCTCGACCCAGAACCTTCAAAGGGTTCTCCTTCCTTGCTGGCGTGCTACCCGACACAAGCTTCGGGCAATCTCTTCTCACATGCCCCAGTGCCTTGCACTCATAACAGACGATTCCTTTGACCGGGCAATCTCTGAAAGTGTGACCAGGCTTTCCACACTTATAACAAGTTTGAGAAGTGGTGTTACAGTTACCGTGATGCTTGGTTCGACACTTCGGGTACCACTTTGCTTCCTGGTAACTGCTGAATTTGCGGTTTCCGACAAAAGGTCGGGCCCGCTTGGGAGGTACGGAGCTGCTCTCCCACTTTCTCTTTTCAGGAATCAACACTGACTTCTCAGATCTGCTCTTCGCGAACATTTCCTCCATGAACTGAGCTTCCTCCACCATCACTCGGAGGTTAGAAGCTTTGAAATTATGGACCATGGATTGCATGTCCGCTGGCAAGCTGTTGAGATAAGCTTTCATCTTGTCTTTCTCTGTTGGGGCAGCGTGCCCCACCAGACCAAGCTTCTCCATAAACTGACGGGTGTACTCCCTCACCGTCAGGCTTCCCTTTACCAAAGACCGAAATTCTTTCTCAATTCGGTCCATCGTTTTTTCGTTGCAGAATTCCTCTAGCAACTTCTTCTTGAACTCGGCCCAAGACAACCGAGCCAACACTTCAAGAGATAGAGTGGATTGGATGATATTCCACCAGATGAGTGCAGTGTCCCTCAGCAGTTGGGTACCGAACCGCACCCTCTGATCATCACCACATTCGGAAGAGCCAAAAGCTTGCTCAACCGCTCGGATCCACTTTACACACACTGCCGGGTCATCTGAACCGAAAAATTCTGGCGGTCCACAACCCAAAAAGGACTTATAGGAACAACTCTTCCTGTTCCCCGGAACACCAGAAGTCCCGCGCTCTACCGTCGTGACCCTTATACCATCATCTCCCGAACCTGCTACGACGTTCTCTACCACCGTCTCACTCCTCCGATGATTTACGTCGCGGTCCTCCATCGCTTTCAGCAGAAACTCTTGCTGCTTCGCCATCCCTTCCCTCATTGCCAACATCACGCTGGCCAACAACTCGGACTGGGGATTAGCATCCCTGATGACTGGGTGGGACGAAGCCAGGTCTACTCGTGGAATGACCTCTGGCCCCCCACCTAGTATTTGCTGAACAGGTGGTCGAACGATAACCTCAACTCCTCCCGGCTGACCCGCTGTAGAGGTTGTCGCTTCCAGACCATCAACACGAGTACGCGGTCTACCACGTGTATTCACCATGCTGAACAGCTTCACAGAACAGAGACAGAGATAAGAGAGAGATTGAATAAACACAAAGGAAACGTACTACCACATTACCAATTGTCATAGCAATAGAAATTCAAGCACACTTACGTACGATATCTTCATAATAGCATTAGCTAAGTGAGATTATGAACATATAACACATAAAAGTTCTCGTCACGATCACCACAACGCCTGATAAACGTACTTTCCGTTGACTCTAAGACTAACCCATCTTAGAAGTTCTACCCAATCTCGCAGATCAATTCTTAGCATACTCAGTCTAAGTCTAGACATCTTACATTCATGCCTAGTTCGCTTAAACTAGAGCTCTAATACCAACCTGTAACACCCTAAAAATCACAATAAATTAACACCCGCAAAAACTTGGCATCATGACATTCGTATTGATAATAAACTCCCAAGAAGGGGATCAGTCCTTAAGGCTTTACAAAAACCTGTATCGATATAGAGTTTGTCAACAAACTAATCTAGACACCTATATCAAGATTACATCAATTGACGATTTAATGTACCAAAAGAATGGGACTTAACAAATGCCCTGAAACAATACTAGTCGTCTCAAAATGCCTCGAGACCAAACCCGTCTCTCAAAACCCCGGCAACCCACCGCTAAGGGAAACCTGTTATACACATCATTTGAGAAAAGTGTCAGACTTTAAAGCCTGGTGAGAACATACAGTTTATAAATCTCAAAAGATATAAACATCAGTATCATAAGGGAATCTTTTCATAATGGTTTAATTCATAAAAATAACATTTCGCCACAACCGGGCCTTTTTGGTCCAAAACTCGTTAAATGATGACAAAAGGACCATTTTACCAAGGATCATGGTGTAACACTAAGTAGACCACAATCCGAGTTATGAGCTAAACAACTGGAATCCGAGGATACGAACACATAAGTCCGTGCTAAAGTATGAGACCTAGCCCCAAGCAAAACCAATGTATACTTCTTCACTAGGATCACTACGAACCATGGCTAGTATCCGGCCTTACATAACCGTACCAAGTTGCCCTCTAGAAACATAGGCATCCATAGATCCAAAATGGGGAATATAACCTCCTAATAATACAGTCGACTCAAAACCTAAGGATCCGCTAGTAATGGTACAGACTCGTCACAACAACATATGTGACCAACCATAATTAAACATATGGTATAAACATATTTCATAAACAAGATATCATTTCCAGTTCAACTTCTAGTAAGAATGAAAATCATTAAATGAGTTCTAAAATATTCTTTTTACATAATCACATAATGTTTAAGTAAAACATCATTTTACTTTTAATAAGGCGGAACCAGACATTTTAGTCAAAACTGATCGGGAACCCCGAAAATCACCAAAAACTTCATTTATAACAAAATGTAGAGAACATGAAATCATACCGTACAAATACTTCAGATTTCGCAAATAAGAGTTTTGACATGTATAAAGTTTGTAAAATGGTAGTAGGAACTCACCGGTAGGTTATCAGAATAAAACCCGGAAAAACCAGATAACGACCACGACGAAGAGGTGAAGCTTAAAACACCGACCCCTCGCTAGAAACACCGAAAACTAGCAACTAAACTAGCCTTTGAAGATCGAAGGAGAAAAAGAGAGAAAAGGAGGAGACAGAGAGATTATCTGAGTTTTGAGAATGAATCAGAAGATTCATTAAAAATAAGATATTTAGCAAGGCAATACACACTTCCTAACACAGCGCACGGCCCGTGCGTTTTCAAAGAAGGATGGTGCGAGGCAGTGACAAGTCACTGCCTCGCACCCTGATCCATGTGTATGACCCGTGCGTTTTTCCTGAAGGAGGGCGCACGAGACAGAAACAGGAACTTCAAATCCTTAACACTTCTTCTCAAAACCAAACGAAATTTGGGGTGTTACATCACCTCGGATGGGAGATTAGATACTTCAGCCATCAGTGCTTGATTTTGGATAGCCTCTTCTGCTTGATCACTCCAGTCAAACCCCATTCCTTGTTGAGAAACAAGGGCTTGAGTAGAGTTTGTGTTATGGTTGAGGTTTCCAGACTGTGCTTGTTGGTGGTTGTTGTTGTGAGACACTCCACTTCTGCATTCCCTGGCAAAGTGTCCTTTCAGATGGCATTTGTAGCACTCCACCTTTGATTTATCAAAATCTGCTGCATCTTCTCTTCTTTGGGAGAAGTTGTTCCTCCCAGTCCTCTTTATGAACCTCTTTACCCTCATGAAAAGCATGGCCATCTGCCATTTGATATCCATCTCTTCAAGATCATCAGGATGAAGTTGTTTTAAGTCATCATTAATCAAAGAGGAATTTCCATGACTGGAAAGAAAGGCTTCAAACACAGAATCAGTGCCTTTTTCTTGAGTTGCTCCATTAGCAGCATTAACTGATTCAGGGTTAGCAGCAGAATCAATTGATGCTGAAAGAAGTGCAACATTATGAATATATCCAGAAGGCTTCTTCTTTGCCTCCACCTCAGCTTCAAATACTCTAAGATCATTATACAGATCTTCAGACTGGATGATCTTGAATCCAATGAGACTGTGTCTTAACAATAATGATTTTAAGAAATGAAAGATGGTTTGGAGAAGAAAAGACTTATCTTTTCAGAAAGATGCTTCAAAGTCATCTGTTCCTACCCCTCAAGTGAACAAGAAGAACAATGCTTCCAAAGGTAAATCTTTTGCTAAACATTTTATTGTTTATTCGATAAATCAATTAATCAGATTAGCTCGAAAGAAATATCTTGTTCTTATTGTGGTACAAGTGATTTTGTTCATAAAAATTATGCTCGTAATTGGTATGGTACATATAATATTACTTCCCATAGAACTGCAACTAACAGATATGGACCTAAGTTCTAGTAGGTACCAAAATCAAATGTTACTCCATCTGTTTTGCAGGCACCTCAAGTGTTAGGGAAGTAATAAATAAATTGACTTCTAAACATATTAGTTTAGAACTCGTACTTCAACGAATGTTGGCTTATAAACACTACAGTTTAGAACCCGCACCTCAGAGATCAAGTTTGGCTTCTAAACACAACAGTTTAGGACTCATACTTTAAAGATCAATAGAGATGGTGTACTGATATGCCTAAAATGAGATTATCAAACTTCAAGGGGGACTACTTCTTATTCCTACTGATAAATATTGTGAATGTATATTTTCAAGGGGAGTAAGACACAATGACTTCTGAATTTACTTCAATCCTAGTAATTCAAAACTCATTTTAATGCTTAAGGATTATGCAAATATTAAGGGGGGGCTTATATGATTTTAATTAAATTTGTGTTTTACAGGTAATTCATTTCCTTAGGGGGAGTTAAAGTTCCCAAATGAGAAGATATGTCACAATGGCTTCTGAATAACTCAGTTCAGAACCTGTATTTCAATGTTTTTGATCTTTGCTGACTACACTGAATAATCAATCTTTCATAGGAAGTATTTCTAAAGTTTTAGAGGGAGATAGTATTTTCTTTGAATAATCATTTAAGGGGGAGATCAATGATTTACATATTCTTTTTATACAATTTCTAAGGGGGAGATTAGAATGAGTTTTTGATATTGTTGATAATAGTTTGAATTTTTGCAGATATCAAAGGAGAGAATATCTTATTTTTGTCAAAGAGGGAGCTAATAATTCAATTGAGAGTTAAGAATTATACGCTGAATGTGAGTAATTCTGATTCTAATCTCTACATGTTTGAAAGAAGAACAACTTTCAGATATGAAAAATGTTTTCTAAACGTTCAAACCACTTCTTGTTCTTCAACAGTTTTTATGAATTTAGAAGTGTTCTTTTAAATGTTTTCTTAAATGAGAGTTATTGATTAAATGATTGTGTGTTTCTAAAGACTAATACTTGTGTATTATCTTTTCCATATACTGTCAAGTATTCCTACATACCGGTTCGGTATTTCATTTGACTTTGTTATTACCATGTCTCTAAACGAAACACATTTCAATGGTAATACCCTCGTTTGCTTTCAAAGTTGTTGAGCATCGATCATCATTTCTAATTTTGTGTGTTTATTGCAAAACTGTTTATATTTGTTCATATAAACAACTACCAAGTTCTTTGATACCCTATCCTTTCATGTTCATATTTTCATGATATTTAATCTGATTGATACATTGTCAGATTCTCAAAACAAATCTATTGTTTTCATTTCATTCATTCAATTTCCTTGTTTTGAGAGATCTTCAACGTTCAAATGCTCAATTATCATTCTTATTCTTGAAGAGCATACATTCATGTGACAATGTTATCACATTTTGTGATTTACTTGTTTAAGCTAAATTGTTGAGCAATATATTTTATCGGACAAAATTGTCATGGGATTCGTGTGTAAGCTTAACATAACTTCTATGGTATCATGTTAACTAGTGTTTCCTACCCAAGAAGTTATCCCTACGTGATTGAAGGGTGAGGGGTCATTAAATCAAAGAGTGGGGGGGACAACTCAATGGGTTAAGTTTTTCTCGAAGTGATAAGGTAAAATGAAAAGGAGAGTTTGGTTAGTAGTGAGCTTTTAAAAAAGAAAGTGGGTGTGAGAACAGAGTTAAAATAATATCAAAACTCTGCACCAAATCTTTTTTGAGTCGGGCAGCCATATTACTGTTGTTTCACAATTCTTTGGTGAACTTCATTGAAACAGGCAATAGCCCATGCCAACTCTTGCATTAACCCCACCAACCACTCGTTTCTTTCTTAAAAAAGAAATGTTTCATTTTATTTAGGGACGCAGCATATCTACTATCTCGTCTTCATATTAAAGATGTAGATATTGAAAAAGAAGGAAACTTTCCCCACCTTCGCACCTCTTTCATGTACATTGAGTCCGTGTAATACTTGTTGTTTTCTCAACAGTTTACACATGTTTGAGCCCGATAAGCCTAAGTCGCTTCAATCATTCTACACTTGCACGTACACACAAAGAATAAGTTTTCTTGTCATAAAGTTCATAGAAAATTCCTTTGTGGTTTTTCGATGATTGAATGGAAGCCCTAGGAGCAAACATCACAAAAGCTCCTTGCCAGGCCCGTACCTTGGGCTGTTCAAACAGGTACTATGGAACAGGGCCTCCAAATTTGGAGGGCCCCAAAATTTTGTAATTCTCTTATTATTTATATATATATATATATATATATATATAGTATTAAGCCCAAACAAAAAAAAGCCCAAATAAAATTGAAGAATGAAGAAACAGGTCGAGGTCGCAACACACAGCAACAGAAAAATTCGGCTATTCAATCTCCTTACCCTACTTCACGCCTCGGTTCTCTCCCTCTCTACATCAAAAAATCGATTGTTCTTCTTTCCCCGATGGCAACGGCAACGGCAAAACGACTCTTCGATTTTCGGCTACGAGTCATGTCGATTGACTTGATCAAACAAGTGAACAACGGTTGTTTCTCCCTGTTCGATTTCACCAACAACGGCCAAAAAATTAGGTTTAAATTCGATGCTTCTCATCTCCGATTTCACTCATTTCAGTCTTGAACAACCAAACACAAACTGTCAAACAACAGCCCTGATTGATTGTCGGTCCCTTATATTTGAACAAGATCTTTACCAGACAATAACAAACACAAACATATAAGATTCACCAACCTGTTTTGATTACAAACCACAGATTACATATTAGAGTTTGAATAATATTTCTCTTGAAGCTCTCTCTCTCTTTTCTCTCTTGATCAAGTTGGGTCGATGTTGATGATGAGTTGTGTGTGATATGATAATATCTCACACCTCCTAATATCTTACATAATATCCTAAAAGTAAATAATATCTAAACTAATATCTAATATCCTAAAATATCTATTTAGTAGATATGTTGGGTCATCTGAAGATTTGAAGATGACCTCCTGATCTTCCATCTTATATCATCCTACTTAGAATATGTTTGAGGTTCTTTTAGCAGCTTGGTTTCTATACAAATGTTCGGTGAAGTCGAAGATCAGCCGAAGAAGACAAAGAAGGAGTACATCTCTCAAAGCGGATTGAAGATAGTCTCCTCAGCCTAAAGCCAAGTATGCTCACTTGATCAACACCATTGGCCAGGATGGTGCCGATCTCAGTCTTCAGGAGCCGAAGAACTCTTCGGCCGAAGACATCTTCGGAAGCCGAAGACTTCTCAGTCTTAGGAGCCGAAGACCTCTCAGTCTTCAGGAGCCGAAGAACTCTTCGGCAACCGAAGACTCCTTAATCTTCAAGGCCTGAAGATTTCTCCAACACATTGTACTTTTCTGACAAAGTATATTTGTGATATCTTGCATTGACGTGGACCTCATCTGAAGATCAGATAAAGTAAGCTTTGTCTCCTAAGCCATTTTAAGGAAAGGTCTCCACCATCCTCTGCAGGTCAACACTTCAAGCCAAAACACTCCAAGACAAAAGGTACATCTTGTACCATGCAGAAGACCTGTGTCCATCCCTTGCTCAACAGGTGTCTCATGCATTTAATGCATGAGGCACTATAAATATGATGGATGTTTCAACATGCAAGATCACCCAGCTCTACCACCTTCAAGTTCTCTAAGTGCCTGGCAACTTTCTCTCTACGAAGATCACCCAGATTCTGATTTTGCAGGCTCTAAGATTGACAGGAAGAGCACCACTGGCAGCTGTCAACTCCTTGGTGGCAAGCTTGTTAGTTGGTCTAGCAAGAAGCAGAACTCAGTCTCAACCTCTACCGCTGAGGCTGAGTACGTAGCTGCTGGAAGTTGCTGTGCTCAAATCCTTTGGATGAAGAACCAAGTGAGAGACTACAATAAGCTGTACTCTCATATCCCCATTCTGTGTGACAACTCAAGTGCGATCGCAATCACAAACAATCCAGTGCTGCACTCTCGTTCCAAGCACATCGACATCCGGTATCATTTCATCCGGGATCACATCTCCAAAGGTGATGTCGAACTCCATTTCATCCCTACCGATCTCCAACTGGCGGATCTCTTCACCAAGCCTCTTGACGAAGCTAGGTTCAAGTTCCTCATCGGAGAACTCGGTATGTTAAATGCCGACTTTTAATTAAAGAAAAGAATTAAAAAAAAATTGTATTTTTTAATTTTTTTTTCGGCTCTCTCTCTCTCCTCTCTCCCTTCGGTTCTTCTCTTTCCTCACCAAGCCGAACCAAACACACCCTTAACTTTTTTTTTCGGCTCCCCTCCCCCCCCCCACACCGAACACACCCCTTAAACTCCCCCTAGCTGAAACCCCTACCCACCGACCCCACTCCCTTTCCTTCGACCCCCTCTCCCCACCGACCTCACCGACCCCCTCTCCCCACCGACCCCACCTTCGGCCTCCCTCCCTTCGGCCTCCCTCCCCTTCGCCCTCCCTCTCCCTTCGGCCTCCCTCCCCTTCGCCCTCCCTCCCTTCGGCCCTCCCTCTCCCTTCGGCCCTCCCTCTCCCTTCACCCTCCCTCCCCTTCGCCCTCCCTCTCCTTTCGACTTCCCTATCTTCCCCACTCCCTCCCTTCGGCCTCCCTCCCTTCGGCCCCCCCTCTCCCTTCGGCCTCCCTCTTTTCCCCCCTCCCTCTCCCTTCGGCCTACCCTAACCACCGAAGCCACCGAACACCCCCTTATTCCTCCCTTTTCCCTCGCCAAGCCACCGAATACCTCCCCCCCTCTTCGGCTTCTTTGTCGCCGAACACCACCACACCCCAACCGACCCCCTTACCCCCTAACCCCTCCCCCTTCGGCCATCCCCTATCCACCGAACACCCTCCCCCTCTTTCCAAAAAAAATTTCGGCTCTCACACCCTCCCCGTTAAAAAAAAAAAAAAAAAAAAAAAAAAAAAACAAATTTCCCCCCCCCCCCCAAAACCCATATTCGGCCGACCCCCACCCTACCCCACCCTCTTTTCCTTTTTCTCTTCTTTTCCCTTTCTCAAGAATTACCCTACCCATCCTATCCCATCCCTCCTTTTTCTTACACCTCCTACTCCCTCTTCATTCCTTCCAAATCCTTCCATAATCTCCTCCCTATCTTTCCTATTTCCCATATTTTTCTCCATATATCCCATCAAATCTTCTCTTTTCTTCCTATCCCTATAATATCTTCCTTATTTACCTCCCTTTTTCAAATTCAAATTTACTTCCTTTCCTCTATAAATACTAACCCACTTTTATTTTTTTTACCATACCTACTACTTCTCTTCTCTCTTCTCTTATTTTTTTTCATGGCTTCCTCCACCTCTTCTTCTTCCAAGGCTCCCAAGAAGAATATGCTCCCTACTCCTCCCACTTCTCTTACGGATCTCGTCTTCAATCCATGCAACCATGTTGCACGCTTGGAATGTGATCCCAAGTATAAGGAATTTAATCCTATTTCTTCCTTTCTTCAAAAATCGCCTCTTCGATTTGCGTTGACAAAAAACCCGCCAAAAATGAGCAAAATGCTCATTGGGAATTTTTGGCTCACATGTGTTTACGATGCAACAACCAACAAAGTCTCCGCTTCCATTCTTTCGGAACCGACGTCTCCGGACATCACCTTCGGTGTCGAAGACGTTAGGCGGGCCCTTGCTCTTCCATCCTACGATTGTTATGATGCATTTCCTCTTGGCACCGAACATGATGAGGTGGTTGCGGCCTTGAACTATATTCATGGGGAAAATGATCGGGGTCGTCGCACACTTCTCCGCCGGCATATGGGAGGTATCTGGAACTTCTTTTTCTCTCATATTACTTTCTGCCTGAGTAAGAAGACTGGTGGACATGATCAATGTCCATCCTACCTTACTCAACTAGCCCATGCTATCATGTTCCAGCGTAAAATCGATTACGCTCAGTATTTTTTTCACGAGTTGATATCTGTCATTACACCGCCTAAGCGACCGCATGTTGCTTACCCGCGGTTCATTTGGCCTATAATCAACAACTTACTTGCTGATGCAATTGAGACGGACCATCGGGTCGTTTATGACTATCATTCCCCGCTTGTGACAAGACCCCTTCTCAAACGGGGTCCCTTGGCGACTGATAATCCTCTCCTTCCAGGTATGGTCTCCTTCATCAACTCTCCCGATCTACAGTGGGGTGATGCAAAGGACACTCCGGTGTCCAAAGGTCCCTCCTCTGTAGTGGACCCCTCCTCCCTCTCCCTAGTGACGCCTGCTAGCACTCACTCCTCACAGGCTACAGGCACCGCCGCACTTGCCCAAATGACCATACCACCGAAAGGACCTTCGGTGGTTACCCAGGTCAACCTCCACACCTCAAAGCGGCGGAACTCTACCTCTTCCCCTCCCTCTTCTCCCAAAAGAAAGAGGAAGGTTTCTAGGGCCAACCCACATACTCCACCCACCGATTCTTCAAAATCGGCCGGTGTTGAAATAGTCCCATCCGGGCCCGGGGAATCTGCTACACCTACTACCACCTCCTCTGTATCCTCTCCAAAGGATGCATGTGAGACTTTCGGGGACCCTCATCTTCCCTCTTCCCCCTCCTCCTTCGGGGATGAGGATGACTTGGTCTTCTCCCCAGACCAAGGCTCTGACTTCTCACTGCACGGCCTATCACCCGACCATTTCATGGTCGACACTTGTGCACGACCCAGTGAGACTCTGGTCTTACCCAAGGCCAGTATTGAGGGTATTTCACGGTATTTGGCTTACTTGCAACAGGGTCAAGGTCAAGACAAGGTGACAACTCAAGCAGGCCCTTCTACCTCCGCCTACCGCTCTCCTCCACATTCTCCAGAGAGTTCTTCTTCTCCTATGGCTACCTCCGCTGACAGTAGCTCCTCCGATGACTTCTCTTCATCACCACGATCACCTGCTACCGATGATCTCCTCCAGAGCAATGCATACTATGAAGAACCATCTCGGACTCTTCCTCTTCCTCATCATCCACCGACGCCTTCGCGGTGTCAGGCATCAGCTGCAGCAGCACGCGACACTCCTCCTGTTCCTGTCATTCCCCCAGAAATCCTAGCAGATATTCAAGAAGCTAACAAACAACATCGTCTCATTGGTGCTCAGCTTCGCGAACATCAGAACGTTCTGGGCTCCCTGGTGAAGGTCACTTGCGAAAAACTGTTATCTCTTGAGACCTCAGTTGCTGCTCTTCAAGCGGCCTCTGATGCTCGTGATGCGCAGGTCCGGCGTCTTCAGGCAGCTTCACAGGCTCACAGTGCCATCTCCACTCAGATTCTTCAGTCTCTTCTATCTCTTCATCAGCGGTTGGATTCTTTCTTGGTTGTACCCCCGACTACCGCTGAGGGGGAGAAACAGCTGGTGGTTCAAGTCTCTTCAGACAGCGGCCGTCAGGGTCCCACTCCTGTCGTTTCTACTGATGCTCCAACTGAGGGGGAGCGGCTTCCAAGACAAGGGATAGACAAAGGTAAGAAAAAGCTATCTGCTGATGAAGAGGCCATGCTTTCCCAACAACAAAAGGCTTCTGCTATAAAAGCCTTTGTTTGTGAAGCTGATTGGCTAAAACTTCAACCTCCTTCTAAAGTTGACATCCAGCAAGTAGTTGAGCTTGATTCTGATGACATTCTATGGTACCGAAAATCTTTGATGGAACGAAAGTTGAAATCTAAAATTGTTGAAGTAAAGTTTGGCACCTCCAAACGATCAGAGATAGATATCAGAATTGTCATCCGCAGAGAAGACGACTCTCAGCAGGCTACCAAATTCTGCGACTTGGACGACTACGGACTTTCTGAATGGTATGAAATTTCTGAACTTTTATCCAAGTCCCTTAGTCGACACAAGCCTTCGGTCAAAAGGTCTCTGAACACTCTTCTAGAGAAAATGAAGAACATTGGCAAGAAGTACAAGCATTCTCATGATGAAGAAGTTCAAGTTGAGATTCTAAAGCAGATGTGTCTCTCCTCCCCTCCACAAATCTCTCATTCTGACAAACAACACATCTTCAAGGATCTCGCTGCCAAAGGAATGACTCCCAATTCTCAAAATCTGAATCTGAAGATACCAGGTGGTCCGTCCTTGGGTCCAGGCACTGTGACAGGGCGTCCATACAAAGGAGTCTATTTCTTGGATGAGACGGAAACTAAGAGATTCTTCAGACATGAAGAAGTTTCTATCGCTCACACCGAGTTTCTGGTAGCCATTCTCTCTCTTATCCCCGTTAATTCTCAAGCTGCATTTCTTCGACATGACATTATGGGTGAACTTCATAAAAGACAGAAGAAGGAATGAAGCAATACTCTATCTTACCTATGTACTTGTAATTTTTGCTTTGTTAAGTCACATTTAATACAAGTGCATTTCTTTTATTTAGTTTGTACATATATACTTCATTCTTTTATTCTTTTGTAAATGTCGGATATACTTATAAATCCTTATACAAAAAAAAAAAAAAAAAAACAACTTTGTGAAAAGAACCCAAAAAGAGTAAATATGGGTCAAAATGAATTTATTCAGTACACTCTTTGTTTTATTCTTTAGTATGGATGTCATCCTCAAATAGGGGGAGATTGTTGGGTCATCTGAAGATTTGAAGATGACCTCCTGATCTTCCATCTTATATCATCCTACTTAGAATATGTTTGAGATTCTTTAGCAGCTTGGTTTCGATACAAATGTTCGATGAAGTCGAAGATCAACCGAAGAAGACAAAGAAGGAGGACATCTTTCAAAGCGGATTGAAGATAGACTCCTCAGCCTAAAGCCAAGTATGCCCACTTGATCAACACCATTGGCCAGGATGGTGCCGATCTCAGTCTTCAGGAGCCGAAGACCTCTTCGGCTGAAGACGTCTTCGGCCAAAGACGTCTTCGGCCGAAGACATCTTCGGAAGCCGAAGACTTCTCAGGAGCCGAAGACCTCTCAATCTTAATAACCGAAGACCTCTCAGTCTTCAGGAGCCCGAAGATGTCTTCGGCAACCAAAGACTTCTTAATCTTCAAGGCCTGAAGATTTCTCCAACACAGTGTACTTTTCTGACAAAGTATATTGTGATATCTTGCATTGACGTGGACCTCATCTGGAGATCAGATGAAGTAAGTTTTGTCTACTACATCGTTTTAAGGAAAGGTCTCTACCATCCTTCTGCAGGTCAACACTTGAAGCCAAAACACCTCAAGACAAAAGGTACATCCTGTACCTTGCTGAAGACCTGTGTCCATCCTTGCTGAAGACCTGTGTCCATCCTTTGCTCAACAGGTGTCCCATGCATTTAATGCATGAGGCACTATAAATATGGAGGATGGTTCAACATGCAAGATAACCAGCTCTCAAGCATTCAAGCTCTCTAAGTGCACTGGCATTCTCTCTAAGAAGTTCTTATTGTTTTCTAAGTGTTTTACAATTGTTCTTTATTCTCTATGTGTAAGATTGTTTGAAAATATCTCATATGTTCTCTTCCGCAACAATCAAAGTTTTCTATGTGTAATTCTTGATTTCAAATCAATAAGAATTAAAGTAAGTGAAAAACTGTGTGTATTGTATTCAACCCCCCCTTCTACAATACTTTGCTTGTTTATTTACTGCTATTTGGGACCAACAAGTGGTATCAGAGCGGTTTAGTTTAATTCAATAAACTAGATCCGTAATGGCAGCCTCTTCTTCTTCTTCTTCTTTAAACAATGCTTCTTCTCAAAACACCACTGCTGTTTCATATGACAATGGCTCTATAGCCAAACCACCAAAGTTTAACCCCAATAACTTCTTCTTGTAAAAAAGTCGTATGATACTTTTCTTAGAAGGAGTTGACAGCAGATATCCTACTATCTTACATGAAGGTCCTTTTCTTCCTAGGGTTTGGGATCGGTACAATGCCAAAAAGGCAGATAAGGGAAATGCTGATGAGGACTCTTCTGAGGAAGAAAGAACTCCAGCAAATGGGAGATACATTGTAAAGGATCCCAGCAAATATAATGATGAAGACAGACGTCTTATAGCTCTTGATACTAAAGTCAGAGCCATCATTGCCCTTTCTCTACCTGATGAGGTCTATCACTCCCTTGTTAACCTTTCTACCGCTAAAGAAATGTGGTCCACTCTGTGTGTTCTTTATGAAGGTACGTCTGAGGTGAAAAAGAGTAGAAAGATTGCTCTCGTTAGAAAGTATGAACTCTTTTCGTATGAAGAGGGGGAATCTCTCTCAGACTACTACAACCGCTTTAACGGTCTTCTCAATGATCTAAAACTTGTGGGTCGCATTTATGATAATGAGGAAGTCTTGTGCAAGTTCATGGACTGTCTTCCTGAGTTTTGGGAAAACATTTGTACTTGCATCAAGTCTACCAAGGATCTTGACTATATGCCACTCACTGCTCTTTACGGCACTCTCTTCAACTGCTTAGGAAGTCTATCACAAAAGACATTAAAAGCTCTTCTCTAGCTCTTGTCAGTGATTCTTCCAAAAATACTGTGTGTATTCCTCGAATCACCTATCCCTCCGATTCTGACCGTGATAGTCAAGAGGACCCTAATGATCCTTCAGAAGCCTACCTTAGTGAGGCTGATGATGAAGGTGAGGAGACTTCCAGTAACCCACCTGGAAAATCCAAGTTTTCAAGAAAACCCTCTTCTACTTTTTCTAAAATCTCTCCCTCTGACAAATCAAATGAGGAATGTTACAGGTGTGGGAGGAAGGGACACTTTGCTTCTGAGTGCAGAAGCAGGTCTTCTGATAAATCCAGACTACCCTCCTCCAACCGTACCTCCTCTAGGTTTGTTAGAACCAAGTCTAATTCTAATCAACCTTCTTTCCAAAAGAGAAATATGTCTGTCTCCTCAAAGTCTGACCGGGCTGAGAAATACAAGGCAAAATATAAGAGAGAGAAGGAGAGAAATGAAACCTTGCTCAAAAAGGGAAAAAGGTCAAATGACTGAAACCCATGATTGGGCAGATGAACCCACTTCTGAAAGTGACAAAGAAATGGTCAACCTTTGCTTCATGACTATAATAGATGATGTTGATAAACAGTGAAGCTCAATCCTTCTCTATCTGAGTGCCCTACCTCCTACCCAGTTACATCCCTTTCTCTCTCTCTCTCTCTCTCTCTTCTCATCTATCTTTCGGCCTCTTAAACCCACCAAAGAACAAACCTCCCTCTTACCTCCCTACCCTCACCTTCGGCCCTCAACCTCTCTCATTTTCTTCAGCCTCTCTCTCACTCCTCTAAAGCCTACCGTGTCCACCATCTTCGGAGAAACTGCATCTACTCATGTGAAGTTTGATGATCTTAAGTCATCATCTCTTCATGAGATGATGATTGGTGGATATCATCATGTGTTGGTGATGATTCTCATAATCCTTCATCTAACTTAAATCCATATGTTCCTTTCTTCTCAAGGCACATCTCATCATAATGGTGAACTACCTTTCTTCTCATCTCTAATCTCTGGTCTTCAGATAATCATCTCTGAAGATCAAGATCCCTCTTATCCTATTCTTTTCCATTTTTCATCATATCACCTCTCCTTCCTCCATCATCCATATTTGATATCTCAGTCTCGTCTCAACCTCAAACTTCACCACAAATCATCCCACTTTCTCAACCATACATTCCTTCTTTACCTATTCATGTCGATCTTCCATCTTTCTCTCTTCAAAGATGTTCCATCCAACTCTCACCTACAACATTCCTTTCTTTCTCATCTACCGATCTTAAAAAAAAAAAAAAAAAAATTCGGCGGTACTATTCATCGGCCGAATTTCAAAAAAAAAAATTTGTTTTTTTCCTGCTGATTGAATTACAAAAAAAAAAGTATTATTTTCTCTCTCTTTCGGTAGCTCTCTCTCTCTCTTCCCTCTTTTTTTCGGTAGCATTCTCTCTCTCCTTCGGCTCTCTCTCTCACCCACCCACCGAATCTCTTCCTCTATCTCTCTTTCGGCTCTCCCCTCTCTCTATCTCTCTTTCGGCTCTCCCCTCTCTCTCTCTTCCCTTCTCTCCCCCTCACCATCCCTCTCTCTCGGCCCCTCTCTCTTCGGCCATCTCTCTCTCTCGGCCCTTCTCTTTCGGCTCTCCCCTCTCTCTATCTCTCTTTCGGCTCTCCCCTCTCTCTCTCTCTTCCCTTCTCTCCCCTTCACCATCCCTCTCTCTCGGCCCCTCTCTCTTCGGCCATCTCTCTCTCTCTCGGCCCTTCTCTCTCGGCCTCTCCTCTCTCGGCCTCTCCTCTCTCTTCGGTCCTCTCTCACTTCGGCTAGCCCACAACCGAAACCCCCCTCACCTCTCATCTCTCCCTACCCCCTAGCCGATTACCCCCCCATTCGGCCTCTAGCCGAACCCCCCTCTCCCTCCCTAGTCGATCTCTCTCCTTTCTCCCCCCTTAGGCCTCTAGCCGAACCCTCTCTCTCCCTCTCACTCTCTACCTTCGGCTCTCTCTTCTCTCCCTCCCTTCCCTCTCAAAGACCACTCTCTCTCTCTCACTCTCGGCTCCCTACTCACACCGACAATCCCAACATTCCCTCCCCTCTCCCCTTGGCCGAACCCCCTTTGACCCTCCTATCTTTCGGCTCTCTCTCTCTCTCACTACCACTCCCTCTTCGGCCCTCTCTCTCTCATCCACCCCACTGAAAATCCTCCCTCTCCCTCTATTTTTTTTCTTCGACTTCGGCCTTCACACCAACCCCAACCGAAGACTCCTTCTTCGGCCCCCATGCTCACCAAACTCCCTCCGCACCCCCACCCTTCGGCAAGCCGACCCTACGGCAGCCGAACACACCCCCTGCCCGCCGACTCCTCCCCATCCGAGCTCCTACCTCCCTCCTCCCTTCTCCCTCTATCAAAGTAAACCTCACATCCCCCCTTTCCCACACATATTTTCGATCAACCCACCATTTTTTTTCTTCCTAGCCGATCAAACCCCTTCCCAATCCCCCACATTTTTTTTCGGCCACACTCCCCTACCCCCATGAATTCGGCCGACCCCCCCCCCCCCTCTTTATTTCATTTTTTTTGTTTTGTCTTTTCTCCCTTCCACACTCTCTCTCAAATCTTCTCTTTCTCCCTTCCACACTTTTGTCCCATCCTCTTTTCCCAAGACTCTCCCCTAACCCATCCCTTTCTTCTTCTTCTTACACCTCCCACCTTATCTCACCCAATTTCTTCCTTTCCCCCCAATTCTCTCTTCCCATTTTTTCTTTCTCAAAAAAAAAAAAAACCCTTCAAAAAAAAAAAAAGTAAAACAAACAAAAAAAAAGAAAGAAAGAAAAGACCCAAAAAAAAAAAAAGGGGGGGGCCACTGAATATATGAGTTCTTCGTGTCTTGTAATTTTCCTTCGTGGTGTCAGTACCAATTTTTTTCTGTGTGTTGGTGTCATCATCAAATTGGGGGAGAAAGATTGTTGGCTCTCTGGTTAATTTGGTGATGACTCTTCGACCAACACTTAGAAAGTCATGAAGACCCTTTGAACAATGTCTCTCTACATCGATCGCCCTCTACTGCCAGGTATGTTTTCCTTCATAAACTCTCCCAATCTACAATGGGGTGATACTAAAGACACTCCGGTGTCCAAAGGTCCCTCAACTGTAGTGGACCCTTCTTCCCCCTCCTTAGTGACGCCGGCTAGCAATAAATCCTCAACCGCTACTGGCACCGCCGCACTTGCCCAAATGGCCATACCACCGAAAGAACCTTCGGCGGTTATCCAGGTCACACCCCATACCTCAAAGCGGCGGCACTCTACCTCTTCCCCTCCCTCTCCTCTCAAGAGGTTGAGGAAGGTTTCAAGGGCCAAGCCACCTACTCCACCTACCGATTCTCTACAATCAGCAGGTGTTGAAATTCTCCCATCTGGGCCCGGGGACCTTGCTAAACCCAAAGCCATCTCCTTTGTATCTTCACAAAAGGATACAATTGTAAAATCGGGGACCCTTATTATTCCCTCATCAACCTTTTCCTTGGTTGATAAGGATGACTTGGACTCCTTCCCTATCCAAGGTGCCTCTTCTCCACCTCACAACCTATCACCCAGGATTCTCAGTCCTGATGCTTCTGCACGATCCAAGGATGAATCTGCTCTTCCAAGAGCAGGTTTGGAGGATCCGGAAAATCTTCTGATTTCTTTCTTTCCGACACCATTAATTAGTTGAGGGGGAGCAACTTACCACTCAAGCTTAAACTCTGTTGAAACTAATTTTGCTATGGACAATGTGATCAAAGCCACCTGACATTAGTTGAGGGGGAGTATGAATTGAGGGGGAGCAACCAACCACTCAAGTTCAAACAATTCCAGCTACTGTCTTTGTATCTTTGTATATATTTTTTTTCTTTCTCATTCTTTATTCATTGTATTCTTTTATTCGTTTGTATAGCTATATTTTTTCATTCTCTTGTAAATGTCAGATATACAAAAAAAATGGTCTATGTGAAAAGAACCCAAAAAGAGTAAAGATGGGTCAAAATGAATTTATTCAGTACACTCTTTGTTCTATTCTTTAGTATGGATGTCATCCTCAAATAGGGGGAGATTGTTGGGTCATCTGAAGATTTGAAGATGACCTCCTGATCTTCCATCTTATATCATCCTACTTAGAATATGTTTGAGGTTCTTTTAGCAGCTTGGTTTCTATACAAATGTTCGGTGAAGTCGAAGATCAGCCGAAGAAGACAAAGAAGGAGTACATATCTCAAAGCGGATTGAAGATAGTCTCCTCAGCCTAAAGCCAAGTATGCTCACTTGATCAACACCATTGGCCAGGATGGTGCCGATCTCAGTCTTCAGGAGCCGAAGACCTCTTCAGCTGAAGACATCTTCGGAAGCCGAAGACTTCTCAGTCTTAGGAGCCGAAGACCTCTCAGTCTTCAGGAGCCGAAGAACTCTTCGGCAACCGAAGACTCCTTAATCTTCAAGGCCTGAAGATTTCTCCAACACATTGTACTTTTCTGACAAAGTATATTTGTGATATCTTGCATTGACGTGGACCTCATCTGAAGATCAAATAAAGTAAGCTTTGTCTCCTAAGCCATTTTAAGGAAAGGTCTCCACCATCCTCTGCAGGTCAACACTTCAAGCCAAAACACTCCAAGACAAAAGGTACATCTTGTACCATGCAGAAGACCTGTGTCCATCCCTTGCTCAACAGGTGTCTCATGCATTTAATGCATGAGGCACTATAAATATGATGGATGTTTCAACATGCAAGATCACCCAGCTCTACCACCTTCAAGTTCTCTAAGTGCCTGGCAACTTTCTCTCTACGAAGTTCAATTGTTTTCTAAGTGTTTTACAATTGTTCTTTATTCTCTATGTGTAAGATTGTTTGAACATATCTCATATGTTCTCTTCCGCAACAATCAAAGTTTTCTATGTGTAATTCTTGATTTCAAATCAATAAGAATTAAAGTAAGTGAAAAACTGTGTGTATTGTATTCAACCCCCCCCCTTCTACAATACTTTGCTTGTTTATTTACTGCTATTTGGGACCAACAAGATATTTTAGGAATAATATAAAATACTATAATTAAAACAATAATTAACTTTGACAATTATTACAAACTTAACATTAGACCAATATTGAGAGTGACTTTTCAGCTTTAGCTTCAGATTTCAATCATCAGATTGGATGATCTTGAATCCAATAAATCTGAGATCTAACAATCTCCCCCTTTGGATCAAGATCATTACTAAAATGATTTAGCAATTCAGTCTTCTCTTTCAGCTCAGAAGATGCAATCTCCTTCTTTGTCTTCAATATATAATAATCTCCAGTTTTAGGTCAAAATGCTTTAGCAAAGTATCTTCAAAGAAAATTTCTCTAAAATCAGCATGTCTTCATACTTTGTCTTTGAAGAATTCGATCTTGGACATTTCTCTAAACTTTTGTTCTCTCCCATTTCTTCTCCTATTTCTTGATTAGCTCTTCTCCCCCTTTTTGATGAAAAGAGCAACGATTTCATCAAAACTTTGAGTAAGAAATGTCTTTCATAAGGATCCTCTGATTCGTCAATCCAAAAGATATTCATCCAGATCTTTGCAAATCCAGACAAAATAATCGTGTAACACCTGAATCAACAAATGAATCAGTTAACATGCCTGTCAGTAACACAAAGTTATTGTGTGTAACGGATACATATTGGAAAGGAGCTTTTTGATGTTCACTCCCCCAGGGCTTCCATTCAATCATCGAAACACCACAAAGGTAAATTCTATGAACATTATGACAAAGAAACAAATTCCTTGTGTGTTCGTGCATGTGATAGAAAGAATTAAGCACTGGTGATTGCTTATAGACTCAAAATATTGTAAACCACGGAGACAACAGTAAGTATAAACACAGACTCAATGTGCATGATTGGAGTGCGAAGGTGGAGCAGATTTCCTTCTTTTCAATATCTAGATTTTCCAAATGAAAATCAGATATCAAATGTGTTGCTTCCCCTTTGAAAATGTGAAACACTTTCCTGTTAAGAAGAAAATGAGTGGCTGGTGAGGTTTGATCAAGAGTTGGCATGGGCTAGTTGCCTGTTTCAATAATGTTCACCAAAGAATTGTGAAGCATTAGAAATGTGGCTGCCCGACTCAGAAAAAGTTGGTGCAGAGTTCTGATATTCTTTTAACTCTGTTCTCACACCTTCTTTCTTTTAAACATTTAGCTTACTCTAACCAAACTCTCCTTTTCTGTATATACCTCATCACACATCCACACTCATTTCTTTTCGACTCCTCACACTCAATCACTATGGATTAACCTCTTGGGTAGAAATCACTGGTTAACGTGATTCCGTAGAAGTTATGTTAAGTCCTAGCACAAAGAAATCCTATTTTCCTAGAAAGAATGTGATGCTCAAAATGTTTTAACTATATCAGTTAAAGCTCAAAGATGAATTAAGAAAACATTGAAAATTACACTTCCAAATTATAAAATCTGATGAAGAATCGGGAAGTTGTTTGAACATTTGAGAACATGTTTTCAATGATTGAAAGTTGTCCTTCTTTCAACCATATATGAGATTAAGATAAAGAATTATACCTTTACGAGCAATCTTACATCTCATGAAGTTAAGTGTAAAGTCATAATAGATATGAACGTGTAAGCATCTCTCAAACTGCAAAAGTCTTATGTCATAGTCAAAGCAAATTTATTCACTGAAATTAAAAAGACAAATAACAGTAAAACAATGAAAGTACGAGTTCTGATCAGAAATAATCAGAAGTCATTTCTATACTCCTTTGACTTTTAGAGCTCCCCCTAAAATCATGCATCACAAAAATTTGACATAAAAAGTAAATGCAGAAATTTGGTATTCTCTTTCTCAAATTAACGTTGATTATCTATGAATTTCTTCTCACACTCCCCCTAAGATCATGAACAGACTTTTAAAGTGCAGATATTTTGCGGACATAAAGAAAAAGAAATTATGAAAAATTTACAATAAGAAACTTTAATAGGTAACTACCGATTAGGTCTTAAGATTTAGCATACCAAGCTTAGAGACAAGAAAATTGAATCTCTTTTCGTCTAAGGGTTTCGTAAACAAATCTACAAGCTGATAATCAGTTTTTACAAAGTAAAGTTCAATTGTTCCTTTTTCGACATTATCTTTTATAAAATGATACCTGGCATCGATGTGTTTGGTCTTTGTATGTTGAACAGGATTAGCTGTTATCGCGATAGCGCTCTTCGAGTCACAGTAGATCGGGATTTTGTTGAAGTGAAAACCGTAGTCTCGCAGTTACGTTCTCATCCACAAGACCTGAGAACAGCAGCTAGCAGCAGCCACATATTCTGCTTCGGCAGTTGAAGTTGAGACACATAATTGCTTCTTCGATGCCCAACTGACGAGTTTATCACCGAGGAACTGTATATGATTTGACGTGCTCTTCATGTCTAGCATGCAACCAGCATGATCTGCGTCTGTATATGCTGTTAGTTCAAAGCTAGTATCTTTAGGATACCACAGACCAAGATCTGCAGTCCCCTTCAGATACCTAAAAATGCGCTTAACTGCAGACACATGGGATTCTTTAGGATTATCCTGATATCTAGCACATAAACATGTAGAAAACATTATATCCGGCCTACTGGAAGTAAGATACATCAAAGAACCTATCATTCCTCTATAAGTCCTAACATCAACAGCCTTTCCCGAAGGATCGGTGCCAATCTTAGTACCAGGTGCCATTAGGGTACCAATCGGTTTACAATTTTCCATTTTGAACTTCCGAAGAATATCAATAATGTATTTAGATTGATTGATGAAAAATCCCTAATGAAAATTGTTTGATTTGTAATCCGAGAAAGAAATTCATCTCTCCCATCATATTCATCAGAAAACGTGACACCATAAGGTTTGAAAAATTCTTACAGTATTAAGGATTTGCAGAGCCAAAAATAATATCATCCACATATATTTGAATTAGAATGATATCGGCTTTCTCCCGCTTAAGGAATAAAGTGGTATCGACCGTACCTTTAGTAAAACCTGACTTGACCAAAAACTTAGATAAGACATCATACTAGGCGCGAGGAGCTTGTTTCAGTCTATAAAGAGCTCTGTCGAGAACGTATACATGATTCGGTTTCTCTTGATTAACAAAGCCTTCTAGCTGCGAGACGTAGACTTCCTCCTTGAGAATGCCATTCAGAAATGTTGTCTTCACATCCATTTGAAAGACCGTGAAGTTCTTGTGGGTTGCGTAGGCTAGAAACTTTCGAATTGCCTCCAACTCGCGCCACTGGAGTGTAAGTCTCGTTGTAATCTATTTCTTCCTCTTGCCTATATCCCTTGGCAACAAGTCTTGCTTTATTTATGATAACAGTACCATCTTCATCTTTCTTGATTTTGAAAACCCATTTCGTACCAATTATGGTTTTACCTTGAGGTTTGGGTACGAGTCTCTAGACTTTAAGTACTTTAAACTGATTCAGCTCTTCATGCATTGCAGTCACCCAATCTGAATCAGCAAGGGCCTCATATATGCGAGTAGGTTCAATCTTGCTCAGAAAGGATTCATGCATACACATATTCATAGAAGCAGACCTAGTTTGCACCTGTTTTGTTGGATCTCCAATGATTTGGCTTATCGGGTGCGCTTTGGTCCATTTATGTTCATGAGGGAGTGGATTATATGTATATAGATCAATATCATCATATATGAATCCACTGTTATCCTGTACAGGATGTTCAGTAGGAATGGGGGGTTCAGTTGAAGTAGTTGGTGCAGAAGTCTCAGTAGGTACAACTTGGTCAGCAACTTCTGTCTCTTCATTATTGGTCACAGCTTCAAGTGTAGGAGTAGGTATTTGAACTTGAACTTCTTGTTAAATCGTGGAGTCGGATTCAGTAGAAATATCTGAAATGGTTGGATGAGTAGTCATTGAGTCTTCCATCCTGTCAACCACAACAGATTTGGTTATTTTAGATCCAAGAAGTTCATCATAAAATAGTTCAAATAATAAATCTAAATCAGATAAATGATTAGTAGACGTTGATGCCCCATCTGATTTGTTCGCTTGAGACACAAGTTCTGGACTGATTTGCCCAGAAGCTAGTACTCCTGTTATCACGGGTTCTGAACAAACATGCTCAGAAGCCATATCTTCATCAAATGTAACGTTGACGCTTTCAACAATAGTCTTTGACTTCTTCAAGTATACACAGTATGCAGTAGATGCAAAGGAATAGCCAATAAAGATGCCTTCATCCATTTTAGCGCTGAACTTGTTCAGACTCTCTCTGTCGTTTGGAACATAACACTTACACCCAAATATATGAAAATATTTGATTGTAGGTGTTCGGTTGTTGATCAACGAATACGGAGTCTTCTTAAATCTGCGGTGTATTATGGAACGATTCTGAGTGTAACACGCAGTCGACACAGCTTCTGCCCACAGAAATAGAGGTAGGTCAGATTGGCTGAGCATAGTTCGAGAAGCCTCGACTAGCGTACGATTTCTCCTTTCGACTACTCCATTCTGTTGAGACGTACGTGCAGCAGAGTATTGATGTAAATCCCGACCGATTCGAGATATTCTTTGACTGTTTTGTTTTTGAACTCTGTGTCGTTGTCAGTTCTGAGAAGCTTGATTGGTTTCTACAGATTTACCTGGGTCGTCTTCAGAAATGTGATGAGTACTTCGAGCGTCTCATCTTTTGAACGTAGAAATTTGACCCACGTGTATCGCGAATAATCGTCCACGATACCTAATATGTACTTCTTTCCGCCTAAGCTTTGCGTTCGCATCGGACCATAGAGATCCATATGCAATAACTCTAATGGAGAGCTGGTACTCGGTTCAGACTTTGGTTTGTGCGGAGCTCTCTTCATCTTACCTTTTTCACATGCTGCACACAGATGTTCTTTGACATATTTTATCTCAGGAAGTCCGTTCACTAACTTTCCACTAACCAGTTTATTGATGTACCAAAAATTGAGGTGAGAGAGTCGTCGATGCCATAACCAGCTTTGTTCCATCGAGGCTTTTGAGAGTAGACATACCTGTTTGTCAGCCTGGACGTTTGACAAATTGATTGTGTAGAGGTTGGACTTTCGAGTGCCGACCAAGAGTTCCTTGCCATCTTCAGTGTGAACAGAACACCTCTTGGCCTTGAAATTTACCTCTAAACCTTTGTCACAGAACTGGCCTATATTGAAAAGATTGTGTCCTAAGCCTTCAACATAGCTCACCTTCTTAACCGTGACTTTGTCGTGTACCATATCACCATACCCCAGAATTGGTGAAAACTGATCGCTACCAAATCGAACTGTTCCGCAGTATTTCTCTGTATAGTTGGTCATAATACTTTTATGCCCGGTCATATGCTTGGAACACCCGCTATCCAAGTACCACATATGACGGGTCTGCACAAGAGAAATTACAAAACAAGAGATTTAGGTACCTACTTATAAATGGGACCTAAGGTGTTAGCACATGATTTTGGCACCCATTGAAATTTGGGTCCTCTTTGCTTTTGAGAATCAAATGAAGAATTAGAATGATAAGAGTGTACATGATATGTGCCAAACCAAACATCAGAATCTTGACAAGAAGCATAATCATGTTTATCATAATATGAAGACTTTCTAGCAGACATACGTAACTTGAATAATTGCTTCATAGAATATTTCTTGCTAGAAACAACAAGATTAGGTTTAGAAATAGCAACATTCGCAATCAAAACATCTTTACTAGAGGTAGTCTTATTACAGTCAACACTAGAAAAAGATTTAGCAGTCTCATCAATCTCCTGTTTTGGTTGCCACTCAGATTTAACTCTAAGCTTTTTCTTGCTCATATTTGAAACTTTTGAGTTAGAATTGTGAGAATCAAATGAATTCTTCTTCTTTGGCTTACCAGTAGTGATCGGTTTCTGTTAATGCTGAGATTTCTTCTTACCTTTCACAGAGACTGATTTATCAACTTTCGTTGATGCTTTACCTTTCTCAAACATACTGGATAATCCAAAGGAATTCACAACAAAAGACGAATGATTAGGAAGTTTGGCATTAAAATCAAATTGATCAAAACAATCATCCAAATCACCATCAGAGTTTAGAAAATCAAACCCTCCATCAGTTAATTTAGAAAGAACAGTATTTTTAAGCACAGTTGAAAACACTTTTTGTTCAACATCAATCAAAAGTCTTTCATCTGCTAAAGATTTCTCAAGTTCAGAAATTTTACTTTCCAAAATGAGAGGAGGGACGTAAAGTTTACCTTCAACAGGCTTAGCCTCCATTTCTTTTACAAAATAACTCTCAAAAAAATCATTTGAAATAGATTTTGATTGAATAGAACTATAACTTTGATTCAACTTCCCATAACGAAATGGAAGATGAAATTTAGATGTGTTCTTTCGTTTTTCTGTTTCCTTGGCTTCATCCTCTTTAGACAGTCCAGTCCAGAAAACTTTAAGGTCAGGGTATCGTTGAGAAAGTCTTAAGAATGTAAAATCATAAAGTGCTGGCACTTCAGATATACCCTTTTTAAGGTAGTGAGGATTCTCATAACCAAGTCCCCAACTCTCTTTATTCTCTTTGGGTTTCTTTAGATGAATGGTTTGCTCAGTTTGACCCAATGAGTATAACTTCTTTTCCAAAGCATTTAATTTTGCAAGTAAAGATTTGTTTTCTTCGGAACGTGAAGAATACATTCTCGTAAGCTCTTTGAAATCAAACTCAGACATTCTCAATTTAGAATTTGTTTTAGCAATATCTTTAAGAATTATGGTCTATTCTTTTGCGTTGGTGTCAATGTTTTTATGTAAAGTCTCAATCAATACTTTCTTCCCAGCAATATCCTCGCTAAGTTTCTGTATTGATTGGGTTTTGTCATTAATAACACCCTTTTCATGCTTAAGTTTCAATTCTAATTCTTGGAGTTTTGTCATCATGGCATGCATTTGATTTAAGAAATATGATTTAGTTAAATCACATACGTCTTCGTTGTACTCTTCATCGGAATCAGCTTCAGTTTCTATTTCCAGCTTGCCCATAAAGCATAGATGTGTTGTTTCGTCCTTCTCTTCATTTTCATCTTCTTGGTCTGACTGATCTAGCCATAACTCATCTTCTGCCATCAATGCCTTTCCAGCTTCCTGTTGCTTGGCTAGAAGCATTTTGTTCTTGTAGTAGTCGGAGTTTCGGACTTTGGGTCTTCGGCAGTCTTTGGCAAAATGTCCAAGTCTTCCACAGTTGTAGCATGTTGGAGGTTCTGGATGTTTGGTCTCTTCAGCTTTATACCTTTTCTCTTCAGGCCTCCTTTCCTCTAACCTCTTTCCTTCAAATCTCTCCTTGTGAACATAGTTACTAGGACCAGATGAATACCTCTGACTGTTCGAGCTAGGCTTTTAGTAGAACTTCTTTTGAAAAGCCTTGGTCAACATAAGCATAGCCTGCTTTAGATTTTCACAGTCGTCAGAGTCAGAGTTCGCTTCATGTTCAACCTCTTCTAATTCAGACATAATCTTCTTCTTCTTCTTCTTCACAACAAGAGCAATTAAATCATCAACTGTCTTCTCAGACTGTCTCATTTCATCCATGATCTCATCCACCTCTTCCTCATTCTGCTTGAGGGTTTCATATACCTCGTGAAGTGGAATATCGTTCAGATCTTTTATTTGCTTCATTTGCCTTGTAAACCTTTTCCATTGAGGCTGAAGGATGCTTAGGAATTTGACATTTAGTTCTATTTGTGATTTATTGACCTTGTTCTTGCTTAAATCATTCAGCAAGGTCACAAATCTGTCATATGTTTCTGCTAGAGATTCTCCAACTCTGCCTTTGAAATCTTCATAGTTGTTGAGGCAGTTGGATATCTTGAGCTGGTTCCCAACTTTTGAACCAAGCATCATTTTTTTCAGTTGATCCCACATCTGTTTGCCTGTAGCTTTGTAGCTGTCAATCTTCACATATATTTCATTAGTAATGCCTTGAAGAATGAAAGACTTTGCTAATCTAACAGCTTTTGCTCTCTTTAGGTCTTCACCATCGAGTTCATCAAACTTAAGTTGATATGGTTCTTCCTCTGTCCCAACCATACAAGTCTTCATAACATGTGGCATAGCTCCTTCCTCTAAAGATTTCCTGATTAATTCACCCAAATCATGTCTTTCTATGAAGTCCATGAACCGATCTTTCCACTGATCATACTCTCCCTGAAGAGTACTGGTGACTTTGTGTCAGTTCCAATAGCTAGAGCTTCTCTTGATGTCATCCTGTCTGATTAATGTGCAATAAGAACTTGTATTTGATCGTTAGTCCAGATAAAATCAGATAAATACTGAATAATACGATACAGAAAGACTAAGTCAGGTACTGGAGCAAAAGCACAAATTTGCGCTAAAGGAGGGTGGCGCAAAAGTCAACTTTGCGCTAGAAGAAGCTGACGCAAAAGGGATTTTGCATGAGGAATGGGTCAAGCGAAAAGGACTTTGCGCGAGAAGTGGTTGCCGCAAAACAGAGTTTGCGCGAGAAGTTGATCGCGCGAAATAGAGTTTTGCGCGAGATGTTGATGGCACAAACCGGGGTGTTGAGGTGACCGGAGAGTTGCGTCGACCGGTGTCCTGACAGGAGTGATGCTCGACCGGACTATTGCTCGACCGGACCTGCGACCGGTGTCCTACTTCGACCGGGGTCCTGCGACCGGTGTGGTCGACCGGGGTTGTTCGACCGGAGTGGAGCGACCGGGTTGAAACTGTGACCAGGGTAGAGCGACCGATGTTGCGACCGATGTGCTCGGACCGGTGTGGACCGATGTGAGTGTGACTGGTGTCGACCGGTGTGTGTTCTTCTTCGATAATCGGCTCTGAAACACCCAAATACATCTATCTAGAAATCGATTTACAACTCTAAAATTTGACAATGTGATCGCCTAAGTGATTGAGGGGTGAGGGGTCATTAAATCAAAGAGTGGGGGGGATAACTCAATGGGTTGAGTTTTTCTCGAAGTGATAAGGTAAAATAAAAAGGAGAGTTTGGTTAGTAGTGAGCTTTTAAAAAAGAAAGTGGGTGTGAGAACAGAGTTAAAATAATATCAAAACTCTGCACCAAATCTTTTTTGAGTCGGGCAGCCACATTACTGTTGTTTCACAATTCTTTGGTGAACTTCATTGAAACAGGCAATAGCCCATGCCAACTCTTGAATTAACCCCACCAACCACTCGTTTCTTTCTTAAAAAAGAAATGTTTCATTTTATTTAGGGACGCAACATATCAGCTATCTCGTCTTCATTTGAAAGATGTAAATATTGAAAAAGAAGAAAAGTTTCCCCACCTTCGCACCTCTTTCATGCACATTGAGTCTGTGTAATACTTGTTGTTGCCTCAACAGTTTACACATGTTTGAGCCCGATAAGCCTAAGTAGCTTCAATCATTCTACACTTGCACATACACACAAAGAATAAGTTTTCTTGTCATAAAGTTCAGAGAAAAATCCTTTGTGGTTTTTCGATGATTGAATGGAAGCCCTAGGAGTAAACATCACAAAAGCTCCTTGCCAGGCCCGTGCCTTGGGCTGTTCAAACAGGTACTATGGAACAGGGTCTCCAAATTTGTAGGGCCCCAAAATTTTGTAATTCTTATATATATATATATATATATATATATATATATATATATATATATATATATATATACACATAGTATTAAGCCCAAACAAAAAAAGCCCAAAAAAATTGAAGAATGAAGAAACAGGTCGAGGTCGCAACACACAGCAACAGAAAAATTCAGCTATTCAATCTCCTTACCCTACTTCACGCCTCGGTTCTCTCCCTCTCTACATCAAAAAATCGATTGTTCTTCTTTCCCCGACGGCAACGGCAATGGCAAAAGGACTCTTCCATTTCCGGCTACGAGTCATGTCGATTGACTTGATATAACAAGTGAACAACGGTTGTTTCTCCCTGTTCGATTTCACCAACAACGGCCACAAAATTAGGTTTAAATTCGATGCTTCTCATCTCCGATTTCACTCATTTCAGTCTTGAACAACCCAAACACAAACTGACAAACAGCAGCCCTGATTGATTGTCGGTCCCTTATATTTGAACAAGATCTTTACCAGACAATAAGAAACACAAACATCTAAGATTCACCAACCTATTTTGATTACAAACCACGGATTACAGATTAGAGTTTGAATAATATTTCTCTTGAAGCTCTCTCTCTCTCTCTCGTCTCTCTTGATCAAGTTGAGTCGATGTTGATGATGAGTTGTGTGTGATATGATAATATCTCACACCTCCTAATATCTTACATAATATCCTAAAAGTAAATAATATCTAAACTAATATCTAATATCCTAAAATATCTATTTAGTAGATATTTTAGGAATAATATAAAATACTATAATTAAAACAATAATTAACTTTGACAATTATTACAAACTTAACATTAGACTAATATTGAGAGTGACTTTTCAGCTTTAGCTTCAGATTTCAATCTTCAGATTGGATGATCTTGAATCCAATAAATCTGAGATCTAACATTGATCAAACAGCAGCCCTGATAGGTTGTTCGATTTCTTGAATTCTTGTTGTCAATTAAGTAATTAACTTGGATTGATCAAAATCAAACACAAACAGCAGCCCTGTTTTCTTTTCGATTTACATATAC
Organism: Arctium lappa; assembly: GCA_023525745.1. Classification (NCBI taxonomy): domain Eukaryota; kingdom Viridiplantae; phylum Streptophyta; class Magnoliopsida; order Asterales; family Asteraceae; genus Arctium; species Arctium lappa. Next base: position 54,084,261 of record CM042057.1, read on the forward strand.
AGTTCGATTTCTTCTGAGTTCTGACTTCTGTGTTCTATCTTCATCAAGATTCAAGAAACAATATTATTGGTGATTTGGTTCGGTGGTTTTTCTGGCAGTGGTTCTAGAGAACTGATTTTAGTAAGCAATTACTAATTAGTTAATTATTTTCGATTTCCTATTGTAATTGTTTGTGTAATTTTGATTTTTAATTTTTAATTTTTTAGTTCTTTAGTATTTACTAGTTGTCTGGTACTCTTGTAGGTAAGGTTGGAGTTTGGAAATTGAGGCATTGGGGAGCATATTAAAAGCAAGGAACTGCTGAATTGGAGAATCAAGTCAGGTGTATTATTCCATTATTTGATGACTTGATTATCTAATTGCTAATTTGCTATCTTTAACTAAGTTATCATCTATTGTAGTTTAATAGTTTTTTCAATCATGTCTTCTAAAGTTAGAAAACATGATTCTGGATGTCAAAAACGTAAAAAGTTGATAGCTATCGAAAGGTTTCTTGGAGAAAGTTGATTATGAAGAACTTATTGAAGATTTTGTTTCGAAAAACGTTAGAAGAATCATTTTATTTAAATGAATTACATATGTTACTTTATTATTTTAAGAAAAACTTATTCTAATTTATCAGACGTTGAATATAATATATGGTATGGGACTTTTATAGTTTGTTCTTTTTTTATTTGTCTAATTATCAATCAACAGCTTTGGCGTAAGTGTAACAGGGCCTCTAAAAAGATTGGAATGGCCCTGCTCCTTACCAAAGTACATCCGTTGTACTAAGTAGCTTCGTGCTACTCATAGGCATTCTAACTATATCATATGTTGATTCAGGTTTACAATTTTCATTTTGTCTGAATTTGAAAAGATTCAGATGAATACATTTATGAATTGACAGATACTCAGATCAAAAGATAAAGTTTGTTATACTCTTCGGGGGAGATTGTTACTTTATCTACAAGGTGCAGAATGCTATTTTCTTATAAGGGGATATTGGTATTCACAGACAATGTTGAATTTGGAAACGTTTTGATGATTCTGCTGCTCACAATTCATCAAAAAGGGGGAGAAAGTTTGAATTATTCAAAGTCAGATATACATAATATATTTCTGAAAATTCAAATTCAAATATTCGGGGAGATATGTTGAAGATTTCAAGGTCAGAATACCAGATGAAAAGTGTGAAAGCTAAAAGTTTGTTAATGATTCGTTTGTGAAGAAGAATTTTTGGGAAGATTGTTTTTGAAAGACTGAAAAAGATATAGAGTATACAAATGTTTTGATCCGACGGGGGAGATAAACAAATGTTTCAAGTGTTGAAGGAACAAAGTTTGTAAAGAGAGAAATAGCAACTTTGTTGAAAAGATATATTTAGAAGATTAAGGGGGAGATGAGTTCAAGGAAGTTTGTTCAAATGATGAAGATGTCAAAGTTTCAAGAATCTGAAAGCTACAAAGTTAAAGAATTTTCAAGAGAAGAGATAGTTGAAGATTCGTGTTAATTTTTTTTAATCTTGAATCAAAAGGGGGAGATTGTTGAGCATAAATGTTGTATTCAAGATTAAAGGGTTTATAGTGTAAATGTTTGAAAAGTCTTGTTTGTAAAAGTCAAGATGTTTGACTTTCCTTTATTATCATGTTGTTGTAAAGTCAACTTTGTTGACTTGGTATAAAAGCTTTTATATCTTTGTAATCTTGTAACCAAGAGAAAAACCACGTACATTAAGAGACATAGACTTGTGGTTAGAGAGAGAGAGTCATACACTTCTAGAGAGACAAAGCATTGCAAATCATTCATATCAATGACATGACTTCTTGATTAGATCTGTGTTTGTAATCTGATTGAGCTTGATAACTGGAACAATAGCATCTGATAGCTATCATATACGGTCATCTCCATGGTATTTAGATCGAGATCGCCAACCACCCAATTCTTCAAATCAATGCAAATCGGAATAAATACCTGAAATATTTGGTCAAAAACAAACCAACAGTAAATAACACTAAATTATACAGAGTTATAAATAATAAGTAAATGTAAATTGATTTTCATACCCACTCCAGACCCCACCATGTTGGAAACGGCTCCTGCTCGCCATTGGCCATAGTGTAGAAGAAATCCGGGCCAGGGTCAGTGAGCAAGAAATGCATGAAATCGACAATCATCACCGTCCACGGTGCATTGGGTGGACACGGCTCAAAGATTATCCTAACCCATGCGTCGACGTGCTATTTAAAAAAGGAAAAAATGTTAGACATATAATTAGACATTATAATAGAAATACTTAAATGACATTTTCGTACTAACATCACTTTCGAACCACCCCTCACCCTCCAACGCGAGTAATAAGACCCACCATTTCTTATCAACAGGATGGGTGTGTAGGCACATAAGCCAACAATCCGGTAATTGATCACGATGCCAAAGTGCGGCAATAGCTGATGAAGAAGAGGTAGGATGAGAAGAGGTAGCAACAGTGGTGGTGGCAGCGGTAGTACGACGAGTAGGCGCCTTTGATGGCCAGCGATGCGGAGGACTAGTAGTCGGAGGTAAAGGGGTGAAATGAGGTGCCAATTGTCTACCTAGAATCCTCTTGCATGTCAGCCTCGGGCAAACATCCGCCTGCGGTGCTATCTGAATGGTAGTGGTCACTGGTGTGCTGAGCATGGCATCCTAGTCGTACGGTGAGCGCACTAGCGGGAAGTATGATGAGGTCGATAGGCCGGTGTATGTACTTGGTTGTGGTGTATTCTGGAACAAAGCCCCAATAAATCCTGACAAACCTGACATAGCGTCAATCGTCAAACTAGGAACATGGAGCAATGACCCGAATGTGTCCTGCAAAATAAGATTGGTCCTCACAAGTTTGTTGTAAGAAATAAAAATCAAATGTAACAAACAATTCTATTAACTTACAGGTTGCGTATATTGGCCATGTGTAACGACCGTAGATTTTCCAACGAACTGACCGCCAATCCTCGATGTGCCCTACAAGTTAAGATTGGTCCTCACTAGTTTGTTACCAGAATTAAAAACTCAAATTGTAACAAACAATCTTTAAAACTTACAGGGTACGTGTACTGGCCCTGTGATATAACGAACGCAGAACCTCCAATGCTAGGACCTCCAAACCCTGATGTGCCCTAGAAAATAAGATTGAGGTTGTTCAGTTTCTTTTCAGAATATAAAAATCAAATGACCCCACCAAATGTAATAACTTACATGTGCCATGTATTGGGGCGGTGTAACCATCGATGAACCTCCAAATAACTGATCTACGAAGGCCGATGTACTCTGCATATTAATCTAAGTCATTGTGTGTATGTCTTACTGAAAACAAATAAAAATGATGCAACCAAACGATTGAAATAACTTACATGCTCCGTGTAATGGGACAGACCTCCGAATATCGAAGATCCGAACCCATGTGACATGTCGGCGGGCTGGGAAGGCTCACCACCCGGCTGCTAGACTAGAATCTGTCATCAAACATATTCAACTACATAAAGGTTCAAAAGATACCAATTAAAACCATGTATGATAAATTAAGTTAAACACTTACCTGGAAAGAAATGAATTGCCTAGTAAGCCTCTCTACCTCAGCAAGGCGTCTCTCAAGATCTTCATGTTGCATGTCATGAGATCTCTAGTAGCCATAGTAATAATCCTTCAACATCGTTAACTCAGCCCACTAGTCAGCATATGGGTCATTATGTGAACTATGTTGATAGTGAACTATGCTCTTGGTGAACAAGTGGCTCCTGGTAAGAAGGAGCCTCATGTCCCCTACTCACGTCTGCATAGGACTAGGGGGCCATGTCATCATCAGGGTGCTTGTCTCCCTTTGACTCAGAACCTCCATCAGACGAGTCTCTCTCACTCTCGGCGACAGCCTGTACAACTCTCGACCTCTTCGTCTGTTGACGCCCCTCCGAGCTACTAAAAAAGCGATGGCTATGAATATACCATTTTGCGCCCTCCTCAATCGGCAAAGCATCAAGGCTCTGACATGGCCTCCGCGCCTCCTAATATATTGAAAAATATTCATGTTAGAAATCAACACGAGGGCCTCAACCCCTTCTAATTTTTTTATTGTACTCAATGTAACTTACCATTGACACATCCAAAATATCATGTACATAGCCACCAACAATCACTAGTGATGACCTATCCCAACAAACCGTATGAGGCATCCTGTCACACTGTATATAATACACGCTGGCGATAAGAAATGTCTCCAAAATCCATATCTGTGAATTAGAATACCAAGATAGTAAGTAATTTGTAGAAATAGGGAATCCGCGTAAATTGTATAAATATTAATTTAATATCAACTACCTAACCTTGAAGGGAAATACAAAACCAAATAGCGTCATCCTCTCCTTTTTGTCCACACGTCTCCGGATCGCTCCATTCATCTGCTTGAAGGTCGACACCCAGATATACGATCCCCAGGGAAACCGATTAAACACCCTCATATCATCAATAGGCTGAAGTAGAGTGTCGGTAAGAAACATATGATGTTGACGACCGAGGAAAAGCACCTCAACCATCATCATAAGACAAATTTGGACCGTATAAACGTCATCAATAAGGTGCTCACCCTCGCTCTCAAAGCCGATAAGATTGAACAAAGTCTCAATGTTAGCCACCTTTAACCTCCGTCGTGGCAAGATCTGTCTAATAAAACCACGAGACCTAATCTTATGCATCTTCAGTTCGAGTCTGAAATGAAGTGTTGTGATAAGACAGAACTCCTCACAATCATACCGAAGTGCGTGGTCACCAACCTGGAACCACATCTCGACATCCTGTACATTGGCCGGGAATACCTGGGTCTGTAAAAAAGTGTGGATCTACATAGGGTCGGCAGATGTGTCGGTCAGATCCAACCAATAACCGAAACATGTATCCCTAAATAAGGCTAATCGCGTCGGATTCAATTTTTTACGGGTCTAATCTAACACCATAATGCGAGACTTAAGTGTCAAAGAAGCCTTGTAAAATCTTTCTCCCTGCATAGTAATGTTATATACTTATTTATGGGGACCAAAAGTGTAAATTTATAATGTCAAGGGACCTAAAGTGTCAGTTTGTAATGTAAGGGGACCTAAAGTGTCATCTTATAAAGTAAAGGGACCTAAAGTGTTAATTTTTAATGTAAACGGACCTAAAGTGACAATTTATAACATAAAGGGACCACAATTGTCAGTTTCTAGTGTAAAGGGACCTAAAAAGTGTCAATTTCTAATCTAAAGGGAGCTAAAGTGTCAATTCTATAATTATGGGGACAAAAAGTATTAATTCTATAATTATGGGGACCTAAAGTGTCAGTTTGTAATGTAAGGGGACCTAAAGTGCCATCTTATAAAGTAAAGGGCCCTAAAGTGTCAATTTCTGATGTAAAGGGATCTAATGTGTCAATTTCTGATGTAAAGGGACCTAATGTGTCAATTTTATAATTATAGGGACCTAAAGTGTAACTTTATAAAGTAAAGGGGCCTAAAGTGTCAATTTCTAATGTAAAGGGACATAAAGTGTCAGTTTGTATGTAAAGAGACCAAAGGTGTAAGTTTATAATGTAAAGGGACCTAAAGTGTCAGTTTGTAATGTAAGGGGACCTAAAGTGTCAATTTATAAAGTAAAGGAGACTAAAGTGTAAATTTCTAATGTAAAGGGACCCAAAGTGTCAATTTTTAATGTAGATTTATAAAGTAATGGGACAAAAATTGTGAATTTCTAATGTAAAGGGACCTAAAGTATCAATTTCTAATGTATAGGGACCTAAAGAGTCATTTCTATAATTATAGGGACCAAAATTGTCAATTTCCAATGTAAAGGAACCTAAAGTGTCAATTTATATCGTCAAGGACCTAAAATGTCAATTTTCTAATGTATACGGACTTAAAGTGTAATAACTCTAAACAAAAAGGACTAAACATGAAAATAAGTACCAAAATTGTAAATTGTAACTACTGTAGGGACCAAAACTGTAAATTATAAATTGTAAACGGACCAAACATGGTTATTTCAACAAAAAAGAGGCACACATGAAAATTTTCAAGGGTGCGCAATTGCGGTGGGCCCGCAATTGCGGTGGGACTACAATTGCAGTGTCGTCGGGATTTGGCGTTGTGGACACCCTCGCGGCGGTATAGTTCAGCAGAGGAAACGGGAATGGTCCGGCAGAGGCCAGAGGAAAACATCAAACAAAAAAATATTACCTCAGCCATTTTTGTTGCGGATGTGAACACGTGCGACGTTGCGAAGGGCAAACAAGAATCCGATCGAGAAGGATGTAGGGACTTAGGGTGCTTGCGGCGGTATCCAAATTAATAAAGAAAGGGATAGAAGGCAATATGGTGGGGTTTAATGGTCCCCGACCCTTCTTTTTATATAAAGAAATACTCAACCCCCCCCCCAAAAAAAAATACCCTATTTAATTCGTATTTATGCATGTCCGCAATTGCGGACCCCCTTTTTTGCAGACGTAGCTAAGGCCACAATTGCGAACCCCGTGTATTTGTGGTGGTAGTGATATCTCTGTAAACACTGGAGATGAATGGCTAGGAGGCCAATCCCACCGTGTATTTCGACCATTTGGGCCAATTTCCCTTTCGAAAATACATTGTTTTGTTGGTTATTAATATTTCTATTTTTTGTGAAGGGTGTCCTGCCTAGACGTTATTAATATTTCTCATTTCACTTCATTTGTTTATTTTATCGTGGGTTTTCGTTATATTCTAAAAATGGTGTTTTTTTGTCTTGATTCGAGGTTTGATAAACTCTTAGACTTGATGTGTGCTTACTTGAACTACTAAGAGATCATGAAAGTATTTATATATGCGGATGCAGATGGATTTTTTGTTGGCGACAAATAGATGAGAGTAAGCACTTCACTTAATAATTGTCTCCCTGGTTGTTGTATATTGTGAATATTTGATGTTTCGTTTCATTGTAGTCGGTACAAAATTGGTAGATATTTTGTTATGGAATTTGTGTTCAATAGCTGATTACATGCTTTGGTATTCAAATGAATAGCTCACTAAGTAGCTTCGCTAGCAATGGATAAGAAGTAGATCAATCTCATAATTTATTGTTTGCTCCTGATAGAGAATAGAAAGAAGAGTTTAAGGTCCTTAGGATTGTGATTAATTAATTTACCAAAGACTAACATGCTCGACATGCTATATTTTAAAACCATTTTCAGAATTGTATAATTTAATTGCTTTGCTTTCAAGTCATGGTCACTTTTTTCTTGACGTTCTATGTCCAGACTATTGTAGATTAAGAAGTTGTTTCCATCTGGCAAAAACTTGCTTCTTTACACCTAAAATAAGCATGTGTGTGTGGTTATCGCTCCTCTCAGTCTTCTCATACATAACCGACACAGTTTCTTGACACAAGCCCTTTCATTGACCCCTTGTTTTCTCCTTCAATCGATAATCGACCCAGTTGCTCGACAAATTCTTCTCATGTAATTTGTCGGTTTTTCTTATTTTGTTGATTTTCTTGGGGGGGTTTTATGTTGTTGATTTTGTTGCTTGACACTGTAAGAAACTATTGAAGATAACTTGGTAGCAATTGTTGGCTTTTCTGAAATTGTTGAACATAGCTCGGTAGAAATTGTTGAACATAACTCGGTAGAAATTATTAATTTTTCTTATTTTGTTGAACATAACTATGTAGAAGTTGTTGGCTTTTCTGAAACATTTCTCAATGATTTCTGAAATTGTTGGTTTTTCTAAATATTTTCTCCATTCCTTTGCTCCCCGCCCCCTATGAGGCTTTACCCAATGTGAGGAGACCACTGTTCCTTTTTTTACGATAACCATAATCATCACAGTGTTTGAGCATAATTGTAAACATGTAAAATATATCTTACAAATTTTGTTGCATAAGATTTGTTTTTACTTTTATAAGCTTCCATGCCCTGTTTGCTTTATCTTTTGTTTTTTGTTCCTTCATCTTTCATTGCCCTGTTTTGTTCTCTGTATTATTAATCTGTTTATGTATCAAAAATCTTAACACAACATTTCTATTGCTATTAGGACATATTGTATTACTAAATACCTGAAAGCAAGTACATGATCAGTTTTTCCAATTAAATAAGGTACAAAGTAATATTTGTTAAGTAAGCTCATGGGTGTACCCTACCGTATATTGAAGATACACTTCATTATTGGTTTTGCATCAATATTGAGAACACTAAATGATTATCCTTTGTCATAAGTTCAAATATCTCCTGTGTGCCAAACACATCTGTAATGGATGTTAGCATATAAATATGTTCTATTTAGAAGTTTAGTAAAGTAATCAACCTTATATTGTATTGGGCCTTGTATTGGGTTTGGGTTTAAATGTGTACAAGGGACTTGGGGATATAAATAGGAATCTTGTAGTGTGTTTAGGGTAAGTTTCATTTCACAATGTAGAGCGTACGAGTTCTTGCTTTCAGTAGTTGTAGTTTACTTTTCGTATGAATAAAACTACATATTTCCTCCCATAATTCCTTGTTATCCTTTTTATTCAATCAATCTATGATCTTAGGGACTTAACAAGTGGTATCAGAGCCTAACAGAGAAATTATTCTTTGCACAATCGAGATCTGTTTGATTGAATAGAACAATCACTGTTGATTTTTCGATTTTTGAAATTTGTTGTGAAATTAGTTGTTCTTTGATGATAAATTGATTCAGTGGATATAGGCGATCATTATGGAATCAATTACATTGTCTAATTTCAACAATTTTAAGCAGATTGGTCGATTTTGAGTATTTTTGTTCGAAAAACATTTATCACTGTGGTTGGATCGAATGGTAGTTTAGAGTTGAAATTAAACTTGGTCATCAACTACAATTGTGCTCAAAAGGTGTTTTTGAGCCTACTGTCAAAAGCTCAACTCAAAATTCGATGTATTGAAGGTTTTATTGGAAGAAATGTGAAAATCATTCGAGATCTATGGAATTCGCATGATTCAAAGGAAGAACTCGCAGATGATAGAAGAATTCACAAGATATTGAAAGAATTCGCAGAATGAAGGTTTTTTTGAAAGAATTCGCAACAGAGAATTCGCATGCTGAAGTGTTTAAGAATTCGCATGTCAGAATTCATATAGACCTTAAAGATGACATTTTTGTTAAGTACAAAATTCGCACTATAGTCTTATGCGAAATGTTGAAGGATTCGCATGACTATATTCCTTGAAGATGAAATTTTCGTAAGTGTGGAATTCGTACATATGAGTGTTGCGAAAAGTAGAGTTTTCGCAAATGAGAGTGTTGCGAAATGTCAAGGATTTGCAAGTAAGTGTGATGTGAATTCTGAGGATTCGTAGATATTAGGTCTGCGAAATGCGAGGATTTTGTATATAGGCTCTTGCGAAAAGTAAGGATTCACATGAAAGCCTTTTGTGAATTGTGCTATTAAGCTTAGTCTATCATGCGAATTATGCTTCAATGTCAATAGTGATATGCGAATTGATGGTGTTCTACAAAAATTTTGATGTTTTTGAGAATTTTGATTGTTCTTGTTAGAGCATAAATCTGTTGGATACAAGATCAAGAAGACTGAATGTCAAAGTTGATAAAGTCAAAGCTGAAGAAAGTCAAATCTCATTAAAAGTCAAAGTCTCTTAATAAAAGTCAATTGTATTTGTTCTTGTATTAGTTTAGTTTTCCTTGTATTTGTGGTAGTATAAATACTTTTTCTCTTTGTATTTCAAGGTGAAGTGATCAGATTGTAATATCAGAGATAGAATACGTAGAGAGAGAGAGAGAGAAAAAGTTCTAGAGAGAGAAAGTGTAAATTGAGAATTAAAGAGTAATCAAACAGGTAATCTTTGAATTGAATCTTGTTTGTTTGATTTTTTTGTATTAGAAACTAGATTCAGGGACACACAATTGGTATCAGAGCAGATCCAAAGTGAAAATTCAAGAAATTCAAGAAAATTCGTCACTGTTCATTCAAGAAAAATCGAATTTGGATTTTTGAGTGTTTTTGGAGCAGATTTTGATTAGGAAGTGTTCGAAATATGTAATAGAATGAGTTTTTGTAATCAATTACAAGTTTGTGCACTGTAATTCATTCGATTTTGTGTTTTTTTGTTGAGTTTTGTTCGAAGTTGTAAAGTTACTGTTTCATCGAGTTTTGAGTTGTAATTGTTTGTTTGTAAATTTCTTTGATTGTAATTCGTTCTAAAGTTGTAATCGAGCATCAATCCAGAGTTTCAGAGCTATTGGACCAAGAAAAGATCGAGTTCAGATGAATAACTTAGGTTTTTGGGTCGACAGAAGAAAGAACGCGCTAGATCGCTAGAACGCGCAAGTTCTTCGTGGAACGCGCAAGTTCATCAGGGTAAAAAGCGCAAGTCGAAAGAAGGTTTTTGGTCTCAAACGCGCAAGGCTACTTGCGAGTTTCAAGAAACGCGCTAGTAGTGGCCAGCGAGTTCATCAAACTCGCTAGCCTAGCGAGTTTCAGAAGGAATAGTAGTTTGCGAGTTCTTCTACGTGCGAGTTTGAAGAGGAATAGTTGAAACGCGCAAGTGAAGCTAGCGAGTTTTGTTCAAACGCGCAAACTTCGACGTGCGAGTTTGGTTTAAACGCGCAAGCTATGATCTGCGAGTTTGGGAAACGCGCACATCATAGTTAGCGAGTTCTAGTGTGAACAGTGGTTAGCGAGTTCAGGCGTTTGCGAGTTTCGTCGATCTGCGTGTTTCTTCTGCGAGTTTGATCTGCGTATTTGCTTGCGAGTTTCTCAAAACACGCAAATTTCTGCGAGTTTGCTTGCGAGTTTGCTTGCGAGTTTGATTGAGAATTTAAAGAACACGCAAGAGTCAGTCTGCGAGTTATTCAGTCTGCGAGTTTTAGGGCTTGCGAGTTCTATAGTGACTTGCGAGTTCTGATACTTAGTCAATTTTTTCGAATTTTCTAATTTTTTTCTAGATTTCAAGTTTTTTTACTTGTAATTTCATACTTTGGACTAACGATCAATTCTAGTTTCTTATTGATATATTTTTCAAACAGGTTAAAGAAGATGACTTCTAAAGATGCACTTTCAATCGGCACTGATGTCAAGCCTCCGGTATTGTTCAAAGGCGAATATGAACAATGAAATGACAGATTTTTAGACTTCATAGACAGACATTCAAATGGAGAGAATATACTTCTATCTATCACTGAAGGTCCCATGAAACCAATCACAATTAATGTACCTACTAATGATGATGATGGTAATAATGTTAATGGTGAAAGTGATGATGGAGATGGAGAAAAGGAAATAAAGACAAAAACAGTTAAAGTTGACTTCTCTCAGTACTCAGAAGAACAAAAGAGTAGATTTAAAGCTGATAAGCAAGCAAGATCTCTTTTACTTCAAAGCATTCCAAATGATATCTACATCAAGATAGACAGCTTCAAACATGATGCTAAACAGATGTGGGATCAATTGGAAAAGATGATGATGGGATCAAAGATAGGGAATCAGATAAAGGTGGCCAACTTCATCAATAACTATGAGGAATTCAAGGCTAAGGAGAATGAGAGTCTTGAAGACACTTATGAAAGATTTACATTGCTTCTGAATGAGCTGACTAAGAACAAAGTCAAGAAGAAGCAGTTGGAAAACAATGTGAAATTTTTTAGCATCCTTCGTCCTGAATGGAAAAAGCACACGAGAAGGATGAAGCAAATGAAAGACTTGAATGAAATCCCTCTTCATGAAGTTTATGAGACCCTGAAACAACATGAAGAAGAGGTTGAAGAGAAAAGAGCTGAGAAGAAGAAGGCAGTACAGGTTCCTGATCCTATAGCTTTGGTTGTTGATGAAAAGAAGAAAGAAAAGAATGAGAAGATTGAGAAGAAGAAGAAGAAAAAGATAGTGAGTTCAAGTTCAGAGTCTGGTTCTGTGTCTGATAGTGATGATGGTGAAAGTCTGAAACAAGCCATGATATTGCTGACCCGTGCATTTCAAAAGAAATTTTATAAGAAGCCGGGATCAAATTCTCAACGCTATTCGTCATCAAGTTCAAAGAACCACGATCACCGAGAGAGGGTAGAAGGCAAAAGATTTGAAGAGAATAGGTATGGTGAGAAGAAACCGGATGAGAAGAAGATGTTTGTGAATGACTACACTGCTGCTGAAAAGCCTTCAACTGATTCAATCAAATGTTATAACTGCGGCAAGTTGGGTCATTATGCCAAAGATTGTCGGAAGCCAAAAGTACGCAACTCTCAGTATTATCAGAACAAGTTGCTTTTGGCAAGACAACAAGAAGCTGGTGTTGCTTTAATGGCAGAGGATGAGTTTTGGTTGGATCATTCTGAAGATGAAGGTGAAAAGAAAGAAGAAAATGCTCATATTTGTCTAATGGGCAAAGAGGACAAGAATGACGAGTCAGATGATGAAGAAGTGAATGAGGTATTAAACTTAACTCCAAAAGATTTCATTACCAAGTTGGAAACCATGGTGGTTGAGCTGCAAAATTTACAAAATAATCTGAAAAATGAAAAGGAAAAGGTTGCTAAAAAGAACAAGAAGATCTTTGAACTTAATACTTTTGTTATTTCAAACAAAGATCTAATTGATTCTTTACGCAAATCTGATTCTGATTCTAAATCTAAAGTAGATAATTTTGAAAAGAAGATTTCTGAGTTTGAAGGTAAAGTAAATAGATATGAGTTTGAGAAAAATGAATCTGCACTAACTATTTATAAACTGCAGGTTGAAAACAAGAATTTGAACAAGAAGGTAAACGGTCTGGAAGTTAAACTTTATAAAAGAGATCAAACAGATCAAACCATCTTTCTTAATGCTCCTAATGAAGAGGTTGATGTTAAGCAAAGATGGGGACTTGGTTTTAGCAACCCCCATTATCTTAAGAAAGCTATCAGAAAACAGCCGGCACTTTATAACTATGATTTTCTTGCCTGTGCTGGTAAACATACTCATTTGAAACCCAAATTTGTTACCAAATTGTCAGATGAAGATGAGGCCAAAGAAACTGAAAACAGAAAGAATAAAAAGAAAATGCAATTACCATTTAACTATGTCAAGTTAAATGATAGTTATCTTTCAGAAACACCGAAAGTTCTTTCAAAAGACTATTTTGTTAGTTATTCCGCATCTGAGATGAAGGCAAAACCTGCGATTGCAAAGGTTTATGTTCCTACATCTATTCTTGAAAGCAAAATAGTTGAGCTTGAAAATGTTTTATCTGATGAAAAACTTTTGGTTAATATAGAACAAAATGTATTTTCTACAGTTTTAAAGAACACTGTTTTTCAAGTTAAATCAACAAAGTGTTCTACAGTTTCAAAGGCACCTCAAACTTTCTCTGATAATTCTGATGACTTATTTGAATCTGCAAATGATTCTTTTAATTCTGATGATGGGAGCATGGAAGAATCAGATATGTTTGACATTCATTCTAAACTTCCTGATCATTCTACTAGTCTTAAATATGACAAAGTGTTACCAAGTGTTGTTCATATTGGTGAAACATCAACTAAGGTTGGTGATTCAGTTTCTATAACGGCTGATTACTATGCTCATGGTAAGAAACATAAGAAGCAGCGATTACAGAAACAGAAATACACTGGTACACAACAGAAAACTCAATCTTGGAAATTTGCTTTTCCTAATAAATCTACATCTTATGTTTCAGATTTAAGGAAGAAAAAGTTGAAAGCTCAATCGAAATGGAGACCAAAACAGAAGGATGTTGAGATAGCTGAATCAGTTACTGATAATTCTTGTACTAAAACTGATAGTAGTGATTCTGAAATAGTTGGTCAATGTGCTTCTCATAAACAAAACCTTGTAACTTCTTACAAGCGTTACTCAATAAAGCAGTTGATTCAATTATCTCCTATTACTACTAAATTTCATTATAATTATCGGAAAACTGACTTTGCTTATTCTCAAGATTCTTCTGATTGGTATGGATCTTATCATGTATATTCTTCTAGATCAAATGATGTTAAAGGTTTTCAAATGAACAGAGGATCCATTTTCAAGTGGATACCAAAATCTTGTGCTAATCCGTTAGGGCCCTTTCTTAAATGGGTACCTAAAATTGTTATTGCCTGATTTCTCTTGCAGACCCGGCATATGTGGTACTTGGACAGTGGATGTTCCAAGCATATGACTGGGCAAAAAGCTTTATTGTCTAACTATACAGAGAAATTCAGTGGCAATGTCAGATTCGGAAACGATCAGCTTTCACCTATCTTAGGATATGGTGACATCATTCAAGATAGCATAACGATAAGTAAGGTGAGTTATGTAGAAAGCTTGGGGCACAACTTATTCAGCATAGGTCAATTCTGCGATAAAGGCTTAGAGGTCAACTTCAAGTCTAAGAGTTGCTCAGTTCGCACTGAAGATGGAACAGAACTCTTATCTGGAAATCGAAAGACCAACCTCTACACCATAAATTTGTCCAAAGTACAGATTGATAGTCAAGTATGCTTATTGTCAAAAGCTTCACAGTAACAAAGTTGGCTCTGGCATAGACGGTTATCTCAATTGAACTTTCGTTACATCAACAAGCTGGTTCGTGGGAAATTGGTAAAGGGACTTCCTGAGCTGAAATACGAGAGACAACACTTATGCGCAACATGTGAGAAGGGTAAGATGAAGAGAGCCGCACACAAACCGAAGCCTGAACCAAGCACTAGTTCTCCGTTAGAATTGCTACACATGGATTTATGTGGTCCAATGAGAACTCAGAGTTTGGGAGGAAAGAAATATGTGTTGGTCATTGTAGACGATTACTCAAGATACACGTGGGTGAAATTTCTTCGTTCAAAAGATGAGACACCGGAAGTTCTCATTTTATTCTTAAAGACGACCCAGGTGAAATTGCAGCGACAAGTTAAGTTTCTTCGAACTGACAATGGCACAGAATTCAAGAACAAGATTGTTGATGAATATCTCGATTCAGTTGGGATTTCACATCAGTATTCTGCTGCTAAAACCCCTCAACAAAATGGAATAGTAGAAAGACGTAATAGGACGCTAGTCGAGGCCGCTCGGACTATGCTTAGTCAATCGGATCTACCTCTATTTTTGTGGGCTGAAGCTGTGTCAACTGCATGCCATACTCAAAATCGTTCCATGATACACCGCCGATTTCAAAAGACTCCATATGAGCTGATCAACAACAGAACACCTACCATCAAATACTTTCATATAATTGGGTGTAAATGTTTTGTGCTTAACGATAAAGAGAGTCTGAATAAATTCAGTGCTAAGGCGGACGAAGGCATCTTTATCGGTTATTCTTCAACTTCTGCAGCATATCGTGTTTATATAAAGAAGTCAAAGACAGTTGTGGAGAGCGTCAATGTTACATTTGATGAAGAAATGACTTCTGATCAAATCAATTCAGAACCCGTTATCACTGGTGTATTAGCTTCTGGGCAGATCAGTTCAGAACCTGTGTCTACAGCGACAAATTCGGATAACGCTTCTACATCTACTTCACATTTAACTGATTTAGATTTGTTATTTGAATTCTTTTATGATGAGTTTCTAGGATCTAATATACCTAAATCTGATGTGACTGACAGGTCTGAAGACACAACTTGCAATCATCCAGTCACTTCAGAGGTCATTACTGAACAAGTATCCCCCATTCAGTCTGAAACTCATATTCCTATTGTTACTCCTACAGTTGAAGATGCACAAGCAAATATTGAGCCAGAAGTAACTTTTTCAGTTGGGTGTAATACTTTGTCTACTCAACAGCCTGAATCTGCTGTTCCCACTGATACTTCTGCACATGAAACTTCAACTGAAAATTCCCCTCCTGTAATTCAAACTGAAGATTTTGAAAGTGGATTTCAAGATGATGATCATGTTCATAATTCATCTATTCCACTCCCACATGAGTATCGCTGGACCACAGACCATCCATTACATCAAGTAATTGGAGATTTTGACAAGCCTGTTCAGACAAGGTCAGCGACTATTAATCAGTGTATGCATGACTCGTTCCTCAGCAAGATTGAGCCAACACGAGTATCCGAGGCTCTTGCTGATTCGGACTGGGTATCTGCAATGCAAGAAGAGCTCAATCAGTTTAAAGCCCTAAAGGTTTGGAGATTAGTTCCTAAGCCTGAAGGAAAGACCGTGATAGGAACTAAGTGGGTATTCAAGAACAAAAAGGATGAAGATGGTGTTGTCATCAGAAACAAAGCTAGACTTGTTGCCAAAGGCTACCGACAAGAGGAAGGCATTGATTATGACGAGACGTATGCTCCAGTAGCGCGCATAGAGGCAATCAGAATGTTTCTCGCCTACGCCGCTCATAAGAACTTCACAGTCTTTCAGATGGATGTGAAAACAGCCTTTCTGAACGGCATTCTTAAAGAAGAAGTGTACGTGTCTCAACCAGAAGGGTTCGTTAATCAAGACAAGCCAGATCATGTCTATATCTTGGACAAAGCCCTTTATGGATTAAAGCAAGCCCCTCGAGCCTGGTATGATGTATTATCAAAATTCTTGGTCAAGTCTGGTTTTTCTAAAGGTAAGATCGATACCCCTTTATTCATAAAGAAGGAAAAAGCTGATATTATTCTTATTCAGATTTATGTTGATGATATAATATTTGGTTCTACTAATCCAAAATATTGCAAAAACTTTTCTAACCTCATGGTGTCACGTTTTCAAATGAGTATGATGGGAGAGATGAATTTCTTTATCGGATTACAAGTTAAACAGCTTTCTACGGGGATTTTCATAAATCAATCTAAGTACATTTTGGATATTCTTCGGAAGTACAAAATGGAAAATTCTAAACCAATTGGAATCCCAATGGCACCTGGTACTAAAATCCACACTGATCCTTCGGGTAAAAGTGTAGATGTTAGAACGTATAGAGGTATGATTGGTTCTTTGATGTATCTTACTTCCAGTAGACCAGATATTATGTTCTCAACATGTCTTTGTTCTAGATATCAAGCTGCTCCCAAAGAATCTCATTTGGCCGCTGTCAAACGGATCTTTAGATATCTGAAGGGGACTGTAGACCTTGGTTTGTGGTATCCTAAGGATACTGGCTTTCAACTGACTGCATATTCAGATGCAGATCATGCAGATTGCATGTTGGACAGAAAGAGTACTTCTGGTCACGTACAATTCCTTGGAGACAAGCTCGTTAGCTGGGCTTCAAAGAAACAGTTATGCGTTTCCACATCGACTGCTGAAGCAGAGTATGTAGCTGCTGCCAGTTGCTGCTCTCAAGTCTTGTGGATGCGAACACAGCTACGAGACTTTGGATTCAAATATGACAAAATTCCGATATATTGTGACTCGAAGAGCGCGATTGCCATATCTGCTAATCCTGTCCAACACACCAAAACCAAACACATTGATGTAAGGTATCATTTTATAAAAGATAATGTTGAAAAAGGAACAATTGAACTTTATTTTGTAAAAACAGATTATCAACTTGCAGATTTATTTACCAAACCCTTAGATGAAAAAAAATTTAATTTTCTTCTCTCTAAGCTTGGTATGTTAAATCTTAAGACATAATCGGTTGTTACCTACTAAAGTTACAAATTGTTATTTTTCGTCATTTTCTTTATTTTTTATTTCTGAAAGATACCTGCACTTTAATTGTTTGCTCATGATCTCAGGGGGAGTAAGAGAAGATTTTAGATGATCTACATTCATTTGAGGGGGAGTATTAACTAATTTCTGCATTTTGCTTAACTGACAAAATCTTTGCAATGCATGAATTTAGGGGGAGCTTATAAGTAATAAAGAGTAAGACAATGATTTCTAATTATTTCAGATCAAAACTCGTATTTTAAACGTTTTAGTGCTTTATGTCAATTTACATTTGAATAAATTTTGTGAATAAATTTTGACTAAACTTTGAGACTTATGCAGGATGAGAGAATCTGAAATGATCATATCTTGATGACTACAGCTTGACTTTCTGAGATTTAAGATTGTTCGAAAAGGTAAATTTCTTATCTTAATCTCAAATGTATCTGAAAGAAGGACAACTTTCAGGTATAGAAAACATGTTCTTAAATGTTTAAACCACTTCCCGATTCTTTAAAAGATTTCATGAATTGGAAGTGTGATTTTAAATGTTTTTATTTTACTTTTGTGCTTAATTGATAAACAAACCGTGTGTATCCAAAGATAAATACTTGCGTATTGTCTTTTCTATATACTTTCAAGTATTCACACACACCGGTTTGACTTTATTCAACATGTTCTTATCATGTCTCTATATTGAAACAATTTTTCTTCGATGATAAGACACTCCGTTTGTATTCAAAGAATTTTGAGCGATATTTCATTTCGAAACGTCATTTCAAGAATGTCTATATCTTGTTTTGTATAGACAAATATCAATTATTCTTGACCATAAGCTTTAATTGCTATATCATTCATTTCTGATCATTTTCATACAATGTCAGATATTCAAACAAGTCTTTTGCACTCATGCTTATTCATTCAATATACTTGTTTGAAAATACTTCAATGTTTAAAAATGCTCGTATTTTCATGATTACTTTTTGAGCATACATTCATCTGATATTTGTATATGAGCTTTAACTGTTACAGTTAAACCATTTGTGCAACTCATGCTTTATAGGAAACTTGGGTTCTTTGTGCTAGGAATTAACTAAACTTCTATGGATTCATGTTAACCAGTGTTTCCTACCCAAGAAGTTAATCCTTTAGTGATTGAGTGTGAGGAGTCAAAAAGAAATGAGTGTGGGTGTGATGAGGTAAAATAGAAAAGAGAGTTTGGTTAGTAGTGAGCTTATTGATTAAAAAGAAAGAGGGTGTGAGATCAGAGTAAAAGAATATCAAACTCTGCACCAACTACTTTCTGAGTCGGGCAGCCACATTACTAGCATTTCACAATTCTTTGGTGAATGTTATTGAATTAGGCAAATAGCCCATGCCAACTCTTGCTTAAACCCCACCAACCACTCATTTTCTTCTCAAAAAGAAAATGTTTCACATTTTCAAGGGGACGCAGCATATAATCTATCTGATTTTCATTTGGAAAATCTGGATATTGAAAAAGAAGGAATTCTTCCCCACCTTCGCACTTCAATCATGCACTTAGAGTCTGTGTTTATCTATTGTTGTCTCAGTGGTTTACACAATGTTGAGCCTTATTAAAAAGCAATCATCGTGCTTAATTCTTTCTACACTTGCACAAGCACACAAATAATTTGTTTCTTTGTCATAACATTCATAGAAATTACCTTTGTGGTATTTCGATGATTGGATGGAAGCCCTGGGGGAGTGAACATCAAAAAGCTCTTTTATATTGTGTATTTGTTACACAAAGTGACTTTGTGTTACTCACAGGCATATTAACTGATTCATCTGTTGATTCAGGAGTTACATGTTCTTATTTTTGTCTGGATTTGCAAAGATCTAGATGAAACCTCGGTTATGGATCACAGAATCAGAGGCTCTTGTCAGATCAGAATGGTTAATGACATTTCTTGGACGCAAAGTTTTGATGATATAGATGCTCAAATCATCAAAAAGGGGGAGATGGTTTGAAGAAATGTTAAAGTTTTTGAAGTTAAAGGGAGATGATATCAAAGAAATGACAAAGATTTAAAGTTTTGAAGACGATCAAAGAATTTCTGAAGTTTTGAGGAATTTTTCTTTGAAGATTATTTGCTAAAGCATTTGAGCTGATTTTGAAGATAATTTCTTTCCAAAAGTCTGAAAGTGTTCTATGCAAGCATTGAAGAGATTGTTAATTGTTTGAAGACAGTTTTGGAAAGAAGATCATCAATGAAAAAGGGGAGTTTGCTTTGACAGAGCTTAAAGTGAAGACTGAATTGCTAGATCTTTCAACAATGATCTTGAATCCAAAGGGGGAGATTGTTAGAGCATAAATCTGTTGGATACAAGATCAAGAAGACTGAAGGTCAAAGTTGATAAAGTCAAAGCTGAAGAAAGTCAAATCTCATTAAAAGTCAAAGTCTCTTAATAAAAGTCAGTTGTATTTGTTCTTGTATTAGTTTAGTTTTCCTTGTATTTGTGGTAGTATAAATACTTTTTCTCTTTGTATTTCAAGGTGAAGTGATCAGATTGTAATATCAGAGATAGAATACGTAGAGAGAGAGAGAGAGAAAGTTCTAGAGAGAGAAAGTGTAAATTGAGAATTAAAGAGTAATCAAACAGGTAATATTTGAATTGAATCTTGTTTGTTTGATTGTTTTGTATTAGAAACTAGATTCAGGGACACACAGTTCTGAACCCAATTTGATACAAGTTTTCCCTGTTCCTGAGCTTTATACGCGTAGTGAATATGTGACATTACTCTTATCATATGTTGGTCACATATCTCTAGCAACTGATCTACATTTCACGAGTGCTCATGCTTTTCAAGATTTTCAGATTCTGGATTTGATGATTTAGTCTCTGATTGGATTGAGTTAGCTGCCTGAGCATTCTGCAATCATCAGTCTGGAAAGCTTATTTTGTGGTTAGACCATTGAGAGCACTTTATCATTCTTCTGAACTGATCACTCAGCAGTGTGAGCGACTGCAATCACTGTTCTGATGCTTGAGTTGTAATTCAGAATCCTGAGTGCTTATAATCATCCAGCTGATTCGTGAATAAAGGAGTTCTGGGTTTGATTGTTCAGTATTCTGTAAAGCAGTCAGAAAATGAGCGTATTTCATCAGTTGTTGAACATTGCTTGCCTCCTAACCCTTGCCATGTAGTGTTGCTACCTGATGCTACCGCCCGTAAGCTGATCAGATGAAGTTCTTAAGCTGAATTCTTATTTCAACTCGTGGTTCAAAGACAGATAAGATGTTATACACTGAAGATGCACTTGGGTGTCATTCCAATATTCAACACATATCATTCTTGGGAGCATACGGAATGTGTTGGGTTTACAAGAGTCAAAAGTTATCCTTATGTGCATTCAGTTAAGGTTATGGTCTACATCAGATCTGGTATTTCAGTTGAAACTCCAAGGATAAGAGCTACTTTCAAGGGGGAGCTAGAGAAGCTTTGAAGTTTATGCAATGCTAAGTTTTATAAAGAAATCAAGGGGGAGAGGAGTTGAAGCTGGAGCTTAACAGAGAATTATTACTTTACAAAACGTAGGGGGAGAATGTTAGAACATAAATATGTTCTATTTAGAAGTATAGTAAAGTAATCAACCTTATATTGTATTAGGCCTTTTATTGGGTTTGGGTTTAAATGTGTACAAGGGACTTGGGAGTATAAATAGGAATCTTGTAGTGTGTTTAGGGTAAGTTTCATTTCACAATGTAGAGCGTACGAGTTCTTGTTTTCAGTAGTTGTAGTTTACTTTTCGTATGAATAAAACTACAGATTTCCTCCCACAATTCCTTGTTATCTTTATTATTCAATCAATCTATGATCTCAGGGATTTAACAATGAACTACAAGAACAACCTTAGTTCGAGGTATTTGTTAGCTGATCTTTCTTCGTTCATTAAATGTAACATTTTGTTTCGCCAATTTCACTTGGAATAATATAATTTGTAATGGTCAAACACATAAATGGTAAGATTATGTTATTTTCAGATGATAGGTACCAAATTCAGAATGTGATTTTAAGATCTGGTTGTGCGTCGTATTGTTCCTCAAATATTATTGAATGGGAAGCATATTGTTTAGTCTTCATTCTTCTTTTCCCAAGATATGCTCTTTGGTCACATTGAAATCAATTAGCAAGGTTTCTTCTTTTTATGCATATAGTTTATCCTTGTAGTAATTGTTCGGCTGTCCGGAATGGTGTGTTGCAAGATCTCTTGGATAGCAATTAAAAGCAAAGGTAAATTGCAAAAGACAATGTCCATGTGTGAGCTTGGACATGACATCACTCATTTGTAGGTATAATGAATCTGAATGGTTTTCATGGACACGCGACAGCTCTGTGGCCATCAATATTATCTTTTGATGTAGTGTCGACTTTTCTCCCTCTTGGGTATGTAAAACATAAATCATTTGTTGGTGAAGGAATAATTTGGAGAAAACTGATGTTTATTTCTTTTATAATAGTCCCCCCCTTATTTTGTACAAACCAGTCTTCTTATTTTTAGCTTCTCCACAATCAGTCTACTTCCCAACATCTTTAAAGAATTAATGTTATATTCTGATGTGAGTGGGAGATTGAGTATCTTTGGAATATACATGTATTTTTAAACGCTAACCGAGTAAAAATCGTCATCATAACTTACCAGGTAAGAACTGTCACCCTAACTTATCATATACGAATTTTTGTCCTTGCCAGCACACTTGCCGGATAAGATTTTTTGTCTCTTTCATGCTCATCCGATAAAGTAAACTGACCCGGTAAACACTTACAAGATAAGGGTTTGGTAGACGCCCCTAAGTTCTTTTTTATCCATTAGGCTATACATTCAAAATATTACAAAACAACCATTTTTATTTTGCACTAAGTAACTAACTTTATTCCACATCTACCAAACATCCCCTTAATCATTGTGTGCAAATGTGGTTTCT
The DNA here is from genome assembly GCA_023525745.1 of Arctium lappa. Classification (NCBI taxonomy): domain Eukaryota; kingdom Viridiplantae; phylum Streptophyta; class Magnoliopsida; order Asterales; family Asteraceae; genus Arctium; species Arctium lappa. The sequence goes on from CM042057.1 coordinate 54,106,764, forward strand.
CTATTTATAATAAAACTATACCTCCCGCCGCGTTGTGCGGGCACACAACTAGTCACTTTCAAATATAGTTTTTTTTTTTCTTTTGACATATAGGTCTGAATTTTGCCAATATCTTAAGGTTTTGCTTAATAAGGTTCTCTATAGAAAACTTTCCATAGTTTCAATATCCATTTTCTTTACTGACGCTGCAATTCTAAAAGTTGTTTCCCATTTATCAATTATTTCTTTTGTATTAATAAATACAATTTAAATCTAAATATATTCCAAATGGATTAATTGGTTCATTTTTCATACTTTTCATAAGGTTTATAAATTTCTTCTTTCCTTATCGTAGACATCATATGTGCATATCCTTTAGTAGGTTTAGCAAATTCTCTCCTTATAAGAATGTGTCTACTAGTAGTAGGAGTATCATTAACACTAGGTATCTAATTTTCTTGTTTTATTTCTTTTATGTTCACAAAATTATCATTGATCTTCATGTCTCCTATTTGTGTTATTAAATTATCAACATCTGAATATATTTCGCTTTCTATATCAGAATCAGAATTCATCATTTTTAGTTTTCACGATATCCTTTTGGCATATTCATGTTAAGTAATTGTTGTATCATTTAGTCTTTACTATTATCAAAGTATTTTACTCATTTATCTTGATTACTTGTTTTTAAATTATTATAACTCTAAAAGTATCTTTTCACCATAAAAATGATAGTTTCTTTCATTTCTATTAAGTCTTTATCTATTTTTCAAGGATTGTCACTTTCTTATAAGTGTATAAAATTATGTTTATCCATTAAGGTGAATTATATTCCCAGTCTGAATCATTTACTATACAATCTGAGTATGTCCAATCATATTAAATCGTATGTAAAATCCACATCAGAAATATAATTCTCGAAATCATTTTCAAAATTGTAATTATACGTAATATTGTTTAAATTATTAATTTCTGAAATCAAATTTTCATTTTGAAAAATTTATCGTAAGTGTTAAATTTCTTGTGAAATCTATAACTTTTTGTACACCTAGCTCCCTTAGTTAAAATTTGGATGACTCTAATATCAATTACATAGTGATCAATGCAAATGAAAAATATATATTAGAAATAATAAAATAAAAATCATAATATACACATAATAAAATTATAAATAAAACAAAAATAATAAAGTATATATATATATCTATATATATTTAATGGGAAAATGGCATAAATAGCCACTTAAGACGGTGCCATTTACCGATTAGAGCTTTATCTCCCATTTTTTCAAAAATGCTACTAGGTCCGTAAGTGGCACCTCCGTGGCTTGCGGAGGTGATCATAAAAAACAAATAGTTTTTACCCATGTCCGCAAGTGGCACCTCTGTGACTTGCGGAGGTGCTAAAAGACACAAAAATTATGATATCCACTTAGGTCCACAAGTGACACCTTTGCAATTTGTTGAGTTACCACTTGTCAGAACCCCCATGGAACCCTAATCCAACTTTGTAACGACCCAAAACTATAATCGCAAATCCATAAATATAAAAAGCCACAAGGTCACAATATATCAAATTTGATCCATAACAACATTCTCATTGTCTAGCAGCGGAAAACTCAACCACAACTGAGATATTACAAAATTTTGAAGCGAACTAAAGGGGTTCATTCTAATCCCAACTCTACTTGTCCTTCACAGCTTATCCTTGCCCTTAAAGGAGCCTCCCACTGCTTTCCTACCTAAAAATGGTTCTATGTTTTGAAAAGCGAGGGTTAGACCATGAGGTCTAGTGAATTCCCTCCCGAAAAACGTTTAATAAAATTGTAACACCCCGAAATCTTTGGCCGAAGAGTAGACGAAAAACGCCAACAGTGCCCCACGCGACCCTCCGCGTGAGTTGATTCGCGCCGGGAACCGCACGAGGCTCTGTTTGCTTGCGACTCTAGAGGCCTGAGCCACTCTCCGCGTGAGTCGATCCGCGCCCGTGCTCACGTGGAGACACTGTGCGTATTTATTAGGCTAAAATTGGCGTCCCTCCCCATTTTTCACCAAAAACCTCAAATCCCTTCCCATTTTCTCTCCCAAAACGACCCATCACCCTCTCATATGAACCCTAGCTTATTTTTAGGGGTTTCTCTCCTAAAAGTCAAGTGTTTCTTCATCATCTAGCAAGGTTTGGAAAGTTAGAGCTAAGGTATCTTCATCTTCTTCATCAACACTAAGTTTCCTTAGGTTTTCACCCAACCATTCTCACCATTTTGAAGATTGGCAGTTTGAGGATCATTTTGGTGACCTAGAAGAGTTTTGTTGATGGATTCAAACTATGGTAAAGGTAATCTTCTCTTCTCTTCAACTATGGAAATTAGGGTTTTGGTATCAGTTGAGGTCTTCATGTTTAATGTTTAGGGAATGTTTCTAAATGGTTGGATGTAAATATTTATGGTTGAAATTTATGGATCTAGGTTTTGGAAGTTTTGGCTTTAAAGATTCAAGTTTTTTCAAGGAAGCTCTAAGTGGGGTAAAATCTAGATTTAGCCTAAATCTAACAATGTGAGTTCAAGTTGATTTGTGAAAACTATGTACATGCCAAAAATGTTCATTTTGAAGTATCTATGTGCTTTTACTTGATAAATATCAAGTGTGGGTTTATGTGGAGAGTCTGTCTATTTTGGGTACGTGATTCTATAAGTCTTGTGAAAACCCCATATGTGAGATTTTTGGGTTATTTTGATAAATAATTCATGTTGAAAGGTTTCCTTGATGATTTTATACATATATGGTGGTCCTTTGACGTAAATATCCTTTTTGTGTAGTTGATCTGATAAACCGTTTGGAAAATGCATATTAATAAGTAATGAGACATTTTGGAAATATAAGGGTATGAGTTCATTTGGGAAAATGGTTTGTCTCAACCAATGATAACATTTGAGTTAATCATACTTTTGGTCGTTGGTTAAATGTATTTTATTGTTTACACTGACTTTTATTGTACGATAAAGTAAATTGGGGAGCTTTGGCTCGGTTTTGACTAAAATAAGTCTTAGGGACATTTGTCCGGTTTTAATAACCCCTTTTGTAGAATTTTGAGTATGATTACGTTTATTATGTATCATTTGATAATTGCATGTTTTGAGTTCTTTGGTCATTCAATTGGAGTCATGTAATGTTATAGTCATAGACTGTAATGTAGTAGATCCATGGGCATATGAGTCGGTCTTTATTATTTTAAAATAAAAGGGGTGGTTGTTTTCATGTTGGGACCAAGATTAGTCATGGGGCATCGAAAGCCTTATGGTGCGAGCTCGTGGAGTCAAACATCTGCCATTGGTCCCGTGATGTAATTTCTGAGTCTGTTTTTATGGGATAGTTATTCCCATTTGTAGCTAGTTGAGACATTGGGTCCTCGGGGGAAACTTGGTACGGTATGTGGAGCCGGATACTAGCCATGGGCCGAAAATGTAATCCTAGTGAATGAGCAGGATTAGGATCCTCGGGTGCCCTCATCCACATCTTAGTACTAGTCGGCGAGCTCGTGGCCATGGGTCCTAGTATGGTGAGCTCAGTAACTTGGAAAGTAGCCTACTTTTGTGTTCCGCCACTAACCATGGAAATCGGGTCTCCCCCGTCACCGAAAGGTGTTGTTTTGGGTATTTAGTTTTATCCTTGTTTTTCGGTGACGTTTGAGTTGGGGGTATTCTCCATATGTTACAATTTTGGAGGTTTGAGTTTACTCACATTTCGGTCGTTTGATTTATTAAGTTTTATCCGCATTTTTATAAATTGGGAGTCCGTTTCTTTTCACGTTTTGAGTGAGTTTGGGTTGCCTCATTTTATAAGGAATGTGTTGTATTGAGGTATTTATCTTTGAAAATGAATGTTATTGGAAAACGAGTCATTTCCATATTTAAATTAAATCATTTTGAAAGATTATGATTTAAATTGTATCATTTTCTTTTAACAATATATTTAATCATGTTGAAAACTCTTGAACTCACTAGGCGTTAGCCTAACCTTTTTATTTGTTGGCATGTGCATCATGTTCCTCTTCAGGATTAGTTCTAGCGACATTGTGAAGAAATGAGTGCTAGTTGGGTGCTCGAAGAAGTGAATAGTTTAGTGAAGTCTTCCGCATTTACTTTGGATATAGCGACTGTCATTGGGTTTTAGTAACATCCGACTTTAATTAGTCTTTATGTAAGACTTTATTTATTTTTTTTATTTTTTTTTTGAGAGGGTATCCCAGACCACATTAGGCCAAGAATAATCCCTGGCAATATGGGCCGAAGCACGACTGCTAAAGCATGCAGCCCGGGGTCGAAGCCCCCGTACCTCCAGGATGCGTCCCCCAGGGTTCGAACATGAGACCGCTACTAGCAAGTCCACATGTCTTACCACTAGGCTAACACCCTTTTGGTGACTTTATTTATTTTGTTGACGGTTAAATCTAGAATCGTATTTCTAGTGTGAACTTGTCGTAAGAGATTTTATTCTTCTTTAAGGTGTTATTGAAAGTTTTAAATTAGTCGCTCTTTCCAAATTTGAGGGTGTTACAAGTTGGTATCAGAGCTTAAGTTTGAGAGAATTAGGTGTTGATTTGGAACGTCTAGACTCAAGCTAATATTCTTTTAAGAGATTGAGAGAGAGAATTTCACCAATAGCCACTTTAAGATAAGATGTTTTGAGACTAATGGAGTCACTAGGAACAGGAATCACGTCGAGGGTAGCAAGGATGATCATGTACAGTACATTCATAATTGCACCTGGCAGTGTTATGGTGAACCTATGAGTTACATGTGAATACTTGAACTACTGGGATGTGACGACCGTTTGGGTAGTGAAGAAGTTTCTATGTGGGTAACCGTTGGAAGAAGTTGATGACTTTAACATTCGTCACTTGAGGTGACAGTAAGCATGAGAATTGTATTAAGTGAACCATTTTGAGTCGGGATGATTAGTTGGATTAGAACCATAGGCTTGATGAACCGACATTATTCAAAGAGAAGTTGTAAGGTGAACCTATGAAATCCTTGATTATTGCCTTAAGATGTTTGAGCATCAGGATGACGATAGTGTGACTAAGAAATTGAGGAGCATGGTTTTGAGATGTTGAGTGTCGATCAACTTCACGCACAAAATCTATTTCTAAAATAAATTGCATCAATTATTACTCATGTTTCCAAATCATCATGTGGATCATATTACAAATCTTGGAGTAATGTTTTAGGACACGAATGGTTTTAAACCATGATTTTGAGCATGCACAAAATTGTTTTATGGCATGAGGTTGCATACTTTGTTGAAGATTTTATTTATTCTCATTGTTGTCCAACGCTATTTTAGGTTTGGCGATGTGCGTATTTTGATGGTGTTTAGGGTCTTAGACAAGTAGCTGCAATTTATGACTTTAACATTGGATCTCCTCCACATATGTTATGGTTTTGGACGAAGAGTTATCTTCTATTATTTTGGTGTTTGGGTTTTATTGAGAATTTTAATCCATGCGATTTTGTGGATTTAATGGGGTGATTTTAATGGCGTCCAGTGCTTTTGTTTTCCTTGAGCTTTGTGTGAGTTGTTTGGTTGCATATAGTATGCATACATGTCTATTTGGAACCTTCGTCATAGTGTTTTAACTAACATTTTAGAACGATGAGAGCATATCAATATTAGGCTTTGAACTTGAAACCGACATAGATTATTTCTTGTTTTTAACCGGAGCGCATACACATATCACTTTACTAGTATTGTGAAACAAACCATCTCATGCAAGTTTTGTTGTGGGATCTTATTTTGTGTCGTGTTGTGGCTAAAAGAAAGAGAACTTTGAGAGTTGGATATCATGAAAATTTTGTTTTGGGTTTTGCAAGCATTTTATCTGTACGGCCTAAAGTTTGGAATCAAACTAAATTATTCTTACGTTTGATCAAATCGTATGCATCTGTCTTTTACTAAGTTTTGGGGAATAAACTGATGTATGCGATTCACGTTGGGAAATTTTATTACATGACATTATATGGTTAATGCGAAAATTTATGGAATTTGATTTCATGAATTTCCCCTTCTGTAGTTTTGTACAAACGCCTTGTTACACACTGTTTTAATACGTAAAACTATTTCTCATTCATGGCGTAAATTTATGCATGTTAGGACCATAGTGGTCCATTCGAAAAACTTGTTGTATATCATTGTTCATCGTCATTATTAGCTTGAATAATAATCAGATAGTTTTCGAAATGATTTTATACGTGTGACATTGGTGATCACTTTGTACACCTACCGAGTAAACGGTAGTAGATTTTATTCGTATGACTAATCGTTATAAAGCTTTTACATTTAGAAGTTTTATAAAAGTTCAAATTGGCATAATAGTTTGAAAAAAAAACCTTGAACTCATTAGAGCTATAGATGTAAGCCCTCTTGTGTTAGAGGTCGTGATTAAGGACTAAAGGAGTCCTTGGAGTTTGAAGTGTCGGAGGACCTGGCTTATGTTTAGTTTTGAATTTTGGACTTCAGTTCATGAACTGGTTCACGCAGAAGTATTTGAGGCGTTAGGTTTATGCTTTCTCCCAGTTAATTAAGTGATGGTCTTTACGCTTCGATAAACCTTCGGGTTAAAACTGTGTGTTGTTGTTTAGGTATGGTTGGTTTTGAATTTGTGGGTTAATGTTACGACGGCATATTATGTGTCTGTGGTGTACTATCTTAATGGGTATTCGGGAATAATGATGAGGTTATGATTGGCTAGTAAAGTTGTTTGATTTGGGGTTTTATTTCCATGAGTAGGTGTCAACTTTATTCGACATTGCAACTCTGGAACGAAATATTTGGTGGTATACCCACATTTGCATAATGGCCATTCCGAGGATAGGTGTCGACGCTCGGTTTTGAGGACAATAACGGTTGGTATGCTTCAGTGCACTTTCGTTGGACCTGGTGTGTCTGCAGGCCAAGTGGTAACCTTAAGGAGATTAGATGTTCATAATTAAGAATCAATCATTGGTGTTTCGGTAATCGGCAAGACTTTTGTTGTTTCTTCACTCGATGATTGAATGCATTATGGAAGTTGTGTAACCATGGAGTTTGGGATAATCGACTATCTGTAGAGTGTAATGGTACGTTTCTGGAGGAAATATCAGACCAATGCTTTGATCTATGGAAGTTTTGGGAGCCCTTGCAGATGTCATGTCTATGTAAGCATTGAGGAACAGTTTTAAGGTTGTGTTGGATCGGACCAAACTAGTTGTTAGGAAATTTCGTCAAGGGAAGGACGATGAATCTTTGTGGTGATGTTTATTGGAGAAATTTTGTGAGAATGTCGAGATAGACTTTAAGTACAAATCGATTTTTGAGGAGACCTTGATTTTTCGGAATTAGAAATATCGTTCTATAACAACGACGGGTGATCAGCTCAGCAGTTTTGTACGGATTCCTTCACCACCCGAGTACAGTCAACATGGTTATGGGTACTCGGAATTGAAAGGAGTATGGTTGATCTATGGTTGGACTTTTTCTACAAAGGTTTTGGTTGGAAATAGGGTAACGTAATTCGATGAGGGATGGTTGGAAATGTTTAAAGGTAAAGTTCGCTTTGGGACACCCTTGATGGAAATGGTTAGACAAGGTCGTAAGTTATTATTGAAGTAATGAGAACAACCTAAGGTTGGGAGGCAACCGAGATCTTAATGTTAGGAAGATGATTAAATAAGGACTCGATGTTCATTCCGTCATCGTTAAGGTATATCGAACGTTGAGATCGGGTGTGTGGTTGTTGGTTATGAGGAATACAATGAAAACCTTAACCGGGATGTAATCGATTTCGTATATGAGGCAAGGTTTCGTGAAGGTATCCCTTTTTGGATATGGAACCAGTTGATCGCACTAAATGCAAAAATGGGTATTCGGTCGGTGCCAGATTTCGAGGACGAAATCTCTTTTAAGGTTGGGAGGATTGTAACACCCCGAAATCTCTACCCGAAGAGAAAGTGAAAAACGCCAACAGTTCCCCGCGCAACCCTTCGCGCGAGTTGAATCGCACCGGGAACCGCATGAGGCTTTGTTTGCTCGCGACTCCAGAGGCCCGCGCGAGTCGATCTGTGCCCGCGCTCGCGCGGAGCCACTGTGCGTATTTATAAGGCTAAAATCGGCCTCCCTCCCCATTTTTTACCAAAACCCTCAAATCCCTTCCCATTTTCTCTCCCAAAATGACCCATCACCCTCACATATGAACCCTAGCTTATTTTTAGGAGTTTCTCTCCTAAAAGCCAAGTGTTTCTTCATCATCTAGCAAGGTTTGGGAAGTTAGAGCTAAGGTATCTTCATCTTCTTCATCATCACTAAGTTTCCTTAGGTTTTCACCCAACCATTCTCACCATTTTGAAGATTGGGAGTTTGAGGATCATTTTGGTGACCTAGAAGAGTTTTGTTGATGGATTCAAACTATGGTAAAGGTAGTCTTCACTTCTGTTCAACTATGGAAATTAGGGTTTTGGTATCAGTTGAGGTCTTCATGTTTAATGTTTAGGGAATGTTTCTAAATGTTCAGATGTAAATATTTATGGTTGAAATTTATGGATCTAGGTTTTGGAAGTTTTGGCTTTGAAGATTCAAATTTCTTCAAGGAAGCTCTAAGTGGGGTAAAATCTAGATTTAGCCTAAATCTAGCAAGGTGAGTTCAAGTTGATTTGTGAAAACAATGTACATGCCAAAAATGTCCATTTTGAAGTATCTATGTGCTTTTACTTGATAAATATCAAGTGTGGGTTTATGTGGCGAGTCCATCTATTTTGGGTACGTGATTCTATAAGTCTTGTGAAAACCCCATATGTGAGATTTTTGGGTTATTTTGATAAATAAATCATGTTGAAAGGTATCCTTGATGATTTTATACATATATGGAGGTCCTTTGACGTAAATATCCTTTTCTTGTAATTAATCTTATGTTTTTTGAAAAATGCATATTAATAAGTTATGAGACATTTTGGAAATATAAGGGTATGAGTTCATTTTGGAAAATGGTTTGTCTAAACGAATGATAACATTTGAGTTAATCATACTTTTGGTCGTTGTGTTTGCATAACCGTTGGTTAAATGTATTTTATTGTTTACATTGACTTTTATTGTACGATAAAGTAAATTGGGGAGCTTTGGCTCGGTTTTGACTAAAATTAGTCTTGGGGACATTTGTCCGGTTTTAATAACCCCTTTTGTGGAATTTTGAGTATGATTACGTTTATTACGTATCATTTGATAATTGCATGTTTTGAGTGCTTTGGTCATTCAATTGGAGTCATGTAATGTTATAGATTGTAATGTAGTGGATCCATGGGCATATGAGTCGGTCTTTATTATTTTAAAATAAAAGGGGTGGTTATTTTCATGTTGGGACCAGGATTAGTTATAAGGCATCGAAGGCCTTGTGGTGCGGGCTCGTGGAGTCAAACATCTGCCATTGGTCCCATGATGTAATTTCTGAGTCTGTTTTTATGGGATAGTTATTCCCATTTGTAGCTAGTTGAGACATTGGGTCCTCGGGGGCAACTTGGTACGGTTATGTGGAGTCAAATATGAAAAGGATGAATGATGCTCAACAACTTTGAAAGCAAACGGGGGTATTGCCATCGAAAAATTGGTTCTTTTAGAGACATGGTAATAACAAATTCAAATAAAATACTGAACCGGTGTGTACGAATACTTGACAGTATATGGACAAGATAATACACAAGTATTGATCTTTGGAAACACACGGTTAGTTAAACAATAAAGCTCAAAATTTGAAAAACATTTAAAAGCTCACTTCTGAATTCATGAAATCTTTTGAGAATAGAGAAGTGGTTTGAACATTTAAGAACCTGTTTTTCATGCTTGAAAGTTGTTCTTCTTTCAAACAATCAGAGATCTAGGACAGAAGATATTTACCTTTTCAGCTCCCCCTCAAATCATGAGATAATGATTTAGGTCTTTTGAGCTCCCCCTAGATATTAGCACAATATCCTTATTTGATCATTGAAAAACGGGTCCTGATCTGTCATGTGATCAGAAGCCACTTTATTCACATCATTTATTCAAAAATAAAAGACAGAAAGCAGTAAAACATTTTTATAGTATGAGTTCTGATCTGAAGTAATCAGAAGTCATCACCTTTACTCCCCCTTAAATTAGGCATCTGAAATATGTCAGTTAAAACAGGATAGAGATCAGACACTCCCTTTTGAATTGTAGACCATCATATTAGTAAAATCTATCAGAGAAAAAGTATAGGATAGAGATTAGATCAATTCTCTTGGGATGAAGACCATCATACCTATCGGATGCAAAAATAGGAGTAAGGTCTTTTGATCGCTGAGGTCCGAGTCCTAAACTGTTGTGTTTAGAAGTCAAACTCCGTTGAAGAACGGGTCCTAAGTTGTGTACTTAGAAGCCATAATCTTGACAATGAGGTGCGGGTTTTGAACTGCTGTGTTCAAAAGCCATTGGTTCTCTTACTCCCCCTTGACTTGAGGTGTCTGCAACACAGAATCAATTTTCTTCTTTGGTACCCACAGGTATTTGGGTCCAGAAATGTTAGTTACAGTTCGTGTGGGGGATATCGAGTAAGAACCATACCAGAAATGATCACTGGTCTTGTGGACATGATCATGTGTACAGCAGTAAGAACAATAATATTTAGTACCTGAAAACCTGAGTAATTGATCTCTTGAGTATATATGATCAGGTTTACCTTTATGCCCTTTGTTCTTCTTTGCTTGATGAACATGTACACATGATGTCTTTCCATTCAGCTCATCTGTCTTGTCATCTTTGACTGATTTCTTCTGCCAGACCAGTTTCTCTTTCTTGTAACTACTTCTCCTCGGATATGTATCTGAACCATCTGAATATCCTTCATAGAAAATGTTAGTTCGACGAATCTGATCAAAAGATTTAACTGACCTTTGTGAAGAGACAGATTTCTGAGTTGATCTTGAGGCAGACTTCTCAATCTCTTTGATCTTTGAAGCAAATGTGTCTCTTTCTTTCACAAGCTGGTCAATCTTCTTCTAGAATTCAGACTTCGTCTTCTGCTCTTTTAGCGTAGTAGCAGATAGTTCAGATAACTTTGAAGTTAGCTTTTTGATTTCAGACTCAAAGAAGGATCGTTCTTCTTCAAAACCTTTCTCTGAATCATTTCTCTGGCCGGATAATTCCTTAAAGAATCCCACATTCTTGTGTTCTATGGCCTTCTTTTCTTGAGCAAACTTCTCTCTTTCCAAAATAAGTACTTTCTCAAAATCTGAAATTTGTTGAGAAAGTTTTATGCATTTAAGATCCACTGACTTTTTCTCTTCAAAACATTTCTTTGAGAAATCTGAGAACTTCTTTGAAAAAATTTTCTTTTCAGAATCAAAATCAACTTTATTTTCAGCAAGCTGTTTTTCAAAATCAGATAAATTCTTTCTAAGCTCAGCATTCTCAGATTCCAATTTCTTTATCCTCTCATCATTCTGCCCAGAAGATCTTTTCAGAAGATCTTCATTGATAGTCTTTAAAGCACTGATTTCTTCTTTCAATGAGATGCTTTCAGCAAAGTACTCTTTTGACTTTTGAGAATGAAAGTCAACAGCATGACCCAGATTAATTTTCTCTAAATTCAGCTTTCTAATCTTCTCTTCAAGATCTGCAAAATATCCCATTTTGAATGAGAGATTAGCTTGATATAAATGATCGTTCCAAACTGTATATCAGAAAATCAAAAATCAGATCAAATTGAAATCTAGCACAAAATTTAAAACTTTAACACTTGTAGCGCAAAGTCGAGTTTTAAGTGAACTGTGTGTTGCGCAAACCAATCTTCTTGTGATCAGCGTGAAACGCAAAGAGAGCTTTGTGCGAGCCAAGTGAAACGCAAGATGAGGTTTGTGTAAGCCAAGTGATGCGCGAACTGAGCTTTGCGTAAGCCAAGTGATGCGCAAATGATACTTTTCGTAACAAGAGGAAGACGCAAAGTGAGCTTTGCGTAAGTGGCTTGAAGCGCAAAGTGGACTTTGCGTGAAAGCCTTGAAGCACAAAGTGAACTTTGCGTGAGCCGAAAGATGCGCAAATGTGACTTTTCGTGACAAGAGCAAAACGCAAAGTAGCTTTGCGTGAGCTACAGGATGCGCAGACTATGCTTTGCGTGATCAGCTGAAGACGCAAATGGAAATTCTCAGAGCCCGGATAATCTTGCGCAAATGTCTATGAACTTGCGCAAATCGAAGATGAACTCGCGCAAATCGTGTTCTTGGTTCTTTCTATCTCAAATCGATCCAAATATGCAAATTTGTTCTCAAAAATTCATCAGAATCATCGAAAAACACTATGAAACACAAATTTACAAACAAATTTCGATTAAAATCAACAAATCACACATTTTCATTCAAGAACAGAGGTAGAACTCGATATTTCAAGAAAGTTCAAAAATCAAAAATTGACATCGATTTAGTTCAAATTACGAGATGAAATCAAAATAAGAAACACTCCTGAACACAATTCGAATCCAATGATTCCATTTTCTTGCACTAAAAACGATTTTTCACACAAAATTCGAATGAACAGTGAAAACACGAGTTCTTGAAAAATATTCAGAAAATCTCAAATTTCGATCTAAAAACTCCAGATTTCAATTCAAACTTTGATCAAATCATTTCTGAAAAGTTTGGTTCAGCTCTGATACCAATTGTTAATCAATAAAATCCCAAAACAATCAAGCAATTCTCATAATATGATCAAGAACTAGAGAGAGAAAGTAGATCTTTAATAGCCATAAGTCTGAATATTTACAATGACGTGCTTACAACTCTAGTTTCTGTTGTTACAAGATTACAAGGAAGCTAAATCTATTTATACTACAAAACTATACAAGACTTAATGACAAAGTAAACTAAACATGCTTTGACTATTCTATTACAAAGACTATGTTGACTTTTACATCTTTGACTTCCCTATTAAATCTTGGATACAATATTTAGACTTAACACATTGTTTTTAATTCACCAAGTGAGGAATTCGCATATTCCTGTAATGCGAATTCTACACTTAGCATTTTTCAAAATATGGTTTTCAATGTTAAATTTTCTGATTTTGTACTAACCACTTGGACCCTGTCCAAAATTGTTAAATCTTTTCAGGTACAAATGGCTGAACCATCAGTTGATCAGAATGTTCAGATGGGAGAAAATTCACTGAATGAGGCATCCAAGGAACATCCTATGCCTTCATCTAGATCAGACTTTCAAGTACCACCGAATGTCAATCCTGATCTATTCCTCATTTCACCATCAGAGATGAAACCTCAACAGGCGAATAATCATCATCTTCAGTTCACTATCAACATTGATCCACTTGTCCTGGATATCCTGAAGAATCATCCACTCAGAAATGCCTTAACAGTTCAAGCAGCAGTTCCAGAGTTGTATGTTCAACAAGCCTGGAAAACTATCCGTTTCAGTCATGTGAAGGAACAAGGAGAAAGGATTCCTATTTTCAAGTTGGAGATTGACCATTTCACTTCTGTACTGAATCTAGACAGACTCCAGTTTATGCTTAGTTTGCCAGCTGCTAAATCCAGAGAAGGAAGAACCTCATATGATGAACTGCCATCTGATGCAGAAGTTTTCAAAGGCATCAGAGATATGGATTACATTGGCCAACTGACTCAGTTCAACCACTTCAAAAAGAATAACTTGTCTTCATTCTACTACACCCTGTTCTCAATCATCAACAGGTGTCTTAATGCAAAGATTTATGGAACCGACAATGCAAGTATCCATATTCTGAAGTTGTTCTATTCAGTGGTTCATGATTTGCACATTGACTGTGCAATCATCTTCTGGACTGAACTATATGAGAAAGTTGTTGCAAAGAAGACTTCAAAAGCTCCTAACCACATTCCGTACCAAAGGTTTATGACTGTTATTGTGAGGAGCATGCTAAGGAGCAACAGACAAATTCCTACCAGAATTAACCATCCACTTGCACCGGTAAGTGAGATGAGATACTTGATGAAGCAAAAGAGAGAATTCACTTTTTCCATGCCTATGCCAGAAAGTTTATTAGACTATGTTGATCCAGAGTGCGATAGTATGGTAGCTTATAGAGAGTCTATGGGACAACCAGGACCGGTTGACCAAGGCTCAAACCCTAGGCGATCGGAGTCCGTGAGGGTTTCTGATACTGCGGGAGTACAGAAACGGGGAGTGAAGAGAAAAATACCGAGAGGGGCTCTGGAGGGGGTCGGAGACCTAGACTGGAAGCATCAGGGTCACAGGTTATTACCCCACGTTCAGTGACACCTTCTGTTGATGAAGATCTAGGCTCTGATAATGATCTGGATCAAGCAAACCTGGCCGGAAATGATAGTGATACAAGTGAAGTTCCATCTACAACAAGTGACACTAAACATGTTTCTAAGGATGATGAGGACACTGAAACAGAAGTTGCTGGTGATGATAATTCTGATGATGATGATGATGATGATGACAATAATGATGATGTTGTTGATACTCAGGCTGAGAATGTTCAAGTACAAGATGATGTACAGGATCATGCTGAGAATGTTGATGTATTTGAACCTTTCTATGGTACTGATGCCATGGAAATTGATGATCAAGTGAATGCTACTGTGAATAGTGCACTGGGAGATATAAGGAGTGATGGGGGAGTATTAGTTGAAAATCCAGAAGAGAGAGTGAGTGAAAATGTAGAAAAATAACATGGAGAGCGTGTGTATACCCGAACCTACTTATCCAAAAGGGCAGCCACATCTACCACTTCGCCGCATTCGTTACGAGCAGGTGTTGAAAAAGACATAAGTAGCCCACTTATGCAAATGCACACCCAGGCCAGCCACTCTATCTCTTCTCAACAAGAGTTAGTTTCAACTTCTCACGGAGATATAGCACAAAGTCTACCGGTTTCTCACTAGGAGATTCAAGGTATTGAAAACAGAGAACAGCAGCCCCAGTTCTCAACTTCTTTGACTGCACCGTTCAGTCTAGTGTCTTTTGAATTGCCAATTGTCATTCCTAAGACACATTTTGAGATTGCTACTATCGGAAGTCTTGGTGACCCGATTGGAACATCCATAGTAGCTCCGCAATCCGGACTACGAGGATCGGATGGAAGTCCTGTCATTGATACATCTTTGCCACCAATGAACACATGCCATGCAGTTGGTTCTACCACTGTCATGCAAATGGATAATCTACGTGATTTCGGTGTTACTTACCCTGACTTAGTGTCAAAGGAAATACTCAACGGCGCCTTAAAGGCTATTGAAAACATGATGTATAAGAAGTTTGAGGAGGAGATAATTGGAGTAAAAAGGTTGTTAAAAGGGAAGGATCCGATATCTGAACCAGAGCCTACTCAAAAATCCCAGTCACTACCACATACTCAACCTGCTGATTTATCCATTGATGAGTTGAAGTCGTTGTTGTTTGCCAAACTGTTACAACAAGCTCCGGATAACCAACAAGATGCATATCTTCTTTCACTTCTGCAATCCCAACTTCAACAATAACCGCCACAATATGTGAAACCAACAGATTTGGTTAGTGCCTCTGAGTTTACTTCTTTCAAATTTGATGTTCTGAATGCCATATCTGATCTCAAACAGATAGTGCAAACATCTTGTAAAACTCAAGCAGCTGTTTCTACAAAAAGACATGATCCTGATCAAGATCATGATCATGAGGGGGAGAATAGGGAGAAACAGGTTGAATCTGGTGATGTGGTTATGGTTGATGAAAGAGCTGGTGATGCTAATGTTGAAGAGAATGTTTTTCATGGGGAAAAGCAGACTAATCAAAATGAGCTTATTTTATATGTTAATCAGGAGGTAGAACCAAGGGTTGAAAAGCCTAAGGTTGCTACAAGGGAGGAGATTTTGCTGGTAACAGGTTTGAAAGCTTATGATGTCATTGATTTGTCTTCGGACGAGGAAGAAGATTCCAGTGAGAAATATAATCAGTTATGAAAGGTTTAGGAGGAAGAGAATGACAATTTGATGTTTGATGTTGATGACATTCCATAAAATGAAGCAAGTGTTCTTGACACTATTCTAGAATCTCAAGAGGACATTCAGCTAAGTCCTGTTCAGAATGAGATTCCTGAAGTTAATGTTGAAGCCCCTGTCATCCCGTCTTTCAAAGAAATCAATGTTTCTGGTCCTTCTGAAGTTCCAGTTTATCAGAATATGCCAAGTCCTCAAAGAATCCCAAGTCCATTGCAAGATATGCCACCAGTGCAAATCCCTGAGAAAAATATTCAAAATGCTTAAGATGACCAAGCTGAAGGAGAAAGGGGGAATGACGAGAATGTTCATGTACCCGACATGCCTGGAGAAGAGGCAAGACCTTCAAATGCTCCGGAAGCACCTCTTGTGCCATCTAAAGTTGATATCAGGCATATGAGACGTGCTCTCCGAGTTCCATTTCTAGAAGAGCAAATAAAGAAGATATTTGTCCATAGGGTAAGGGAAATGGATAAATACAAGGTGTTGGGAGTTCAGAATCAGCCTAGAGAATATCAGGAGGAATATGCCAACATGATAAATTGGCTGAGACAGGTTGAAAGGGTTGTGAAGAACAAATCTAGTATAGTCACTGTCAGGGAAGTCAGATTAAAGAAGTTTATGAACATCTGGTATCCTGAATTCTTCGTGCAAAGGAGAGATCTTACTGAATGCAGATTCATCGAGGCTGACTTTTGTTTTCTGAATGTTGAAGACCTTGAATTTCTCTATCATCATTTCAGAAGTTTAGTCATTAGAAGAGAGAATATTATTTTTTCTTTGGAGACTGTCAAACGGTTCATGAGAAGACATATCTTCTACACGTACTGTTATGATTTTCAATTAGGGATAGAAACGAATCAGAGAAAGGTTAATATGATCAAGCCCAATCTGACCTTATCTGATATTGACAACTATGATCTTTTCACTGTACTGGAGGGACTAGAGTTAGGAGTAGTCTACAAGAATGATCAGAATGAAAAGAGATTCTTTAGAGTGTCTGAAATTGCCAAGTTTTCTGATGGAACTCCAAAGGTTATAAGACTGCAACTTGACTCTAAGTACAAGGAAAGTGAGAGAAGAAGAGTGCAAGGAGAAGATCATCTGGCTAGAAGAGTGAAGATGGTCATGTTAAGAATTCTGGAGGCTATTGATGATAGAATCGTGTTCAGAAGGGGATCATGAATTTTGAATCGCTTTTGGGAAACAGACAAGGAAGTTTTTCTAGATGGGGCAGATAAAGCTTTTGTTATTTGATCTAAAAGGGGGAGATTGTTAAAGCATAGTTTAGATCAAATAATCTTGTTTAGAGTGTTGACTTTTCTTGTAAGCTTTTGTAGAGGTCAAGGCTTGTTTGACACTATATAAAGCATTGTCTTTGTCTTCTTTGTAAAGTGGTAAGTTAGTAAGTGTCAAGCATGTAAGACTGTTTTAATTGCTTTCACGAGATATATGACTACGACACTTTTGGCTCATTTCTCTCTCTAAATCTTTTCTCTAAATTTGTTCTTTAAGTGTCAAATGCTTGAAATCTGGGATCACAATCTTTGAAAATGAATGTTATTGGAAAACGAGTCATTTCCATATTTAAAGTAAATCATTTTAAAAAGTTACGATTTAAATTGTATCATTTTCTTTTAACAATATATTTAATCATGTTGAAAACTCTTGAACTCACTACGCGTTAGCCTAACCTTTTTATTTGTCGACATGTGCATCAGGTTCAGTTTCGGGATTAGTTCTAGCGACACTGTGAAAAAATGAGTGCTAGTTGGGCGCTCGAAGAAGTGAATAGCTTGGTGAAGTCTTCCACATTTACTTTGGATATAACGCTGTCATTGGGTTTTAGTAACACCCGACTTTAATTAGTCTTCATGTAAGACTTTATTCATTTTGTTGACGGTTAAATCTAGAATCGTATTTCTAGTGTGAACTTGTCGTAAGAGATTTTATTCTTTTTTGAGTTATTATTGAAAGTTTTAAATTAGTCGCTCTTTCCAAATTTGAGGGTGGTACAAGTCCCACCAATAAAATGCAAACCGCCTTAAAGGCCAATCAACAACCAATTAACAAATCAACTTCACAATTAGGTACTTGCACAGTGTTCATAGCCCTCCCTCACTTTACAATGATGTCCACAATCGGGGCCCAAGCAGACTCCCCTTTTGCCTTCGGGGCCCAAGCAGACTCCCCGTGGCTCCCAATGGGTGCCATTCCCACGAGTACAGGAAACAGATTCCATGCACATGGTACGTATAAGTAAACTCCCAAGGGATATTCGCAATTCCATGGTACACTAATCCCACTGTGCAACCCGACTCCAAATCAATATATCAATTCATGAAAACACATAAACAATGCATCTGCAACAGTAAACCATTTATACCATTCGTGATCAAAATAATCATAAATATTAATCATGTCATATTGCTCATAACCAAATTCAGTAGTTAAAATCATTGGCAAAGCATTTCGCATGCATGATAAGTGTTTAGGGAACTCACCTGAATTTTGACAATGCACTACACGTCTTTAAACTCAGAAGTGATCAAACCGAATACCTGAATTGGATGACACAAGAATGGTGTTAAACCCTCTAATTACATCCGAAAACTATCCTTATTAATCCGTAAGACAATCCCCCAATCGATGCTTCGATCCTAGACCCACACGTGAAACGAGGCAAAACCGAAGAAGTTGCCTCAACAACAACTTGGACGACCTTTCCCATGACCTCTAGGTCGTGTGGGAAGCCACGCAAGTCGCTGGAGGCCCTTCCCCCTCATGCACGAAAGTTTCAGCAAAATCCTCAAAACCCTAAGCACCCAAACCTTCTCAAATTGGTTTTTATGCCACAAAATCGAGATAATCAATGTCCTAAACCATTTCCATCAATATCTAAACATCAAAACATCAATTTACTCGATGAAATCCATCTTTGAAGAACACACTTTTTACCCAAAAACAAGGAAATGAAGAACCCTTGAAGGTAAACACCATCAATGGTGGTTTTTGCTGTAATACACAATTAGAAACCAACAATACTCAATCTAATCATTAAACCTAAAGAGTTTTAATCCAATAACACTCAAAGAAATGGAAACTTCTAACTCAAAATGCTAGAATACCCACCATGGTAGCATAGAAGATAAGAGATAAGGATTACCTTGAAGATGATGATGAAAATCCACCATATTTCAACTTTTTTCTCCAAACCCTAGAAGCTCCACATGCTTCCCCCAAATCTCTCTTTTTTCACCTAAAAAACGTAATAGCTGAAAATGAGGGTGAATTGAGGGTTTTATCCTCTTTCAAACCCTATTTACACCTTAGTCCCTGAAAATGGGAAAAATCACCTTTACACCCTTAAACTTCCATGGTTTCTCAAACAAGGACTAGGGTTATTACAATATCCCTCTCTCAAAAGAATTTTGTCCCCGGAATTCCATTGTCGAATAGGTGTGGGAATTTGGACCTCATGTTTGATCCCACTCCCTAAGTTACCTCTTGACCTTTCGGATATTGCCATCGTACATTCACGAGACTGATTTCCTTGGTTCTCAACTTACGATCCACAATGGCCACCGGTTCTTCGACATAGTTCAATTTCTCGTCCCCACAAATGTCATCCAAGGGCACAATCATGCTTGCCTTGGATAGGCATTTCCTCAAATTGCCACATGACAAGTAATATGGATACCTCGATGTTCTTCGAGTAAGTCCAACTCGTAAGCCACACCTCCCAGGATACAACTTACTCTTGGAAGATTTTTCAGAGAACTACACATGCCAACCTCTTCGCTTCTCTATAAGAATTCCTTCGCTCCCGCTTTGAATAATCCTTCAACAACAGGATTTATAGCAACAAATTATCACACTTTCACTACACAACTTGATTAAAATCGTAAATGCACAGTATCCCTGGCAGTCACCCTTTGATTAACTACAACTCTCTTATCCCAGATAATTCACGAGACATATTTTTAACGTCTTAGGCCAATTGTACCAGATATTGTCTGCTTTGCCCACACACCGGGACTCCCGGTTTTAAAACGCGTCCAAATTTGGGATTTCGCACACAACTACACTTCCTTGAAGGACAAGTTTTACTGCAGTTAATGCCGCGACAACATGTACTCCGACTAATCATAAGAACTACCCAATTTGTTAACTTAACACAAAGTCAACCTTGAATGTCACAACAAACTTACGATTATGAGTTTCTTTATTAGGAAACACGCAATTCTAAAATCACTCCCATCAATACGACATAGGTCTAACGCAAATAGCATTTTCTTTTCTGAACCACATTGATCACCACTCATCAATGTTAACCAATTTGCACGAGCTAAACAATCATCATCCACAATGTCATCACCCTTAACTTATACATAATTAATAGACGAAAACTTCCACAATCCATCGCCTTAATAACCCACCAGCTCAAACTGAACCAATGCTAATGATACACATTTCAATTTCTCACCGCACCCACCAATAATCTAACCATTTGAAAGAAATTTGAACTTCACTCGCTCCGCAAGGAGTAACCATGCTCACACAAAATTGTTGCCATGGTATTTCATTCAAAGAACTAATTTCGACCGCCTTCTTTTTCCATTACTTGCGCTAAAATATAAAACACACTTCCAAAGAACGACTCACTAATAGGTGCAAATTAGACAAACCACACAAATTAGTTTTCCAACACCTTAACTATAGCATACACAATAATCCTTTTTCTCATACCTTCACGAGGAGTTCATACACCCGTCGAATGACAACTTTTAAATATATACCCATTTTCCCGTATCACTTAGAAAAACCTCTTACTTTCAGTTTATCCGCCTATTCCGACATATTGCCTTCACCTTCTCGAGCTAGCTTGGAACATTGCTCACCCAACATTACTTACTCCATTTTCCACCCATCCCAAATGTGTTGATAGCAAGTTTACATTACTAAGCCTAACCAAACGGTTTCACCACAATTCTCACTCGAGAAATTCAACCAAGTCACCGCAAAACAATACTCAATGCTTAAAAGCACCACATATTTCTCTCACTCCAAACAGAGTTGGCCTATCCACTAGAATTCTTTTACACCCAAGGAATACTTCAACATTCCCAATTAAACTTCAAATCTACAACAAATCACCACAAACTAATCAAATGTGATATTCTTATCGATATCCAATTGTAGTAGGATAAACTCACCCAAAATGCAACGCAACCGAGAAGATCACGGGCACTTCCTTCAAGTAGTGGCCAAATAGCTATCTTTTGTTCTCAAATAGCAAAAGCATAATAATGCCTCAATCAAACATGATTGCCACCTTTGATTACCTTCCCATAAATTTCCAAACTGGGATACACACCTATCTTTATCCCACATTACAACACAAGTCCACCACCCAACATAGTGGCAGCCCATTAACACAACAATGGCGTACACGTCTCCCTTGGCATAAAATGCCACCAACTTTCCCTCATTACTATCACACCACAATATCACGCTGCAAACAAATTCTTCACGATCCTCTTTACTCACATAATAGATATCGCCTTCTTCAGACCAACCATAACACAAATATATTTGAAATAAAGTCATTTCACTGCTTTCTCTTTCTCGAATCTAGACGAACCACAAAATCATGATCATCTAATTTGCTCAAACAAGTTTTTGTTCTTTGTCGGCTCATCGTGATCTACCAGAAACAAGTTCAGGTAGTCTATAAGATAAAGCTCACTACCTCGTAGACCATTGTACTCAATGTCCCCCACTTCAGTTTTGCTAAATACTTCACTCCCATACGAACCATCAAAATCTTATAGGGAAAATCACCTATTCAAACTAACAATCTTCCACCTTCATAGTACCCACACAAGGTGGTCCAACATCATGCCAGGTATACACCTTTCCCGAACGATCTCTTACATCCTTGTATAAACTCAACAAAATAACCGCACCAGAGTTACTTCTTAAATTTTCAGTATCCTGTCAATGACCTCAACACTCAACACTGGACACTTATAAGCGGTCGTTGACATCGACATCAACCATCAACATGGGGATATTTCAACCATTTAACTAACAAACAATGATCCCCAACGGAACCTACCTCTCTCCACGCATCATAACTAACTTTGTGCCCCACAGTCCTCACATGTTGAAGGCACAAGACTTACTTGTACGTATTCTAATTACAAGGCCACTTCAAAATTCCGGCTCGATACCGATAACCTCACATCAAAGTACCATAACGATGCTTATTAACATGCTACTATTAGAAGTATTTGGACGACTTCGAATTTCACCCCAGAAATAACCACTCATCAACAACCACATCTCAAGCTATCGAACAAGAGTATAAGCTACCATAATACGAACATTACTAAAGTCAATGACTGAGACTTCCGATATTCACCGCTCTTCCCTAATAGGAACACCAAGGTCATGAATCGACCATCAACGACTCGACCGACACATTTCCACTCTCAAAACCTTTCCTCATTATTAATTGCAATATTCCCCACGACCTAGCGAGTTCATAGCCTTTATGCATGACGACACAATAATTTAAATCATTTTGCACATTTGAAAATTCAATAAGTACAACACCATGAAGCAAGCTTGAGTATACACGCCACAACACCGCCTTAATTGATTAGTCGTACACAACGATCTCGAAGATTTTTAACATCCAACCCCACGATAAAACACAACCTTGGCCAACCAAATCGATGTCGGCACGAATGAAAATATATTCGATAAACCTTTTCTCATGTTATTATAAATATATCAGGCGAAATCCCTTACACTGAGTGAGTCAGTTGACTCTCACACTCATTGATATGATGACAACAATATGACCGTATCAGTTTCAATTATAAAAGCTATGCAATTGACTGATATCATGACTTCCACAATAAATATTAACCTCAACATGAAAGGAATGAAATAGCTCACCAATTAATGAGCTCACAGTTTCCATTATGCAACAATAATTAAGTTTGCAATTTCCCCAAAACATAGGCAACACGCTTGCACGCGTCAATTTAATTTCCAAAACAAGAAACCCAACATGTACATAAATACTTTTAATATGAAATGTCTTATTCAGTTCATTTAAAATACAATTCATGGAACACGTTTTACTTTTGAAGGCTATTCACTCTAACAAGGTCAGACGTTTTGCATTCACAACTATTTCCCACTAGCTTTTGACCAAATAGTCAGGTTTCCCACCCTCAAAACAACTTTTGGTGTAGTTTCTTCCCAACGTACTTGTTTTCCTACACTTAACAGTTTCTAAATTTGATCATTGGTTTGCAAACTATATTGTTTCAAACTTTGACTTTAATAGGCCAATAAACAATCATTCGCCTTTCCTTCTCTCCCTACCTCATACTTCAAATCAACATTGATCTCTTTCCTCCATTAACCTTGCCATTCAACTGCTTGGCAAAAGAGTCAAAGGGCTCATTCCCTTCACCCGATCTTGAGTTGAAGTTTTAAAATCAAAACGTAATCCTCTCTCCCCTATACCAATTAATCGACACATCAAACCCATAAATGGAGACTCACTAGAAGAACTCTTAATCAAATATACCCCATTTTGAACCCTAGAAATAACCTCACACAACACATCAAAACTCTTGCTAATCATAGCAAGGTTAAAGCTTAATACATACTGCCACACCCATCAATCATCTCAACACTAGAAGTCGAGCACACCCATGCACCTGTAAATTCACAATGGCATTGGCCAAATGCGATTTTGAATTTACCTTACATGATATTTCTCACTACCATTGTCATGATTCTCTATGATTAAAGTCTTTCCTAATGACTTATTATATCTCATATGTGTTCCCGTACTCCACAGTTTAAGTTTAGGCCCATCTGGTCACCTAAATCCCTTAAACTATGGCTCTGATACCATTTCTAACGACCCAAAACCATAAATGCAAATCCATAAATATAAAA
Source organism: Arctium lappa (assembly GCA_023525745.1). Classification (NCBI taxonomy): domain Eukaryota; kingdom Viridiplantae; phylum Streptophyta; class Magnoliopsida; order Asterales; family Asteraceae; genus Arctium; species Arctium lappa. The sequence continues at coordinate 54,130,761 of CM042057.1, forward strand.
GCCACAAGGTCACAATATATCAAATTTAATCCATAACAACATTCTCATTGTCTAGCAGCAGAAAACTCAACCAAAACTGAGATATTACAAAATTTTGAAGCAAACTAAAGGGGTTCATTCTAATCCTAACTCTACTTGCCCTTCACAACTTCTCCTTTCCCTTAAAGGAGCCTCCCACCGCTTTCCTACCTAAAAATGGTTTTAAGTTTTGAAAAGCGAGAGTTAGACCATGAGGTCTAGTGAATTCCCTCCCGAAAACCGTTCAATATAATTCGACCAATAAAATGCAAACTTCCTTAAAGGCCAATCAAAAACCAATTAACAAATCAACTTCACATTTGGGTACTTGCGAATAGCCTATTTATAAATAATGGTAAAGAATTCAATCCATTTCATGAATAAAATGTGACCAATTATCCAACCAAAAAAACTACTTGAACGCATTTTTGTTATGCTACTAATACTTGTACTTGCTCTTGTCAGATGTGTCGATATCAATGGTGACTCATTATTTCGATGAATCATTTCTTCGGATACTAGATTACCTAGTAGAAAAGATTTCAAAATCATCACAAACCTAGTGTTCATATCCCTCCCACACTTTACAGTGATGTCCACGATTGGGACCCAAGCAGACTCCCCTTTCGCCTTTGGGGCCCAAGCAGACTCCTCGTGGATCCCAATGGGTGCCATTCCCATGAGTACAGGAAAAGATTCCATGCAAACGGTACGTATAAGTAAACTCCCATGGGATATTTGCAATCCCAAGGTACACTAATCCCACTGTGCAACCTGACTCCAAATCAATATATCAATTCATGAAAACACATAAACAATGCATGTGCAACAATAAACCATTTATACCATTCATGATCAAAATAACCATAAATGTTAATCATGTCATAATGCTCATAGACAAATTTAGTAGTTAAAATCGTTGGCAAAACATTTTGCATGCACGAAAAGTGTTAAGGGAACTCACCTGAATTTTGACAATGCACCATACGTCTTTAAGCTCAGAAGTGATCAAACCGAACACCTAAATTCGACGACATAAGAATGGTGTTAAACCCTCTAATTATATCCCCAAACTATCCTTATTAATCCCTAAGATAATCCCCCAATCGATGCTTCGATCCTATACCCACACGATAAACGAGGCAAAATCGAAGAGGTTGCCTCAACAACAACTTGGGCGACCTTTCCCACGACCTCCAGGTCATGTGGGAAGTCGGACAAGTCGCTAGATGCCCTTCCCCTGCCTGCACAAAAGTTTCAGCAAAATCCTCAAAACCCTTAGCACCCAAACCTTCCCAAATTGGTTTTTATGCCTAAAATCGAGGGAATTGATGTCCTAAACCATTTCCATCAATATCCAAACATCAAAACATCAATTTACCCGATGAAATCCATCTTTGAATAACACACTTTTTACCCAAAAACAAGGAAATGAAGAACCCTTGAAGGTAAACACCATTAATGGTGGTTTTTGCTCTAATACACAATTAGAAACCAACAATACCCAATCTAATCATTAAACCCAAAGAGTTTTAATCCAATAACAGTCAAAGAAATGGAAACCTCCATACCCACCATGGTAGCATAGAAGATAAGAGATGAGGATTACCTTGAAAATGATGATGAAAATCCACCAGATTTCAACTTTCTTCTCTAAAACCCTAGAAGTTCCACGTGCCTCCCTCAAGCCTCTTTTTTTCACCTAAAAAACGTAATAGCTGAAAATGAGGGTGAATTAAGGGTTTTATTTTCTTTAGAATGCTATTTACACCTTAGTCCCTGAAAATGGGAAAAGTCACCTTTACACCCTTAAACTTCCATGGTTTCTCAAACAAGGACTAAGGTTATTACAATATCCCTCTCTCAAAATAATTCTGTCCCCGGAATTCCATTGTTGAATAGGTGTGGGAATTTGGACCTCATGTTTGATCCCACTCACGTTTTCGATGTTTTATATTTGCAGATTTGCACTATTTTTTTCAACCTATATAGTAATCATACAACTTTATTAGTATACCTATTTATTTTTTTTTTGGTACAATTGTATTCCCTAATTTGATCTATTAAACCGATGAACGATTATTGATGAAGACATAAAAAAAATTGGTTTCAGCCTATCCTTTCTTTCTTTTCCATATTTTTTTCTTCAACATATTTTTTTCTTTCTTCTGTGTTATTTCAAAATGAGTTATGCAACCGGGAGAATTATGTTACATCTTTGTGCTAGTGGTTCATGGGTTAAAGTTAATGATGAGTGGGAGTAGGTTTCTAAATAAGTGATACATTGTGCCATGATGTTTCCCCCAAACATTACATATCCAAGCTTGGTTAGGGTTGTTCAAAGAAAATTTGGTATAGACGGTATTGTTGGTATAATTAGGTTAGTGTACAAGTATTGTGGTTTAATTTTTGAGTTAGGTAACACTAACGATGTTGTCGCTGTCATGGAATTTGTTGTTGGGGTCAAATAACCCCCTACACTTTATGCGTACGTCGATCATTCGATGTGATATGGAAGCAATGTCGATGGTACTTCCGAAACTGGAAGCAATGTTAGAGGTAGTTCTAATCCAGGTATGTATGACTACTCCCAAACCCATTATCAGTATCAAATTGAACCTGTGTATGTTCCTCAACAGAATCAAAGTCCTTATGTGCCTCATTTTGAATCTCAATACGAGCATACATATGGTCTTAGATCCTATAACCCCGAGTGTGTTATGGAGCATACATATGGTCTTAGTGACTATAATCCTGAGTATATGTCATAGACATAACAAGAAGGAGGAGAAGAAGAAGAAGTTGATGAAATTGAAAAGGAGTCTCATGTTTATAGATTGGGGCTATCAACATTGATTGCCAAAAAGAAGATGAAAAAGAAATGAATGAAGACGAAGGAGAAGCAGTAGAAAGAAAGTTATCTTGTTAAATCATTTGATGGGATAAATGATTTTTTGGGTATGTCTCCTCTCCTTCCAACACTAGAGCCCATTATCACATCCAACTAACCCATATCTTATCATCGTAGTGGAAGAATAAGTTTGGGCCAACTATTCACAACGAAATAAGAAATGTTAATAGCCCTCAGAATGAAGTTTTATGAAGAGGGTTTTGAGTTTAAAGTCTATAGATCTTCAAAAACCAGATACGAGGCACAATGTGTGTATGACCATTATGGTTGGCGTATGATGGCGGTACACGTACACATTTGCTCAAAGACCCAAATGCATCCCAGTCATCATCATGCAAACAGAAAAATATTGGGTCATATCATAAAAGGTAAATTTCTAGATACTAGCAGGGTACTTCGGGGACATGACATTATCCACGATATAAAGGATTAGTTTAAAATTGATATTTTGTATATGTAATCTTGGCATGCAAAATGTCATACACTAAACATGGTGAGGGGTAGCCTGGAGGATTCATTTACCCGACTCCCTACATTTTTCTATAACTTGGGGCTTCATAATACCGGTACCATCACCCAAATAAATACAGATGAGAGAAGATGTTTTGAGATGTGTTTCGTTGCCCTTGGTTGTGCAATACGCATAATTTTGTTCCTTTTTTTGCACTACTCTAAATTTTAATTCTTACATAATTAAACATCCTAATTTTTGTAGATTCGGGTATTTTTGGGATACTTTTGCCCTGTCCTTATAATAGACGGTGCTCATTTGAAGGGGCATTTCTTGGGTATAATGTTCTAAGCGGTTGTTATGGACGCAAATAACCAAATTGTACCTGTTGCTTTCAGAGTGGGTAGGTCTGAGAGTGGGAATGTGTGGACTTGGTTTCTAGCCATATTGAAGCAATGTATCAGAGAATTGAAGAGTTAGTCTTTCTATCCGATAGGGGTGCTTCAATAAACCAAGCAATTACAACCGTGTTCCCAAGGGCCTATCATGCGCTTTGCTGTCGCCATCTGAAGATGAACATAAAAACCAGAGACAAAAGAGTTAAATTGAAGAAGAAATTATTCTGGATGACATGCAAAGCGTATTAGGTGGAGGATTTCAATCTACTTATGCAGGGTATACGACATGCTCTACCAGGCGTAGCTCCATTGATGGACGATGTTGGCTTGGAGAGATGGTCAAAGGCCCATTTTCCAGGAATAAGTTACAATATCATGACTTCCAACAGTGTCGATTCGGTAGATGCATTGTCCCATTTTGCTCGAAAATTACCAATCTTGGCACTTATGGATACTTGCAAGTTTCGAGCATTATAATAAGAGTGATATTTTATTCGTAGGGCTAAAGGAGGTTAATATGCTTTGTTAGTGCATATATTTGTTGGATACAAGATCATGAAGACTGAAGACTGAAAGTCAAGCAAGTCAAAGCTCAAGTCAACTCTGAAGCATAGAAGTCAAAGTCTTTTGTAATAAATGTAAAAGTCAGAGTCAATGAATTTTGTTTGTAAGTGTTTTGTCTCGCGTGTATTTAAATAGGGATATGGCTAGATGTCTTGTAAGCGTGTGGTAAGAAGTTAGAGTTGTACGCTGACATTGTGATCTAAAGAGAGAAATATTCTCAGAGAGTCTGTATACGAATTCTGTGTTGAAATTAATAAACAGGTTGATTGATTCTCTTGTTATCATCTTGTTATTGTGATTAATTCTGTAGTAAGAACTTGAATTCAGGGATTAATATGCTTACACATGTATGTATATATATATCTGCATTATTTACCGGAATACTAACACAACAAATACATTTTTTTGTAGAGCAAATGAAGCATTCTCTCATACCGTGGGCGTGTGCGCAGGACAAAATTCAAAAGAGAACTGCCAAGTCTGTACATGAAATTGGCCATCGTAAATATGAAGTTCACGTAGGGATAGAAAAGTATATTACAATAATACTACTTGTTCCTGTATGAAATGACAACTTTATGGTTTACCTACTGCCATGCAATCGTCGTTGTACGAGTTCTACGGTGTACATATTGCATCCATTTGGACTATCTTACTTCACATCAAATAGTTTTCGAGAAACATACCGAGATGTAGTAGTTCTGGCTAGCCTTTCTGAAATATTGGTGGTTCTAGACTACCCACTTATAACCGTTTATCCACTACCGATAACTAAAAGACAAGTCGGTAGACCGAATAACAAAGATCGTCGTCCATCTCATGGTGAGGGTACCATACAAAAAAAATGTTCTCAGTGTGGACAAATCAGTCATACTCAGGTAAAGTATCCATCTCCAACACCACAAATGTGGGTAGTCTAAAAGAATCTGGTAGCCGATGAAGACAAACTCGACTATCATCGACTCAAGACAAATTTGGATGTATTAGATATATTCAAACATATCACATTACAATTTAACGATTAACTTAATTAAAATTTATAAGTATTTAAATTCAACAAAAAGAACTTATTGTCGACACATCAATAAAATCCATGCAATGGACCCAAACCATGGCTTGAGTCTTCACTGCCCTAGGTATTTTGTCACCACGACTGTAATACAAACTGACGAGAGGAAATGTCTCCAAAATCCATATCTGTGAATTAGAATACAAACCCATATATAAGTAAACTGTTTAAAAAAAAAAAAGGAAATCCATGTAAAATGTATAAATTTATAGATTTTGTCCTTGTATATAAATATGTTCAAATATTTATATATTTATGATATCCAATAACCATAACAATTAAATTATTATGCAGAATGGTTTTTATAAGGCTTCGTTGACAATGAAGAGTCGGATATCTATTGCTACAAATATCTTGACCAAGTTTACTCCTTTTCCTGAGAGGTGGGCCTTGTTTAGGTCGACCTATTTTGATATATGGTTGGAAATTACTACCACTGTTCATCCATGTGTTTTTACAAGCAAGTGTTCCCTAAGAATGAATGGGATGACGAGATATGGTTTAATGTTGGTGAGCATTATCTTTGCTATGGGCAGGAGGAGTTTTGTCTTCTGACAAGACCAATTTAGACCCAACCTGACCTGCGGAAGCCACATCAGCACGGTTTCATGTATAGGGTGTTTCTAGACATCCGTGATGGTTACTTGAGGGTATCTGACCTAGAAAGATGTTTGCTACCATCAGGATGCACTACGAGTACAGTACCCACTTTCGAACGAGGATGTTGTCTGAGTATGTGTATGTCTGCTGATGATGGTCGAGGTAAGATTTATTGGCCGTTAGGGTCATTTGGTGGTAAATGAGACTCTAATGAGGACTGTAGAGGATTTGAGAGTTTGGAACTTGTTTCCATAGGGATTATATGTCTGGCACCTACATTTAAGAAGATGAATGGTACGATCTAGAAACGCATGACTGTAATGAAAAGTTGACGATGACAGGATTTTCATACACGTTAAGGTTAGTTAACTTACTATTAATTATAGTCTAAGTACGAGGACCTTTTGTTAAATTACTCTAACTATAGGGACCAAAAATGTAACTTACTATAAAAATATGTAATTGCTCTAAATACTCTAAAAACATGGTCTAAATATGTAAATTACTATAAATATAGGGACAAATTTTGTAATTACCTGAAATACAGTGACCAAATATGTAAATTTATATAACTACAAGGACCAAAGCTATAACTGCTCTAAAAAAGGGATAAATCTATAAATTACACCACAATAAATACGGGGTCTGTAAATTAGTCTAAGTTTTAAGGAAATCTGTAATTACTCTACCTATAGGGGCCAAATCTATAATTTATTCTATCTACTGGGGAAAAATATGTAACTTACTCTAAGAACGATATATCATCAGAAACATAAAAGCATACATCTAAATACAAGGACCAAATATATAATTTCTCTAAATACAAAGACCAAAAGTGTAAATTACTCTAAATACAGGGACCACATCCATAAATTACTCTATATAAAAAATATTTCAAATAAATAATATATTAATATATATATGAAAAACACTAATACAGGGACAGGGACCAAATATGTACAGTTATAATAATTACAAGACCAAAAGTGTAACTTGTTTTTGGACCGGAACACAACCAAAGGCTGGAGAACAGTCCGTAATTTACGGACATTCCAAAACTTGCGTACCGTTCTTCAGCCTCCGGCTATGTTCCAATCCAAAAACAATCATAAAACGTGAAACATGATTTCTTTTTTGTCTTTTATCACCTCCGCAAGTCTAGGGATGGACCCAGGTGGTGCCAGTGGTGGCACGTGCCACCGTATCTTTCCTTGTAATGTAAATTTGTTGTGTATCATCGTATCATTTGTTGTGTAACACCATATACATTTTGAAACTAAAATGAGGACACAAGTTTTCTTTGATAGAGTTGGTTTGCAAGACTTTTCTTCCACTCCAAACCTGAGTTTGAATCCTGTTAGTGTCATTTTCTTAGTTTTTAGCTTTTAATTTTAGGTTTATTATGTTTCTGAATAAGATTTGCAATAAAAGACTTGAACACAAGACCTCACATATGAAAATCAATGAACTAACCAATAGATCGATGATGATTTTATGAAAAATATCTCTATATTTGTTTCTTAATGGTGTCACCACTTAGAGAAAAAAAATAGGTTCGTCTTTATGCAAGTCACGAAAAAACCACTTGCGAATCTAGTGACATTTTAAAAAAGATGCGAAGGAAGTGATTAAAAGGTAAATGGCATCCGAAACAATATTTATGTCATTTTTTTAATTAATTTTAATGGAGTTCAAATTCCAAGATAATCAACACCGCTGTGTTCTCTAATATGGAGAGAAAAGAAAAGAAAAGAAATGGATGGAAAAGAAACGGAGAGAAAAGAAAGGAAAGGAAAATAATTTTTTCATTTGTGTTCTCGAAATGGAAGGAAAGGGAAGGGAAGGAAAAGAAAAGAAATAGTTTTTCATATTCTTGAACAAGAAAGAAAGGAAAAGAAATATGTCAATTTTACAAATATACCCTTGTAAAAATATATTCTTATAATGAAAGATTGGGTAGTTTTGTAATTTTAATAATTTCAGTAATTTTTTGTAAATGGTTTTACTTTTTTTCCTTTCCTTTCCTCCCACATTTGGGAGGAAAGATTTGGGAAGAAAATTATCAATTATTTCCTTCCGTTTTCTTTCGTTCTGAGAACACAATTTTTTTTCACTTTCCTCTACTTTCCCTCCCTTTCCTTTCCTTTCCTCCGTTAAATGAGTTTCGAGAATATGAAATTTAAATACGTTTCTTTTTTTCTCAACCAAATTTGGTGTTTGGGATGGATTTTTGGTTTTTGTGGCGACCGACCCACAGGCCACATCCACGTAGAACGATCCCACGCCGGCCATTTCGATATCCATCCAATTCCTTAATAACACACGTCCAATGGCGGAGAGAAGCAACCACTAATCTGCACAACTGAAAAGAAAACCCATCCTCCAAAAGGATACCAATGACTTCATCTACTTCACCTACTATAGCTCACCCCCTTCTCACCAACAACAATCGCATTTCGTCTCTCCATGCCTCCACCTGCTACTTCAAATTGCCATGTCCCCTTAGGAACTTCTTCAACAAAAACAACTTCTCCTCCACTATCACCGCCATGGCACCACCACAACGAAGCGCAATGCAGTATAATCAAGTTGGGGATTCTGACCTTACAGTCAGTGAAATTACTTTCGGCACCGTGAGTTCCTTTTTCACTAAATTTTGCTTTCTGTTTTCTCCCTTCCTTTTTATTATTGTTCTTCTAATTGTGGCTTATACGAATTTTGATTTCTGTATTATCAATGTTTATGTATGCTTGTACCTAAATTTATGGCCATTGACCAGCATGCTCTTTGTGAAACTTAATAAAATTTATTGGTGATCATCACATGTCATCATCTTTATACAATTGATGTACAATTTAAAATGTTAATTTAGAGGAAGCGCTGGTATTGGAAACCACATGCCACCCACTGCTTTTATTTAATATTCTCTCATAAAAATAAGCATTCCTTATTGAATTAGATACTCTTTTTTCTTGGTTAATCGTCATTGTCTATATAGTATCTTATCTCTGTGTGAAAACTTGATAATGTGAGCATGATATGGAGAATGAATGCTCATGAAGTAAAAAGTTTGGATAAACCAAACGAACCGGTATGTCCCACCCGGAGAGTAGGGCTTGAGAGGGGTAGATGTATGCAAACAGTTATCTCAACCACTAGGATCGAGAGGTTGTTTCCGAGAAGACCTCCAGCTTGTGCATGCACGATGCAAAAATGTGTGCAAGCAGGCAAAAAGATAGGTAATAAATCAGATAATTGGGATTTAATGGTGTGTACATGCTACAAAGGTGTGTACATGCTACAAAGGTGTGTGAGCAGAAAATGTAATTACGTAAAACACGTAAAACAATGGAAACTAGTGTACGAGGTCTATTCGTCTTATCTCTACCCTCCTCACAAAACCCTTGTCGTCACCCTCCACATGATCCTACTAAAAAATTGGGCACTTTAATCTTGTGCCTCCACGAGCTCCTATCAGATGTCATGTCCTCGGAAATGCCTAAAGCTGCCATATCCATCCTCAGCTGGTCGTCCCACGTTCTCCTAGGCCTACCTCTTCTCCTCACCCCCTCCACTGTCACACTGTCCACTCTCCTTACACGCATTGACAATTGTCTTTAATGAACATGTCTAAAACACCTCAATCTACCCTGTCCCAATTACCGAAAATTTGGGTGTTACATACGTGTAGCATGGTTCAGCTACATGTCCATCTCAACATCCCATCTCCGCAACTTCTAATTTCTTCACTTGTTCCTTCTTTACAACCCAAAACTCAGAACCATACAACATAGTTGGTCTTATGGGCTACCTTGTATAATTATCCTTGAAAAGTTTAAAATGAACCCTCTTATCGGACAAGACTCCATAGCTGCTCTCCACTTTAACCATCCGGTCTTTATATGGTGCTTAACCTCATCTGTTATCTCACCCCTCCCATAAATGATTGAGCCTAAGTGGCTAAGTACTTCAAACTATTTGTTGGGCTACGTTTTGCTCCCAAATGCGTACTTCTAAACCCTCGTCAATACATTCCTTGTTAAAGTTACACCATAAGTATTCTATCTTAGACCAACTAATGCACAAACCTGGCGATTTTAAGGCTTCCTTCCACCGCTCTAACTTAGCATTTTTCTCACCTTTTGACTCGCTGAGTGCAATCCCATCAGCTAATAACATACACCAAGGAACACTATCCTAAATATCTCGCAATAATCTCATCCAAAATCACGACAAAAGAAGAAAAGGCTAATGTCGATCCCTAATGCAAACTTATTTCTACGGGGAAGTATTTTGTCTCACCTAATGGGTCCTGACCTAAGTCAAAGTCCTAGCGTACATATCTTGGATTTCCCTAACATACATCCACAGGACCCCTTTATCTTCCAAGCTTCTCCAAATCCTACAACGAGGCACACTATCCTAGGCATTGTCTAGATCAATGAACACCATATGTAGATCTCTACGTGCTCTATATTTCTTAATGAGCCGTCGTAGAAGGTGGATTGCTTTGATTGAAGACCTACCTGGCATAACCCGAATTGGTTATCATATCCTGTGACTCGTGACACATTGCGACGCACCCTAAACTCAAACATTCTCTCCCATAGTTTCATGGTATGACTTAAAAGCCTAATACCCCTATAATTACCGCAGTTCTACACATCTCCTTTGTTCTTATATAGTGGCACTACCACATTAAGTCTCCACTCATCAGACATTTTGGCTGATTTAAAGCTGACATTAAAAAGAGCTTTGTCGGCCAATGCACATCCATCTCCCACAAACACTGCCATGCCTCAATGGGGATCAGACAAGGTACATACATCCTTGCCCTTACCCATCTTCTTAAGTGCATCTTTCACTTCCTCTTTGGTAATACATCGACAAAAACTACAGTTGTGAAACGATTGCAAACCTGTAATGCTCTCCTCCCCCTTCTTTCTCCTGATATTCATTAAAAAGAACCTCTTAAAATAGCTACCCCATCTCTCCCTAATGTCCTCGTTCTTCACTAAAATGTCCTCATTCTCATCCTTAATATACCTTACATTTCGTATATCTCAACACCTACTATCCCTAGCGTTTGCCAATTTGAAAATTCCTATCTCCCCCCCCCCCCCCCTTCTTTGGATGCTGTTTGCAATTTTACAGATGGACGACCATCCAACCATAATCTTAAACCAGTCAAAGATCCTTAATCAAGATGGCCTAATTACAAGATCCAGGTCAAAATGAATCAAGGAAGCTTTGTTGATCTTAATGGGGAAATTCAAAATGGAGCCAAATCCATGGAAGAATTTCAAGTAATGCACCTGATTACTTCAATTGGAGCTATTGACAAGCAATGGGGCAGTGATGGAGAATAAAAGGAGCGTTTTTCTTGAAGATTACTACATTTTGGGCCAATCCAAAGAAGTATTTTGTGATACATTATTTTTGGCAGCCCAATTTGAGCCTTTTCTTTTCGTTTAAAGTCATTTTAAGTCCAAAAAGACTCTAGAAAAGCCCATCTCCAATATTTTAGCATAATTTAATGTTTAGATGGTCAAAACTCTTACAAGTTATATAAAACGAGAGGGCGTATGTCTAGATTCATGAATTAAAGACAAATCTTTAATCCTGGAATTAAAGTTGATTGAAAATTGAAGTCATAGAATTAAAGAGGGCTTTCTAAAACCAAACCAAACGGACCCAGTTTGGGACACACTGTGCAGGGTCTAGGGAGGGTAGGATTTACGTAGACTTTAGCTCTACTTCGAGGAGTACAGAGGTTTATTCGGTGAATTGAGTTTTTTGATACTTATAAAGGCTCCTATTTATAGTCCTTTGAGACCTATAAACAGGTGCCTTGTTTGTACTTGAAATCATCATCCAAGAGATATATACACATTTGTTTTTAGTTTTACTCAGTGTATGAGTTGTGATTCCTTGTGAGAGTATTCATAGTTCAAGAACTTATCATGAATTCTAGTATTCCTTTGGTTCTTAGTTTTCTAATGGTCAAGGACTTGCTTTAGGTTGATTTAAGAATCCTATACCTGGATAATTGCTGCCTATTCTATCTTATATTGCTGGTTCCAAGTTTGTTAACTTGTGGGTCAACGTTTTATATCAAGAACCAAGGAAAACCCATTTTCTCTTTTGCCCTTTTGCTCTTGTGCCACTTCTGATCAAATAAGGAAGAGGCAATAGTACTGCTCCTCTGCTTATTTCTATGTGTAGAGCAGCCCAGATAACTTGTGTTCCTTTTTTCATGCCTGCTAGTTTTTCGCAAGGTGTGAAAATAATTTATTTGCATGAATTAATGACTTATTCACTGCTTCTGAGCTGTTTTTATGTTAACTACTACTTTAATTAAACTTGTTTTGTCCATCTTTATGGTCTTATCCTTCTAAACAGTTGACTCTTTAAAGTACAGCTTATCTATATTGGAACAATTTTCTTTTTTCATAAAAGCAGATTTATCAGTTCTGATAATTGCTATTTCTTACTAAATGCCAGATGACTTTTGGGGAACAGAACTCAGAGAAGGAAGCTCATGAAATACTTTCCTATGCCTTCGAAAATGGCATTAATACTTTGGACACTGCAGAAGTAGTAAGAGATAATTATTCCCAATATTTCACATCCTCTTTCTTTATCATGCATTTACATATTTGCTTTTTCTGGGTTGGGTTCCGGTGAGAATTTTGAGGTTAAGGTGAGAAGTGTGAGAAGTTGTTATCAACCATTGGATTCACATTGGGATGAGATGCACCGAGATGCACCAGATCAATTCCTTTCTAAAGTGCAATTCATGGGAGGGCATGAGATTAAAAGAGATCAAGGGTTCAGATCCACTTCTTACGCTTCTCACCGTTAACTCAACTTCTCACACGATCCTTCACCTGCTTTTTCTATAGGGTTATATCTAATCACTAGCAACTGTTTGATCAAACGCATATGGACTTTCTAAACTCCAATAAGTATGATCTCCGATCTTTTTTTCTACCATTATAAATGACACCATCAGCTAGATCAAAAGTTATGGAGGATTGATAAAAGGATATTTGTGAGAGTGGTGTCTGCTAGAGAGAAATATAGGCCGTCAACTTGGAGTTTTAAGTCTTTTGACAGTTTGAGATGTTTTTAATGAAATTCATACATCCAAAGTTGACCAGTGAAATGGATCATTGGATTCATATATGTGTTTGCATCTAGGTCTTAATTAAGCTTTTGCATTTTCTTTGTCTTTAAGGGGTTGTGAGTTGTTGAACTTTCCAGTTTATGAGTAGACAGTTGATCATTGTTTGATGTTTGTACACTTTAACACTTAGAGGTGGGTTTATACGAGAACAATATCTTTTTAAGGGTGCGTTTGGTACGCAGACAGAACAGGACGGAACAGAACAGGACAGTTGTCCAGCGTTTGGCAAGACATGACAGAACTGGACAGAACAGGACTAGACCGGTTAAATGACGAATTTACCCCAGCTGAAAAATCATAGATTACATCACATAAAACTAATTGATATCACTAATACATAGTGCAATGGATTATCAAAAACATAAAACTAATTTATCACGATTGGATTTTGGATATGAAAATCAAAACCCAAATTTTAAGTTTCGGATTTTAGGTTGTTTAGGGTTTGGGTTGGTCGGGTTTCGGATTGACGTCGGTCGGTTTTGGGTATTATATAATTCAAAAGTTATATATAAATTCAATCGTTTTTTAGGATGAATACAATCGATTGAAAGAATGATAAAATCGATAGCAAGTTTAAAATTTATAAAATATTTCAACAGACTATAATTTACGATTTTCAAAAATAATTAGATAAATATATATATATATATATATTATTTAAAATATAGATTTATGTTATTTCGGGTTTTCTAACGGGTTGGGTGGCCAACGATAAAACCCAATCCGAACCCGGATATCCTCCCAAATGTCGGGTTTCGGATTATCGGATTTCGGGGTATTCGAGTTTTGCAAAAACACCTTATCTTCGGTTCGGATTCGGATTTCGGACTATTCGGGTTTTGCATACCCCTAGCTTGGAGGCGTGGATGATGAGAAGACATGTTTTATGTTTTTAACAAAGGGTATATTAGTCAAAGTATTGCTGTTCTACTTAGTTCCAGGGGGTTGGAGTGAGACAAGTGTGTCCCATGCTTGTTCCACTTAGTTCTAGCGTGTCCCACATATGGTCACCCCAAACATGGGACAAGCCTGTTCTGTTCTGTCCTGTTCCACTCTGTTCTGCATACCAAACGCACCCTAAGAAAACAAGAAAACAGCCAAGTACCTGCAAAATCATATATGATTCACGCGACTTTGCCCGCGACTTTAGATCGCAGCCAAAGTCGCTCACGTCTGTTTTTTTCGGGTTAATGTAAAATCACATATGATTTTGTACATGATTTGTTGTTTTCTTAAATAGTTAGCGTTCTTGTTTGAACCTTCCTCTTAACACTTAATGGAACATGTTGGAAGTGCATGTCACAAGAACAACACACAATAAAAAATTAAATGGACAAAAAGCCTTCAATCCACGAATCAAAACTAAAACCTCATGAAAGCCTCAGGTTGTGACAATTAACCATATATCAATGAATAGCATTCCATCTGATACAACTTAACATATTTATATGACAAGAAGTAACAACATAATTGTTCTTTGGTTCTACCTGCTGTTGAATCTTCTCTTTACCTTTTGAACTTTCGACCAAATTATATTATGTTCATTCTATTTTTTTTCCAAAAATACAATATTGTAGTACATCCCGTTGAAAAAGGGTATTAGACAAATATATTATATAACTATATTTTACTGGATAAGGCGCAGTAGGCAGTATATGTATCTGAATGACATCAAAGGTATCCTGAAAGTTTTCTTGCGCCTGATGATGATCTCTATTTGACCCTGGTTATGTGCTGGGAGGATTGGGGGAGGAAGGAATTTGCACATCTACTTCATATTATGGCGGTAATAAATAAATAAAATGACAACCAATACATGTATACTTGACATATTACTAATGACGGCTCCTTATTCAATAGTTCTATAATTTGCCTTTGCAAGCTCTTCTAATTTCTCTTGTTCCTCTATTCCATTTTTCTCAAAGTATCCGATTCCAATGAAGAAGGAGACACAAGGATTAACAGATATTTATATCGGAAACTGGTTGAAATCTCAACCTCGTCATCAGGTACTTTTCCCTCTTTTCGATCTAGTCACAATCTCTTTGTATCACCGTTGATCAATTAAATCATAGCATAATATAAGTAAACTGAAAGTACAGGTAAAGAGAAGTATCAATATCCCTGTATGTTTGTATTAATTGCCGAACTTTGTGCCTGACACTACTTGAAGACAATTCAGTTATTTGTTGAATAATTCTAAGTAATCCATTTTGTATGCTTACAACAATCTTCTTGACCTTTCTTTTGTTTCTTTTATGTATCTAGTTTAGGTGTGTATTTCGTGTTTTTAAATCTCTTTGAAGTTAAAAGATGTATCCCCAAAATGTAATGTGTTCTTGCAAGCAACTTATTTGGTATATGTGTAAATATCACCTTTTCAGAACCATCAATATTTACATTAATATGTTGCATTAAACAATGGAACCATTTTGCTCTTTTGTTCAAATACTAATGCTCTCTCAAGTTGAATAGACCACATTATTTATTCATTTAACTATTAACTGATCATGACCTTCATTTCCACTTTGGGGCATTGGTATATTGCAGATTATATTGGCCACTAAAGTGTCTGGTTACTCGGAAAGATCAAGCTACATACGAGATAATGCAGAAGTTGTAAGGGTTGATGCTGCTAACATCAAAGAAAGTGTGGAGAAAAGCTTGAAGCGTCTTAAAACTGATTATATCGATTTATTGCAAATTCATTGGTAAGTTTCATAAGTCCACTGTTACATCAAAATGTTTAATATTGCATCTAATAATATCTTCATGAGTTCACCTAGTTGGCAATGCTCCTCAAGATTAGATGAGTTAACATTGTCTTTGACTATTAAGAGTTTGATTCTTACATTACCTATGTGCTTAAGTTCATTCACGTCAGGTTCAATCTCTAGTTTCCTAGATCTCCGAATGGATTGAACAAATAATAGATCCCAATATCTCATAACGAGTCAACGACTATGTGTGATGCATGCATTTCTTCAATCCCATTCTATTAAGGGCCCAGAGGCATCACTCTTGTTATACAGGATTGACAAATCCTATCTTTAATAATGCAAGTCTCACTAAATGATTTTATCATTCATCCAATGACTATTTTGCCGCTCAGTTACGACATGTTTAAATCCAACATCAAAGTGTATGGCTTAACCCATATAAGGTTCAAGATCATCGATTAAAAGGATGTTATTATACAATGACCTCGTGGGAAACACTTATATTACTCATATAAAATCTCATATAGTGTTCTTATGGCGGGCCTGTCTGGTAGACAAGTTTACCGGCTTGTACCTATATGTTAACTCCATATCAACTATATGAGTTTCTGCATATGCTAGTCTTGACCGTACTACTTCAACCTTAGTCTAAAGTAATACTTGACTAGGGGCATCTTAATTATCATATTTCAAAGTTATATCATGTTCATCATACAACATAGAACATAGCTCTGAAACATGATAAATAGACAATGACTTTTGGGTATATCACTAACATCAAGGAAGTCTTGATGTCATCCACGATAACTGGTTCGTGGTTGGCTCAAACGACTTCCAAAGCCCTATGATCTTCGGCTCGGAAAGAACCTCCCCAAAATCATTATTTTTAGCAAATGATGACTTTGCGAGAAGGCATCAAGATTCTAGTTCTCATTTTGAGTGATGTGGATTTTGAACGTACTGAATCCTTAAATAATCCTTTTGATCTTCTGAAAGTATTTTTTATCCTTGATTGCTAGGAATTGTACTCTCTCTTGTCTTGCATGACCACTAGGCATGAGTCTCTATTCACGGTTCTTGACATCTTGGTGCGAACCGAGACTGATTTCTTATTTCAATGGCTAAAACAATGATTACAAATGGTTCTTCAGCTTTTGAGAGGCTGAAGTCTGTTCCCCAATCTACCAGAATGGTAGTTCACTCAATATCTTCATGGCCTCCTTCCTGACCCTCTGAAATAAACTGAAGAAATGGAAAATGTCTATTACTCAGAAAACGATATGAAATCAAGAGCAGAATAATAAAAAGAAAACGTGGACTGCTCAATCAACAGCTATGGCTCGTCTAAGCATTCGAGTGGCTTAGGTCACTCCCAGAAAAACTTCATGAAAATACTCTCCTCTTTCCCACCTCCTCTCCTTCTATTTATTCTCCGTCCCTTGTAACAGATTCTGCCACCTCACCTCCGTACTGACAGTTTTTTAGTGCAATACCCTTTCTGCCCTTGGGGTGGCACCTTGCATACGTCATTAAAATAGGGGTAGTAGGTGAAGTCGTTACATTACCGGCCGCCCAAAGTCTCACCTTGTTCTCGAGGTGGAATTCAGGAAATCAAGTGCGAATAGCATCAAAGTCCTCCCAGGTCGCTTCAAAGGCTGGTAAGAGAGTCCATTTCAACAGGACTTCAGTCTTGGTGGTCTGGCCGTGAACCTTGGTGCGAACATCCAGCAATGTCTCTTGTTCCACCATGAGTTCCATGTCAGGAGACAGTTGCTCGGGTAAGGTGGGTGCCACTATGCAGTTTCCAATTGCGCGTTTGAGTTGGGATACGTGAAACACCAGATGGATTTTGCTTGTAGAGGGCAATTCCAACTTGTATGCTACCGTCCCAATGCGCTCAACAATCTTAAAAGTTCCATAAAAGCAAGGGGATAGTTTTTCAAAAGGGCGTTTTGCTAAGGATTGCTGCCGGTATGGTTGCAATTTGAGATATACTTGATCGCCCACAACAAAGCTCTCTTCTCTACGTTTAACATCAGCATTTATCTTCATTTTTTGTTGGGCTCGGATGAGGTTAACTCTTTAACTCATCCAAAATTGCATCACGTTCTTTTAGCAAGGACTCCAAGCTATCCACGGGAGTTTGCCCCCGACCCACTCTCGTGATTATTGGAGCATCTCGACGATACAAAGCTTTGAAATGACTCATTTGAGTAGCTAAATGAGGCGAAGTATTGTACCAAAATTCTGCCCAGTGTATCCATTGAGCCCAAGCTCGAGGCTGTCCAGACACAAAACAACGGAGATACGTTTCCAAGCACTTGTTGACTACCTCCGATTGGCCATCGGTTTGCGGGTGGTATGCGGTGCTTCTCTTGAGGACCGTCCCTTGCAAGCGAAACAACTCTTTCCAAAAAAGACTCATGAAAATGTGGTCTCGATCTGAGACAATAGCTGTAGGAAATCCGTGCAATCGAACTACCTCCGAAATGAAAAGTGTTGCTTCCGACAAAGCGGTGAAGGGATGCTTTAAGCGAAGAAAATGTGCATACTTTGAAAGTCGATCAACGACTACTAGGATCGTGTTAAAAACTTTAGACGGTGGGAGACCTTCAATAAAGTCCATGGTGACCTCGTCCCAGACTTGGGAAGGAAGAGGGAGAGGCTGAAGTACTTGCTGGTTGTTGAGTAGAATGTTTGTTTTGTTGGCACACTCTACAAGCTTGAACATATGTGGCCACATCCTTCCGCATTCCCGACCAAAACCAATCGTCAACCAACCGTAAGTAAGTTTTGAGATCACTCGAATGACCACCTACTGAGGAATCATGGTATTCTGCCAACAATTTCTGCACAAAAGTAGATGTTTTTGGAATCATAAAACGATTTTTATACCGAACCTGGCCATCCACAACTGTAAATCCCACATGTGTTTTCCCATTTTGTACGATATCCTTTTTAATCTGCGAGAGTAGAGGATCTGCGTCGACTTCGGATTGTAGTTGTCACTAATCAACCTGACTGGAAGTGATCAATGTTCCTAGTTCCACCTCCCCCGTCACTTTTCGTGACAAGGCATCCGCCACGCGGTTAGCAGCCCCTTGCTTATAGTGTATTTCAAAATTAAAACCCATCAATTTGCTCACCCATCGTTGGTAGTCCGCCCCAATTTCCCGTTGTTGCATGATATACCTTAGGCTTTGTTGGTCCGTGTAAATGGTGAAACATCCACCCAAAAGATAGTGTTTCCACTTTTGGACAGCTAAACAGATGCCATCAACTCCTTTTCATAGACCGACTTAAGTCGTGCTCGAGTCCCCAAGATCCTGCTAAAAAACGCAATCGGTTTGTTGTTTTGCATCAAAACAGCCCCTACCCCATAACCTGAAGCATCAGTTTCCATGCAGAAGGGAACCGAGAAATCAGGCATGGCCAACACCGGGGCGGTCATCATGGCTTGTTTTAAGCATTCGAAGGCTTGAGCGACCTGTTGAGACCATCCATAACTATCCTTGCGTAATTGATCTGTTAAGGGTTGGGCAATCTGTGCGTAATTCGCCACAAATTTACGGTAATAACCTGTCAGCCCCAAGAACCCTCGTAACTCCTTAAGATTTTGTGGTTGTGGCCAGTCCTGCATGGCTTGGATTTTACTACTATCGACGGCTACTCCTTGAGCTGATATGACATGACCTAGGTAAGCCACTTCCCCTTTACCGAACTCACATTTTTTAAAATTAGCATACAATTTATGGGTGTTCAGCAACCTCAGGACTGAGGTTAAATGCTTGACATGTTCATTCTCATTTGGGCTATATACAAGAATATCGTCAAAAAAAAAACCAATACATACTTACGTAAGTAGGGCCGAAACACATTGTTCATTAACAATTGGAACGTGGCAGGTGCATTGGTCGAGCCAAAAGGCATAACCAAAAATTCGTAGTGGCCTTCGTGGGTGCGAAAGGCAGTTTTTGGGGTAACGACTTCACCTACTGCCCCAACCTGTATTTATACTAGGTCCTATGGACTTAACCTCCACTAACAGAATATTAACACCTTTCTGGAAATTACCAAACAGCCCCTGCCATTATTTCTTATGTCTTGTGGAATACGTATACTTAATCACAGGCTTACAACATTTAATGCTTTGGCAAAGTTATGTCTAATGATGAGTGCCTTATACCCCAGCCTCATTAATAGAGGTGAATGGTATGTTTTAATGTATGCTTCAACGAGGAGTGTTAATAGATACATTATATCAACGTTTAGTATGTGTCTAGTTCATGATTTTTTTGGGTCTACCGCCATATTGGTACTCTAAAACACTTCTTAGAATACAAGTATATCGTGCCATTTTGTTCAAATCTTACCATGAGCCAAACTTTTGATGCCTCCAGAAAAAGCTTACTTTGCTTCACCTAACATATAAGTTGACTACTAATTGATACCTACAACAATTTACCAGCAATAGATCTTATTGATAAGACATACATGCTATTTTGAGTATGACATGATCTTTCTCCAATATCCTTGATATTATAACACATGACCAACAACAGGAACCAAAGATATTTTATTGAAACCCAATTACAAGAATTAAAAATGCAACAATTGTCGTACTTTTGAGTTGTCTCTCCCAAAGATGTTTAATTCAATATTTGGGATTCGGGAACTATAATCAAATCAAGCTTGAAAACTATCCACTACTAATCTTCTAAATATAGAGCTACTTAATTAGGGAAATACCATCACATACTCTGGTACAACTCAGAAATCATATATAGCTATTAGCTAACACTTTTTCCCTAATTCCTCCCCAGGCCGGATCGCTACGTGGCTTTATTTGGCGAGTTCTTTTATGATCCTTCAAAATGGAGGCAAAGTGTGCCATTTATTGAACAGCTCAGGGCCTTCCAAGAACTTATTGACGAAGGAAAGGTAATGATGTATTTCATTTATAGCCCTTTGCTATCCACTTTCATTGTTTGGATATCGAATTTCTACAACCATCATTGACGTCTTCCGACCCAAAAAAATTGCCATGATATACATACATACATATATATATTGATGATTATAAAAAATTCTAACATTGAAACTCTTGTTTAGTTTCTCGAAGTAACAACCCTGTGCAGAATACTTCCTTTTCTCATGTGTGCTATTTCATTCTCAGTTCAGTACACTTTTACATCTAAGTTATAAGTTGGGGTTTTTTAGTAACTAACTGTTTTATGGATTATCTACATTTTAAATGATCATCTTAACCAGATTCACTCATTTACCGATCATGCTTTGACATTAAACATCGCTCTACCATTTCATGGTTGGTCTTCTAGAGTAAACAAGCACTAATAATATTGAAATTCACCATTCATGTTCTCTGAATTGTGAACATCACCCTTCTTTTATGGAAATGGTTAGCTTTTAAACATCTTGGATGATATATAAAGTAGAAGGGTTTGACTTAGCAAGGTGATTATGGATGTTGGACTTGAAGATATAGTTGGATTGAATTCCAGAAATCAGTCTGTGTCAAATCTGCAGGTTTCATCCTTTGAGAAATAATTCCGTATTCTTTGTCCTTAGTCCCGCACTACGTATTTCATTGCATTCAAGTATCTCACTCTTAACTTTGTTAGTCAAATGCAAACTCTGCAAAAACACCAAGTGTAGCGTATGAGGGGTAAAATAATGGCGTTCCTATGTGGGCCACAGTCTGACTGTTCTTTATTAT
This sequence comes from Arctium lappa, assembly GCA_023525745.1. Taxonomy (NCBI): domain Eukaryota; kingdom Viridiplantae; phylum Streptophyta; class Magnoliopsida; order Asterales; family Asteraceae; genus Arctium; species Arctium lappa. Next base: position 54,152,421 of record CM042057.1, read on the forward strand.
TATTATTATTATTATTATTATTAAGAGTGAATAAGACAGTTTATGGAATAGACACTGCAAATTATGCTGGAAAAGAAGATAGAATAGATAAGATTAGGACTGATGACATGGAATACGTTCTTCTCCTGCTATTTATAAGAATGCCAACAGAAGTACATGTGAAAACTTGCTCATATAAAAAACTCTGTTTCGTGCTTAGGTACGCTACATTGGGGTTTCAAATGAAACTTCATATGGAGTCATGGAATTCGTTCATGCTGCAAAAGCTGAAGGACTGCCGAAGATCGTCAGCATTCAGAACAGTTACAGTCTGCTAGTAAGATGCAAGTTTGAAGGTAAGTTCTCTTATCATGTTATCATCTACCACTAGAAGGTGAAATATGTATTACTTTGTGAACTGTAGCTTGTGATTGCCTTGATTACTTTTCATTTTGTGGGTATGCTTGAAATGATCCCTACACTGGACAAAGTTTCGTATAAAAATACCAAGATTTGAGGCTCCTTAAAAACGTTTGTTGAGTTGGTATGTGCCATTTTAAGATGTAAAATGGTGAAATTCTATTATCTTCTTTTCTTCTTCACCGTCTTCACCACCAGCTTTTTATGGTCATCTCCTTAACCTAAAAAATCAACAAATAAGTTGAAGAATACTCGTACTGAAAGCAAAAAATTAGAACGCACTTTCTTAAAAAACAATTGAAACAAATGAAGTTTCAGACTCTTGTTTGTTTAGCCATTTGATCAAGTTTGTTGACGACAGCTTTATATTTATCATGGCCATGGATATAGAAAATCTGGTGTGACCATGGACAAGTGCAGAGTTTGTAACTTGAAATGTTTAAATTTTTTTCCAAAAATTGATATGTTGTTTTGATTTTTGTAGTTGATCTTGTTGAAGTATGTCACCCAAAGAACTGCAATGTGGGGTTACTTTGTTATTCTCCCCTGGCTGGTGGATCATTAAGTGGCAAGTATTTGGATTTAGAGTCTGAAGCTGCCAAAAGGGGTAGGCTTCAGTTATTCCCTGGATACATGGAAAGATATAATAAATCCATTGCCAAGGTACTATTTCATAACCACCCTAACCCTTATACTGTCTTGTCTTTATTTAACTATCACCTAAATCAAATACTTAAACCAAACCAAAACGAACCCAATAAATCCCACACGGAGTAGGGTAACATGTATGCAGATGTTTCCTTTACCCCCAACGGAATAGAGAGTGTATCCGTTAAAAAAATATATTTTCTGCAATTAGGGTCTTAAACTTTTTACCCCCGTGCAGCTCATGTACCTCCCTCCATGAAAATTGCGGCACTTTCTTTTTTGGGAGTATGATGTATGTGAATAAGATACTTATGAAACAAGTACATCGTGAAACAAGTATATGTTAATCTTAAATCCTAGCATTTGGTAGAAAAAAACAGTACCTTAAAGTACAAGTTCTCATGGTTCTCATAATATATGGGGTTTTCATTTGATTATGTCCCTATGTTATATATATATATATATATATATATATATATATACACGGAAGGGTTCAAACGAGAATGTACCATTTTACGAGAACACAGGCGACCTTGGCTAGGTCGCAAGCAAAGTCGTGCACATAGTATTTCGCCCTCATTCAGCATCACATGTGATGAACTACGGTATCACATATAATATGAGTGTTCTCGCATTTTCGTAAAATGGTGGTGTTCCCGTTTGAATCTCCACCTATATGTACACGGCAAAACTAACACACTCCTGACTCCTCACCTTGGGTAGGTTTGAACCCTTGACCTCCATGGAGGTTGGTGGGCTAATGGCCCTTTGGTAAATTGCAACATTTTCCTTGAAGTCAAAATCATCTTTTCTCGTATGCCAGGAAGCAACGGCACAGTATATTGAAATGGCAAAGAAACATGGACTGAGTCCAGTTGAACTAGCACTTGGATTTGTGAGGGACCGTCCATTCATGACAAGCACAATCATCGGTGCAACGTCCTTAGAACAACTAAAAGAGGATATTGATGCTTTCTTGACGACAGAGAGACCCTTACCACCCGATGTGATGACAGATATCGAGACCATCTTTAAAAGATACAAAGATCCAACGATCCTTTAGGTATTTCTGGTCCCCTAATTTTTAGAGATTTTATTGTACTATAGGTTTATTATATTTTTATGGTATTTTGGCATAAGATAATTGTTTAATGGATATATTGAAAAGGGGATAATGTTGATTTTTATAATAAGAGGCATGGTCTTTAATTTGGTTTACAGCATCAAAATTTGGAAGGCAATGTGTAACGATCAAGTGGTATTTATAAGCTCAACAGGTCAAAAGTTGGTGTTTCGGGCGAGTTTTTGTGTTATCTTTACAAAACTGATATATGTTCTATAAAAAAGTGTTATATGACATGCATATGCATGAATGAATATGAACATATGCATTATTTTGTTTTTATTTGGGCAAAAAAGGTTGATAACATGGAGCCTCAACCGGTTCCACACGGAACCTGCCTCCAAGGATACCAATGTTAGGGGGCATCTTTTGGCTCACTCTACAGCTGAGGCTAGCCTGGAGGAAGGGAGACCTTTCTTGTATTTAGACAAAGTCGTCCCACCCCTTTGTCAACTAAGCTACGTGCCGGAGACCTTTTGTTTTTATTTAGTATGCTAAGTGTCTATGCCTATTATGTTGTACAGTTGTTGGAAGGGTTATTTTGTTAAATGTATATTTGTATTAGGAAGAGACATTTTTGTGAGACATTTTTCAAACTTGTCAGAAGGTCATGAATATAGAAGAGCATGTGGCTTTCGGTGAAGAATGATAGGGTCCGGCTATGCTTCGACAGTGAGAAATTGTTACAATATTTGCATTTTACTTGCACGAGTAGTATTTTCATAGTGTTGTTTGCAGGATATTACATTAGGCCCGTTCCTGAGGGTGTTCCAATGTGTTCTATTGCACAGGGCCTCCGAATAATTTTTAACTTTTTACCTGTAAGAATAATACTATATAAATTAATTAATGTAAATAGTTGTCCAAAATGAATCATAGGGTAGTGGCAAGGTGTTGGGATGGCTGTTTTGAAGCTCCCAAGTTCGAATCTCTTGATGCGTTCTTTTTTTTAAATTAGCTTTATTTTATTATAATTTTTTCTTGGAACTAATTAATATACAAATTTTAAAACATTTTTTTAATTCTTTTTTAAGGATAACTTAAATATATATACATTTTTAATTTTTTTTCTTAATTTTTCTTAATTGGATAATTAAATTATATAATTTTTTTAGTAAGTTCTTATAATTTACTTTCCATGTTCAAATTCTAAAATTATTAATTCTTATTTTTATTCTTTAATTTTATTTTCATTGGATATTTTTTTTGAAATTTCTTGTTTTAAGAATTTAGACTATTTTTAATTTTTAGTGTATGTTAAAATAGAAGAAAATATAAAAATGGACTTTTAAAACTTATTTTTTAACATAAAGATATTTTGTTTTAATTGTTTTCAATAGTAAGGTTAAATGTGATGATTTTAATAATATAACTAATGTCAAAATTACTAAAATAGAATAACTTTTTGAGTTGAATTTATTTTTTTCCTTTGAGATTATCTATTTTAGAAAAATTAAGAATAACTGGTAGAGATGTTTAGAATAACTTTGATTGTTTAATGTTTTTGTAATGATATATTTTATAATTTTCTTTGAATATTTAATTGAACTTAGAGTTGTTTTAAAATTTATTGATTTTTTCTTTATATGTTTTTTTAGAACATTTTTAATTTTTAGTATAGTGTTTTTAAAATTTTAATGATAATAGATTAATAAAAGGCTCTTGTTGATACGTGTTTTTCGTAATTATCATAATGATTGATTATTTTTATATAAATAGGATTGTTATTCATACACCCTCTTTCACTCACATACATGTTATTTCTTACAATATACCTCTTTTCCGGACACATTGTAGGAGGAGTTATGAAATTTAAAAAACACTAACATTTAAAAGAAACTTTAAATTTTGAATCCACGCTAACATAATAACTAACAATAAAAGTTAAAATTTAGTATCAAAAAGAAGAAAAGATAAACAATTTGTTCAAAGTCAAATAGGAGTTATTGGTTTATTTTTTATCAAATAAACGTTAACATATCGTAAAAATAATTTAATAAATAATTTAAATAAAAAAATTAAGAACTTATCTTATTTTTCGTACAGGGCTCCAAAATATCAGGAACGGTCCTGTTTGCGACTTACATGCTAATAAATCTTGTAACACTAATTTATAAATACATAAGTGAAATTAATACATATGCCTATTCTTTTTTAATTCTCATGTGAATCTAATATGTACGAACTATAATATATAGAGTAAATTGCAAATTTGGTCCCTATGGTTTGTTGCTTTTTTTGGTTTAGGTCCTTACTAAATTTTTATTGCAAGAAAATCCTTGTATGTAAAAGTGTTTGGTTTTGGTCCCTCTGTCTAACGCCTGTTAGTTTTCATCCGTTAAATAAGGGGTATTTTGGTCTTTCTATATTTTACTTTAATTTCCTTTTAAAAACAACAACCCACAAGGATCAAATTTGCAATTTACTCAACATATATATAGGAATTAAATCAAGTGAGAACCACAAAAAAAGTTGAGAACTATAAGAACTAATCTCAACCATAATTACGATTAATCAATGGTGAGAGTTGAGAGGTAAAGTTTTACATATATGATGTCATTTAAATACAAACATAACTCTTTAAAGGGCATAAAAGTAAATCTCTTCACTTTCTATCTCTTATTTAAATTATATAATTTAAATTAAACACCACCTTCTTTTTAATTCAAGATTAATAAGATTTTAAATCAAAAAATTAATATAAAATCGAACATTTTATTTTCTCTAATTTGACACGAGTATCATTATATATTTTTTACATTTTCTTTAATAATTGCAATTTTTACATTAAACAATAAAAGTGGTTTAACTCATAAACAACATTTTAGCATTCCACAAGACATTTCACATCATTTTGGTTTCTTTCCACATTGTGAAACAACAATACAACAGTACATTATTTCACCATGTGAAACAACACTACATTGTTTCACATTAAACACATTGTATTGTTTCACAATTTGAAACAACACTTTAGTGTTTCACATCACATTTCACGTCAACTTTTATTTTGTTTTGTTTTTAAATTGTGAAACATCACCACATTATTTCACCTTGTGAAACAATAATTTATAGTTTCACTTTAATGACATTATATTATTTCACAATATGAAATAACACTACATTGTTTCACCGTATGAAACTGGAGTACAATGTTTCACAATATAAAACAACATTTTAGTTTTTCACAGCACAATTTATTTACGTTAACTTCTATTTTCAAAATTGTGAAACAACACTACATTGTTTCATCTTGTGAAAAAACATTTTATTTGTATCACTTTAGTGACATTATATTGTTTCACAATATGAAAGAATACTTCAATGTTTCAATTTCATATCACCTTTTATATCAACTATGTTTTGTTTTTACAATCTCAAAGAATACTAAAATTGTTTAACTTTAGCGACATTATATTATTCATTGTGTGAAATAAAACTTTGATGATTTCAAAATTTCAGGTGATGTTTTAATTACAATATCTTTATATTTACTATATTTTCTTTTCTCATGTTATGTTTTTATTATTTAAAATAGTCAAATATATTTTATAAAGATGTATGTTTTCTATACGTTACCATTAAATAGTATATATATATATATATATATATATATATATATATATATATGAGAAAGTAAGCGAGTAAAAATCAAATTAATAATACAATCAACTAATGAAATATAAAAGATTATTATCAATTAATAAAAATTAAAACATCTTATTATTACATCTAAATTACATCGCATAAGATGGAATAAAAATAAAATAATAATTAATTCTAAATTTTGATATCTATAAAAAAAGGGAAGTGGAAAATAATCAAGAAAAGGAAAAATTACCACCACGTCCTTCATTAATTATAAATGAAACATTAATTAAGGTTGTTAGATTGAAGTGATTAGATGGTTGAAATTGGTTCTTAAAGTTCTCAACATTTTTGTGGTTCTCATTTGATTACCGTCCTATATATATATATATATATAGGGGATCATTCAAGGAAGAACTTGATTATTTGTGATAACTGTGAAATCCAATGTGAGCCACATATTAAAGGATAAATTAGGAAATAATTAATTTTGGTAATTTTGATTGAAATTAAATTTAAAGGGCATTTTAGGTCTTAAAAAATCTTCTCTCTCTGGTGTGAACCTTATTCCATCAGATACACGATGTGATACCTAAAAAAAGAAACACCGTTAAAAAAAGTACATACAAAAGATAATGATTGTGATACCCAAAATACATTGTGTTACACTGTGATTACCCATTGTGATACATGCAATGAACATTGTGATTACCATTGTGATAGAATCAAAATACATTGTGTTATATTGTGATTAGCGTTGTGTTACACTTTGATTACCATTGTGATAGACTCAAAATACATTGTGTTACACTGTGATTAACGTTGTGTTACACTTTGATTACCATTGTGATACACTCAAATTACACTGTGTTAAACTGTGATTAACTAATAATATATTTTAAAAAATAGAATAAAATTAAACCAACAACTTATTTTTAGGAAGACATTTAAAACATTCCATTATTCAAAGATTCCTTAGTTATAAAAAAAGATATTACCAATTTACCCTTCCATGTTAATGAAAAAATAAAATTAATTACATTAAATATGTGGTTCACATTGGATCTTACAGTTATCACAAACTAAACAGTTCTCATTTTGATTAGACCCCATATATATATATATATATATATATATATGGAGAAGTTTATTTGAGAAATGTTAAATACATGAGAAATAAAGAAATAATCCTAGTCTTTCATTCGGTCAAAATCGGATTTGACTGGTGAAATATTGCGTCTTTGACTAATCAATAATTACGACTTTGACCGGTCAAAAGTTGCGGCCATTCCAAAAATAGAAGGACAGTTTCGTAATTTTTACAAATACAGGGGATGAGTTCATATGTGAACCTGTATGATTCACATATGAATTATATGTTCATATACCAGAGTAATTCACATATGAACTTTTTTAACTGATTCATATATGAACCTTTGTGATTAATTAATGAACTAATTAACTGATTCACATATGAACTAATTAACTGTAGGTTCGTATGTGAATCAGTTTAACTAATTAACAGATTCATATATGAACCTTTGTGATTCACATATGAACTAATTAACTCGTTTCCCCTGTCCCCCTCCCAACATCGTCCACTTTAGCGCCCCACCCCATCTCCAACGACACAGAGCCATGACATTGACATAGAAGGATTTTGCTCCCATCCCCCAGGTTGTGTGGGTTTCGATCCATGTTTCGACCCCTTCACGCTTTCTGGTAAATCCCTCCCCTCCATTCCCCTAACCCATCGCCATTATATCACCAAAAATCGTTGTTGGAGATGGAATTTATTACCACAAGTGGTAGGGATCCCGGTGGAATAGATGGTGGGGGTCACTCGATCTGAAACCTAATCACCAAAACCAACAACTTAAAAATATAGGAAGAAACCAACCTAATTGATGGTGAGGAGAAAGGGGTTTGCTTGTGGTGATCGATCAAAGGTTACAGGAGGTAGAAGGCGTGAGGTGGATTGCCGAAGATAGAGGCGTGCGGTGGATTACCGGAGATGGAGCCTGCAATTTTCTCCTGTGGGTTCATATATATATATATATATATATATATATATATATATATATATATATATATATATATATATAGGGTCCTCTTCTTTTTTAACCAAGGATTTTGTGTTAACTTTGTTAACCATTTTAGACCAGTAGGATTTCAAGGATTTTTTAGGTTTAGAATATGTAACCGTTTTTTAGCAAGGGTAAATTAGGAATTAGGAATTTTAAATTTAATTAATATTATATTATATCATAATCACATTATGAGATATTTATGGGATTTGAGATAATTATGGAATTGAATTGTTTTTTTAATTGTTTATCCTAATCTTCTTATCATAAATTTGATTTTTTTTAATTTTCATTCCTTCACTGTGTTCAATAATCGTCTCATATATATGCAATCACCAAGTGCATTTATGCACATTAATGGACATCCAGTCTTCATATATGCACATAGCAAATTACATATACAACTCCTTAATTTTCTTATATTCAAATTCTAAACAGTAAACAAAAATCTTATGTTTCTTATATGAACAATAAACCCTAATCAACTCTTCAAAAACATTCACATATATGAACAATAAACCCACCCTTCACAAAGTGCATTTATGCACATTAATGGACATCCAGTCTTCATATATGCACACCAATAATCGCGCATATATGCACATAGCAAATTACATATGCAACTCATTTTTTTTATATTCAAATTCTAAACAGTAAACAAAAATCTTTTGTTTCTTATATGAACAATAAACCCTAACCCACCTTTCAAAAGCATTCATATATATGAACAATAAACCCACCCTTCACAAAGTGCATTTATACACATTAATGGACATCCAATCTTCATATATGCACACCAATAATCGTGCATATATGCACATAGTAAATTACGCCAACACCATAGAGAGTAGAAGACGTGATCCCGAATATTTTGGGATTTGATACCTTTCCTTGATTTTCAGCAAATACAATTTTACCTTTTTACCCTTGTTCATGTAGGAACATCAAATTTGAACCAGTTTTTCCCCTTTTTTTTAATTTAAAAACCTGTTTTAATCACAACCATTAATTTTCAAGATTAAGGGTCCAGATTAGTTAACAAAGTTAACACAAAATCCTTGGTTAACAGAAGAAGGGTCCTACATATATATACATATATATATAGGGCCCTAAAAATTGGGTAAAATAAAACTTAAAATTTCGGCAAAATATCGTCTAACATATGATGATTTAAAGCCTGCAACATGACGACTAAAACCCAATAAAGTTGGGGTAGTTCTTCTTCATGAAGTAGCGGAACAATTAAGGCATATACATGACAACCTATTTAATCTAGAATCATTTACAACTAGATTAAGATGGGTGTCGCTATGACTTCAAAACGCTCTCCCTCAAAATCCCAAAAATGCCCGGTCCATGGAAGGTCCTAGGTGTGCTCCCGACGAATCAATGTGTCCTATTCGCACCACTAGCAGAACCTGCGAGCCAATAAACATGAACACAAGTGTTAGACCAAAGTCTAAAGGGTAACAGGCGTTAACAGTTTATAAACTAAACATGGACGTTATAATTAATTGTTACTGGAAGACCCATGGATTTAAAGCAAGCTAATACCCCCGATCGCGGCAATATTTCTTTCCTGTACAAATATAACAGAGATAACTTTTGAAAGACGGGGGAGACCCGTTACCATCTTGGGTGACGAGAACACGTGAATGGGGTCACCCGTGATGTTATTGGATTTCACCACAAATCCCGGTTCTAGTTCCCATGCCATACCAGACATCACAATCCTCAAACCGTTTATGCCTCTAGAGCTTACTCCGTCGAGTTACACCTCAAGGACTTACAGACAAGGGTGCCTATCCAATCTAGCCGAGTTCCAACTCAAGGACTTACGCCCCCTATTGTCTACCCGCTAGTGCCCAACGACCAACAATTATATCAACAATAAGCATGTTATCTAAATCCTCATGCACAAGAAGTAGATATAAAACTCCCCATTTAGATCACGAACAAATATGGTTGACAACTTTCATGCAAAGTACATTCCTTGCAAATAATATAATCATGCTCGTTACATATTCATCACCATATCGCCATGCTGATTTGACCACATAATAACCTTAAACCGATGAAATAACCCCAACTGCTGATAAGAGTACTTGTAATTAATTTTAACATGTAGAGGAGTGGTTCTTCATCATAATTTAGTTTTCTTCCATATAACATGCATAAATGAACTTCTCAAGAAGTTTAAATACTCCCACCAACCCCAAAAGTCTTATACATGAGGAATATGCAAAACCCTAGTTTTAGATTATCATATAACATATCATAGATTTCACATAAACAAGTAATGGAGTAAGTATGGGTAAATATAAGTTAAGAAAACTTACCTAGAGATTCAATAGACAAAACCCTAGAAGGTTGGAGTTGAGAATGTAGATGATGAGAAAACCTTAGACCTCAAAGACTTTAGAGCTAGATCACCAAGTGAGAGGAACCCTAGGTTAACATTTAATACACCCAACCAAGATTTTAGTAAGGGTTAAATGTAATAGAGATGGAGTTTGGGATGGAGAATTCTTACCTAGAAGAGAGAAAAATCGGCTGCCCTAGAATCCCCAAAATCAGATAAATGAGTTCACATCTTGAAATCAGGCATTTAATGCCTTTTTCCCCGTCGGCGATTGTGATTTTGACATCGCGAGAGTGACAGGGCACTCTCGCCGGTAATTCTCATCGGGCTTGTACCGCGGCTTCGGCCCGAGTGCCCAAAACACCTCCGCGATTGTGACACCGCGAGAGTGCCCCTGACACTCTCGCCAAATTCGTACCGTAGGCTCTTTGCCTTCGGCGACTATGCCACTGCAAGAGTGACCATGGAAATCTCGCCGGTCACTCTCGCCGAGTGTGCTTTTCCTCCTAAAATTTGACTTACACCGATTCCGAATTCACGACTAAACTTTGGTGACTTCAAATGAGCAAAATAAATGAAATTAGAAATTCGAATTAATCAATAGTCCAAAATCCGGGGTGTTACAATCCTCCACCCCTTAGAATGGATTTCGTCCTCAAAATATCAACTAGACAAATAAGTGTGGATAGCACCTCTTCATGTCTTCCTCCGACTCCCAAGTCACATTAGTTCCTCGGTGGTGTTTCCATTGAATCTTCACCATAACCACTTCCTTGTGTCGTAGTCTCTTCGTCTTCCTTTCTAGGATAGACTCAGGATATTCCATGCACCGGTCGTTGTCCACCCTAATCTCGGACAAGGGAATGATACTTTCCTCTTCGGCTAGACACCTTCTCAAGTAGCACACATGAAAGGTGGGGTGAATCCCGTCCATCTCGGGCGGAAGATCTAACTTGTAGGCTTGAAGTCCAATACGCTCCATGATGGTGAAAGGTCCAAGGAAAAGAGGACCGAGTTTCCCACATTTCACAAACCTTATTATCCCTTTCCACGGTGATACCTTCAACATTATCCGCTCTCCCACTTGAAACTCGACCGACATTCTCTTTTTGTCTGCGAAGCTCTTCTGACGGTCTTGGGCCACTTTCAATTGCTCTCTAATGTTTTTCACCTTGTCGGTCGTTTCTTGCATGATCTACGGTCCCGCAAACTATTTCTCTCCTGCTTCTAGCCAACACACGGGCGTCCTGTACTTTCTTCCATACAATGCCTCGAACGGCGCCATACCAATGCTCGAGTGGTAACTGTTGTTGTAGGCAAATTCTACTAACGGAAGATGCGAATCCCAGATTCCCTCGAAATCAATGACACATGACCTCAGTATGTCCTCAAGGGTTTGGATGGTCCTCTCGCTCTGTCCGTCTGTCTGCAGGTGATATGCGGTACCCATTTTGATTCTAGTGCCCAACTCCTTTTGTAAACTATCCTAAATTTGAGAGGTGAAACGGCTATCCCGGTCGGATACGATAGAAAGTGGCACTTCGTGCCTCAAGACCACTTCATCTATATAGAGTTTGGCCAATTTGTTCATCGGTAGGGTCTCCCGCATGGCCAATGTAACACTCTAAAAATTCGACAATAAAAAAAATTCAAAAATCCAGCAATATGACGTCTAAAATACGATGGCCTGAATATCCTGTAAATATTAAACTCCAAAAGAGTGAAGTCCAAAACTCAAGACAACTAAAAACCCATAACAAGAGGGTTAGTTTGCACTATAAGTTTTGCAACAAAGAATGGGACATCAACATTACAACCACCTACTTAATCTAGAATTGGTTCGAATCTAGATTAAAATGGGTGTTGCGAGTTCACTATATACTCTCTTCACAAAAATTCCCTCAAAAAGACCGGCACTTCGAGAACTCCTACATGCCCGGTTGACAAGCCCGATATCCTAGATTCCTCCACGAGTAAGATCTGTGAAGGAGCAACAACCACAACAAGTGTTAGGACGAAGCCTAGTGAGATTTCATAAGTTAAGCAATTCATAAGCAAGTGTTTGGGTACCGAACTCCATCGACTCACAATTACTGTTTCCACCGCAATCATTATCTCGTACCTGAACACAAATATACCAGAGATAACCCTTGAAATATGGGGGAGACCCGTTTCCACCGGGGTGACGTTTACACGGGAGTGGAGTCACCCATGATGTTAATGGATTACACCTCATGCCACAGTTTTAGTTCCCATTCCATAACGACATCACAACCTCAGACCGTATTTATTGCCCTTATTGCCTACTCCGTCGAGTTACACCTCAAGGTCTTACGGAACATTAGTGCCTATCCATATCTAGACAAGTTACACCTCAAGGATCCATGACCCTTTATTTCCTACTCGCTAGTAACCCACCATGATTATTACAAGCTCCATAAATTAAGCAACTACCTCCTAGTGCACAAGGAGTAGTATTCACATTCTTATCAGGTGATCAACATTTGGTAAGCATTTATAAGCACATATACACCTCTTTTCTTCATGCAAATACTAGTTCATCTTTACTTCTCAAGGTATCACATACTTCATAATTGTAAGTTATTATAAGCCCACGACACGTGTCACACAGATATACTGCTGAGAAGTTTATAAACCTATAGGGTCGCACACAAAGAATGCGTTCGTTTCCATTTGTAGAAACCCGAATTTTATGAAAATATGTGTTAAACTGTAATTATGTTAATTACGGGGATTATCTGTAATTATATTTTAAAGTTTAAAAGGATAATTATATATACTTATATAATTATATTTTAAAGTTTAAAAGGATAATTATATATTTGAATTTGATTTGAATATTACATATAATAATTAAACCTTATTTAATTATTAGTTGAATTATAGTCTAACTATAATTCTTCTGATATAAATAAGGGGTTAGGCTGAACCATTTGAGAGACGATTGAATTAGAATTAGCCTTTCAGTTAAATACAGAAAAGAAACCTTTTCTTTTCTGTAAAACACATATAGATCTAGGGTTCTTGGGCTAGCACCCGGTAGAAACGGGAAACATGTTCGTGTGTGGACTACCGATAGAGGAAACCTACTTTGGTTTCTTGGTGCTTCAGTTTTAATCCCGTCAGATCTTGAAAGGTACATATTCTAAACCCCCTATGGCGTGGTTTATTTTAATTAAATGCATCATTGGATCCGATTGGGTTTTAAGGTTTATTCTGAAAAGTTTTCTATATTAGTTGTAACCAAAATTATTTTAATTTTCTGTTGCGTTTTATCGGTTACAAATTTCATCAAAACCCTTCATTGGTATCATAGCCACTATGATGTCATTTAATCAAAAGAGGAACAATAATGTTATGATGGCAAATTAAAATTTTAAATTTAACCTAAAAATCTAATTGGACCCATTTTGTTTTAATTGGGTCTAAATGTCTAATAGGAATTTAAAAGGGTTGCAAACCCTAATATTTGCTATCTGAGAGATCACAGCTTTATGTGGCCTCCATCTTTTTTTTTTTTTGGGTTTGAGTCGCCGCTGGCTTCTGCCGGTGTTTTTCATCGCCACCCGCCGCTGGCCGGTTTTCCCATCGCACCTCTCCCTCCCATCACAAAGAGGCGACAACCTGAACAGGTTTCATCGCCATCGTTTTTAGTTGTCGGTTCTCTTTTGTAGCCACGAGCACCGCCGGTCTTTGCCTCTATTTCGCCGGTCGCTGCCGGCCGTCGTCGTTTTCATCACAGTGACCACGTGAGGTATGTTGCTGGTTGATCGTGGTTGTTGCCACCAATCCCTAGCGTTCGCCCACCTTGCGAGGTGCGACTCCCTTCGTTGGTCATCAGCGGCCGACTGCGGCTGATTTCCGCTGGTTGTCGTTCCTTGTCGATGGGTTATTACCCTACATGGCCGAACGAGCCTCATCGCGTGATTGATTCTTGTCTCGTTTATTTTTCATCTAAGGCTATCGACGATCGGCTATGGTTGATGCCACCGTCACCATGAACCACGACCATGGTCGTGGGTTTCTCGATAAACATCGATTGTTGAGTAACTAATGGCTACTTTTTGAACACCGTGGTTGATTTTATTGCAAACTGGAAGATTTCCGGTTAGGTTCAACGGCTGCTGCCGTTTTCTAGTTGGGTCCAACGGCTGCTGCCGTATTTTTCCTTGTTCACCACACCGCCACTCCAAGCGGGTGGAGTTTTGGTTTTCCCTTTTGTTTTCAAGATTCCAATGCTAGCCATCGAGCCAAACAACGGTTTATGGTCAAATCGTTGTTGTGGATAGTTTGGGCTCGTGCTAATAGTGGAACAGTGGTGGGACTAGGGCTATGGCCCAAAGTTGCCGTCATCGGCTGCTGCCATTGTTCATTGAACTACAACTAAAGGGTTGTTGGTCGTCGGTTTCTTTCTTTCCCTCACCATGGATAGTTGATTGCGTGATCCATGGTCAAGATATCAGTGTTGTTGCCACATGATAGGATCATGGTCTAGGACCATATGGTTCATCGGCCTAATCCACAACTTAAATCGTCGATTTTGTTTCGATTAGTTTGCCCCAAAATTCAACGGTTTCGTGTCTAATGTTTTGGGCCAAATCTTTAGTTTGGGTGTTGGACTCCGGCTAGTAGGCCCAAGTTTTTTTTTCATCATGGGATGTTTCCCTAAATAATTCGTTTTTAGGTTGTTACCTAAATTTTAGGCTTGGGTCCAAAAGGGGTTTATGTCATGGTTTGTTAACCTAAAACTGAAATAGGACAATTAATTTTATTTTGCCATATAATAAGTTGTTTCATTTATCTTGGCCTTTTTAATTATGTTAATTCGGCCAAATTTGTATTTATTTTATGTTTAGAATAAATAAGACAATATATGGTTTGCCCCAAAGACCCGTGGTTGATTTATTTTCTGTTTTGGAAAATTAAAATGTATTAATTGCAAGGGTTGTAATTTTAAATTTTTCTAGATAGGGACAAATGTAAATAGTATAGATATGTTATCTTTCTATTTTAAAATTGTAAATCAAACCGAGACGGAGTTCCAAAAGATCGAGACGGAGTCCCTGGAGTTCACCAAGATGGCGAAGCTAGTGGGAGCTTGAAGATGTCCTTAGAATTGACCGTGGCTGTTGTGTTGGCTCACAACATCACATTAGGGGTAAATCCATATATTATTATTGTGGTTGTTTATTTTGTGTTTGCTTTTATTTATTGCTTTATTATTGTCATGATAACTGCAAACATTTTTAAAATAAAATCAAACGAAAAACAAATTTTAAATCGGTAAATAAAATATGATATTTTAAAATTGATATGTTTATCAAAATCAAACCGATTTAATGAGATAAACTTTTAAAACAAGATTTTAGAGATAAAGTCAAACGTTTTAAAAAATTAGAATGTTTTCTAAAATTAAACCTTTTACAAAATGTAAATTTAACGCCACCCATTTAAGGTACTTGTCAAGCATACATGATTCTGGGGTGGTCAGTGCTCAGCCAATCATGCCGGTTGAATGTAGTGTTAGACAAGGAGCCAAAATATTGAGATTTAAGTGGACAGTTGCTTGGCCATTCACTTAAATAGTCGTATTTTGGACGACTGATCCCAATAAACCCTAAGTCCAGTATTTAGGTGGGATCACGATACCTTAGTATGGTTTGTTTACTTGAGATTATCATAAACAGTTGCTTGGCCATTTATGAGTATTTTCAAGGCGTTGAAGTAGGATTAAACATGCCAATTTCAATATATGATATATTGAATAGGATCCCACGACATCTAAGAGTTATGTTGAACATAATTGGATGATGCCTACCTAAATAGCCTAATTCCATAGACAGTTGGTTGGCCATTTATGGAAGTAGGTGAAATATGGATCTTATCTCAAATCAAATGATTTTTGAAAGGTTAATCTATTTATTTGAGACATTAAAGTTACTAAAATTAAATCATGTTTTTGTAGATGTCTACCTCATATTCAAACTCAAACAACTTATCCCAATTTACACTACGGTCAATCCTGGATAAAGAAAAATTGGACGGAACGAACTTCATCGAATGGTTTCGATTCCTAAGGGCAATCCTTAGGCATGAAAAGAAGTTCTATGTTCTTGAAAACCCCCCTCCAAATGCTCCTGTCAGAAATGCTCCAACTGAAGTCAGAACTGCTTATGATAAGTACCAAAATGACTCTCTGATTGTTGGTTGCCTAATGTTAGCCACCATGACTCCCGAATTATTACGGGATCATGAAAACATGACTGCTTGAGATATGATATCTTCACTGAAGTCTATGTTTCGGTTACAAATAAAGCAGGAGAGATTTAATACAGTTAAAGCATTGGCTGCTTGTAAAATGACTGAATGTTTGTCAGTTAGTACCCACATTTTGAAAATAAAAGGATACTTTGATCAACTGACCCGTCTTGGTTCCCCACTGGGTCAAGAGTTGGAAATCGATATGGTTCTCAACTCCCTACCCAAAACATATAAGCAGTTCATTAAGGACTATAATATGAAAGGTTTGAAAAAAACTCTCACAGAGCTTTACAACTTACTTAAAACTACTGAGAGGGATATGAAATCCAAGTTGGGTTCAACCAAACCAAAACAGGCTTTGATGATCAAACCTGACAGTGGGATAGTCAAGAAAAAGGGGGAGATAACCAAGGGTAAAACACATGTTGGAAGCTCCAACATAAATAAGGGCAGAGGAGAAATTCCTGAGGTTGCAGTATGGTATAATTGTTTTCACCATGTGCACCAAATTAGAACTTGTCCAGCCCGATTGGCAGAAATCAAGAAGCAGAAGGCTAACAGAGCCGGACCTTCAGGTATGTTTACCATTTTGATTTAATTCACTTCTTGCTACGTGTTACATATTGAGTATGATACTCATCTTAGTACTACTTTTTCAGGAAATAAGAAGTGAAGAGAAGATGAAACCAGACCAAATGAAGCTAAGCTAGCTGTTGCTCAAAGGGACATATGATATGAACTTTCCAGATGGTCTTACATTAACACTTAACAAGTGTCTTCATGTACATAGTGCTACTAGGAATTAAGTTTCATTTTCTCAATTACAACGAACCGAATTTATGTTTTAGAAATAAATTTTCGTTTTATCTTAATAAATGTTTTATGAAATTAATAGTTGTAATTATAAATCATTATAACGAATTAAGAGGGGCTTAAAACTGATCTATTTGTGACATTTAAACAAGAAACACATAGCCAAACTCCAGGCGGACGGAGAGTTGGAATCATATGATGATTCATATGATATATGTGTATCTTGTTAGTCAAGATGACAAAAGAGCCTTTAAAGGGTAAACCTTTAAGGGCCACAAGAAATATTAGGGGTTAACTATACTGATGTATGTGAGACTTATAGTTATGTCACAAGATACGATCATCGCTACTTCATTACATCCTACTGATGACTTCAGTAGACATAGGTATGTTTACCTAATACAACAAATATAAAAGCTTTGAAATTTTCAATGAGTTTTAGAAAGAAGTAGTGAGTATACTTGGCAAAGGATAAAGATGATTCGTTTAGATGGAGGTCATGAATATCTAAGACAATAGATCATCCTAGAGATTTTTGGGGATTGTATCCCAATTAACTCCTCACGGGACATCGCATCACAACGGTGTATCCGAGAAGAGAAATAGAACCCTGTTGAACATGGTTCACTCTATGATGAGTCTCACCACTCTGCCTAAATGTTTATGGGGTTATGCCCTAGAAACAGATACCCAAATACTAGTTTATGTAGCAACCAACAAGGACCAATAAAACTCACTCTCTTAAATGAACTGGGAAGATCCCAAAGTTATCATATTTGAGAATATGGGGTTATAATGCTTAAGCTAAGCATAAAGCTTTTGGAAAGCATGATTCAAAGGTCCAAAAAGGTACATCTTTATGTGATATCCAATCGGATATTGTTTCCACAGGTCTAGCGAGAACAAAAGTTTTGTTAACGCACCCTGGTGAATTCTTAAGAAAAGATTTTTCTGTCAAGAATCACAATGGGGACACAGTAGATCTTGAAGAAATTCAAGAACCACAAAGATGGGACGATGGTTGACACTGACATACAACATGATGTTGAGCTTCAACAAGTTGTTGAAAACAATAAACGAGACATAAAATAATCCGAAGATCGGATTATTGATAAATGGCAAGATGCCATGAAGACTGATGTCAAAAGCCACATTCCTTAAAAGGAATATTGAGCGAGGACGTATACAAGGCTTTAAAACATCAAACCTAAAAGTGCAAGTTGCAAAAAGTCCATTTATGGACTAGAACAATCATCTCGTAATTGAAATCTTGTATATATATACAAGAAGGCCAGTGGGAGCATAACAGTATTCTAGATCCTATACGACATCCCAATGCTTGAAGGTGTAAGATCATGGATTAAGATAATACTTCGCGATGAAGGATCTAGAAGAGATAAAGTCCTTGGTATAAAGATCTCTCGTAGCAGATCAAAATGCTTAATTAGATTAAGCAAAAGTACATAGATTGACAAGATCTTGAAACACTTCAAGACGAAGGGTTCCAAGAAAGGAAATTTGCCAATAGAACATAGTGTACATCTGAGTAGAACTCAGAGTCCTAGCACTAAAGAGGACATGAACCATATAAAGGGTGTTCCCTGTGTTTTCAACCAATTGTTCAAATCATGTACGCCATGTTAATGTACTAAAACCAGACGTCTCGTATGCCCTGAGCATCACGAGCAGATATTAGTCAGACCCAAGTAATGTTTATTGTACAACAGTGAAGAACATTCCGAAGTATCTGAGAATAACTAAAGATATGTTCTTACTGTATAACGGTTATGAAAGAGATCTGTGTGTTTAAGGATATACAGATGCTAGTTTCCAAACCGAATATAATGACTTGAATTGTAATAGGGATATATTGAACGGAGGTACTATGAGCTGTAAGAGCTTACATACAAATCTACTTGTCAAGCCTATGTCTCAAAACAAACATGATGTTCATGTTATAGGCTTGAGAATTTTTATATTGAATAATAATTTTAGTAAACTTTAAACTTTATGGAACATTAAAACAGTTATGTTTTTATCTGATATGGCATACTGGGTATAAGTATATACATTAAACATTTCTGTGTTCTTTATTAGCATGATTAAGTATCCTTAAATAAATATGATGATCATATTATTTAGAATTGTCCTTGATCGATTATTACTGGGGGACTAGTAATAAATCAAGATCATTGTGAAGTCTGGTCATAGTCTAAGTTGGAAGTGCACTAGGTGTAACCAGAGTCACATGCGCTTGTCGGTGCACAAGGCGTTGGACAAGACCCACAGTCAAGATCACCTCATAGATCTGCGTCATAAGGTGAGTCTTGAAATAGTACAACATTATTTATCCTCAGACCTGAGATGTGCATTGGGATCTAATGCACAAGGAGTGTTATACTTTGATATAGTCTAACGTTACCCTTGACCAGGTAATCATAAGGGCTATATTAGGTATAACATGAATTGTGTAGTTAGTCGTGTACATGCAATATGGGATTTGCTCCTCTCAAGATGAGAGAGATATTTCTGGGCCCCTCGATTACATATTATGATTTACATGCATGAACAAGTGGATTAGTTGGACTAATGACACTTGTATAATCAAATATGTTGGGATCGAGAAACACAATCTTTGAATTATAAATGATGAGATAGATCTATGCCTTAAGTTCAAAATAAAATATCGTGAAGCAAAAGGATAATGAATGATTCTACTATATGATTGATTAGATCAATCAAATTGCTCGAAGGTAAAAGCACATTTACATAGCCTTGGGGGCGGTGACGTGTTGCTAGACGCTTACCATCGTCTGTGTCACTGTGTATCGTGTGCAAGTAGGAGAATGTAAGTTATTATATGCCCACGACACGTGTCACACAGAGATACTGCTGAGAAGTTTGTAAACCTATAGGGTCGCACACAAAGAATGCATTCGTTTCCATTTGTAGAAACCCGGATTTTATGAAAATATGTGTTAAACTGTAATTATGATAATTACAGGGTGAAAACATAATTATGTTAATTACGGGGGATTATCTGTAATTATATTTTAAAGTTTAAAAGGATAATTATATATACTTATATAATTATATTTTAAAGTTTAAAAGGATAATTATATATTTGAATTTGATTTGAATATTACAGATAATAATTAAACCTTATTTAATTATTAGTTGAATTATAGTATAACTATAATTCTTCTGATATAAATAAGGGGTTAGGCTAAACCATTTGAGAGACGATTGAATTAGAATTAGCCTTTAAGTTAAATACAGAAAATAAACCTTTTCTTTTCTGTAAAACACATATAGATCTAGGGTACTTGGGCTAGCACCCGGTGGAAACGGGAAACGTGTTCGTGTGTGGACTACCGATAGAGGAAACCTACTTTGGTTTCTTGGTGCTTCAGTTTTAATCCCGTCAGATCTTGAAAGGTACATATTCTAAACCCCCTATGGCGTGGTTTATTTTAATTAAATGCATCATTGGATCCGATTGGGTTTTAAGGTTTATGCTGAAAAGTTTTCTATATTAGTTGTAACCAAAATTATTTTAATTTTCCGCTGCGTTTTATCGGTTACAAATTTCATCAAAACCCTTCAATAATCTCATACATGTAGTCACAAAGTTTATTTTACTCATACTAACCTTCATAAAGTTATCATCAGTTAGGTCAAAACCATAGTAACAAAGGTTTCCTTATGAACTCATCATACAAACATTAAATCATAGATTCATACACATATAGTTGTCATAAAAGAGATTAATAGGGTTTACTAAGCTTACTCACCCTTTTAGGGATTAGAGTTGAGATTCTACAAATTAGGTCACACTTCCCAAATGATTATCATGAATATATATTATGTAAGGATGTTACAAATAACAAATGATAAATAAAGCATTTAAGGAGTAGAAACTCACCTATTAGGGTTTGTAAATGGGAAACCTTAGGTTGTTGTGTGAACTTGGAAGTAACTTGAAGCTCTTATAACACCAAGATTTCAACACTAGTACTCAACAATCTCAATGGGAAAACAATAAATGTTAGGTTAGGTTTTTTAGAGTCATTAATGAAGAAGGATGAGAGGGAAAGAGAGAAGAGAGAGCAAAAATTGTCCTTACCTATGGGAGAAGTTTGAAAATCACACAAGTGAGAAGAAGTGAGAGTTATTTGGGTTGTTTGGCGGATTTAAATGACTGCACTCACCCACACGCGGGCGACATTGACCCTGCGACTATGCCCTGTGAAATGTCACCGGGTATAGTCGCACTATGACCTTTGTCCACTGGAAATTTTCGCTCAAAACCCATAACTTCCTCCCCCTCTTTCGACATTGAACCAACGACATTGCCATGGGCAATGTCACCCACATCCCTCCACCTGTTGTTTGGTTCACGCAAAATCACTTACATCCCCAAATCCGAATCTCTTCTCAACTCTTTTGGTTAACCAAGTTTTCGGGGTAAAGTTTCTCAAGATTGAAGGTGAAAGTCTAAAATGTAAATGCCTCACGATCACTAAATGCACCCCCATGAGAGTTACACTTTCTTAAACACACATTCTTACGCATAACAAACACCCACTCACACACACACTACACATGCGAGTATTAGCGTCACAACTTTACCAAGAAATATCATATATAAGAGTTTATAAACAAACTACGGTTCCTTAAATCAAAATAAGGTTATTGAAGACTTGAAAAGAGGAGTGACGAGACGCCCTACACTAATTACCGAAGAACGGAGTGAATCCTCCCCCACTAGAGATAGATTTCATCCCCGAAATCTCACACTACTCAAAAAAGATGGGGATACCGCCTCTTCATATCTTCCTCCACTTCCCACGTCACGTTTGTGCCCCGATGATGCTTCCATTGTACTTTCACCATCATTACCTCTTTATGGCGAAGCTTCTTCGTCTCCCTTTCCAAAATGGATTCTGGCTCTTCCACACATTGATTGTTGTCTACTCGGATCTCGGACAATGGAATGACGTTCTCTTCTTTCGCTAGACACTTTCGTAGGTAGTAGATGTGGAATGTAGGGTGGATTCCACTCATCTCAGGCGGTAAGTCGAGCTTGTAGGCTTGGAGTCCTACACGCTCAATAATAGGAAAAGGCCCGAGAAAATGAGGACTAAGCTTTCCCCTCTTTCCGAATCTAATGATCCATTTCCAAGGCGACACTTTTAACATTACTCGGTCGCCCACTTGGAATTCCATCGGCCGCCGCTTTTTATCCGCGTAACTCTTTTTGCGATCTTGAGCCGCCTTCAAATGCTCTCGTATCCCTTTGAATTTGTCCGACGTCTCTTGTACTATTTCCAGTCCAGCGAACTGTTTCTCGCCCGCTTCAAGCCAACAAGTTGGCGTTCTACATTTTTGCCTATTTAAAGCCTCGAACGGTGCCATACCCAAACTCGAGTGATAACTATTGTTGTAGGAGAATTCCACCAATGGAAGATGGGAGTCCCAATTTCCCCTAAAATCAATGACACATGATCGTAACATGTCCTCTAACGTTTGAATTGTCCGTTCGCTTTGTCTATCTGTTTGAGGATGGTAAGTCGTGCTCAACTTCAGCTTTGTTCCCAACTCTCTTTGGAACACATTCTAGAAGTGGGAGGTGAAACAACTGTCCTGATCGGACAAAATGGATAGTGGCACTCCATGCCTCGAAACCACTTCGTTAATGTAGAGTCTTGCCATCTTATCCAACGGTAATGTCTCCCTCATGGCCAAAAAGTGTGCGCTTTTCGTTAATCGGTCCACTACTAGCCAAATGGTGTCGTGGCCCTTCAACGTCCTTGGTAGCTTTGTCACGAAATCCATTGTGATGTGATCCCACTTCCACTCCGGTATTTCCAAGGATTGCAAACTCCCATACGGTCGTTGGTGCTTGGCATTTACCAACGAACAAGTAAGACATTTATCCACGTAGCTCGCCACATCGAGTTTCGTCACCGGCCACCAATAAATCAGTTTAAGAACCCTATACATTTTTGTGCTTCTGGGGTGAATAGAATATCTCGATTTGTTCGACTCCTCCAATAATAACTCCCGGTATCCTCCCAACTTGGGTACCCAAACTCGTCCTTGGAAGAGTTTCAATCCTCTACCGTCTTCCGTCAAGTTAAGGTGAGGTTTCGTCATCGATTCATCTTTGAGATTCGCTTCGAGAATCACATCGACTTGAGCGGTCTTTTTCTTGTCCGTAAGGTTTGAGATGACCTCGATCCTTGCTACAGAGGTTTTCACCGCTCCACTATACTCTTTCCGGCTTAACGCGTACGCCACAACATTAGCTTTGCCTGGGTGATATTGAAGTTCGCAGTCGTAATCTTTCAATAGCTCTAACCATGTTCTTTGCCGCATATTCAACTCTTTCTGATCGAATACATAGTTCATTTGTGGTCGGTGTATAGGGTGCACTTGGTGCCGTACAAGTAGTGCCCCCACAACTTTAAAGCAAACACGACCGCCGCAAATTCAAGGTCGTGCGTTAGGTAATTCTTCTTGTGCTCCTTCAATTATCTTGACGCATACGCTATCACCTTACCTTTTTGCATGAGGATACAATCCAATCCCATCTTGGATGCATCACTGTAGACGACAAAATCTTCCGTCCCTTCAGGTAGAGACAAGATTGGAGCTTCACATAATTTTCGTTGTAAGGTACGGAAAGCCTTCTCTTGAGTCTCGGTCCAAGCAAACTTCACATTCTTTCGAGTCAATGCGGTCAACGATGAGGCGATCTTGGAAAAGTCTTGAATGAACCTTCGGTAATAACCGACGAGTCCCAAGAAGCTTCGGATCTCGGTTGGGCTTTTCGGGGGCTCCCAGTTCATCATTGCCTTGATCTTCATGGGATCTACTTTCACTCCTTCATGGGTCACCACATGGCCGAGAAATTGAACTTCTCGCAACCAAAATTCACACTTGGAGAACTTGGCATAAATCTTCTCCTTCCTTAGCACCTCCAAGACCTCTCTCAAGTGTTGCTCGTGCTTCTCTTCATCCTTAGAGTACACCAAGATGTCGTCGATGGACACTATGACCGACCGGTCCAAAAATGGTCGACACACCCGATTCATCAAGTCCATAAATATTGTCGGCACATTCGTCAATCCAAAAGGCATGTCTAGAAACTCGTAGTGGACATGGAGGTGTCGTTTCTGATTGCAGCGACGTTTTCAGAGGAAGAAGAAGCATAATTTTTTTTGATTTGTAGTGGCTTAGGAGGAAGAGCAGATGACACTTTTAAGACTGTAGAGACTCTGTTGATGAGGGATTCTAGGATGCCTTCGACATAACCTCTGTAGGTTGACTTGGATTTCTTCAGCGCATCTTTGAACTCTATCCATTCCAAGTAGCCAAAACTCTCAAGCTTTGAAACGAACAAAGCCTTTGAGCTTCCATCCTCTGATTACCTCCATGGTGACAGAAATTCGGTCCTTCTTCTTTCTTCCAGAGATGACAACGGCTGTTATCTTCAATGGGTCGGAGCGATAGTCGACTTTATGCTTACACCATTCGACAGTGTTATCGCTGACCGTTTGTTCTTTTGAGTGCTCCTCTTCAATTTCTTTGAGTAGAGCAGCATGAACTTCCGCTGAATTTTTCTTTAATTTATTGTCTTTGACCTGAGAGGACTGAACCTTGAGAGCTAGATTTGCATCTTTTTGACATTCAACGATCAACTTCTCAGCTCTGAGAGATTCTTCAATTTCAGCTTCAGTCAGGAAGTCAAGCTCTGTAGATGGAGTTTGAAGAGGGATCTTTAGCCGTTGACTCTCCAAATGAGAGATCATCTTTGTTCTTCTGTTTAGTTCTTCCTCTGACCAATGAGCTGGTCTGGAGGGCCTTCCTGGGTGGAGTAGGGCTTCTTCTTCTTCTTCTTCTTGTTCATCAATCTCATTGAATAAGATTGGGATTTTTTGTTCTTCAGCTCTAGAAGCTGGGATTATTTGGAGTTCTGTTCCCTTCAGCAGGGGAGAGAACTGTCTGGTCAAGAAGTAAAAAGGAGTTACTGTATATTTAGGGAAGAGAAAGATGAAGGCTTAGAAAGATACATGCTTATGATAGGTATAGAATGATATGGGTACCATAGAAATACCTACCTGAGAAGGATTCTCCCCCTCAGATTGTGAGACTATGTTCAGGTTTCCCTCGGTAGCTATACCCTTCTGCTTGCCTTGGGAAGGAGTACCTGAAGAAGTTTCACTTCTCCCCCCTGCTGTGACAGCTCCTTTCGAAGCTGTCGCTGAATAGACGTTCTCCGCTGAGAACCAGAGATATTGGTCTTCCTCATCGTCGTCATCATCATTAGCTTGTCGTTCTTTCTCTTGATCCTGCAGATCAAGATCTTCTTCATCTTATTCATCCTCCTCCTCTTCTTCTTTTTCTAGAATTTTATCAAGCACTGAAGATGGAGGGGCTTTGTCAACAACCTTCTCCCCCTCAACATGAGAGGGAGGTTCTTCCGTCTGGACTTCTTCAATATTTTCTTTAATAAGCTCTTTCTCCCCCTCTTTGTCATTATCAGCATGGTGGAGTTCAGGGATCGAAGGTGTAGCTTTTGCAGTTGCCAGAGATTGGACTTCAGCCTCCAAACGCTCGAGACGACCCTCGATGACAGGAATGTCTGAAGTAGCCTGATGAATAAATTCAACGGTTATGTTCAGAGATGTACGATCATTCTATGTAAAGGAAGGTGTGGGCGTTGGAGCTGGTTTAGTCAGCTTGATGAGTACCTGCTGAAGCATGGATGTGCAGGAGTCAATCTTAAGAGAAAGGTCCTTAAAGTCATCTATAAGGGTGTTCTACAATCCCTGAATAAGATAGACCTGTTGCTGAGTCCTGACAAGGTCTTCCTTGATCTTGACGATGCTCTCCTAAATAGTTGTGAGCTAAGAAGAGTCAGCTTTGGAGGAGGAGGCATTAGTCAACTTCTTTAGCTCTTCACCAGCAAGATTGACAGCACCAGTGGATTCGTTGACAGAGGTGGTGAGAGACTCCACCTTTTCAGCAAGTGTGTTGACGTGAGCGTCAACAGTAGCCAAAGTAGGACCTGTAAGTAAAGTTAGCGGATGAGCATAACGATTCTCAGGCTTATATGGAGAGATGGGAGGTGTGTATAGGTTTTTAGAAGTACCTGAATTATCAAACATATTGAAGAAGTGCAAATCTCCTTCAAAATTTTGATGATCAGGTCCTATAGGTACAGCATGAGGTTGCTGCGAGATGGAAGGAGGGTTAGAGACCAAAGAAGTAGAAGGAAGAGTAATGAGGATAGAAGAAATATGGACAGTGGGAATTACCTCAGGTGGTTGTTGAAGAACTGAGGTGATGGGTGCCGTCATTGTTGTTGTGTCAGCGGTTGTCAACGCTGGCACGGATAGAGTTGAGAGACTTACCTCGTTGGCGACCGACTTAACCTCCAGCGAGCGCTGACCAACCTTTGAAAAAATACCATCTTGAGAAGTTGGGTACTTGTCAGCTTATAAAAACCATAGGTACGCACAGATAAAGCGTACATATGGGATCTTGGGATCCCTCTCCGTCTTCTCTATCTTTGACTTCAGGTCATCAAAGATAGTGCTAGCATAGTCGAAGTGTTTGCCAGCAATGACCGAATAGCCCATCTGGAGCTGAACTTTGCTCGCCTGATCCAGGGACCCAATCTTCCCACTTATGCTTTGAATGACGTGTGAGAAGATGTAGTTCAGTTGAGAAGGTATGTTTGCCTTCTAGATCTTTGTCAGGCGCTTATTGGGGATGGTGGAGCGAGGCTTGTTGTCCCTGCAGTACTCCATGTCATCCAAGAACTGGATGAGTTCAGCGTCAGTAGGGAGGGCATCGAATCCATCTTTTGTCTTTTCAGGGAGTCTTAGTGCCTTCTTGAGACCATAGGCAGTGAGCATGCTTGATCCTAGTTTTGTAGTGAATGAGATAGCGGGAACCACTCTACCCTTTTTGTTGGTGATGGTGGCTTCATCAGTTGTGAACCAAAACTGTTGCAGGAGAGTTTTGGAAGGTTTTGGGTCCACATTGAGAGCGTAGGCCAAGCAAGACTGCTTCAGAAGTGCAACAGCTTCCACCAAGTGTGGGTATTTGTCAGCTTCAAAGTCCAACCTTGTGAGATGGTTGTTCTTTGGGACCTCGGATTCAGAGATATTGAACTTGACGTTCTTTGAAGAAATAAGCGAAGCTTGGGCCATTTCTAAATATAGAAAGAAGTAGAATAGAGGGAAAGGTTTAGAGTCCAAAAATAAACAAATTTTTTACCAGTTTTTGTATTTAAAAGGAAACATATAAAAAAATCAAGTTATTTTCAGAGTAAAACAATGTTCTTTGTGAAGAAGAAAGAACATGTAGAAAACCAAAAGTTTTTAGACAAAATAAAATCAAAAGAAATGATTTTAGTGTTGAGAAACTTTGTAAAATCCGTGATAAAGAAATATGCAGGATTTTAAGAAGAAGTTTAAGAAATATAAGAAACAAAAACCTGTTGATCGTCAGAAGATGAAGATTCAGAGATTTGAATGCGTTTTTGTTTGCTTGAATGCCTTGAGAGAAAATTTCTTGCTTGAAAAGTTTTTAGAAAGCGTTAAAAGATAAGAATGAAAAGGCATTCTTTTTATATGAGGATAGAGAGAGGGAGAGAGAGAGAATGAAAGAGAATGAGTGAGGCGGAAAAACAAATGCTCATCATGACATGGACACGTTTTACGAAGTTGATTGGATAGAAGGGCAACGGACGAACGTGTCAGAGAAAAAGGCATGTCGTGGATTGTCAGTTCAAATGACGTCATAGGAGAGAGAAAAAAAACTTTTCATTTGTCCTTTTTCGAAATTATCCCTGAAGAAAAGTCAGAGATAGGTTTTCTTTTTGAAAGAATATTTGATAAAAAAATTCAGAGATTGATTTTCATTTCAAAAGGATCACTGACGAGAAATGACAGTGATAGATTTTGTTTCTCAAAAAGCTTTTAATCATTTGAAGAAAAATCAGTGATTAAAGTTTTGATTTTGAAAAACGTCATACCGAATGAACATTCAGCGATTGAGAGTGAGAAAACAAACCTGAGAGACAGAGATATTTGTTCAGAGAGTAAGTGATAATGGGGAACTTAGAGTCATTGACATAATGCGTGAAAGATGAAGAATCACTCTTCAAAGTTCAGCATTCCAAGCTTACTGATGAGAAAGTTGAACCTTGTCTCATCAAGAGGTTTGGTGAATAAATCAAATAGCTGATAGTCAGTGGGGATAAAGTGAAGTTCAATATCACCATTCATCACATGATCTCTGATAAAATGATATATGATCTCTATGTGTTTTGTCTTTGAATGTAGTACTGGATTGTTTGCTATAGCGATAGCACTAGTGTTGTCACAATAGATTGGAATTTTTGATAACTGAAGGTTAGAGTCTAATAGTTGATTTCTCATCCATAAGACTTGAGCACAACAACTTCCAACGACTACGTATTCAGCTTCAGTTATGGAAGTAGACACTGAATTTTGCTTTTTGCTTGTCCATCTTACCAGCTTTCCTCCTAGAAGTTGACATCCACCAGTGGTGCTCTTTCTATCGAGTTTACAACCTGCAAAATCACTATCTGAATATCCAATTAGATCGAACCCTGAGTCTTTGGGATACCAAAGACCGAGGTTAGGAGTTCCTTTCAGATATCTGAAAATTCGCTTGACAACGATCAAATGGGATTCCTTGGGTTCAGATTGATAGCGTGCACATAAACATGTAGAGTACATGATGTCAGGTCGGCTCACTGTAAGATACAACAGGGAGCCTATCATTCCTCTATAAGCTGTGACATTTACAGGTTTTCCATTTGGATCCTTGTTTAATGTCAGAGGAGGTGCCATAGGAGTTTTCATTGCTGAAGTTTGAGTTAAATCAAACTTCATCAGCATATCTTTAATATACTTACCTTGGTTGATAAAAGTACCTTTTTCAGATTGTTTGATCTGAAGACCAAGAAAGTACGTTAGCTCACCCATCATACTCATTTTATATTCTTTCTTCATTCTTTCAGCGAAACTAGTACATAGAGATGGGTTAGTAGAACCAAATATTATGTCGTCAACATATATTTGCACAAAAATAATAAGACCTTTAATCTTTCTGAATATTATCGATCTTACCACGTTCAAAATTTTTCAGAGATAAGAAAAGATGAGAGAGTGTAAAACCAAGCACGAGGGGCTTGTTTTAGACCATAGAGAGCCTTATCCAATTTATAAACATAATTTGGATAATTAGGGTCATAGAACCCTGGAGGTTGTTCTACATAGACTTCTTCATTCAACTTTCCATTTAGGAACGCTGATTTTACATCCATTTGATATACAATGAAGTCTTTGTAAACTACATAAGCTAAGAAAAGTCGAATTGCTTCGAGCGTAGACATAGGGGCAAAGGTTTCATCATAGTCTATGCCTTCCTCTTGTCTGTATCCCTGAGCAATAAGTCTAGCCTTGTTACGGGTTACAGTTCCATGTTCATCTAACTTGTTTCTAAACACCCATTTAGTGCCTATAACAGTTTTATCAGAAGGTCTAGGAACGAGATTCCAAACTTTGTTACGAGTAAATTCAGTCAGCTCTTCTTGCATAGCGCTGACCCAGTTTGGATCTCTGAGGGCATCATCAGTCTTCTATGACTCTATTAGAGAAATAAAGTTGACAAAGAGACAAATATTACCCGAACTTCGTCAAGTCTGAATACCTGCATCGGGATCACCAAGAATTTGATCTATAGGGTGATCTCTTGTCCATCGTTGAGCAGGAACATGATCGCTCACTTTAGGAGTTGGATCAACAATAGGAATGTTCACTGATGAAGAAGTTTGAGGTTCATCAGCTATTAACTTTTGAGTGTCAAACATACCATTGTTTTCTGAGAGGTTTTCAGACGCAGGAAGATCTGATGGAAGGAGTGTGTTTAAAGGCTCAGCTGAGACCCATGAGGTGGATTCAGCATTAGGAGGTATATTGTTTGGATCATCATCAACATTTGGAGGATCTGTGTGCTGATGATTTGAGAAGAAATGTTTTGTTTCTCTGTAATGAGAAAACATCCAAGTAATTAGCTCTTCATTGTCAGCGATTAGTTTAGAGTTCGCTGAGCAAGTTTCATCAAAGGTGACATGAATTGTTTCTTCCACAGTTTGTCTTCTCTTGTTGAAGACTCTATAGGCTTTGCAGATAGAGGAATATCCAAGGAGTATTCCGTCATCAGCTTTTGGATCGAACTTTCCAAGTAGATCTTTGTTGTTTAGAATGAAACATTAACAACCAAAGATATGAAGAAAACTAATAGAGGGTTTTCTTCCATGAAATAGTTCATAAGCTGTCTTTCCAAATCGCTTTACTATCAGTGATCTATTTTGAGTAAAACATGCAGTATTCACAGCTTCAACCCAAAATTGAGTAGGGAGGTGAGAATCGCTGAGCATTGATCTAGCGGCTTCAATGATCGTTCTGTTTCTTCTTTCAGCGACTCCGTTTTGCTGAGGTATTCTTACTGAAGAAAAGTTGTGAGAAATTCCCTTGTTCTCAACGAAATTGTTTAGAGAACTGTTTTTGAATTCAGGTCCATGATCACTTCTTATTGAACGAACAATAATATTATTCAACACTTCCATCTTTTTAACAAAAGATATTAGTTCTTCTGGAGTATCACTCTTGCAGCAAAGAAAGATAACCTAGGTGTAGCGAGAGTATTCATCTACAATGACAAGAGTATATTTTTTCCAGCTATAGATTGTATGTTGACAGGGCCAAATAAATCCATATGCAAGAGTTGAAGAGGACTTGTCACTGAAGAAACTTGTTTAGATTTGAAACTAGCTTTTGTCTGTTTTCCTTTTTCACATGCTGAACATAGAGATTCCTTAGCATATGAGTGTTGAGGAAGACCAGAAACCAGTTCCTTAGATGAGAGAGAATTCAGGGTTTTGAAGTTTAGATGAGAGAGCCTTTTGTCCCATAGCCAGTTGACATCAGAAGAGGCTTTAGAAAGAAAACATATGTTTTCAGTGGTAGTAGAGTCCATATCTATTACATAGACAATTTTCTTACGATAACCACTGAGAGCAAGTTTCCCTTTCTCATTGACCACTGAACATGCTTTCTTGGTAAAGCGAACTTCATAGTCTTTGTCACATAACTGACTGATGCTCAGAAGATTGTGCTTCAGTCCGTCTACGTAAGCGACCCTTCTGAACATATTTGTCCCATTGCCGAGGACACCAAACCCTCGGGTATATCCTTTTACATTTCCATGAAAGGTCACTGAGGGACCTTTCTCTTCCTTGTATTCAGTGAGCAGGCCTTTTTGTCCTGTCATATGACGAGAACATCCACTATCAAGATACCAGATGCCCTTTGATCCCTACAAACAAAAGGAAGATTAAGCTTTGTTTGGTACCCACTTTTCAATGTGTCCTTTAGGGTTAGTGGAGATGGAAGGTTCAACAATCGTCACAATAGATGAAGATTCAGCTTCATTGGTAACCTTCACTTTGGTTAATTTCTTAACCTTAGTGGTATTCTTCACCTTGGTCGATTTCTCAGCTTTGGTGACCTTCTCAGCCTTGGAGGCATTCATCTTCACTTTAGCTATTTTATCATCTTTAGTGGCAGTTGGACATTTGCTAGAAATATGGTCAGTAAATCCACAGTGATAGCATTTTCTATATTTGAAGGTGGTTTTAGGACCATGAGTAGCAGATTTTTAGAATTTTAGATGAGCAGGGCCAGCTCCAAGAATGCCTTTAGCATGGGATCTGGGAGGAATTTTTATTTCTTCAGATCTTATGGGCTTAAGATCAATCTTCAGCTTTGGAGGACAGAGATCAAAGATTTCTATCACAGAGCTAGAGGATCGATTTACTGATGGTTTAGAAGGAACTTTCAGCTTTGATTTCTTGGTGGTCTTTTGAGGATGGAAATGGATTTTCCTTTATCTGTAGGGTTAGAGCCTTTAGATATTTCCTCAGGGATGGGATTAGCAGAAGATGAAGAAGAGCACTGAGCATAAGAAGTGTCTGGGATAGAAGAGACAAATGTTCCAAACTTAAGCATGGAACTGTCTTCCTTAGGCTCATCCTGTGGTTTCCAAAAACCAAGACCAGTTCTATCACTCGAAAGGATCTGAGCACTTATAATATCAGTGATCTTTGTTGAGGATTTACACCATCCTTCAACAGTAGCCTTATCTGCTTTTAGAGCAGCGATGGCTTGTTCGCGTTCTTTGCTGATGATTTCATTAACAATGACTTGATCTTTCAAAATTTCCTCTAAAAGAGTTAGTTCTTTGATCTTTTCATGACATTTCTCTAGTTGTTCAGTTAAATCAATGTTTTTGTTCTCAGCTAGAGTTTTTCCGTTTAGAGCATTGTATAGATCAATCGTCAGCACATCAACAGCACGACTTCTCTCTGCTTCAGATAGAGAGGGATTAGTAGAGATAGATACCTGAGATGATATATAGCTCATGGAAGTTTCTGGAGATTCTTCCACTTCTTCTTTAATCTCAGCCATGAGAAAGATATTAACGACTTCTTCTTCATCAGAACTTGATTCTTCTGATTCAGCCCAGTCATGTTCTTCAGCGATGAGACCTTTACCTTTTCGCTTATAGTTTTTCAACTTTTGATATTTTTCTTTCAGTTCAAGGTATTTTTCATCGCTGGATCTTCTTGAGGTAGAAGGTTTGAAGACTTTCTTTGACCTGCACTCACTTGCAAAGTGTCCAATTTTTTCGCAGTTAAAGCAAGTAGCAGTAGCCTTATCAACAGGGGTTGATTTTGGCTTGTCAATGAGAGAGAGAGGCTTATTTCTTCTGAAATTGCTCTTTCTTGCAAATTTCTTAAAAGAGTTTGTCAAGAGTGCTAAGGACTCATCAAACTCTGATAAATCAGTGTCTGATAGTTCCTCAGATTCAGAATCTAACTCAGTGATAGTAAGAGTAGATAGCTGAGATGGAATTATCTCTGAAGAGACTAAAGCAACAGGATTGCTTTTGGAGTCTTTAGAATCTTTTACTAGATTCTTCTTCAGGAGATTTGATTGCTCATATTTGAGCAATATTCCATACAAGGTTCTAAGGGAGAGAGAATTTAAGTCTTTTGTTAGCTTGAGACACATTGAATAATTGTCCCAGCTTTCAGGTAGACATTTTAAGAATTTAGTCAAGACCTTAGAATTAGAATAGTTCATGCCAACAGTTCTTAGATCGATGATTAAGCAGTTAAACCTCTGGTGAACATCGGAGAGATATTCGTTCTTACCAGAGATGAAACTTTCATACTGACGTACCAAGTTAATCTTTCGAGTTTCTTGGACTTCAGTGGTGCCTTCATATTGAACACATATAGTGTCCCACATTTCCTTGGCAGTCTAAAGATGCATGATGGAATGGAAAGCTTCATCAGGCAGATCCATAGAGAGATAATGGTTTTTGCCTTTGCATCTAGACCTACTTTCTTTTTGTCTTCATCACTCCACTATCTTATCTCCTTTAAGAGCATAACGCTCAGGGACAACAGGAGTGGTAGCAGTAGCGGGAACGTCAACTATGATTGTAAAGGGTTCATAGGGTCCATTAGCTACATAATCTGGTATAGTAGGGTCTACACCTTCTAGAAATAGCATCATTCGATTCTTCCAGAGAGCAAAGTTATCTCTGCTAAATCGAAGAGGTTTAGAAAGTGAACCATTATCATAGTAGTTTGTATTTGTGTTAAGTGCCATTTAGAATAGGAAGGAAGAGGATAAAGCAAGATCTTGTCTACTAGATTAAGCAGTCTGCTCTGATACCACTTGTTGGTCCCGAAGGTGCTTAACAAGTTTGTAGAAGGGGGGGGGGATGAATACAAACACAGAATTTAAAGATTAATAAATTGTTTATTGATAAATCAAATACAATTTACAAGTCTTTTGCAGATGGAGAGGCGATCTTTCTATTTATACCCTATGCATTAAATGCATGGCAGAGTACTTTACACGTGTCCTTCATTGAATGGGTGAGAGGGTCTGACTTTGGGAGACATGCTTTCGGTCGTATCATGAACAGTGTAGTGGACAGAGTTGTTGTACGAATTGTGGCAGAGGTATGTCCGTTCTGACACATCGTACTAGGTATGCAAGGGAGAGACAAAAGAGACTTGAGGCATAAGCTAAGTGATAATCGATCGTTATGTATCTCTTCCTTCAGAGATACAAAGAAGTTCAGCTATCGCTGAAGCTTTTCCTTAGGTTTCTTCGCATGTGTAGATTTGTCTTGCTTCACTGATATCCACATCAGGTCACTAGTAGACTTGTCTTTGTTCAGCAGCTTCGTCTTCGATTCAGCTATGAACATCTGTTGATGCGAAACTTGTCTTCAAGGATTACATCTAACTGTTTACATCAGAATCTATCAACGATACTGAACATACAAAGTATTTAATAGCTGATAGTGAAACACTAATACATATGAATGTTTACAAGAAAGATCATCAGTGATAACTGAACAGAATCAGTCTGATCGCTGATGATGAAACACTAATACATATTGTTTAAATGTAATTTTCACAAAGTATAGAAGAGGGTCTTTATCAAATCACTGAGAGAGTTTGGATCAACACCATGCTCATTTGACCACATAATAACCTTAAACCGATGAAATAACCCCAACTGCTGATAAGAATACTTGTAATTAATTTTAACATGTAGAGGAGTGGTCCTTCATCATAATTTAGTTTTCTTCCATATAACATGCATAAATGAACCTCTCAAGTAGTTTAAATACTCCCATTAACCCCAAAAGTCTTATACATGAGGAATATGCAAAACCCTAGTTTTCGATTATCATATAACATATCATAGATTTCACATAAACAAGTAATGGGGTAAGTACGGGCAAATATAATTTAAGAAAACTTACCTAGAGATTCAATAGACAAAACCATAGAAGGCTGGAGTTGAGAATGTAGACGATGAGAAAACCTTGGACCTCAAAGACTTTAGAGCTAGATCACCAAGTGAGAGGATCCCTAGGTTAGCATTTAATACACCCAACCAAGATTTT
Source organism: Arctium lappa (assembly GCA_023525745.1). Lineage (NCBI taxonomy): Eukaryota > Viridiplantae > Streptophyta > Magnoliopsida > Asterales > Asteraceae > Arctium > Arctium lappa. The sequence goes on from CM042057.1 coordinate 54,187,831, forward strand.
AGTGAGGGTTAAATGTAATAGAGATGGAGTTTGGGATGGAGAATTCTTAGAAGAGAGAAAAATCGGCTGCCCTAGAATCCCAAAACTCAGATAAATAAGTTTTCATCTTGAAATCAAGCATTTAATGCATTTTTCCCCGTTGGCGATTGTGACATCGCGAGAGTGACACTCTCTCCCCGGTCACTCTCGCGGGGCTTGTACCGCAGCTTCGGCCCGAGCGCCCAAAACACCTCCACGATTGTGACATCGCGAGAGTGCCAGGGGCACTCTCGCCAAATTCGTACCGTAGGCTCTTTGCCTTCGGCGACTATGCCACCGCGAGAGTGACCATGGCACTATCGCCGGTCACTCTCGCCGAGTGTGCTTTTCCTCCTAAAATTTGACTTACACCGATTTCGAATTCACGACTAAACTTTGGTGACTTCAAATGAGCGAAATAAATGACATTAGAAATTTGAATTAATCAATAGTCCAAAATTTGGGGTGTTACATATTATTTCTTTGTAAGGAAATTAAAGTAAAATACAGAAAGACCAAAATACCCCTTATTTAACGGATGAAAACTAAGAGGCGTTAGACACCAAAACCAAGCACTTTTACATACCACGAGGGTTTTCTTGCAATAAAAATTTTGTAAGGGCCCTAACTGAAAAAAAACAACAAACCACAGGGACTAATTGCAATTTACGCTAATATATAACTAAGAGTAAATTACACTTTCGGTCCTTATGGTTCCCATCTATTCTCAAGTATAGTCCTTAAACTTGATTAAGTACTTTTCTGGTACCGGTGGTTGCCATTTTGTTCCCCTCCCCCTAATGTCCTCTTCTTCTCCGACATACTCTTTCACCGTCGACCACACCCCACTCCACCCCTACCCCTGTCTTCTTCCCTACGAGCATCTTTGATCTCCATTGTGAACATTTCCATCTCCAATGATCATATTCAATTCTCATTGTAAACATCTCTAATCTATTTCCACCACCCTGCCCTGAAACCCTAAAACAACTAGCGCCGAAACTCCCCCATCAATCCCCACTCTTGAAAAAAAAACTAACTTGCTTTCGACCAAACACCACATATCAGAAAGGATGGTGGGTTTGTTGGAGTGAAGAAGCAAATGGTGGATGTTAGAAACATAGTTTTCAGCTCAGATCCACATCTGTTCAGGGGAAGGAGCAACGAGTTGGATTTGGTCGAAAATGGAGGATCGACATGGGCTTCAACTTTGGTTGGAGATGGAGTTGCGATATGAGCTTAAGGTGAGGGTGAGAGGGTTAGGTCCGGTGGTACCGGTGACGGTGAGGGTGGAAAGTTCACCCGAGAGGTGCAGTCAGAAATGGGTAATCCGGGTGTCGCCAGGTATTGGGGGATTGGGTAATATTAATAACAGAAGGCAAAAGAAAAAGTAAAAAGAAGGACATTTTTAATAGAATAAAATAGGAAAATGATGACAAATAGTAAAAAGACAAAATATGTCCTAGTTAACATTTTTTTAACAGGAGTTAGTCAGAGGTATCAAAAGTGTAACAAAGGGGCAACCACAGACACCAAAGAAATACTTAATGGAGTTTAAGGATTATACCTTAAAGTCAGTAGCAACCACATGGACTAAAAGTATAATTTACTCTAACTAAAACTAATTTTATGATATCCTCTTTAGTATGTATCAAACAAAAATCATAATATCATAAGATATGATACGATTAAAATCGTTTCATATTCATATAAGGTTGCTTATCAATTAAGTATAAAAACAAGAATTCTACTTGAAAGAATATACCATTATCATTGTGCATCTCCTGTCATAGCGCATGACCGTATATTATGTTAAGAGTTAAACAACTCAAAACAATCATTCACGGTTAACGTGTCTATTTTTCTTTAAGAAGCAAAAAATAAGTTAGGTAGTGTTTAGTTCACAAAATGGAATTTGTCGAAAATGGAATCTGTTAAAGAAATTGGAATGTAATTTAATCAGGTTTGACCATGCATTTGGTTGGCAGTAACTGGAATGGAATCTGTCAAAATAATTTGAATATGTTTGTTTGGTTCGTTTAGTATAATAGTGGTGGTGGGGTGGAGGTGGTAGCAGTGTCGATGGTAGTGCTGGTGGCGGCAGGACGGTTATGCAGCGGTGACGGTGGTGGTGGTGGTGACGGTCGCGTTCGTGGGGGTAAATGCGATAGTGATAACAGCGGTGACGTCGACAGTGGCAACGATGGTGAAGGCAGTGGCCTCGATGGCGGCAGTGGTAATGACCATCATGGTGGGATACAATGAAAGGAGTAAATAAAAGAGCATACTAGTTTTTTTCTAAAAAGATGAGATGAAGGAATTGGAATTCCTTGTTAGAACTCGAAGAATTTACATTCCATCATTGTGGAATTAGAATTCCTTGCAAAACACAAAGGATGAACCAAAGAATGAATGTAATTTGGTCAACGAAATTCACCATGCCAATTCCTTTAAAATTCCATCGGATTCTAACGAACCAAACGCCACCCTAGATTATTACTATTATATGATATAATATAGAGTAAATTATTGATTTGGTTCTTATGGCTTGTGAATTGTTATAAGTTTGATCATTTATCTTCATTTATTATATAATAAACCTCTACTTAGGGTTTGATTTAGTTTTCTTATTTTAAGAATTAATTTAGATTTTTTTATTGAAGATTTAATTTTGGGTTTGATTTTAAATTATTTTGTTTTCGATGTTGTTGAATGAATTTGACTTAAATCATGGTTTTTGATGTTCATGTTCTTAGTGGTTGGAAGTTGAAGAAAATAGAAAAGGAAACAAGTTATTTTTGGAACTTACACGAGGGAGAGAGAGGGGAGAGGAAAGCGTGTTTTTTCTATAATAACATGCCACGTGGCATTATTTCTAAAAAACGTGAATAAAAGTTTATGAAAGGACTCGTTTTGCCCTCCTATTTAACGTAAAATATAGCCGGCCGTTAGAGTATAAGACCAAATCGGAATAAATTGCATCGGTAAAGGTTTATTACGTAATTAATAAAAATAAATGATTTTCTCAAAAAAAAAATATAAATGATTAAATCTTGGGATTGTATAAAAAACTGTCAACATGCTCAACCTGTCTAAGGTGCTGTTCGGTTCGTTTTCTGTTAAGACCTGAATGGATATAGCTGTCTGTCTGGATATAGTTGTTTGTATGTTAACAGAAAAGTTGTTGTTCGGCTAGTATGCTGAATAAACAGTCTGAATGTCAGAAATGTCGTTAAACTTTCTAAGCAAGTGTCGGATTTTGAAAAGATAATAATAACTGAAAGAGACACTTTTGCGAAAGAAAGACAAGTTCTTGAAACCAAAATTACTGAATTTCCTAAACAAATTTCTACTTTACAAGACTTGCTTGAAAAAGAAAGACAGATTTTCAAAGAAAAGAAGCAGTCTTATGAGCTTGAAAAGAAAAATCCCGAAAAGAGAAATACTGGGATTTTCAAAGATATTTTTGAGAAAACCAAGAACTTGGAAACAAATTTTGAGCAAGAACGTTCACATTTTGAATCTGAGATATCTAAGCTCAAATCCAAAATAACTGTTCTATCAGCAGATGTGCAAAAAGAACAGATGGCTAAATCTGATTTGAAAATAAAGTTTGACACATTGATTTCTGAAAGAAACATTTTATCTGAAAAGATAAAAAACTTGGAAGCTGCAAACAGTGAACTGTGAGAAAAGATTACAGCTGATGTGATTGATCAATCACCTGTTGATAATTCAACAGAATCAGTCTGTTCTTTCAAAGCAGCTTCAAGTTCTATACATGAAAATGTTTTGAAAAAGAAAAGTGTCAAATCACAAACTGTCAAATCAAATCAGATCAGACCATCTAATCTATTCTATGACAAATCTGTTGATGGTTCAGTGAGCTTTTATGTAAAATCTCTTGGAAAGAATTCAAATAAAAATCAGATGGTTTGGAGAGTGAAGAGTTCTTCAGATGAAGAGAAGAAGAAAGACAAAGCATCTGCATCCACAACCAAAGCTAAAAAGAATAGTGCACATAAAGGTAAATATTTTGGTAATTCTGATATGTTTTACTCTACTAATCATTTGATCAGGATTGCTCAGAAGAAAATATGTTGTTCTTACTGTGGAGCACATGACTTTGTAAGTAATAATTTTGTCAATTACTGGTATGGTACTTATTATGTAACCCCCACAAGAACTGCAACTAACACATCAGGAACCAAATACCAGTGGGTACTTAAAGCTAAAACTGTGTTGCAGGCACCCAAAGTTTAAGGGGGAGCATGATGATTGACTTCTAGACAAAGCAGTCTAGGACTCGTACTTCAAAGTACAAGTTAAGGCTTTTGAACAAAACAGTTCAAAACCCGAACTTTAATGTAAATACTGTGGCTTCTGATCACATGACAGATCAGGACCCGTTCTTTAATGTTTAAAGATATGGATATTTTGCAAATATCCAGGGGGAGCTTAAAAGAAAACAAATCATGATATAATGATTTGAGGGGGAGCTTAAAGGTAAATATCTTCTGATCTATATCTCTAATTGTTTGAAAGAAGAACAACTTTCAAGCATGAAAAACGTTTTCTTAAATGTTCAAACCACTTCTCTATTCTCAAAAGATTTCATGAATTCAGAAGTGAGTTTTTAAATGTTTTTCAATTTTGAGATTTCATGTTTAACTGACCGTGTGTTTCCAAAGATTAATACTTCCGTATTGTCTTGTCTATATACTGTAAAGTATTCACACACATCGGTTCAATACTTCATTTGAAATTGTTATTACCATGTCTCATAAAGAAACAATTTTTCGATGGTAATACTCCCGTTTGCTTTCAAATGTTGTTGAGCATCATTCATCATTTCCAAATTTGTGCTTTCATTGCAAAATTGTTTATATTCATTCATATAAACAACATATCCAATTCTTTGATACCCTAACCATTTCATTTGATCTGATTGATACATTGTCAGATTCTCAAAACAATTCTCTTGATTTCATTTCATTCATTCAATATCTTTGTTTTGAGAAATCTTCAAAGTTCAATTGCTCAAATCTCATGAGTATACATTCTGACAGTGTTATCTTATTTGTGCTTAACTGTTCAAGTTAAACTGTTAAGCAACTATTCTTTATAGAACTTACATGGGATCCGTGTAGGAGCTTAAACATAACTTCCATGGATTCACGTAAACCTGTGTTTCCTACCCAGGAAGTAATCCTTGAGTGATTGAAGGGTGGGGGTCAAAATCAAAGAGTGGGGGAGATAACTCATCCGGTTGAGTTTTTCTCATTGAGCTGAGGTAAAATGTAAATGAGAGTTTGGTTAGAAGTGAGCTTTAATGTTAAAAATAAAGAGGGTGTGAGAACAGAGTTAAAAGAATATCAGAACTCTGCACCAACCACTTTCTGAGTCGGGCAGCCACAAAATCTGATTGGTTCACATTCTTTGGTGACCATCATTGAAAAAGGCAGTGAGCCCATGCCAACTCTTGCAATTACCCCACCAGCCACTCGTTTCTTTCTTAACAAAGAAATGTTTCATTTTCTTTGGGGATGCAGCATATCTCTATCTAGTCTTCACTCGGCAGATTTAGATATTGAAAAAGAAGGAAAGTTGCCCCACCTTCGCACCTCTTTCATGCACATTGAGTCCGTGTAATATCTGTTGCTGTCTCAACAGTTTACATAATTTGAGCCTTATGAAACACAATCATTGTACTAAATTCTTTCATACACAAGCACGAGCACACAGAAAATTTGTTTTTCTGTCAGAACATTCATAGATAAACCTTGTGTTTTTCAATGATTGAATGGAAGTCCTGGGGAGTCATCATCAAACCAGCTTCTTAAATTATACATTCGTTGTACACAGTAACTCCGTGTTACTGACAGGCATTCCTAACTGTTTCATTTGTTGAATCAGGGTTACCAAGTTTATTATATCTGAATTTGAAAAGATTCGGGTATACACAGTTCATGATTCAGCTATTCAGATCAAAGGGCGAAGAATGTCAAATTATCATAAAGGAGGAAATTGTTATGTTGAATACAAAGGGGGATGATCAAAGAGAATGTTGAAATTGAAGATGTTTTGATGATTATGACGCTCACAATCATCGAAAAGGGGGAGACAATTACAAAGATCAATTTCAAAATCATCAAAGTTTTGTCAAAGAATTCAGAAGATTCTGAAGATGATTTCTGAAGAAAGATGATTCTGAAAGTCCAAGCCAGATGAAAAGAAATCATTCTGAGATTATTCAAAGTCAAATTAGAAGATTCGTGAAAGTTCGTTTTTCCAAAGACTGATCAGAGATTACAGTGATGAAGATACATGATTTTCAGAGATCCCTCGAAGTTTTAAAAGTTTTAAAGATGAAGTTTTTCAAAGAAGTTTAAAGAAGTTTCAAAGATTAAGTTTTCAAAGTTTTGTTCAAGACTTGTTGACTTTCCGAGATGCAAAGTGTTAAAGACTTTTCAAGATTCTTCAACAACTTCAGAAAGAGCTTCAAAGTTCAAAACCGTCAAAGATAAAAGTTGAAGAATCAAGCAATGAAGACTAGTGTCAATTTTTTTTAAATCTTGAATACAAAGGGGGAGATTGTTAGTGTATTATTGTATCCAAGATTTAATTGGAATAGTCATGTCAAGTAAAGTCAACAACGTCAAAGTCTGTTAAGTCAATCTAGTAGTTTGGTGTTTAGCCTTGTAAGTTTGTCTTGTATAGACTTGTGGTATAAATACCTATGGTCTTGTAACAATCATGTAACAAGAAGTATTGTACGCTTTACATTGTCAGATATATGACTACAGAATTTCTCTCTCTACTCTCTCTCTAGAATTAACATTGTTACATCTTGATTAGAGATCGAATTGCTTGATTGATTGGGAAATACAATTTCATACAATTCGCAAGATGCATTAAGCTTAACCTCAAAATTCGCAGAGGCTTGCATTGCGAATTCTTCAACTTTTGCAAGCCTCATGGTTGCGAATTCTCGCATTTCGCAGCTCACTCAATCACGAATTCTTCAGAATTCTCTAAACACACTCCTGCGAATTCTATACTTAGAACATTTTTCAAAATTTGGAAGCCACTTTTTGCAACATACTTACTTGTGAAACCTTTGAATGTGACATGCGAATCCTTAGGAATTCGCACACAACATAAGCATAGTGGTCTGCGAATGCTTCAACTTTCGCAATCTGACCACCTGCGAATTCCATACTTATACAAATTTGTTGTGCCCAAATGTTCTGCGAATCCTTCAATAAAACATCTTCTTTCTGCGAATTCTCCAACATTAGCAAGTTTTTCATCTGGATCTTGCAAATTTCGTGGATCTGGAACGATTTTCTGAAAATCTTCAATAAAAACTTCAAAACTTTGATTTCTAAGTTGATACTTTATCCACAGGTTCGAAAACAACTAATAAGCAACAATTGTAGTGGATCATATTGTCCAAATCTGACTCTAAGCACCAAATTTATTCAACCACAGTAACAAGAGTTTTCGAACAGAATATACTCAAAAATCGATCGATTCGATTTTCTGGACTGAAATTGATACAAGAAATTGATTCTATAATGATCTACAATAATTTTTGAATCAATTAAACAACAAAGAACATTCAAATCAACACAAAACCAGAAATCGATATATTTACCACACTGTTCTTCAAAAACCAAATCAGATCTCCAATCGTTCAGAAAAATGATATTTGTTTAGCTCTGATACCAATTGTTAAGGTCCAATTGAGATCATGATTGGTTTGATTAAAAAGATGAACAAGGAATCAAGGATAGAAATCAATAGTTTATTTGACAGAAAATTAAATCTACACTACTAGAGAGAACACACTGTGCGGCTACATTGTCAAGGATTCAAATTTTACTCAAATGAAAATTTAACCTAAAATCTATTACAAGATTCCTATTTATACCCCGCACTCCCTTGTATACAATGTAAGCCAAAACCCAATACAAGGCCCAATACATAATATATTGATTACTTTATAAAACTTCTAAATAGAACATAAAATATGTTCTAACAGTCTTCAATGGCGATGGAGGTTTTGGCGATGTATACACTTGTGTCTTCAATGGCGATGGAGAAGAAATGTACCAGTCTTCAATGGCGATGGAGGTTTTGGATTTTGGTCGGCTTGTCTTTTAATAACAGATTAGGTTTAATAAAGGGGAGTAGTTGGGAGGGTAGATGAGGAAAGTAAAATATATTTAATGGTTGAATATGGAAGACTTTATTTTTCTAGCTGATTCGGTCAGCTACCAGCTGATCGATTAAGCTGCTATCGAACAATGAGATATGGCTGACCGAATAAGCCATATCCCTTATTCAGCCCATTAAGCTGCTACCGAACAGGACCTAACCCAACTTGCAAACAACCCGATAAAACTCAACCTACCAACTCACTAACCCGTCAGACCATTAACCCACCAATTAGTATGGTTGAAATTGGGTTAACCCTAACTCAAGCCAACCCAACTCGCCGCTAATATATAATTTCAATAAAAGTTTTATTTATGTTTATATACAATATAAAATTTTATTTATATTTATTTAGTCTAAGCCTCATTCTCGTTTTATGTCATTTTTGGAGCACATTTGTTCAACATTTTTTGTTTAATTCTTGTTCTCCATGTACATGTTATTACTATCACTGTAACAAAATCAGATTTATAGGACGCCAACAATTTCTAGGTGTTCTAATAGAACACTTTATAAGACATAAGTTTATTGGACCAAGCAATAAAACGTCCTATCTAAAAAGTGTAATAATAAGCTTATAGAACGATTTTTAACGTCTTAACAAGTTTTTTAGAACATTTTTAATACAAAGTGTGGTATTAGCTATTTTACATGACACTTTAAATGTCCTATGAACATCTCTTTTTATAGGACAATTGTTTTTATAAGACTAATTTTCAAATAATGTCCTGTAAATTAGCTAATACGGTTTTCATTTTATTTTATAAAAATGTCTTAAAATACTTGTTACGTTTACGACGTCCGAACAAACATGAACATGTTTACAGTCATGCGTTTATGTTCGTTCGTTTATATTCGGTTCGCAGAACGTTCGTTTATTTAAGTTCAGTTACGTTCGTTTATGTTTGTTTATATATTGAATTACGATTTACGAGTTACGACTTAAATATATAAAATATAAATAATCTTTTATTTAAATTCAATTTTTGTTACCCTTCTCTTTTACCTTTTGCTCTCATTTTTACTTTCCCCCCTAAAATGTAAACTCCCCCTAAAAGGTAAAAGAGTGAAATCCGAAAAGTAGAAAACCCTAAATCGCTCTCAAAATCCAAATCGTGAATGCAAATCGCTGCATATCCCTCTCCGACGCTGCAGATCATGAAGCTCATCGCTGCATCACTTCATCCCCATTCTGTTCCCCCCACATGTATGTTTTCCTTCGATTTTTGCTTTGATCGTGAAGAACCCATCTTAAAGAGATAATAGGATATGGAATGGGTGTTGTAAAGACAGGAGGGTATCAGAAGTTCAGCACCCATATTTTCCTTCGATTTTTTCCTTGCCAAGTGTGTATGTAAGTGAAGTGGGTGTTATAAGGACATGAGGGTATCAGAAGTTCAACACCCATATTTTTTTTCCTTCGATTTTTAAAAGAGTGGAATATTGAAACAAAGGTTGCTACTGTAATAGTTGACAATGCTACAACTAATGATGTGGTGGCTACAAAGTTGATGGAAATTATGAATCTTCATAAAAAGCTTGTTGTCGGGGGGAAGTTATTCCATGTTCGGTGTTGTGCACATATTCTCAACTTGAGGGTTCAAGATGGTTTGTTGGAAATCAAGGACATTATTCACAATGTTCGTGAGAGTGTGAAAAACATGAATGCCTCTCCAGGTCGATTGCATATATTTAGCGAACTTTCCAAGCAAAATGACCTTCTCAAAGAAGCATTTGAACTTAGATGTTGGTACCTGATGGAATGCTACATATGCTATGTTGTCTACGGCCTAGGAGTTTAAAGAAGATTTTTTGTGAATTATGCCGATCGAGAATCAACATACAAGACCTTGCCGACCTCAGAAGACTGGGACAAAGTTGAATTTATTTGCTCCTTCTTGGGACTTTTCAGTGAGGTTATAAAAATAATTTCAGGTATTATTGATTCTTTTTTATGGTTTTTATTATAAGTCATTTTTTCTAAGCTAATCACCTAATTCTCATACACTTTTATTTACTTCTTTTATTTTATAGGCTCCAAGTATCCTACATCTAATTTGTTTCTTAGTGAGTTGTATGGGATTAAAGAAGCATTAGATGATTTGTCTTTAGTTGAGAGTAAATACATGGGACATATGGATCTTAAGATGAAAAAGAAATTTGACAAATATTAGGGTACTTGTAATATGTTGATTTCCATTGGTGTTGTTTTGGATCCTAGATACAAGATGAAATTGGTTGAGTTCTCTTTTAATTCCATTTATTCAGCGGATGAGGCTCCTAAACAAATAAAAATTGTTCAAGATACTCTTACTAAAATGTTTGAAGAGTATGTTGAGCAACATAAAGCAACCAATGTTGTTTCCACTAGTAGTGCACCGGACAAGAGTGAAAGTGGAGTTAAAGGTGGTTATAACAAGCGAAGTTCTAGAGTTGGTATAGGTATTAAAAGTGGCACGGAAAAGTATGATTACCATATCAAAAGCGTTGACACTTTTGCATGTGTGAAGTCAGAGTTAGACGTTTATTTAGAAGAAGGTGTGTACATTGGTGATTCAGGTACATATTTTGATGCCTTGAGTGGTGGAAGGAGAAAAATCTAAAGTTTATAATTTTGTCTAAAATGACTGCTGATGTTTTGGCAATTCCGATCACTACTGTTGCTTCAAAATCAACTTTTAGTGCTGGTGGGAGAGTTATCGAGGTCCACCGCGCCTCTTTAGGATCGAAGACGGTATATATGCTTATTTGTGGAGCTAATTGGTATCGTCATCATTATGGACTAGACAAAAAGAAAACCAAGGTAATTTTCTTAATCTTGTCAATTATATTACTTGTTTTCTTACAATAACTAATAATTATTTTCTTTGTTTGTTGTAGGAAATTGATGATATGATATATGTTGAACTTCCATGAGGTGACAAATGATGATGGTGGATTTTTTTTTCACATGACGATGGTGGATTTTTTTTTTGTTCAAATGATGATGGTTAATGAATGGTCATTGTTTTGTGTATGTTTAAATTATGGATAATTGGTGTGTAATAGTTAATTGAATGCCAAGTAGTGGTGTTCGTTTAGGCATCATCATTTATGTTCATTTAGGCCTTTTCGTTTATGTTCGTTTAGGATTGTTCGTTTATGTTCGTGTACACTGTTCGTTTATGTTCGTTCGTTTAGCATGACAATGAACCGACATAAACGAACACGAACACACCTGATTTCTAAACGCACGAACACGAACACGAACACAAAGATATTCGTTCGTTTACTGTTCGTGTTCGTTCGTCTGTTCCGTTAAGTTAAACGAACTGTAACACCCTCACATTTGGTAAGAACAACTAATTTAAAATTTTTGATATAACCTCAAGTAACGAACAAACTTCCTTCTACAAATCAAACTCAGTATGCCTCAAATACAAATTCTACAATTAATTTCAACAATTCCAAACCCCAAGAATAACCAAGGACTAAACTGAAGTCGGGTGTTACTTAACCCAGATACATGTTGCTCTCCCCAACCCAGGACTTCATCGAGCTATTCACACCTCGGGTACACCACTAGTACTCATCTCTTCACTGTGTCGCTAGGACTATTCTCAAACAAAGCCTGTTGCACATGCTTATAAATAAAAAGGTTAGGCTAACGCCTAGTGAGTTCAAGAGTTTTCACCATAAGTATATACAAATCATTAAACTGAAAGAATGTAAACTGAGTCATGATTATTAAAAAATCTCATACATTAAATATGAAAGTCACTCGCCTCCCAAAACCCACAAGTTTTGTGATGAAAACCCCGATATGAAATATTTCTTTAAAATATAAACTCAAACCCCAACCTCGCCCAAAACGTGCGTCATGATTAAATTCCCAAATAAATAAAACGTGGATTATGACTTTAATATCCCAAACCTCCGAAAACACTATTAAGATGTGATACACAAACCATAAATTATGGATAATGATCCATATATAAAACATCACCAAAATCATGGATAATATGCTACACCCCAAAATAATCAAATTACAGATTAACAGCATCGAGAGCGTCAAATCGTAGATAATCTTTGTTTCCAAAGAGTATATCAAAAATCCACCATTTGGTCACGGGGAGACCCGATTCCATTGAATGTGACGGAACACAAGAGTAGGCCACATATCTATGTTATATGAGCATCACTTAGGGATAAAACACTCGTTAACATCAACCTTTCCGGGTCTATAGCTAACAAACCAACAAGCTCAACAACTCCATGTCTATTGCCTGGATAATCATCAACTTCAACCCCTCTTGGTCTGTACCTTGGAATTTTTGTGCACTCATCAAGTTCAACCCCTCTAGGACATACCTTGGAATTCCAAAACATCCCAGTTAAGCTCGTTCACAAGAAAATTGCAATTATTGGTCAGAAGACCCCATGCCTATTTCAAGTTACAATACGGGGATATTTATCCCACTCAAACTAACTCTTATGCCTATGGATCCATTGCATTACAGTCTAAAACATTACATCAAATGATTTTCTGAATTCTGATGAAGGGTGTATCGAGGAAATTGATATGTTTGACTTTAATGCTCAACTTCCAAATCATTCTACTTTCATCATAAATGGAAAAGATTTACCAAGTGTACATGAAAAGGGTGAATCATCAACTAAGGTTGGTGAATCAATTTCTGGGAATGCTGATTACTATGCTAATGGTAAGAAACATAAGAAACAACATTCACAGAAAAAGAACAACACTGGTAAACGCAAGAAAAATCAATCTCAGAAATCTGACTTTCCTAATAAATCTAAATCTTTTGTTTCAGATTTAAGAAAGAAAAGGTCGGAAGCAAGAACCGAATGGCGACCAAAAAGGAAGAATGATGAGACAACTGAATCAATTTCTGATAATTCATGTAATAGATCTGATAGTAGTGATAATGTTGTAGTTGGTCAACTTGCTTCTCCTAAACAAAACCTTGTAACTTCTTACAAGCGTTATTCAATAAAGCAATTGATCCAATTATCTCCTACTACTACTAAATCTTTTCATTATCGGAGAAATGATTTTGCTTATTGTCATAATTCTAATGATTGGTTTGGATCTTATCATGTTTATTCTTCTAAATCAAAAATTTTCAAAAGTTTTCAAAAGAAAAGAGGATCCATATTCAAATGGATGCCAAAATCTTGTGCTAATCTGTTAGGACCCGTGTTTAAATGGGTACCTAAATCTATTGTTTCCTGATTTTTCTTGCAGACCCGACATATGTGGTACTTGGATAGCGGTTGTTCCAAGCATATGACCGGGCAGAAAGCTTTATTGTCTAATTATATAGAGAAATTCAGCGGCAATGTTCGATTTGGGAACGACCAGTTTTCACCGATCTTAGGATATGGTGACATCATTCAAGACAACATAACGATTAAGAAGGTGAGTTATGTCGAAGGCTTAGGGCACAACTTGTTTAGTATCGGTCAATTCTGTGATAAAGGGTTAGAGGTCAACTTCAAAGCTAAGAGATGTTCGGTTCATACTGAAGATGGCAAAGAACTCTTAGTCGGACATCGAAAGACAAATCTCTACCCCATCAATCTTTCAAAAGTCCAGATTGACAATCAAGTTTGCTTACTGACAAAAGCCACTACAGCAAAGTTGGCTTTGGCACCGACGGTTATCACACCTGAATTTTCGTTATATCAACAAGCTGGTCAATGGAAAGTTAGTAAAAGGACTTCCTGAACTGAGATACGAGAAAGAACACTTGTGTGCAGCATGTGAAAAAGGGAAGATGAAGAAAGCTCCACATAAACCGAAGCCTGAACCTAGTACCAGTTCTCCACTAGAGTTGTTGCATATGGATCTCTGTGGTCCGATGCGAACACAAAGCTTAGGCGGAAAGAAATACGTGTTGGTTATCGTGGACGACTATTCGCGATACACGTGGGTCAAATTTCTCCGATCAAAAGATGAGACACCCAAAGTTCTCATTACTTTTCTGAAGACGACCCAGGTGAATTTGCAGAAACCAGTCAAGCTTCTTAGAACCGACAACGGCACAGAGTTAAAAACAAGATTGTTGAAGAATATCTTGAATCGGTCGGGATATCACATCAATACTCTGCTGCTCGTACACCCGAACAGAATGGAGTAGTCGAAAGGCGAAATCGAACGCTAGTCGAGGTCGCTCGTACTATGCTCAGCCAATCTGACTTACTTCTATTTCTATGGGCAGAAGCTATTTCGACTACATGCTACACTCAGAACCGTTCCATGATACACCGCAGATTTCAAAAGACTCCGTATGCTTTGATCAACAACCGAACACCAACCATTAAATATTTTCATGTTTTTGGTTGTAAGTGTTTTGTGCTCAACGACAGAGAGGGTCTGAATAAGTTCAATGCTAAGGCGGATGAGGGCATCTTCATTGGATATTCTTCTACATCTGCTGCATATCGAGTATATTTGAAGAAGTCGAAGAATGTTATTGAAAGCGTCAATGTTACATTCGATGAGGATATGGATTCTGAACAATTCAGTCCAGAACCCGTGATAACTGGAGTATTAGCTTCTGGGCAAATCCGTTCAGAACCTGTACTTACAAAGAACAAATCAGATGAAGCGTCAACGTCTACTAATCATTTATCTGATTTAGATACTTTATTTGAACTGTTTTATGATGAATATCTTGGATCTAATGTGAATAAACCTGTTGTGGTTGACAGGATTGAAGATTCAACGATTACTCATTCAATCACTTCAGATGTTTCTACTGAATCAAATTCCCCGATTCAGCAAGATATTCCAGTTCAAATGCCTACTCCAATAGTTGAAGTTGAATCTACTAATGATGAGCCAGAAGTTGCTGAGTCAGTAGGATGTGCTGTAAGGACAGATCAATAGACTGAACAAGTTGTACCTACTGAAGCTTCTGCACCAATTACTTCAACTGATTCCCTCCCTCATGATGTACAACCTGAAGAATCTGAAAGTGGATTTTTAGATGACAACCATGATCAATCTTCATCTATTCCACTCCCTCATGAGCATCGCTGGACCAAAGAGCACCTTTTACACCAAGTAATTAGAGATCTAAACAAACCGGTGCAAACTAGGTCAGCAACTTTGAATCAATGTATGCATGACTCATTCCTCAGCAAGATAGAGCCTACTCGAGTATCAGAAGCTCTTGCTGATTCGGATTGGGTGTCTGCTATGCAAGAAGAGTTAAATCAGTTTGAAGCCCTTAAGGTCTGGAGATTAGTTCCAAAACCAGAAGGAAAGACCGTGATAGGAACTAAATGGGTATTCAAAAATAAAAACGACGAAGATGGTATTGTTATAAGGAACAAAGCTAGACTTGTTGCGAAAGGTTACCGGCAAGAGGAAGTCATAGAATACGACGAGACATATGCTCCAGTAGCGCGTATAGAGTCAATCCGCATGTTTCTAGCCTACGCAGCTCACAAGAACTTCACTGTCTATCAGATGGATGTGAAGACTGCCTTTCTAAATGGCATACCTAAAGAGGAAGTCTACGTGTCTCAACCAGAAGGTTTTGTAAATCCAGATAAGCCAAATCACGTCTACATCTTGGATAAAGCCTTGTATGGTTTGAAACAATCCCCTCGCGCATGGTATGATGTTCTATCTAACTTCTTGGTCAAGTCAGGTTTTTCGAAAGGTAAAATCGATACCACTTTGTTTATTAAAAAGAAGAAAGCTAATATCATTCTTATTCAAATATATGTAGATGATATTATATTTGGTTCTACAAATTCTAAATACTGTAAGAACTTTTCAAACCTTATGGTGTCACGTTTTCAAATGAGTATGATGGGAGAGATGAATTTCTTTCTCGGATTACAAGTAAAACAGTTTTCAACAGGGATTTTCATTAACCAATATAAGTACATTTTTGATATTCTTCGGAAATTCAAAATGGAAAATTGCAAAACTATTGGAACCCCAATGGCACCAGGTAGGGCAAAGGGACTCCTCTTGACTTTGCATGCTCCTAAGCTTCTAAATGAGGGGTTCCTGGTTCCCATTTTTCCGTGATAATGTGAAAGGACTCAATTCCTTCTTTCTTCAGTGGTTAAACTCTAGGATCTGATTTGAATTCCATATTAAAGAAAAGTAGCAAAAATCATAAGAGAAGAAAAGTTCACAGAAGGTTGAGAAGGGGCTTCCCCAGTGTCATCATCGACCCGCTCCTGCACCATCTCATCCTTAGATTAACACTGATTCCTCAGGAAAAAGTGTTGATGGTACTACTTATAGAGGTATGATAGGGTCTTTAATGTATCTTACTTCAAGTAGACCAGATATAATGTTTTCAACATGCTTGTGTGCACGATATCAGGATGACCCTAAAGAATCCCATTTGGCTGCTGTCAAACGGATCTTTAGATATCTGAAGGGGACTGCAGATCTTGGTCTGTGGTATCCTAAAGATACAGGATTTCAACTGACTTCTTATTCAGATGCAGATCATGCTGGGTGCATGTTGGACAGGAAGAGCACTTCATGTCACATTCAATTTCTTGGAGACAAGCTCGTTAGTTGGGCATCAAAGAAACAATTATGCGTTTCCACATCGTCTGCTGAAGCAGAGTATGTAGCTGCTGCAAGTTGCTGCTCTCAAGTCTTGTGGATGCGAACACAGCTTCGAGACTATGGATTCAAGTTTGATAAAATATTGATCTATTGTCACTCGAAGAGTGCTATCGCCATATCAGCTAATCCTGTGCAGCACACTAAAACAAAGCACTTTGATGTCAGGTATCATTTTATAAAAGATAATGTAGAAAAAGGTACAATAGAACTTTACTTTGTAAAAACTGATTATCAACTTGCAGATTTGTTTACCAAACCTTTAGATGAAAAGAGATTCAATTTTCTTGTATCTAAACTTGGTATGCTAAATCTCAAGGTCTAATTAGTAATTACCTATTAAAGTTTCTTTTATTGTAATTTTTCTTCATTTCTTTATCATTATTTCTGAAAGTATATCTGCACTTTAACATGTTTGTTCATGACCTCAGGGGGAGTGAGACAAGCTTATAAGATGATCAATATTATTCTGAGGGGGAGTTTATGGAATTTTATTGCTAAATTTTTTTTGATGCATAAATTTAGGGGGAGTTTATGCGTATAACAAAAGAAGTAAGGATATGACTTCTGATTATTTCTGATCAGAACTCGTAATTTAATTGTTTTACTGCTTTATGTCTTTTACATTTGAATAAATTTTGTGAATAAAGTTGCTTTGATATGACTTTGAGACTTTTGCAGAACGAGAGAAGCTGACAAGATCATATCTTATTGACTACAACTGACTTTATGATAATTAAGAATGAGCAAAAAGGTAAATTTCTTATCTTAATCTCAAATGTATCTGATAGAAGGACAACTTTCAGATATAGAAAACATGTTCTTAAATGTTCAAACCACTTCCCGATTCTTAAACAGATTTCATGAATTGGAAATGTGATTTTAAATGTTTTCATTTTTTTTATTTGTGCTTACATGATTACAAACCGTGTGTTTCCAAAAATAAATACTTGTGTATTGTCTTTTCTATATACTTTCAAGTATTCACACACACCGGTTCGATTTCTTGTTCAACTTGTTCTTACCATGTCTCAAATTTGAAACATATTTTTGATGGTAAGACACCCCATTTGCACTTCAATGAATTTTGTGCGTAAGTTCATTTCGAAACGTTCATTTCAAGAATGTCTATATTTTGGTTCATATAGACAATATCCATTATTCTTGACCATAAGCTTTGATTGTTATATCATTCATTTTTGATCATTTTTCATACAATGTCAGATTTTCAAACAAGTCTCTTGTCTTCATGTTTATTATTTCAATATACTTGTTTGAAAATACTTCCTTGTTTCAAAATGCTCATATCTTCATGATTATATTATGAGCATATACATATCTGACTTGTATTTGCGCTTTAAATGTTCAAGATAAACCATATTGAGCAACATATGCTTTATAGAAAAAATATGGGTTCTTTGTGCTAGAATTTAAATGAAACTTCTATGGATTCACGTTTACCAGTGTTTTCTACCCAAGAAGTTAATCCATAGTGATTGAGTGTGAGGAGTCAAAAATGTAAAAGAGAGTTTGGTTAGATGTGAGCTTATTGATAAAAAGAAAGAGGGTGAGAGATCAGAGTAAAAGAATATCAAACTCTATAACAACTACTTTCTGAGTCGGGCAGCCACATTACTAGGGTTTCACAATTCTTGGTGAACATTATTGAAAAAGGCAAATAGCCCATGCCAACTCTTGACTAAACCCCACCAGCCACTCATTTTCTTCTTAAAAAGAAAATGTTTCATATTTAAAAGATCCTTCAGTTAGAATCTTCATCATGTCATCTCCGTTCTTTTGACGCTCGATGAAATTAAGAAACCGATCTTGCCATTGAGTAAACTCATTCTCATCAAACAGAACTGGAGGACGAGTTTCTGTGCCCAATGACATCATGAGATCACTCTTGTAGAACTGAGCTTGAAAAGCAAATTTGAAGAATCCATAGAGAAAAGCTTCAGAAAAGTGCTAAGTCTGAAACAGAGGAGCTGGCGCAAACTAGAGATTTGTGCTAACAGTGGATGGCGCAAAATGAGATTTCCGTGAACAGAGGATGGTGCAAACTTGCTTTTGCGTGAGAAGAAGGTGACGCAAACTTGACTTTGGGTGAATCGTTGAAGACGAGAACTTTCACTTTGCGTGATATGTATGTAGCGCAAACTTAAACTTTGCGTGATAGAAAGTTGGCGCAAACTTGACTTTTGCTTGAGCAGAAGATGGCGTAAAAGTAACTTTGCACAATGAGCTGAACTTTTCGTGAAAAGTATAAGGCGCAAACTCAAGTTTGCAGATAGAGAGAACTTGAACTTTTCGTGAGCTGGATTTGGCGAAAAAATAACTTTGCGCGAGAAGACTATAGCGCAAAAAAAACTTTTCGCGAAAATCTTGTGAATGAAAAACTAGAAGAATCTTGAGATCTGGCGCAAAGCTGGATGAACTGGCGCAAAGTTGATGAACTCGCGCAAAATCCAAATCTGGCGCAATACATGAGAAAATCAAGAAAAAACTCCAAATTCGATTACAGATTCGAAAAATATGAATTTTGCTCACACAAAAGTGATCGAAAACTGATTTCTAAACACTTTCAAACAACTAATTCGATCAAAAACCGTAAAATCGTGAAATCGTAATAAGAACAGTACGCAAAAACGGCTTTTCCAGAAAATCTAAAATTCTTGAAATTGAACTCCAAAATGGAATTTCTTGCAAAACAATGTGAAACAAATATGATTTACTAATGAAAACGGATTCTACGAACCAATTTACAAGAAAAATCGTTCACAAAACAGCAAGAATTTGTGAAAATTCAGAAAACGAGATTTTCTTGATCGAAATCAAGAAAATCAATCAAATTTTCTGAATTGTTTACAAATTCAGTTTTTAAAAAACTGATTCTCTCAGATTTAGAATAGCTCTGATACCAATTGATAATCCCAAAATCAACCAAATCTTAGAGAGAGAAAGTAGAGAGAGAGTTGAAAGCGCAAATGTAAGATTGTATTAGATGTGCGTGAGTTCCTTACAAACACCAAAGCCACAAGGGACTTAAATACCCTTGGCTAATACAGAACATATAAGCACTCTAAACACAGTATTAGACCAAGCCTATAAATACAATGATTACTATAAAATCTGACTTAACACATAATCTATCTGATTTTCATTTGGAAAATCTGGATATTGAAAAAGAAGGAAGTCTGTCCCACTTTCGCACTTCAATCATGCACATTGAGTCTGTGTTTATCTACTGTTGTCTCAGTGGTTTACACAATTTTGAGCCTTATAAGTAAACATTATATGCTTAATTCTTTCTACACTTGCACGAACACACAAGGAATTTGTTTCTTTGTCATAACATTCATAGAAATTTCCTTTGTGGTATTTCGATGATTGGATGGAAGCCCTGGGGGAGTGAACATAACAAAAGCTCCTTTCCTATGTGTATCCGTTACACACAGTGACTTCGTGTTACTGACAGACATATTAACTGATTCATTTGTTGATTTAGGTGTTACATTCTTATTTTGTCTGGATTTGAAAAGATCTGGATGAATACTTTGTTCGAATTGGTAATGAATCAGAGGCTCTTGATTGATCAGTGGTCAGAACGGTTAAAGACATTTCTTGATGAGAAAGTTTTGATGAACCAGATGCTCGTTTCATCAAAAAGAGGGAGATGAATTACAGAAATATCCGGATCAGAAATTTCAAAGATAAAGAGTTGCAGAAGATAAAATTCAAAGTTTGAAAGTTTGAAAGATTGTTCAAGCAAAGTCAAAGATGTTTGAAGATGTGTTGATTTTCTGAAATTTTCTTTGAAGAGCTAAATCTGGTGATAATTTCTTTCTGAAGTCTGAAAGAGTTTTGTGATAATTTTGGGAGATTATTGAGGATCGTTTCTATCATTTTTGGGAAGATTGTTATATCTTTTCAAGACAGACTTTGGAAGATCTCAAACAGTTTTTGAAGATAAAGATGTTATAAAGAAAAGGGGAGATTGTACTGACAGAGCTTATAGAGGAGATTGATTTGCTAAATCTTTTTGTGATGATCTTGAATCGAAAGGGGGAGATTGTTAGGGCATAAGTCTGTTGGATACAAGATCATGAAGACTGAAGGTCAAAGTACAAGATGTCAAAGCTGAGAAAGTCAACTCTCATTAAAAGTCAAAGTCTTTGTAATAAAATGTCGAAGTCAATGTGTTGTATTTTGTTTTGTTTCCTTGTATTAGTTGTAGGTATAAATACCTTGTTTTGCTGTTTAATAGATAGATGAGTTAGGAATTGAGTTTGAATACGCAGAGAGAATTTGTAGAGAGAGAAAAAGGAGTTCTAGAGAGAGAAAGTTGTAAACATTGAATTAAATTGAATCAAACAGGTAAATTGAGATCATCTTGTTTGTGTTTGATTTGTTTGCAATTAGATTCTAGAATCAGGGACACACAGTTTTTGTTTTCGATTATGTTTTTTTTACCTAACTCTGTTGGATCATAATTGTATTCAAGATTAAAGGGTCTAAACTGTATTTATTTGATAGTTAAAGTTCAGGGTTTAAACTGTAATATGTTAATAGTTATTTGTAAATGGGCCTAAAGCCTGATAGAAAGCCCATTAAGCTTAAAGCCCATAAGGCTTAGGTATTTAATATTTTGATTAGTTTAGTTTTAGGTAAGAACCTTGATATTTACAATAATCATATTTGAGAGGCAATCCTATTTTCTCTGTATTCAAGGGTATCAAGAACACTCAAGGTTTAACTGTTTATTCAAGGGATTGGTATGTTATTCTTAATCTTTATATCTCTTGATCTTATTGTGTTCTATGATTTTTAATCAACTAGATTAAACTGGGATAACAAGTGGTATCAGAGCCAAAAGAATCAAAAAAAATTTGAGTTTACTGTTCATCGATCACTATTCACGCGAAAGTTAATGTTCATCGAAATTTTTTTTACGGTTCATCTGATTTCATGTCCGTTTATGTTTAAGATTGATCTGACTAGGTGTGGTTTTGCGTTATTAAACACTATATGATTGATTAATTGCAGTATAAAGCATCAAAGTGATTGAATTTAGCGAATTTTGTGTTTTCTGGGTTTGCATGAATATCGACACTGTGTTCTTCATAATCGATGCATGAAAGTTGAAATTAATCTTTGATTTTGATTGAATATTGATCGATACTTGTTTCTGGGCACAAAGGTGTAATTTCCGCATTCAATTTCTGGGTTAAAGTGATTTTTATGTTGAGTATTATTGTTGTTCATCGACGTTCTGGGTTGTTTAATAAGAACATATTGGTCGAATAATCATTATCGGTCGAAGGTAGTTTATCGGTCTATATCTGTTATCGGTCAATACATTGAATCGGTCAAAGATTTTATCGGTCAAGACCAATACAGGTCGAAACAAGTTTTCCGGTCAAAGGCACATTACCGGTCGAATACTTTGTATCGGTCCACATAGTCTACCGGTCAAAGCCCCTATTGGTCCATACCTTATCGGTCGACGGGTTCCCGGTCATATCACTCTATCGGTCGACACTTTACCGGTCGAATACCCAATACCGATCGACTTTCTTGTCCGGTTTACAAGCTACCGGTCGAAGCATCAATACCGGTCGAACTCGATAACGGTCGAAGAAGTTTCCCGGTCGTGCATCTTACCAGTTGTACACTCTCCCGGTCGAACAAAATACCGGTCTTTACATCTTTTCGGTCGAACACAGTTTGCGCAACCCACTAGACCCGCAAACTTCACTTTGCGCAAGTACTGTTCACGTTAGTACTATTCACTGTTCACTGTTCACTTTTGCGTAAATTTTTTCTCTAGGGGCGCTGTCCCCATACCCCCGCAAGGGCGTTGTCCCTTGACCCCTCCCGCTAACCGGTAGAGGGACCCCCGTGCTAAGTCTGCGAAGGGGGACAAAGTTCTGTTCGGAATCAAAAAAATTCTTATTTTCAGTATTACTCTGTATTTAATTATACTGTGCAGGACTACATTTAATTATTTTTGGAAATTTATTTTTCTGAAAATTTTTTAGTGTGGTTTTTATTTTGATTCTAACGATTTCTTCTAGTTGATTGTATTGGTACAAAAAAGTTTGATTACTAACCATACAGCTAGGATGGTGAATCAGCTAAATATGTCTGAAGGTTTCAGCCTTGATTTTAACAACATGCCTCTTTCTGAAGTAAAAGAAAAGGCTAAATATCTTGCTAGACAGTTGTCAAGAAATAGAGACAGGGCTGATGATTGTGAAATGGAGGAAAAAATGTTCAAATCCGAGATATCATCTCTTAAAGCTGAGAACGAGGCTTTACAGATTCAGAACTCATCTTTTCTCATTCAGATCAATGCTTTAAAAGAAAATTCAAAAGATTCTGATTCTATAATTGATCTCGCAGGAATAATTGCGTCTAAGGAAAAAAAGATCTTAGACCTTCAAGCAAAGCTAAAAAGATCTGAATCTAGCTCAACATGGTCAAAGTAGGAACTAATGCAAAAAGAGCTAGATGAATTGAGAAGAAGAGAAAACATTGCTTGTGAGACATCTGAAGAGCTTAGAAAGTCAAAGTCTCGAATTTTTGCTGAAAGGGATTCTTTAAAAGAAAAAGTTCTCAGTCTTGAGGTTGAGATTAAAATGCTGAAAGAAAAGGCAACCCAAGACAGAGACAATGCAATAGCTCAAGATGAGATGTTAAAGATAGAAAGAGAAAGAAAAGAATTTTCCAAGAAATTCTCTGATTTCTCCAAAAAAGCCTTCGAAGAAAAGAAATCTTTAGAGCTTAGATGTGTTAAACTTTCTCAACAAGTTTCAGACTTTGAGAAGGTTATCATTCTTGAAAGAGAAAAGGTTGAGAATGAGAAGAAGAAAGTTGAGCTGAAGGATACAAATACAGACTTTTCTGAAGAAAAGAAGATATTTGAGACCGAGATAGCCAAGCTGACAGGAAAGCTATCTGAATTGTCAACAAACATCATGAAGGAGAAGAATGCAAAATCTGAGTTGCATAAGAAGTTTGATCTGATTGAAAAGGAAAGAAACAGTTTGTCTTCAAAGATAAAGGAACTTGAAGAGATCTTATTCAAGGTGAAGATGACTGAGCACAAGAAGCCAGAGTCAATAGCTCAATCACCAAAAGATGATCTAGCTGATTCAGATAGTTCATTAAAAACAGCTTCAAGTTCACATGTTTCAAATGTTTTCTATAATCCTTTCTGTGATTCAGATGATAGTCTTACTTCTAAATCTACTAATCAGATTCGTCCTTCTAACCTTTTCTATGACAAAAACATTGATGGTTCAGGTAATTTAAAGAAGAACAAGTATCAAAAGAAAAGCTTCTGGAGAAGGGATGATGAGAAAGAAAGAGGAAATTGGATCTGGAGAGTTAAAGGATCATCGGAGGAAAAGAAGAAAGAAAAATCATTTGTGCATACATCAAATGCAAAATGGAACAATGCATCAAAAGGTAAAACTTTTGGCAAACCTGATCTGGTTTACACAATTAATCAATTGATCAGGTTAGCACAAAATAAAATTAGTTGTTCCTACTGTGGCTCAAATGATTTTGTAAGAAAAGATTATGTAAATAACTGGTATGGTTCTTACTTCATATCTCCCACTAGAACTGCAACTAACCCATTAGGACCCAAATACCAGTGGGTACCAAAAGCTAAATCTGTTTTGCAGGCATTCAAGGTTTAAGGGGGAGAAAGAACAAAGGCTTCTAAGTAAATCAACTTAGAACATGTACCTCAACGGAGTATGGCTTCTAATTACATCAGATTAGAACCCGTGCGTCAGTGCTTTATTTATTTTTCTGCTTTATGTTTAAAAAAAATCTTCAGTTAAGGGGGAGCTTAATTAGAAAAAGAGCTTCATTGAAAAACTCCTTAGAGCTTATTTGTCAAACTCTTTTAGATTGAGGGGGAGAATCGTATCGTCAAACACCTAATGATTTGACTTCTCCATATTTTATTCTTCATGTAACCTTATGCTTATTTGTGCTTACATGTACAAAATCCTGTTGAACAACATGTTCTTTTAGGAAAATACATGGGATTCAGTGTGAGAACTTATTAGAACTTCCATGGATTCACGATAACCAGTGTTTCCTACCCCGGAAGTATTCCCTGAGTGATTAAGGGGAGAGGGGTCAAAAGAATTGAGTGATGGTGTGTGAAGAGGTAAAATGGAAAAGAGAGATTGGTTAGAAGTGAGCATTAAAAGAAAGAGGGTGAGAGAACGGAGTAAAAGAATAATAAACTCTGCACCAAACTTCTTTCTGAGCCGGGCAGCCACATAATCTGATTGGATCACATTCTTTGGTGACCATCATTGAAAAAGGCAACTAGCCCATGCCATCTCTTGCATACAACCCCACCAGCTACTCATTCTTTTCTCAAAAAGAGAATGTTTCACATTTTCTGGGGACACAGCACATACGCTATTGGTTCTTCATTTGGAAGATACTAATATTGAAAAAGAAGGAAAGTTGACCCACATTCGAACCCTTTCTCATGCACATTGAGTCTTTGTATAGTTTGTTGTTGTCTCAACAAGTTTACATATTTTGAGCCTATATTGAAAAGCAATCATCTATGCTTAATTTTTTCATACACATGCACGAGCACACATAAATTTGTTTTCTGTCAGAACGTTCGTAGATAATCATGTGTTATTCGATGATTGAATGGAAGACCTGGGGAGCCAACATCAAACCAGTTCCTTATATAGTAACTTTGTGTTACTTAGTGACTTTGTGTCATTGACAGGCATTCTAACTGAGTCATTTGTTGATTCAGGGTTACATCTATTAAACTGTTTGAATTTGAAAAGATTCGAATGGTTACTATTTTCTATTTTAATCTGAAAAGATTGAAATAATCACTTTCTGCATTTGGAGAGACTGCTCTTATTTCACAATGCTCGTTACATGAAGACGGTGCTAAATGGAAGTATATAAAGACAAAGGGGGAGATTTTTTCCATAAAGGGGGAGAACATAATAGTTTTGACAAGTTTTGATGATGATGATTCTCACCATTCATCAAAAAGGGGGAGAATATTCAAAGAGGGAGAATATATTAAGGGGGAGAATATAATCTGAAGACTGCTGAAGATTTTCAAAGATTTGAAGATTTGAAGATTATTCAAAGTTTTGAAGTTTTGAAGCTATCAACGTAATATCTGAAGATAAGTGAAGACCCGAAGACAATTACCAAATTTTTTTAATCTTGAATCCAAAGGGGGAGATTGTTGGATCATAATTGTATTCAAGATTAAAGGGTCTAAACTGTATTTATTTGATAGTTAAAGTTCAGGGTTTAAACTGTAATATGTTAATAGTTATTTGTAAATGGGCCTAAAGCCTGTTAGAAAGCCCATTAAGCTTAAAGCCCATAAGGCTTAGGTATTTAATGTTTTGATTAGTTTAGTTTTAGATTAGAACCTTGATAATTACAATAATCATATTTGAGAGGCAATCCTATTTTCTCTGTATTCAAGGGTATCAAGAACACTCAAGGTTTAACTGTTTATTCAAGGGATTGGTATGTTATTCTTAATCTTTATATCTCTTGATCTTATTGTGTTATGTGATTGTTAATCAACTAGATTAAACTAGGATAACAAACTCCATCTCTGATCATATCCTATTTACGACGGAAGCAATGCAACATAATGGTGTTTATTTTGGGGTTGTTTAACAAACACTTGTTGGGAAGTACTTATCAATAAGAGTCACTATCCTACTTACCGTATCAGTTATTTTTCCTAACCATCAAAATGGATTTTTGGTAAGTGTCTCTTACCTAACAAGCGTTTACCCATACCTTACTTACTATTACATATGGGATGTGAAGATGAAGAAGGGACCGAATAATCTCAAGAATCGTGTGTGGAATACTTTCCAACTACAATAATTCGTTCCTAATAGCCTTGGATTCACGAATTTCGTATTGAGATAATTCTTGAAAATTTCTCTCAAATTTCAAAGGCTATGAAATCGAGATCTAATGCCTAGATTCTCGTTTTTACATATTTAAATGAGAGATCGACAGTTATGGGCAGTTAAACGATAATAACCGTTAACAGATAAGATTGAGGGGTAGTTACAATCAAATCAAATTCAGATCTAGAATTCTGAGTGCACAGGTCCAAAATTCTGAGAGCACAGATTCAGACTTATACCTTAGCCATTTTTTCCTAAGTCTAAAAAATACAAGTATGGCGGGACCACCGCCAAACGGCTCTGCCCCTTGGAACCTGCTAGGGGTGCTTCCCCAAGAACCCCGAAGGGGGTGCGACCCCCTTGACCTCCGCTTTATGGCGATTTAAGGTGATAGAGGCAACATTTGTGAGTGTGCACTCCACGCCTCCTAACTCACGTATGTTTGCCTTATGTAACACCCGGAATTTTGGTAAGAAACTTGATCAATATCACAATGTCTTATCTAGATTTATCGTTTGGAAAGTCCTTACTTGAATGCAAGTTGAATCGGGTGCCTTCCGTGCGAAAAACGTCAAGTTTTGAGGCCCGAGAAGTGTTGGGCGATTTTGACATGCGACTGTGACACAGTCATTGTCGCGGTGTCACGATCTCACAAAAGTTGCGAGAAAAACAGAAGGGGGATAGGATGGTGCAACATTGCCCAGCGACTTTGACACTGTCATTGTCGTTAGGGCATAGTCGCCCAAACCCACCTGGTATATAAATTTCAACTCCGAAATTTAGGTCAATTGGCATTCATTTTGGATAGTTGGTGGCTCGTTTTCTCTGCAAATTTTGGGTAAGAAACCACCTAAAACCATCTCTCTTCTTTAATACCTTCAACAACCTCATCCATTCTACATTTATGGAGATTGTTTAGGTGGTTATAAACTCTCTTTGTGAAAATTTCTCCTCCTCAAGAGCTAGTGTTATCTCCTCTACATATAGAGTTTTGCTAGGATTTTGATTAAACCCCCATTGTGAGTTCGTACTTCCTTTTTCCAAACTTTACACATGTCACAACATTAGACTTTAAACTCCAACACATCTCCTTGATTTTGGTTCATGTTTTTAAGATTTTGACCTAACTTGTGTTTTGGGAGACTTTAGGGTTTTTACCACTTTCAATTAAAATGAAGGGTTCCATCATATATGATGTAAAATATGGTTTTACTTGCATATTTATGTGGGTTACTTGAAAGAATATATATATTTTCATTTTTATGATTCTCATTCTTATGATTGGGTTTTATTTGATAAAATGAATCTTTGGGAGAAAATACATGGATTGTTGTTGTTATGGTCGATAACCCCATTAAAATGTTTTAATACTTGAACGGTGTACTTTGTAAAGGAAACCTATTTGGAATGAGAAAGTGACCACATTATGGCTCATGATTGGATTTTGCATTTACTTATCAGTAGTTAAACATAGAAATGCATTTTTGGAAATAAATGGTATTAAGAACTATATGTTTGATTATAGTTGGTCACAAATGAAATTGTGACAAGTCTAGACTATTACTAGTGGATCCATAGGTATAGAGTCGACTTGATTTCTTTGGGTTAAACCTCGTTGTAGCTAGTTGAGACATTGGGCCCTAGGGTGGCAACTTGGTATGGTTATGTGGGACCGGATACTAGCAGTGGGTCATAAATGTAAATCCTAGCGAATGAGCATGATTTGGATCATTGGGTGCCCTCCCCCACATCTGAGTACGAGCCGGCGAGCTCTTGGCCTTGATCCTAGTATGGTGAGCTCAATAACTTGGAAAGTGACCTACTTTTGTGTTCCGCTACAATCCTTGGAAAATCGGGTCTCCCCCGTCATCGCAAGATGTATTTTGGACTATTAGGTCACTATGTGGATATTTTATCTTGGCAAATCAAACTCTTTGAAAGATCAATCCTTATCGCATTTAAATTATTTCCCTTTCATTTATATTTATAAACTGTATGTTCTCACTAGGCGTTAATCCTAACACTTTTCTTAACTGGCATGTATAACAAGTTCCAATAGCGGTGGGATACCGAAGGTTTGAGTGACGAGTGGGGACTAGAGGAATTTTTGAGATGATAGTTATATGGAGTCAAAACGTATAAACAACTTTATTTATTTTGGAATTTGGGTTGACAACCGATGTAATCGAGATGTAAATGGTTTAGATTAGTTTGTTGTCAATTTTATTATTCATCAACAGGTTTTGTTAACGCTTTAAACATTTACCCTTTTTGGGTGGCTAACTCCAAATACAAGCATCATATTGCCAAATTTTCAATTTTTATTTACTCCAAAATTTAGGGTGTTACACCTTATCATCTTTAATCGATCTCAAGTAAATCACAATTACACCAAAATGATTGATGACACTAAAATCACCAACACTTATCGTGTAAGATTCTTGGTCCTTGTTGTGTCTTTTACCGGGTAAGATCTCGGTTCATGCCATTCTCACCTGGTAAAGTAAATGCCAATTTGTAAATGTTTATTCGGAAAACATTTAGTAAACGACTTAGTTCTTTGAAATTGATTTAGGGTTTTTAATTTGTATGATTTAGAATTAGGTTTTTGATTCGGTTTTGTTGTTTGTATGGTTTAGATTTAGGTTTTTAATTCATATAAATTTTCTACTAGTCTTTGAATGGGTTTGTAGAAATTTGTTGTTACGTTCATGGTTGATATTATTGTTTATATGGATTAATTCTGGTTTTCATGAGTGTTGTTTGACACCTTATGTTAAAGAAGGAAGTGGTAGATGGAGAGAATATGGACACGTGGCAAATGTCAATTGGCCTGTGAAAATATTTTTTCCTTTTATAGGAGTATAAGAAAAAAGAGGAAGTAAAATGACTTAAGGGCATGTTTGTTAACAACTTAATGAGCTTAATGAGACTTACAACTAATTTGCTTAGCTACATGACTCTTTGATAGTGACTTAATGATATACAAAGTGACTTATTCCCTAAGCTTCTAGGGGAGATTTATGTATAAAGCCAAGTTTTTCACACTTGTCTCTCCCAATTAAAAAACACGCTCCTTCCATCTATAAAAAAACTCACCCAATCCATATAGACAGATTAATCTACAGAGTCAATTTTATCCATACAAGACTTACAGGTTGTTTACCAAATTTTTCATTAAGTCCTCTATGCATAAATTTGTCTGTCTGGATAAATTGGTGGTGTTGTTTACTTTTTTATCTGAATCAACAGTCTGAATTACAGAAATGACCGATTTACCCCTAAGTATCAATTATAAGTTGTTTTATAAATTTCTATTTATTTTTTAAGCCAAATTATATTTTTTAAACACAAAATTATTTAAACATCAAAAAATATATTCATAAATTCATTGATATAATCCAAAAATAAAAAATAAATTCATTGTTATAATCCAAAAATCAAAACAGAAATTCATATATCAAGAACTTAAAGATCCTAGTTCAAACACATGGTAGCCAAGTTCAAACACAAAGTAGCGAAGTTCGAACACAAATACTTAAATTTTAAACATTATTAACCAAACTATTTGCAATTCCATCACTAGAGGTGTAAATGAGACGAGACAACTCGCGAGCTACTCGAGATCAACTCGGTCAACACTCGACTTGAATAAGCTCGACTTGATATACTAACGAGTCAAGTCAAGCAACCTGATACTCGACTCGATAAGTTCGTGAGATACTCGATAAGCAAATTAATAATAATAATTAGTAGTATTATTATTTTAATTTAATTGATGATGATGATGATGGTAGTAGTAATAATAATAATAATAATAATAATAATAATAATAATAATAATAATAATAATAATAATAAGAGTAAACTCTAGTTTTGGTCCCTGTGGTTTACCGAAATCTTTGAAAGTGAGACTTATGCTTTGATAACTGTATAAATAGTCCTCGTGGTTCTTATTTTGCTCTGAAAGTGGTCCCCCGTCACTAACTCCGTTAATTTTCTCTGTTAGTGGCAGGGGCATTTTTGTCTATTCAAATTTCCTCATACTTTTTAACCAGGGGCCCAATTAAACAAATCCTTTTAACTCTCAAAAGAATACGGCACCCTACCATGTCAATCATAAAACCTTTTACACCCTAATCGATTATTATTAAAACAATTTATTCCCTCATTCAATCAGACGCAAACAGGGTTTTATCGATTGATTATTAGAACAAAGGAATGGAATCTAAATGTCAATCTCATCGTGGATGATTAGAATAGAGAAGTGGAATTCAAGCGAACTCTATGGTATGGTTTCTTCTTATCAGTAACTTCTCATCCTATGATAGCTTCATGATAATGATTGAACTATTGTTGAAATCATTGAACAATTATGGCGATACCACGTAAGTAATGGCAGAAAGACAATTGAATGGAAGCGACCATGTAATTATGCGGAGACCAAGGGAACAATTCTGCGCAATGATATTTCTTTCTTATAATGGAATATAACGTGGTCAAACTATTGGCATAATATATAAGTGTTTTTGATTGAATTTTCTTGTTATAATGGAATGTAATGTCATCAAACATAATATATATAAGGGCTTTTGATTGATTTCTCTTTTTGTTATAATGGAGTGTGGTGTAAAAAATTATGTTCTTTGAATTCTTTTTGTTATAATTGAAGTATTTTTGTTAATTTTGATTGACTTTTTCTTTTTCTTTTTTTTTCACAGAAATTTATCCCACGTTGATAAAAATTAGAATCAATCATGGAGGTGTTTTCATAACCTTTCCGGGAAGAAGATACATAAATGGTAAGCGTGATTTTGTTGATTTGGTTAACACAGATGAATTATTTGTTCATGACTTTGATGCTATGATGAAAGAATTAGGGTACAATGAGAAAGAACGAATGTATTACCATTTCTTGATTTCTAATAGTGATTTAGATTTTGGTTTGCAAGATTTGGGGAGTGATCAAGACATTTTAAACCTATTAAATTATGCCCCTAAGATCAAATTGATAGATGTCTTCACAGAACATGGTAAAACAAGTTTGTCTACTTAGTTGGCATCCCCAAATCCTAGTAAAGTTGTAATCGAGGACATGGGTAACGGAGTTGATGCGAAACAAGGAAGTGACATACAACATGATGTAGATGACAATGATGATGATACCGAGGATAACAATTATCTGGTTAATGAAGGAAACATATTAGATGAACTAGATGAAGATATGGGAGATTATATTGATAGAAATGTCGACTGGATGGGAGTGAATGAATAAGTAAGTGATAGTCACAATGTGGATGGTGATATAGATCCTTCCGATGTTGACCAGTTTTCATGTGGAGAAGACAATGATGTGGCTGAGGGTGGATCAAAAAATGCAAATCATGGATATATTCAGTTTTATTTAGGACAAACATTTGGTAACAAAGAAACAATCAAAAATCTAATCAAGCAGCATGCCCTTGAATCTAGGAGAGATATAGTTGTTGTGAAAAATGATTTGCGAAGAATTAGGGTCGTTTATAGGGGTAGTTTGCCTAAGTTAAGTGAAGCAAGCGGGTCTCGTGAGTCAAGTAGGCCAGGAAAGGGAAGAAAGGCAAATTTGGTAAAGTCAAGTCGGCCAATTTGTCCATGGGTTTTATACATCTCAACTACAAAAAATGAAGAAACTTGGAAGGTTAAAACCTATTTGGACACTCATAAGTGCCTCCAAACCAGGGAAGTTGGTCATGGTACTACAACTTTACTCTCCAAACATATTACATAGCAGGTTAAGGCAGATCCTAATATGCCATTGAAGGCTCTTCAAACCCATTTGTCACAGAAGTTTGAGATCCTTGTGTCACCTGGCAAAACATTAAGGGAAAAATTTATGGCCAACAAGAAGATCTGGGGAGATTATGAAGCACAATACCATCAGCTTAGGGATTACCTATGTGAGGTGCAAAGATGCAACCCAAATACCACTGTTAAATTGGATGTTGAAGCAGATCCGAACTTTGAAAGTAGTACTAGAAAGTTCAAAAGGGTTTACATTTGTTTAGGAGCTTTGAAGAGGGGGTTTAAGGCTGGTAAAAGGGAGTTGTTATGAAGGGTCCTTTTCCAGGACAAGTGTTGACAACTGTAGGTATTGACTCAAATCATGGCACATATCTAGTTGCTTATGGAATAGTAGAGGTTGAATCAACAACTTCTTGGATGTGGTTCTTACAATTCCTTGGAGATGATCTTGAACATCAATCAAATTCCAATTTCTCTTTCATAAGTGTCAGACAAAAGGTATGTGTTGACTTTATTTTATTTTTTTCTTGTTATTGCATTAAATTGTGCTCTATCTTGCTTACAGGGTATTATTCCAGCCATTGCAAAGTTGTTTCCCTCAGCTGAACCTATTGTCTGAGACATATCAATGAGAACATGAAACTGCAATGGAAGGGGAAAGCATACAAAGACCATTTATGGCGGTGTGCAACATGTATCATTGTCCCTCAATTTCAAAAAGCAATGGAAGACTTAAAAAAATTCAATGTAGCGTGTTATGAATGGTTGAACCAGATCCCCCCCCCCCCAACATTGGACCAGATCTCATTTCATTTGTATAAAACCTGTTATGCTTCTTACAACTATTTTAAATGTGTTATATTGCTTCTTACAATAGCGTGTTATTCAATAGGCAAATTGTTGATGCAAGGGATAAACCGATATTGTCTTGCTTGGGGTACATTAGAGTGTACCTTATGAAAAGGATTGTGAATGTCCTCAAAGTGATAGAGAGTGTTGAAGGACCGTTGACCCCAACTGCTACGAAGATGATGGACATAATCAAGATAGAAACATCCAAATACAATGTGGTTTGGAATGGGGGAGATAGGTATGAGGTATCTGGGCCTTGGAATGATCAATGTGTTGTTGATGTTAGACAAAGAACATGTTCTTGTAGGAGGTGGGGGTTAACAGGAATTCCTTGCAAACATGATGTTGCAACTAACTGGAACAAGACACTGAATGGAGCATATGTTGAGTTACCTGAAGAATGGGTACATCCAGTATACCGGCTTAACACATGGAAGGAGATGTACAACTTCAAGATAGAGCCTATCAATGGAAGCATGTTTTGGCATTCATCTGGTTGCCCAACAACTTTGGTTCCACCAAAGCATCACAAACAGATTGGCAGGCAAAAAAAAAAAAGAAAAAGAAGACAGGTGAAGAAATAAGTCAGAGAAGTGGGAAAATAGGTAAACTTCTTAGGACTGTGAAGACTGTTACATGCGATAAGTGCAAAAATCCCGGGCATAATTCAAGGACTTGCAAAGGACAAGGAGGACCTTCAAAGGATGGAACATAATTCAAGTATTTTAGTATTTTTTTTTTTTGGTTAATACGTACCCTCACTTTGGGTATTTTTTTGGTTAATACGTACCCCTCACTTTAGGTATTTTTTGGTTAATATATACCCTCAAAAAAAATTTGCTTAATATGTACGCCTCACTTTTGGTGTTCTCTTGGTGTTAAACACGTTCTTGTAGTTAAACATGTTCTATTCATGGTCACTATATAATTAGTTTCAGTTTAGTCACTGTGATTTAACCTTTATGTTTGGTCACTGTCATATAACCTTCAGATAACATCTCTAGACAGATTTGTTAGCTTATAAATCAGCAAGGACAGTTCTATAGGATATGATTAGCAACTTGGTATCAACAGAGTTGTTCAAACTCTGCATAATCATTCTAATTGAAGAACCTGCTTGAGATTGCCCCATTATTTTATGCTGGACATCACTCTTTTTTCTCGAACTAAAAGAAATTGCCCCATTATTTTCTGCTCAAAAGTCTTTGAAAACCGTTACACTTGAGGTTTACTACCAAATGTAAATCCTTAATATTAATTCAGAATTTTAAATTTGTTGTTCATGGTAGAAAGTCGCTGGACAAATTTCACGTCATATTGAATTGCTTTTAAGTTCATAATTTTGATTTCACAGCCATATAAATCCGAATTAACAGAATCAAACTCTGAGTGCATAGTGCTTAAAATCTGTTGTAAACCTGGTTTATCTTGAACTATTACAGTTGCACATGACAGCTACAAAAAAATTCTAAATAAGCACAACTTGAACATTGGAATTTTGCTTAAATTGATGCACTTTTCAAATCTAAATCAACCATGTACAGGTTCTCATTTTTCGAACATATAATCATCATGGATGGAACCCCATATGTAACTGGAGAGGTTGATAAAGTTATGTTCATCAATTATCGTAATCCTTCATATCTTCTCTTTCTGTTAATGAATGGAGGTTCGCCACGAACCGACCATGTATAATATATCGACCGGAGAACGCCGCCATCAACATCATCCCTCACCGTCCAAGCACTCCAGAGCATCACCAGTTCCAATCGATACCAATTTTGTCACTCAGAGGTCTCTAATTGCTCTCTATCGTTCTTATTCTGTTTCATGTTCGATTGTTCTTCTTCACTCAGAGGTCTCTAATTGCTCTCAACTGTCTCTCCCTCTAGAAGTTATTAATCAATCAGATTGAATAAATATATGTTATCTGGCGTGAAGACTCAAACTCAGTCGATTATATCTTGTCCAAAACGATCGATCGATTAGGGGAGTATAGTAGGGCGAGGTTGAGTTCGCAAACACATATAAGAAATTGTATTGTGATAATGTTTGTGGTTTTGCGTAAGAAAATATCGAGAAATTCAATCATGCATAAACATTTCAGAAGTTATGAATTGGCCACCATTATTTATGTTCTTGGTTGCTTCTTGATCGCAATCAAATGCATCCACAAACGCATCCACGATCTGCTTCTGCGACTACATAATCAACCAGAGGTCATCAAAGAAAACACATAAGGGGAAGCCTCGTCGGGAACTAAACTAGACGTGATGGCGGTCGAAGGTTTTTTATCGACGACTTCAACCAGTTTTTTTGATCGATTTTTCAACAGGACTTCAACAGGGTTTTGTTTAATTGGGCATGGCCTGGTTAAAAAAATAGGAAATTTGAATAGACAAAAATGCCCCTGTCACTAACAGAGAAAGTTAACGGAGTTAGTGATGGGGGACCACTTTCAGAGCAAAATAAGAACCACAGGTACTATTTATAGAGTTATCAAAGCGTAGGTTCAAAGATTTTGGTAAACCACGAGGACCAAAATTAGAGTTTACTCTAATAATAATAATAATAATAATAATAATAATAATAATAATAATAATAATAATAATAAACTCAAGTTTGTTGAAAAAATATGGAAAATGATAGTGTAAAAGACATAGGGTGTATGTCTAATCCATCCCACATTGTTTGGTATATAGAACTCAATGCTTTGAACTCCACTATATATAGACATTTCCCCTCCCTTGTTTTTACATCATTTGTCTTTGCTAAATGGCTTGAGCTTATGTGATTGTTTTAATAAGAGTACCATTTGAAAGCGGGTTCACCTTGAGTTATTTTAAGCTATTTGTTCACCTTGAGTTCTTTTATGTATTAAACGAGTTCAAGCTTGGTCCGAGTTCGAGTTCTATCTTGATTCGAGTTTTTGAGCTCGAGTTTGAGATTCGATTCGATCTTGAAACGAGCTCGAGTTTGAGTTCGAGTTTGGAAATTGGTTAACGAGTTTGAGTCGAATTTGTATTTTCACTACTCGCGTGTTTTTGAGTCAAGTATGAGTGTGGTAATAAGGTTTTCGAGTTCGAGTCGAGTATAATGATACTTGAACTCGACTCGCATCATTTACACCCCTATCCATCACGCAAAGTAGCCATATATTGAGTGCTATTAGCACCCCATTATATCCAATTCTTCTTCTCCACTTCCTTCGACTTCTTTGTTGTTAAATACGGTGTCATCGTTGCACTCCATAAAACAATTGGTCTTGAATATTATATTTTCTAATAAAATTATGTATCGCATAGCAAGCAATTACCACATTTCTTTGTGTTGTGAATTGGAAAGGAGCCAAATCTCTCTTTCAAGACACCGTAAGTGTTTGGATAAAATTTCACAAGTCTCAACCGATGACAGAAGACTAAAAGTTTCCAATATTAAGATAACTCTTGTATTAAGATAAGGTCCGGAGACCATATACACCAAGGACTATGGTCACCACTTACACCGACAGTCGAAAGTTTCTCACGACTCACGACCAGAACTTCTCGACGACAAGTATCTTAGGACTTTCGTAAGATATCTAACAACTATGACTCATTGATTATCAGCGAACGTTTCTTCTATGTCTCTTTATTTCAGGTTATGAAACATTTATGGACAACAGTCATAACGGAAAATCACCATCAAGACTATTCAATACGAAGACCGTTGGAACGTTTAAAGCTCATTTATAGCGACCCAAACTATATATACAAGCTACGCAGATCTCATAAGAAATATAATACTCATACACACCGTACTCAAGCACTAACAAGATACTCAAGCTATTTTCTCTCAGCAAAACTCTCGACCGAGTGTTCTACCTTACGACAAACAACACGATCATACGATTTGTTTGGTTTTTACTTATAATATTGTCAATTGTACTATCGGTTGCTACTTCTAAAGGACGACGTCCCTTATTGACGTCCATAGTGAATTGACGATCTCTGCTATCGTCCGCGGTTTTTACCTCGATGGGTTTTTCCTCTTCACCAGTTTATGTATCTTTACATTGATTTCATTCCTTGTCGCACGATTTGTCGACAGATTCCTTGCTTTAGTTGTTAAAAGCTCCACATCGACCTTAAGTTGTCTTTTGGGTAATTTTTGCCATTAACAGTTTGGCTTCTACCGTGGGGCCCCAGCTAGAGAAAATCTTCGACAAAAAGTGCGTCCTACTAACAATTTTCTTGAAGTTTCTTTGATTGACAGGATCATGTCAGGACAAGGAGCTCACTTCAATGTTATTGCTCATATGCGCATGGAACTTGACGCTGCCAGCAATCGCATCAATGCACTAGACGAACAAAATTGCAAGGCAGTTGAAGAAATTGCACTTTTGAGGAATCAAAACAATGGAAATCCATTTGGATCTAAAAATGGTCCAAGACCACCTTTTAACGTGTCTTTTGCAGGATTTCAAGCTCCTCCACCACCATATCCGAGGCCAACTCAGAATGCATGTGTTGCAGCTTATCCTATCCCGACAATGTCAGTCTCGACGCTGCCAATGCCATCCATGGTATACCCTACGATGCCTATCACGACGTTACCCATAACGACTAATGGTGAATTTGCCGAGTCGTCCCATCGCAATGGCTTCTACACGACGGTTGGCATAACATCTAAAGATTCAGGATTCATTCCAACTCCG
Source organism: Arctium lappa (assembly GCA_023525745.1). Lineage (NCBI taxonomy): Eukaryota > Viridiplantae > Streptophyta > Magnoliopsida > Asterales > Asteraceae > Arctium > Arctium lappa. The sequence continues at coordinate 54,225,964 of CM042057.1, forward strand.
CCCTTGGTTACCAACGAATTCAATCTCGACGATTCGATCGCTCAAAGATTAAAGTTGTTGGAAGAACAAAAAGAGAAGATGTTGTCGCTACTTTCCAAGTTACCTGGAGTCGTTGTGTCGGTCGACGTCAAGCCATGCACTGGATTTCAAGCATCTCCTTCGTCGACGAGATAGCCATGGTCGACGTACCAAAGAAATATAACATCCCTATGTTCACCCTGAAATATTCTGGAGAAATTGATCCAACAGAGCATATCGCACAATACAAGGAGTTGATGTGGACAGTGTCGTTTCCCTACCAATACCAAGAAGTATGCATATGTAAAAGCTTCGGTATATTAGCTCTTCTTATTTATTCTTTATAATGTTCTTTTTTCTTCTTCTTAAATATAAACTTTTTATGTTTGGTAAATTGGAGCAGTGAAGCTTTAGATAGTTCCAATATAGTCAAAACTCAACATCACTATTGTACTTAGGCTTTTGTAAAGTTTGGTGATTTACTTCATATACCAACATGAAATCTTATATATATTTCAGTAATCTCTAAGCCCTAAAAATTTTAGTCATTCTTGTGAGGTCGTTTGAGAATGTCCCTTTTTTTCATAAACTAGTAAGCTAGAGGTCTTCTAGGAAACAACTTTTCTGTTATTCTGAGCAAATGAAAAGTCTGTATACATCTTACCATTTTCAGACCTTACTCCATACATGATTAATGATTTGTTAGCTCGTATGATTTACTTTAGAGCATCTCCAACAGCTTTTCCAAAATGGAGAAAATGGATATTTTAAGCAGCTTTTTACTCTAACAGCTTCTCCAAAACTTTCTCCAAAATAGAGAAAATAAGATAGAGAGTGTAGTTTTCTCCAAATTTAAAGATATCTTCAAAAATGATTACCAAGATAGAGAAAGATTTTTTTATTATATCCCACCATTAAGAATTTTTGAAATGAAATATTTAGGTGAGAGAAATAATATTTTATTAAATATATAAAATAATTTAAAAATATAATAAATGATTTATCTCCAAAATGGGGAATCTGTTGGAGATTGATGTAATTTTTTTTTTTTAGAGATTTTGACATTTGATTCTTTCATTTTGGAAAATTTTTAGAGAAATTGTTGAGATATACCAAACCAACGACTAGTTAAGAGCTATATACTACCTCGGTGTAACAAATATCGATGTAATACGTGGAGTAAAAATAAACCAATATAAAACTCTACTAAAATCCTAGTTAAAGAAGAATTTTAAGGTGGACTATATAATTGCTAGAATGCTAGTCTTTCATTTTCTTTGAATAGTCATAGGATTATGACAATTGATTGACATAACATGATTTATATGTTCGTGACCAATTTGTGCTCATAAAATGATTAATATAGTTCAATTTTTTCAACTTTAATTTTTCTAAGAGGTCGTTTACCCACTATTTATCCGGTAGACGTTTATTGGTAATAGTCAACATTTTAACTTAACTTACTGAGTAGGATTTTAAAGGATATTGTATGTAACATTTTTTTCTGGTAAACGCTTACTTGGTAAGAATTATTACTCTCACTTATCGGGTAAGACTCTTGGTATTTGTCATGCTCTTATTGTGTAACATTCTAAATTTTTATTATGTTCATCCGATAAAGTAAAGTGAACCGATAAATACTTACCAAATAAACGGCCTTAAAGTCAAAACTCTTATTAAATAATAAATAAAGAAAAAAGAATAAATAAAAACAATTGACTTTAAGAAAGCGTGCTTTCCTTTGGACAAATTTTGATGACCCACATATTCATGCTTTCGGAAAAAAAAAACATTTATCGAGTCATCTTCAACTAAATTCATAGAGTACAAGTTGACTTTATAAATTTATATTTATTATAAACACATATATAATATAGAATAGATGTTATATTGGTTTTAAGTACTTTTTATATTATTTATGATATTAGCCTATTATATATAGTAAATTACATGTTTTGTCCCCCCATGTTTTTTAGTGATTTTAACAAATTAAGTTCATAGAGTGAAAAAGTAATGAAATAGTTTGCTTTTTTCAATGGTTTAGGTCCCTCACACTAAGGGGCCGTTTACTAAATTTTTACTCAGGTAAGCGCTTACCGGTATCAATTACCTTACGTTCCATACCTATTGAGCATGTAAACTACCTAGAATCTTAGGGGTTGTTTGTTTACCACTTAATGGTTCCATTAGGAGACAACCTCTGTCTGAATCGCTAAGAGGTAAATCTTGTTTGCCAAAAAAAAGTGTTGCCTCTTAATGGTTCCAAAATCCTCTTGATGATTTTGTATCCTGACCCTCCCTTAACCATTAAGAGCCCTGATTTCATTATGAACAATTAGCGAACAACCATATTTCATTTTACATTATATCATAAAACCCTCTTAATCATTCAGACCACTTAATCATTCTGCACTAAACCATTCAGCAACTACCAAACAACTCCTTACCCGGTAATAGCCATAACAAGGACCGAGAGTCTTACCCGGTAAGCGTTTACCGGGTTAAAGACGCTTACCAACAATCAATTTTGATGGTCAAGAATGTTATACGATAAGGTCTGTGAGGTAATATCATTGCCTGTAAGTGCTTACCCGATAAGCATTTTGGTAAACGGCCCCTAACTCTTTTAAAAGAAGTCCATTAGGGTGAGGGGTATTTTTTTTCCTCCTAATTTTTAGTCTTATTTTCTATTAAAAAATAGAGTTAATTACTAAATTGTGCATGTGCGGTTTTTTTTAACTCAACGAACTGTCACTCCAATTTAGAAATTATACTAGTAACCACAACTTTTGAATTTGCTTGTAGGGATCGTCCATGACACTAACTGCCTTTAATGCATGACATTAAGGGGTTGTTTGTTTTTTAAAAAAAACCTCTTAATAACTCTTAAGTCTGAATCGTTCAGACCTTTTTATACACCGTCTTTTATTAATCATAACTAAAATAAGACTTCAGACTTTAGAGCTCTTAAAAAACAAACGGCACCTAAGCCTCCTCACATGCTAGTCACTTGAGGGGAAATTGGGTCAATTTTGCAACTTTTTTTGAATTGTTATTGAAGATACAAGGATATGATGCATATGTACAAACATTTCAAATTAAAAAGAAAAGAAGTAAAAAACTTAAAACTAATACTTCTGCGGAAAGCAAAACCCATTTCCCCAACTGTGGCAACCAACCCTTGTTTGACAAATTAACTTATAAGCTAGCTTTTCAAAACGCTACTATGAGTAATTTTTCAATAAACTAGCTTTTTTTTGCCAAACATAGCCTTGGTCTTTTTATCCAAAAAAACACACATTTACATAATCACAAGCTTGGGTCCTCTTATAAACAATTACACAAGTCCCATATTTCTATATATTCTCAACAAATGCTTAAGGTTCTAATAGGTTGTATCATGGATTGATATCCATTTTCAACATACATCTTCCGTGCACACTTTAACCAAGAACACACATTTCATCTCTCCCACTCCCCATGGTTCCTCTGCAAACCCACAAACAATGAAGAAGGACAAGAAAAATATTCCTTTTATTTTATGATTTCTCAAATTTATAACTCCAAATGTAGTGAAAATACCAAGACCCAAATAGCTCAAAACTCATAACTTGGTTCCCGATAAAAACACAAATAGCCCAAGAACAAAACAAACTAAAGTTCTACATCTGGAGTCAAAGCAGAATAACAATCGACAATGCAGATAATCAATCACTAAGTAATGTTAACAATAATCAACCTAATATATTGCAAAATAAAGCTTAAGTAAGAGAGACAACGAGATTTTTATGTGGAACCCCAGAAAGGGAAAAACCACGGACAGAGGACGCGGAGAACTAACCCACTATCACTTTGATGATGATACACTTGAGATTACAACTTACAATAATGAAGAAATCAATGTGTTCGTGAGAAATTTGGAGACTAAGTTTTAAAGAGAGAGAGAGAGAGAGAGAGAGAGAGAGAGAAGGGTTTTAAGGATTTGTACCCACAAAACCCAATGGGCTATAAGTTGGGCCACAAGTCTCAGGAGGATGTTGCACGAACGACTATTGATGTGGGCAAAGCTGCATCTGAAGATGCAACAACTATTGGAATCCTTCATGACAGAGGATAGGGCGACTTTTTGGGCGACTTTAGCCGAATGAGAAAATTCGTCTGCTGGTGGATTGAAGGCACAAATATCACAAATCTCCACCTTGCATTTAATTCAAAAACATATTAAGAACATATTTCCACTTTGTCTTCAAACCAAGTAAATACATCAAGAACAAAACTCCACCAATTTTCATCTCAAGCCAAAAACGATTACTCATAAACAAAGCAATACCAAAGTAATTAGAGTTCTTGAAAAGCAAAGATCCTCTGCCAATTCACCCCTAAGGGCATCAACCCCGTCTTGCAACACCAACCAAGTCCAAACATAAATTTCACTTGGCTACTAGAGGTGGCTTAGTCAACATATCTGTTGCGTGTAATGAGTGATAATCTTGACCACTTTAACTGTTTAACATCACCTTTAGCAACTACCCCACGGACATAGTGATGATAAATATCGATATGGTTCGTCCTATCATGAAACATCTGATCTTTGGTCCCTTGATCCAAACAACTTCTTTCACAACTTCATTGATGGCCATAAATTCCGCTTCCATTGTAGACAAAGTGACGGTAGGTTGTAAATGTGCCTTCCAGCTAATGGCACACCATCAAGAGTAAAAACATATCCAGAGATGGATCTTTTATTATCAGGATCCTTGTCATGATAAGAATCTACATAGATAAGCACACCCGAAGAATTCTTCCCAAGATTCAAACACATATCTGACGTGCCCCTCAAGTAACAGAAGATCCATTGGACGACCCTCCAATGTTCTTAACCCGGGTTGTCCACATATATGCTCACCATAGAAATTACATAGGCAAGGTCAGGACAAGTACAAATCATAGCATACATCAAAGATCCCACGACACTAGAATATGGCACAATTTTCATATAGACTTGAGTTGAAGGACTTAAAGTGGATGATAACTTGAAAAGAGGTGCAAATGGAATATTAACAGACTTTGCTTCAGACGTGTAGAATGGGGAAGAACTTTTTCAACGTAGCCTTTTTGACTAAGGTATAATTTTCTCTCCTTTCTGTCACAAATAATCTCCATACCAAGAATTCTCTTTGCGACTCCCAAATCATTCATATCAAATTCTGAATTTAACTAGTCTTTCACTTTCTGAACTTCTCCCATATCTTTAGCTGCTAAGAGCATGTCATCCACATACAATAGCAAATATAACATCGAACCATCTTTACACATCCACATTAGATAAGTTGTGTGCAGTCAAAAATGCGTTAAATCTCTTATACCATTACCTAGGAGACTATTTGAGGCCATTAGAGAGATCTTATAAGCTTGAACATGCGACCTTCTTTCCCCAGAACCTCGAAACCTTCCAGTTGTTGCATAATCTCTTCCTCAAGTTAACCTTTCAGAAAAGAGGTCATTACGTCCAATTGCTTAAGCTCAAAATTATTAGATGCGACTTTCCCGACCAATGCACGAATAGAAGTATGTTTCACCATCGGTTAGAAAAAAATATCATTATAGTCAATGCCGGGAATTTGAATATAACCTTTCGCGACTAACCGAGTTTTATACATTGGATTTTCATTTGGAGTGGTCCATTCCTTCAACTTATAAACTCACTTGCATCTAACTGTAACACCCTAAAAATCAGAGTAAATTAAAACCTGCAAAACTTGGCAAAATGACATTCGTATAGATAATAAACTCCCAAGAAGGGGAGCAGTCCTTAAGACTTTACAAAAACCTGTATCGATATGGAGTTTGTCAACAAACTAATCTAGACACCTATATCAAGATTACATCAGTTGACGATCCATAATGTACCAAAAGAATGGGACTTAACAATTGCCCTGAAAAAATACTAGTCATCTCAAAATGCCTCGAGACCAAACCCGTCTCTCAAAACCCCGACAACCCACCGCTAAGGAAAACCTGTTATACACATCATTTGAGAAAAGTGTCAGACTTTAAAGCCTGGTGAGAACATACAGTTTATAAAGCTCAAAAGATATAAACATCAGTATCATAAGGAAATCTTTTCATAAAGGTTTAGTTCATAAAGATAACATTTCGTCACAACCGGGCCTTTTCGGTCCAAAACTCATTAAACGATGACAAAAGGATCATTTTACCAAGGATTGTGGTGTAACACAAAGTAGACCACCAAATTAGACCACCACAATCCGAGTTATGAGCTAAATACATGGAACCATGGCCACGAACTCTTCAGTCTGTACTACGATGTGAGGGAGGGCCCCCAAGGAACCATGTCATACTCGTTCATTAGACTACATCTGAACCATGGCTAGGATCGGGTCTCACATAACCGTACCTAAGTTGCCCCCGAGTATCAAATGTAGCTAACTACAACGGAAGGGGCATATCCTTCCCAGCCATAACAACGGAAGGGGCATATCCTTCCCAGCCATAAGTCGACTCGATACCTAGGGATCCACTAGTACAGTCAGGACTTGTCACAGTATTTCATGTGACCAACAAATCTAGATAAATAGCTATCAACACATTTATATTTCAAAATGCCATTTTCCAGACCAACTGCTGGTAAGAAAAAGATAATCATAAAATCAGTTTATATACATTCTTTCAATAAGCCACCAACATGGGCAAGTAAAACAACCTTTTACTTCTAATAAGGCGAACCCGTTATTTTAGTCAAAACTGATCGGGAACCCCGAAAATCACCAAAAACTTCATTTATATCAAAATGTAGAGAACATGAAATCATATCGTAGAAATACTTCAGATTTTGCAAATAAGAGTTTTGACATGTATAAAGTTTGTAAAATGGTAGTAGGAACTCACCGATATGTTTTCAGAATAAAACCCGGAAAACCAGATAACGATCACGACGAAGAGGTGAAGCTTAAAACACCGACCCCTTGCTAGAAACACCAAAAACTAGCAACCAAACGAGACTTTGAAGATCGAAAGATGAAAAGAGAGAAAAAGAAATAAGAGAGAGAGAGAAATAGAGATATAGAGATTTGAGAGAATGAGATATTTTTTTTTGGAAACTGAACCTAAGTCGGCCAGGCAACTACGCGGGTTATGCCGCGACTTCAACTCGCGGCATAACTCGCCCGTGTCCAAAACCCCAAATCATCCGGTGGGTTTCGCGGGTTGTGCCGCGACCTCTAGTCGCGGTGCAACTCGCGTGGTTCCAAAATCTCATATCAAACAGAGGGTTACGCGGGTTGTGCCGCGACTTCTAGTCGCGGTGTAACTCGCGTAGTTCACTGTTTCTCCCCCAAAATTCTCAAAACTTCAGTTCAACCTCAAACCGAACATGGTGCTAACGACAACCGCTAAACACAAGATTACAACGATATGTATAATGAAAATCGAGGGTGTTATAATCCTCCCCAACTTGGGAATGATTTCGTCCCCGAAATCCAAACTATACAAAAAGATGAGGATATCTTCGCTTCATATCCTCTTCAGATTCCCACGTCACATTTGCTCCTCGGTGATGCTTCCACTGCACCTTGACCAAAGTGACTTCTTTGTGACGCAACTTCTTAGACTTTCTCTCTAAGATGGCGTCGGGTTCTTCTACACAACGGTTACCTTCGTCTACCCTTAACTCTGAAAGGGGAATGACGCTGTCTTCCACCGCCAAACATTTCCGGAGGTAGCAAAAATGAAACGTGTTGTGTATTCTGCTCAACTCCGGTGGCAGTTCCAACTGGTAGGCTTGCAAACCCACCCGTTTAAGCACTTTGAAAGGTCCGAGGAAACGGGGACTCAACTTCCCACGTTTTCCGAACCATATAATGCCTTTCCAAGGCGACACCTTAAGCATAACGCGATCGCCCACTTGGAATTCCATCGGTCACTTCTTCTTATCTGCATAGCTTTTTTGACGATCCTGAGCCGCTTTCATTCTTTCATGAATGCACTTGACTTTATCGGCAGTCTCTTGCATGATCTCAGGTCCGGCGAACTGCTTTTCTCCCGCTTCAAGCCAGCATACGGGAGTCCGACATTTTCGCCCATACAACGCCTCAAAAGGTGCCATTCCAATACTCGAGTGGTAGCTATTGTTATAAGCAAACTCCACCAAAGGCAGGTGGGAGTCCCAGCTACCTCCGAAATCGATGACACAAGACCTCAACATGTCCTCCAAAGTTTGGATCGTTCGCTCGCTCTGCCCGTCGGTTTGCGGACCGTACTCAACTTCACTCGAGTACCAAGCTCCTTCTGAAACCCATCCCAAAAGTTAGAAGTGAACCGACTGTCGCGATCTGACATGATCGACAATGGTATGCCGTGCCTCGAGACCACCTCATCGATATAAAGCTTTGTTAACTTATCCATCGGTAGAGTCTCACGCATAGCCAAGAAGTGAGCGCTCTTTGTCAATCTGTCAACTATCACTCAAATGGTATCGTGACCTCGAAGAGTTTTAGGCAACTTCGTCACGAAGTCCATGGTGATATGCTCCCACTTCCATTCGAGAATCTTTAAAGACTGTAGACTCCCGTATGGTCGCTGATGTTCGGCCTTAACTTGCGAACACGTCACACAACACTCAACGTAACGCGCTACATCAAGTTTCATTACCGGCCACCAATAGTGAATGTTGGGAACTGAAGAAAAGCTTAAGTATGGTTAATGCTGCTAGTTCAGAATTACTACTGCAAGAGGACTTCAAAAGTTAATACTGCTGAGTATTACTACTTCTAGTAGAATTAATACTGTTAGTCAAAGTTAGTGCTGCTTGAACAAAGTTAGTACTGCTTAGCTAGTTAGTACTGCTAGAGGTTAGTGTTGCTTAGTAGTTAATACTGCCAGGACTAAGTTAATGCTGCTTCTGAGATAATGTGAAGATAATGCTGAAGAGATCGTGATTAAAGATAAACATGGAAAGATGAAGATATTCATGGAAGATATACTGAAGATATTTTAATTATTGTAATTATCTTTTATTCAGTATATGTATAGAGTTGATAGAATAGTTTAAAAAAAATTAATTCTAAGTTTTTGTTTTAGAGAGAGAATCAACCTCAAGATTAGATCCTAATTCTAGAGAAGTAGAATTCGTCTTGAAAGAGCTTTTTCTTCAAGATTGAGGTTGAGTGTGTAATCTTGTGATTTAAATCATTCAATACAAGTTTACAAATTATTAATCATATACTGTTTTGATTACTGTTACATTGAATATCAAAGTGTTATTCCGCAACTTCTTTGATATTGTTTCTGAGACTTTATTCTTGTTGAGAATTCAATCCTGACAAGTGGTATCAGAGCCTGTTCTCTCAAAAACATCTATTCATTTATCATGGAAAACTTTGCAGAATCAAACAGTACTCTGGTCTCAAAGGTTCCAATGCTCAGACCCAATGAATTCGATATGTGGAAGATCAGAATCAAGCAGTACATACTCCTCACTGACTATTCTATGTGGGACATCATTGAGAATGGCCCTTCTGAAGCAGGAAAGATTGGTGCAGATGGAAAGAGAACTCCACCAAAAACTGATGCTGAAAGAAAGATTAGACAGACAGAGATGAAAGCCTTGAGCACCTTGCTCTTGGCTATTCCCAATGAATATCAACATCAGTTCTGCAACTGCACTGATGCAGAGATGCTCTAGAATGCTCTAGAGAAGAGATTCCCAGGTACCAAAAGTACCAAGAGAAATCAGAAAGCTATTCTGAAGCAACAATATGAGAACTTTATGTCAACCAAGAATGAGTCTATGACTCAAACTTTTGACAGGTTCAACAAGCTTATTGGTGAACTAGCTACAGTGGGAGTACAAATTGATCAAGATGATCTGAACAGAAAGTTTCTAAGGTCCCTGAGTGATGAATGGACCATGTATACTGTGTCTTTCAGACAGAATGATCAACTGGAAGAAAAGGAACTTGATGATCTATATAATGATCTAAGAGTTTTTGAATATGAGGTAGAGGCTAAGAAGAGGCCTTCTGGATATGTTCACAATGCTGCACTTCTTTCAGCATTAATTGATTCTACTTCCAATCCTGAATCAGTTAGTGCTGCCAATGGAGCAAATCAAGAGAAAGGCACTGAAACTGTATTTGAAGCCTTTCTGGCCAGTCATGGAAACTCTTCTCTTATTAATGATGACTTGGAACAACTCCATCCAGATGATCTTGAAGAGATGGACATTAAATGGCATATGGCCATGCTCTCTATGAGAGTTAAGAAGTTCATCAAAAGAACTGGGAGGAACAACTTCTCCCAAAGAAGAGAAGATGGAGCAGGATTTGACAAGTCTAAGGTGGAATGCTATAAATGCCATCAAAAGGGACACTTTGCTAGGGAATGCAGAAGTGGAGTGTCTCACAACAACCACCAGCAGACACAGTCTGGAAGCTTCAATAATAACAGAAACTCTGCACAAGCCCTAGTCTCTCAACAGGGTATGGGGTTTGATTGGAGTGATCAAGCTGAAGAGGCCATCCAAAACCAAGCTCTTATGGCAGAGGTGTCTGATCTCCCAACAGAGGTAACTTCCAATCTTTGTTCTCCAAATTGCATTTACATTGTTAAAAGGTATAGGGATCACAATCAGAACATGAGTGATGATCTTAAGAGATTGGAAAAGGACATAAAAGATTATGTGAGGATTGTTGAGAGATTTGAAGAGCAGATTAAGGGTTTTCAAGCTAATGAGCTTCAACACTCTTATGACACAAACTACTGGAAGTGGGAGAAGAATGACTTAGAACTTCAACTGACCAGATCCAAAGAAGGGAGTGAAAAGCTAAGAGGAGAGCTAGCTAAAGTCAAACTAGATGTAGAAAAGTTGTTGGTCCCGGAGGTGCTTAACAAGTTTGTAGAAGGGGGGGGGGGGTTGAATACAAACACAGAAATTAAAGTTTAATAAATTGTTTATTGATAAATCAAAATACAATTTACAAGTTTGTTGCGGAATAAGATTAAGACAGACTCAATCTAAACAAACTTAAGAAACACTAAGATAATTGCACAAGAAATTCAGAGAGTGGGAGATTAAGAGATATAGAAAACAAGGGTTTCTATATGGAGTTCAAGGATTGAGCACCCTTTCAGATGAAGGGGTGAACTTCCTATTTATACCCTATGCATTAAATGCGTGGCAGGGTACTTTACACGTGGCGTTCACAGATTGGCTTTGGGAGACTGACTTTTGGGAGACATGCTTTCGGCCGGGTCATGAACAGTGTAGTTGACAGAGTTGTTGTACGAATGGTTGCAGAGACTTGTCCGTTCTGACACATCGTACTAGGTTGTGCAAGGATAGACAAAAGGAAACTTGAGGCATAAGCTTTATGATCGATTGATCGCTGAGTATCTCTAAGTTCAGAGATAAAGAGGTTCAGCTATCGCTGAAGCTTTTTCTCATGTTCCTTTGCGTATAAGTAGAGTTGTCTTTGCTTCACTGATATCCGCATCAGGTCACTAGTAGACTTCTCTTTGTTCATCAGCTTCATCTTCGATTCAGCTATGAACATATGTTGACGCGAGACTTGTCTTCAGGGATTACATTTGGCTGTCTACTTCTAAAACTATCAGTGATAACTGAACAGACTCAGTCTGATCACTGATAGTGAAACACTAATACATAGAAATGTTTATAAGAAAGACTATCAGCGATAACTGAACAGATTCAGTCTGATCGCTGATGGTGAAATACTAATACATATTAAAACGTAATTTTCACTAAGTATAGAAGAGGGTCGTTATCAAATCACTGAGAGAGTTTGGATCAACAATCTCCCCCTATTTGATAATGACAAAGTAACTGAAGAAAATTACTTTATAATTCAAAATGATGGAATAATCAGGACTCGTAACATACATGTCCCAATTACTATTTTGAGGGATCTTTTACAGCACTTGATGGAGTTAAGTACTTCACTGAAATTTTCATTAAACCAAGAAAAGAATTACAGGGAATGAAAAATTACAAGTACAAGTGATGTACTAACTGCTGTGACTATAACTAACAGATTACAAAAAAGGAAACTAATATATCAGCTATAAGAAGACTTAGGAGGATTTATCATATACTCAGGTATTTCTTCTCCTTTCTGTCTTCGTTCCAAAGATTCTTGGCTGATAATTTCTTTAATTTTCTCAGCAGCAGGGAAGAAGTCACACCATAAGCATAAGAGATCCTTGAGATGATTCAGAGGACAGATAGGAATCTCAGAGACTCTTTGAAATCTGAGTTCCTCATCATCATCTCTGAAGAATATTCCATAAGGATTGTCAATTACTTGACCAGCTTGGAAAGGACCACCAGGAGGCAGAGATAAATCCAGAACTGAAAGATCGGGAGAAGGACCAAACAGTGCATCTCTTGAAAATTTGATAGAAGTTTCATTCCTGATGATGGCGACGTCTTCAGAGGAGGAGGACCCAATTCTTCTCTTGAGTTTCTTGGGATTGGGAGGGATAGGAGATGGCAGATTTAGTACAGAAGTGACTCTGTTGATGAGAGCTTCAAGAAGTCCTTCAACGTAGCCTCTGTATGTAGATTTCGATTTCTTCAGCGCATCCCAGAATTCTATCCACTCTGTAAACCCGAAGCCTTCAAGTTTGGAAACGTACATAGCTTTCTGGGTTCCATCCTTTCTGGTAATCTCCATGGTCACTGAGAGTTGATCCTTCTTCTTGCGACCAGAGATAGTCACGGCTGTTATTAGAAGAAGATCAGAGCGATAATCCATCTTCTGTTTACACCATTCGATAGACTTATCGTTGATCTCTTGTTCTTTGGAGCGTTCCTCTTCAATTTCTTTCAGCAGTGCAGCTTGAACTTCCACAGGCTTTCTTTTCAGCTTTTTGTCCTTGACTTGAGAAGATTGAATCTTTAAAGCGAGTTGGGCATCTCGTCTGCATTCAGCGAACAGTTTCTCAGCTTTGGCAGATTCTTCTCGTTCAGCATCAGTGAGGAAGTCGAGCTCTGAGAAGGATGTTTGAAGAGGGATTTTCAGCCGTTGACTTTCTAGTTGAGCGGTCATTTCAACTCTTTTCTTCACCACTTCCTCTGACCAACGAGATGGTCGAGAGGGCCTTCCTGGATGGACCAGGGAATCTTCTTCTTCTTCATTAATCTCAGCGATAGAGATTGGGATTATTTCTTCAGCGATAGTAGCTGGAATTATTTGTAGTTCAGAACCCTTAAGCAGGGGAGAGAACTATCTGGTCAGAAAATGAAAAAATTAGATTATTTTTAGGAAAGAAGAGAGATAAAGGCTAGAAAGAAACAGGGTTGGATTTTTATAGAAAGATAAGGGAACAAGAGTAAGGCATACCTAAGAAAGATTCTCCTCAGGTAGTGAGATCATCTTCAGGGTTCCCTCAGCAGATACACCTTTGCTTTGGGAAGGGGTTCCTGAAGATGTTTCTTGTCTCCCCCCTGCTTGGATAACTTCTTTCGAAGCTATTGCTGATGATGTGGCGGCTGAAGAACACCAGAGAGATGGATCTTCATCGTCATCAACATCATCAACTTGATGAGAATCATCCTCTTGATCTTCAAGATCAAGGTCTTCATCATCGTCTTCATCATCGTCTTCATCATCGATTATTTCAGCGATGGTGGGAGGGGCTTTATCAGCAGCTATCTCCCCCTCAACCTGAGAGGGAGTTTCCTTCAGTGGTTCAGCAATGACTTCAACCTCCGTGTTTTCTGCAGTGTTCTTCTCCCCCTCTTTGTCATTATCACCGAGAGAGAGATCTTTGATAGGAGATGAAGTTGTTGCGGTAGCCAACTTCTGGACTTCAGCCTCCAGACCTGTGAGTCATCCTTCAAGTGCAGGGATGTCGGACGTAGCTAGATGAATGAATTCCACAGCTATGGTCAGGGCTGAACGATCATCTTCTGTAAATGATGGAGCAGGAACTGGAGCTGGTTCATTCAGCTTGTCAAGGACTTGCTGAAGAGTAGCAGTGCAGGAGTCAATCTTTGCAGACAGGTCATCATACTGCTGCTTGGATTCTTCCCTGACTTTGACAATCGCTTCCTGAAGAGTAGCGATCTGAGAAAGGTCAGCTTTGGAGGCGCAGGTGGCAGTCAGCGTCTTCAGCGCATCGCCAGCTGTTTGAACAGTGCTGGTGGTGTTGTTGAGAGAAGCAGAAAGAGAATCCACCTTTGTACTCAAACTGTTGACATTGGTGTCAACAGTCGCCAGATTAGGACCTGAAATATAAGTTAGTTGTTGAGAAACAGGCTTATATGGAGAGGGGAGAGTAGTGTATAGGGTTATAGGATTACCTGAATTATCAAACATTTTGTAGAGTTGCATGGATTCCTCAAACGAATGATGTTCAGGTTCTATAGGTCCAAACTGAGGAGTAGGGATAGAAGGAGGGTTAGAGACCAAAGAAATAGGACTAGAGATGGGGATAGAAGATGTAGGGATAGGGGTAGTTACCTCAGGTTGTGTTACTGTTGTTGTGACAGCGACCGAGATCGCTGGCACGGTTGAAGTGGTTGGAGCTGAGGATGTGGAGGAGAGACCCACGAAAGCATCTAAGGAAGTTTGTAGAGAAACATCCTTAGGTATAGAGCTAGAAGTAGCTTTCTCCTTGGTCATCTTGGCCTTTTCGAAGGACCAAGGGAGCCAGTTGATGGTCGTTTTGAAGGGGTAGCGGCAGGGATAGCAGAAGAAGGAACCTCCTGCGTGGCCGCTGAAGACGAAGAATGTAGGAGAGAGAGACGAGAGCGAGGTTCAGAGATACTTACCTCGTTGGGGAACGTCTTGACCTCCAGTGATCGCTGACCCACTTTCGGAAAAGATGCATCCGAGTTGGTGGGGTAAGTGGTAGGGTAGAGAAACTTCAGGTACGCGCAGATGAAGCGTACGTAGGGAACTTTGGGATCCCTCTCGGTCTTCTCTTTCTTTGACTTCAGGTCGTCAAAGATAGATGTTGCGTAGTCGAAGTTACGTCCAGTGATCACTGAGTAAGCCATCTGGACCTGAACCTTGCTGGCTTGGTCCAGTGACCCACTCTTCCCACTCATACACTGAATGATGTGTGAGAAGAAGTAGTTGAGCTGGGAAGGCATCAGTGCCTTCTCCATGAGAGTCAGCTTCTTGTTTGGAATAGTAGTCCTTGGTTTGGGTTCCCAAGCGTATTCCATGGCATCCAAGAATTGGATGAGTTCAGTGTCAGTTGGCAATGAGTCATATCCATTCCTGGGCTTGTCAGGGAATCGAAGAGATTTCCTCAGGCCTAGGGCAGTCATCATCCCTGAGCCTAGTTGAGTGCTGAAGGAGATAGCAGGAACCTGTTCACCCTTCTTGTTGGTGAGAGAGGTTTCTTCAGCGGTAAACCAGAATTGCTGGAGTAGAGCTTTCGAAGGTGTAGGATCCACAGTGATAGCATAGGCAATGCAGGATTGCCTTAGAAATGGTGCAGCTTCCACCAGATGTGGGTACTTGACAGCATCAAAGTCAAGGCGAGCAAGATGGTTGTTCTTTGGAAGCTCAGAATCAGTGATGGCGAACTTGACGTTTTTAGAGGCGACAAGTGCAGATTGATACATTCTGAGAGTAAACAGATAGATGAATAGAAGAACAAGAACAAGATAGGATACAATTTTAAAGATTAAAAAGGTGTTCTTAAGATAGGATACAAGAACAAGAAGAAAAACCAAAGATTTTGAATGAAGAACAATCAAAATAAAACGGTTTTTAAAGAATAAAATCAAAAATGAAAGTGATTTTATGTGATAAGAATCTTATAAACCCATAATGGTAGACCATAAATGGAGTTTTATGTAAAAGGATTTAAGATAAGAAATCAAGAATAACCTGTGGATCTTTGAAGAGGATGATGCAAAGGCTTGAGAATGCTAGAATGCTTGAGAGAGAATTCTTGCTTAGAAAGTATTTCCAGAAAGCGTAAATTGATAGAATGGAAAAGTATTCCTTTTATATGTGAGAGAGAGGAGAGAGAGTGTGAGAGAAGCGGGAAAACAAATGCACATCATGACATGGACACGTCCCACGAAGTTGATTGGATAGAAGAGCAATGGACGAGCGTGTCAGAAAAAGGCATGTCGTGGATTGTCGGTTCAAATGACGTCATAGTTTAAGAAAGAGACTGTTCATTTGTCCGTTTTGAATTTATCACTGAAGAAAAATCAGCAATAGAATTTTCTTTTTGAAAGTATCCCTGAAGAAAAGATAGGGATAGATTTTCTTTTAAATGGATCACTGAATATAAATATCAGTGATAAATTTAATTTCAAAAAGCTTTTAATCATTTGAAGAAAGATTCAGTGATTAAGATTTTTATTTTTAAAAAATATCTCAACTGAATGAAGATTCAGTTGTAGGGATTAAGAAAATATACCTGAGAGTCAGAATATTTATCAGAGAGAATGATGAAAGGGGAACTTTTGATTACTGACGCAATACATGAACGCTGAAGAATTATTCTTCAAGGTTCAGAATTCCAAGCTCACTGATGAGAAAGTTGAACCTTGTCTCATCAAGAGGTTTGGTGAATATATCAGCAAGCTGAAAGTCAGTAGGGATAAAGTGAAGTTCAATATCACCATTCATCACAAGATCTCTGATAAAGTGATATCTGATCTCTATGTGTTTTGTCTTTGAATGTAGCACTGGATTATTTGCTATAGCGATAGCACTACTGCTGTCGCAATAGATAGGAATCTTTGACAACTGAAGGTCATAATCTAATAGTTGATTTCTCATCCATAAGATTTGAGAACAACAGCTTCCAGCAGCTACGTATTCAGCTTCAACTGTGGAAGTGGACACATAATTTTGCTTCTTTCTTGTTCAACTTACCAGCTTTCCTCCCAAGAGTTGACATCCACCAGTGGTACTCTTTCTGTCAAGTTTACATCCTGTAAAATCACTATCAGAATAACCAGTTAGATCGAACCCTGAGTCTTTGGGATACCAAAGACCGAGGTTAGGAGTTCCTTTCAGATATCTGAAAATTCGCTTTACAGCGATCAGATGAGATTCCTTGGGTTCAGATTGATAGCGTGCACATAAACAAGTAGAGTACATGATGTCAGGTCGGCTTGCTGTGAGATACAGCAGGGAGCCTATCATTCCTCTATAGGCAGTGACATTAACAGGTTTTCCAGAAGGATCTTTGTTAAGTGTCAGGGGTGGTGCCATAGGAGTTTTCATCGCTGAAGTTTGAGTAAGATCAAACTTCTTCAGCATATCTTTAACATACCTACCTTGGCTGATAAAAGTACCTTTGTCAGATTGTTTAATCTGAAGACCAAGAAAATATGTCATCTCACCCATCATACTCATTTTATATTCTTTCTTCATTCTTTCAGCGAAGCGAGTACATAGAGATGGGTTAGTAGAACCAAATATTATGTCGTCGACATATATTTGTACAAGAATTATATGACCTTTTATCTTTCTGAAAAATAACGTATTGTCAATCTTGCCACGTTCAAAATTTTCAGAGATAAGAAAAGATGAGAGAGTGTCATACCAAGCACGAGGGGCTTGTTTTAGACCATAGAGAGCCTTATCCAATTTATAAACATAATTTGGATGCTTAGGGTCATAGAACCCTGGTGGTTGTTCTACATAGACTTCTTCATTTAGCTTTCCATTTAGGAACGCTGATTTTACGTCCATTTGATACACAATGAAATCTTTATAGACTACATAAGCTAAGAATAGTCGAATTGCTTCGAGCCTGGCCACAGGGGCAAAGGTTTCATCATAGTCTATGCCATCCTCTTGTCTGTATCCCTGAGCAACAAGTCGAGCCTTGTTGCGGGTTACAGTTCCATGTTCATCTAACTTGTTTCTAAACACCCATTTGGTGCCTATTACAATTTTATCAGATGGTCTAGGAACGAGATTCCAAACTTTGTTTCGAGAAAATTCAGTCAGCTCTTCTTGCATAGCGCTGACCCAGTTTGGATCTCTGAGGGCATCATCAGTCTTCTTTGGTTCTATTAAAGAGAGAAAGTTTACAAAGAGACAGATATTACCTGAGCTTCGTCGTGTCTGAATACCTGCATCTGGATCACCAAGAATTTGATCTATTGGGTGATCTTTGTTCCATCGCTGAGTAGGAGCATTATTGCTTAACTCAGAGGTTGGATCAACAATTGGAATGTTTACTGATGAGGATGATTGAGGTTCATCAGCGATTAACTGTTGAGTAGATTCACTAGAGAGGTTTTCAGACGAAGGCAGATTTGATGGTAGGAGTGTGTTTAGAGGTTCAGCTGAAACCCATGAGGTGGATTCAGCGGTAGGATGTAGAATGTTTGGATCATCATCAGCGGTTGGAGGATCTGAATGCTGATGGTTTGGAAAGGAAGGTTCAGTTTCTCTATAGTGAGAGAGCATCCAAGCATTTAACTCTTCATTGTCAGCGATTGGTTTGGAGTTCGCTGAGCGAGTTTCATCAAAAGTGACATGAATTGTTTCTTCTACGGTTTGTATTCTCTTGTTGAAGACTCTGTAGGCTTTGGAGATGGAGGAATATCCTAGAAATATTCCACCATCAGCTTTTGGGTCGAACTTTCCAAGTTGATCTCTGTTGTTTAAGATAAAGCACTGACAACCAAAGATATGAAGAAAGCTGATAGAAGGCTTCCTTCCAACAAAAAGTTCATATGCTGTCTTCCCAAATCGCTTTATTATCAGCGATCTGTTTTGAGTAAAACATGCAGTGTTTACAGCTTCAGCCCAAAATTGAGTAGGGAGATGAGAATCGCTGAGCATTGATCTAGCAGCTTCTATGATCGTTCTGTTTCTTCTTTCAGCGACTCCGTTTTACTGAGGTGTTCTTACTGAAGAGAAGTTGTGAGAAATTCCCTTATTTTCAAAGAAATTGTTCAGGGAACTATTCTTGAATTCAGTTCTATGATCACTTCTTATTGAACGAACAGTAAGATTGTTCAGCACTTCCATCTTTTTCACAAAAGATATTAGTTCTTCTGGAGTATCACTCTTACAGCGAAGAAAGATAACCTAGGTGTAGCGAGAATATTCATCTACAATGACAAGTGTATATTTCTTTCCAGCTATTGATTGGATGTTGACAGGGCCAAATAGATCCATATGTAAGAGCTGAAGAGGACTTGTCACTGAGGAAACTTGTTTCGACTTGAAACTTGCTTTTGTTTGTTTTCCTTTTTCACATGCTGAGCAGAGAGATTCTTTGGCATATGAGTGCTGAGGAAGACCAGAAACCAGTTCCTTAGATGAGAGAGAATTCAGGGTTTTGAAGTTTAGATGAGAGAGCCTTTTATGTCATAGCCAGTTGACATCAGAAGAAGCCTTAGAAAGAAAACATAAGTTTTCAGTGATGATTGAGTCCATATCTATTACATAGACATTTTCTCTTCGATAACCACTTAGAGTAAGTTTTCCTTTCTCATTTACCACTGAACATGCTTTCTTAGTAAAGCGTACTTCGTAGTCTTTATCACATAGCTGACTGATGCTTAGAAGATTGTGCTTCAGTCCATCTACATAAGCGACTCTTCTAAAGGTAGTTGTCCCATTGCTGAGAACACCAAACCCTTGGGTATATCCTTTTCCATTTCCACCAAAAGTCACAGAGGGACCTTTCTCTTCCTTGTATTCAGTGAGCAGGTTTCTTTATCCAGTCACATGGCGAGAACATCCACTATCAAGATACCAGATGCCCTTTGATCCCTGCACACATAAGGAAGATTAAACGTTGTTTGGTACCCACTTTTCAATGGGTCCTTCAGAGTTAGTGGATAAGAAAGGGTCAGCTGTCTTCTTAGCAGATGAAGATTCAGCTTCAGTGGTAATCTTCACTTTGGTTAATTTCTTAACCTTAGTGGTATTTTTCACCTTGGTGACCTTCTTAGCTTTAGAGGCATTTTTCTTCACTTTAGCTATTTTATCAGGTTCAGTGGCAGTTGGACATTTACTTGCAATATGATCAGTAAAACCACAGTGATAACATTTTCTGTATCTGAAAATGGTTTTAGGATCAGAAGTAGAAGGTTTTGCAAGTTTAAGATGAGCAGGGCCAGGTCCAAGAATACTTTTCTCTTGAGATCTGGGTGGAATTTTCATTTCTTCAGATCTCGACGGTTTAAGGTCAATCTTCAGCTTTGGAGGACAGAGATCAAAGATTTCTATCACAGAGCTAGAGGATTGCTTAGCTGAAGGTTTAGAAGGAACTTTCAGCTTTGCTTTCCTGGTTGCCTTCTGAGGAAGGAGAATGGACTTTCCTTTATCCGTAGACTTAGTGTCTTTGGATTTTTCCTCAGGGTTGGGATTTGAAGAAGAACAGGGATAGAATTGATTATAAGAAGTGTCAAAGAAAGAGGTGACAAAAGTTCCAAACTTAAGCGAGGAACTCTCTTCCTTAGGATCGTCCTGAGGTGTCCAAAAACCAAGACCAGTTTTATCACTATCAGAAGTTTGAGCATTTATTATCTCAGAGATCTTTGTTGATGATTTGCACCATTTTTCAACATGAGCCTTTTCTGTTTTTAGAGCAGCGATGGCTTGTTCGCGTTCAATGCTGATGATTTCATTTATAATGACTTGATCTTTCAACTTATCTTCTAAAAGATTTAGTTCTTTGATCTTTTCTTGACATTTCTCTAGCTCTTGAGTTAAATGAACATTTTTATTCTCAGCTTGAGTTTTGTCGTTTAGGGCATTATAAAGGTCAATCGTCAGCACATCAACAGCGCGACTTCTCTCAGCTTCAGGCAGAGAGGGATTTGTAGAGATAGATACCTGAGATGATATGTAGCTCATAGAAGGTTCAGATGGTTCTTCCACTTCTTCTTTAATCTCAGCCATGAGGCAAAGATTAGCGACTTCTTCATCAGAAGATGATTCTTCTGATTCAGCCCAGTCGTGTTCTTCAGCGATGAGACCTTTACCTTTTCGCTGATAGCTTTTCAGCTTTTGATATTTGTTCTTCAGCTTTTGGTATTTGTCATCACTGAATCTTCTTGAGGTAGAAGGTTTGAAGACCTTTTTAGACCTACACTCACTAGCAAAATGTCCAATCTTTTCACAGTTATAGCAAGTGGCAGTATCCTTATCAACCGGAGTTGATTTTGGCTTTTCAGTAAGAGAGAGGGGTTTACTTCTTCGAAAGTTGCTCTTTCTTGCAAATCTCTTAAAGGAGTTTGTCAAGAGTGCTAAGGACTCATCAAACTCTGAAAGATCAGGGTCTGATAGATCCTCAGATTCAGAATCTAACTCAGTGATAGTGAGAGTAGATCGCTGAGATGGAATTATCTCTGAAGAGACTAAAGCAACAGGAGTGCTTTTAGAGTCTTTAGAATCTTTTACAAGATTCTTCTTTAGGAGATTAGATTGCTCATAGTTAAGCATAATTCCATATAGAGTGCTTAGAGAGAGAGTATGTAAGTCTTTTGTCAGCTTAAGACATATTGAATAACTGTCCCAGCTTTCAGGAAGACATTCCAAGAATTTTGTTAGGACCTCAGAATTAGAATAGGTCCTACCAACAGTTCTTAGGTCAATGATTAGGCAGTTAAATCGCTGATGAACGTCAGAAAGAGATTCATTCTTACCAGCGATAAAACTTTCATACTGTCTTACCAAGTTAATCTTTCGAGTCTCTTGGATTTCAGTGGTGCCCTCATATTGAACACATATGGTGTCCCACATTTCTTTAGAAGTTTTCAGATGCATGATGGAATGGAAAACTTCATCAGGCAGAGCCATTGAGATAATGGTCTTTGCTCTTGCATCTATTCCTACCTTCTTTTTATCTTCATCACTCCACTGTCTTATTTCCTTAACGACATATCGTTCAGGGACAGCTTCAGTGGTGGCAGTAGCGGGAACCGCAGCTATAATTCTAACAGGTTCATAAGGTCCGTTTTCTATATATTCAGGTATAGTAGGATCTGCACCTTCAAGAAATAGCATCATTCGATTTTTCCATAGAGTAAAGTTATCTCTACTAAATCGAGGAGGTTTAGAAAGTGAACCATTATCATAGTAGTTTGTGTTTGTGTTTAGTGCCATTTTAGAATAGTAAGGAAGAGTATACAGCAAGATCTTGTTTATTAGATTAAACAAACTGCTCTGATACCACTTGTTGGTCCCGGAGGTGCTTAACAAGTTTGTAGAAGGGGGGGGGGTTGAATACAAACACAGAAATTAAAGTTTAATAAATTGTTTATTGATAAATCAAAATACAATTTACAAGTTTGTTGCGGAATAAGATTAAGACAGACTCAATCTAAACAAACTTAAGAAACACTAAGATAATTGCACAAGAAATTCAGAGAGTGGGAGATTAAGAGATATAGAAAACAAGGGTTTCTATATGGAGTTCAAGGATTGAGCACCCTTTCAGATGAAGGGGTGAACTTCCTATTTATACCCTATGCATTAAATGCGTGGCAGGGTACTTTACACGTGGCGTTCACAGATTGGCTTTGGGAGACTGACTTTTGGGAGACATGCTTTCGGCCGGGTCATGAACAGTGTAGTTGACAGAGTTGTTGTACGAATGGTTGCAGAGACTTGTCCGTTCTGACACATCGTACTAGGTTGTGCAAGGATAGACAAAAGGAAACTTGAGGCATAAGCTTTGTGATCGATTGATCGCTGAGTATCTCTAAGTTCAGAGATAAAGAGGTTCAGCTATCGCTGAAGCTTTTTCTCATGTTCCTTCGCGTATAAGTAGAGTTGTCTTTGCTTCACTGATATCCGCATCAGGTCACTAGTAGACTTCTCTTTGTTCATCAGCTTCATCTTCGATTCATCTATGAACATATGTTGACGCGAGACTTGTCTTCAGGGATTACATTTGGCTGTCTACTTCTGAAACTATCAGTGATAACTGAACAGACTCAGTCTGATCACTGATAGTGAAACACTAATACATAGAAATGTTTATAAGAAAGACTATCAGCGATAACTGAACAGATTCAGTCTGATCGCTGATGGTGAAACACTAATACATATTAAAACGTAATTTTCACTAAGTATAGAAGAGGGTCGTTATCAAATCACTGTGAGTGGTGAGATTCCTATAGAAAACCACATAATCACCAATGAGGGATGTGGAAAGCATTGAGTAAAGTCCAATGAGATAGAGAAGACTGAGGGAAATAACAAGAAGGTTCACTATAAGCAGACCACTGTTGTGAATCCTATCCCTTGCAAGCAGTGTGCATGCAATAAATCTGAGCCCCAAAAACATGATAAACCAAGGGGAAATCAGAGAAACTGGAATAACCAATGGGCACAAAAACAAGGCATTAATCTGAGTAAAATCAATAGACCAAAGCCTTGTTTCATTTGTGGAAAATTAAACCATTTGGCTAAATACTGTTTCTTTAACTCTATTAACCAACAGATGAATTTTCAAAGATTTGTGCAAAAACCTGTTGGTTATAGGAAGGCTGGAAAGAAACATGTGGGGAAGAAATCTGTTGAAACCAAAGGCCCCATGAAGAAAAAGGTTTTAAAAGAAAGTATCAAAATATGGGTGCCTAGAAGCACTAAAATTGTTAGTACTTCTGACAGAGATAGTGCTCCTAGAAGCATTACTGCTGCTGCCAGTGTTAGTACTGCTGAAAATTTTAATACTGCTAACACAGTTACTACTTCTAACAAGGTTAGTACTGCTAAGCATGCAAGTGCTGCTAATGCAGTTAGTACTTCTAAAACCGGTATTGCTTCTAGCAAATGTGTTTCTAAACCCATCATTGTGACAAAGTACTCCAGAAATGAGGAGTCAAAGTTTAAAAATCTTGTCAAAAAAGAATGTAAGTATTTTGATGAGAAAGGGGTACCCAAGACCACTTTGGCTTGGGTTCCTAATTCATACTAACTGATTTATCTTATGTGCAGGGCAACCAACAGCTCAAGGGAAAGAGCATATGGCATGTTGATAGTGGTTGCTCTAGGCACATGACAGGCAACATGTCATGCCTTCAGGATTTCAAGCATATCAATGGAGGACATGTTTCATTTGGAGATAATCTTACTGGTGGTAAAATAAGTGGAAAAGGTAATGTTACAAAAGGTAAGATGACATTTGAGGGTGTCTACTATGTTGATCAATTGAAGTACAACCTGTTAAGTGTATCACAGGTGTGTGACAAACAACATAGCATATTATTCACTAATAAGAGTGTATGATCCTTGCTCCAGGGTTCAAGGTAGTTGATGAAAGCATGATACTACTTAGAACTCCAAGAAAGGACAATGTTTATTGTCTAGATATGGACAATGTTTCTAGTGATTCATCCCTGAACTGTCTTGTTTCTAAATCTTCTGTGGATGAATCCTCTCTATGGCACAGAAGGATGTGTCACGTGAACTTCAAGACTATGAACAAACTTGTTAAAAACAACCTTGTAAGAGGTTTACCTTCAAAAGTCTTCTCATTTGATGATCATTGTGTTGCTTGTCTCAAATGCAAACAACACAAAACTTCTCATAAGACCAAAGAGCTAAATACAATTTCTTCCTGTCTCCAGTTATTACATATGGATCTGTTTGGTCCTACAAATGTTATGAGTATGGGCATGAAATCTTACTGCTTGGTTATTGTTGATGATTACTCCAGATTTACTTGGGTATATTTTCTAAGGACCAAGGATGAGACAATTGGACCGATCAAATCCCTTATCCTAAGAATTGAAAACCAAACTAATCAAAAAGTAAAAGTCATTAGATCAGACAATGGGACTGAATTTAAAAATCTTGATCTAAACACCTTTTGTGAGGAAAAAGGAATTGAGAGACAATATAGTGCCCCTAGGACTCCTCAACAGAATGGAGTTGCTGAGAGGAGAAATAGGACACTAATAGAGGCTGCTAGATCTCTGTTAGCTGATTCAAAACTGCCAATTACCTTCTGGGCTGAAGCAGTTAATACTGCTTGTTATGTCCAAAACAGAGTTCTAGTGGTCAAGCCAAAGAACAAGACCCCTTATGAGCTTTTAAATAAAAGAAAACCTTTCATTGGATTTTTCAAAACTTTTGGGTGTCCTTGTACAATTCTCAATACCAAATCTCACTTAGGTAAGTTTGATAGCAAAGCAGATGATGGATTTCTTGTTGGTTACTCATCTCAGAGTAAGGCTTACAGAGTTTTTAACTCTTCTTCTAGAATAATTGAAGAAAGTGACAATGTCAAATGCAATGAGAACACACCAAATCCTATTGGGTCTGGTCCTCAGTGGCTATTTGACATTGATTCACTAACTAACTCTTTTGGTTTCAGTAGTGATGATTATGCAGGTTCAGGGTGTGGAGGATCAGGGACTACACAAGTTCAAGATAGTGTATCTCAATCTGTGATCTTTCCCATACCTACAGTGGATTCTGTTGAAGATTGTGAAAAGGAACCATCTACTGGACCAAATTAGAGTGAAGAAGAAAGTAGAGATGAGGAGAATCAAGAAAATCAAGAACCAGAAGTAGCTGCTGAAATCACCTCAATTGAGTTGAATGACTCCAATCTAGAGGTGGGACTTAATGAAGAATCATCCTCCACAGCTGGTAATAGGAGATATATCTTCTTCTATGATGATTAGAAATCAAAGCAGGCTTCAAGAAATGCAAGACTAACACCATACAGTGCTTTCTTGCTTTTTATCCCAGCTTGAGCCTAAGAAGGCACATGATGCTATGAAAGAGTCCAGTTGGATAGAAGCCATGCAAGAAGAGCTACTGCAATTCAAGCTGCAAGATGTTTGGGATCTGGTAGACCTTCCTAAAGGCCAAAGAGCAATAGGAACAAAATGGGTCTTCAGAAATAAGAGAGGTGAAAGAGGCATATTAATAAGGAATAAAGCAAGGCTGGTGGCTCAAGGGTATACACAAGAAGAGGGAATAGATTATGAAGAAGTCTTTGCACCTGTAGCCAGGATAGAAGCAATTAGATTATTCCTGGCTTATGCTTCTTTTATGAGATTCAAAGTCTATCAAATGGATGTCAAAAGTGCATTTCTATATGCCTCAATTGAAGAAGAAGTATATGTCTGTCAACCACCAGGGTTTGAAAACCCAAGCTATCCAGACAGGGTATACAAATTGAAGAAAGCACTTTATGGACTGCATCAAGCTCCAAGAGCATGGTATGACACTCTGTCATCCTATCTCTTGGAAAATGGCTTTGAAAGAGGAGTCATTGATAAGACTCTATTCATCAAGAGAAAGAAGAAGGACATCTTGCTGGTCCAAATCTATGTTGATGATATTATCTTTGGATCCACAAGAGCCATCATGTGCAAGGAGTTTGAGGAACTTATGCATCAAAGGTTCAAGATGAGTTCCATGGGGGAACTTACTTTCTTCCTTGGACTCCAAGTTCAACAGAAGTCAGATGGAATCTTTATCTGTCAGTCCAAGTATGTGCAGGACATTCTAACCAAGTTTGGTTTCTCAGATTCAAAACCTGCCAGCACACCTATGGAAACACACAAGCAGATAACAGCAGATCTTGAGGGGGAGGATATGGATGTTCATCATTATAGGTCCATGATTGGCTCTCTCATGTATCTTACAGCCTCTAGGCCAGATATAATGTTTCCAGTCTGTGTATGTGCAAGATTCCAAGTAAGGCCAAAAACAATCTCACTATCAAGCTGTTAAGAGGATATTCAGATATCTCAAAGGGCAACCCAGATTGGGACTTTGGTATCCTCATGACTCACCATTTGACCTACTTGCATACTCAGACAGTGATCTAGGTGGAGCAAACTTGGATAGAAAATCTACTTCTGGAGCATGTCAGTTTTTGGGTGCAAGACTAGTTTCATGGCAGTGCAAGAAACAAACCACAGTGTCCACATCTACAACAGAGGCAGAGTACATAGCAGCTGCAAGTTGCTGTTCTCAAGTCTTATGGATTCAGAATCAAATGCTGGACTATGGGGTAACCTTTCTACACACTCCAATTTTTATTGATAATAGCAGTGCTATTAGCATTGTGAATAATCCTGTCAAGCACTCAAAGACAAAGCACATTGAGATCAGGTATCACTTCATAAGAGACTGTAATGAAAAGAAACTTATTCAAGTTGTAAAAGTTGATACTGATAACCAGTTTGCTGATCTATTCACCAAAGCCTTTGATGTGGGTAGATTCACTTTCTTGGTAACAAGTGTGGGAATGATCAACTCTGAATAAGTCCCTTCTCAAAAAGTGGTTAAATACCTGTATATTGTTTTTGTTTGGTGTTCTAATCTTCTTTTTCAGGATATATATATAGCAGTACTCAGTGTATCACAAGCTTAAAAGAGTAAGTATGGTTAATACTGCAAGTACAGTTTTAATACTGCCAGTGCACAGTTAATACTGCTAGTGGTTTATACTGCTAGTGGTTAATACTGCTCTCAGTTAATACTGCTAGCTAGTTAATACTGCTCGTCGTTAATACTTCTTGTTAGTTAATACTGCTAGTAGTTAATACTGCTCGCCGTTAATACTGCTTGTTAGTTAATACTGCTAGTAGTTAATACTGCTCGCCGTTAATACTGCTTGTTAGTTAATACTGCTAGTAGTTAATACTGCTCGCCGTTAATACTGCCTGTTAGTTAATACTGCTAGTAGTTAATACTGCTCGCCGTTAATACTGCTTGTTAGTTAATACTGCTAGTAGTTAATACTGCTCGCCGTTAATACTGCTTGTTAGTTAATACTGCTAGTAGTTAATACTGCTCGCCGTTAATACTGCTTGTTAGTTAATACTGCTCGCCGTTAATACTGCTTGTTAGTTAATACTGCTAGTAGTTAATACTACTCTAGGTTAATACTGCTTATGTCCCGAATACTATAAATACCCTTTGCCCGCCTAAAAAGTTCATAACGACTCTTTGCATACTGATCACTTGCGCTCTAAACTCTTTCTCTCTCAAGTATCAAGTTTTCAGGCAAGAACTTTCAAAGACCAATGGCATCAATGGCTTCATCGACGAGCACAATGAAATCGCGATGCTACAGAAGCCCAAACAGGCCACTGGTTTCCACCAGATTGTGGATTTCCTCAAGATAACCCATATTGCCCATGCTCTCACTGTATCACCATCAATCTATATCGAGCATCAAAGGCAATTCTGGGCAAATGCAACCATTGTTACTGAGAATGGTGTGCAAATGATCAAGACAAAGGTGTGTGGCAAACCTTTGACAATTACTGAAGAGGTAATTCGCATCAGTCTACGTCTAGACGATGCCTCTGGTATAATTCTATCTCTAATGATGAACTGTTTTCTACTCTTACAAGAATGGGGTATGGAGGCCCATTAGGTGTGTTCAAGTTCTCAAAAGCCAAATTTTCACCCCAATGGCGTTTCTTTGTCCATACCCTTATGCATTGTATCTCTAAAAAGACTACTGGATGGAGTGAGTTCAGTAGCACCATTGCTTATGCTTTCGTGTGCTTGGCCACTGCCAGAAAGTACAATTTTTCTAAAATGATTTTCAGTGATCTTATCTCAAACTTGGGAAGCAAAAAGAGTTTTTTTTATGTACCCCAGGTTTGTCCAAGAAGTTATCACCCACGAAATGACAGATATGCCTCATTTTGATGGGGTATATGTACCTAAACCCCCTAAAGGCAAGGTTTTCTCAAATATGAGAAGATCTGCTGGGGACTCGGAAGGAGTAGACACCCCATTGTTCTCTACAATGATGGCGGTGTCCCACACTAATGAAGGTATGGCAGCAGGGTCAAGGCCCCCATTAGACCAACCCACTGTTAGCCAATCTCAACCTTCCCACTCTAAATCAATTCCCCAGTCTCTTCTTGATAAACCAACCTCACCAATCACCCAAACATACAAAAGAAAACAGGTAAAGAAGGCTCCTTCCCTTCTTGTACCTTCACCTACTCAGCCTTTAAGCCCTCTAAGGGAGAATTCTCCTTTAGAGAATATCAATAGGGAAACCAAAGGGGTGTCTCCCAACCCCAAGGAGGTGCTCTTTGAGGAGGAGGAAGAGCATATGGGTGAGCAGGCTGCCACTACTTCTGCTAGCACAGAGAAGGACAGTGGCAACATAAATAAGACCTCCCCCATGGAAACTTTGAATGAGCAATCATTCAAAGGTCCCAGGTGCCAAGAAACCACGGGGGTGGATAGTGCTTCTGCCAGGCAGAAGACTTCCACTACTAAAAGATCCCATGATCCTTCAATAGGGGGTAA
The DNA here is from genome assembly GCA_023525745.1 of Arctium lappa. Taxonomy (NCBI): domain Eukaryota; kingdom Viridiplantae; phylum Streptophyta; class Magnoliopsida; order Asterales; family Asteraceae; genus Arctium; species Arctium lappa. The sequence continues at coordinate 54,255,228 of CM042057.1, forward strand.
CACTCCTGGAGAGGGTGAGGACAGATATGACTATCTTGAATTGATGGACACAATGGCAAACATCAACAGGGATGTGATCAACCAAGGTAAAGATATCGAAGAGCTGAAACTAATAGTTCTGTCCCAACAAGCTCAGATTTCCAAACTGAAGAATATGGTCAAGAGATTACTACAGAAAAAGAAGAGGAGGCAGTTTGTGCTAAAGAGAAGGGAATCATTATCTGATGCTCCCAAAAAGGGGGAGTTAGAGGCTGAAGATAACTTGGAAGAGGAAAAAGAGAAAGTTGTGTTTGATGGGGAGCATAATGGGGAGAAACACAGTGTTGAGGAGGAGCTAGTAACAGAAACTGAAAGAAATTCAGAACAAGCAGTAGTAAGTGAGCAAGCAGCAGAAACCATTAATGCTGCTAGTTCAAGTGGAGCAGCAGAAATGGTTACTACTGCTGACATGAACAAAGCAGCAGAAACAGTGAAGGAAGTACTAATAGAGCTGGAAATTGCAGAAACTCTAATCAAAGCAAAACATGATACTCCCAAGGTCACTTCAAAGGCCAAAGGAGTTATCATAAAAGAAAGAGGTGATGTTGCAATGAAATCCAGGTCTGAGAAGGTGATAAGCAAAGAAAAGGGTAAAGCAAAGCTAGTTGATTCAGAATCTGACCAACCAATGAAAAGGCAAAAGTTGATTGAGGCAGATGAAGCTTTGGCAAGAAAGATACAAGCTGAATTGGAACAAGCAGAAAATGTCCAAGTGGAAAAAGACAGAGAGATAGCAAAAGTAATGGCTGCAGAGCTGAATAAAGCCTATCAACAGAGTCTGGCAGCTGAAATGGCTAAAAAGAAAGTCACATCTCTAAGGAAGATTGGAGAATTCAAAATGGGTGCAAAGAAGAAGAGACAACCCTCAAAGACATTTCTTGGTACCCAAGAGAGAAACAAGATGATCACTTTCCTCAAGGGTGCTGTAGAAGTTAAAAAGGAAATGTTTTCAAAGATGTCTTTTGAGAAAATCAAAGGACTATATGATGCAGAGATGAAAAGGCTTCAAGAGAATGACACTGCCAGGGTGGAAATGGAGAAAAGGATGAAGGAGAGCAATGACTTTGTAATACAAAAGCCTTTTCCAGATGAGCAAGAAACTCCAAAGAAAGAGGCTACTCTTGGTGAAAGTCTAAGAATTTTAAGAAGAACCAAGATGATGACAAGGAGAAAGCCTACAAAGAAGCCTAGATTAGTGGAAGAAGAGGCTGAAAAGGCTGCTGGAGAAGAAGAGGCACCTGAGTCATCTAAAATGCAAGAACCTGCAAGTACTGAGGATGTCAAAATGTACATGGTAGTGATGGACAAAGTGCCTGAACCAATTTCAGCTGAACCTGTAGGCGTTAAACCTCCTGAAGTCATTCACTAGGATGTCATGGAGGTGGATGGCAAGAAGTACATCAGACTGAAGAGAAAAGATGAGAAATATGAAGTGTACACCACTTGGAATAAGATTGTCAGAACCTGTTCAAGGTCTGATATTGAAGAAATGTTTGAAATAGGGATGAAGTTATATGCAGATGAACTGAAAGCCCCAGTGATTTCAATTAAAAAGCTGGTAATGGAGTATCTGTGTATGATGTTCAAGCCTGATGAAGTAGAGGAGGTAATAAGGAATGTTTTTCAAACAGTGAATAATTGGACTCTATATGAAACTAGTGGAGTATATGCAGTGACTTTGGATTTAAATCATACTGAGTACTTCCTAGTGGATAGGGTGTACAACCATAGCAGATTGAAGCTTCATGCCATGCTGAAGAAGAAGCTAAGGTGTATTCCAGATTCAGAAATGGCTAAATATTTGATCCAAAGAACAATTAATCAGAGTTTGGGGTTGTATGCAAATACTGGAATTTAGGCCATGATGGAGTTTTGGGAGCATCTTGAAGAAGATTTGAAGAACTTGACTTCTCTTCCCAAAAGTCAAGTTAGGGGGAGATTATTGGGAACTGAAGAAAAGCTTAAGTATGGTTAATACTGCTAGTTCAGAATTACTACTGCAAGAGGACTTCAAAAGTTAATACTGCTGAGTATTACTACTTCTAGTAGAATTAATACTGCTAGTCAAAGTTAGTGCTGCTTGAACAAAGTTAGTACTGCTTAGCTAGTTAGTACTGCTAGAGGTTAGTGCTGCTTAGTAGTTAATACAGCCAGGACTAAGTTAATGCTGCTTCTGAGATAATGTGAAGATAATGCTGAAGAGATCGTGATTAAAGATAAACATGGAAAGCTGAAGATATTCATGGAAGATATACTGAAGATATTTTATTTATTGTAATTATCTTTTATTCAGTATATGTATAGAGTTGATAGAATAGTTTAAAAAAAAATTAATTCTAAGTTTTTGTTTTAGAGAGAGAATCAACCTCAAGATTAGATCCTAATTCTAGAGAAGTAGAATTCGTCTTGAAAGAGCTTGTTCTTCAAGATTGAGGTTGAGTGTGTAATCTTGTGATTTAAATCATTCAATACAAGTTTACAAATTATTAATCATATACTGTTTTGATTACTGTTACATTGAATATCAAAGTGTTATTCCGCAACTTCTTTGATATTGTTTCTGAGACTTTATTCTTGTTGAGAATTCGATCCTGACAGTGAAGCTTCAAGTCCATGTACATCTTTGTACTTCCCGGATGAATGGAATACTTGGACTTGTGAGCATCCTCTAGCAACAGATCACGGTTACCCCCAAGCATGGGTACCCACACACGACCGCTGAACAGTTTTACTCCACGGCTATCTTCCGTTAAGAGTAAACGTTGCTTCGTCATGACTTCATATTTTAGATTCTCTTCTAACAGTGCTTCCATCTGTGATGTCTTGATCTTCTCAACAAGACTAGACACTAGCTCGATTCTCGAATGGGTAGCTCGAATACTTTCACTATAGTCCTTCCGACTTAACGCATCGGCCACCACGTTCGCCTTACCGGGATGGTAAAGCAATTCACAGTCGTAATCTTTGAGCAACTCGAGCCACCGCCTTTGCCTCATATTCAGCTCTTTCTGATCAAAGACATATTTCAGGCTCTTGTGATCCGTGTAAAGAGTGCATTTAGTGCCGTAGAGGTAATTTCGCCAAAGTTTCAAAGCGAACACCACCGCCGCTAACTCCAGATCATGGGTTGGATAATTTTGCTCGTGTATCTTAAGTTGCCTCGAGGCATAAGAGATCACCTTGCCTCGTTGCATCAACACACATCCCAGTCCCATCTTTGAAGCGTCGCTGTATACAACGAAATCTTCCGACCCTTCAGGTAACGTCAAGATCGGAGCTTCACACAACTTCTTTTGAAGGATCCGGAACACCTTCTCTTGGGCTTCAGTCCATTCAAACTTTACATTCTTCCGAGTCAGAACTGTCAAGGAAGAAGCGATCTTTGAAAAGTCTTGGATAAATCTCCTGTAGTATCCTGCCAGACCCAAGAAACTTCGGATCTCGGACGGACTCTTAGGAGGCTCCCAATTCATCATAGCTTCAATCTTGGAGGGGTCCACTTTCACTCCGTCCCGAGTGACTACGTGCCCCAGAAATTGTACTTCTTTAAGCCAGAAGTCGCACTTGGAAAACTTGGCGTACAACCTCTCTCTTCTCAACACTTCCAGAACTTCACGTAGATGTTGCTCGTGCTCTGACTCACTCTTAGAGTACACGAGTATGTCATCAATGAATACAATAACTGACTTGTCGAGGAATGGTCGGCACACTCTATTCATCAAGTCCATAAACATAGCTGGTGCGTTCGTTAGACCAAAAGGCATTACAAGAAATTCGTAATGGCCGTAACGCGTTCTGAAAGCTATCTTCGAAACATCATCTTCTCTTACCTTCACTTGGTGATAACCCGAACGTAAGTCGATTTTAGAAAAACAACCCGCTCCTTGAAGTTGATCGAATAAATCGTCTATTCTCGGAAGCGGATATCTGTTCTTTACTGTAGCTTTATTCAACTCACGATAGTCGATGCACATTCTCATTGTGCCATCTTTCTTCTTGACGAATAAGACCGGAGCTCTAAAAGGTGACGAACTCGGTCTTATGAAGCCTTTCTCCAATATCTCTTGGAGTTGTACGATCATCTCTTGCATCTCCGACGGTGCTAAACGGTAAGGAGCTTTAGCAATTGGTGCTGCTCCAGGCACAAGATCAATCCGAAACTCTACCTGCCGATCAGGTGGTAACCCGGGCAAGTCATCCGGAAAGACGTTTGGAAACTCACGCACGATCTTCACATCTTCCAGCTTTGATTTCTTTAACTTGGCATCAATCACATAGGCTAGGAAAGACGAACATCCTTTTACTAAGCACTTGCGTACCTTTGCCATTGTGATTATTTCCACTTCACCCTTTCTCTTTTCGCCCTAGATGACAACGACTTCACCAGAGGGGTTGGGAAGTCGAATCAACTTCTTGGAACATATGATCTCGGCATGATTGTTTGACAACCACTCCATGCCGACCATAACATCGAAACCCCCGATTAACATCGGCAATAGATCGATTGAGAATTCTCTCCCTTCGATATTAAGAGTACACTGCTTCAGAACCTCACGGATCAGAACTTGGCTACCATCGGCTATTTCTACCACTAATGCATCCTCAAGACTAGTAGTGGCACAAAAATTTTCTGACGGAACAATTCAGATACGAAAGAGAAACTAGCACCCGTATCGAACAAAATACGAGCAGGTACAGAGTTTAAAAGGAAAGTACCCGATACCACGTCAGCGGATGCTCTGGCCTCTTCGGCCGTCATCTGAAAAGCTCGCCCCTGAACCCTTGGAGGGTTCTCCTTCTTTGCCGCCGCACTACCCGACTTGGTCTTCGGGCAATCTCTCTTCACATGCCCTGGTGCCTTACACTCGTAGCAAACCATCCCCACGACAGAACAGTCACGGGCGGTGTGGTCATTCTTACCGCACTTGAAGCAGAATCTAGAAGTGGAGTTACAGCTACCGTGGTGCTTGGTTCGACACTTCGGGCACCACTTTGCTTCCTGATAACTGCTGAAGTTGCGGTTTCCGATAAAAGGTCGGGCCCGCTTGGGAGGTACTGAACTTCTCTCCCACTTCCTCTTATCAGGCACCACCACTGCTTTCTCAGACTTGCTCTTCGCGAACATTTCCTCCATGAACTGAGCTTCTTCAACCATCTCTCGGAGTTTAGAAGCTTTGAAATTGTGGACCATCGATTGCATGTCCGCTGGCAAGCCGTTGAGATACGCTTTCATCTTGTCTTTCTCTGTTGGGGCAGCGTGCCCCACCAGACCAAGCTTCTCCATAAACTGACGGGTGTACTCTCTCACCGTCAGGCTTCCCTTTACCAAGGACCAGAATTCTTTCTCAATTCGGTCCATCATTCTCTCGTTGCAGAATTCCTCTAGCAACTTCTTCTTGAACTCGACCCAAGACAACTAAGCCAACACTTCAGGAGATAGAGTGGATTGGATGATATTCCACCAGATAAGTGCAGTGTCCCTCAGCAGTTGGGTACCGAACCGCACCCTCTGATCATCACCACATTCGGAAGAGCCAAAAGCTTGCTCAACCGCTCGGATCCACTTTACACACACTGTCGGGTCATCTGAACCGAAGAATTCTGGCGGTCCACAACCCAGAAAGGACTTATAGGAACAACTCTTCTTGTTCCCCAGAGCACCAGAAGTCCCGCGCTCTACCGCCGTGACCCTTATACCATCATCTTCCGAACCTGCTACGACGTTCTCTACCACCGTCTCACTTCTCTGATGATTTACGTCGCGGTCCTCCATCGCTTTCAGCAGAAACTCTTGCTGCTTCGCCATTTCTTCCCACATTGCCAACATCACGCTGACCAACAACTCGGACTGGGGATTAGCATCCCTGATGACTGGGTGGGACGAAGCCAGGTCTACTCGCGGAATGACCTCTGTCCCCCCACCTAGTATTTGCTGAACAGGTGGTCGAACGATAACCTCAACTTCTTCCGGCGGACCCGCTATAGAGGCTGTCGCTTCCAGACCATCAACACGAGTACGCGTTCTTCCGCGCGTACCTACCATTCTGAACTGCTACACAGAGCATAGGAAGAGATAAGAGAGAGATAGGAAAACACAAAAGGAAAACGTACTACCACATTACCAATTGTCATATTAACAGCAAATCAAGCACTCATACGTACAATATCCTCATAATAACATTAGCTAAGTGAAATTATGAACATATAACACATAATGGTTCTTGTCACCACCACTACAACACTTGATAAACGTACTTTCCGTTGACTCTAAGACTAACCCATCTTAGAAGCTCTACCCAATCTCGCAGATCAATTCTTAGCATATTCAGTCTAAGTCTAGACATCTTACATTCATGCCTAGTTCGCTTAAACTAGAGCTCTGATACCAACCTGTAACACCCTAAAAATCAGAGTAAATTAAAACATGCAAAACTTGGCAACATGACATTCGTATAGATAATAAACTCCCAAGAAGGGGATCAGTCCTTAAGACTTTACAAAAACCTGTATCGATATGGAGTTTGTCAACAAACTAATATAGACACCTATATCAAGATTACATCAGTTGACGATCCATAATGTACCAAAAGAATGGGACTTAACAATTTCCCTGAAACAATACTAGTCATCTCAAAATGCCTCGAGACCAAACCCGTCTCTCAAAACCCCGGCAACCCACGGCTAAGGGAAACCTGTTATACACATCATTTGAGAAAAGTGTCAGACTTTAAAGCCTGGTGAGAACATACAGTTTATAAAGCTCAAAAGATATAAACATCAGTATCATAAGGAAATCTTTTCGTAAAGGTTTAGTTCATAAAGATAACATTTCGCCACAACCGGGCCTTTTCGGTCCAAAACTCATTAAACGATGACAAAAGGACCATTTTACCAAGGATTGTGGTGTAACACAAAGTAGACCACCAAATCCGAGTTATGAGCTAAATACATGGAACCATGGCCACGAACTCTTCAGTCTGTACTACGATGTGAGGGAGGGCCCCCAAGGAACCATGTCATACTTGTTCATTAGACTACATCTGAACCATGGCTAGGATCGGGTCTCACATAACCGTACCTAATTTGCCCCTGAGGATCAAATGTAGCTAACTACAACGGAAGGGGCATATCCTTCCCAGCCATAACAACGGAAGGGGCATATCCTTCCCAGCCATAAGTCGACTTGATACCTAGGGATCCACTAGTACAGTCAGGACTTGTCACAGTATTTCATGTGACCAACAAAGCTAGATAAATAGCTATCAACACATTTATATTTCAAAATGCCATTTTCCAGACCAACTGCTGGTAAGAAAGATAATCATAAAATCAGTTTATATACATTCTTTCAATAAGCCACCAACGTGGGCAAGTAAAACAACCTTTTACTTCTAATAAGGCGGAACCCGTTATTTTAGTCAAAACTGATCGGGAACCCCGAAAATCACCAAAAACTTCATTTATATCAAAATGTAGAGAACATGTAATCATACCGTAGAAATACTTCAGATTTTGCAGATAAGAGTTTTGACATCTATAAAGTTTGTAAAATAGTAGTAGGAACTCACCGATAGGTTTTCAGAATAAAACCCGGAAAACCAGATAACGATCACGACGAAGAGGTGAAACTTAAAACACCGACCCCTTGCTAAAAACACCGAAAACTAGCAACCAAACGAGAATTTGAAGATCGAAAGATGAAAAGAGAGAAAAAGAAATAAGAGAGAGAGAGAATTAGAGATATAGAGATTTGAGAGAATGAGATATTTTTTTTTTGGAAACTGAACCTAAGTCGGCCAGGCAACTACGCGGGTTATGCCGCGACTTCAACTCGCGGCATAACTCGCTCGTGTCCAAAACCCTAAATCATCCAGTGGGTTTTGCGGGTTGTGCCGCGACCTCTAGTCACGGTGCAACTCGCGTGGTTCCAAAATCTCATATCAAGCAGAGGGTTACGCGGGTTGTGCCACGACTTCTAGTCGCGGTGTAACTCGCGTAGTTCACTGTTTCTCCCCTAAAATTCTCAAAACTTCAGTTCAACCTCAAACCGAACACGGTGCTAATGACAACCGCTAAACACAAGATTACAACGATATGTATAATGAAAATCCAGGGTGTTACACTAACTGGCTTTTTGCCTTTAGGAGACGGCACAAGCTCCCAAGTTTTGTTATTTTGCAATGATTCCATCTCTGCATGCATTGCCATCATCCATTTATCCGCATCTTTTAATTTCATAACCTCACTAGAAGTAGGCTTGATGGTGTATTCCATTTCTTCGGCTACACTCAAAGCATATGCTACAAAATTGGATTCTTGAGTATAACGTGTGGGGCTTACAATTTGTCTCTTTCCCCTATCCCGCGTAATGCACGGTTTGTACTCTTGTGGCGAAGGTTGTGATGGATAATCACCTAGCACTTGAACACCTATAGTGGAAGAAGAAGAAGAAGGAGGAGGAGGAGGAAGAAGAGGAAGAAGAATTAGTATCATTAGTAACATGAGGCTCGATGTTTGAGCCATAGGTATCTTCCACCTCCACCAGAGGTTTCTTTTTACGAGTTTCAGAAATGGTCTAAGATGTAGGAGATGGCGAATCATGCAACATAGAGGATTTGTCAAAACTGACATCTCTATTTATAACGATCTTCTTTGTTTTCGGGCACCATAGCCTAAAGCCTTTCACCCCATCTTTGTATCCAAGGAATTTGCATTTCAAAGCTCTCAGTTCCAATTTCCCATTATCAACACATGCATAATCCACGCAACCAAATATTTTTAAATTTGTGTAATCGATCGGTGATCAGTTCCAAACTTCCATAGGAATCTTCTTCTCAATAGCAACCGAGAGAGACCGATTAATGATATAACAAACAATAGAAGCCGCTTCCACCCAAAAATACTTCCATAGGAGTCTTCTTCGGAGATATTTCACCTCTTTATGGATTGCTTTTTGATTATCGTCCTCCAATCTTCGAATATCTCGAAAACATCATTCTTGCGTATTAAGAAGAAAGCCCACACTTGACCAGAGAAAGCGTCAATAATAGTGAGCATCTAAGAAGCTCCACCATAAGAAGTAACACACGATTTAGACCCCAAAGGTCGGAATCACGTGGCCTTTTAGTCATGTGAATGCCAATTCATAACTTGACCCTCTTTGTCTTGGCGTACACACAATGCTTGCAAAATTGAAAATCTGTAACTTTATGGCCATTCATTAAACCACGTTGACTTAGCTCGGTCATGCCACCAAGGCTCATGCAACCTAGACGAAGATGCCACAATTTTGATAGATCACGACCGAACATCGATTTTGAAGCTACTCAACGTCAACCATTACGGTTGACCCTGAAAAATATACAAGTTAACGAACTTTCTTTGAGTTTTCATTGCGACTAGCGCTCCACGCTTAACCTTGATATCTACACCTTTACCCAATAACTCATAACCCTTTTCATTAGGGGAACTAAGAAAGACGAGATTTCTTCGAAGCTAGGGAACATGTTTCACATTCCCAAGTGTTCGGGTGACGCCATCATGCATACGGATTCTAATTGTGCCTTGACCAACAATAGGGCATGTAACATTTCTCCCCATCATCACAATACCTTCAAAAACATGCTCATATGTATGAAACCAACTACGGTTGGGACACATATGAAATGTGTAACCCAAGTCTAGAATCCACTCTTCCATGGCCTTTGGATTATCATCGGAGACCATCATGACTTTCACTAGATCTACCTTCATCATGCTTAACAATATCGGCTTCCCCGGAGGAAGTCGTTGTCTTGTTCTTGGCTTTGTTTTCAGCTTGAAGCTTAAACACTTATCAATAATGTAGCCTCTCTTTTTACAAAAGTTACAAAACTTCTTTTCACCATGAGATTTGTTTCTTGATTTGCTTGAAGAGCTCGAGGATTTTTCAAATGGTCTTCCTCTTGCACTTAATCCCTTGGCTTTTAGTTTATGACCGAGAATTATTTCTTTCATCTTCTCCTTGAACTCGAAGTGGTATACACTTCCTCAAGAGTAAGGAACCCCTACTATAAACGAATGTATCCATAAAGGTAGAGAATGATGGCAGCAAAGAGCATAACATAATTAGACCCAAATCCTCATTGTTGTATTTCACCTCAATATTCTTCAAGTCACCAACTATCTCTTTGAATTTCGATAGATGTGCAGTAATTGAATCACCTTCAGATAAACGATGTGCATACATTTTAAGTTTCACATGGTGCTTATTGGGCAAGCTCTTGGTCATAAGCATTTTATCTAGCTTACACCATATTCGATAAGTCATTTCGTCTTCCGCAACATACTATAAAATATCGTTAGACAAATGCAATCTAATCAAGGATGAGGCTCTCAAGTCATCTAATTCTTTTTTCTTCTTCCATCCATGCATCGGGCATAAAATCCCATCCCAAAATGCATTTATGCAAATTTTGTTGGACAAGAGCATCTCTCATCTTTATCTTCCATAAAGGATATAGGTATCTCGTTCCAAAAAAGGTAAATCGAATTTCATTGTTGATATAAATGAAACCCTAGCAAATCAATAATCCCACATTCTTCAATCGATCAAAAAATCTCAATGTTAATCCTTGAGCTAGGATACTAATCGTTAAGAAAATACCAAGACCCAAATATCTAGAAGCTTATAAATTGGTTCCCAATAAAAACATAAATAATCCAAGAACAAAATGAACTAAAGTTCTATATCGAGATTCAAAGCGGTATAATAATTGACAATGCAAGATAATCAACCACTAAGTAATGTAAGAAATAATCAACGTAATATATTGAAAAATAAAGCATAAGTAAGAGAGACACCGAGATTTTTACGTGGAAGCCCGGAAAAGGAAAACCCACGTGTGGAGGACGCCAAGAACTGATCCACTATCACTTTGATGATGATACACTTGAGATTACAGTTTACAATAATGGATAAATCAATATGTTCTTGAGAAACTTTGAGACTAAGTTTCAGAGAGGGAGAGAGAAAGAGATAAGGGTTTCTATTCTAATAATCTGATTTTTAAGTCACTTACATTAGAAAAGGAAATATAAGCTGGTGGGTTTAAGGCTTTGTAGGCACAAAACCAAATGGGCCACAAGTTGGTCCACAAGTCTCAGGTGGATGTCGCATAGCGACTATTGATGTGGGCAAAGCCACATATGAAGATGCCGCAAACTACTAGAATCCTTCACGACAGAGGGTAAGGCGACATTTTGGGCAGCTTTAGTCGTGTGATAAAAGTCACCCAGAGGTAGATTGAAGGCGCAAATCTCACACTAAATAATGAAGAAGAAACAATATTCCTTTTTCTTCTAGTTTTCCCAAATGCTTGAACCGAAGTTTTTGATTTTGTATGGGTTAGTTTGTTTTATAGTTTAAAGAAAAAATAAAAACAAAAACAAAAACGTAAACCTTGAAAAAGAATGTTGTTGTCATTTTCTCTTTGTGTTTGGGTGCAAAGATTCGTTTGGAGTGAGATGAAGAAGAAAGCTTCAAGTATTTGGGTGATGGGATGAAATGGAGAAGAAGGGAGGGGAAGGGGGTTTCATTGGAAAAGCATGTTAGGGAGTGGTGTCAAGTGTGTTTTGGGGGTGGGGTGGGGGTATAATTTCAATAAATACTTGTATATTAAATAAATTATAAAAAAGATAAAATCGATTAAAATATCTCACTTGCCTAGCATGTAAAGGTACTTAACAGAATGCACTAAGGCTCAATAGAGCCAAAGACGATCCATGCAAACAAATTCAAAGGTTGAGATTCTAGTATAATTTCTAAATTGTAATGATAATTGGTAGAGCTTTGAAAAACAACATGAAGATTTATGTAATTTAATCTTATATATATATAGGGGTTAAATCATGTGATAACCAAAAAAAGATTGAGAACCGTGAGAACCGATCTAAGCCGTAATTTGGTTTTGATCTTATGGTTTTAATTAAAAGTAATTTCACTACATGAAAAGGGCATAATCGTCATTCTGGTAACTGAGATTCACCATATGAAAACACATACTATTTCACCTCATGAAATAAAAACAAAATTTTCATAAATATGATATTTCATATATACGTTATTTCACCATATGAAACCAAACACTATGTTATTTCACCACATGAAACAAAACACTTTATATTATTTCACCACATGAAACCAAACATAATTTTCTTTTGTTTGTTATTTCATCCCATGAAACCAGGAAAAAAAACCTAAATTATGTCCTGTCATCCACCATCGTCGCCGGTAACCACCCCCTCAACAACGAGCGACCTCCTCCATTCAATCACCGGCGATTCTGCCATTTAAAGCTACCGCCATATCCATTCGTCCATCCTCTACATCATAACCTTTAGACGCCGACGACTCGACCATTGTGGTCACAAGCAGCCACCACCGCCTTCCTCAAATTACCCAGCCACATCCCTTTCGCCCTGCCCACCATCGCATCCACCAGCGATTGATCTCCATTCAACCGCTGATGCTCACCATTTGACGACCAACGATCCAACCACCAGTAACCATCCATCGAATATCCCCTCCTTCTCGGTCGTGAACCTACCAAACCATCGTCTCCCATCCGTCGTCTGTAATCAACCCTACCCACAGTAGAAAACTCTCCTCTTTCTCTCCATCGATAATCTGCAACCAACCACCACCATCGCATCCTCAGAAATCGATGTGAAAACGAATCAGAAATCGAATCAGAAACAAGTTGGAAATCGATTTGAAATCGATTTCAGCAACGATTTCAACAAGATCTCCTCGCTCGATTCAAATCAAAAATCGATTTTAGCAATTGAATAAAAAATCGAACGAGAAATCGAATAAAAAACGAGTTCAATTATCGGGGGCGAGACATTTCACCCTGGTAGCGTTGTTGGACTCACCAGAAACAATGTATTTGGACTCACCGGGAACAATGGCTTCGATGAGGTTGGATGTGAAATCGAAATATGGGTTTGAGGAGGTGGGTGTAGTCAGGTTATGGAGACTTGGTCAGATCATATTTTTAATGCCCATTATGCCCTTTCACTTCTAATTTATTTCAAAATTTTCATTGCCTTTAATGATCATAGATTAAAATCAATTAATGGTTTAGATCGGTTTTTACGGTTCTCAACTTATTTTTGTTTCTCATTTGATAATCGTCCCATATATATATATATATATATATATATATATATATATATTGTAACACCCTCAAATCTGGAAATAACAACTAATTTAAATTTTTTTAAATACATCGATAACTGATTCATCTACAACAACAATTTAAAGTTTAAATTCAATAAACTCATTTCAATCTTTATACACAGTCTATAATAGGGGCAGATGTTACTAAAAACCCAATAATAGTCACTATCTCCAAAATGCGAAAGACTTCACCAAACTACTTACCCTCGTGTAAAACTAGTGCTCATCTCTTCATAGTATTGCTAGAACCATTCCCAACCAGAACCCGATGCACATGCCGACAATAAAAAGGTTAGGCTTAACGCCAAGTGAGCTCAAGAGTTTTCCTTATAGACATATAAAACAATAACTTTAAGAATGTGATTTAAATCGTGATTTCTAAAATGAAATACGTTTATTCTGAAAGTAATCTCTTTTTCAACATTCACCATCTTCGTGATTAAAACCACAAAACAAAACGTTCATTCGAATATAAATCTAAAACCTAAAACCCACTTAATACATAACTGATACTTTAATAATCAAATATTAATAAGCATGGGTAAACTCTATCATCCAAAATATCCAAAACAAGGATAAGGTGCAATACCCCAAAACCACATAATATGGATAACGACCCATACTCAAAACGTCACCGAAAACATGGATTAAGATACTACATACCCAAAACAACACCTTTCAGTGACGGGGGAGACCCAATTACATTACACGTGATAGAACACGAAAGTAGGTCTCATGACTATGCAGAAAACCAAAACGTGTGGATTATACTCATAAGACATATCAAGCTCAAACCCTCTAGATCTTTTGTCCGTGGAGACTCAAATTTAACCCCTCTGGATCTTACTTTAAGATATCCAAATCCACACAAAACATACAAGCACATTTGGAATTACACCTTACTGCCCATAGGACGCTTCCCGACCATATAGGTCTACACCTTACTTATCATGGTGACCCGATGCCTATTCTATGCCAAGTGGTGAGCTTGTCCAAAACGGGACATTAAGAACATCATGCCTATGGATCCATTGCACTAACTAAAATATTACATGACTCAAAACGAATGAACTAGCGCATTATTCAAAACATGTAATTCTCAAATAAGATGCAATAAATGCAAACCATGACCAAAGGCTCTACATTGATCTATTTAAAATCGGACAAATGTCCCCAAGACCCAACAAAATCCAAACCGAGCCATAAGTTCAACAAATCCAAAGACTCAATGTTGAAAAACATAAAATGAAACCAAACGTAAACAATCCGCATTTATGTAAACCCATACTCCAAATTATATAAATAACTCCAACGTAGTTTAGTTTGGGACAAATCATTTTCTAAGTGAGCGTCTATCATTTATTCCTTAAAAAACGTCCCGTGACACAAAATCAAACAATTACCCAAGATGCACAATAAAATGCATTTATACCTAAACTTTACTTCATGAAATAAATCATTAAAATACCAATGTGTATGATTTACTAGTCAAAATGCTAAAAATCCCAAACGTGGGTGTTTTACAAAATTTATAAAACCAAACACTTCAAATAATCAAGATTGGCCAAATAACTCAACAGTTAATAATTTAATGTAAAACATACATACGCTTTAAAATAAACATTTTAGCATGTACACCGTTTTCACAAATAAACTTGAATTCACCTTGCTAGATTTAGGCTAAATCTAGATTTTTCCCCAACTTGAGCTTCCTTGGATAATCTTGAACCCACAAGCAAATCCTTCCAAAACCTAGATCGACAAGTATCCAACCGTAAATAACCATATTCTACCACATAGGATCGTTCCCCAAGCATTTTACATGAAAATCTCACCCTATCCCGAAACACTAATTTCCATAGATGAAAAAAAGAGAACGTTACCTTAACCATAACTTGGATCCATCAACTATGCACCTCTAGGTCGCTAACATGAGTCCTAACTCCCAAAGTTTGAAATGATGAAAAGGGTTAGGTGAAAACCCTAGAAAATTGATGAAGAAAATGGAGAGGATGAAGGTATCTTAGATGTAGCTTCCAAACCTTGATAGATGATGAAGGGTCATTTGAAACACTCTACTTTTGGTGTCTTGAATGCATAAAATCCGTATTTAGGGTTTGAGGATCGGTTCCAGAGAGAAAAAGGTGAAAGGGTTGAGAAGTAAATGAAGAAGGGTGGAAAATCGCATTTACTGAGGTTTAGTGTCCGACGGCGACATTGCCCCGCTAGAGTGACATATTGTCACAATCGCCGACATAGTCGCAGGGCCAACCCTGCTCTCGGTACCTTCTCAGTGACATTGCCCCGCGAGAGTGACCTCTGTCACAATCGCGGGCATAGTCGTCTAGAATTCCCCTCCCGCGGTACATGGGTCGCGACAGTGCCCCACGAGAGTGCCTTCTGTCACAATCGCGGGCACAATCGCCAAAGGCGTACCGAAGCCCAAAAATCCTGAATTTTCAACCGAAGTGCTCTCGATCCAAGACCCAAATCCACAAGCACAACCCATGTAAGATTTTTAATTGCGAAATGAACTAGAGAGTGTACTTTAAGGATCCATCAAAATCACGGGTGTTACAATGCTCCCAACCTTAGAATGATTTCGTCCTCGAAATCTAATTCTCACACAAGGCATTCCATTACCACCCTCTACACTTATTGGGTTTCCTCGGTTCCCAAGGTATCAACATATCGCAAACCTCAACGTTGTCGTTCTCCCAACCTTTGGTGACACGTACTACCCCAAGGGTAGTTTGTGATCTCAACTTTTTGCCGGCCAATTCACCTTATATCCAAGTGTTTCTGAACCCAAAACCAATGATCGACATCAAACCCCAAAGAATTCTCAAAATTCTTAATGATCCATTCTTGGTATTGATAAGGTCGTCCTTCCAAGGGCGTGCCAATACGCTTTCTGGGTAGCTGGTTAATGCAGATCCGGCTATCACTCAACTTCGATCTACTCTCAAACCTCAAAACATTCCCTCAATAAGATCTTTACCACATCAAGAAAACCTATACACATCAATACTTAATTACCGATATCTAATCCTCCTTTAAATTTCACCATTGAGAGGTTAACGTTTCCCATGATCTAACGGGAATACTTCCAAACATTCCAAGATTCATTGATTTCAAGAAAATAAGTCGACGCCCAAAACCAAAATGGTGATATCGAAAACGTGGACATCCCGTCCAATATTTCATTCCAGGAGTATTATCGCATTAAGGTTGACACCTAACGAGGGTCTAATATTCCCATTATTACATCCCTAACCAACGGACTACAATATTTCTTTTGTCCACGAAAACCCATTAAGACGGTACACCTTCAACATATAACACGATGTTAAACAAACAAGCAACCCATCAAATCGAACCCAACCAGGCGCAGATAATCCCACAAGACCTCATCCCGTAGGTTTACCGAAGCATGAAGATCACCCCTTAATCAACTGGGAAGACATAAATCTAATACATCCATTATTCGCACATGCACAAATCTAAAACTGAAACCCAAAATTCAAGACGGGCCACAAGTCGGATCATCTTACGCTTCAATTCCCAAGGACTCCTCTAGTCCCTAATTACAATTCTTTTCGATATAGGGTTTTAAATCTATAGCCCTAATGAGTTCAAGGTTTTTCAACTAATGTGCCAATTGAAATTTATAAAACTTTCAAATACCCAAACTTTATAACGATTAATCGTATGAGTAAAAATCCACTACCGATTTCTCGATAGGTGTGTAAAATGGTCAACAAAGTCACACATACAAAGCAATTTCGAAATTCATTTGGTTCTTACTCGCATTAATAATGGCAATAACAAAAGATGTGCAACAAATTTTTTCAAATGGACTACCATGGTCCTAGCATGCATCAATTTATGCTATGTACGTGAAAATAATCTTCTAAGCTATACATGTGCAACAAATGTTTGTACAACTCCAAAAGGGAGCTTCACAATTTCAACCTCAAAATTCTTTTCTTTAAACCACAAAACGTTGTGGAATAAAATTCCCGACAACGCCCATATACGTCAACTTATTCCCCAAACTTAGTAAAACGATAGGTGCGTGAATTTGGTCAAACGTAAATAAATTTTAAATCGAGTTCAAACCTTGGACCGTGTAAATAAAATGCACTTGTCCAAAATAGTAGCTAGAATGACAAGTACACTGATAACTCATTTAATGCATTGTGGAGAAGTTATAACAGTAAAATCAACAACTGAAACATGTTCAAAGCAAAAGTTAAATACGAGACAACATAAATCTTTCGTATGCTTACTCACACCACAGTATAATTTAATTCAAACACTAGATAGCATACAACGAATGACACTTGTATGAAACCCAAAAGAGAAATCACATGATATTGAAACTTCCCAAAATAAAATGTGGGATAACACCCACTAACAAAAATCTCAAGACGTCCCTTATGATTGCGAAAATACCAGTGCAAAACTCGCACGAGACAAAATATTAAGGGGGTGTTTGGTTCATTTTGAGGAATGGAATGAAAATGGGAATAGGAATATAGGGGAATAGGAATAGGAATGAGGATGGGATTGATGTTGTTTGGTTAATCTAGGGTTTGTGTTTCTATCTTTAAGAACTTTTGCCCTTTCACGGCCTAAAATAGCCTCCATCGTCGGATGTGTATCTTCTTCACCAGCATACCGTACCAACCCCATCGTCTTCAATCTCTGCTGGAGAAACCACGCCGGAGACGAAGCAAATCCACGCCGGAGAGGGAAGCAGATCCACAAAGCAGATGTGTAAATGGTAGATGTGGTTGTTTCTTCACGCCAGAGACAGTAGATCCACGCCAGAGACGAAGCCATCCTACCACCGGAGCTCTGTTAATCAACAAAATTCTCATGGTGGAGGTGGTGGAAGCAGTGGCGAAATGGGTAGGGGAGGAGACGATGGAGTAGGGTTGTGGTGCTCACCGGAGCAGGTCTGTGGAGTAGGGTTGTGGTGGACGAATGATTGTTTACACTAGAAAAGGAAGAGAAACATGTGAGAAACAAGTATGAGCGGGAATGAATTTTCATTCCCCCAAATTTGATGGGGAATGAAAATTAATGGGTTAAGGGTAATGAATCCATTATAATATATTAAATCAAACAACACTTTTCATTATCATTCTCATTCCTTACCCCTCAATACCCCCAACCAAACACCCCCTAAACAAAAATTCATAAGTTAATGCACACAATAATGCAAGTATACACTTCTCAAAGTTCAACTGCATGACGCAAAATGTCGTAAAATAGAATTCCATAAGACCCAATAAAATTTTCCATAAAACTCAATGAAACCCATCGACACTCGAAAATCAAATGGTGCCAAAACCTTTTCCCCAATAATCAAATAGCGTAAAACAAAGTTACGACTAAAATGTCATAATTCCAAAAAAATTCCTTTTCCGCATTGTGATATAAAGTGACACTCCTCAACAAAACTCGCATGAGACATAACGCTCAATAAAACTCATAATTTATATTCATCAAAAATTAGAGACTACGCATTTCAAAGTTCACTCATGCGTAGCAAAACATCGCAAAGTAATACTTCATAAATCTCAATAGAACTCACACGGAATAAAGTTTCCAATAAAATTCGAATACCAAAACATGGGAATAACTTCTCCCTCTAAAACCTTAACATATGTGGAGGATATCCAATGTCAAGGTCATAAATCGCAGTTACTTGCCCGAGATTCTAAACAAGGTTAAATCATAAATATCACAATATCCGAAAATAGCGTTAGACAAGAAACGGGGATGGAGAGATTTTCAATAAAAATTTGCAACCACGTGCAATAAAACAATTTCATGCATGTTTAAACTCACGGTTTAAAATCTGGTGCGTGCTAAACATTTTTCCAAGATTTCGTAATATAACTCACATTATGATTTGAGAACATGAGAAACACATGATGCAAACTTATTTTAGAAATAAATTTCGTGCATGAATTTGGTCGACACTCAAGATCTCGAAATTACGCTCCTCAATTTCCCCGTCATACTATTGTCATCCGGATGTTCAAACATCTTAAGGCAATCATCGAAGATTCCATCGGTTCACCTTAGAATTTCTCCTCGAATAATGTCGATTCCCTAAGTCTATGGTTTGCATCAACCAATAACCCCGACCCAAAAGGGTCAACTCAATGTATTTATCGTGCTTATTCATCACTCCAAATGACAATGCTATAAACATTAACTCTTCTATCGGGTACTCGCTTAGAAACTTCTTCACTCCCCCAACGGTCATCACACCAAGGCAGTTCAAACATACACATGTAACATGTAGATTCACCATAACACTAGCCAGGTGCAATTATGAACGTACCATACATGATCATCCTTGCTACCCGCGACGAGTTTCCTGTTTCTAGTGACTCTACCAACCTTAAAATATCCTATCTTAAACTGCCTAATAGTGAGATTTCACTTTCAATCACTTAAAAGTGCGCTAGTTTGAGTCTAGGCATCCAAAATCAACAACTAATTCTCTCAAACTTAAGCTCTGATACCAACTTGTAACACCCACAAATATGGAAATAGCAACTAATTTAAAATTTTCTAAATACATCGATAACTGATTCATCTACAACAACAATTTAAAATTTAAATTCAATAAAACCATTTAAATTTTTATACACAGTCTATAATAGGGGCGGATGTTACTAAAAACCCAATAACAGTCACAATCTCCAAAATGCGGAAGACTTCACCGAACTACTTACCCTCGTATAAAACTAGTGCCCATCTCTTCATAGTATTTCTAGAACCATTCCCAACCAGAACCTGATGCACATGCCGACAAATAAAAAGGTTAGGCTTAACGCCTAGTGAACTCAAGAGTTTTCCTTATAGACATATAAAACAATAACTTTAAGAATGTGATTTAAATCGTGATTTCTATAATGAAATACATTTAGGGGTTGTTTGTTTTTTTTTAAAACCTCTTAATGGCTCTTAAGTCTGAATCGTTCAGACTTTTTTACACATCACCTCTTATTAATCATAACTAAAATAAGACTTCAGACTTTAGACCTCTTAAAAAAACGGCACCTTAGTCTGAAAGTAATCTCTTTTTCAACATTCACCATCTTCGTGATTAAAACCACAAAACAAAACGTTCCTTCGAATATAAATCCAAAACCTAAAACCCACTTAATACATAACTGATACTTTATCAATCAAATATTGAAAAACATAGGTAAACTCTATCATCCAAAATATCCAAAACAAGGATAAGGTGCAATACCCCAAAACCACATAATATGGATAACGACCCATACTAAAAATGTCACCAAAGACAGGGATTAAGAAACTCCATAACCAAAACAACACTTTTCGGTGACGGGGGAGACCCGATTACATTACACGTGACGGAACACGAAAGTAGGTCACATGACTATGCAGAAAACCAAAACGTGTGGATTATACTCATAAGACATATTGAGCTCAACCCCTCTAGATCTTTTGTCCGTGGAGACTCAAATTCAACCCTTCTGGATCTATACTCCGAGATATCCAAATCCACACAAAACATACAAGCACATTTAGAATTACACCTTACTGCCCATGGGACGCTGCCCGACCATATAGGTCCACACCTTACTTACCGTGGTGACCTGATGTCTATTCTGTGCCAAGTGGTGAGCTTGTCCAAAACGGGACATTAAGAACACCGTGCCTATGGATCCATTGCACTAACTAAAACATTACATGACTCAAAACGAATGAACTAGGGCATTCAAAAAATATAATTCTCAAATAAGATACAGTAAATGCAAATCATGACCAAAGGCTCTACATTGAGTAATTTAAAATCGGACAAATGTCCCCAAGACCCAACAAAATCCAAATCGAGCCATAAGATCAACAAATCCAAAGACTCAATGTTGAGAAGCATAAAATGAAACCAAATGTAAACAATCCACATTTATGTAAACTCATACTCCAAATTATATAAATAACTCCAACGTAGTTTAGTTTGGGACAAATCATTTTCCAAGTGAGCTTCTATCATTTATTCCTTCAAAATTGTCCCACGACACAAAATCAAACACTTACCCAAGATGCACAATAAAATGCATTTATACCCAAACTTTACTTCATGAAATAAATCATTAAAATACCAATGTGTATGATTTATTAGTCAAAATGCTCAAAATCCCAAACGTGGGTGTTTTACAAAGTTTATGAAACCAAACACTGTTAGGTCCCAAGGCTTGAGCTTCCAGAGGTCACCCATCCTAGGATTGCTCTCGCCCGAGCACGCTTAACTTGTTAGGATCAAGCGCTTACCACTACACCAAAAGCAATTGCTTGTGGTGAAGGCGCAACTTTATTTCCTTAAACCATGGTAGCGCAAAGCCCCGTACTAAGCGACAGGCGGACATGAGGGGCTGCACCACTTTCGTGGAGCCAGCGGGTCGGGCTGTTAGTCCCGACCAGTTACGTACTCCCGAGTCGAAGGTGAGGGCGCTGGATGCTTGCGGCATTCCCAGCAAATGTTGGGATTTCTCCTCAACAATCCCCCCCCCCAGCATTTGCACACTGGGAGACTCGAACCCGCGACCTCGCTCTGATACCAATTGTTAGGTCCCAAGGGTTGAGCTTCCCAGGAGGTCACCCATCCTAGGATTGCTCTCGCCCGAGCACGCTTAACTTGTTAGGATCAAGAGCTTACCA
Source organism: Arctium lappa (assembly GCA_023525745.1). NCBI lineage: Eukaryota > Viridiplantae > Streptophyta > Magnoliopsida > Asterales > Asteraceae > Arctium > Arctium lappa. The sequence goes on from CM042057.1 coordinate 54,277,207, forward strand.
CTACACCAAAAGCAATTGCTTGTGGTGAAGGCGCAACTTTATTTTCTTAAACCATGGTAGCGCAAAGCCCCGTACTAAGCGACAGGCGGACATGAGGGGCTGCACCACTTTCGTGGAGCCAGCGGGTCGGGCTGTTAGTCCCGGCCAGTTACGTACTCCCGAGTCGAAGGTGAGGGCGCTGGATGCTTGCGGCATTCCCAACAAATGTTGGGATTTCTCCTCAACAAACACTTCAAATAATCAAGATTCGCCAAATAACTCAACAGTTAATAATTTCATGTTAAACATATAAGCGTTTTAAAATAAACATTTTGGAATGTACACCGTTTTCACAAAGCAACTTGAACTCACCTTGCTAAATTTAGGCTAAATCTAGATTTTTCCCCAACTTGAGCTTCCTTGGATAATCTTGAATCCACAAGCAAATACTTCCAAAACCTAGATCCACAAGTATCCAACCGTAAATAACCATATTCAACCACATAGGATCGTTCCCCAAGCATTTTACATGAAAATCTCGCCCTATCCCGAAACACTAATTTCCATAGTTTAAAAGAAGAGAAGGTTACCTTAACCATAACTTGGATCCATCAACCATGCCCCTCTAGTTCGCCAACATGAGTCCTAACTCCCAAAGTTTGAAATGATGAAAAGGGTTAGGTGAAAACCCTGGAAAATTGGTGAAGATGATGAAGATGATGAAGAAAATGGAGAGGATGAAGGTATCTTAGCTCTTGCTTCCAAACCTTGATAGATGATGAAGGGTCACTTGAAACACTCTAGTTTTGGTGCCTTAAATGCATAAAGTCCGAATTTAGGGTTTGAGGGTCGGTTCTAGAGAGAAAAGGGTGAAAGGGTTGAGAAGTAAATGAAGAAGGGGTGGAAAAATCGCATTTATTGAGGTCTGGTGCCCGACGACGACATTGCCTGGCAAGAGTAACATACTATCACAATTGCCGGCATAGTTGCATGGCCAACCCTACTCTCAGTACCTCTCAGTGACATTGCCCCACGAGAGTAACCTCTGTCACAATCGCGGGCATAGTCGCCTAGACTTCCCCTCCCGCAGTACATGGGTTGTGACAGTGCCCCGCGAGAGTGACCTCTGTCACAATCGCTGGCACAGTCACCGAAGGCGTACCGTAGCCCAAAAATTCCGACTTTTCAACCGAAGTGCTCTCGATCCAAGACCCAAATCCACAAGCACAACCCAGGTAAGATTTTTAATTGTGAAATGAACTAGAGAGTGTACTTTAAGGATCCATCAAAATCACGGGCGTTACATATATATACATATATATATATATATACATATATATATATATATCAAGTTCAAAATGGCGTGAGACATGTCGTGTCAGCGAGCTCAAACCTTATGCCTTACACTCCACGGAGAGGACGTGAGACTTTTTAATGTGTGATATAAGGCGGAAAATTTGTTGGCTATATATATCATTTTATATATATAGTTATATACATATATGTTTCTATTTATTATTCAATAATATAACTATATCAAAAAAATTACATTCATATATATTAACTAGTTTTATATAAAAAAGTTTGTGATCAAATATTCAAAATAGAGTTGGAGGAGTCTTGCAACTTCGTTTTAACCGTGAGTACGTGACATGTATGAATCCAAAAAACTGTGAGTAATATAATTAACTAAGTTTGTTAAAATATAAAATAAGTTAAAAAAATTAAATATAAAAAAAGTTTTAAAAAACTGAAAAAATCACGTCTTGTAAAAACGCAGACGCCATGGTGTGAGCCATGCCTTACACAAACACTATGGTGTTAACATAACGGTGGATACACATCTTACGCCATGGTACGATATGCCATGATGCGCCTTTTTGAACACTGGTATATATACATTATATATATATATATATATATACAGAGAGAGAGAGAGAGAAGTTCAAACGAGAAACTAAACATTTTGCGAGAAGATGAGAAGTGTGATGTCATATATGATACACAAGTTTAATCATATATGATTAAACACATGTTACATTGGCAATACATAAACGTTTAATCATATATGATTAAACACACCACAGGCCGTGTAATCATATATGGTATTACACTTCTCGCCTTCTCGCAAAATGTTTAACTTCAAGCATGATCCTCTCTCTCTCTCTCTCTATATATATATATATATAATAAAGTAAATTAAATGTTCAGCCCTATAGTTTAGTAATTATGTGAATTAAATGACAATGTAATGAAATGGTTCCCATAATTTACATCTTTCAATGGTTCATTTATCCTAACTCGGTTAAAAGAAAGTTCGTTAAAGTAAGGGAATTTTTGGTCTTTTTAGATTTTTGTCTCATTTTATAACATATATATATATATATATATATATGCATAACACACAAACACTATCACACTCCCAGACGAAGAACCAAGATTCAAATTTTATTGTCTTCTTTGGTTTAGTCATCGGCTTCTGTCCAGGTGAAGAACCACTTTTGCGGTGGTTAGTTGAAACTTATTTGAAAGACAAGTTTTTCTTCGTAGTGTTCTTCATGGTCTAGGTACAAAACAATAATGCTCGCGTTGAAATATCCCAATCTGAGATTTACATCGTTTTAAAACTCTAAAAAATGAAGGTTCGATTTGGATGCTACATTAAATATTCTATTTTTTGTCGGTTTAACTAAAATAAAAAAATTATGCAATCAAACATTATACAAGGCATTATAATACAAGTGTTTGTTGGTCCAAATTTGGTGAGATTTATCATGTTATAAATCATCGATTGGGATACCTACTGCATTTGATTTTTCATTTCCGACGAATTTTGGACAGGGATGGATTATGGAAATGAGGTCCCTTTAGAAGATGAAAGTGGTGTTGTTGCTAATGAAGTTATGAATGTGAAAAAGGAGGAACAAAAGTTCGATAGCAAAGAGCCATATCTTGAAAACTCTAATGAAATTGAGGAAATCATTAATTCATCAAGAGTTAGAGTTATGTGATCGAATCTCTTGGGAATGTTTGTCACTTTGGATTTACCAGAGAAGACGACAGAAGTTTCCCGTCAAAACCACGAAGGCAAAACATTTCAAGAAGATTCAATCACCCAACTCTTGATAAATTAAGGATCTTTTTCAAATTTATTTAAGTTTTCAGGATGTGACCCTTTGTTCTTCTTTATTCTCATTCGTCACTTCATTAACAACACCACCACTTTCATCTACTAAAGGAACATCATTTCGTAACTCCGTCCTTGCCCATAATTCATTGAAAATAGAAATTAATAGCTATTAATATCCTAATCGATGAACTATAACATGATAAATTCGGCCAAATTTGGACCAACAAACATTTGTATAATGCCCTGTTTAATGTTTGATCACATAATTTTGTGATTTTAGTTAAACCCACAAATTAAAAGATCCTATGAAGCATCAATATTGAACTTTTACCATCGCAATCGTAGGAGAAAAACTAGGTGTCGGCTTCGATCGTTTGGCATCGACTTGTGTCCAAGTTAAGAACCACATTTGCGGTGGTTAGTTGAAGTTTATTTCTAAGGCGAGTTTTTCTTTGTGATGTTCATCATGTGGTCTAGGCAGAAAACAACAACGCTCAAATCAAAATTTCTTGAATATGAGATTTACTTTGTTTTTAAAGCCCTGAGAAGTAAAAGTTTTCTTTAGTGTTGCATAAAATCTTCTAATTTTTGTGGGTCTAATTAAAATCACAAAATTATGCATTAAACAAGTGTTTGTTTGTCCAAATTTGGTCTATTTATCATGTTATAACTCATCAATTGGGATACTTTTAATGCCAAAAATTACCCAAAGAATAATTTAAGGTCGATGTGGAGCTTTATCAAACTAAAGAAAATAGCTGATAGACAATATGCACGATGAACAGTAAAATAAGGAGACAAGGGATTTGGTGACGTGTAAAACCTCAACGAGGAAAAAACCGCGGACGACAGGGAGGTGTCGTCGTGCACTATGATCACCAATCAGGGGTGATGTCCTTCGATGTTACAATGTGTTACACGATCTATACAAGAAATAGATGTACAATTGTAAAATAAGTGTATATTGTGTGTAAGAAAGTTATCGTCGTGTATGAATTGCAGTTGTCGTGTAAACGTAGGCTTGTGGATGTTCTTTAGAGAGCTTGTAGATTGTGTGCTTGAGGTAAAACTAATTCTCCCCGAATGAGATGTGGATCTTCGGTATTTATAGTCTTGATCCTTCACAAATGTGTCTTTTATAATTGTCGTGCTTCATAAAGGACTTTAATGACGTTGAACCATTGTGAACGTTGGTATTGATGAGCATTAAACATGCATTAAATGATAATGAAAAGAACGTTAGGTTATACGTTAGTATGGTTGAGGTCAAGTGTAAATCTTGACAATTGTCGTACGACGCTCGACCGACCTTCAAGTTAGTCTCGACGGAGGTCGGGGTTTTGTTCGGTCGAAAGTACCTTATCTTGATACAAGACTAGTCGTGTGAAATGTGCATTAAATGTTTCTTCTTCGTGATCGTGTATTTTTTACCCAAACAGTTTGCCCCCCAAATTTAAATTTTTTTCTTGGCGGGAATTTTAAATTTTTTGTCGAGTGCCACGTGTCGTTTGGGGAAGGGTCTTCGTCACTTTAGAACTGAATTGGTTCGTTTCTAATTGGCGGCCCTGACACGCGTGATGTCACGGAGGTCTGGGGAACTCGCATGTCAGGCTTGTGTGACAGGTGTCGATCATCCAGGCGTGTTCTTGAAGACACGTGTCGACCATCGAGTGAGCTTGGTTGTTTCGATGTTTGCGTATAAATAGGAGATATCCATGGTAAGTTTCCTTTTACGCCTTCGATTTGTTTAGAGAGAGATTTCGTGCACTCCTTGCCAAAATTTCAGATGATCTTGCTTGTTTTAGGTTCCCTTCGAGGTTTTTAGAACACCTATTTAAGGTACGATCTCTTTTTCTCTAAATCCATGCGTTTTAAGACTCTATCCCGAAAGCCTAGGAAAGGTTGGGACGTATTTGGTTTCTACGTAGCCATTGTCCAAGATCCCGACTTCGCAATGTCATTAGACCCTATTAGTGTCATTTGTGACGAAGAGGACGTTGAATCTTTCGTTCGCTTAACTAGGATTCCAGAGGGTATAAATATTAATCCTCTGGTGTTGCTTCGTCCGGAGCAATGTCCTGAGGGGTATTTCGTGTTGTACGAATATCCCTTCAAGATAGGGTTTTCATGGCCCTATTCTCCCTTATCGAGGTCGTTCTTATCGACCTTCGACTTGTCTCCAAGGCAAATGATGCCCTAGTTTTGGAGAGTCGTTTAAGTGATTGAACGAGTGACGAGTAAATGGGAATCGCCATTTACTGTCTCGGACCTTCTTTCGGCTTATTCGGTTAAGTCAGAACCGAATCATCGCTACAGCCTGACCTCCAAGTCCAGGGGGTCTAAGGTTTTAGTCCACAAGACCGCAATTAACGATCGTAACTGGAAGACTAAATACGTCTTTGGTCGATTAGCTTCGGTCGCTGGCGACATTCAGTGTCTTTCCACGGGGTGGAACACTGGTGGTAAGATTGTAGGTTTTTATTCCGTATTTTATGCCTAGTCGTTTGATTTTTACTGACTGTTTGGGTAAAAATTTCAATAGTACATTGTCGTACGATTAACGCTGGACAACAGGTAAGGAATTCCAACAGGCAGAACCTATTATGTCGCATGACCAAATAGATAATAGACGCCCTTTCTTCAAGTGACCTCAAATTAAATTATCAGAACCTATCCGCAGTCTCTGTCGTACGACATAATTTCAGTTACTAATCTACAATATACATTATACCATGTTTTAATGCAGGATTCAAGGATATTTATGACTAAAGATCATAACGGAAGCCTTCATCAATATCAACGGATATAACGGACATAACAGACGCTATCATCAATGTCAAAACGGTCATCCCATTAATGTGTAAGATACACATTAAAGGCGTCCTAACGGAAAAATGCACTATAAATACAAAGAGGAAATCTCACTCGGGGACATCTGATGCTCAGACCTAAGAAGCTCACAAATTGCAATCTAAAGCTCACTCATTCTCTCTTGAAGTTCATAAAGTTTACTACTATTTGTCGTACGACGCACGACCGAAGTCTAAACTACACACAACGCATGACCGACTTTACTTTATCGTATTGTTTTACATTGTATTACCCTTGTAACACTTGTTCTAAAGGACGACGTCCCTGATTGACGTCCATAGTGCACGACGACTCACACTCGTCCGCGGTTTTTACCCATTTTGGGGTTTTCCGCGTCACCAATTCTCTTGTCTTATTTACTTTATTTTTGTTATAGTCGTACGATTATTGTTGTTACTTTCTTTGGTTGGATCAAGCTCCACATTTACCTTAAACTTTCCTTGTGAGATTTTTGGCATAAACAGTTTGGCGCCCACCGTGGGGCCCCATCCAAAGAAAATCTTCGATAATCTTACGACGTACTAACGTTTTCCTTCGAGTGTTCTCTTTTTTCAGGATAATGGCATTCCAAGAAACTCAAAATTTGAGATCACTAATCAAATCACTGAAGCCAATAGTATCCACAATCCCCCTGTGAAAGCAATGGGAATCGACAAATCCGAGATTACACGACGTTCGACTACACACGTTGGATTTAATGGCGGAGCGACAAGTACCATGGGGGAAATCACACTACCAGAATATGCTAAAGGAATCAACAGACAAATGAAGTTCAACGTCGTCGATTGTTCATCAGCTTATAACGTCATCCTTGGGCAACCATGGATCCACGATATGAAAGTTGTACCTTCGACGTACCATCAAACCTTGAAATTCCCCACGCAATGGGGGGTACAGGAGATGAAAAGCGAAAGAAAAGTTACTAGGGAATGTTACAAAGTCTCTTTGAAGCCCCCGAAACAGACAATATAGCAATTACAGAACCAGGACGTTCCTGGGATCGACGACGATTATCGCTTGGAAGCTGTCGATCACTATGATTGCTTCGCGTGGACGCACGAATATATGGAAAAATACGAGAAGTCAAGTATCCAGATTGGCTCGCTAACGTTGTTGTCGTCCAAAAGAAAAATGAATGCAGGTTCGACGTATCAACGATTGGTATATATGATGTTCAAAGAACATTTTGGTGTCACTATGGAGAATCCGACAAAATGTTCTTTTGGAGTTCGAGCTGGCAAATTTCTTGGTTATATGGTCACACGACGAGGAATTGAAGCTAATCCAGATCAAATCAAAGCAATTGTTGAGTTAAAATCGACCAGAAATTTTAAAGAAGTCTAACGTCTCACAGGACGTATAGCAGCATTGAATCGATTTATCTCCCGATCATCCGATAGATGTCATTTATTCTATAATGTCCTACGCAAAAATAAAGGGTTCGAGTGGAATGAAAAGCATGAAGAAGCGTTGCAACAACTCAAAAAATACATGATGTCGCCTCCTTTTCTATCTAAACCTGAGAAAGGTGAAGTCCTTCAACTTTACCTAGCCGTCAGCATTAATTCGGTAAGTGCAGTTCTTATACGAGAAACCGACGGACGACAACTGCCAATTTACTATGTAAGTAAGACTCAACTAGATGCTGAAACCAGGTATTCGTCTATAGAAAAACTTTTACTTTCATTAGTTATGGCTGCTAAAAAACTACGACATTATTTTGAATCACATCCTATAATTGTGGTAACTAATTTTCCTTTAAAGTCTGTGTTAAGAAAACCCGAATTAACAGGACGATTAGCTAAGTGGAGTATTTACCTCAGCAATTTTGATCTGGATTTTAAGCCCAAAACGGCGATCAAGTCACAGGTCATGGCAGATTTCGTCTCTGATTTCAGTCCAGAAATGGAAAACACAATGACATCCGACCAGTTAATTGTGGCGACTTTGCACGACACTACTTGGACGCTCGACGTTGATGGTTCGACGAATATACGCGGCACTGGCCTTGGTGTCGTCCTACAGTCCCCACAAGGGGGCAAAATAGTATACTCCATACGGTGCGATTTCAAAGCTACAAATAATGAGGCAGAATATGAAGCACTAATTGCAAGAATCAAAATTGCTCACGACTTGGGGGCAACACATTTACACGTCCGGAGCGACTCGTCCTTAGTTGTTAACCAAGTTAATGGAGAATTTGCAGCAAAAGATGCAAGGATGATTGCTTATTATAAAGTAGTGAAGGAGAAAGCAAAGAAGTTTGGTCGCTTTGTAATCGAGCAAATACCAAGAGATCAGAATACCCAAGCTGATGCACTAGCCAATTTGGGGTCAACACTTAATCAAACAACGTTCGACAATGTCCCAATAGTTCACCTTACAATACCATCCATCAAAGACGATGGTAATATTTTGGTCGCACCAATCGAAGAAAAAAACTCTTGGTCGGACGACATTAGAAATTATCTGGAGAACGATCAACCGCCTGATGATAGAATGGAAGCAAGAAAGGTTAGATTTAAAGCATCAAGGTACGTTATTATCCGAGGACAATTATATCGAAGATCTTCAACTGGCATGAATCTGCGATGTATCACCAACAAGACGCAAGTCCAGAAAATTCTACAAGATATGCACGACGGTGAATGTGGAAATCATTCAGGAAGTCGCAGTCAAGCTAAATGGGTATCACGACAAGGTTACTATTGGTCGTCATTAAGGCAAAGATGCTATCAGGTATGTACAGTCGTGCGACGCATGTCAAAGACACACAGGTATGTCTCATAAACCTTCTGAACCTTTGCACTCGACGTTGATCCCATGGCCCTTTATGAAGTGGGAATGGATATTGTTGGGAAATTACCACCTGCCCCCGGGCAAAAGATATTTCTTTTAATTTTAACAGATTATTTCTCTAAATGGGTCGAAGCAGCGGCTTTCTCCCAGGTTAGAATTCCATCTGAAATAACGTGCGACAACGAGACACAATTCATCAGTGATCGAACGCGAAGATTTTGTGAAAAAAGGAACATCAAGTTGGTAACATCGACGCCTCGAATATCCATAGTCGAATGGTTTAGCCGAGTCGAGTAATAAAACTATCATCAATTCAATCAAGAAAAGACTCAAAGTTGCCAAGGGGAAATGGGTGGAAGAATTGCCTTCCGTTCTATGGGTTAATCGTACGACACCTCATACGTCCACATGACAAACTCCCTTTTCCTTATGTGAAGTTGTGTTACCTATTGAGGCATGACTACCGACTTTAAGACATACGTCCGTTGAGCATAATTTGGTCGACCTAAGTTATGACCTCGACGCTTTAGAAGAGCTTAGAGAAGCTGCGCACATTCGCATGGCGGCACAGAAACAAGTGGTCGAGCGACATTTCAACAAAAATGTCCAGATCAAAGTTTTTCAAAAAGGTGATTACGTTGTACGTCGAGTATTTCAAAATACTCAAGAGGTCAATGCAGGTAAGCTTTCCATTAAATGGGAAGGTCCTTATCAAATCTCTAGCATCATGGGTAAGGGAGCTTATAAAATCCAAACCCTCGATGGTCGAGATATCCCACGAAGATGGAATGCAGTTCATTTAAAGAGGTATTCCTCTTAAATTTCATATTTATTTCCTTCGATTATTTCTTAAGAAAGATTACTGACTTAAGCATCGGAGGGTCGTTGGTCAAACCAATGACCACTTCATTAATGTTGTTTTTCGCAGGGACGCACGACTTATTTAAAACTCATATGATCACACGTATATGATCGATCGTAATTAATGACAAAGATTAATTTCTGCATTTGATGTTCAATACTTAGAATCGAAAATCATTATTACAAACTGCCTTTGGTTGATCTAGGACTTCAGTGGATTACTTTATAAATGGTGATGTGATTGGATGTCTGATGGTCGTTGGTCAAACCAACGACCACCCCACTAATGTTGTTTTTCGTAGGGACGCACGACTTAGTTAAAACCTTTATGTCGAGTAATACTCACACGATCGCAAGTATACGGTCAGTCGTAACCATTGATAGAAGTCAGTCTTTTGCATTTGACGTTCGATATTTAGATTGCCTTTGGTTGATCATAAACCTCAATCAAAGTCATTACAATGGATGATGGTATGGCTAAACATATGATATGCTATGACTATTTATCTTCTTCGATTACTCGACGTACAATAAAGTGTAAACTTAAAACAAAACAATAAGCGTCAGTGGGCAAAATGAATTCTTTCATTAGTCGTTCAAAAGGTAATTATAAAAAGGAACGACCATAGACGGCCGACCCCTAATAAAAGATTCAAAAGACAAAACTATTTCGAAGATCGAGAACAGCGACACCATCGACAATGTCAAGGCCAAGATTCAGAACAAGGAAGGAGGAACGTCAGAAAGAACTCTCGCTGATTATAACATCCAGAAAGAGTCGACTCTTCATTTGGCCTTGAGGCTAAGAAGGAGTAACGTCAGATCGTTCCTGCACGACCGCCGTCCCTGCTGCCGCCACCTCTCCTCCGCCGTCGCTCCCCTCCAGATCGTCATCCTCGTCGAGGTCCCTTTCAGTCCCCACAGTGTCAAGATAGGTCTTGAGCTCCTCGGCGGCCGACACCATGGGATTTTTCCCACTCAGATGACGTCTCATCAAAGCAGCTCGGGCTGTGAGACGAGAGAAAGCTTCAATCTGCCTATTCTCCTCCTCCAAATCCCTGACATCGCCCTCCAGCTCCTCGACTTTCTTCTTGAGGGACCTAACCTCATCAGCAGCAGCAGTGGTGGCTTTTATTCTCGCGATCTCCATATCGGTCGTCGACTTCTCAAGTTCTAGGACACGATCCCTATAATTGATCTTTTCACGATCTGAAACCTCAAGTCGACTGTGGACGTCAGAAAATTCAGCCTTGAGACTCTCGACCTTCGCCTTCTCAGCCCCGACCGCCTCCAGGGAGATCTTCTCCTTTTCAATAGCCTCGTCAGCCCTTTTCTGTACGTCAGGGAAGGCCGCCCTAAGACCTTCTGTATGAGCGTAAAAGCTCAGACAGGCTTGAAAAGCCTGCACGACAGCAAAGAAAAGGTTAAAAAATCATAACAAATAAGTAACAAAGGAAACAAAAAGTAATAGAGGCTTACCATGAAGGAAAGACCAGCGGCATGTGCTCCCGTATCTTCGACCCGAGAATCCTTATAGCGGTCGTGGAAGGTCGGAAGAAGAAACTTCCCCAAGTGTGGGAAAATGACGTCCCTCTCGAGGACGTCATCAACCATGAAGTCAGATGGGAAAGTGGCTTTGAATATCGTCTCTCCCACTTTCTCCTTGTTCTTTTCCTCCCTTGAAGAGGAAGAAGGATATTCAAAGATGGGCTTATTAACGCCCGACATCCCCGACAAGGGAGCATCCTTCGTCGCCTCAGCAACGGTGTCCTTCGCTAATGTCGCCCCTGAAAGGGACGACAGAGTGGCATCGCCCGTCTTCTTGGGCGAATACCGAGACTGCTTGCCTCGGACACGTCTCAGATCTACCCCCGTGGAGGGGGCAGATCTTTTCCTCACTTTTTCTCTTCCCTGACGGGCGAGCTCCAGTTGTTCGGCTCGCTTAGCGGTGGCCGACTTTACAGCTGCGTCTTCTTAATAAAGAGAGCAAGTTAAAAATAAAATGATGTACGACATACTCGAAAAAGGTATGGTCAAGCGACTTACCAGTCATGTTTTCTTCTCTCTCTTCTTCCCTCTCCTTCTCTGCCTCTCTAGGAGAACCCTCGACAGACGTCACCTCAGCTACAAAAACAGCCTCGTCTCCTTCGTCGTTCGATCGAGGGGAAAACGAGCGATCAGTAATACTTCTATCTAAGATTCTCTGAATCTTATCGAGAGAATCTTTCCTTGGCTTCACTCTGCTGAAGTCGATCACTGTCAAACAAAGAAAGACGTCAGAATAAACGCACGACAAAAACGCAGAAAGACGTCAAAACAAACGCACGACAAAGCAAGAAAACCTACTCGACTCATTCCATCCGGACGATAGCCATTGGTTGTCCTCGTCACTCACAGATGCTACCTGGATGAAAACGTACTGGCGTTTCCAACCACGGTCGTTCACCGCAGTATTGTGCACCAGTACGGTATCCCCTTTCGTTCGAGGGAATAAACTATATCTGTGATAGTTATCCGCTCGAACACTATAAGCAGTTAGGAGGTCGTTCAAGTTAAACGGAGCCCCCCAGTCGGCTGTAAGACAATCGACCACCTGGACAATCCGCCAGAATTGAGGCATCAATTGTCCAGGCGTCAAGTCAAACGCATCCAAAAACTCCCTGACTAAAGGACTAAATGGCCAAGAAAAACCTATCTTAAAAGGATACTCGTATAAAACACTGTATCCCATCGGAACTTCATCCGGCTTTAAATCCTCCGGCGTCACCAGATTGACCCTATCAGGAATCTTAGCTAATTTTTGGAAGTAATCTAAATGTTCTTCTTCCTTAAACATGCTCACAGGTTCACTCGACATTTGGAAATCAGGAATATTCACCGTCGCTCGCCAATAACTAAGAAAATCCCAAGCTTTCCTAGGCTTTTTCGCTATGGATTTCTTATGCATAAATCGACACAGAAAGGAGAATTGAAAGTCGTACCTTAAATAGTGTTCTAAAAACCTCGAATTTAGAATGAAAATGATTCTCGTCACTCGGAAATCTCGTCGGAGATACGTATTCTTTAGTAGGACAAAACGTAAAAAAGGAATGGATTGTGGGCAATCCTTATTTATACTGAAAATCGGAAATCAAATCGTCAGGAAATCGAATCGCCAGAAAATCGACGGTCAATGATATTGACACGTGTCGTTCGTATTTGGCAGCCACTCGAGTATACTCAACGAGGGCATGACACCTGTCCTTTATTAGCTGTAAAATTGCTAACTTTACAGGAGATGACGTCATTATCTGGTCGAAGATGAACCGATTCGGTTCTATGAAAATTTCCCGATTTCTCTTTTGTGACACGTGTCTTAATTTAAAATTCAAAAAGTTGCCGCTTGAACTTTAAATTTGGGGGCAAACTGTTTGGGTAAAAATTTCAATAGTACATTGTCATACGATTAACGTTGGACAACAGGTAAGGAATTCCAACAGGCAGAACCTATTATGTCGCATGACCAAATAGATAATAGACGCTCTTTCTTCAAGTGACCTCAAATTAAATTATCAGAACCTATCCGCAGTCTCTGTCGTACGACATAATTTCAGTTACTAATCTACAATATACATTATACCATGTTTTAATGCAGGATTCAAGGATATTTATGACTAAAGATCATAACGGAAGCCTTCATCAATAGCAACGGACATAACGGACATAACGGACGCTATCATCAATGTCAAAACGGTTATCCCATTAATGTGTAAGATACACATTAAAGGCGTCCTAACGGAAAAATGCACTATAAATACGAAGAGGAAATCTCACTCGGGGACATCTGATGCTCAGACCTAAGAAGCTCACAAATTGCAATCTAAAGCTCACTCATTCTCTCTTGAAGTTCATAAAGTTTACTACTATTTGTCGTACGACGCACGACCGAAGTCTAAACTACACACAACGCATGACCGACTTTACTTTATCGTATTGTTTTACATTGTATTACACTTGTAACACTTGTTCTAAAGGACGACGTCCCTGATTGACGTCCATAGTGCACGACGACTCACACTCGTCCGCGGTTTTTACCCATTTTGGGGTTTTTCGCGTCACCAATTCTCTTGTCTTATTTACTTTATTTTTGTTATAGTCGTACGATTATTGTTGTTACTTTCTTTGGTTGGATCAAGCTCCACATTTACCTTAAATTTTCCTTGTGAGATTTTTGGCATAAACAGTGACCATGTCTTTTTCTTATCAGTAATCGACTTTACCTTTGTCGATCCTTCTACTGACTTTGACGCAAAGGTCGAACGTTTTCTCGAGTATAGTGTCGAGGAGCGTTTGTTTTATACTGTCGACTGGGACTGGAACATCGACGATTTGCAGTTCGTCGGATCGTCCATTGCGTCTCTCGTAAAGGAGAAGGAAGAAAGAGAAGAAGAAAAAGAAGAGAAAAATGTGATGTCAGGTACTGTATTCAACCTTTTTCTTTATGTGTTTTTCTTCCTTGCTTGTTATATCATTGTTTTGAATTCCTTTTTCAGGTGTTTCTCCTTCGAAGTCCTCCAACATGGCCGACCGAAAGAAGGCGTTCTTGGAGTTAGCCCGGAAGGGCAAGGAGAAGAGAAAGGTAGTCAAGGTTGCAAGGCCGAACCTTCTGAAACGTATGCGGCTATCGGTCCCGAAGGAACCATCATCGACGGAGGGTAGTGCATCGAGCGTCGCCACTCCCCGAATAACGAAGACGGATGTTGCCGTGCAGGCGACCCGTACTGAGCCTCCGGTGGTGGAGGTCTCTAAGGACCCTCAGGCCGGGTGTCTTAATCAGGCGTCGGAGGCCTCTGGTTCCCCTCCTCATCTAGTGATAAGGGGAAGGGTCCTACGGAGGTCCAGACGGTCAACTTCATGTTGCCGTCGGACATTATGAGGGGTGGCTCTTTCGACCAGGAGAATCTATTCCCTCATATAGAGAAGTATTTGCTCCCGTCTTTCAGGGAGAAGTTTAGGGAGATGTCCGTCGAGGACGTGGAGTCGCACGTCGTGGGCTTGTCTTTCCTAGTAAGGAATGAGTTTTCATTGCCCAGTTTTAATTCATTGTTTTTTCTGATCATCGTGTCTTGTGTTTTTGCAGGCTTTCAATCCTCTCTCAGTCTTTACAATGAGATGGACAAAATTCGGCATTTTGTGCCGAAAGTCCTGGAGCTGGAGAAGGCCGCATTGGAGAGGGAACAAGCGGCTTTGGTCAGAGAGATGGCGGCCAAGGCAGACGTGGAATCTTTGAATAGTCGCCTTGAGGAGACCCAGAAGATTCTGGACGTCGTCCGGACGCAAAGGTCTAACTTGCAAATCCGTCTAGATGTGTCATGCGACACGTTAAAAGGGACGCGGGTTGAGCTGGAACAAGCTTTGGCGTCCTTAGTCAAGAGTAAAAAATAGACTGAGGACCTTAAAGTGAAGGTGGTCGAGCAGGAACGCCGGATCGGGAGGCTGGAGGAGGAGTTGAAGGCCGTCGAGGCTTTCACTCGATGGACGACCAAGGCGACAATCATGAGGCGTCACCTTTTGGGGAAGGACCCTTTAGCCAATGTCGCCGAAGACCTTAAGCTTTATCTTGAGGACATCGGGAACGAGCAGGATCTGGATTCCGAGGATGAGAAGGGGGTCGAGGTTGCGGAGGAAGCTAAGGTGAACTAGGCCCAAACTGGCGATGCCTCCTCGTCGCGATCAGCAGGGGACGTCCCTTCTTGAGCTCCTTTTAATTTTTACCTTTGTAGTATTTAATAGGTCGATTGTTAGTGGTCGAGCCTTCTCTTGTAATCGTTTACATCGAATACAAATGATCTTTTTTTCTACATTGTCAAGTGTTTTAAATTGGAATAACAACTTATGCCATTAAACTTGCGACTAGGGCTATTCAGGCGACTTAAGGCCTTTTCTGGACTCATAGATCACATGACCAAATAAGTACGTAAGATAACCATTCTTAGAAATGCAAATAAGTTTAAGGATTCTTGCGACTAAGGCATGTCACCATAATTCAACCAAAAATACTTGCGACATAGGCATTTCATCCATAATGAAAAATATTTTTAAGTTAAGAACTTAGATTTCACACCCTCTGGTGTTTTGCGAGGTTTAAGTCGTTCGAGAGACTCGTAACCTCGTATCATGCAAAAGACTTATAGTCTTATGTCGTGTGAAAGACTATAGTCTTATGTCGTGCGATCTTTTGAGAAAACAACGTCATAAGTTGGTCGTTGGCTAACCGATGACCTTCCAATGCTTAAGTCAGTACTTGGCCGAGATGAATAATCGTATTATAAATAGTTCAAGGTTTTAGAAGAAATACCACTTTAGATGTGCTGCGTTCCAACTACGTGGGATCTCCTGGTCGTCGAAAGTTTGAAGCTATAGGCACCTTTTCCCACGACCTGAGATATTCGATAAGGACCTTCCCATTTGATGGAAAGTTTACCTGCGTTTGGTTCCTGAGTGTTCTGAAACACTCGTCGCAAGACGTGGTCGCCCACTTGGAAGACCTTAGACTTTACGTTTTTGTTGAAGTGTCGTTCGACCGTTTGTTTTTGGGATGCCATTCGAATCAATGGCGATCGCTGGAACTACTTTGCTTCCATTAGGAAACGGTTCAACCGACGGTTTCTCCAGCGTAATCTTCTTCACCACCAACGACGGAGATATCGGTCTCAACAGTATTCTCGGTTGATCGATCTTCATCTCCACCGTCGTTGTTGGTGTTCTCAGCATGTTAATGGCTTACCGGGAGAAAAAAAAGTAATTTACCAATAAAATTAAATTCTTTATAAAACAAACAAATAGTAACAAAAAAAATCCCTATCCAAATCATAAAATTACAAATCTAACAAGATTTATAACGAAATAGATTTCAAATCCATTCCAAATCCTACAAACCAAACACATGCAGCGATTCCAAATCCCCCTAAATCTAAATCCCTCCGAATACAAATCCTTACTTGAAATCCAATTCAATCCATTCCAATCCTGTAAACCAAACGCGTCCTAAGAATCTAATTAAAAAAATGGTAAAACATAGGGACCAAAAAAGTAATTCACTCTAATTATCAATAAAAAGCCCACAAGCACTTGAGGCCACCAAAGGGAAGCCCACAACGACTATTCCGCCAGGTGTGCGGTCCGTGAGCCAGCTTGACGTGGCCCAGATGGCGAACAAGTAAAGCAGGTCATTTCAGCCAGAACGACGTCGTACGGTGTATAATCTCATCGGGAACCACTCCCTCATCGTCACACTCACCACCATAAATATCAGCTCTCACTCAGTCAGTCACATACCCTCAACAAAAGGTTTTTCCGCTTCTCATTTTCATTGTTTTCATCGCTTTCTGTATTTCAAATCTCGTTTCTCCACTCCGATCTCCAGCAATGGCAAAAGATCCAGTTCGCGTTCTTGTTACTGGTGCCGCAGGTATGATCTTAGTTTCTGTGCGTAGTTATTTTGTATTCAAAGGAGAATGATTATGGATCTAATCAATTCTTCTTCAGATTCCGTTTATGAACTTTGAATATTTCTTGTTACTGGTTGAATTTATCTGATCGGATCGCGCTTAGTTGTAACTTGCTTATGGTCAAGTATTACAGTGCACACACACACACAAAAGGAATACCTGAGTGTGTGTGATGTGGTTTGACTTCGAGTTAAGTTAGATCTGAGTATCTGTGTCTACTTTGACCAAATCTTGACCAAGACTGTAAGGTTTATGCGGTTTTTCTCTTGATTGCTTAAGATCAAGGTGAATTAGGTTTTTGCTGGTCTTGTAAGTAAATTTCAAGAGAATTGATGAAAATCTAAATCCTATGGTTGGTTTTCTAAAATTTAAGTGGATGTAGGCTGTCTATTATGTCTTAATTAACACAAATCTGTAAGGTTTATGTGGGTTTTCTTTTTGTTGTTTAAGATCAATATGAATTAGGGTTTTGAGGGTCTCTTAAGTAAATCTGAAGAGAATCAATGAAAGTCCAAATCCTGGGGTTGGTTTCCATATTGTAAATGGATGTAGGTCAATTATGATTAATCAACACTAATCCATGATTTACTTTGTTGTTTAGGTGTCCCTTACATCGTGCATGAGATTTTTGCAAATTTTATGTGATTCTTATTTTCATAGCTGTTTTGTTTGATTGATTTTCGTTAGATAAGATCCGGATAACCGGTTCATTGGTATAAGCCTGCCAATCAACCTGGGGTGCTATGCGTCTCTGTGATTGTGTAACCACACAGCAACCAGAGATTGTGGTTGTAGGTCAATTGCGTCTTAATACGTTTAAGATTTAATCTTTGATCGGCATCTTGTGTTGAAATTTTGGGCCTAGCTCTATGTATCATGAAAATGATGTAACTATATTTGCTTATTCATATATGTTTTATTTGAAATTCAGTAGATCCGCAGTCTTGTAGAAATGAAGTATCATTAGGCTAGAGTGAGGTTTATAGCAACATACTTATTAAGCTATGTTTCTTCACAGGACAAATTGGATACGCTCTTGTTCCCATGATTGCCAGAGGAATCATGTTGGGTGCTGACCAACCAGTGATCTTGCACATGCTTGATATTCCACCAGCTGCAGAGGCTTTGAATGGAGTAAAAATGGAGCTGGTGGATGCTGCATTTCCCCTCTTGAAAGGTCTTTATTTAGTTGACTTATTTTATTGTTGTAACTGTTGATGGTTTTATATTGTGTTTAGTAGCTCTTCATGCTTGTTAAGTTGGAAGTCATCTATCTGATATCGGAAATGTACTGAAATGCTTATATCAGGAGTTGTTGCCACCACTGATGCTGTTGAGGCATGCACGGGTGTGAATGTAGCAGTTATGGTTGGTGGATTTCCCAGGAAAGAAGGGATGGAAAGAAAAGATGTGATGTCCAAAAATGTCTCAATTTACAAGTCCCAAGCTTCTGCTCTTGAGAAGCATGCTGCAGCAAACTGCAAGGTGATTTTATGTTTGTGTTGTCTTGTGATGTTGATTAATTTTGGTCGTCTTGTGTGGGGAAGAAGTTTTCCAGTGTTATATCTAACATAGTCATTTTTTTTAATCATGGTTTAAAAAATGAACTGCTTTGGACTTGCATTTTGTTCACGTAACCATAGTCATTTCCCTTGGCATATCCCATTGCATAGATACAATAATAAGCCAACTATATGTATGGTGATAAAGATGATGTGTTTTGAACTTGCTTTCTATTTTGGTGATCAAAGTGGATGTGGGAATTGCTATGAACTGATTGAATTTTATGCATGATCTTGCTGATTCTGATGCCTCACTTTAACGTCCAAGCGGATTACTTGCAGAAAATTGGCTTTACTTTTCTATGTGGGCTGTTTTAAGTATTGTTATCAGCTTAGTTTAGTTTTGGAGATGGGTTCAATTTTGTTGTTTCATCAAAATGTGATATTTCACTAGACTTGCAAAATGGTGGACTGATGTTTAATGTTATCAGTTTGTGGGTCCTATTTATATGATGCTACGAGAAGAAAATGTGATAGTGGGCCCTATTTCCTATAGAAGAAAAAAAATGAGATGCAAAAATGGTTAACCATATAACACGTTCCCTGAATATATTCAAATAACTGTCATCCTTACAAATTTTGGCCTATTTGCTTCCTCCAGGTCTTAGTTGTTGCTAACCCGGCAAACACCAACGCATTGATCTTGAAGGAATTTGCACCATCCATCCCTGAGAAAAACATCACTTGTTTAACAAGGCTAGACCATAACAGGGCTCTTGGACAAATCTCAGAGAAATTAGGTGTCCAAGTATCAGATGTTAAAAATGTTATCATCTGGGGGAACCACTCATCAACCCAGTACCCTGATGTCACTCATGCAACTGTTGGAGACAAGTCTGTTCCAGAGCTCGTTAAGGATGATGAATGGTACGAAAAAGGATTTTCTTGTTTTCTCTTGAATTGTTTGATGTACTGATGACACATGTCATTTTGTGTTTTATAGGTTGAAATCTGGATTTATTAGCACTGTGCAACAGCGTGGTGCTGCAATCATCAAGGCTAGGAAGCTCTCTAGTGCACTCTCTGCTGCAAGCTCTGCTTGTGACCATATTCGCGATTGGGTCTGTGGAACTCCAGAGGTTGGTGTTTGTTATTATCTTGTAATTAATTGCCTTCTTTTTCTTTTCTAATTTTGGCATTTGTGATGTTAATTATAGGGAACTTGGGTTTCAATGGGTGTGTACTCTGATGGGTCATACAATGTTCCAGCTGGGCTTATTTACTCCTTCCCAGTCACTTGCCGCAATGGAGAATGGACAATAGTTCAAGGTGACCAACTTTTCCATATGTTTTGGAAGGATTATTTGCATTATTTTTGTTATATATATATATATATATATATATATATATTTATGAAATTGGTTTTGCAGGTCTTTCTATTGATGAGTTCTCAAGGAAGAAGCTGGACTTGACAGCGGAAGAGCTGAGCGAAGAAAAAGCTCTTGCATACTCTTGTCTGTCGTAGATCATCTGTGATAGTGATGTGCTCATACTATTTGAAATAACACCATCATTAAATTGTTTGTTAATGATGGTAAGCTGTAGCAGATTTGATTCTGTTGTATCTGCTGATGACTTTGAATTTTTGTGATTGCCATACTCAAATTGAGAGATTCTTGGGTTTTGCTGGTATATCTTTATAAGCGACAATGTTGATGCCATACTAATTTGTAGCTTGTTGTATGGTAGGCACTTTTTGTTTTGTGCTTTGGCATATGCTTGTGAATGAGGAACTAGGAAAGGTGCCTTTTGTGACTAGATG
Source organism: Arctium lappa (assembly GCA_023525745.1). Taxonomy (NCBI): domain Eukaryota; kingdom Viridiplantae; phylum Streptophyta; class Magnoliopsida; order Asterales; family Asteraceae; genus Arctium; species Arctium lappa. The sequence continues at coordinate 54,297,661 of CM042057.1, forward strand.
TCGAACCCTAGCTAACATATATGGATGAGAATTGTCCAAGTCGGGCATATGTGGTATTCCAACATGTTCTCTTGTTTGACTGATACGGATTCCCAAAGCATTTGGAATTAGAACTACCCATGCCATGGTGTCGAGTTTCTAGTGTAATGGAAAACTTTGGCACGAATATCCAAAAAACCATTTGAGGAGAAAAGAAAGGTTGTAAAAAGTTTATCTTTGCATCATGAAGTTTTTAACCCTTCAAATGCGAGTTTGGATGGGGTTTGGTTTTTACTTATTTGTGGGCTTTGGTTACAAAAAATAAGAATTATTTCAGTAGATTGGATTGAGTTTGGTTCATTCTTTCGGATATGAAGTTAATCTGAAATACATATTTTTGAAAACAAAATAAGGATTAGATCAGACGGTCTAGTGAGTAAATCTCTGTCAGATAAATAATTCAGTAAAATCACTTTGACATAATGCCATAAATCATGTAGTCATAAAGTAGGCTCTCAGGCACTACAAACCAGTTAGTCATAAATTGACACTCAGACACAACATCTCTCCCAGGTAACTAACCACAACAATCACTTTTCAAAATAACGCACACCCAATAAGACCAAAGTCAATATCGATGATGGCTCACTACACGAAACATATTGCGAGCATAAACACGCACACTCCGATAAGACCGTGATCAATATCGACAGTGGCTCACCACACGAAACATATTACGCGGGCCAAATATATATATATATATCTATACTATATTATAAAGATGAAATAAAAAACTCTTAAAAACAAGTCTTAAAGCTTAATGTACCGTTATTTAATGTTAATTACTTAAAAACAGTCATAAAAGCTATATGTACTACATTTAATGCTATTCATTAATTTTCAATCATTATCTCTAACCATTTTAACTCTCCTAAAATCATTTCCCACTTTAACTCCCCTAAAATAACTCTCAGCATATTTTAGATATAAAAAATCTAAAATATAATTAAAAAATCTTACAGAATATTTTATAAAAAAATTATATTATTAAACCAAAATAAATTACATTATATTATATTATTAAGTCTAAATTAAACAAATTTATATAAAAAAATCATTATCACTCTCTCACAACCATCCAAAATCGTAATGTAAATCGACAAAAAACAGAAAATAAAATGAAACATTAAAATCGTGATGTATCTAGCTGCTTTGCGCGAGTACACTTCTAGTATATATATAGTGGAAGGATATTTTGCAACCATGAAAAATGTTGCAACCCTTGCAACCCATATTTTAACCGTTGTATTCATGATCGACGGTTATTTTATTTTTATTTTTTTGTTTTTTTAATTAAAAATATTGGGCCCCATATCTATTGTAACCGCCGATCATGAATCCGACGGTTAAGATGTGGGTTGCAAGGTTTACAACCTTTTTAAGGGTTGCAAATAAAACAACCCATATATATATATATATATATATATATATATATATATATAACCCTCCTGTGCGGAGCATTACAGTCTCACACGCACACGAGCTTCTGTTGTGAAAGTCCCTTTATCTCAAAAAATTATAATCAGCCCCCTTGTGTTAATAATAAACAACATATAATAAAATCGTATCACAGTTAACAGTAACAATTCAAACATACCAATCTGGTATAACATTGAAATAATAACCATTTTATAATATATGTATTTCAGTTCGAAAATGGTTAAAAGAAAACTCACATCGATAATGCTATACAATGAAATAAACTTTAATCGATAACTCGTGAGGAAAATTCAAAATCCAAACTTTCTTTCTTTAATTCTCCAACGTTTCTCCAAGAACTCTCTCTCATTCTCTCTTTATAAACACTCACTTAAGGGTTGGGAGACTAAGGGACTGTTTGGTAGTTGCTGAATGGTTGAGTGCAGAATAGTTAAGAGGTTAGAATGGTTGAGAGACTCTGTATGATTTAGTGCAGAATGAAATATGGCTGTTTGGTAACTGCTCTGAATGAATAGTCTGAATGACAATAAATTACCATTTTAACCCTTTGAATGATTTAGTTCTGAATGACAGATAGCTGTTTGGCAGATATCTGAATAAAACAATTATTTTACAAATATAACTACATAATCAATATTATTAGTTCAAAAAAGAATTTCATATTAATCCAAACAAGCATAACATTAATTTTCAAGTTCTAGAATAAATAAAACATAACAATCAAATTCCAACATAATAATTTTCAAACAATTCTTAAATTTATGCATTTAACATTAATTGATTCGCAATCTGATTACGTAAATTAGCCATGTACTCATTGTTTTGAGTACCAAAAGGCCTTCCATCCATGTCATCTTCATC